>CM062807.1:1147164694-1148559538 GCA_031772625.1 Pinus tabuliformis
ATACTTATTTCACATCAAACCAATCATCAAAAACCCAATTCATGCACACTTAGCACTTTGATCTCCATCTCCTTATATAGCTTAGGCCTTAGCCAATACCTTAGGACAATTCCGTAGTTATGTCGACGATATTCTTTGACGGGATCAAATATTCGTTGTCATACTCATTACTAGGGGCCAATACCATGGTAAAGACCCTTGGTATTTAGAATACAATGGTACGAAAACTATACATGACTATTCTTGACCATACTCGCGTATGTATGCAACCTTTATTCACAGGACCCACATATATTTCTTAAAACATCATCTTTATCATTCCTCTATCTCTAAACTGATATTTCTTCCAATCTGGCCTGACTACTTATCATGTTGAAATCTTTATTAAGTAGGCTGCCACCAAGGACAACACATTTTTTTATAATTCCAACAATCTCCCCCTTTGGACTTGATGGAAACCAGTTTGGTATTTGGTCACCACCACCTGTAGATACTTGTAAACACATCTATAGATATACCAAGTTTCTCTCCCAAGTCACCAAGCATTCTCCAAACACCAAGCTCTCTCCCCCTTTAACATCAAGGGAAAAGGGTTGACTAATGCTGAATGAAGGCTTCTCTCCTTTTGTTGACATGAGCATTGTAGATCTGATCTGTTGAGTATGAACACCGAATATTGACCATGCTCCCCCTGAGCAGAGGCTGAAATTTCTGAAGATATACAAAGAAGTACACGACTCTATGACTCAACCAATATGAAATTTCCTATCACCAATGACTCATGTTTACATTGATCACCCAACATAGTGGGGTTACATATTTGGCTCAACATTACATCACATGCCCAAAATGATGGGATTACATGAGTTTACCACAATAGTCCATACATGACTAAATTTTTCAATGATTTATAACATATGTCTTTACATGAACTTTACATCAAGAGACATATATGGCATTTATAACCAAAACAAAAGACCTCAATAAGGACATTATAGTCATCAGAAACTATCATACACCATATAGGGTCTGCACCATAAGTATTAAGTGTGAAAATAATTCAACAACATATGTGTCTTTAGTATCATCCATGATATATACCTATCCAGAATGCTAAAGAAATCATAATGCCATCAATTCAATATTAGAAGCATAGCTCCGCCCTGAACCCATGTCAACCATTCACTGTCAGATCTGATCACATTAGCGTAGGCCATCAAAGTGTCTTCATCAATCAGTAAGTTCATCAAAGCATCAATGTCACATTGCAACAACTCATAAACCATCATAAGGCAACACCACTTCTAAGTAGAACCAATCAACATCAGGACCAAAATGCCAAATAATAATTATATGAAGCATATCATAGCCTTTCCCTCAATTTTTTCCATCGTTTCTTCATCATAGAGAAATATACATTACTGTTTAGATTAGAACTTGTGTATATACATGACTATCCTTCATAATATTCGTGTACAAAAATAAAAATGTTGAATTTTTCATAACTACAACTCCCTCCGAGCCTGTAATGTCTGTACCTATTCACTGTTACTACATCAGATGTACTATCAGTAATATAAGAAACATGAATATCAAAACAACCATAGGAGACATCTTCAAAACAACATATGTATCTCCCCTCGTGAATATGAAAGATCTATCAGAATAATTAATGAAGTGATGAAGCAAAGACCACTCCTAGTTTCTATCTAAGATATTCAAAGGAATCACGTGGAAGAGGCTTTGTAAATATATCTGCAACTTGTTCCTTTGAGGGAACATACTTCAATTTGACCTTTTATTCATATACCCATTCTCTCAGAAAGTGATATTTGATTGAAATATGCTTGGTTTTTGAGTGCATGACAATATTTTTAGAAATATTTATGGCACTAGTGTTATCACACAAAATAGGTATAGGTTGAGGATAAGTGATTTGAATATCTTGTAATGTTTGCATCATCCATAGAAGTTGAGTACAACAAGATGCAACAACAACATATTCTGCTTCAGTAGTAGATAAAGAAATGTAGCTTCTTTTTTGTTGAACCATGATACCAAGCAGGGTCCCAAATAGAATGCTCCTCCACTAGTACTTTTCCAATACCCAACATTACCTACCCAATCTGCATCTGTGTAAGCATGAAGAGAAAAACTTGCATTTTTGGGATACCATAGACCATAATCTTGAGTTCCTTGTAGGTACTTAAATATTCTCTTGGCTGCATGGATATGAGTTTCTTTAGGATTTATTTGAAACCGTCCAACAATCCCAATTGCATGCATGGTGTCTGGTCTTGTCCATGTAAGGTAGAGCAAGTTATTGATCATAGATCTGTATTCTGGTTGATTTATTGAAGGAGAATCATCATGTGAACTGAGGTTACAACCTATTACCATTGGTGTGCATACATGTTTATAGTCTTCCATTCCATACTTCTTTAAAATCTGCTTGAGGTACTTAGTCTGCGAGAGAAAGATTCCATTCTTTGCTTGCTGAACTTGAAGACCAAGAAAGTATGTTAGTTCACCAAGTAATGACATTTCAAATTCTTGCTGCATGACTGAGGAAAATATTTGACTCATAGAATCTTCATTGCTTCCAAATATGATGTCATCTACGTAAAAAACAACTATTAAAAGTTTACCATCATCCATCTTTATATATAGATTGTTATCTGCAGATCCCTTAGTGAAACCTTGTTGTTGAAGATATTTGTCAAGGCGATAATACCATGCACGAGGAGCTTGTTTTAGCCCATATAATTCCTTCTTGAGTTTGCAAACAAGGTTTTTATCATTTCCTAGAATGAACCCTTCAGGTTGCTCAATATAAACTTCTTCTTCTAGGTCCCCATTCAGAAATGCAGATTTAACATCCATTTTATATACTTTGAATTTATGAAAGCTTGAAAATGAAAGCAACATTCTTATGGCTTTAAGCTTGGCTACTGGTGAAAACTTTTCTTCAAAGTCTATTCCTTCTTGTTCGGCATAGCCTTTGCATACAAGTCTTTATTTGTTTCTAATTACCTCTCCATTTTCATTTAGTTTGTTTTTGAATACCCATTTTGTCCCATTAAATTTTTTATTATGAGGTCTTGGTACTAATTCCCATGTATGGTTCTTTTCTATTTGGTCAAGTTCTTCATCCATAGCCTTAACCCAAAATTCATCTTTGCTAGCTTGATTTACATTTTGTGGTTCAATTGTGGATAATAAGGCTAGATAACTAGAAGTTCCAACAAGAGTTCTTCTAGTTTGTACTCCAGATTCCTTATCACCTAGAATTTGAGATTCTGGATGATTTTTCTGAACATACCTTGATGGAGTCTTTTCTTATGCTTTTGTATTGTCAATTTCTTCTTCTAATGCTTCATTGATTCCTTCTCCAACATTCTTTTGGCTTGTTGTAGGAGTATATTCGTCATCTGTTGGTGCTTCCTTTTTGGTACCTGTGGATGCTTCATCAATCACAACATCAATGCATTCAATAATATTTTGAAGTCTTTTATTGTAGCATTTATATCCTTTGCTTCTAGAGGAGTATCCAAGGAGAATTCATTCATCAGCTCTAGCTTCAAACTTTCCAAGTTTATCATCATTATTCTTTATGTAACATTTTCTTCCAAAGACTCTAAAATGCTTGATAGTTGGAGGTTTACCAAACCATAGTTCATGAGGATTTTTGTCACTGTTTACCCGAATATGAGCTTTGTTGAGGATATTTATTGTTGTATGTGCTACTTCCCCCCATAAGGTATGAGGTGTTCCAGAATCATCAAGCATGGCACGTGCCATTTGTTGGATTGTTTTGTTCATTCTTTCTGCCACTCCATTTTGTTGAGGAGTTTTAGCTATAGAAAACTGCCTCTTGATGCCATGTTGTTCACAAAAGTCGAAAAAATCATATGATATAAATTCTCCTCTATCAGATCTAAGACATTTTATTTTCAAATCTAACTCATTTTATACTAGAGCTTTGAAGACTTTAAATTTATCAAATGCTTCATATTTATGTTTTAATAAGCCAATCCAACACATACGAGTAAAATCATCAATGAATAATATGAAGTATTGTCCCCCCCGAGGAGACTTCTTTCTCATAGGACCACATAGGTCAATATGAATAAGTTCAAGTGACTTACTTGAAGTACCTTATTTAGAATTAAACTGCACCCTGGTTTTCTTACTCCATTGACATGATTATGTTATGGTACTTTCTGGTAGAGAGATGTTAGGCAGGTCACAAACTGCGCCCATTCTGCTTGACTTATGTAGTTTACTGAAAATCTTAGGTGTCCCAATATTATGTGCCAGAGCCAACTTTTTTCTGATTTTCTCAAGTAACAATGTTCTAAACTGCCTTCCAAGACATAGACATTACCTGGAGTTCTCGTTCCCTTTATTATGATCTTACCTGTATCGAGATTTCGTACCACACAATTCTTTGATCTGAAAACCACCTCATGCCCTTGATCACACATCTAAATAACACTCAATAAGTTATGTTTTAATCCATCAACAAACAAAACATTTCCATCTTTAACCTTTTCTTTTAGCAAAACAATTCATTTTCCTTTGATAGTAGCAGGTGAATTATTTCCAAATGTTACATTATTTTCTTTCTTTATTTCATTAAAGGACATAAAATTATCTTTATCACTTGTCATATGTTTTGAACATCCACTGTCAATGTACCACAAATTTTCTTGATCTCCTGCATATAAAGCTAAACCACAATTCTTAGATTCTATGGTTTTCTTTTTCCATACCTTAGATGTTGTTGCTTTTTGTTCATTCTAAAGAGTAGATCATATTTTTCTTCTACATTCAGCTTCTCTATGCCCAAATTTATTGCAAAGAGAACATTCAGATTAATATTGAAGAGGCGAGAAGGTATTGTAAGAGTATTTCATTAACACAGTCTCATTCTTTTGTTTTCTAGCTTCTCTAGTCATGATAGTTTAATAAACACACTAGGAAACCTTATGACCAAAATGATGACAAGTGAATCGTTGACCATTAAAGTAAAAGTTTCTGGGAGTGAAGTACCTTCTTGTTTATATTTCCCTTTGAATGTGATAAGGGCGATTCACCTGAGAAACATTTGATCCCTTATTCCTTTGCCGAGAGCTGAAATTTTGTTGAACGCTTCCTTTTACTGCATTGAGATAGCTTCCTGTACCTGTTTCAGAGGATTTTACAGTCTTTGATGATTCTTCATTGTATCTGAGACCTTTTTTTACAATAGGAGAATGTTGTACGTTGATTATTTCTTCTAAGGTATCATATCCTTTAGCAAATCTAAGGTTTAGACTTTTTTCTTTCTCAAGTTCCTTCCTTAGGCTTACAACTTCTAGTTCTAACTTTTCATTATGTGCCTCCTTTTCTAAGAATTGTTTCTTCAAAGCATCTTATGCTAATTTAGCTTCTTCTAAACGAATTTTAAGAAAGGTTATTTCTTCTATGAGATTATCCTTTTCTTCTAGGGCATCCATAAAGACATCATCAGATTCAATAGTACATTTATCTTCAAATTCCATAAGTAATTAGTATTCTTGATCGGAATCACCTTCTTCACCATTTGAAAGACCATCACTATCTTTGTGTGTGTAGAAGCTTCTCTTGTTTTCGAACCTTCCTCTAAAATTTAATTTTACTGAATTATTCCCTTTCTCATGGTTTTCTTTATAAGGACATTTAGCAGCATAGTGACCAACTCTTCCACAAGAAAAACATTTGAAAGGAATCTTACCTTTGAATCTGCCAGTGCCTACTTAGAGTTTCTTCACGAAGTTTGCCTCTTCTTCATCTAATACATACCCTGATTCTTTTAACTCCCCCTTTTACTTTCCTTTGGAAGTGACATTGAATGCAACTTCTCTAATATCTGAGGGACCCCCTTTTCTCATTTAACAGGCTGTTGAAATCCCATGAAGTTGTTCAATAATAAGGTTCTTCAAATCCTGCATTTCTTCAATGGAAGAGAATTTTGAATTGAATATTGGGGTTAGAGATCTTAAGCTTTTCTCAACCAGTGATGATTCTTTTATTTTGTCACCAAGATTTCTCATTGAATTAACAATCTCATCTACCCTAAGGAAGAAACTTGCAATGTTTTCATCATTATGCATTATGAGAGTTTCATATTGAATTCTAAGAGTTTGAAGCTTGGCACTTTTTACCTTTGTGTCGCCTTCATAAATTTGGATGATCTTGTCCCATATAGCCTTTGTGGTATTTAGTTGCATGACTTTGACAAATTCTAATTCTACCAAGATTCCTAACAGAGCAATGATCGCCTTTGCATTGGTCTCATACTTCTTCTTTTTTGCTTCATCCATGGGAAAGGAGGATGGATAATGGTGGCCTGATTGATGTTGCTCCCTCTTAGTTGCTCATCTTGATGAATTTTCCTTCAAGCGATCAAGCTTCTTCTGAAGGACCTGCTCTGATACCAATTGTTAGAAAAATACTGAGAGGGTGGGGTGGGGGGGGGGGGGGGGTGAATCAATATTTTAAACTACTTAAACTTTTATTTTCTTATTCAGATTTCTGTATGTGATTGTTATGAAGTAAACCTGCGTATGTACACGACTATGATGAAGACAAGTAGCATATATCTAGTTCACTAACTTTTTCAATTAATTCATCATTTGTTTAACTTGAACCAGTATATCAGTACTTCATTAAACATTAATTAAACAATAATCATGTGCAGTAAGAACAAAATAAGTCATCACACACAAGCAACACATGAACACCATAATTTTAAGTGGAAACCCAATGTGGGAAAAAAACCATAGCAGATGTTTTCTATGTCTTCTTATTTTATTATAAAGAGATTTTTCTTACAAACTTGTACTAGTACAGACTCATACCAGTACGCAGGAACCCACCTGCAGAAGGCTAAAACCTTCTCTCGTTTTCCAGCCTCTACTAGAAGGGAGCTACAATCCCCTTATTCTTTGTTCTTTGTGGATTACTTTTGAGAATGTTTCAAACTGGATCCATTCCAAATATCAAACAACAATACTAAAACCAACACTCTACCAAGTCACTTAATCATTGAATCAACTGTATGACCAGGTCAAACATAGAAATAACTTGTTCAAACAACTAAACCAACTTATATCATTGTATACCCATTCATCAGAATACCAGACGACATATTGTTCATCACTGAAACCAACTTCTGTCACTACAAACTTTGTCTAAACACATGTCAAAATTTATACACTATTATTATTACTCATACCCCCGTATGTACGCATTTCCCCTTAAGCATACCCGCATACAGATCCAAAAATATTGATAGTTGAATCCATATCGCTATATCATTGAATCAATCACACAAGCAGATAAAAAATCCAATCATAAATCGATGAACCAAGTACAAATTATCATCTAGCAACATCATCACAAGTCAATACTTTACTTCATAATAAAATTCAGGCCAAACAATGCTATCAAATATAGATAATTATAAGAGACTTCATAAAAAAAACAACAAACATAACAAAATAGATCAGCCATTATCATCAGCTCATACTACAAAACCCTAGAATATATACACGACTCTTATAAAGCATTTCCGCATATGTACGCGCCTTATATACTTGACATCCATGTACAAAATTGTTTATTTTGCATAACGTATACACCACTATCCATAATTAGATTTGCATATGTACACGATTTTTCTAAAGCACACCTGCATACATATATGTAATTATTGAGTCAAACCTTTGAAGCACATCAGAACACCTGTCAAACCCAAATCTTGGCACACACCATAACATACATATATGATAAAATCATCATCAGAGATCTATCAAACCATAAGCAAATTATTCATTATATATATTCATTTCAAATCTAATATATTTGATCCATCATCATACTCCTTGGTGGATACTTATTTTAGATCAAACCAATCATCAAAAACGCAGTTCATGCGCACTTAACACTTTGATCTCCATCTCCTTATATAGCTTAGGCCTTAGCCAATACCTTAGGCCAATTTCGTAGTTATGTCAATGGTATTCTTTGACGGGATTAAATATCCATTTCCATGCTCATTGTTATGGGCCAATAGCATGGTAAAGACCCCTGGTATTTAGAATACCGTGGTGCATAAAATGTACGCAACTTTTCTTCACCATACCTATGTATGTATGCAGAATTTTTTCACAGGACCCACATATACTTCTTAAAACATCATCTTTATCATTCCTTTGTCTCTGAACTAATATGTCTTCCAATATGTCCTAACTACTTATCATGTTGAGATCTTTATTAATAAGGTTTCCATTAAGGACAACACATTTGTCATAATTCCAATATGTATGAGAGTCTCACTATGGTGGAAGAGACACACATTCCGATCAAAAAGCATAGAGCGCCTCATATAATGTTGTGGAAATTTATATATCCCATTAGAATATGATGATTAGGAGGCAAGTTCTTATTTTTGGTTGAAGAGATGGACCACTAGATGGACAATGATTGAATGAAGATGTTGGCCTCAAGGTTTTGAGATAATTTAAGAATGCAACATGGATGTTGATGGTATTAAATTGTTTTGGTCAACAATTCTGCCTTCACTTTGAGGCATTCCATCTTGCCAAAGGAGGAGGTTTCATAATGAAAAGGAGAGACGTCATAGGAATCAACTACTCCTAGTTGAAAAGAAAGCATAGACAAAGGTACTTATCTTTTAGTTTCATAAAATAGATCTTTTTAATAATCATGATGGTTTTGGAAGTACATAAGGCTTATATTTATAAATAATCATTAATGTATGGAGATTTGACCATTTGTGCTCAAGTTGGCCATATGAAAGTCATTAAAGTCTAAATTATGTCATGTCATAAATATTTGGAGATTATCAAAATTTCTGATGAGAGTTTCATGTTCTTTGAAGTTCAAGTGAAGGTGGAAATTTGAAATTAAGGAGTGAAAACCCAATTCAGTTTAAAGTTTAGTTAAGTAAATTGAAGTCAACTAAAATAAAAATCATTGGTTGTATTTAATTAAAACAAGGAAGGGTGCATGATTGGTGTTACCCTAACAATTGATGTAATTCGTTACATGAGAGTTGAAGTGTAGGTTAGAATGGAGAGTCAATAAAAATGTTAAGTCAATCTACAATATTGATTGGAACAAAGTAAAATGAAGTTGAATGCATGCATTGGTGCATCAATTAAGTTTTCAAACCAAGGTCATAGTTGTCTTGTTGGGTCTTGATCAACTCCAGCAAGAAACATTTCTTGTAAGCATATAAATGTATGAAGAAGATTGCAGGTGTATTATTGGATCGATATGTCCCTTCTACAAGAAACAATTTATGTTGGTACAATAAAAGATTCAAAGGAAGAATTATGCAAGAAGATGGAAAAAGCAGGCATAAGTTCGAAAAATATTCAAAAACCATGAAGAAAAAATAACAAAGAAACCACAAGAAACATGAACAAAGAAGATGAAAGAAAAATAAAGAAGAAGATGTTTTTGTTAGAGGAGGAATGACCTATTCTAGAGTTTGAGAACCCAACATTTCGGACTACTAAGTGAGTCCATCATCAGGGGATGCGTCAATAGATTTTAAGATATTAGTGATGTATCCAAGAACTGTATTTTAGTGTATATATATGGGTTATAAAAAGAATACTATCAGAACTTTTAGTCGGCCTATATCTGATTAGTTTGTTGATATATATTTTTATTTATTTTATTTATTTGTATTTTTGTTTTCTATTTATTTATTATTATTATTATTATTATTATTTTATTTTTATTTTTTTATATTTATATTTATTTTTCTAATTAATAAGTGAATTATCCTATGTTGAATTTAAGTCATTAAGGATTTAGTTAATTTTAATTATGAATGAGAGGAGGGAATAAATTGTTTTAAGGGATTAATCATTGATTTTTTATGATTTCAAATAAAGGTTTCCAAGTGTTACTCAACTTTAATCCGTCACCTCGGTTCAAGTTGTTCTTCCATTTTTCTATTTCAATGGCTTCTTTAATTTTCCTTTAAGATAGCGGTCCTCTTTCCTAATTAGTTTGGCTTCTTCCATGCAGATATAATGAGAGGAAGAGTGAACATGTTCTGCTAAGGCAAATTTGAGGTCCTTTCACTTCTTAAGTCAGCCGTGTGTTCTTTAATTCTGATGTTAAAAGACCTTCCAGTTTAACCTATGTATTCCTTTCCACATGAGCAAGGAATCACAAAAGTTTCCCTGAATGAACTGGACAAATGAAGAGATAAAGAAGTAAATTGCATGACAAAAGATGATAATAGAGGAAAGTGAAAGAAAGATGTAGAAAAAAGATGGTGCGAGAAAAATATGATGACAAAGAGAACGGATCCCTAGACTTGAAAAAGAAAAAATAATGAAGAAAAATTTAGTTATGAAAGAAAAGTGTAAAAAGGCCAAATACAAGGAAGAAATTTTAATGCATCCAAAGCGAGAGAAAGAAAAAGAATGAAGTAGCAGAAGAGAATCATTCAAAAAGGAAGAAGAAAAAGTAAGATGAAGATGATGATAGAGAGAATGTTGCAACAACAAATATAATGGCATGAAAAATGGTGAAATGGAGAAGTAAGAAGAAGCACATGAAGCAAGGTAAATAAATTATAGTACTGTGTGTACAAAATTGGCAAACAAAATGTAGTATTGTTTAGTTCATGAAGTATGTCAACATATTACTCAACAATGTCAAACCTTGCAAGATGCTATGAAAAGTTAAAACCTACATGTTATCCTAACTTGGAAACGTTGAAATTCACAAGAAATAGAAAGAGAACAAACAAAAAAAACACAAACCCAAATTTTGTGGTAGAGAGAAGAATAAAGTAGAGGACAAATTATTCAAGTGAAGCATAATGCTAGAGAGGGTGACCCCAAGAACAAGTGCACTAGAGAGAATAAATTCAAGAACAAGACAACACACCACTTGATAGGTTCCCTTCATAAAATTACTTTATTAAGAATGAAAAGGAATCGGGTTATAATAAAAATACAGATGAATGTTGTGTATGTATACACAAATTTAAAAGTAGGGTGCTTTCTCCAAGAGAGGGTATAAACCTACATGCACAAGGTTGGACTTAGTCAAAACCTAGAAAGATAATGATGCTAGTACAAAATAAGGTCAATGGTGGTTGAAAGTGAAGGTTATAAGCCACCCTTTTAAATAGGGAACATGACCCACATTATTACAACTTTGGCCATTGGATGTATTAGAAAAAATAATTGGTTTCCCTATTCCATGTCATGCACTACCAAATTTTCAAGAACATAGTGCCAACTAAATTCCACACCTTATGACATAGAATAATAATTTTACTCCAATGACATAACAACAACAACACAACAATAGGTCACACTTAGACACCAATCTCAATAGATCATTTCTCTCTTGCTACCGCGATTATTAATAAGGAATAGTAGTTGGCCCAACAAAACTACCCAACACTACTCTCCCACAAATTCAAAATAATACTTGTGACTTATTTCAAAGACATATATGATTACCATAGAATACCTTTCTTGCCATCAACCTCACAATTGGTCTTTCCATCTCCTTTTAATGATATAAACCAATTTTTAATAGATAACTCATATTGCAGTGTATTATGGGAATCAATGAATTTCAAGCTAGAAGACTTGAATGTTGATGTGTATTTTCGCCATAAATGATGGGCCACATGATCCAAAATGGATTTTGGATAGACTCCTAAGTCTAAGTGTTCCTCACAGAGGAAAAAATGAAAGTCCAAGGAAGTTACTAGAACCACCCCCATTGTAGAGATCGTCTCATTCTGAATCTACTGCAACTTGAATGGGAAAAAATGGACTTAGGATGCAGAAGTTGTCATAAAATGAAGCTGCCCTTTATCCTTTGGAAAAAGGGGCAAAATCGTCTAAAAATGGGTCCTAAAAACCTTCTCGAGAGGCAAAAACATGAATAAATAGCAGAAAACAGGCCTATCGGAGGTCAAACCAACTTTGCACAGGAGCCATCGGATCTGGCTGATCAACGGTCCAGATTTGATTGGCACATCACAATTAGCGGCGACAGGCAGAGGCTATCGAAGGTAGACATGCAATAGGATCGGGCCGATGCGATGGTGCGATCACCGAAATCGGTGGATCAGCATCGGCGATGGCATGGGGCTTAAGGCGGGACCCCGGGTCGATACATATGCGATTGTGATCGACCGCATCGCAATATCGCATCGGAGCTACACAAACGAGCGGGGTCGACACAAATATGGCTTGCAACAACTGGACTCGATAGGGTTATAGGTGATATTTTATATATTTTAAAATCCGAAAAATGGCATTTTCCTTTGTATTTCGCATTTCTGCCAAATAAAGGAATTACAAAGGAAATGTGCCCGATGTGATGAAACCGGACCCGAAAGGGTTTATGAATGCATATGTATAACATTTCAAGTCTGCCATAAAGCCATTTTGAGAGAATTTCAATGTTTTAATGTATTTCCCAAATACAAAGGGAAACCACGAAACGAGCGGGATTTTGGGTGGGCCGTAGGCAGTAAGTGGTTTTGGCTGAGCTCTGCTTGAGCCCATACATTAGCTGCCATGTGGCTAGGCGCCAGAGAGAGAAAACCACCCTTTTCAGGCAGTTAACCCCCGTACGCATGAGCCGCACGAAATAGATCTCAACCGTTGGATCAAGATCACTCAGATCAACGGTGGAGATGCGATAGTGATTTAAAAGGTGGACCCGATGGAATATAGGGTGGAATTCATAATATTTGAAGTTCGATGAACAATGATTCGGCGGATTTTTCCTGTGTTTTACAGTGTTTCTCTGTGTAAACAAAAAACACTATTTTTATGGATTTCAAAGGCTTGATGGTCCCTTCTGTTGCAGAACAGGTGGCCACCTCCCCTGAAGACGTTATGCCATGATTGTTAATGCTCAGAAGGGGGATTTGAGTGGAGAGAGGCCAGGAGCCAGAGTGTTGGGTCCTTATAATACTAGTGATTACCCCATTACTATTGTAGTTGTATCCCTTATTAATATTGTTGTGCCCCTATTGTCCCCATATTGTTATTACTGTGCCCCATAGAATCCCTCTATTGTTATTTTTGTGTCTTTATATTATTATTGTTAGGTCGGCTAGGTTATATTGTGACTCCTTAGACTCCTATATATAGAAAGGAGGTTTTGTCATTTAAATCATCCAAGAATTGTTCATTTATGTAATGTAAAGGAGGTTGCCCCCTCGAAGAGGCTGAATTCTAAGGCGTTGATCTATCTTTTCTAACTTTCTTGAGCTGGTTTCATAACATTTGGTATCAGAGCTTTGGATTCTAGGATTTCGCTGCTCCAAATAGGTCATCATGCAATTTTTGCTATAACTTTTTTTCTACGACGTTTCAAAAGTTAAAAAAAAAACCCATTTGAGAAGAGATCGCGTTGAACCTTTGTGCCGAATTTAAGAGCTTTTCGCGCTATATTTACAGAGATATGATCTGAGGAAGTTGGTCTTTTTGCAGACTCCTGAATTACATTCCAAACAGGTGACCTGGGGAAAATAGTCATAACTTTCTCTTTGAGCATCGGATTGAAATTTCGTAAGAAGGTACAGAAAGAGAACAGACTGTAGTTTCTTGTATATATTTTTCAAAGCCAAAGGTCGAAACAGTGACTCGTGGAATGTCGTACAAGTTCGCTCTACTGAACTAGTCTATAATCAGGTCACTGTGGGAGATTTCACATAACTCTTCCTTGGAGAATCCAATTTGGATCAGAATGGTGGCATTGGAAATAGGACATAGAGGGATACTTCAGGTCGCAATTTCAGAATAGGATGATCCGAAAGTACAGAGATACAACAGAGAAAATATCGAGCTCCTACAAAGTGAAAAAAGGTGTGTAGATTTTTTTAAATTTTTGTTTAAGCTTGGTTTGAAAATTTATTATGAAGGAATTCAAAGGGAATAGTAGAGCATTATTATCGGTAACTGATGCCCCAAGGAAAGAAAATTCAAACACCTAGTAAGCAACCTGAAAGCTCTAGCATGACTCATGAAGAAGAGGAAGAAATGCTACATGATATATCAAAATTACAAGACCAAGTGCAACAATTGTCACTCTCACAAAAGCTAACAGAAGCTAAGATAAATGGCGTGGAATCTAAGATAAAGGGCATGGAAGATAAGATGTACGATTTGAAGAGAGACATGGCAGATTTGAAGACAGATTTGAAGACAGACATGGCAGATTTGAAGACAGATTTGATAAATTTTCTACAAGAAATACTTGCTAATGGTGAAAAGGTAGTAAAGGAAAATCATGATGTGAACAAAAGAAATGTTAATCATGATTTCATAGACTCTAATGTGGGATCGAAGACCCACCATATTCCAAAAATAGATATGAGGAAGTTTGATGGCAAGGATCCCGCAACATGGATATTACAGATGAAGCAATTTTTCGATCTCAATAATGTGCAAAACACACAAAAGGTACCTATTGCAACTTTATATTTGGAACCAAATCAGTTTGTATGGTATCAATGGCTTTGTGCTCGTAAACAAATTATCACTTGGACAATTTTTACGGAAGAATTGACAGCACATTATGAGGATACAAAAAGCAACACTTTTTTTAGCCAATTGATAAGTCTCAAACAAAAGGGTTCAATAATGGAGCACATTGAGGAGTTCCAAAAATTGAACATAAGGGTAAAAAATATTCCAGAGGAGCATAGGATTGATGTTTTCATAGGGACTTTAAAGGATAATATACAACATGATGTTCACCTTTGGGAACCTGATTCATTAGAGAAGGGATTCAGGTTAGCAAGAAAAATGGAAAGCAAAATTATGGCAACCAAGAAGCATACCACTCACAACTATAAAGATGGAAGTGTTGTTGCTCCTAGTCTTCCACAACCTATAAGGTTGACACCACAACAATTGGAAGAAAAAAGAACAAAAGGGCTCTGTTATAGTTGTGATAGCAAATACACTAAAGGTCATAAGTGTGCTGAGAAGAAATTATTCTACATAGATTGTGAAGAGGAAGAAGAAAAGGAGCAAGAAAGGTCAAAAGAAGAGGATATATTCCAGGAACAAAGCCTAGATAAAGAAGAAATGAATCCGACCATATTTGATAATGCATTGGCGGGAATTAGCACTCCTCAAACCATTAAGATAGAAGGACAAATCGAGAAGAAAAAGGTAATAGTGTTGATTGATTCAGGAAGTACCCACAATTTTATTCATTGTAAGGTAGCAAAAGAATTAAATTCCTTCTTATATCTGGCACCAGAGTGTCAAGTGATGGTTGCAAATGGAGGAACAATAAATTGCTCTGGAAAGTGCCATAATATCAAGCTGTCCATGGGAGAATATGTATTGACTAGCCCAATGCTTTTCATTCCAATGGGAGGTGGTGATGTTGTACTAGGAGTCTAATGGCTACAATCCTTGGGTACAATAGCTTTTAATTTTCAAGAACTTTTCATGAAATTTTCTGTGGAAGGAAAGGAAGTTGAATTAAGGGGTATTGTAGGGAAACCGGGAAAGATAATCAACTTTAACGGTATGACAAAGCTTCTAAAAAAGGAACAAAGAGGTGTAATTGCACAATTATGTTCGCTAGATGTTTCCTCATTGGAATCATCTATTTCTCCAGATCTCCAAAAAGTCTTGGAAAACCATTCCAAGGTATTTGAGACTTGCAAAGGTCTCCCACCTATTCGTGATCATGATCATGCTATTCATCTGATTCTAGGAAGTGTTCCTCCAAACATAAGGCCATAGAGATATCCCTATGCCCAAAAGAGTGAAATTGAACGTATGGTTGCAGAAATGCTAGAGGCTGGTATAATTCAACCGAGTCAAAGTTCTTTCTCTGCTCCAGTAGTATTGGTGCACAAGAAGGATGGATCATGGCGCATGTGTCCGGATTATAGGGACCTCAACAAGCTCACTATTAAAGATAAGTTTCCCATTCCTGTCATTGATGAATTACTGGATGAATTGCATGGATCAATTTACTTCACCAAGTTGGATCTTCGTTCAGCATATCATCAAATCAAAATGAAGACTGAAGAAATTACGAAAACAACATTTAGAACTCATGAGGGTCATTATGAATTTTTGGTCATGCCTTTTGGCCTTACCAATGCACCTTCAACATTTCAAGGTTTAATGAATTCCATTTTCAAACCATTCCTTAGAAAATTTGTGTTAGTATTTTTTGATGATATACTAATCTACAACAAGTCTTGGAAGGATCATGTTGAACATGTTGACAGGGAGCTACAACTATTGGAGGATAAACAATTATATGCAAAAAGATCCAAATGTTTCTTTGGAGTACAAGAGGTGGAATATCTGGGTCATATTGTATCTCATGAAGGAGTTAAGGTAGACCCTAGCAAAATTAAAGCCATTAAGGAATGGAAAATCCCCAGATCCGTAAAGCATCTGCGAGGATTTCTCGGGTTGACAGGGTATTATCGCAAGTCTGTTAAGATTTATGGAAGAATAAAAGCACCTCTAATAACATTATTGAAGAAAGATGCATTTTCATGGACTCCAGAAGCAACAAAGGCCTTCGAACATCTTAAAGAGGCAATGTGCCAAGCACTGGTCTTAGCTACACCGAACTTCACAAAAACCTTTATTGTGGAATGTGATGCTTCAGGAAATGGAATTGGTACTGTTTTAATGCAAGATGAAAGACCCATTGCTTTTGAAAGTCATCCAATCAAGGGAAAGTTTTTACACAAAGCTATTTATGAGAAGGAAATGTTGGCAATAATCCATGCACTTAAGAAATGGCGACCCTACCTAATGGGAAGACACTTCAAGGTAAAAACAGATCATGATAGCCTTAAATACTTTTTAGAACAAAGATTATCCTCTGAAGAGCAACAAAAGTGGGTCACAAAGATGTTGGGTTATGACTTTGAAATCATCTACCAAAAAGGGAAGCAAAATGTGGTGGCAGATGCACTCTCAAGAAAGGATGAGGATGTGGAAGAATTGTTGTGCGCCATTTGTATTACCCAACCAGATTGGATAAACGAAGCAAGGGAGGAATGGAAAAATGACGAAGAAGTGTGGGCACTTATTCGAAATTTACAACAAGATTCCAGTACGTCTGATACATTTAGCTGGCAAAATAATTCGTTATGGTACAAAGATAGCTTATACCTCTGTAAGAATTCCTAGCTAAAACAAAAGATTCTTATGGAATTGCACACTTCTCCCTTAGGAGGTCACTTAGGATTTTTAAAAACTTACCACAGGGTTAAGAAGGAAATTTTTTGGGATGGCCTTAAATTGGATATTCAAAAGTTTGTGGCGGAATGTTTGGTTTGCCAACAAAATAAAGTTGAAACAATTAAGACATCGGGTCTATTACAACCTTTATCCATTCCAAGCCAACGTTGGGAGGAGGTTTCAATGGATTTTATCACAGGTTTGCCCAAGTTTGAGGGAAAGAGTGTCATCATGGTGGTAGTTGACAGACTTACCAAGTATGCACACTTTTGTGCATTATCACATCCATTTAAAGCTAGTACAGTTTCTACTGTATTTATGGAAACAATTCAAAAGCTACATGGAAACCCAAAGATTATTGTAAGTGACAGAGATCCCATTTTCACTGGAAATTTTTGGACATAATTATTTTCTTGTCTTGGTACTCAGTTAGCTCATATCTCATCTTATCATCCTCAATCTGATGGAAAATTGAGATAGTAAACAAATGTTTGGAAGGATATCTTCGTTGCTTTGTATCTGATAAACAGACACAATGGGTCAAATGGTTGCCTCTAGCTGAATGGTGGTATAACACTTCCTTCCATACAGCAACAAAAATTACCCCATTTATGGTACTTTATGGATATCATCCACCATCCATCACATCATATTTAAGAGAAAATTCTAAGGTTCAAGCAGTGGAACATCACATCGAACGTCAACAACAAGTCCTCCAACTCTTAAAAGATAACCTCGTGTTGGCACAGAATAGAATGAAACAACAGGCAGATCAACATCGCAGCGAAAGAAGTTTTGATGTAGGTGATTGGGTATTCCTACGACTACAACCATATAAGAAAATGTCCCTCAAGCAAGCTAAGAAGGATAATAAATTATCACCAAAGTATTATGGGCCGTACAAGGTGTTGCAAAAGATTGGTACTATGGCATACAAATTGGAGCTTCCTGTAGCTTCTCGATTGCACCCAATTTTCCATGTTTCATGTTTAAAGAAGGTTATAGGTGACAAGCTCCCAGCTCAAACAATATTGCCAGAACTTGACGAGGAAGGAAAAATTATATTGGAACCGGAAGTAGTCACAGAAACAAGAACTCGACAGCTACAAAATCGATCAATTTTGGAGTATCTTATCAAGTGGAAGAACTTATCCGCTGAAGATTCCACGTGGGAGGATGAGAATTTTATACAAAAGCATCCAGAGCTACTCAAGCATTGAGGACAACACTTTTTTTAAGGAGAGGGGCATGTTGGGTCCCTATAATACTAGTGATTACCCCATTACTATTGTAGTTGTATCCCTTATTAATATTGTTGTGCCCCTATTGTCCCCATATTGTTATTACTGTGCCCCATAGAATCCCTCTATTGTTATTTTTGTGGCTTTATATTATTATTGTTAGGTCGTCTGGGTTATATTGTGACTCCTTAGACTCCTATATATAGAAAGGAGGTTTTTTCATTTGAATCATCCAAGAATTGTTCATTTATGTAAGTAAAGGAGGTTGCCCCCTCGAAGAAGCTGAATTCTAAGGCATTGATCTATTTTTCTATCTTTCTTGAGCTGGTTTCATAACACAGAGAGCCCAAGAAGAGGAAATGAATAGACAATGTTAATTGGCTTTATAGCCACAAAATGACAGAGACAGAGAGAGTTGTTGGTAAAACAGAGAATAAGCAGGCAGCGTAGAAGCAAAAAAAGAGCCAGAGAGAGCGAAAGCTAATGTGCAGAGCAGCCAAGGGAGTCTTTGGATTCACTTGGAGGTCCAGTGAAAAACTAGAGAGCTGAAGGTTGCAGAAAAGTAAGAGCCAGAGCCAAGAGCGAGAGCCGAGAGCCAGAAAGCTGAGAGCTTCAAGAGACAGGGAGAGATGGTGTTTTGAGCCCATTGTTCCTATGTAAAATAGTGGAGTTAAGCCAAAGAGCTTGTAAAACGACTTTGCCATAAACCCAGAGAGCCTAGTCGAGTTGACTAAAGCTCAAGGAGATGTAGCCTAATAGTTTTGGGTGAACTCCATATGAAGTTGTTGTCCTATGTGTTTATTATTTGCTACATTGTTTTCACTATTACATGTATTTA
This sequence comes from Pinus tabuliformis, assembly GCA_031772625.1. Taxonomy (NCBI): domain Eukaryota; kingdom Viridiplantae; phylum Streptophyta; class Pinopsida; order Pinales; family Pinaceae; genus Pinus; species Pinus tabuliformis. Next base: position 1,147,184,065 of record CM062807.1, read on the forward strand.
CATATCAGAACAAACAACATATTTTAAAACACATAAATAGTTAAAATAACCATAAGCATACACCTTATTTTCAAGCACATATTTAATTCCACATTGGTTAATCATAAAGACTTGGGAATATTTAAGCTTTGGAAGTGGAAGAGGTTCTTGTAAGTTAGACAAGAAGCCCAAGTGCCCCATTTTCAGATCAGGTGGTATCAGAGCCAGGTTTTATTAATCCCACCTTCAAAGGAGGTTATATCAGAATGCTTGATTGATAGAGAAAAGATTGCTTGTCTAAAAGGTGTTTAAACAGTCAAAGTTTGATTGTATACTTGTTTGCAGATTGGCTATTGTTTGAGTTTGCAGAAGTGAAGGGAAATCTATTGATAGCTTAGTCTAGGAAGGGCAAGGAGGAAGAAGGGCTGAAGGCATTCTTCTACCCCAAAGGACCTCAAAGCAATCCCTGAAGCACAAGAGGTTTGCTGCAAAAGATTGCTTAAATAACACTACAACAAAACCCTGTGATTAGCATCCCTTTTTGCTTCCTTTTTTGCATATAGTGTCCATTTTTGGTGCTATTTGTGTCCATTTATCAAATATGGTGCAAAACTTGATGCAAATTTTGCACCGAGTTTTGCACCAAGTCTTACATCAAGTTTAGCACCAGGTATTGTAATAGGTTTTGCACCAGATTTTACACCAACTTTTACACTAGGTTTTACGCCAGTTTTTGTGCCATCCTTTGCATCGTGTTTTGCATCAAGTTTGGCACCTAATTTTGTTTTACTAACTTTTTCATCCTTTATTGCATCCACTTTTTGCACCTACACTTGCATCAACTTTTTCATCATCTCTTGCATCCTCTTTTGCATCATTTTTTGCATCCATTTTTGCATCACTTTTTGCATCCCCTTTGTGCCAAGTTTTGCATCAAGGTTTGGGTCTAGTTTTTCATCTAATTTTGTATCCACTTTTACATCTTGTTTTTCATCCATATTTACATCCTCTTTTTCATCTGTTATTGTGTCCACTATTGCATCCATTTTTCTTGTGCCATTTTTTGCACCTAGTTTGACACCTCCCTTTGCACCCTTTTTTGCTTCTAAATTTGCATCCACGATTGCATCCTCATATGCATATAGGTTTTCATAGACTTTTACATCTATTTTTGCATCCATTTTTGTATCCACTTTTGCGTCAAGATTTGTGTCAGGTTTTGTGTCTCATATTGCATATACTTTTGCATCGAATTTGTTGCATCAACTTTTGCATCCCTTTTTGCATCTTATTTTGCATCTTCAATTTCTTATTTTTTTGCATCTATCCTTACATCCACTTTTTTTGTGACACAATTTGTGCCACGTTTTGTACTTATTGTTGTACCCACTTTTTCTTCCAATTTTGCATCCATCTTCACATCCTCTTTTGCATAAAATATTGCATCTATTTTTACATCCACTTTGTGTTGGGTTTTGTGTGTAATTTTGTATCTTATTTTTCATGTACTTCCATTGCATCCATATTTTGCATCCAATTTTGTTTTTCCTGTTGCACCCGTGTTTGCATCCACTTTTACATCCACTTTTACATCCCTTATATCATATTGTCTTGCATCTAAGTTTGTGTCTTTTTTTGTTTCCGTTATTACATCCACTTTCTCATCCACTTTTGTTGTGCTATGATTTGTGCCATATCTTATTCCTATCTTTGCAACCCACATTTTCTTCCATTTTTGCATCCTCTTTTGTGTCCAAGTTTACGTCAAATATTGTTTATGTTTTTTGCATCCCATTTTGAATCTACTTTTACATCCACTTTTGATTCGTCCAATTTTGCAACTAATTTTGTGTCTTGCACTATTGCACCCATGTTTGGTCCATGTTTACATCCCTTTTAGTATCCAAGTTTTCCTCCTTTTTGCATTCAAGTTTGTGTCTTTTTTTACATTCGTTGTTGTATCCACATTTGTTTCACCACAATTCATGCTAAGTTTTATGCTACTATTGCTCCCATGTTTTCTTCCACTTTTTCATCCATATTTCCATCCTATTTTGTGTCCAAGTTTGCATCAACTATTGCATCTACTTTTTCATCCACTTTTGTGTCAATTTTTCTATCTTGTTTTGCATCTACTTATGTTCTGTCCACTCTTCATCCAATTTTATGTCTATTTTTGCCCCCATTTTTTTTGTTCACTTTTGCATCCCTTTTCCAACACACATCATATTTTTTGCATTGATCATATTTCTTATGACATTGAAAATTATGAACAACTGATGACAATGTCAATAATTATAACGATGATGATAATGAAGATGATGACAATGACATGAATTGCGATTGTTATGATAATGACAATGATGATAAAGAAAATGGGGGTTACAATGACAATGATGATGACGATGCTAATGACCTTGGCAATTCTTCCCAATTTTTAAATGTTGTCATGGTCATAATCATAATCATTGTATTTTGCGTCGTCTTCCAAGTCATCATCATATGAGCATCATTATTATTATTTTCATCTTGGTCATCATCAACAACAATAATAACATGATGATGATTATGATGTTCATGATGAAGATGGAAACAATTATGATAGAAATTATGTTGATTATGATGATGGGGATGATGACAATTATAATGACGATGATAATGGTAGTGATGATGATGATCATCAATCATCTCTAAAAAATAAAGTTGTTATTTCTCTTGCATATATCATGTGTCCTAACAACCCTTTTCGAGCACTCGTAACATTTTTTGGGTTGGTGATATTTCTTACGATACCTATAATTATGAACAATTGACGACAATGTTCATAATCATGATGATGATGATGATGATGATGATGATGATGACGATAATGAAATGATGACAATAATGATGACGATGATGGCGGAGATGATGACGATAATGAAGATGATGACACTCCCTCTAAACTAGGGAGGTACTCATAATGAGACAAAAAGTACTCTCATGTTGAAATATTCATATAAGAAGGGATCTGGATTGATAAGCATTAATGATGATTTACATCATCATAGCCAACATTGTCAAAATAGCAAGGCCTTGACTAACAAGTTCTATCTCTCCATTAGATCAGAGCACAATGTTGGGAGGCATAAATTTGGACAACAATACCTCTCTAGGCACTTACCCCTCCAGGATATTCACTAGGTATGCCTCACATGATCATTTCCTAATCCACAATCATAATATTTGACACCAAGAAATTTCAATCCTCATGACTATTCTTATCTTGGATGAATGTACTTGACTTATGGTGGTTATTCCTAGTCATAGTACAAATTCTCAAAGAATATTGGTCCCAGATGTTTATCCAATCCACCATTCTCCCTATTGGTGTCTTTAATAGGCTTACAACTATTATTCCTGGCCATAGTACATGACATATGGATAATATGGTGTCTACCCTCACTCCCTCTCAACCAGAGAAGAGACATCCACAAGCATAAGCGTTTCTCAAGAATACCCATCATTTTCATAGAGAATAACATCATTAATTTGTTTTCATCGCATGACACCTTTATGATTAATAATTCATAGATTTGTGGAAAAATATTTTCCCTTTTTTCATTTGTGATGATATAAAATCAAAAAGTGAAAGCCAAAATCATTAAATATACACTATAATGATTTATCTAAGTCTAAACTATAAGGTTGAAGTGAAAATTCATGTAAATGTTATACCTATGAGTTGTGCCAAACTTATGAAAACCTTATTCCCTAAGTCTTATATATAAGAAAAAGAAAAAGAAAGAAAAATAAGGCCCAATGAATAGTAACTCATGTATTCACTCCCTCTTTGGAAAACATATGAATATATACACTCCTAGTCACACTTGATCACATGTTTGTGATGGTTAAATCATGAAGTCCTCTTTTACCCTTGTATTTTCACTTCATCATTTAAGCACCTAATTGAGGATCTAGGGAATTTTTTTTGCCTAAGGGTTTCATGTCTACTCTTGGTTTACTTATGTCACACCACTGTCAATTTATGTGACAGAGTGAAATACATAAGTTTGTGGAGTTATTAGAACAATGTATTAAGTTAGTCACCACACACACATGTATTACATCTCATTGATCCACATGTGTGGGTTGGAGACTCATTACCTGACAACTTTAATGGAGACTACTTTAGGGCTTTAATGGTACAACTTACAAAGTATATTGTTAAACATTGTGATTAATCCTTTCTTTTCCTCGAGACACTTGATAATATTGAAGTCACTCCCAATAATCCATGGAGATGGGGAGTATAAATTACTTGTGCTGTAAAATAGAATTGAGAAATAAATATTTTCCATTTGCGATAGTGGAGTCATAGAAATTGGATACATGGTAGTAGTCCTCGATGTCAATTAACTAAAATTGTATTGTCATAATGCAAAAATAGGTAAACATTTTGGTAATCTTGATGTCCTGATCATTCCAAATAATAACCATTCCACCCAAGTATCTCTAAGCATCAATCACTACTACTTGGAAATTCCTCCCCCATTTGCTAATTATATGAGGTAGAACCTCACTTAATATTTGTGTTTCTTATATCAACATTATTGATGGGTGCTTTGCGTACCATTTTTATTTTAGGAGTCTTTGTTTTCCTTTACTATTGGGGCCCCTCATGTTCCATGAGACTATTTTCATCAATTATTTACACAGAAGGAAGTATAATGTGACTAAAATAACATGTTTCAAGATATAAGTGCTTGGACAATTCCACTTCATGACTCCTATATTTACTTAACCTGGGACCAAATGGTGAACTTGATGGCCTTAAGGGAAATTGACCAATGAAAATCTAAAAAAGAGGTGACTTTTGATTTTATCACATACAAGTTAATATACTAAAAAAAATATCCATAACAATTTCATCAATCAATGAATCATTAAAAAAAAATATCCAAAACAATTTCATCAAGCAATGAATCATTACATTATAAAATACAATCTATAAACCTTTTGGGAACGTTTTGCTAAACCATGCTAAAAAACCAACATATTTAATATTAATATTTAACAATAATATGGACAATAACACATTTTGATAAATTAAATAACATGTTATCAAGCCTAAGAAATTTCACTAACAGAAAACTAAAAATCATGCAACTAATGGATGTGACCACTCAAGGCCACCATAAGACAATTAATCTATTAAGACCAATATTGGTGGGGACAAAGATCTCCAAAGGACAAAGGCAAACCTATTTTAACTTTATCGTTTTATTAGGTTCAAGTTGAACATCTCAAGATATAAAGAAGAGCATAATTAGTTTTATTGCATTAAGAAAACCCAAGCACATTCTATAACTTATCAAGGAAGAGATGTATAATACCCATCTCAACGACACAACACATGGCATTAAGTTACTTTTTTATATATAATTTAAACTCCTATCATAAAATCACAAATTTAGCATGAATGGAATGTTTAAAATCCATTTTTATAAAAACAAAATATGATTTTTCTTATAGAAAAAAATACCAAAAACTAAATATATATTTTTTAGAAAATAAAAAAATACTAAAACTAAATATATATTAAAAAAAAAAAACCATAAGCAAACTAGAATTTGAATTTGATACTTGTTCACTTTTGGAAACTCATATGGTGGAATGCAATCTCTTTATCCTCATCTTTAGCTTTTTCCTAAAAAATAAAACCATACAAAAGCGGAAAAGAGCCATAAAGCATGGGGAAGCTTTTTCCTAAGCACAAAAGCATCTAAAAAGTGGAAAAGGCCATTTTTATATGAGGAAACATTATTCACCCAAAAGATTTTGCCCAAATTGAACTAATGAGGAATTTAGGAAATCTTCATAGCCTTCACTTTCCTATATATTGGAGGCTTGGCCATTGAGAAAATGATGGGAATTCTTGTATTGTCACGCTGTTGAGATCTATCTTGAGAGGGAGAGTTTTGGAGCTAGGAGTTGGGGGAGGTGCTGCTGCAACTACATCTGATGGTTGTAACTTTCCTCAAACTCCTTTATTAATATAGATCAGTTGTTCTTCCTTCCATATGTTTATATTCATTCTTTACTTATTCTATTTAACTAATGAATGTATGGGATTTTGTTTTATATTTATTTATTCAACAATATTTATATGTTTTTGATAGTTTCGATTTTCAAGATATTATGGTGTGAAGGTTGCTTTATTCTCTCTCTTATGTGTAGGACCAAGCTTTGGAGCTAGCTAGGAGCGCTTCCTAGCTACACTAAAAAATAAAAGAAGACCTGCATGCGATGACTCACAGGAATTCCTTCTCTTTTTCTTAATCTATACTCTACATCTACTAAGAATCCTGAGCCTTAGAACAACCTTTCTCTTAATCGGTCTGTCCTAGGTTTCCGGGATAAACTGAGAGGGTTTTATGTTCATCTAATCATGCATTAAATCCTACAGCAAAATGATATTTAGAAACTGTAATATATTTCACTATGTAAATGAAATTAGTAAAATGAACCCATAGAGGGGGTCATAAATGGAAATGAAAGTAAAACTCTAAACAAGAAGCCAAAAGTGGATGTAACCATGGATGTAAAATTGGGAGTAGAATTGGATGTTAAACTAGCCATCAAAACAAGATGCAAACAATGACACAAAAATGGTTTTAAAGTAAAATTAAAAAAGAGTGCAACACTAGACACAAAGAAGGGAATAAAATAGGGCATACAAAAGGATACCAAATTGGGTGCAAACAAGGATGAAAAAATGGACACCAAAATGAGGATGCAAAGAATGGTGTAAAATTAGGATGCAAAATTGGGTGCAAAAAGGATGTAAGAAAAGATACAAAACAAGATGCAAAATGGGACTAAAAAATGGTGAAACCAAGGATGCCAAAAATTATGCATAACTAGATGAAAATTCAAACTAAAATCTAGGTACAAAATGAGATGCAAATATGGACACAAAATGTGGCAGAAAAAAGGATGCAAATTTGGATGCCAAAAAGGATGCAAAATTAGATACCGAAAAGGATGAAAATTTGGACATAAAAAATGGTGCAAAATTGGACACAAAAGAAGAAAAATGGTGCAAAAATAGACATAAAAATGGATCAAATTTGGATGCAAATTGATATGCAACATTGGATGTAAAATGAGGTGCAACAAATGATTCAAAACTTGGTGCAAAAACAAATGCAAAAGTAGACGAAAAAATGGCTCAAAATTGAACGTAACAATAGACACAAAATGGGATGCAAAGGTGGATGCAACACATGGTTCAACATAGGATGCAAATTTAGATGCTCAAAAGGATGCAAAATTGGATGCAAGAAATGGTGTTAAAAATGATGCTAAATTGGATGCAACAAATGATGCAAAATATGGTGCAAAATAGGATAAAAAAAGGGAGACAAATAAAACGAAAAAGTGGATGCAAAAAATGGTGCAAAAATGCATGAAAAATTTGGCATTAAATCAGATTCAACATATGGTGTAAAATTGGATGGAAAAAATGGTGTAAAAAAAGGCAGAAAAATTGACGTAAAAATAGATGTAAAAATAAGTACAAAATTAGAAGCAAAAAATGGCATACGACTAGATGCAAAAACTGGCACAAACTAGATGTAAAAAAAGGCACCAAATCAGATGCCAAAGATGGTGTGAAACTTGATGAAAATTACGACACAAAACTAGAAGCAAAACCCATTGTAAAACCAAATGAAAATCTTGGTGAAAAATATGATGCAAAAAATGATGAAAAATTTGGCGTAAAAAATGATGCAAAATTTGGTGCAAAAAAGGATGCTTTAAAAATTGTACAATAGATCCAGATTTAGCTCCAGGTTGCCCATCCCAATTGAGAAAAAAAATTCATTAAAATATGGTGTTAAATATGGCGCAAATGTTTTGTTGTAGTGTAAGCTCTTTGTTAATCTTGTTTGAAGTTCTTTGTTCATTGGCATAATGACAACCTCCTCAAGTGTATCCTCAAACTCCTTCTCCATCACAAGAATCTTTGATGGAGACATGAAGCAAGACTTGTTCATCATGATGGACAAGGTGAGAGAAATGTATGAGGATGGAAGAAAGAGCAACATACTTAGAGAGCAGTTGAATTCCATGAAGGAAGAGAAGCAGTTTTTTTTTCTGAAAGACTGCAAGAAATGGAGAGGCAACTTCATATTGAAAATATGAACCTGAAGAGGATGCATGAGTTGGAGTCACAACTCTTTGTTGCCAAAGAAGCCTTTGTCAAGTATCAGCTTGAAGAAGAGGTAAACCATTCCAGTTTGTCTTCAAATTCATATGAGAATGCTTATATTGGTTCTTTTGAAAAACATACGAGAGGCATAGGTTCCAAGCTAATGTCCAATATGGGCTATGAAAGAAAGGGCTTGGGAAAGCATGCACAAGGTATTGTTGAACCAATAATGGTTGAGGAAAGGCCTAAGTATTTGGGTCTTGGTTATGGACAGTCTTATGGAGGGAGTTCCAAAGCTACCATGAAGACCATTAGAACAGCTCCAAGAAGGAGTTGCATTGTAGAGTGTGAATATTGTGTTCAGGAGGAATGCAATAGCTTGAAACGTCACTTGTAGGATGCAGGTGTTCAGGAGCACACACTTGAACCAGAGAGTTGTGGAAACTCTAAAAGCAGTGAAGAGATTGAGGGTGTTCCAACGGGAGCCACTTCTTCAGTTGCTTCACCTCCTCATGAAGGCAATAAAGGTGAAAGAAGCAGGTATAAATCTGGTTCTAAACATATTCCTTTTGATTTTTCAAAGCATGGTAAATTTCCACATATGCATGGGAGAAGAATTGCATGTTCCTTTTGTGGTTTGGATAACCATCATGTTTCCAGATGTTGGAAGAGAATGGCCACATACAGGAAACTTTTGAAGGAGAAGAAGCAGAAAACCAAAGGTCCATTGGACAAGGCAAAGCATGTTGTCAAGAGGATGCACATGTGCTTCACTTACTGCCATAAGCAAGGGCGTCTTGCTGAAAGGTGTTGGACTCTAAATCCAACAATGCTTCCACACAAGCTGAGGAAAGTGGAAAGAGAAGATGGCAGACATGGAAAGGAAGTTTCCATGAATGAAGTGTCTCATGATGATTCACATGTTGATACTGATGTGCAAACAAAGGAAAGACCTTGGAACTAGATTGGTAAGAAATGGCTAGAGTTCTTTCCAATTAAGGTTGCATGTCTGTTGATGCGTCTATTTGCATTTCTTTGTCGATGAGATGCAAGTTGCAGGAATTTACCAAGAAAGTGAATGGGAGAAGTTGAGTAGGAGACTCACTTTATTGCTGCAACATTATATTTCATTTCAGCTTCGAAAGTATGGTGTGCTAAAGTGAAAGTTGAAGGATGAAATGCATGCATAAGCATGATGTGTATGAACACAAGGATGTTGATGTTTTCCTGGTATTTGAACATGTATGTGTAATTAACTTGAAGGGTTGATTGCTTTGTTGTAAACATGCATGTAATGCAATATTAACTTGGAAAAAGTTGATTTGGTCTCCAAGATGGAGGTAATAATGAAGTGTTTCATCTTTTGAAAAAGAGTCCAAATGGTCTTTTTCTACATGCTTGACTTGAAGGGTCATTTGTCTTAAAGGCATGTTTTGTGGGCTTGTTACCTAGTCCATCATTTGTATGCAGATGTAAGGCATGGAGGTGTTCACAAGATGTGAAATCTGTTCTTTTGTTGAAGCAAAAGTTTAGGCCATCCAGTTGTTGTCTGTATTCTTGTTGTTGTTAACAATTGTTGGTGACAGCTTGTCAAACAGGTACAAATGAAAGTTTTGTGGAGCAAATGTACTTCACATTTGTTTGAGCCACCTTGGATTAATGATCAAGGTAGAGAATCTCAAACTACCTTCTATAACCATTTCAGTAGGAGTTCTACAGGAAGGCAAGGAGGAAGACCGTTCTTCCTAGGGAGACCAGCTCATCCAAGAAGGGAAGTGGTCAGAAACTTTGGTTAGAGGCACTATGCAAAGCAAGTGTAGGGAGGCTGAAAGAAGAGGGTGAGTCACTCTCCTTTACTGTTCAGATTAGTATATCAGTCTTTTGGAGACCAAAATTTCTTTTAGTGGGAAGGCGTGATCCAAAATGGATTTTGGATAGACTCCTAAGTCTAAGTGTTCCTCACAAAGGAAAAAATGAAAGTCCAAGGAAGTTCCTGGAACTAGCCCCATTGCAAATATTGTCTCATTCAGAATCTATTACAACTTGAATGGGAAAAAATGGACTTAAGATGCGGAAGTTATCATAAAATGAAGCTGCCCTTTATCCTTTGGAAAAAGGGGCAAAATCCCCTAAAAATGGGTCCTAAAAGCCGTCTAAGCCTTCAAAATCCAAAAACTAGCACAAAGGAAAACCTTCACAAAATAGCAGAAACCCTTATCGAGAGGCATAAACATGAAGAAATAGAGAAAAACAGGCCTATCGGAGGTCAAACCAACTTTGCACAAGAGCCGTTGGATCTGGCTGATCAACGGTCCAGATCCAATTAGCACATCGCAATCGGCGATGACAAGCGGAGGCTATCGGAAGGAGACATGCGATAGGACCGGGCTGATGCGATGATGTAATCACTAAAATCAGCGAATCGACATCGACGATGACATGGGGCTTAAGGCGGGACCCCAGGTCTATGTGATATGCGATTACGATCGACTGCATCGCAATATCGCATCGGAGCTACACAAAGGAGCGGGGTCGATACAAATATGGCTTGCGACAACTGGATCCAATAGGGTTATAGGCGATATTTTATATATTTTGAAATCCGAAAAATGGCATTTTCCTTTGTATTTCGCATTTCTGCCAAATAGAGAAATTGCAAAGGAAATGTGCCCAATGTGATGAAACCAGACCTGAAAGGGTTTATGAATGCATATGCATAATATTTCAAGTCCGCCATAAAGACATTTTGTGAGATTTTCAATGTTTTAATGTATTTTCCAAATACAAAGGGAAACCACGAAATGAGCGAGATTTCAGGCAGGCCATAGGCAGTAAGTGGTTTTGGCTGGGCTCCTCCCGAGCCCATACACTGGCTCCCACATGGCTAGGCGCCGGAGAGAGAAAACCACCCTTTTTGGGGAGTTAACCCCAGTACGCATGAGCCGCCCGAAATATATCTCAACCTTTGGATCAAGATCACTCAGATCAACGGTGGAGAGGCGATAGCAATTTAAAATTTGGACCCGATGGAATATAGGGAAGAATTCATAATATTTGAAATCCGATGAACAGTGATCTGGCGAATTTTTCCCAAGTTTTACAGTGTTTCTCTGTGTAAACAGAAAATTCTATTTTTGGGGATTTCTAAGGCCGGATGGTCCCTTCCATTTGCCACCTCCCTTGAATACGTTATGCCATGATTGCTAATGCTCAGAAGGGGGATTCAAGTAGACAGAGGCCTAGAGCCAAAGAGCCCGAGAAGAGGAAATGAACAGACAATGCCCATTGGCTTTAAAGCCATAGAATGACAGAGACAGAGAGAGTTGTTGCTAAAACAGAGAATAAGCAGGCAGTGCAGAAGAAAAAAGAGAGTCAAAGAGAGTGAAAGCTAATGCGCAGAGCAGCTAAGGGAGTCTTTGGATTCACTTGGAGGTCAAGTGAAAAACTAGAGAGCTGAAGGTTGCAGAAAAGCAAGAGCCAGAACCAAGAGCCATAGTCGAGAGCCAGAAACAGAGAGCTTCAAGAGCCAGGGAGAGATGGTGTTCTGAGCACATTGTTCCTGTGTAAAACAGTGGAGTTGATCCAAATAGCTTGTAAAAGGACTTTGCCATAATCCTAGAGATCCTAGTTGAGTTGACTAAAGCTCAAGGAGATGTAGCCCAAGAGTTTTGGGTGAACTCCATATTAAGTTGTTGTCCTATGTGTTTATTATTTGCTACACTGTTTGCACTGTTACATGTATTTACATATCAGCACAAACAATAGATTTTAAAGCACATAAATAGTTAAAATAACTATAAGCATACACCTTATTTTCATGCACATATTTAATTCCGCATTGGTTAATCATAAAGACTTGGGAATATTTAAGCTTTGGGAATGGGAGAGGTTATTGTAAGTTAGACAAGAAGCCTAAGTGCCCCATTTTCAGATCAGGTGGTATCATAGCCAGGTTTGATTAAACCCACCTTCAAAGGAGGTTATATCAGAATGCTTGATTGATAGAGCAAAGATTGCTTGTCTAAAAGATGTTTAAACAGTCAGAGGTTGATTGTATGCTTGTTTGCAGACTAACTATTGTTTGAGTTTGCAGAAGTGAAGGGAAAGCTATTGATAGCTCAGTCCAAGAAGGACAAGGAGGAAGAAGGGCTGAAAGCATTTTTCTATCCTAAAGGACCTCAAAACAATCCATGAAGCATAAGAGATTTGCTGCAAAAGATTGCTTAAACAAGCTCTTTATTAATCTTGTTTGAAGTTCTTTGTTCATTGGCATAATGACAACCTCGTCAAGTGTATCCTCAAATTCCTTCTCCATCAAAAGAATCTTTGATGGAGACATGATGCAAGACTTGTTCATCATGATGGACAAGGTGAGAGAAATGTATGAGGATGGAAGAAAGAGAAGCATACTTAGAGAGCAGTTAAATTCCATGAAGGAAGAGAAGCAGTTGCTTTTTGATAGACTGCAAGAAATGGAGAGGCAACTTCATATTGCAAATATGAACCTGAAGAGGATGCATGAGTTGGAGTCACAACTCTTTGTTGCCAAAGAAGCCTTGGTCAAGTATCAGCTTGAAGAAGAGGTAAACCATTCCAGTTTGTCTTCAAATTCTTCTGAGAATGCTTATATTGGTTCTTTTGAAAAACATACTAGAGGCATAGGTTCCAAGCTAATGTCCAAGATGGGCTATGAAGGAAAGGGCTTGGGAAAGCATGCACAAGGTATTGTTGAACCAATAATGGTTGGGGAAAGGCCTAAGCATTTGGGTCTTGGCTATGGACAATATTATGGAGAGAGTTCCAAAGCTGCCATGAAGACCATTAGAACAGCTCCAAGAAGGAGTTGCATTGTAGAGTGTGAAGATTGTGTTCAGGAGGAATGCAATAGCTTGAAACATCACTTGCAGGATGCAGGTGTTCAGAAGCACACACTTGAACCAGAGAGTTGTGGAAACTCTGAAAGCATTGAAGAGATTGAGGGTGTTCCAAAGGGAGCCACTTCTTCAGTTGCTTCACCTCCTCATGAAGGCAATAAAGGTGAAAGAGGCAGGTATAAATCTGGTTCTAAACATATTCCTTTTGATTTTGCAAAGCATGGTAAATTTCCACATAAGCATGGGAGAAGAATTGCATGTTCCTTTTGTGGTTTGGATAACCATCATGTTTCCAGATGTTGGAAGAGAATGGCCACATACAGGAAACTTTTGAAGGAGAAGAAGCAGAAAGCCAAAGGTCCATTGGACAAGGCAAAGCATGCTGTCAAGAGGATGCACATGTGCTTCACTTACTGCCATAAGCAAGGGCATCTTGCTGAAAGGTGTTGGACTCTGAATCCAACAATGCTTCCACACAAGCTGAGGAAAGTGGAAAGAGAAGATGGCAGAAATGGAAAGGAAGTTTCCATGAATGAAGTGTCTCAGGATGATTCACATGTTGATACTGATGTGCAGACAAAGGAAAGACCTTGGAACTGGATTGGTAAGAAATGGCTAGAGTTCTTTTCCAATTAAGGTTGCATGTCTATTGATGCATCTATTTGCATTTCTTTGTTGATGAGATGCAAGTTGCAGGACTTTACCAAGAAGGTGAATGGGAGAAGTTGAGTAGGAGACTCACTTTGTTGCTGCAACATTATATTTCATTTCAGCTTCGAAAGTATGGTGTGCTTAAGTGAAAGTTGAAGGATGAAATGCATGCATAAGCATGATGTGCATGAACACAAGGATGTTGATGTTTTCCTGGTATTTGAACATGTATGTGTAATTAAATTGAAGGGTTGATTGCTTTGTTGTAAACATGCATGTAATGCAATATTAACTTGGAAAAAGTTGATTTGGTCTCCAAGATGGAGGTAATAATGAAGTGTTTCATCTTTTGAAAAAGAGTCCAAATGGTCTTTTTCTACATGCTTGACTTGAAGGGTCATTTGTCTTAAAGGCATGTTTTGTGGGCTTGTTACCTAGTCCATCATTTGTATGCAGATGTAAGTGTTACAGGGAAAAGTGTCTATGTAGAACTGCTCTATCCCACTAAGGTGTGACAGCTGCCTTAGAAACAAACAGAGAAAAACTACTTTTGTATTTCCTTTATGAACTATAGATAGAGAGGAATAGAAAGAACTAACCTGTGTCTTGCGCTAGTCCTTTGATCCAATCTTTCTCTTCTTGGATAGTCTCCAGCTACCTGCTCCCTTACTTGCTCAGCTTCACAAAGTACCTGTAAGATCAGAGAAGAAGAAAACTATACAAAGACATGGATCTATATTCATAAACAACTTAGGATCAGATTTAAGTTAACCATACAAATGTAACAAGCATCAATGATACAAAAGCATGGAGGAAAACTCAAATAGCTTTTATGATAAACAAGAAAAGATCCAGGAGGAGTTACAACCAATGGTTCCTGACCCAACATCAAACTCCCAGCAAAGAAGCCCCTCTTCACCTCAAACAAAGCATAGATCACCCAACAATCTGATGTTTGTCTCAAAAAACCAACAGAAATTCCTTACAATATGCAAAATTCCAGCCCCCTTGGATCTCTGGGATGAGGGATCCATATATAGATATTTGTAAGGAGGATGAGTCAGCTTGTGATTTGATTAGTGTCTTCTCTCTGTCAGTTCTTGCTTCCACTTGGAGACTGAAGGCCTCTTACTCATCCTTGGTCGAATTCAGTGAGGCAAGTGTCACTGGAGAAGATTCTGGAAGCTTCCATTGTCTCTCCACCTCGCGGAATGACACTGCCATTTGTCATTTCTCGCCCATCGCACCCCACAGAAGGGACTTTTGAAATGCAACACACCCTCACAGTGTATTTAGGTGCAATGCAACGCACCTAGCCAGTGGAGCAGCTGAAATGATCCTGTTTTGACTTATTCTGAGCAGTTTCTGGTGGAGAACTTATGGGAGAAGCTGTAATCTGTTGACCTTATTCCTTTAGGGGTTAGAACAACACTTTTAGGGACTTAGGAGCCCTTGGTTTATGGAAATTTCATGCTTGGAGTTGTAGGGCACAAAAATGTCTATAACAGTTGCCCCCTAAAGTATGAGGCCGTTAACCTTTTGGTGTCGGGTGAAATGCTTTATTATGAGGATCCGAAGTTCTTTCAATGCTGGGAGGAGACCTGTAATAAGATACAATACAATACATTATCTTCATACTATTTTCATGATCTAGCTGAGGCGGACATTCCCATGCTCAGCTTTATAAATTCATTTTCATGTACATAGGACAGACAATCGTCTGAGTGCAGACTGATGATTCTGGTAGAGCCATCATCCTTTTGAGTGGATGATTATCTGTGTAGCAATGATGTACATTTAATGTATTTATTTTCCTGAATATATATCGCAGCCCGGATGGATGAAACTAGATCCGGGGTCTTCAATCTCGTCCGATCTTCACTCGAAGTACAAGTCGATCCATGTGAGAAATGTTCTGAAGTCGAACATGGAAAGACATCGCTTGATTACCAGTCAATGATGTAAACTGTTAACAAGCGCGAGAGGAATCACCGATAATAATAATGACCCTCAAGGTACTGGAGTACAATTCACGTGGTGTGAATAAAGGACTTGGCGTCGAACACCACGCAAAATCTTTCAGTCGAAGGCCATTGATGTAAACCTGTCGCCGGAAGTGAGAAACTTGCCATTGAGGCATGCAAGCTTCAAAGTACTGAATGGGGTGTTCCTAGATCAATTTCTTGGATAATGAGCTGATGTCGACAAGAAGCGATCCATCACAGGAGGGCCTTAATGAATCCCACATCAATGACACGGAACAGAGCAAATGATTTTAATGGAGGTGAAAACGATCTGGTGATATAAGGTTCAGGGTGGCGGTCATGAAAGAATGGAGTATAATGTATGGTAGTGGGTGAGACACAGGTGACTTCTCTGGATGACTTCTCTTGAACATATCGGCGACACTGATGTGATGGATTGGTAGCATTAACCCCAAATGTGGATGGTATGGCGTGACCATGGCGATGTGACCGGTGAATGAAACAACCCAACCCGACTCGGACACGGAGTGGAAGTGTCATGTTCAAGAGCGACTTGCTACCAACAAAGTTTCTTTGAGTTTTCTTCCCAATTTTTCCCCAGTCATTGCTGACCAGTACCTCTTTATTTTTGTCAAGCTTGAGGAGGATAACATATGCTTGTTCTATAATTTGCCCTTCGGGCAAACCCATCTCTACGTTTTAACGAGCCTAGAGATAGTGAAACTCATTCTCGTCTAAAGTCAAGTTTGTCGCTATTAATCTTTTTAACGAGTTTAACGACAAAGATAACTCGGTCCTTTTCAATTTTAGAGAGTCTGAAAAGGAACGTAAAGGAAACTCCAAAATTCCTTTTTCGTCATCTAATCCCTTAAGTCCGAAAAAGTATAAAACAATACAGAAGGAATGAACTTTCGATACTTTTAACGAGCCGAATAAGACAAGCGCTTGATCTTTTTGTGTAATAATCCCTCAGGTCCAAAAAGATTAAAATCTAGAGGAGGGATAGCACTTCCTGTCCCTTTAACGAGTTGGAAGGCCAAGGACTCGGCAATCTTTTCATATTTTACGAGTCAGTTGAAAAGAGCTTAAAGGAGACTCGTCTTTTGAGGAACGAGTGATAAAACGGGTAGCAGCTGATTCCAGGTAAGGTTTGGAATTTTCAAATCACGGCAGTGTCACAAGGATGGCCAGTGAGATCACTCTTCGTAGCTGTTCCTCAAAATGGGTAAACAATCAAATGGAGGTGAATGATCGGCCAATGAAAAAGTGGAGGTGACAGTGCAAACACGACCAAGGCTTTAATGGCTGAAGTACTACATTCCCGATGGTTATTTACCGGGGAATAGTTCATTTTTTAACGAGCTTAAACGTGGGTGGAAACATTTGCTCATGCCTTATGTTTATTTTTTAACGAGCTTGAACTATGTGATAAAACTGCTCGATGCGGGTTTATTTTTTAACAAGCTTGAACCCTGCAGTGACACTGCTCGTGGTGGGTTTATTTTTTAACGAGCTTGAACCGTACAGTAACACTGCTCGTGATAAGTTTGCATGCCCCCAGCATAATAATGCAAATCGAGGTGCATGCCCCCCAAGCTTCATTGTATTCAATTCGGTGGTTGGAATGAAGGTTTACCTTTGAGATTTGGAAAGGGGATTTGTTTCATTTTTTAATGATGTTGACACAGTAAGAGAACTATCCTCATGACTCCTTGTTTCATTTTTTAATGAGGTCGACACGAGATAAGAACCATCCTCGAAATCCACCATATTTACAGTATTTGATAGAGAATCAAAAACTGAAGGATGATTAAGGTTGCTGGAATAACCTTCGTGGTAATTTGGAAGACGGGAGCGATGGTGGTAATCTTCCCACGGTGCCTCTCCTATCATTGAATGAATGATTCCTTCGTCTGTTGAATGTACATGCGACGAAGGATTTGAAGAGGTGCCATATTCCTTAGACCTATCTATCCAAACACTCGATGAGTGTTGATTTGGGTTTGCCCCCCAATTCAAGAAAATTGATTGCTACAATATTTCTAAAATGGCGATGATCCATGCTGACAAAATGTTTAGGAATCTTCTGAATCCATTAGATATAGAAGATTTCATATTGTAGGTTTCCACTGTGGCCACTTCCGCCAGATTACTCGGAGGCGGTAGGGAAAAAGTACACATTAAGGCAGGGTCTTTTAGGAGACCTACTCCAATATTTTGAAGCGAATGATTGCTTCCATGGATCATTTGAATGCTTCCCGTAACTTGTGAACTGTTGGGGAGAAATGTTTGTTGGTTGATGATTGTAATTCCTCCTTGGAAGGGAAATGCAATCTTCCTGAAATAGGTCGACACAACTGCGGCCATGGCATATATCCAGGGCCTTCCCAGTAGGATGTTGTAATCGAGGTTTCTGTCGATTACTTCAACATCAATTTCTACTGTTTTTCCCCCCAGTTCAACTTGCAAGTTACTTAAAATCCCGTATGGAGTGTATGATCGTCCATCAAATGCTTTTAACGTCGTTGATGATCTCGACAAGGGTGGTGAGCCTAAATTTTTCCAGCAACTCATCGACATAATACATGTAGATGCCCCCTCATCAATAATTGTTCGATGAACAGTTTTGTTGAGGGCTTTCACTTGAATAAGGAAAGCTAGTTGAGCTGGTAACTGAGGGTCATATCCTTTGTGATTAAAGGATACAAGATTGGAATCCGTTGCCTATTACTGATAATAGATCTTGCTTTTGGGAGAGGCAATTTTGCGGTACCTAAAGTGTCGACATAGCGGACGGCGATTGGGCCAGGTCCTCTATTATATTATAATTCTGTGCTACTTTTGAACGAGGATTAGATGTCGATTTGTGTACTACTCCCTTTGGCGATTTTATCATTGGTTCAGGAATGATGGGTGGCACAACTTTGGTCAAAGTTGTTGTCGAACTACTAGGTTGTTCATTAGCTTTGTTATTCGACAGCTGTGGATTCCCGTAATCTTTATTCCTTGTCAAAGCATCATTTTGCTGCTTTGAGATAGACAACATAAGCACTTGGGATCAGGAAGCATTTTGATTAGCAACCAGTTTGGTTCCCGGGTTTGGAAACAGATCAGTCAATACTGCTAAGGTTTTTGAACTCTTAAAGAGTTTCTTAATTTCAGCTTTATGTGGACAATCTCTCGTCCGATGATCCTCATAGCATATGTGACACCCTGCAGGGGGTTTCCTTTGCCCAGAAGGGTTTGCAGAAGGTTTTTCAAGAGATGCCTCATCTTGCTTCTTTCTTCTCCCTTTCTTTTTCTTCTTGCCCCCTGGTTGCTTCAGTTGTTTGCCCTTGTCGGTCGACACGGCATTTACTTCCGAGGCAAGAAGTTCTTCATTTGCATTTTGATCAAAAATCTTACGGGCTTTCTTAGATGTAGACTTTGTCGATTTCGTGTCTGTTGTGCCAATCACGCCATCGTCGGCATGAGAGTCATTGTTTGATTTAGGTGGAGGAGGAATTGAGAATTCCAGTCTAGTGGCGTCAGGTATTTTATTGTAGAGCGTGCCGGACTGAGTGTAAATCAAATCCAGATATTGCGCACGAGCGATAACTTGCTCTTCTGTTACGACTCCCCCCTTTGCCACATCTTCTGTGATGGAAGGCAGTAATGACTTGATAAACCATTCAGCTAAGAGCTGATCGGGGACGTACGTTTTTACCATCTTACGACGACGTCGCCACTCATGTATATGATCAGATATGTGAGTGGCCGTTGTCTATTTGAAGTTGGTAAGAAGTTTGGTTCCCGTTTCGTACCTTATTGGTAACTGAAAATGGGTTAAAAAGGTTGTGGCTAAGGTACTGAAGTTGTCGAACGAAGCTCTAGGCAATTCGATGTACCATTTTGCCACCGGACCCGTTAACGTCCTCTGAAAGAGGCGAAGTCTTATCGAATCATCATTTAAGGTGTTTGATGAACACCATAGATGAAAGGTCATCACGTGATTCGATGGATCTTCACCCGGATTTCCATTAAATTTAGGAATATCTGATGGAAGTTTATGTGGAATCGCTGGCCACCAAGGTGCATAAGCGATTGGATCGTTTGTTAACCGATTTAAATCAGGTAACTCTAAAGTCGCCACAAAGGGTAACTGCTGATTCAGGTTAGGTGAAGCATACCCAGGATAAGATGGGATTTCCTGAGCAGTTGGTCTTTGCATACCGGCATAATGCATCTGATGCTGGTATGTTTGGTAAGGTTGGTGGACATGACCATTATAAAATGGTTGATTTTGACTGTTTTGAATGTACGGCTGCCCACTATTAGCAAAGATTTGTTGCTCAGAACCTTGGTATACTTGTTGGAATTGCGGTTGTTGGTATTGTACTAGCCATGGTTGTGAAGCCATGTGCTGTTGACCGATACTAACAGTTTGACCAATATGAGGGGTAATTGTACCCGTCTGAACCTGTGTCATTCCACCAGTCGGCGACTATGGTTGAGTCGCAGGGCCAAGGGATTGTTGCATTACAACCTGAGAAACCTGAGGTTGGCATACAACAGGCAGCGCTTGAACTTGCGACACCGTCACAATAGCCGGCGTAGTCGGTATGTTTGACGTAGGTAAGCATTGTTGCATGGAATATACAACTCTTGGCTATTGAGGTAGTATTGGTACCCAGCCGCTTGAGGTAATTCCAGTATAACCTGAATGTTGTTGTGAACTCACGTATGGATATCCTCCCGGAGGGGATAATGAAAGGGTATACTGCCCCCCATACGGTGGTAATCCAGAACTCAAGGGAATGGTTTGCCCTTGGGGGCCGGACTGCCCAAATTGACCTCCAAATGGATCAATTTGTTGAGACTCAACATAAGAGTTTTCGGATATTATTCCGGATGAAAAAACAAGAACAGACCACACTGTCGAAGTAGCCCCTGAGTGGGCTCCTTCTAGCGGTTGAGAGCTAGTCGGGACAGATGGTATACCGGCGAACATTGTCGGAGTGATAGCAGGGAGTTCTGTCGTCGCTGTGTCAGATGACACAGTCCTAGATGTTGACGGTTGTTCAGACATTTGAAGTCTATCCAAAAGATTACCTAGCGATTCTACAGGAGCTTCCGCTGGTGGTAGACTAACTTCTGATGAAGAAGGATATAGAGTGATCCCGACTCCAAATTGCGTTGGAGTAGTTGTTGGAGGATCTTCTACAATTTCTTCTATGGCAATCAGACCAGGTGGAAGGGGAAGACCGTCAGGTCCGTAGAATATTTCTGGTGCCGAAGAAGGTATGGAATCGGCAGTGACAGATGTTTGAAGAGTAAGACTCTCCGAACCGATCGTAGATGGAACTGGTTCGGTAACACAAGTGTTTACTCTCATATTGGGATCAGTATCACTGTCCCTCTGTGGCTGTTGAACTTCTTCTGTAGAGGCAGGGATTCCAGAAATGTTTGGAGTAACCGGAGTCTCTGATGTCATTGGAACACTTGTTCTAACTTTAATAGGAGATTTGGAACCGGTTAAACGAGTTTGCTTTGTCCATACTGGCTTCGATTTCAGAGACAAAGACGGTTGACTCGTAAGCCTCCGCGAACGACGGGGTTTCAATTGACTTTCTTCCACGATTGCGGATTACTCGATCAACTAAAATAAAGGGGAAGTATGTTTCCGAATTAAATGAATTTTAGACGCTTTGACACAACTTGTTTTTTTCAGTTTTTAAGAGTCGAGAAAAAACAAAAGATGACTCTAGTCTCCTTCGATTTTTAATGAGCCTGAAGTGACAAGTGCTCAGATGGACCTTTTCCGTTAAGGAGTCTGAAAAGGAACGAAAGGGACTGCTCTGGAAGTCTAGGTAGAGGGAGTACCAAACCAATAGAAAAACTGCAGAATAATTTTTACAGTACGGCAGTCAATCTTCCTGAATGCTGTGTTCAGTGCATTGCGATCAATAGGGTGGCAGACACGGCTTCCTATGGATAAAGGATTTAAGCCTATAGGGGTCTCCCAAAATATACTCGACGGTACGTGGGAGCACAAGTCTGTACTGGCACTTATCGTCTCAAAGTGGAGGAATCACCCAACCAACAGTGAGAACAACAGTTACCAGGCTTTACGACGCCGGAATACGTCTCTAGCCTAGACCTCTAAATGTTGTGCGTTAAGTTCCAAAGCGTTGTTAGATTCATTGAATTTATTTTAAGTTGATCTTGCTTATGAAGTTTGCCTTTTGGGTTCACCACGAGATGTAGATGTAATTCCTAAAATGCAATCTAAAGATGATAAACAAACTTTTTATCTCTTTTATGCAATGAAAATCCTAGCTACTAGGGAAAAGAAAGACAGAATCTTTTCATAAAGAGCAAAGAGCACACTGTAAATGCACTTTCCTAAATCAAGCCAAACAGACTGTCTATATGCAAATGCACATGCATGTATTTGTTTTCGACTTTCTTAGTATATGGATTCTAAAAAGAAAGTTGATGCACAAATCTGAATTTCTTTTCAAGCGACAAATATAAACAAGCTTCTTTTCGAAATCAAAAAATAGAGATGATTACAACACCTTACGATTTTGAAATGAACACTCGTTCTTGACACTAGAAAATTGCAAATTCAGACCAAAGGCAATAGTAACAGTATAATCGACCATCAACAGCAATCAAACTTTCTCCTATGATCGAAATCGACACTTGCGATAGATTCAAATCAAAGGACGACAATACGACTATTCTACTTTTGCAATGGAAAACTGTAAACGACTCAACAAACACACAAAAACATCTACAGTTCTTTTGTACAAAGGAGGCGGAATAATAGCAAGGAAAAGAGGTTTCAAAAAGACATATACTGATCACAGGCAGCAAAATTCAGGGATATAACTGGAAAGAATGAAGCGCAAGAACCACAACTGCACAGAGCCAGTCTGATCAACGCACCTGTAACACAGAGAATCTGAAATGCAGCGCAGGTTGCCCCTTCGGGAAGTGCGCTGAAATTCAGGATCTCTGAACAGTACCTGCGCTGGGCCAGAAACGAGACTCTGTCCGGGTTCCGGGTCACAGTTTGCAGTTCAGTCCTTGGTTTTTGGCCGAGTAAAAAGCAATCAGTAATGCAACAATCAGGGGTAGATCTAAGGAGGATCTAAGAGCTATCACAAGGGCAATCAGATAGTTTTTGAATCAGCTGTTTAAATCATAAACAGATCCAGTGAATGGATTGAAGCAACAGTTATCTACTTTGCATTTGTTATGGCAAATGCAGTTCGAAAGCTACTTATAAGTTTATGAAACAAACAACAAAGAATGATAAACAAACAAACTAATTAGACATTCCCCAGCGGAGTCGCCATTTTGTTATAGGGAAAAGTGTCTATTTAGAACTGCTCTATCCCACTAAGGTGTGACAGCTGCCTTAGAAACAAACAGAGAAAAACTACTTTTGTATTTCCTTTATGAACTATAGATAGAGAGGAATAGAAAGAACCAACCTGTGTCTTGCGCTAGTCCTTTGATCCAATCCTTCTCTTCTTGGATAGTCTCCAGCTACCTGCTCCCTTACTTGCCCAGCTTCACAAAGTACCTGTAAGATCACAGAAGAAGAAAACTATACAAAGACATGGATCTATATTCATAAACAACGTAGGATCAGATTTAGGTTAACCATACAAATGTAACAAGCATCAATGATACAAAAGCATGGAGGAAAACTCAAACAACTTTTATTGATAAACAAGAAAAGATCCAGGAGGAGTTACAACCAGTGGTTCCTGACCCAGCATCAACCTCCTAGCAAAGAAGCCCCTCTTCACCTCAAACAAAGCATAGATCACCCAACAATCTCATGTTTGTCTCAAAAAACCAACAACAATTCCTTACAATATGCAAAATTCCAGCCCCCCTGGATCTCTGGGATGAGGGATCCATATATAGATATCTGTAAGGAGGATGAGTCAGCTTGTGATTTGATTAGTGTCTTCTCTCTGTCAGTTCTTGCTTCCACTTGGAGACTGAAGGCCTCTTACTCATCCTTGGTCGAATTCAGTGAGGCAAGTGTCACTGGAGAAGATTCTGGAAGCTTCCATTGTCTCTCCACCTCGCGGAATGACACTACCATTTGTCATTTCTCGCCCATCGCACCCCACAGAAGGGACTTTTGAAATGCAACGCACCCTCACAGTGTATTTAGGTGCAATGCAACGCACATAGCCAGTGGAGCAGCTGAAATTATCCCGTTTTGACTTATTCTGAACAGTTTCTGGTGGAGAACTTCTGGGAGAAGCTATAATCTGTTGACCTTGTTCCTTTAGGGGTTAGGGGTTAGAACAACACTTTTAGGGACTTAGGAGCCCTTGGTTTATGGACATTTCATGCTTGGAGTTGTAGGGCACAAAAATGTCTATAACAGTAAGGCATGGAGGTGTTCACAAGATGTGAAATCTGTTCTTTTGTCGAAGCAGGAGCTTAGGCCATCCAGTTGTTGTCTGTATTCTTGTTGTTGTTAACAATTGTTGGTGACAGCATGTCGAACAGGTACAAATGAAACTTCTGTGGATCAGATGTACTTCACATTTTTTTGAGCCACCTGGGATCAATGATCATCGCAGAGAAGCTCAAACCACCTTCTATAACCATTTCAGCAGGAGTTCTGTAGGAAGGCAAGGAGGAAGACTGTTCTTCCTAGTAAGATCAGCCCATCCAAGAAGAGAAGTGGTCAGAAACTTTGGTGGTCAATAAATATCTATTGTAAGTAGCAAATTACCCAACTCCAAATCTGCAATATTAAATTGCTCTCGTTTTGCAACAATTACCTGAAATCATAAATTACCCAGCTTCGAATGTGATAATATTTGCCATACAAGAGAATAAAAGCTAGAGCTAAAATGCTCTGTGCTTCTTAATGCCGCTACTTCTGATACATATGCCTTAATAAACTATAAAATAATAAATAAAATCTCGAAAGAACAATCTTCACATCAATAATACAATTTATTATAATTCTTCTCTGCGCCATTTACTGTTATGCTAATTATTACCTTTATTTAATATTACAAAAAATGCGGCTATAAATTATAAAATAATAAATGTGCTGAAGTCAATTTGTCTATGCTAGAGTTATCCTGATTAAGAATAACTAATTTATGACATGACAACCAGAGTCTGCCATTATTGTGTGTACGCCAAGACGTGGTATTCTTTGATGTGTGCTAACGTAACGGAAGCCAAGCTTAATGTCCAATAAATTTATACATTGTTTTGAGTGGACAAAAGGAATATAAAAATAATGTTATACAACAAGAAGGAATCACGGAATTTATTTAGGTATAAAAATTTATTTTAAATAATAAAAATTATAATTTCACCACAATTTTATAAGTTTTTTATTTTATTTTATCTATTATTTTATTTTTCGTATAGGAATACATTGATTTTTTAAATATTTTTTAATTTAAAAATTTAATTTTTTTTTTAAATAAAAAGATAAAAATGAAATAGATATAAATAAAGTGATTTTATTTGTAAAGTAATATATTTTTGGATTATAATTTTAAAAATATTGTAATTTTAAATCAAATAAAAAATGAAATTAGCCATAAATATTTTTTTACATTTACAAGTTGATTTTTTTTTTTATTTTTTTTTTTTACATTTAAAAGTTGATTTTAAAATTTTAGTTAGAATAGTATTAGTTGTGGATTTTAAAATTTGGTTATAAATAATATTGATTGTTAAGTTTATGGTTTCATATTAGTCATAATTTTAACATCTTATAAAATAAAATGGTGTTACATTTTTAAGTTAAGAATTGATTTTAAGATTTTGGTTATAATGATATTAGTTGTTAAGATTATGGTTTCAAATTGTTGTAATTCTAATTTTAAAAAAAAGTGCTACTAATAACAATATTTTTCAAATTAAAAATTAAAAACAATTATATATATATATATATATATATATATATATATATATATATATATAAAAGATTTTATTCCTATACTCAAAAAGCTTGGAGAGAAGCCTCCTCAATAAATTTTCAAATCCAAATAAAACAAACCAATAATTAAATAAACTAAGAGTTCACTCTAACCATACAAGTAATGAATATTTTTATAATCAAGATAATTTTCAGACTTATGATTTTATATTAAAAATATTCACCTATTTAAAATTTGAGATTTTCAATTAAATATATACTTTTATAATGCATTTTATTTTTTTAATTATCCAAAAAAATATTTATTGTACTCACCATTATCTTTTACTTTGATAACCATGTTTTGCTTGTGAGATATTTTTATAATAAACTGCTTGCTTATAATTTTATATAAACAAATGTTCACCTATTTAAAATTTGAGATCTTCAATTAAATATATTATTTTTATAATGTATTTAGTTTTTTTAATAATTCAAACAAATATTTATTTTATTCACCATTATCTTCTCCAGTCATAATCATGTTTTGCTAGATTTTCATAAATATATAAAATTATAATTATATTGCATTTATTTTTTTAATAATCCAAACAAATATTTATTTTACTACCATTATCTTATACTTTGATAGTCATGCTTTACTTAGTGAAATTAAGTACTCATATATTGAGTGAAAAGTTTTTTATTTTGGAAAAACCTCCAGAGGGAATAACTATTTGTCTTTTTTCTAAATTGATTTCATACTTTTGTCTTTTTCCTAAATTGATTTCATACTTTTTGATATCTCATTTATGAGTTTGATCTAATATTTATATTTTTATTTTAAAACATTTTGTGTTTTTTTCTTTTGTTATTTTTTTTAATAAATTTAATAATGGTAAGATTATACCAAGATCATGTCCAAAAATAACATTTCAATAGAATTGAAAATTAGTAACTTAGCAATAACCCATGTGATCCCATCTCTTCAAAACTTATGGATTCTTTTTCTCTTTCATATTATATTATAAATTATAAATTTTTTTTTTTTATATTTTAAAATTAATAATATTTATATATTATTATAAATATTTTCTTTTTGTTTACTAGTTTATTCTTATGTATTCAAATTGAAATAATCTTACTTTATTATTTGAAAATTATATATTTTTATGGTCTTTTTCCTTATTTGTTGGTTTTGTAATTATTTCTCGCTAGAATTATATTTCTATTTTTATTATTTTTTATATTTTAATTTAATGAGAGTTTTTTATAAACTAATCAATTAGCTTTTAAATAATACTTTTAATTTTTTAATAATAATTATTCTAATTGATAATTAGAGATTTTATTCTTCAATCTTAGGAATGGTTTTTTCATTTTGTTTTTTTGCTTTTTGTTGATTCAATTCTCCTTTCTCATTGGTTTGTGTCAACCCTATACTTTTCTTAAAACTAAGTTTTTATATTTTTTTTTTCTTTGGATTTTACTCGTTAAAAATCTTTAAAATGTGTGTTTATTCTAAGACAAATTTTTGGTTCATAAGATAATGCCGCTATCATTTCCATGTTCAAAATGTGATTTACATTGAATTGAAATATATCTATATTATACATAATTTATTGGTTACATTCCTTAACTATCATAATTATATTAAATTATAAATTTGAAAATGGTTTGAAATATTTATTAAAATATACGTTCAAATGTAAAAGGTAATTTTCATTACTTTAATTATTTATGACTATTAACTCAAGGTCCTCCACATCTTTCCTATATCTTTTAATTTTTGTTGATCCAAAATTTTTGTAAGTAGTGAATATAACCTTATCCAAACTAGTATTAAATTTGAGAAATCTTTTTTTATTAAGTGGAATTTCTCTAACTTGTATCTCATTAATAGTCTTTAAGAGTTTGAAAAATGTGCTTGTCTCAAATATCCACTATATATCCTATATCCATTATACAAATTGCTACACACTTTTTTTTATCACATGTTTCATTTAACTATTAATATATACAAGCATGCATATAAAACTTGACACAATTTTAAATTTATTTATCATTTTGGTTTTCACTTTGTGTTTAAAAAGAAACAAGCCATTGATTTGGATGACTTAAAAACCAAACAACTAGTAAATAGTTGCATGACCAAACATATATTTGATAGTCCTACTGATGTAGGAGCATCCCACGTTAAAATGTATTTTGACTAGAATGGGGTCTGTTATTTTCCAAGGGAGTTGGTTCCCTAAATGAGTGAAATAGTTTAATCTGATGTGTTTTCCAAAGTTTTTAGAATACTTATACAAAAATGATTTAAAGTAAGGATTGATGTCATCACATCCACTATGTAGGAGATATCGAGAGAGCATTTTGGAAAGTTAGAGAGATTTAAGGGTTAGTTAGATTCCCTGAAGGTTTAGTGGATCTAGAGAGTTTGTGTCAACACTATAATTTTCTTAATACTAAGTTGTTATATTTTTTTTTCTTTGGATTTTACTCGTTGAAAATCTTTAAAATGTGTGTTTATTCTAAGACATTTTTTTTGGTTCATATGATAATGCCGCTATCATTTCCATGTTTAGAATGTGACTTACAATGAATTGAAATGTATCTATACTGTACATAATTTATTGCTTACATTCCTTAACTATCATAATTATATTAAATTATAAATTTGAAAATGGTTTGAAATATTTATTAAAATATACGTTCAAATGTAAAAGGTAATTTTCATTACTTTAATTATTTATGACTATTAACTCAAGGTCCTCCACATCTTTCCTATATCTTTTAATTTTTGTTGATCTAAAATTTTTGTAAGCAGTGAATAGAACCTTATCCAAACTAGTGTTAAATTTGAGAATTTTTTTTTATTAAGTGGAATTTCTCTAACTTGTATCTCATTAATAGTCTTTAAGAGTTCGAAAAATGTGCTTGTCTCAAATATCCACTATATATCCTATATCCACTATACGAATTGCTACACACTTTTATTTTATCACATGTTTCATTTAACTATTAATATATACAAGCATGCATATAAAACTTGACACAATTTTAAATTTATTTATCATTTTGGTTTTCACTTTGTGTTTAAAAAGAAACAAACCATTGATTTGGATGACTTAAAAACCAAACAACTAGTAAATAGTTGCACAACCAAACATATATTTGATAATCCTACTGATGTAGGAGCATCTCACGTTAAAATGTATTTTGATTAGAATAGGGGTCTGTTATTTTCTAAGGGAGTTGGCTCCGTAAATGAGTGAAATAGTTTAATCTGATGTGTTTTCCAAAGTTTTTAGAATACTTATACAAAAATGATTTAAAGTAAGGATTGATGTCATCAAATCCACTATGTAGGAGATATCGAGAGAGCATTTTGGAAAGTTAGAGAGATTTAAGGGTTAGTTAAATTCATTGAAGGTTTAGTGGATCTAGAGCGTTTAGAGAAAGGATTTTTTTGAGTAGATTATGGATCTAAACCTAAATTAGTTCATAAATCCATTTATATAATAATGCAAACAATTTTATGTAAATGGATAGAGTAGAAAATTGTGGGTTGAGAAACTTGAGGAAGCTAAGTGTGGCCAAGGCCAAAATCAGGGCCATTAATTGTAAATCTCGCTGAAAAGGAAAGGCCTATTGTAATTTTTTTGTACATAGTTATTATAGTTATTAGGGAGAGCATTCCTAGAACGCGCATTAGAATCAATCCTATTGAAATGGGGACAAAGAATTCCTTTTATAGTCAGAATGAGTGAAGGTGTTAATCATTGATCAATAATCCAAAGGCTAGTAAAGATATTAGAGGTGTCGTGCAAGAGATGACAAAATTGTGACAAATCCATCATTAAACAAGCATCGACAATGTACGTTAACTGGCAGAAGTCGGGAGACAAAACTTAAGGTTCTACCAAAATGGAACTATCATTAAAAAAGCATCAGGTCGGAGCCTCAGAGGCTCTTTTTCAAAAGAAAAAAGGAAAAACTTACAAGGGAGTTACTGAGCTGACTAAGCATCAACCAGACGTGGCAGCCAACAAACGTGGAAGAAGTCGGGGTGAATTGAAATCAGAGCATATGTTGTCGACACAAGCAGAGGAATATTACGTGTCCTAGATGTCTTTTCCCGGTCGATTGGAAGAGTAGCACATAAATAAAAACATCGGGATACGATGGCGTGTGGGCCAAGTTGAAGTGCAAAAGCACGACAATAAATATTTTTAACGCATCTACTAATATTATTGGATGATAATCTTAAGTCCTTCTAACATAACCCAATACAATTATGGGTGGGGGGGACGATCTTTGGGATATGCAATAACTTTCTTGAAGAAAGGTGGAGTAGGGTAGGTAATTTGCCCACCAAGATAAAAACCAAGGAGACATATAATTTAATTCAATATTAAATGTGCATTCATTACATTTATATACTTCAATGACATGTAACTACTTTTTCAAAAAAAAGATGAATTGAAAGAGGAACTATTAATCAACTCAATCCCCCATTCATAAATATAAAGATATTAATTAAGAACTAACATTAAAGTATTCACACCTAAGGTAGTCATTTTTAAGGAAATATCTCAAATGTATTATCGTCCACGTAATTAGGTTCATAGGAAAAAATTGACCTCATGCATGCAACCACATCTTGCCATGTGCTCACATGCACCAATGATATGTGAACTCATACTTTCATCACAAGCATAGATTTCTTATAGTTTCCCTAGCATGACAATATTGGTTTCCAGAACAACATATGTATTTTATGATGTGGCTTTTATAGGACTAGCTCCACACAAACAATACTTTGCAACTTAAAGCACCTAGCTGCACTTTTATCAATATCACCTCCTTACCATCATATAATTGTTTCCTTGTAGGTTATCATTGACAATATTCATCTTCAACAAATCTACAAGGCCTTCTTCTTGACAATCACAAATTGTTGCTCTTTATTATGTATTCAATCACACTATTAACACTCTCAAATATGAAAACCACATAATTAACTTATCACAAGTATCAAAAAATAAAATCCTTTCTAATAAAAATTAGTATCAACAATCACCATGGAAAGTGGCATTTGATCCTATTTTTTAAAATCCTTGTTAGATTAGCTCTCGGGATTTGGGTTTATATGGGGAATTGGTTGACATATGAGACATGTACATGCATAACTTATCTATGACTGGTATTACATTGGGGGGAAAGGAGGATATTTTCACATGGGATGGTAATATTGTTCAGGGGAAGATCTCTATTAGGGAAGCTTATAGGTATATCACAATTTCTCATCAGCATTTTGTGGATAGATAGTGTTTCAATAAAATTTGGAATTGGAGCCTCCCACTAAAGCTAAAATGTTTTGGGTGGCTGGCATCGCAGAATAAGACATTAACATGGGATAATTTACGTTGAAGGGGTTTCAAAGGACCAGGTAGATGTGTATTGTATATGGGGGATCTCGAGGACATGACTCATCTTTTCCTTTAGTGTCCATTTGTGATCTTCATTTAGATTGGTATGTTAAACACTTTAAATAAAAAAAATTACTGGAATTTGACATCCGTGGGATCTTGTATGTAGGATTGGATGAAGGTTTTCAAGGAATATTGAACTCTACCTTTCTACATATTATGGGGAATTTGGAGGAGTAGAAATGCTAGTATTTTGGAAAATATTCCTCTGGATACCAATCACATATACATAAAGATTTGTGCATATTTCAATGAAATCAGACTTGTAGCAATAAGGGACCTCGAAGATGCATCCAACTTGTGGATATTTGGGGTAGATACCCTATGGGATTTTTCAATGGGGTTGCAAATAAAAAAATTTGTGGTAGTGGTGCATACATTGTCTTAAATCCTAGAAAATATTTGCATTTCTATTAGAACAACGGTGTGGGATCCAACACTCGACATGAGATCATTGCACTTTGGGGAGTCTGATATTGCACTAAATGGTTATCCATTGAGAAGATGGATGTATTTCGTGACTCAAAGGCGGTTATATAATGGGTCATGGAGAGGTCATCCTTTTATCCTCATTTTCATTCAAATTGTATGAAAATAATTAAGTTGATGATCGGTCTCTTCTGCGAGGTAACATTTTCCCATATATACCAGGAATAGAATGGAATCATTGATGCTTTATCAAAGGTTGGACACATATATCATCCTGGGGAGATCAACTATTCAACCTAATTCTATGGCTTATATCGGTCTAGGATAATTTATTTCTCATAAGTATTTCAAGCATTTTATAAGTGACATGGGAACTTGGGAGGAGTCATTCCTTATCAAGCCTCTAGTATGTTACATGCTACATCAAAATGAGAAAAGAGTGTGAATCTAAAAATAGTGGCATAAGACAACAAGGACATAATTACGATAACAATGCCAAGGTATTGACAAAAGCTTCAACAAGCAACCATTGGTTCCTCTTGCATACCTATATTTTTTACCCTTAGATACTTTCCTTCATGAGAAATATGTCATCTTTTAGTAAAGTATGAATTGACGGCCAAAGTATAGATTGATCGTTATGACCTACTAGGTGTACATGAAATAATATAGAGAATTGTCCAGAGCTAATGAAAAAATAGGAAGTTAGCAATAAGAGGTAGGATGGTGCCAATGTGGTCAATTTTGAGCCTAGGATTCTTTGTGGTGGACCAGGAGGTTTCTCATACATAGGCATCAACATTGTTACAAGGGTAGAAGCAAATATAGGCACATATGTTGGAGTTGCGGGTCTTGAGCCACATTAGAAGTATCTTGCAAAGATCCTCTTTCCCATCTGTAAGGTTTTAAAACATTCCAGAGATATAATAACTAGAGCTTTGACTCCACATATTCCTTGGTTAAATATGAGTCATCGATGGCCATGACCTATTAGCTATAGCATCTTGGCCATGAACTACTAGCTATAGTTTCTTTCAACGAAACAATGTATTGTCCCAAATACTAATTCAAAAGAAATTATGCATGGATTATGATTGAATCACCATCATGAAGATCAATGCCCATGGAAGCTTCGTTGGGGGAGCAATATCATACCATGTGTGTTCATATTGGGGGATATATATTGAGGAAAAAATAACAACACATTGAGCATATAATAAAGGGTAATTGGTTTTTATATTGGTGTTGAAAAGTCTGCAACAAGAAATGCTAAATTTAGAAAGTGCTAAAAATAGAACTCCTAAAAATAGCACTTCTAAAAATAGAAATTCGGCCAATGAGCATTTTGGCCACCTTGGGTGAGAGGTGAAACTGCTAAAATAGAAACTTCTAAAAATAACATTTCTGGGTCCCTTCCTATTTTTGGCAGTCCTTGGTCTAACTATAGGAAGTAAAAACGAATTTGGTCTTAATAGCAGTTTAAAACATTAATTAATTAATCTCCATGAGTTAATTAATTATGGAAAACTAAACTTGAAGTCTTTGTGAGATCATGCAATAATTTTCTCCCTTGATTTAGGAATTTATCCCTTGATTAAAGGAGATAATGTTCAGTTCTATAATGAGAGAATCAGTTGAATTAGTTTAACTTAGTCAAGTTCAGTTAGATTAATTTAACAAGTTGTTAAATTAATGAAATATAGTTTGTTAATGCTTGCATGCATGTGACAACAATTATTTCAGATAACTGATCATTCCCTCATGGATAACTGATGCATGTTAGTTCTGTCAGAGACCCAGTTGAGATCAGAGAAGGGACAATGTACTATCAGTTGGATGAATATTTTTCCTATAAAGGAAGCTCATCCATGATGAAGATTTATCTCCTTCAAGTTTGTGCAACTAGATAAGAGGTTAGTGAGTGTGTGAAGAGGCCAATTCACACAGGTGGCAGCACTGGACCCGAAGGAAACTACACAAGGAAATAGGAGGCTTGGAGGGCAGAGCAGAAGGTTTTTGAGAAGCCTTTGACTGTGTATGAGCAGCAGAGGGATTGTACAGAGAGCTGGATAGCTTCAAGCTAAGGCTTTGTGTAATCCGGACCATATTTCCACTTGTATGATAATACAGAGATAGGGTTTTAGGCAGGTGCTTTCCCTGGGTAAATTCTTCTATGTTATGTGTGATTGATTCCTTCTTATCAGTTATATGTGTTCTTATTGATGTTGCTCATGGTTGATTAAGCTTCCGCTAAATTGTTTGTAGAAGTAGATCAAGTGTTTTGCTTTAGTACATTGCATTACCAGGTTGATCTACAGTGGGAATTTCTACATGGTATCAGAGCTAGCTGATTTGTAGAAAAATTCTACAAAATTCTACATGGTATTGGAGCACAGGTGATCAAGGAAGAACAATATACTAGAGGAGATTTCAAAGTTTTGAGTTTTTGGGTGAGAGTTTGCAGAGCAGATCTGAAAATTTATGTACAAAATATTAAAAAAAAAGCAGATTTGGATTCCTTGTGGAAAAATACTCAAAACCAAAAAAAAAATTGGCTGAATCGGAGTTCGGATGAGGGAGATATCACTGATTTAAAATCAGCTCTTTTTCTAGAAAATTTCGTGACGGCGAGAAAGTGGAAATAGATTGGTGTGCTAGCCAAGAACCTGTATGCACTTGAGGTACAAGATGTATGCAAAGCCTTGATGAGCAAGGCAAAGGTTAGATACTTGGTGGTTGAGAGGGAGAGTAAATTACCTCTCAACATGCAACGCCAGAAGAAGTCTCAGACGATTGTGAAGGAGCCACGATTGGTGCAGCAACTTCAGGAGGTTGTGGAGTAGCCACAACAAGGGAAGTTGAGAGAAGATCGAGTAGAGACATCTACTCATGCAGAGACCTCCAGTAGGGGGAAACTTCGAGCCAGGTGGGCTGAGGGATCACATGTAGCCATACCTCCAGGTAGAAGGTGGGATGATGTAGAGTGATCGTCCCAAAGAGGAGGGGCAAGATCCTTGAGGTACCCAACCTCTTGTATGAGACCTTGCTACAGGAGCCCCGATGTGGAGTAGCAGGAACTGACTGATTGGGTAAAGACAGATGCGGATGGAGCGGCAGAGAGAGCTACAGTGTAGGGAATCCCAGGACAGCGCATAGCATGTAGGCTGCATCAATGCGAGAGGCACTGTTGCACAGTGCTAGGTGGCACAGAGAGGTTTGCAATGGGGCGAGATGCATGGAGATGTTTCAGTAGCGCAGATGTCAGAGAGGGAACACTTGTCAGCAGCAGGTAGAGCTTCAACATCAGAGTATGTTTCTAGCCCAACAGAGTGGTCAATTGGGAGTGATTTTTGTTCCAAGAGTTGTTGGAGCAAGTGGACCTGGTGGATGTGTTGCATGCAGAACATTCCAGAGTTACAGGATCAGGTTCGAGAGGAAGACTTTCTTGTTGAGAGGGAGTGTTGAAAAGTGTGCAACAAGAAATGCTAAATTTAGAAAGTGCTAAAAATAGAACTCCTAAAAATAGCACTTCTAAAAATAGCAGTTTGGCCAATGAGCATTTTGGCCACCTTGGGTGAGAGGTGAAACTGCTAAAAATAGAATCTTCTAAAAATAGCATTTCTGGGTCCCTTCCTATATTTAACAGCCCCTGGTCTAACTATAGGAAGTAAAAATGAATTTGGTCTTAACAACAGTTTAAAATATTAATTAATTAATCTCCATGAGTTAATTAATTATGTAAAATTAAACTTGAAATCTTTGTGAGATCATGCAATTATTTTCTCCCTTGATTTAGGAACTTATCCTTTGATTAAAGGAGATAAGGTTCAGTTCTATAATGAGAGAATCAGTCGACTTAGTTTAACTTAGTCAAGTTCAGTTAGATTAATTTAACAAGTTGTTAAATTAATGAAATATAGTTTGTTAATACTTGCATGCATCTGACAACTATTATTTCAGATAACTGAGCATTCCCTCATGGATAACTAATGCATGTCAGTTCTGTCAGAGACCCAGTTGAGATCAGAGAAGGGACAATGTACTATCAGTTGGATGAATATTTTTCCTATAAAGGAAGCTCATTCATGATGAGGATTTATCTCCTTCAAGTTTGTGCAGTTAGATCAGAGGTTAGTGAGTGTGTGAAGAGGCCAATTCACATAGGTGGCAGCACTGGACTCGAAGGAAACTACACAAGGAAATAGGAGGCTTGGAGGGGAGAGGAGAAGGTTTGAGAGAAGCCTTTGATTGTCTATGAGCAGCAGAGGGATTTTACTGAGAGATGGATAGCTTCTGAGCTAAGGCTTTGTGTAATCCGGACTATATTTCCACTTGTATGATAATACAGAGATGGGGTTTTAGGAAGGTGCTTTCCCTGGGTAAATTCTTCTGTGTTATGTGTGATTGATTCCTTCTTATCAGTTATATTTGTTCTTATTGATGTTGCTCATGGTTGATTAAGCTTCTGCTAAATTGTTTGTAGAAGTAGATCAAGTGTTTTGCTTTAGTACATTACATTACCAGGTTGATCTACAGTGGGAATTTCTACATGGTATCGGAGTTGGCTGATTTGTAGAAAAAATTCTACATGGTATTAGAGCTAGCTGATTTGCAGAAAAATTCTACAAAATTCTACAATTGGCGGGTATAAAAATGGAGCTCAAAGTTAATGAAAAAATATAAAGGGGGTATAAAAAATGTTAATGAAAAAATGGATAGCTACAATATCTAGTGAAAGTAGATATTTTTTAGGTTGGGAAGGTGTATTGGGTTTGTATTGGTAAGGGGTTAAATAATGTGATTTTTAGAGGTCTTTTCCAATATGTAATCAAATTAAGAGTATTTATTAGTATGCCACGGACGTACGTGATATGTCAGAGGCTCATTGAGTGAAGTCCCTGTGTCAATGCCCTAGACATCACAACAAAGTGACTCTATTCCTCTTGCGACTTTTTTCATTAGTGAATTATCCATCTCAACTCCCATAGCCTCACAACATTTCCAATTAACTCAACACGCCATTTTAAGGCAATTCACAATTGTTTTCATTGGTTTAAGAAGGAAATCATGTTAATACCTCTTACCTTGTTAGATATTCTCTCATTATTTATTACTTTATTATGTGACCAATGAATGAATATACATAAGGTTAGACTTGAGATATGGGAATGTCGCTCTCAAAATCTTGAATATGTAAGTTAGGAATGCACTCCAAGCTAACGCAAAAGAAGGTTAAAGGTGCCAATTTCATATTAGAATGATGGAATTTACTCAAGCTCAAATCATGATGTAAAATGTTTTTAGTCAAGCTCAAACAATGATGCAGAATTCCTAATTCAAGTAAGATAAATTCTCATTATGTTAATATACAAGAAACTAAATGGCTATGCCTAAATTCTATACTAAAATTTGGATTTGTAGGACCCTCAAGGATGTGTACCCAAGTCATCTAGGATGACGTGAGCTAAGTTCTGGAGGTGGGATGAAATTGCAACATTTGCGACATTGGAAGCAATGTTTTTGAGTTTCATAATACTTTGTCACATCTTGCAACAAAGTGGAGTCATGCACAGGACAGATCGAAACGTGGTCGGGCAGGGTGCATGCGACAAGAGAGGCATGACGATTAATATGGATGACCAGGTGAGGGTGTACAATAGGGGTGACCCGACGAGGGCATGCCAGATGAGTGACCGGGTGAGGGCATGCAAGACAATTGCATGAACATAAGGATTTGACCCACGCATACGATTGGAATGATCGACCTGGGTGCACAGTGGAATGAGTCATCTCAAGTGAGACGAAACGGAATGATCAACGAAACAAGGTCACGAGAAGTTGGCCTGACTGAATTGATGTGCCCCTTCGCATAATTAGATGATGATATAAATGAATGGAATGGTTGGAATGATGGAACAACCAATGAACCAAATGAATATGAAGCAACCGAGACCGAGTCGAGACAAACAAGTAGAACATATGAGCTTCTTTAATTGTGGGAGTTAAATGTTGGAACAAGTTCAAGAAATGGTGTTCTAGGCATGCTAGGTTTTGTATGAATTGTGTAGAACGAAATGGTCAAGCGGGCAAGGCAAGATTGTGGCACAATCGTGCCTTGAGGGCACATGAGGGTGCACCAAAGTTGTAGTTTGGTTGGACCATACAGGTTGGTCAAGATAGTTGTGGTACAACCATGAGTGAAGTGATTGGCACATTTTTGACTATGTGAATTGTGCGAGAAAGCGAAGAAGGTTGTGGCATGTGTTAGGGTCTATTGATGAAAGTAAGAAAAGGTTGAAATTTGTGGATGTTGTAATATTGTAAAACAGTTGAAGTTTCTAATGTGAAGTTGGGAACCAGTGAGGTTTCCCTTGTACTTGTATAATCTGGGGCAAATTGTACATTGACATTTATGTAGCTTTGTGACATTATATTGTGGCATATCTTTACATGTGAATGCTCAAGAAATTGTAAAGTAGAGGTGAATTGAAGTAATTGGGAATTTTACTTGGGTTAAGATTTCATGTTAATTCTGCAAACACAATGTATCTAACTCGTACATAAGTGTAAGTACTAGAGGCATAGTCAAGATGTAAGTTGTTGTAAGTTAGTCAAGCCATTATGACAAACCACATTGGTGCCACACGTCTATAGGCTTGACGTGCCTTAACTCGAGGGACGCTTTGGGGGCATGACAATTGGTATCAAAGTGGAGCTTAGAGAAAATCTAGCGAGGATTTATCCATGTGAGATGGAGTCTCATCTGAAGTACGTCGGAGATCACAGTCAAGTTCAAAACCTGGGATGGGTTGGGTTACTTTCTCAAGTACTTGAGAGATTTGAGTAGTATGGTGATAAGATTTTCAGTATCGAAGATACTTATGATAGATTGAGTTGATTGGAGGAGAATATTAAGAGTCTTACTTCAGTTATGGAAGTTCAAACAAAGACGATTGCAGTGTTAAGGAAGGCAATCGAGTAAAGTTCGTCTAATGCTTCAGTAAGGGTGAAGGTGAACGAACCAAAATCGTATGATGGTACAAGAAGTACGAAAGTAGTTGAGAATTTATGTTGGGATGTAGATCAGTACTTGGATAAACTCAAAAAGTGCTCAAATGAGTTCAAGATGAAGGTTGCTACCTCATTGTTAATAGGGAATGAAAAGTTATGGTGGAGAAGAAGGGAAAATAATATTGCCTCAAGTCAAATGTAATATGACCTTACCATATGGCCGAAGTCAAAGGAAGCATTATATTCTCACTTTGGACCACAAGATCAAACTTGGGATGCAAGGAGAAGGTTGAAGTTTTTGAAGAAGACATGAAGTGTACAAGCTTGCATTTGGGAGTATTCGAGTCTTATTTTGGAGATTGTGGATATGGATGAGAAGGACAGGTTTTTCAATCTTGATAGGTATACAACCTTGGGCTCAGATGGAAGTGAAGAGATAGAACATGTAGACTCTTGAAGAAGTTATTGTTGATGTAGATAAGCTTTTGGATCTCTATGTAGTAGGAAATCCATAAGGGAAGGAGCATGGTGAGAAGAAGAGGAAGAAGTCAGATAAGGAGAGAGATATCTTAAAAGGAGGATGGATTGAAGAAAAGTGGTAAGAAGGAGAGGAAGTCCCTTTCATGTTTGTTATAAGGAGAGGAATACATGGTGAAGAACAATCCGTTGAATTAAAAAGTGGTTGTTATACAACAAACTGAGAAGGAAGAGAGAGAAAAGAATATTTCTGATACGTTTATGGGAGTGATGTAGGTCTTGGGTGCAAATTATTTGAAGGAGTCTACTCCAAAACATGATTTGGAGAGGACTAAGTTACACTATATGAATATTGATGTCAATGGGAGTCAGTCGATGGCTATGGTAAATAGTATGGCTACTCATAACTTTATAAGGTAATATGTGGCTAGGATATTGGGCTTGCAAATTGTTCCATTCTGTCCTTACATCTTTCAAAGCTGTGAATTCTAAGGGCATGAGATTTCTTGGATAAGTTTGTGATGTTCCAATATAGAATGGCAGTGGGGAAAGGAAGCTTGACTTCACAATTATCAGGATGGATGGATACAAAATTGTATTGGGCATCATGTTTATGGTTGGATAGAGAGTTATACTAGCACCTCATATAGGGAGATTATTCATTCTTTCAGGAGAGGAATCAATGGTTTTTCCAACTATTGGAGCCATGGTAGATGAACGTAGGATGGAAACTATCTGTATGGAGGGAGGACAACCATATGGAGAGATTTGTGAGATATTGGATGGTATGGAGTCCATACTCATTCAACATTTGAGGATGATAGTCGACTTGGTAGATGGAATTATGAGGATGTAAAAAAGACCTTAGATGGCACATGTTAAGACTTCCATGATTGTGTGTGAGAAGGTTGATGTTGAGATTTATACATCTCATGATGGTAGAGGAGATGTCTAGTATGTAGATGATGTTGATGGTTATAATATGAGTATGTGTGAAGACCTAGACCAAGATGATGGAGATTGCAGGAATACATTGTTGGATGAGGTTCAAGATGATGGATCGTGGCATAAACATACCAACAGAGAGCCTGAGGATTCTAGTGAGACCAAGGAGGTAGATGGTTGGCCTAATTATCCAGAGTTGGATAAGTTGATTGAGAAGAGTGAGGATAGGATTGGTTCCTATCCCCCTTTATTGAGATACGTTACAGACATATATGGAGGGTTCATACTGGGTAGATTTGTACCATTTCTAGGATCGAGGAGTACATGTTCATTGAGGAGAGATGGAGGATTTGGAGTTTGGAGAGGTAGTCCAAGAGGATACCCCACTTCAGCCTCTCATTGAACTCATGAAGATGGGTTCACTATTAGTTTCTCACGGTGGTGAGTCTGGAGATGCGGGAGGTGCCATGGAGGGTACTTCATGTTGATGATCAGGAATAGGATGAGGAGGAGATATTTTGAGATGAGGATGTTGTTAGGGTCCTATAATTTATAGGATAAATTGATGATTATTTGTTGATTTTTATGTTATGAGATATTGTAAATAATGTTTCATTTTGCAAATTATTTCCAAGAAAAGAAAAATAAAAAATAGAAAAAAAGAAAAAGAAAAGGAAAACGAAAGGGGATATACAAAAAATGATATATATATATATATATATATATATATATATATATATATGTGTGTGTGTGTGTGTGTAAAAAACAAAAGAAATAAAAAATATGAAAAAAAGAAAATAGCCCCAATAAGTGAGCCAGTTCCAATGCCACTTTAATTAAGAAAAACATATATATTGAAAAAACAAAAAAATATATGATGAAATACCCATTAGAAAAATAAAAATATGTGCAACTAGTCTAAATGTCGCATTTAATTTAAATAAATGTGTTTTATTATTTAATGGCACCATTTAAGCATGATTAAATTAGTTTTAATAAAGTTATTTAATTAATTAATTGCAGGATTTAAGCACGATTAATTAAAGATTAATAAATTTAGATTTGATACGAAATTTTTTGTCATTTTATAATAAGCGTCGGGCTACAAATGAGGGTCATGATCTAACCAGCCCAGATCAACGACGGGAGATCACTTTGGACACCCACGTCCCTCCGATAGTTAATCAAGGGGGGGATCCGAAAAGTGGATTCCCCATTTACCATTTTTGCGACGTGGCACTCCTTGGCTGAATTTAGACCCCCCTCCCCGCCCCCCACCTAAAATTGCTTACCACTCACCCCCCTTCCAAAATCCACTTTTCCCCTCTTCCCACCTTATTATAACCATTGACTTCGCGCTTTCCTCTCCACTCCACTACTGCCAAGTGGTACGTCCTTTCTCGCTCCACTCCAATCTGCCCCCACCATATGGTACTTGTTGGGTTGTGTTATATTCTTTCCACGACTAGCCCACATAGTTAACCGGGGGTTAGAGGGGGGCGGAGCCCACCCTTTGTTGCGCCAATTATGTAGCGGGGGGGGGGGATCACAAGGGGTTTGAGGCATACCCGTAACCCCACTTTATGGGTGGACCCACCTATGGTTTTGTGCATGATTTTTACACATTTTTTTGGACGCGATGGTTTTCGGTCCATGGTTTTGGATGCAATGGTTTTCAGTCCATGGTATTGGATGCTTTAGCATGTATAAATATGTCTTATAAAATTGAAAGGAACATAATGAAAAATCAAGCTGGTAGTCCCGGTTTTTGGATCCAAGGGAAATCTCTGTGTATATGTGTTTTATGTGTTATGCTCTCACATTGTTTATTTTCTGTGTTTTAGAATTCGTATGTAGGTAATTTATGTACGGGGTTAAAACCTACATTTGGTATCAGAGTTGTTTTGGCTTCAAGGGGACGCCTTTGTTGCTAAGGGGTTTCGCTCGGGCCTGTGGTAGACTTTGTTCAGTGGGAGATCTGCGAGATCGATTCTGGTGGTGAAAGAAGATGGCGAGTATTGGAAAGATAGAGATCGAGAAATTTAATGGTCAGAGTTTTGAGTTGTGGAAACTCAAGATGGAGGATCTGTTGGTGGATAAAGATCAGTTGATCGCGGTACTCCGAGTACTAAACCAATGGGATTGTCCGATGAAGATGGAAGAAGTTCGATCGGAAGTCATAGAGCACAATACAATTGTGTGTCTCAGATTCAATATTGCTGAATGTATCAGGGGAAGATACGGAGAAGGCTTTGTGGGACAAGTTAGGGACTTTGTACCAATCTAAGTCTCTGGTGAATAAATTGTTCCTACGGAAAAAGTTGTATAACCTGAGGATGAAAGATGGAGACTCAGTGACAGAGCATCTAAATGCATTTAATACTGTGGTAAGTCAGTTAGCATATGTTGATATTAAAATTTCAGATGAAGAGAAGTGCATTAGTTTGTTGTGTTCTCTACTAGATTCGTGGGATAGTCTGGTTATTGCAATAGGTAGCAATGCAACTGCCTTGCAGTTTGATGAAATAGTCTCAGCCTTGCTGACGTAGGAGATGAGGCGGAAAAATATGGAGAGCCAGAATGGTGATGCCTTGTCTGTACAAGGACGGTCCCAGAACATAAACAAAAATAAGTCATCGAGTGGGAGATCTAAATTTAGAGGGAGATCTGAATCTCCCGGAAAACCTGTAAAGGTGGTCTGTTGGAAATGCGGAAAGGAAGGGCACTACAAAAGGGACTGTAAATCTAAAGCTCTTGACAAAGGAAAGGGATCTGATGATGCTCCTTCTGCAGAGGCAAAAACCACCTCAAATGAAGGTGGGGATGTGTACTTGGCTTCTTCAAGTACACATGTAGATCATGAGGCATGGTTGATTAACTCAGGTGCATTATTTCACTTCACTCCCCATAGAGAGTGGTTCTACGAGTATG
Organism: Pinus tabuliformis; assembly: GCA_031772625.1. Classification (NCBI taxonomy): domain Eukaryota; kingdom Viridiplantae; phylum Streptophyta; class Pinopsida; order Pinales; family Pinaceae; genus Pinus; species Pinus tabuliformis. The sequence continues at coordinate 1,147,226,946 of CM062807.1, forward strand.
AGAAATATGATGGTGGTGATGTCTTCTTGGGGGATGACAGGAAGGCTAGAATCATTGGTCGTGGAAAAGTAAAGTTGAAGCTGCAAGGTGGAAGGGTTAGAACACTTCCGTGTGTTCTTCATATTCCTGCATTAGCCAGAAATCTGATTTCTGTTAGCAAGCTGGATGATGCAGGTGTAAAAATAGTGTTTGAGAAGAATACCTGTAAGATGGTTCGAGGAGCACTAGTATTGATGCAGGGAGTTCGGATTGGAACTCTGTACAAGCTGCAAGGTAGCACTGTTGTTGATGGGTGCAACAATTCTGTGGTTCCTGAAAGTGGAGAAGAAAATCTAGTGGTCTCTGGAGAGAAGACCATGCTGTGGCATCAAAGGCTTGGACATATTGGAGAGAAGGGCCTTCGAATATTTCATGATTAAGGTATGGTAGAAGGTATGAGTAATAGCTCTCTGGATTTTGATTTCTATGAAAATTGTGTATATGGGAAGCAGAATCGGGTGAGTTTCCCCTCTGGTGGTAAGAGGGTGAAATAGATATTAGAGCTTGTGCATAGTGATGTGTTTGGACCTATGAAGGTTCCATCACTGGGTAAGTCTGTGTACTATGTATCATTTATAGATGACTTCTCAAGGAATACATAGATATATTTCCTTAAGAAGAAATCTGAAGTCTTTGACAGATTTAAAGAATTTAAGGCTCTCGTGGAAAATCAGACAGAGAAGAAGATAAAGGTGTTGAGGACAGATAACGGTGGAGAGTTTTGCAACAAGGAATTTGAAAAATTCTGTAGGAAGTGTGGTATAGCACAACAGAAGACTGGTCCATATACACCTCAGCAAAATGGAGTTGCAGAATGAATGAACAAGACGTTGATGGAAAGGGCAAGAAGCATGGTCAATGGTGCCGGATTAGGATAGGAATTCTGGGCAAAGGCAGTGGAGACAACATGTTACCTGGTGAACAAATCACCTTCATCAGCGTTGGAGGATAAAACTCCACAAGAGGTATGGACTGGTAAGAAACCCTCTCTTTCACATCTCAGGGTATTTGGATGTGATGCATATGTACATGTTCCAAAGGAGAAATGAACCAAGTTGGATAGTAAATCTGAAAAGTGCATCTTTATTGGGTATAAGGATGGTTTAAAGGGTTATAAGCTTTCGAACCTAGTAACAAGGAAGGTTGTGTACAGCCGAGATGTGGTGTTCAGAGAGGTGAAAGATATTATTAAACATGAAGTCCAACTAAAGGAATCTGAGAAGATAGAGTTTGAGCTAAAGGAGGAAGAATCAGACTCTACAGCAGAGGAGGAATCAGAAGATGAAGAGCCACAAACTCCGAGTGTGAGAAGATCAATTTGAGAAAGAAGGCAATCAGAAAGGTATAGTCCATCTGCTTTCTGTTCAAATTTTGCTTTATCTATTACTGATGATGATCCTAGAACTATGAAGGAAGTAGTAGATTCAGAGGATGGAAAACTCTGGAAAGAGGCCATGGTTGATGAAATGGCATCTTTGCACAAAAATGAGGCTTGGGATCTGGTGGAGTTGCCGGCTGGAAGGAAACCCATTGGCAGCAAATGGGTGTTCAAGAAGAATACAAATGCAGAAGGAAAGGTGGAGAAATACAAAGCTCGGTTGCCCAAATTTGTTCCTATGAGAATTTTTTCACTAGAATGTATTAGACAAATGATTAATATGGATGAGCTACACTTTGTGGTAGGCAAGAAGAAATCTCAATTCAAGATCAAAACATAGGTTGGGCATTTTATTTGCAATACCAGGACAACAACCAAAGAAGTAAATCTTCTCCTCAAGCAGATGAATTTTAAACTCAGCTTCACCTGGTCATATGACCCTTTGGGAATAATTTCAAAACTAAGAGTAGAGAAGAAGACTACTCCCTACATTCATACTCCCACACAAAAAATAGAAAAATATATATGAATCAGGATCAATGGCAGGAGAATACTTTGCAGGAAGCAGAAGAATAGGTACTCTCTACAACGACATCATAGACTCCAACACCATAGGCGAAGCAAGAAAAAATACCAAGGGATGATGTTTCCCCTTCAGTCACAGAAATTCAGGGGAAAGAGTTTCAAATTTACAAGAAGAGACAAAAGACCAATCCAGCGGAAGAATCGTTTCAAGAAGAAAATGTACAATCCACCATTATTTTGACATGCCCTTATACTTCAGCTAGGAATGAATACATTTTCATAGGATCTCCATCATCTTCGACCTCCCAAGAGCCACTGGACACATCTCAGTCAAGAGAATTGGTTCATGACGAAGTTGAACCAATTATATTTGCTAGGTATAAGGAGATAAAGAAGAAAATTGAACTGCTAAAAGCTACCGCCTATTCTCAATTTTGGAAATAAATAGCCTCTTCACAACATAGACTACTCTCTACCTTTGATACAGAGAAAGGAAAGATGCAGATAGTCTTCCTCTAGACTGAGGTTCCTTTCCCTAAGACTCCATAAGGCTACAACAAGTCCATCTTTTCCTTCAATATTGATCAAATCCATCCCATTGATCAGATGGACTTACACAAACAAACTCAACAATGGGAGCTTCCAGGTTGCAGGCTTCGGTCAACAACATTCACTCCCAACTAAAACTAGAAAATATATCTTCTTTAGCTAAAGACACTAAGATTAAGTCTTTAAAGGATCTAGTAATCAAACTTGGATATGATCCCAATAATGTGAAAGTTGTAGAGGAAATTATTAGAAGAAAGAATGTTAACATTGCAGCTCTAAATAAGCCACTCAAGCTTCCATCCACTGAAGATCCACAGACCAAGGAATTTGGACAACTAGAGAAAGAGAAACAAGACATTTTCAAGATTATCGTTGAATAGAATGGGTAAATTAAAGAGATGGAGACTGAAATGGAAAAACTGCTAAAGGAGAAAGAACAATCAACACAATTAGCAGTCATTCCACTCACAATAGTTCCAATTGCAGGTACATTGACAGCAGGAGCTTCCACTTCAACAACCATCACAGTAGAGGGACAGTCTATAGACTCATTAGTAGAACTACTCAAAACTATGGAGGATCTGTCTATCAGAGGGTAGGAGATTGAAAAGTTGAAAGCTCAGATAAACAATCTCCAAGAACATAAATTAAAGATTGATAATGTACATATAGCAGAGCTTCAAAAGACTCATAGGTTAACCCAAGAATTGAATAGTTAGAGAATGAATCTGCCATGGTCTAGACAATTGCACAGGAAAAGGAGAACATTTGGGTGGAAATCAATGAAGCTATGACTGAAATTTGGCCTTCCATTGAAATAATTTTTGAGCAGGAGGAATTAGTGCAGAGATCAAAAGAAGTTATTGAAGAAATAAAAGAAAGTTTGGGACAGAAACCAGGTGAAGCCACTTCCCTAATAAGGATTCTAAATTCAAAGACAAAGGAGGAACTAGAGGAATTTGAGATTGCAGATAGGACATAAACAATCCTTGAGGTGAGAAGAGTCCTTACAAAAAGGAACTTGATGCTATAGTTAGAAAACAAGTGCCATAACTTGGAGGCCAACATTCAGAAGTTCCACAAAAAATTCAATGTACTGAATCAAAAGGGGTTGTCAGGTTTGAAAGGAATTGGAGATAAATTTGGTTCAGTTAGATGATTATCAACAGAAATTATACTCCATAGCCAGAGATAAGTCAAAGTTTTCTACCATCAAGGGAACCATCACAGGAAAATCTTTCATGGAGGGTTTGAAATTCAATTTACTTATCAAACATGAGATAAAACATTTGTTTGTAATTAAGCCCACCTTCCAGAAATATATCGAGGTGGATGAAACCTACAGAAAGTTAATCAAATTCTCCACCCCAGATGAAGACAGATGGGATCAACTATGCCAACTACTTGAGTAAAACAAGTGTTCATCTTCAACAACAAATCAACAATTTTTTAGGCCAAGTCAACACCAGAATCCTCGAAGATAGTTCCAGAGAGCTACAAAAGTTTTATTTGCCTATATTTTTGTACTATTTTTGTAAACAAATTTTCGGATATTTTGTAAGGAAAATATTGATATTTTAAATCAAGATATTTTGATGAATTTGTATAAATAGTTCATAATTCGAAGTACAAAGGGTTGGAACTCGTGTGAAGAAGGCAGATCTTTGATGTAAGATTGTACGTGTAATGAAGTGATCATTTCCATTAATACATAAAATTTGTTCCAGGATTCCTCTGTGAGACAATTGGTGAAGTTTCCTCTCTTGTAAAATTGTTATTTTTCTATTTTTCCATATGTTCTTTCTGTCTCTATTATTTAAAGAAGATTAAGGTTGAATTTCTTTAAATACACTCTGGTCTAGCTTATAAACAATATTTATGTTTTCACTCTGAGATTAAATATAGAATTCATCCTAGTATACTCTATGTTTAATTGAATCTAAGTATCTTCATCCCATTCATTACATAAATTCTCTAAAGATCCAAAAGCCTACCTACCTTGCCCTATTACATTTGTTCTGCAATTCTTGTATTTGATCACCCAAGACTCATTGACTCCATACCCAATGGATTGTCCTTGCAGTTTCAACCAAACCTTTGAAAAAACCAAACTCATAACTCATAACTAGCGTAATATCTCAAATCAACGAATCTAAATCATATAGGGAGATCCCTCTCTGAAGCTGGAAGGGATAGATCCCAGCTTCCAAAGTTGTTTCGTGGTTACCTCTGTGTTTCTCTCACAACCTTGGGAAATTACAGAGTGATAACAGATGTGATGGTGAGTGTACATGTTCGAGTGCATGAGTTCCTATGGAGTTGGCGCTATGATTGGATTAGCTATTTAATTAGTCGATGATGTGAGGGGATCCAACACATGAAATTATTACATGGGTATTCATGGAGTCACATGGGATGTATGTCAGTAGATGAGATTATTCCTTATTATTGTTACTAATGAGACAATGTGATGAGGAGGTTGTTCAAGATGTAAAGGACAAGCTTCTTGCAATCTTTGGTTATGGATGTATTGTAGTAGAGGTTCATTGTCAATGATGACATCTTTAGAGTGGGGGAGGATGTAAGACCCTCAAGGATGTGCGCTGAGGTCATCTAGGACAAGGAAAACTGAGTTGTGGAGGTGGAATGACATCACGAAATTTGTTACTTTGGAAGCATTGTTTTGGGATTTCACCAACACTTTGTCACATCCTATGACAAAGTGGAGTCATGCACGGAAAAAACCAAGACATGGTCGGGCAAGGCACATGAGATGGGAATTGCGTGACAGCTAAGACGAGCGAGGGCATGTGAGACAAGAAACTGGGTGAGGGCATGTGAGACAGACACACGAACGAAATGAGTCGGTTATGGTGCACGAGTGGAATGGTTGGGCTGGGCGTATGGTGGAACGATTCAGCCCAAACGATATGAAGTAGAATGGTTGGTGAACCAGGTTTATGAGAGGTCGACCCAATTAATCTAACACATCGATTAGACCAATGTATCCCTCCTCTTGACCACATTATGATATAAATGAACAAAAATTTTGAACGTTGGAAAAATCAAAATACCCTATAAAACATGGGCAACTGAGACCAATTCAAGACAAAGGAGTGGAATTGATTAGCTCACCTGATCATGCTAGCTAACTGTTGGAACGAGTTTAAGTGAGGGTGTTATGGGAACATTAGGTTTTGTATGAATCATGTAGGGTGGAATGGTCAAGCGAGTAGGGCAAGGTCGTGGCATGACCGTGCCTTAAGGCGCATGAAGGTGCAGTTCAGTTGGACCATACGAGTTGGTCGAGATAGTTATTGCATGACTGTGAGTGCCACATTTGGAATGTTTTGGACTATGTAAACTATGCAGGTAAGCCAAGAGGGTTGTGGCACAAGTTGGGGTCTATTGTACATGAAAGTAAGCAGAGGCTAAAATCTGTCAATGTTGTAACATCATAAAACTATTGAAGTTTATAATGTGAAGCTGGGAACTAGTGAGGTTTCCCTTATACTTGTATAATCTCTTACACATTGTACATTGATGTTTATGTAGATTTGTGACATTATATTGGGACATTATATTGTGGCATATATTTACATGTGAATGTTTAAGACATTGTGAAGTAGAAGTGAAGCGAAGTAATCAGACATTGCACTTGGGTTAATATTGCATGTTAATTCCGCAAACATAATATATCTAACTCATACATATGTGCATGTGTTATAGGTGTAGTCCAAGTGTAAGTAGTTATAAGTTGTTCAAACCATTACGATGAACCATGTTGGTGTCACATGTCCATAGGCCTCGACATGCCTTAACTCGAGGAACACTCTAGGGGTGTGACAAGAATAGAAATACAAATCACAAGAATTATGGCAAGGTATAAATGTCTAATATTATGAAGGAAGGCCTTTAGGTTCTCCTCTTCAACCATGCTCTCTAATATAACAATAAAAAATAGTTCTTGGCCTCCATAAGGAGCCTTGAATTCTACAAGTTAGATTGGTAAGGATTGAGAGCTCAAGCTGGCTCACAATTCAAGTTCTAAAGGATCATATGTTGAGTAGTGATTAATATAATATCACTTTCAGATGTTTTCCACTTAACTTATACCCACACACCACATAATATCATCACATGACTTCTTACCTACTCTATCTTCCACTTAACTTATACCCACATACCACATAATATCATCACATGACTTCTTACCTACTCTATCATTTAATTACTATTAGAATAATACATAATTATTCATACGTTGACTTGCACCTTTACTCTCCATTGCATGACCTACTTATTAGGCTATGGCTATCATTATATACTTAATTAAATTCCTAATAACCACATTCACATCATAATACTTCTTAAAAACAACCATTTGACTTGTAAACACATACTTGATATTTGATGAACTTATAACACTACATCTTACCTCTTTTATCTAGATAATCATGTTACTTTTTATCCTCATATTACTTTTTACTTGTTTACACATACCTCATAAACTTGTAACATAACTTGTTACCTACTTAGCTTAAATAATGACTATTAAAATATATTCTTACCATAATTATCCACACATTCACTTACTCCCTAGCTAAATAAAATACACGTTACATGTCTGCTTATTTAACCTACGATAATCCTATTATAGTCGCTCTAAGAAATTTCCACATTTTGCAGTAATAAATGCCCAAAGTCAACAATAATTAAGAATAACTAATTTATTACGTATAACGACCAATAGATACTGCACCATAGCAAATCATTGTGCCACATCAAAACAACGTGGTAGGTTTTTTTTAATGTGGGCTAAGGCGTATCGCAAGCAAATTCTAAAGTCTAATAATAATTTATACATTGATTTCAGTGGACGCAACTAGGAATCTCGCGCGCTGTAAACGTCCGTAAAATTATGAACATTCAAGCCACGTCCGGTATATGCTTAACGTACAAACTCCCAGAGGGCTGCTGGTCCCGCTTCACTGATTCGCAGTAAGCAGCTTTCATGGAGGGAACTTTCGCACGGGCTCACAGAGGGAAAGCCGATAATCATTTTCAAAGAACGTGAGCACACTGACTTCTCAGGTCTCTCATATTGTTTAACAATGGGTGCCAAACTCACGCAACAAAAGACGGTGTAAGCAAACTGTGACGAAGACTTGCACTAAACAAATTCCCAGCCTCCTCCACAATTTTTATAAATTGCTGTTGCAGAGGAAGGAAAATGAAGGATCTTGTTCTTGTTCAATACTTTTAGCATTCATTGGGTGGAGATTATATCTGCAGATTGGGTGATCAAGTTTTTTGCCAGGGTTGCAGAAAAACAGCAGAGAGGTTTGAGTGATAATGGGCAAGTTTGGGTGTTTAATGTTGTTTGGAATGGAGATTTTGCTTCTCCTCCTCCTTCTTGGTGTGGCTCCTCCTCTTGGTGTGGAGGCTTGGGGAAAGGAAGGGCATTATTCTACTTGCAAGATAGCTGAGGTATTTATTATTATTTCTTCTTTCTTTTTTATTGCAAGGAAGTTTGAATTTTTGTATGTAGCTTCATGTTTTTCCTTTTTTTTTTCTTTCTTTTTTTTTTTTTTTTTTTTTTGTGTTTTCTGGGGTGGTTAATACTTGAGATTGGTGTTTGTCTTTTCATAAAACTGATATTATTGATTATCTTAATAAATAATTACTTTTATAATTTGAGTTACTATTCGTATTTTATATATATATATATATAATAGTTTTTGAGAATGGTTAAGATTTAATGATAAATTTTTAAGTCATTTATCATATTATTTATTGAAATTAAATTAAATAAAGAGATAAGGGGACATTACATTACCTTTGTGGATGCCCTGATTAATATAAGGATTGTTTCGAAGCTTATTTCTAATGTAAGCAACCACATGTAGGAACTAGAAGAAGGCAATATAAGCATAATCATCTTGCAATTAACGAGCTATTATCTACTATCTTAGCAGGGCATTATTGCAACCAATAAACCACTCTCTTAGTAAGGGGACATTACCTTTGTGGATGCCTTGATTAATATAAGGATTAGAAACGGAATATAAGAATTATGAGAATTATGGTATATTGAGTTTTATTTTATATAAATAGTAGGATGTACAATTAAGCATGATTTTTTTTCTATGTAGTTTAGTAAGGGGACATTACTTTTGTGGATGCTTTGATTAATATAAAGATTAGAAAAGGAATATAAGAATTATGGTATTTGAGTTTTATTATATATAAATAGCAAGGATGTTTAATTAAGTATAATTGCTTTTTTTCTATGTGGTTTATAGACTCCAGATTGGTAACTATTATGTTTATAGAATATTTCTATTATGAAGATCCATCCAAAAAGATCACTTCATATAGGCTCAACCACCCTAAAAATGTTGAGAAAATTGAACCTTTAACTTCTTAATAACAAAAATGCTTTATTAATAGAAACTGACCTAACAATAAAAACTTAACAAATTAAACTAACTCTCAAAATTAATTAAACATAATTATTATATGACCAATTAACCTTCATATTAATAAAGAATACACTTATTTACTAAACAAACGTCACAATATTTCACAAAATACCTTACTTATAAATATTTAAAATCTTCGAAAGTACAAGGTTGCCCCGACCTAACATTATCTTCATTAAAAAATAAATCGAAGAGAAAGGTGTAATCTTATATCTTATAAATAACTGTATAATATCCCATTCTTTACAGAGGCTCCAAATGTGATTTTAACTTTGCCCTTGGTGGCAAATACAATTCGTTTAAACCACCTTTCAAACTTCTTTCCTACTAAGGTCCAAATAATTAGTTTTACATATGTGGACTGAGAGTGCCCATACGTTAAACTACTTTAACGTGTAACAAAGCTACGTTAAATTACATACGTATGTTTTTTAAATTTTAAATTAAATATTTATTATTATTATTATTTTTAAATTTAGTAAAATTATTTTTTAGCATATTTAATTTTTTTATTTTAATGAGGTAATATAAGATTTGAATCTAAAATTTCAAATTCAATGAGATTTTATTTCCATGATCATTACAAGCTATTTTAAGTTGATAAATATTTTATTATTATTAATTATTACTAATTAAAAAATTAAATATAAATAATAATAACCTATTTCATCATTTTTTTATTATATTTAATTTTTTACAATAAAATAAACAATATTTGAAAAACAGTTATTTGATTAATTTTAACTAAAATTTTATAGATAATTTTTGGAATCTTTAATTTGATTTACAAAAATCTAAATACATTTTAAACAACTTTAATTGACATCTAGCCAAAAATTGTATCAAAAGCATCTAATAGTTACAATGTTCCAATATTCCAAATTAAACATTCGGAAAATCAATGTTCCAATATTCCAAATTAAACATTCGGAAAATCATTTAGCTTTTCATTCAAACTGTGTGAATTCCAGGTTAGCCAAGTTTGTCTCTGGCCAGAAAAGCACTAACTTCTATTTTTATTAAAACACAAAAAAAATTGATTAAGTCATATTAAAGAAAACAAAGATACTTTTATTTACAACAATAACTAAAATATTTTGTATCATCACAACTTTTCCTCACATTATAATATTAATAAAAAATAATGGATATTTCTCCAATATAGATACAAATATTATAGTATTATTTTTTAAGCTAGAATTTAATAATATAATATTTTTTAACTAGAATTTAATAATATAATTTAAAGTGAGTTGACATTTTTTGTTATTTAAAATGCACTTTTTGTTATTTAAATAAAGTTAGCACTTTGAAAAGTTTTTGGAGCATTTATAATATACAGACTGCATAATTCAAGCTTATGATTTTATCAAATTTCTATCTAATTTTGAAGAAGCAAAATTAACCTGAAAATATACCATAAAAACTAAAATATTAAAAAATTAAATTACAACTATTTATATGCAGAGATTTGCCTTTCACATAAATCATCTAGATTGCCTACATGTTTTCACATAAATAATCTAAATTGTCAATGTGAATGTGTTTCAAACCAGCACAATAACTGATTGGAAACGAGTAGGCAATTCAAATGATTTATGATTGGAAACGAGTAAGCAGTTCAAATGATTTATGTGATGGATTTAAAAGATCTCTGATTAACTCTATTCACAAAAACTTCCATTCAGATAATTATCTATATTTTCATCTCAATAATTTAATTTAACAAAATCAAAAAATTTAATTAATGTAAAATAACTAAATAACTCTTTATCAATTTGCAAAAACATATTTTAAATTTTAGTGGTGGATTAAAAGCACACTATTCATTTAAATGATTTATCTGATAGATTTAAAATACAGCTCTCAAATATACTCTACTCACAAAAACCTCCCTTTTATGATTTATCTCTTATGTAAAACTATCCCATTGACTTGTATGATTTATTTAATGTGGAAAAAAATCCTATATTAACTTACTTCAAATAATATCATATATAAACCATCTTCTAACTTCGAAAGAAATGGTTATTTGATGGGTTGTACAATTTCGCTGGCATTGTGATACTTACTGTTTTGATTGGCCATTGCAGCCACTTCTAAGTGAAGAAGCAGCAGAGGCAGTGAAGAAATTGCTCCCGAAGTATGCAGATGGTGATCTTGCTTCTTTATGTTCGTGGCCTGATCAAATGCGATTCAGATTCCACTGGGCCAGTCCATTACACTACATTAACACACCAGATAACCAGTGTGGTTATAGTTATGAGAGTAAGTTCTGCTATCCATTGTAAACTTCAGTCCCAGATTTAGTTATTTTCATTTGTTTTCTGTCAAATGGTCTCACCTTGCCCATTGGTCTTGCACTTTATTTATCAGAGTGTGCAGAGTTTACCTTGAATTGCATAAGAGGATTAATTGCATCTTGATGATGCGTAGCGTATCAGAAAAATATCTGAGCCTTGTCAGAGAATTTAAGATATGTTCTGTTTGTTTGTGAACAGGGGACTGCCATGATGAACATGGAGTAAAGGATGTGTGCCTTGAAGGTGCCTTAAAAAATTACACTTCTCAGCTTGAAGGTTATGGCAGCAGTGGAAAATGTATGGTTTTGTTTCAATTGCCATCATCTTACAATCAGTTTTCTCTCTGTATCACAAAAACCTGCGTTCACAATAAATTATAATTCAATGTTTTCTTATTTAAATGAGAACGGAATCTAATGCTCAGTTGTATAACTTGCAGATAATTTAACACAAGCTTTACTGTTTCTCTCTCATTTCATGGGAGATATCCATGAGGTAATGACTTGCCTACTTAGAAATTTTCCATATGAACAATTTACTGAGAGCTTGTTCTTTGATACTGATGAATGAACAAAATAAATGCAGCCTTTACATGTGGGATTCACCTCGGATGAAGGTGGAAATACAATACAGTTACACTGGTACAAGAGGAAGAGTAATTTGCATCATGTAAGTACTCTGCCTGGGAATTTGATTCAGAAGTATAATGTTTCCATTTTTCATCTCTTTTCCTTATAAGTCACTGTAGTTATTTCAATTCTATCTTCTAGGGTGGAATTAAGCAAGCAAGGTAACAAGTCTCAGGATTCAATAAAATTGACTCTGTTCCATTGTGTGTTTAACATCAATCTGAAAGAGAACTTTTCTGATATACTACTCATTTTAGACTTCATATAGCTATTTTTATTTTTTCAGCTTTTAAGACATTGGTTGGCCATTGTAGAAGTTGGTATGGCTGCATCCGTCAGACTCAAAATGTGTAGACATTAGTTGATGTAGCTGTTTTGACCCATTGTTGAACTACACAGAATTTGCAACCCACAAATAAAAGTATAAGATGTCTGTTATGCTTATCATTTTCCTGTGACTAGATAGAAAAAAGCAGCAGTACCCTTGTACACTCCCCATTTTTCTGACATCCACACTCGTTACCCTTGTTTTTACAGATGATTATTCTGCCATGTTGTTATAGATTGTTACCTATGCAACGGAATCATCCACACTTGTTACTCATGTTTTCTCAGTAAACTATTCTGCTATTTTATTATACATTAGAGGTAGATCACCCATGCAATTAAGCCTTAGCCAAGTGTCTTGGTTGTAGATATTAAATCAGAAGCTACTTTCTTCTCAAAAAAAGCAAATATAGCAACATATTCTGTCAAAAACAAAGAAACATCAAACAGGGGATAGGATAGAATCAAACACAGAGTTCATTCTAGTATCTTTTAGAAGCTCTTAGGCTGTAGCTGGTAGCTGGTAGGAATTATAAGGCAGCCCCAAATAATACTAAAGAAGCCTCAAAACTTTGAGATGCACAAGCCGACATTACAACAATATAGTCAGTATATTAACTCAAGTGATAACATATCACTTGTAGGAATTGAACATGACCATCTCAAAGCCGACATTACAACAATATAGTCAGTATATTAACTCAACATATCACTCATAGGAAGTATATTAACTCAACATGTCACTCGTAGGAATTGAACATAGTGGGTAGGATAACAATCAAGCATCCCAACCACTCAAGATAAACCTAATTAGTTACTTAATCTGAAAATTTTATGAAACTATCCGGAAACTTACAATTGGTATACAGGACTTTTTCTGGTTTGCAGGATGGTTGGAAACAAAATTGTTTAGTGCTCAAATACTACTTTTATACTTGCAGAGTGATTGGAAATTGTAATAAGACCTTGTGTTATTTTTTTTATCATCTTCTCAAAGCAGATCGTCCTCTGATGGTCAGCCATTTATATTTTCCAGACAATGTTGGCTGGCAGGGCTAAGAACTAGAGGCAGAATGTGTTCTAGTTATGTATTAATAAAATTGTTGAGGATTTATTTCAAAGTTTAGTTGAACTCTTGAATCACATTTTGATGTCACTGATATTTTGTTTCCTTGACTGTCGACAGGTATGGGACAGTTACATCATCGAGAAAGCCATGAAAGAATATTATGACAATGATCTGGAGGTTATGATAGAAGCAATTCAGAAAAATATTTCTGTATGTGCCCCTTTCTCTCATCTGAAAAATGTAGTTAAATTGCTAGATTACTCATTTACTTCTTCATCATATTTTGAAGTATTTTTTTTTGTGCAAAGGAAAAATGTCGCAGTTTATGTATATATAATGATTGTCATCAAGGATAAAATTTATGTGTTGTTTCAAAAACAGGGCAGCTGGTCTGATGAAGTACCTACATGGGAGAAATGCAAGGGACATGAGGTCGTCTGCCCCGGAGAGTAAGTCTTACAAATTACTAAACTCTGCCAACATCCTTGGATTGCAATTTGCGAATGATCTTGTTTTAATGACTCTGTTAACTATTCCCCCAACTAGGGTTCTTGATGAACTTGGCGAACCATCTTCTATTGCTGTCAAAACTTTTTGTAAAACCACCAGAATCATCCTGGTTTGAAGTACATCCCTCCAATTAGACTCAAGCATAAACTTTGATTTTGAGTTGCCAAAGCTTAGGGCTCAAACATAACTACATAAAGGGATGGAACTTGTGACATGTATCTGGGTACTTAGAACACAAAGCCTTTAGATGACATTTGTTGCTCTGAAACAGGGTCCAGGCCATTGAGGGTTTGAGTCAAACTGATACCAACCATAAGAATACCTATGGAATTTCTAGATAAAGAGTATGCACAAAATACATGAGGCAAATACAGAAGATTGTATGGAAACAGAGAAATTAGAACAACAATAACCAAAAGAATAGAGTTGTGACCAAATACAGTCTCCTTTCAGCTAGTTGCACAATGCAATGCATGCAATGACTTGCTAAAACGACAGACTACTTGCTACGTTAACTTGTTTGACTTGATTTTTATAAAATTTCTAAGATGGTTCTCTCTGAATTGTTCAGTTGTTAGGGAGAAGATATATTCATTCCCATATTATGTTTGTCAAATTGTAGTATACGTTTAGGGTTTTTTCAGGGAAGCAGTTCCGTTTCAGTATTAAATTAAGACATTAATTCCATAGACCCTGAAGAATGATCACTATGATTTCATTATTTTTATGATTATTCACCTTATTTGATATTTTTTTTGGCTTGGTTAATCATGATTTATTGGAATTCAAATTGCTGACATCAGGTACGCAGATGAAAGTATCGTTATAGCTTGCAAGTGGGCTTACAAAGACGCTGAGGAAGACAGTGTTTTGGAAGGTATATTCATGAATTTCAGATGTGATTCTTTTATTTCCTGTATTTTCTGGCAGCCATGAAAGCTGAAATGCCTTCCTCTGCAGATGACTATTTCCTCTCTCGCTTGCCCATTCTTGAGAGACAACTTGCAAAAGGAGGTGTGAGGTTGGCTGCAACACTCAACCGTATATTCAGTTCAAAAAAAGGCCACACTCGGGATTCAGAACTCTAGAAGCAACAGGACTGGGTTGTCTGCTACAACAGTCTTGTAAACTTAGATCAGGAACACTACCACTGTGAAAACTATCATCGTGACCATTGCACCGCAGCATCTTGGTTCCTCTGTGTATCAAGAAATAAACTGTACCCTAATGTTATAGGAGCATTAGTATCAATGATGTCTAATCATAACCTCTGTTACCATACCCATTTCAATGTTTTCCTAATTTTCCTTTATATTTGCTTGCCACGTATTTGAATTCCTTTAACCTTTGCCTGGACCTCCAAGAGGTCGTTGAACAATGGGGTGGAATAACAGCAATCTATATGAATATGATATATGGTTGATTTATTAAAATGTTATTATAGGTTGAATTTTCTTACATATTGAAAGAATAAAATCTTCTAATTGTAATAAATTTGAAAATATGATACATTGTTTTTTTAAAATGTATTTATATGTTTTTTTTAGAGGTGTTAAAAGCAAATAAACTAATTTTAGAAAAAATAAGAAAAAAAATGGTGAGTTGTATGTTTGTTTTTTTAATTAATTTTTTTATTATAAGTTTATTTTAAATTTGTTTTCAAAATAATTATAAATTTATATTTTGATTTTTTTTTGTGTAAATATATATTTATTTAGGGAAATTAGTGTTTATTTTAGGATTTTGAATGAGACACCTAGCAATATTGTCAACTAGTTAAACTAATGTTTTTAAATATTTGGAATATTTTACACCACATGCAACACTTACAAGCACTTGATGAGAATAAGATTGCACTACTTACCAACTCCATTTTACATCACAACCTGAATTTAAATCTAGGTCAAAGTGAACCCAATTGATTTAATGATGCATAGATACAGATAATAAACCAAACATTGGTTTGATAGAACTCCTTAGTCAAGTTTATTAGTATCATATCTCACGTATGAAGGAACTACTTCTCTTGGATATATGACCCAAGAGTTCATACAGTCACATAACATGTTTTTGACCATATGCCACTTTCGATTGTGATTTGCTTTTGTTATGAGATCTAAGAGTTAAAATGTGTTACAATTTGCATTACTATAAATAAATAGAAATGGTTCAAACACATAAGAGGTATAGATGGAGCAAAATACAAAGTATAAGAGTGAACAAAATTACATATTTTTAAAAAATTAGAAACCATTTTCTAACGACCCTAAAATTTGTAATAATAATAAAAATCATAACCAATTGTTTGTGCGATTACACACACAAAACAATTTCTCACTTATCATTAATATTTCACCTTATATAGTAACCTATTATTTATTTATACAAGTTTTTCCTTCTGGTTAGGGATGCTTCATCTTCAAAGCATTAGAAATTACCAAGTTATAAGGTTTTCTCATCTTCTTGCTCACATGATGTCATGCTTGATTATCCATCCATCCATAATTGATCCTTATTATTTATTGTTTTTAGTACTTTAATATCATATATTTGTTTTTTCTTACATCCCCTAAACTATTGTACTTTGCTAATTTGTTGTTTCAATTAGTATTTAAAATACCTTATCTTATAATTGATCTACCTTTAAATCTATAATTCCACTTCTTTTTTCAAAAATGTGGATGTATATGTTTCTTGATAGTTTGGATGTGGATTCTATTCAATTTGTTTGGAGTTTACTTCTTTGTCTTTAGATGTATCCTTCAATCTTTTCTTATGGCTTGTTATTTCTTCCTATCTTTTGTACTTGTTCTTCATTTGCACTTATTTTAGAGAGAATATCACAAAGTATTTTCTTCTAGTCTTCAATTTTTCACTTCACTACCTCAAACTAGATATCAACTTGTTTGACCATTTTGGTGTGACCTTGTTCTTCCTTTTTCCTTCTACAAGTAAATTGTTATACTATTTTCCTACATATTTATTCCATATTCATCTATTTTTTTTTCCATTTCTACATTAACTTCATCTATCTATCTTTAGGACTTCTTTAACCTTCATATAGAGCTCTTCTCAAACGTTCTTAGTCACCTCTTTATCCATGATATTTACTTTTACCTTGATTTGAGAGTGGTCTCTCTTCATATAGTGCATTAACTTCCCTAAAGGGTTGATTATACTTTTGCTGTTTGGATTCAATTTTCATCTTTTTTTCTCAAGTTCTTTGTTGAATGTTTCTTTCACTTCCTTCACTTCATATTTGGTTCTTTTGCGAATTTTCTTCATCTTATTTCCATGAAATTTCATAATTTTGCTCATTTTCCTCTTCCTTCTCTCCTAAATTATTTTTATGCAACTATTTAAGGATGAATTCTATATTCCATGCCCAAAAAACCACCTCCTTTTTTTTTAAGATATTTAAAATCCATGTCAATTTCAAATACATCTAGTTTTATGTTTAAAGTATTGTAATTTTAAAACAACTACACAAATTCTAAATAAATTGAAGTTTTTTTAAAACTCGTAACTTTATATCCAAATATCTTTATAAAAACTACTCAAATTGGACAATTTTTTTACTAAATATTCTTTACTTCTTTATTCTTTCAAAATACTTTTGAAGTACCTGATTTGGATGTACTATTCCAAACTATGTACCTGATAGACAGGGAAAATTTTAAGAACCCCCCTAAATTTACATGTATAATAAATGGGCGAATCTCCATGGTATATAGGAAAAATGGAAGGCGATTTTATCAATAATATGATATGTATATATAATTTTTTTGGCGAATTTCTCACCAGGCATGGCAAATATTTTACTCAATTATAAAATCTTGTGTTTATTGAATACACAAATGAAATCATTGCATTTCTTTAAAATATCTTGTGAAATCAAAATTACCGAAATTACATATCGATAACCTAGTGGGTGTAGGATAAATGAGAAAAAACCTAATACTATATATAAAACCAAGAAACATTCAAATTCATCACTTCTAGGGACCTCGTAACCACCCTGCCAATACACAAGTATGTTCCTGTTTGCAATTAGAAAAATTACCCAAATTACAATCTGTTTACTCCAGCATATGTTGGAAAGTTATAGAAGGATGACTAGTGCAATCAATCCATTCCTTTTAGCCCTGGATTTGTTTCAGTTTAAAACAGAAGTATACAAATATACTTGTCCAATGTCTATGCTTTAACCATTCACCTTAAATGTTTTTACAATATAATTTCCTAAGTCTATTTAATATCTTCATTATCATAAACACCAACCTATATCCATCTTAACTCCACATCTACCACTCTTAGGGGGATGAAATCTATTTATCCCTCTGAGCACTTGGTAGACCCAGAATTAAGATGGATCTAAGATGATAGAATTTCCCCTTTAAATAGTCTATGCTCACATGAATACCATGGTATTACCATAGGTCAATACCATGGGTTATCATAAACCTGGAGCTTAAAAATTACTATTAGTAATTTATAAAAATTAATAAAATTAATAGTTGATTTTTATTTTATTTTATATTTTAACCAAGCTAAAATGTTTAACATACATTAAATTACAACATCCATTTTTACTCTAGATCGGATCAAATATTTTTTCACTCTATGCTAGTTTGCATATCACGATATTTGATACCCCTCGGGGGTTAGTAGATCCAGAGTAAAGATGGATCTATGCTGGTTTAATTCCCCCATTTAAATAGGCTACATTCCAGGTGAATACCATGGGTCAATACCATGTGCCATTTTAGTGAATACCGTGGGTCAATACCATGTGCCATTTTTATTTTTATTAATACTAATATTAGGTTTAATAATGTTTCTTTGCATGGTATTAATAACATTCTAGTCCATGGTATTTGTCCCATAGTATTTTGCCCATAGGTTTCATCTAAATATAACGCATTTTTTGAGTGTCCTTAAATATAAGGTGACTTATGGAGTAAATATAAAAAAATGTTTTATTTGTTTACCACGTTTATTTATATTTTAATTAATTTACCATACCTCTTTTACAAATATGGTATTTGGCCCATAGGATTCACTTAAATAAAACCTCTTTCTTGAGCCTTCATAAATAGAACGAGGGTTATGGACTAAATATTAAAAGAGGTTTTATTTATTTACCATGCTTATTTATATTTTTATTTATTTACCATACCTTTTGAGTAAGTATAAAAAGACGTTTTATTTATTTACCATACCTCCACTTTACTTATATTTTTATTTGTTTACACCCTTGCATGTATATAAGGTGACTTATGGAGTAAATATAAAAAATGTTTTATTTATTTACCATACCTCTCATTTACTTATATTTTTATTAATTTACCATACCTCTTTTATAAATATGGTATTTGGGCCTTTGACCCATAGGATTCACTTAAATAAAACCTATTCTTGAAAATGGGAGAATGGATTCACTTAAATAAAACTTATTCTTGAAAATGGGCGAATGGAAGGTTGTAACTCCTAATTTCAAGGGATAAATTTACTTTTTTTACCCTCTCCCTTAAAATAAGGTGGGCTATTTGAGCTGATTTGTAAAAATGTACTATGATACAAAATATTCGCCCACTAAAAATTCAAAACCCCTTAATTTCGCCAAAGGGCGAACATTCACTCCTAAAATTTTCTATGCTGATAGAAAAAATACATAGTTAGATGCTTGTGGCATTCAAGAGTTTTTTTAAACTCCTATCATGACATTTTTATGTCCAATCCATTTTATACAAAAGGATGAAGTTTGTATTTGGACAACTACATCTATGTCATCTTCAAAAAACACAAAAATTATATTTGAAATATGATATCAGTGATTCATCCTAAGATCCAAAAGAGTCCAATATAGAAAACTCAAGTAATTGAAAATTAGGTTGTGTTTCATGATTATATTCAATTAAATGACGATTCTAGATTTAAGTAATGGTATAAGTTCCTTGTTCCAACCCAACTCAATCTTTTGAAATCATGTCTACAAATCTATCCATGTCCCTATAAATATGAGATAGAGATGTGTGTGAAAAATATGTGAGTAGATTGAGAACTTCATCATATGAAAAGCATAACGTAAAGATCCTATGAGTAATTTATTTGCACATTCATTAGATAATCAACATTGTGTCACAATAAACTAGTAGTTTGGTTACACCGTGCTTATTTCGAGACTAGCTTTAGAGCCATTAGTTAACAAAAAATGTTAGTTTCTTGACCAATTATAGTTTTAAAATAAAGGCTATAGATTTCTTCTTGAGCCTCCCCTAGTATGGCTCCCCTATGATTCACCAACCAATAAAAGCCCATGAAATCTCCTTATTTATTGCCACTTCAAATTAATAATGAGATAAAGATTTTTCTTACACCTGTGTGTAGGCTTCTAAAATATTTATGGCCTAAAATACACATTTTAGGAGCATTGTTTATTTTTATTTAAACAAAATTAGGTTTCCAATAAGTCATACACTCTAGGCTATGTTAAAGCATATTGATCTAATCTTAGAAGTATCCTTTCTCCTACACCAAGTTATGAAGGCCTCCTCAAGGCTACCTCCTTCCCGAAGATTCCTTATCCCCATCATCCTTTCCACCTTTTTCTAAACCTCTTTGGAATATGGACTTTATAGAATCTTATGATACACAATATTTTTTTGCAAGAAAACATTGAAAACACCATATTGGCCCAATAAAATTCCTTTTTTGAAGAATTTCCCACATAGAAGCCTTATTGTGTAAACTCAACTACATGAATATCTTGTTTTTGTTGATCATTTTGATTTCCAAATGATTTCTCGACCACCAAAGTTGTTGACCTTCTCTCCCTTCCTCTACTAGTCCTATATAATCTATTTTTAGAACATAAGCACCCATAGGAATCAAAGATTGAATCAATTGGACATCTTCTCCTTTGAGTCTAAAATTGTAGTCTTTAAGGATGAAAATTTACCTTTTCCATTCCTCAACATATTCTACCCCCAAATCAACCTCTTCTCATGATAATCACTATCGGTGCCAAGTTGTGGTACTATCCCGGTTTGCAACCTATCAAAGACTATAATAACCTTTTTTCCTCAAATCCTTAATAAAATGCAATGGAAATTTGTGCATACCTTTTCTCCCAACCCAAGGGTCAAAACCAATTTGTACTTTATCACCTTTTCCAATTTGCCAAATAAACCAATTACCAATAAGAGGGGACACATTAATACTAGCTCTCCATATTATTGAGACATTATTTGGTTGTCTAAGGTAATTTATAACTTAATCCTCTATAGTATTAGGCTTATATACATAGTTCTTACTACATCAACTCAAAAAACATATTCCTTGAATTAGCCTCCATTGAAATTTCTTCAAGAACTATTGTTACCAATACCAAATGACCTCCCCTAGATAACCCTCATTTGTACAAAGTGTTTAATTTTTCTCCACTTTAGTCATTAGCCAAAACCATTCACATGTTTTATATTGATTTGGATTCAAGAAGAAATATAGATACTTCTTACCCTTCCCTAGATCAATCATCTAAAACAAAATAACTAAGGAATATGGTTCTTTCCCTATTTTGATGTCCCCCATAAAGTCATCATGAAATTTTACATATTAATTGCCATATCAATTGCTTTACAAAATAAATCCATGTTATCTTTGAATATTTTAGTGACTCTTCAAGTGCCTTCACAGGAAATCAATATATCACCTAGAAATAATAAATGTGTGATATTGTTTGATACTCCTATTGGTATCCCTTCAACACTACCTTTTCCTTATGTGCCATTTTAATAACTTGTTTAATCATTGAGTGATTAACATAAATATAAGGGGTGATCAAGGGTGAAGGAATAACTCCTACTCGTTAATTATAATTAATGTCTAGATTATGATGAAGTAGACCAACCATATTAGTCTAGAAAAGAATGAGAGATTATGCCCAAATGAGTGGTGTTAAGGATGAAAATTGCTTAAAATATTTATGGAGAGATTGTGGAGGAAGTTGAGGAAATTGTTTCAACCAAAAATCTAATTGGGACACAATTGTTATGCTCACCCTTTTTTTTCCCGGGAAAGAAAAATTGATAGGTTGTCTATTAAAAATAAATAACCCATTACATAGTTGAAAGTTCCAAAATTTCCTTGTCTATCCAATCACCGGATATATCAACATTGAAAGTATCATAAAAAAAATTTTGTTACAGACCTTTCACCATCATCTATCAAAGTCTTTCAAAAAACATACAGTAACTAAAACACTAAAAAATATTGTGAGCGATGATGGAACATTGTAAGTTTTACCCTAACAGAAAATTGATATCACCATCATCATGAAAAACATATTAGTCATAAGTAAAGACCCAAACAACACATCCATCACCTGAGAGTTGTTCAAAAAAACCATTACATAGTCATACCAAGGGAATGGTGCCAGTTTTCCTTCGCTCGCCCTGGCGAATAATCTCATAGTGTATGCATCCAAGAGGAGGCGTGAGGCCCCTCTTTGAAAGGGAATCGACAGTAGTGTTATATTCCCGATATGCATGTGCAAACAAGATCCTATGAAAAGTGTCTTTCAACACCGTATTCGCCTCATCTAGTTTTGTATTAGAGGTGGAGCTAAAGTAGCTCGACCTCTAATCCAATCGATAATCACCCTGGTGTCACCATAAATGCTGATAGTAGCTAGATAAATCCTCCTCATACAGTATAACAGTCCCCATAGCGCAACCACCTCATCCCTTGTATTAGAACCCACACCACAACTACAGTAAAAAGTATACCTCATAGTATTTGAGACATCAATGTGGGCACCACAACCATGACATCCCTATTGTGTAGCCTATTGAAGAAACCAACCATATATTGAGCATAATGTGGTATTATGATATTTCTCTGAGGCTTTGCACTATGAACCTTCCTCCCATATTGTTTATATGAGGAAAAAATTGATGCAAAAATGTTTCCAATGTCATAATTACATCCCTCAAAGATGACAACATTTATGCCTTTCCATATACCCCATAATGTAAAAAAAGGAAGAGCCAAATCAACACTAAATTGAGACATTCAATGCTCAATGTATTCAACCATGGACATATAATACCTATCATTATATATTATGGCCATTTGTAAAATAAAAACACATGGAAATGTTTATCTAATATAATTTTCCATTTTTACATGATTGACCATAATAACCCACAAACAATATCAAAACTAGAAGAAGAAGAAGGTTTTTTTTTATATTTTTTTTATGAAAAATTCTTTATTTAATTAATTGTTGGAGATCAATAAAGTACTGGAGACCGATAGGGATCCTGGAGTCACTAATAAAGATAGCATCGAGGCATGAGATGGGAACGTCGTTCCTACATAAATTGTATTTTTAAATAAAATGATCTCATGTACACAACATTAGCAACTTATCCCTTGTACCCAGAAGTGGCCAATGATATGGTGATGAAAACTTGTTTATGGCCAGTTGACAAGTGATGTAGTGTTGTGAAATTTATGGTAACTCATAAAGAAAAGGTCACATGAGGTTCATACATGTTTTTTTTTATGCAAAGGAAAAGGTCAATGTGTAATAGGATTATTAGTGTTATCCTTGGAGAGTTTGGAGTTTAAATCTTTGCCATGAATAGTTTTAAACTAAGAGATTATGAAAATCTTGTTACTTCTCTTTTTAAAGAGAATCATGTCAATGCAACTGAAGTTGTATTATAAAATATGATGAGCATTGATTGCGCTCTAAAACATTCACATTTCATCCACAAAAAATATTTTTCTATTAGAAATACTAAATTGATAAGATGCATTGTTTTTTTAGATGATGAAGATGAACAACTTCCCTCCTGGTCCCAAGGGATTTAATTTTGTTTTAAGTGTACTTTGTAAGGCGAAACAATTTGCACAGATAATCAAACTCCTTGATAATATGACTAAGATGGGCTACAAACTTAATATAATTACATATGATATAATGATTCATGCTGGGAGAATCCAAGGTGCATTGCAACTTTCCAATAGAATGAAAGAAGGAAGAGTTAACTCTTTGCATGGTGTGCATATGATTCTTCTTGATAGAATCTCCCAAACCATAGATTTAATGAGGAATTTTATATCGCTAGAGACAACATGAAAATACATATTGTTAGAAAAATACTGGAGGGGGGGGGGGGCATCAATATTTTAAACTACTTAAACTTTTCTTTTCTTATTCAGATTTATGTTTGCAACTGCTATGAAGTAAACCTATGTATGTTCACATCTGTGATGAAGACAAGTAGCATATATCCAGTTCACTAACCTTTTCAATTAATTCATCATCTGTTTAACTTGAACCAATACATCAGTACTTCATTAAATGTTCATTAAACAATAATCATGTGTAGTAAGAATAGAATAAGTCATCACACACAAGCAACACATAAACACCATAATTTTAGGTGGAAACCCAATGTGGGAAAAAACCACTGATGTTTTCATCTCTGTCTTCTTCTTTTATTATAAAGATAAATTTCTTACAAACTTGTACTAACACAGACTCATATCAGTGCGCAGGCACCCACCTACAGAAGGCTACAACCTTCTCTGATTTTCCATCTTCTACTAGAAGGGAGCTACAACACCTTATTCTTTATTCTTTGTGGATCACTTTTTAGAATGTTTCAAACTAGACACATTCCAAATATCAGACAACAATATTGAAACCAACATTGTACCAATTAGTCACTTAATCACTGAATCAACTATATCACCAGGTCAAGCATAGAAATAACTCGTTCAAACAACCAAACCAACTTATTTCACTTTATACCCATTCATCAGAATACCAGACCACATACTGTTCATCACTGAAACCAAATTTTGTCAGTGAAAACTTTGTTTAAACACATGTCAGAATTTATATGCTACTATTCTTACTCATACCTACGTATGTGCGCGTTTCCCCTCAAGCATACCCGCGTACAAATCTCAAAATATTGATAGCTAAATCTGTATCACCGTACCATTGAATCAATTACCCAAGGAGATACGAAGCCAATCATAAATCACTGAACCAAGTACATATTATCATCTAGCAACATCATCATAAGTCAATACTTTACTTCATAATCAATTCAGGCCAAACAATACTATCAAATACATATAATTATAAGAGACTTCATCGACAAATAACAACAAACATAAAAAAATGGATCAACCATTATCATCAGCTCATACTGCAAAACCCTAGCATATA
Organism: Pinus tabuliformis; assembly: GCA_031772625.1. Taxonomy (NCBI): domain Eukaryota; kingdom Viridiplantae; phylum Streptophyta; class Pinopsida; order Pinales; family Pinaceae; genus Pinus; species Pinus tabuliformis. The sequence continues at coordinate 1,147,252,014 of CM062807.1, forward strand.
CACGCAACTCTTATAAATCATTTCCACGTATGAACGCGCCTTTTATACTTGACATACGCGTACATAACTATTTATTCTGTAGAATGTATATGCGACTATCCATAATCAGATCCGCATATGTACACGATTTTTATGAAGCACACCTGTGTGCATATCTATAATTATTGAGTTAAACCTTCGATGCACATCAGAACCCCTATCAAATCCAAATCTCGGCACACACCATAGCATACATATATCATAAAAGCATCATCACAGAGCTATCAAACCATAAGAAACTTATTCATTATATATATTCATTTTAGATCTTATAGATTTGATCCATCATTATACTCCTTGGTGCATACTTATTTTAGATCAAACCAATCATCATAAACCCAATTCATGCACACTTAGCACTTTGATATCCATCTCCTTATATAGCTTAGGCCTTAGCCAATACCTTAGGCCAGTTCTGTAGTTATGTCAATGGTATTCTTTGACGGGATCAAATATTCGTTGTCACACTCATTACTAGGGGCTAATACCATGGTAAAGACCCTTGGTATTTAGAATAAAATGGTACGGAAACTGTACATGAATTTTATTCACCATACCTGCGTATGTACGCAACCTTTATTCACGTGACCCACGTATACTTCTTAAAACATCATCTTTATCATTCCTCTATCTCTAAACTGATATTTCTTCCAATTTGGCCTGACTACTTATCATGTTGAAATCTTTATTAATTAGGTTGCCATCAAGGACAACACATTTTTCATAATTCCAACAATCTCCCCCTTTGGACTTGATGGAAACCAGTTTGGTGTTTGGTCACCACCACCCGTAGATACTTGTAAACACATATGTAGATATACCAAGTTTCTCTCCCAAGTCACCAATCATTCTCCAAACACCAAGCTTCTCTCCCCCTTTGACATCAAGGGAAAAGGGATGACCAATGTTGAATGAAGGCTTCTCTCCCTTTGTTGACATGAGCATTTTAGATATGATCTGCTGAGTATGAACACTGAATATTGACCATGCTCCCCCTGAGCACAGAAATTTCTGAAGATACACAAAGAAGTACATGACTCTATGACTCAACCAACATGAAATTTCCTATCACCAATGACTCATGTTTACATTGATCACCCAACACAGTGGGGTTACATATTTGGCTCAACATTACATCACATCCCCAAAATGATGGGATTACTTGAGCTGACCATAATAGTCCATACATGACTGAATTTTAAAATGATTTATAACTTATGTCTTTACATGAACTTTATATCAAAGAGACATATATGGAATTTATAACCAAAACAAAAGACCTCAATAAGGCCATTATAGTCATCAGGAACTATCATACACCATATAGGGTTCGCACCATAAGTATTAAGTGTGAAAATAATTCAGCAACATATGCATCTTTAGCATCATCCATGATATATACCTATCCAGAATGCTAAAGAAATCATAATGCCAACAATGCAATATTAGAAGCATAGCTCCCCCTGAACTTGTGTCAACCGTTCACTGTCAAATCTGATCACATTAACGTAGGCCATCAAAGTGTCTTCGTCAATAAGTAAGTTCATCAAAGCATCAATGTCACATTGCAAAAAATCATAAACCATCATAAGACAACACCACTTCTAAGTAGCACCAATCAACATCAGGACCAAAATGCCAAATAATAACTGTCTAAAGCATATCAGAGCCTTTCCCTCAATTTGTTCCACTGTTTCTTCATCATAGAGAAATATACATTACTGTTTAGATTAGAACTTGTGTATATACGTGACTATCCTTCATAATATTTGTGTACAAAAATAAAAATGTTGAATTTTTCATAACCATAACTCCCTCTGAGCCTGTAATGTCTGTACTTATTCACTGTTACTACATCATATGTACTATCAGTAATATAAGAAACATAAATATCAAAACAACCATGGGAGAAAACATCAAAACAACATATGTATTCCCCCCTAAATATGAAAGATCTATCAAAATAATTAATGAAGTGATGAAGCAGAGACCACTCCTAGTTTTTGTCTAAGATATTCAAAGGAATCATGTGGAAGAGGCTTTGTAAATATATCTGCAACTTGTTCCTTTGAGGGAACATACTCCAGTTTGACCTTTTATTCATGTACCTGTTCTCTTAGAAAGTGATATTTGATTGCAATATGCTTGGTTTTTGAGTGCATGACAAGATTTTTAGAAATATTTATGGCACTAGTGTTATCACACAAAATAGGTATAGGTTGAGGACAAGTGATTTGAAGATCTTGTAATTTTTGCATCAACCATAGAAGTTGAGTACAATAAGATGCAACAACAACATATTATGCTTCAGTAGTAGATAAAGAAATGTAGCTTTGTTTTTCGCTGAACCATGATACCAAGTGGGTAGAATGCTCCTCCACTAGTACTTTTCCAGTACCCAACATTACCTGCCCAATATGCATCAGTGTAAGCATGAAGAGAAAAATATGCATTTTTGGGATACCATAGACAATAAGCTTGAGTTCCTTGTAGGTACTTAAATATTCTTTTGGCTGCATGGAGATGAGTTTCTTTAGGATTTATTTGAAACCGTCCAACAATCCCAATTGCATGCATGGTGTCTGGTCTTGTCCCTGTAAGGTAGAGCAAGCTTTCGATCATAGATCTATATTATGGTTGATTTACTAAAGGATAATCATCATGTGAACTAAGGTTACAACCTATTACCATTGGTGTGCATACAGGTTTATAGTTTTCCATTCCATACTTCTTTAAAATTTGCTTGAGGTACTTAGTCTGAGAGAGAAAGGTCCCATTCTTTGCTTGCTGAACTTGAAGACCAAGAAAGTATGTTAGTTCACCAAGTAATGGCATTTCAAATTATTTTTGCATGACTGAGGAAAATATTTTGCTCGTAGAATCTTCATTGCTTCCAAATATGATGTCAGCTACGTAAAAAAACAACTATTAAAAGTTTACCACCATCCATCTTTATATATAGATTGTTATCTGCAGATCCCTTAGTGAAACCTTGTTATTGAAGATATTTGTTAAGGCAATAATACCATGCACGAGGAGCTTGTTTTAGCCCATATAATTCCTTCTTGAGTTTGGAAACAAGGTTTTTGTCATTTCCTAGAATGAACACTTCATGTTGCTCAATATAAACTTCTTCTTCTAGGTCCCCATTCAAAAATGCAGATTTAACATCCATTTGATATACTTTGAATTTATGAAAGCTTGAAAATGAAAGCAACATTCTTATGGCTTCAAGCTTGGCTACAGGTGAAAATATTTCTTCAAAGTCTATTCCTTCTTGTTGGGCATAGCCTTTGCATACAAGTCTTTCTTTGTTTCTAATTACCTCTCCATTTTCATTTAGTTTGTTTTTGAATACCCATTTTGTCCCAATAAAATTTTTATCATGAGGTCTTGATACTAATTCCCATGTATGGTTCTTTTCTATTTGGTCAAGTTCTTCATCCATATCCTTAACCCAAAATTCATCTTTGCTAGTTTGATTTAAATTGTGTGGTTCAATTGTGGATAATAAGGCTAGATAACTAGAAGTTCCAACAAGAGTTCTTCTAGTTTGTACTCCAGCTTCCTTATCACCTAGAATTTGAGATTCTGGATGATTTTTCTGAACATACCTTGATGGAGTCTTTTCTTATGCTTTTGTATTGTCAATTCCTTCTTCTAATGCTTCATTGATTCCTTCTCCAACATCCTTTTGGCTTGTTGTAGGAGTATCTTCGTCATCTATTGGTGCTTCCTTTTTGGTACCTGTGGATGCTTCATCAATCACAACATCAATGCATTCAACAATATTTTGAAGTCTTTTATTGTAGCATTTATATCCTTTGCTTCTAGAGGAGTATCCAAGGAGAATTCCTTCATCAGCTCTAGCTTCAAAATTTCCAAGTTTATCATCATTATTCTTTATGTAACATTTGCTTCCAAAGACTCTAAAATGCTTGACAGTTGGAGGTTTACCAAACCATAGTTCATGAGGATTTTTGTCATTGTTTACCCGAATATGAGCTTTGTTGAGGATATTTATTGTTGTATGTGCTGCTTCCCCCCAGAAGGTATGAGGTGTTCCGGAATCATCAAGCATGGCACATGCCCTTTGTTGGATTGTTCTTTTCATTCTTTCTACCACTCCATTTTGTTGAAGAACTTTAGCAATAGAAAACTACTTCTTGATGCCAAGTTGTTCACAAAAGTCGAAAAAATCATATGATGTAAATTCTCCTCTATCAGATCTAAGACATTTTATTTTCAAATCTAACTCATTTTATACTAGAGCTTTGAAGACTTTAAATTTATCAAATGCTTCATATTTATTTTTTAATAAGCCAATCCAACACATATGAGTAAAATCATCAATGAATAATATGCAGTATTGTTCCCCCCGAGGAGACTTCTTTCTCATAGGATCACATAAATCAATATGAATAAGTTCAAGTGACTTACTTGAAGTACCTTATTTAGAATTAAACTGCACCCTGGTTTGCTTACCAAATTGACATGATTTTGATATGGTACTTTCTGGTAGAGAGATGTTAGGCAAGTCACGAACTGCGCCCATTCTGCTTGACTTATGTAGTTGACTAAAGCTTAGGTGTCCCAATATTTTGTGCCAGAGCCAAATTTCTTCTGATTTTCTAAAGTAACAATGTTCTAAATTGCCTTCCAAGAGATAGACATTACCTGGAGTTCTCGTTCCCTTTATTTTGATCTTACCTATATCGAGATTTCGTGCCACACAATTCTTTGATCTGAAAACCACCTCATGCCCTTGATCACACATCTAACTAACACTCAATAAGTTATGTTTTAATCCATCAAAAAACAAAACATTTCCATCTTTAACCTTTTCTTTTAGCAAAACAATTCATTTTCCTTTGATAGCAGCAGGTGAATTATTTCCAAATGTTACATTATTTTCCTTGTTTATTTCATTAAAGGGCATAAACTTATCTTTATCACCTATGATATGTTTTGAACATCCACTGTCAATGTACCACAAATTTTCTTGATCTCCTGCATATAAATCTAAACCACAATTCTTAGATTCTATGGTTTTCTTTTTCCATACCATAGATGTTGTTGCTTTTTGTTCATTTTGAGGAGTAGATTGTATTTTCTTCTACATTCAGTTTCTCTGCGCCCAAGTTATTGCAAAGAGAACATTCAGATTAATATTGAAGAGGCGAGAAGGTATTGTAAGAGTATTTCATTAACACATTCTCATTATTTTGTTTTCTAGCTTCTTTAGTCGTGATAGTTTTATAAGCAACACACTAGGAAACCTTATGACCAGAATTATGACAAGCGAATCATTGACCATTAAAGTAAAAGTTCCTGGGAGTGAAGTACCTTCTTGTGTAGATTTCCCTTTGATTGTGATAAGGGCGATTCACCTGAGAAACATTTGATCCCTTATTCCTTTTCTGAGAGCTGGAATTTTGCTGAATGCTTCGTTTTACTGCATTGAGATAGCTTCATGTACCTGTTTCAGATGATTTTATAGTCTTTGATGATTCTCCATTGTATCCGAGACCTGTTTTTAATAGGAGAATGTTGTACTTTGATGATTTCTTTTAAGGTATCAGATCCTTAACAAATCTAAGGTTTAGACTTTTTTCTTTCTCAAGTTCCTTCCTTAGACTTACAACTTCTAGTTCTAACTTTTCATTATGCACCTCCTTTTCTAAGATTTGTTTCTTCAAAGCATCTTATGCTAATTTAGCTTCTTCTAAACGAATTTTAAGTAGAGTTATTTCTTCTATGAGATTATCCTTTTCTTCTAGGGCATCCATAAATACATCATCAAATTCATCAATACATTTATCTTCAAATGCCATAAGTAATTGATATTCTTGATCAGAATCACCTTCTTCGCCATTTGAAATACCATCACTATCTTTGTGTGTGTAGAAGCTTCTCTTGTTTTCGAACCTTCCTCTAAAATTTACTTTTGCTGAATTTTTCCCTTTCTCATGGTTTTCTTTATAAGGGCATTTAGCAGCATAGTGACCAAATCTTCCATAAGAAAAACATTTGAAAGGAATGTTACCTCTGAATCTGCCAGTGCCTACTTGGAGTTTCTTTATGAAGTTTGCCTCTTCTTCATCTAATACATACCCTGATTCTTTGATCTCCTCCTTTTACTTTCCTTTGGAAGTGGCTTTGAATGCAACTTCTCTGATATCTGAGGGACCCCCTTTTCTCATTTCATAGGTTGTTAAAATACCATGAAGTTGTTCAATAGTAAGGTTCTTCAAATCCTGCATTTCTTCAATGGAAGAGAATTTTGAATTGAATATTGGGGTTAGAGATCTTAAGTTTTTCTCAACCAGTGATGATTCTTTTATTTCGTCACCAAGATTTCTCATTGAATTAACAATCTCATCTACCCTAAGAAAGAAACTTGCAATACTTTCATCATTATGCATTATGAGAGTTTCATATTGAATTTTAAGAGTTTGAAGTTTGGCACTTTTTACCTTTGTGTCGCCTTCATAACTTTGGATGATCTTGTCCCATATAGCCTTTGCGGTATTTAGTTGCATGAATTTGACAAATTCTAATTCTGTCGAGCTTCCTAATAGAGCATTGATTGCCTTTGCATTGGCCTCATACTTTTTCTTTTTTGCTTCATCTGTGGGAATGGAGGATGGATAATGGTGGCCTGATTGATGTTGCTCCCTCTTGGTTGCTCATCTTGATGAATCTGCCTTCAAGCGATCAAGATTCTTTTGAAGGACCTGTTCTGATACCAATTATTAGAAAAATACTTGGGGGGGGGGGTGAATTAATATTTTAAACTACTTAAACTTTTCTTTTCTTATTCAGATTTATTTACGCGATTTTTATGAAGTAAACCTATGTATGTACACATCTGTGATGAAGACAAGTAGCATATATCCAGTTCACAAACTTTTTCCAGTAATTCATCATTTTTTTAACTTGAATCAGTATATTAGTACTTCATTAAACATTAGTTAAACAATAATCATGTGCAATAAGAACAAAATAAGTCATCACACACTAACAACACATGAACACCAAAATTTTAAGTGGAAACCCAATGTGGGAAAAAACCATAGCAGATGTTGTCTTTGTCTTCTTCTTTTATTATAAAGAGATTTTTCTTACAAACTTTTATTGGCATAGACTCATACTAGTATGCAGGAACCCACCTGCAGAAGGCTAAAACCTTCTCTCATTTTCCAGCTTCTACTGGAAGGGAGCTACAACCCCCTTGTTCTTTGTTCTTTGTGGATCACTTTTGAGAATGTTTCAAATTGGATCCATTCCAAATATCAAACAAAAATACTAAAACCAACATTGTACCAAGTCACTTAATCATTGAATCAACTATATGACCATGTCAAACATAGAAATAACTTGTTCAAACAACCAAACCAACTTATATCACTGTATACCCATTCATCAAAATACCAGACCATATATTGTTCATCACTGAAACCAAATTCTGTCACTACAAACTCTGTCTAAACACATGTCAGAATTTATACGCTATTATTATTACTCATACTGCGTATGTACGCATTTCCCCTTAAGAATACCCGCATACAGATCTCAAAATATTGATAGTTAAATCGGTATCACTGTACCATTGAATCAATCACCCAAGTAGATAAAAAATCCAATCATAAATCGCTGAACCAAGTACAAATTATCATCTAGCAGCATCATCACAAGTCAATACTTTACTTATCAATTCAGGCCAAACAATATTATCAAATATAGATAATTATAAGAGACTTCATTGAGAAAAACAACAAACATAATAGAATATATAAGCCATTATCATAAGCTCATACTACAAAACCCTAGAAGATATACACGACTCTTATAAATAATTTCCACATATGTACACGCCCTTTATACTTGACATCCATGTACAAAACTGTCTATTTTGCATAATTTATACAAGACTATCCATAATTAGATCTGCATATGTACGCGATTTTTCTGAAGCAAACCTGCATACATATCTGTAATTACTGAGTCAAACCTTCGATGCACATCAAAACACCTATCAAACCTAAATCTCGGCACACACCATAACATACATATATGATAAAATCATCATCACAGATCTATCAAACCATAAGCAGATTACTCATTATGTATATTCATTTCAGATCTAATAGATTTGATCCATCATCATACTCCTTGGTGGATACTTATTTCAGATCAAACCAATCATCAAAAACCAAATTCATGCACACTTAACACTTTGATCTCCTTCTCCTTATATAGCTTAGGCCTTAGCCAATACCTTAGGCCAATTATGTAGTTATGTCAATGGTATTCTTTGACAGGATTAAATATCTGTTGTTGCGCTCATTGTTATGGGCCAATACCATGGTAAATATCCCTGGTATTTAGAATACCATGGTGTGGAAAATGTACGCGAATTTTCTTCACCATACCTGCGTATGTATGCAGACTTTTTTCACAGGACCCACATATACTTCTTACAATGTCATCTTTATCATTTCTTTGTCTCTGAACTGATATACCTTCCAATCTGTCCTAACTACTTATCATGGTGAGATCTTTATTAAGAAGGTTTCCATCAAGAACAACACATTTGTCATAATGCCAACATTTATGAGAGTCTCACTATGGTGGAGGAGCCACACATGCTGATCAAGAAGCATAGATCGCCTCATATAATGGTGTGGAAATTTATATATTCCATCAGAATATGATGATTAGGAGGCATGTGCTTACTTTTGGTTGAAGAGATGGACCACTAGATGGACAATGATTGAATGAAGATGTTTGCCTCAAGGTTTTGAGATAATTTAAGAATGCAACATGGATGTTGATGGTATTAAATTGTTTTGGTCAACAATTCTGCCTTCACTTTGAGGCATTCCATCTTGTCAAAGGAGGAGGTTCCATAATGAAAAGGAGAGACGTCATAGGAATCAACTACTCCTAGTTGAAAAGAAAGCATAGATAAAGGTACTTATCTTTTAGTTTCATAAAGTAGATCTTTTTAATAATCATGATGGTTTTGGAAGTACATAAGGCTTATATTTATAAATAATCAATAACGTATGGAGATTTGATTATTTGTGCTCAAGTTGGCCATATGAAAGTCATTAAAGTCTAAATTATGTCGTGTCATAAATATTTCTAGATTATCAAAATTTGTGATGAGAGTTTCATGTTCTTTGAAGTTCAAGTGAAGGTGGAAATATGAAATTAAGGAGTGAAAACCCAATTCAGTTTAAAGTTTAGTTAAGTAAATTGAAGTCAATTAAAATAAAAATCATTGGTTGCATTTCATTAAAACAAGGAAGGGTGCATGATTGGTGTTACCCTAACAAATGATGTAATTCATTACATGAGAGTTGAAGTGTAGGTTAGAATGGAGAGTCATTAAAAATGTTAAGTCAATCTACAATATTGATTGGAATAAAGTAAAATGAAGTTGAATGCATGCATTGGTGCATCAATTAAGTTTTCAAACCAAGGTCATAGTTGTCTTGTTGGGCCTTGATAAACTCTAGCAAGAAACATTTCTTGTAAGCATATAAATGTATGAAGAAGATTGCAGGTGTATTATTGGATCGATATGTCCCTTCTACAAGAAACAATTTATGTTGGTACAATAATTCAAAGGAAGAATTATGCAAGAAGATGGCAAAAGCAGATGTAGAAGTGTGAAAAAGATTCAAACACCATGAAGAAAAGATAACAAAGAAACCACAAGAAACATGAACAAAGAAGATGAAAGAAAAATAAAGAAGAAGATGACTCCCTGAATGAAGTAGACAGATGAAGAGATAAAGAAGTAAACTGCATGATAAAATATGACAATAGAGGAAAGTGAAAGAAAGATGTAGAAAAAAGATGGTGTGAGAAAAAGATGATGACAAAGAGAATGGACCCCTAGACTTGAGAAAGCAAAAATAATGAAGAAAAATTTAGTTATGAAAGAAAAGTGTAAAAAGGCCAAATACAAGGAAGAAATTTTGATGCATCCAAAGCAAGAGAAAGCAAAAGAATGAAGTAGCAGAAGAGAATCATTCAGAAAGGAAGAATAAAAAGTAAGATGAAGATGATGATAGAGAGAATGTTGCAACATCAAATATAATGGCATGGAAAATGGTGAAATGGAGAAGTAAGAAGAAGCACATGAAGCAAGGTAAATAAATTATAGTACTGTGTGTTCAGAATTGGGAAACAAAATGTAGTATTGTTTAGTTCATGAAGTATTTAAACATATTACTCAACAATGTCAAACCTTGCAAGATGCTATGAAAAGTTAAAACCTACATGTTATCCTAACTTGGAAACGTTGAAATTCACAAGAAATAGAAAGAGATCAAACAAAAACAACACAAACCTAAATTTTGTTGTAGAGAGAAGAATAAAGTAGAGGATAAATTATTCAAGCGAAGCACAATGCTAGAGAGGGTGACCCCAAGAACAAGTGCACTGGAGAGAATAAATTCAAGAACAAGACAACACAACACTTGATAGGTTCCCTTCATAAAATTAATTTATTAAGAATGAAAAAGAATCATGTTATAATAAAAATACAGATGAATGTTGTGTATTTATACACAAATTTAAAAGTAGGGTGCTTTTTCCAAGAGAGGTTATAAGCCTACATGCACAAGGTCGGACTTAGCCAAAACCTAGAAAGACAATGATGCTAGTACAAAATAAGGTCAATGGTTGCTGAAAGTGAAGGTTATAAGCCACCCTTTTAAATAGGGAACATGACCCACATTATCACTACTTTGGCCATTGGATGTATTAGAAAAAAATAGTTGGTTTCCCTATTCCTTGTCATGCAATACCAAATTTTCAAGAACATAGTGCCAACTAAATGCCACACCTTATGACATAGAATAATAATTTTGCTCCAACTACATAACGACAACAACACAACAATAGGTCACACTTAGACACCAATCTCAATAGATCTTTTCTCTCTTTCTACCACGATTATTAATGAGGAATAGTAGTTGGTCCAACAAAACTACCCAACACTACTCTCCCACAAATTCAAAATAATACTTGTGACTTATTTCAAAGACATATATGATTACCAAAGAATACATTTATTTCCATCAACCTCACAATTGATCTTTGCATCTCCTTTAATAATATAAACCAATGTTTAATAGATAACTCATATTGCAATGTATTATGTGAATCAATGAATTTCAAGCTAGAAGACTTGAATGTTGATGTATATTTTCGCCATAAATGATGGGCCACAATCCCCATAGCAATATGTTCCCCTCATCCTTCATCTATGTTCTCACATTATTGTAAGATACCTTCTATTTCATGCACTTCAACTCACATACTTTGTTATGACAAGTTGATCCTATTAGATAGTCTTCATTTGCATTAGATCATCAACTTTCTCATGCCATGTATGACTCCATGCATTATGGATAACCATTTCAAATAAGATCCATTTTCTTACACTGTTGTTTAACGTAGGCTATGCTAATATACCCCATCATGTTTAGTCACATAATGATCCTATCATGAAAACTACACCTATGTTTCTAATGCATTCTTCCTTAGCACTCCAATATGGAAAGATTAAATGAATAACCACTAACACTACTACACTCCTGCTACATCACAACTAAAAGGATGTGCACACCACTAGAGATCGATGAACTTACAAAAGATAGAGAACTTTGGTTTTAGTGAGAATAATATTGTATCTTAATGGTATTAATGTCTTAGGTCAGCTTTTGAAGTTGCAACAGTGCCTAAAGACTCCAAAACCAAATTATGAGATCATAAATCAATATGAGGATATGAGATAACACGTCAATATGTGGATAGAAATCATCATACCAAATAATAAAAATATGAGAATAATTCATCCTTCTCTCTAAACTTATGTGTATCCTATGGATTATACTAATTTTAAGGTTACAAGGAGCTTGCAATGCACTTTGTGAATGCATGAGTATTAGTATGAATGGGAGTTTAGGATACTTCAGTGTAGTCCAAAGGGTGCATTGTTGTCAAAATTTTGAAAGGACATGTTTTTCCGAACATGGAAATGTATCCCTTCCCAGGTGTTTGACAAACAATAACTCTTTTTCAACAGCTTTCATGGATTGTCATGCCAAGCTTTATGGCTCCATCCTTGGCACAATGAGCTCATGAAAGAACCTAGTAATAATTGTAATAAGACCAACAAACCAACATCGTTCCATGCACACATGCCATCCAATGGCATGATATCCAAACATTCACATCAAACACCAAGATCCACATCTTCACAACAATCTCATCCCATGTTAGAATCATGTATGCTATCTAGGTGAAAGCATGGAGCTAGGTTACACTTTTTGGCCAGAGAGGATGCACTTGGGTAGAAAAATGATGGCTCGATCGAGCCATTTAAGTGCTCAATCAAGCCTTTTAAAGTGCTCGATTGAGATTTAAAGTTTGATTGAGCTTTATGTCTTGATTGAGCCTTTAAGCTAGAACATTTAAAATTTATGTAAATATCAATAATGATATGTGAATTTTAAAAATTTAAGTAGTTGATAGTTTAAAAAAAAAATACATTTGAATAGGTAATTAATAATGGTGTGGATTAAATTCTCATTGCATTTCTATCGTTTTGGTGTATAAATTTGAAAAAATATTATTTCCCACTTGCAATTGAAATTTTAATATTCTTATATTTATAATTTGGTAACTTAAAAGTTAGTTTTTAATACGATTTAAATTTTCAATGTTATAATTTAAATAATAAATTTATTATAAATATAATTTAAATAATAAATTGATTAAACATAAGAAAAATTATCAATTTGATTTAATAAATATTGTAATTTTTTATATGTATAAGTGTATCTAAATAATGCGAATTTGACTCGTTGGAAATGTTTATTTTATAAAATTCACTGAAGTGTTAATCAACACGATTCCCTAGTCATAATCATATCTATTAAAATCTCACAATCATATATATATATATATATATATGATGATGATAATGATTAATGTCCACTAAGACCAATTTGGTCTATTAGACCTCAAGAAAAGAGAGTTTAATTGTCATTCTTCAAAATCTTGTTTCTATGATCAAAGAGCAGGGAAAGAAGCGTTCCAAGATTGCTATAGTTGGGCTGGCTTAATAAGTCAAGAATATTGGAGGTGTGAATAACGATGGGAATTGAGAGTGGATGTGGGCAAGAGTCGGGCAATCTAAAAGGAAGTGTTGTTCATCTTCCACCTTCTTGGTATCACAAATCTGACAAATTCTATAGTCCCAGGGAGTCTTGGGAGTAGACCACCGCCTGATCTCACTCTAAAGCTCATGTGAGTTAGTTCTAATCCTAGCGATGTTCATTTTCTTCTTGGTGCTAGTCAACATAGAGAGATAATTCTGGCTATCGAGGGTGGGGTTGATCACCTCCTTTTAGTAATTTAGCTTTCTTTTACCCTCCAACTCCTTAGAATCCCACATCTTGTCATTAAAACTGGAGGTAATAGTATCTTTGATACTGTCCTTGCTTCCCACGATGATCTTCTCATTAATCCCCCAAAGGTTGAGCCAAGACTCAGCATCCTGATACCACCCGCACTTGAGGTGCAGGTGGGGTTTTTGACTAAAGTTAGAAGCAATTTTTGGGAGCCTCTTGGATTCCATATTGCGAAAATTCTTCTTATACATCAAATAACTATTAAACATAGCCGCACTTTCAATGGGGGATAAGCCATCTTCGATCAAGAGGATATGATAGGGAGAATTTCCCTTGATCTTGAGGTTATAGGTTATGAATTGCTTTTGGATCATCTCAATCTTTCTCCACGACTCCCTAGATATACTGCACCTCCAAACTTCACTCCGTATAATATAACAGGGGTGACGAGAGTCTCAAAGAGGAACCTTTTGTTTACTCCAAATATAAAGATCAATTGACTTACAATTGTTTTCAAGCTCATAATAAGCTTTCCACCCTCCAATAATTATTTTCTCGATGCTATAATTCCAGTTGAGCTGATGAGGAAAGTCAATACCCAAATGTTTATAAGAGGAAACCTACACAAGACAATGGTTATCATAGACGAAACTACCATGGGTGACCTTTTTGGATTTAATGATCATGCCTTTAGTCTTCTCCATATTAATAGTCATACCCAACTTAGATCAGTAGACATGAAGAGTCTTGTTCATGAAAAGGAATGAGTGTAGTAAGTTGTAATAGTAGTAAGTTATAATTAATATAGTTGTAATGGATGCAATGGTATCTGCAGTTATAAATCTCTCTCAACCTATAAAATGTGATTGCACTCAGTTTTGTCCTTAGTTTACACAAGTGTTAAGTATATATAGAAATTTTTAATATTTTTAAAATAATAAAAAATAAGGAAATCATAAATTTTAAAATATTATTTGACTAATTTGAATTTGAGTAATCTAGATTTAAATGTGTGCGTGGAATTATTTTTAAAATAATAATATTATAAAGTTTAGGTTAATTAAGTTTGTTGTTTTATTTATTTATTTATTATAATTTGATTTATTTTATTGAAAATTTATAAAAATATAAAATGATTAAAGTATAAAAATATGTTATATTTAAAATCAAAACAATAAACAAATTATTATTTTTAAGAATTTCAAAATTGAAAATAGTTATCTATATATTATTATAATTATTTTCTTGGTAATATAAAATAAAATTCGGATTTATAATTTGGATTTATAAAAAAAAAACAAAATTGTGGAATAAATAAATTTTATTATTTGCTTATAGACAAATATTTAGATGCTCTGTTTTTTTTTAAGATAATTATGATAGCTTGATGGAGCTTCTATTTAACCACGATTGAGAGTTTCTTAAACCCTCAACTGATTTATTTGAAATTTGAATTTCAAAAACTCAATCAAGCATTTTAAGCCCTTGATCGAGCTATTGAAGGCCTAAAAATAGACTTTTAGCTCCTCTTCTGCAGATTTTTCTACAACACCATTTTGTACCCTAGCGAACTCCAAGCAAAATTTGTCTTTAAGTGGCGGAGTTGATCATGTTGGATTCGGAAAGGAACCCTGTATCCAATGGCATATGAGTTTGACATTTTCGCATTCATATGTTATTTTTTATCTAATTTCTTTTAAACAAAATGTTTGGATTTTTTTTTAACATTTTTAAAGAATATAAAATCAATATCATAAAATATACACAATGAAAAAAATTCAAAAATATTGTCTCTATTTACGAGAACTCTTCAAAAGGGTACTCTTAGTTTTTCAATGTATTTAAATAGTTGAAAAAAACCTTATGTGAACACATGTGTGTGCAAAATGCAATTGAAATATTACTTCACCAACTTCAAAAAATACTAAAAAATATAATTTTGCATAAAAAATAATTTTTAATATAAAAAAATATCTCTCTCCATGTAGAGTATGCTCATATATAAGTTTTTTAAAAATTACACATTTTAGACTAAGTTATGCTACGTGAACACACACATACCTCTCAATATGTTTGAAAATTTGCTAGGACAAGCATTTCATTTAATGGAAATTTGACATATTATACAACACTAATATTTTTCCAAAAAATATCATTAGTAAAATAACATAACTCTCCACAATTTGTCTTTTTACTCCGAATCAAAATTCACAGTGCTTATATGAATTTAGAAACTTGAAATTTCATCGCCACATTTGGCCCAAAAGTGTAACCCATCTTCATGCTTTCACCCATCTACCTTTGTCATCATGCCCACATGCTACACATTGATGAACTTGTTTGATTTAACACCCCTTCATTCTTCATATCCTTCATGTTTGGTACACACTAGATTTACACTTTTTACATCCCCATTTTCCACCTTTTTGTCACATTCCAATGACTCATCCGTAGTTAATATGATAGATTCATTTCTTTAGCATCGATCAAGGGATAACAACCTCACACTACCACTTGTTCAATGATTAGTATAGAGCATCCCCCAGTTAAATCTATGGTTCCCTACCACACCTCCCTGCATGGATCAACTAGCCTCCCTAAAACATATTAGCTTAAACACTACCCCTTCATCATCCTTATAACTCCATGTTTTCCTCCCTTCACTCCGCCACATAAAATATAATCTCTATTTCTACCTCTATTAGCATTGTCCTCTTCCTTTCCATTTCAATTATGATAACAATGTGCACTCCTTTCCCTAATGCACATTAATGTTAGATAATTCCCAACACTTTTATGTCACACACATGGAGAGTCCTCATACAATTGTGCGCCTAGAATAACCTAATTAACAACTCATTAAAAGAGGATCTAAAGGTTCTTTCTCATCACACCCTAAAAAAACTGGAATTTAAGGTTTAGGTTAGGATTATGTTTTCAAATGGTATACAAAGTGACATACTAAGAGGAAACTTGTTATCTTCTTGATGTTTCGTTGGGATTATTTTGATGGTTGGATGAGATTATCTTGGAGATGATACATGCAAAGATAAAAAAAAAACTTGTAAATAATTATAAATTATTAGGAAAAGATAATTCAAATCTAAAGAAGTAGTTAGGAAACTTGAAGATAGAGCTCAAACAAGCACAAAATAGAGTGAAGAAGAAAATAACACATAACAAAGAACAATACCAACTTTTGAAAAAGAGTTAGTAGAGAAGAAGGTGTTGTCATAAATGGACACCTCATGTTGAGAAGTTAAATCTAAGATACACAATCTGATTACATGCATCAAGCGACTTGAAGCATCCATTACACCTATGGTAACAATGAATAATGTTTTGGATACTTTTATGAAGTTTTGGGTTTTTGGATGAAGGCTACCACAATTGTAAAAACCCACAATTCCTTCAAAAAACAACATCGTACATAACTAGTTGACAACTTTTTTTAATGCATCAAAGGCTTCTTTGACTAGCACACCATTCTAACCAAATGCACTTAGATTAACTCAATTAAAATAACCACAAATTAATGGTTGAGAGATAGAATGGATTAGAATAAGAAAGGTTCATACATGTTAAGAGAATGTGAGTTCGTCTACACTAGTACCTTTAGTTGTTCTTGACCCCTATTAAAGTTTGACAATTTTAGCAAAGTTGGATCTCTTCTATGTCTTGGTGAGACAAAACAACTAGAAAAGGTGACCTATTAGGTCTCCCATCTCTTAACAATGACCTCTGATTTATAAGGCCAAATTCTAGATATAGCAAATATTGAGATGCAAAGGACATTTTGATCAATTATGTCAACCTCAACCAGGCCCACCATTCATCCATGATTGCATATCATAATAGTTCATAATAGTTGAAGCATCAGTGTGCACCATCTAGTGGATTTTGATTAGTGTTAGATACCTTGCACCCCAACAACCTCATAATCAACCCCGCACACACATAACAAAGAATGAGATATATTTAGTTTTGGAGTTAATACAAAGCTCATTTCTAGAAGCCATCTCGAAATAGGAAATATTGCCTCGTAGCCCTAATGGTTAGCTCCATCACATTGATATATTTTGGGTCAAAGGTAGTTACCCCTGTAGCATACAAGCCCTAGCCTTGTAATTTTTAGGGATATTTTAGATCTCATCCATAGTGTTGTTTGTAATCGAGTTCTTGCATTTAGTGAATAGTTAGTTATAAATTTGACTTTGTACACCAATGCCTTTAGTGCTAGATGACTCAATATGTAGTCTACAACTTCCAACATAATTCGATAGTCTTCTACAACATTTTCATATGCTTTAGGGCAAAGAATTCTTTTAATGATAAATAGTGTTGAGACATGATTAGTTATTGGAGTAAAATCCCATGGCACACTTAGTTTATGTGTTATCCTAGAGTATTTTGATGTAAATAATGACAGGCTATGTATAGCTTACAACTAATGTATGTTGATTTTTTGTATTCTCACATGCTTGAGGATCACCTTATAGACAAAAGAATGAACTGATATGAAAATGACCATGTATAAATAGATTATGATTTGAAAGGAAAAGGAAATTGAGTGAGATCCCTTGTATCATGGTGTAAAACGCTACACTGAAATGAAATCCTCGTCAACTTATTTACAATAAGTGATAGTGGCGTCTTTTGTATTAATTTGGTTCCTTGATTGAGTTAGCACAATTATTTGGTTGTTGTTCCAACTTAATCCGCATATTTGATATTGTGATTTGCATATGCGCATGTTAGTAGTTTATGTTCAAGTTACATTATGTCCATTAAGAAGTGTAGATGACCCATATATGTTTTAGTTAAAATATACCAACATGACAACACCATGCCCTTTGTGGGGTAGCCTTATCTCTCAAGGGTTCAAATGTGCTTTGAAAGGTATGAATATTGTTAAGGTTGTTGTTTTTGCTTCATGGGACCATTGTATTACTAAGAGGTTTCTCAATGCTTCATTGCATATTGATATTACTAAATATGCTTCTATGTTTTGTGTAGTGTGAATATTCCTAAGGTTTCTTTTGTACCTCATGTGGTATGAATATCACTAAGGGGTGTTGTTGTGATTTATAGTGTATAGATATTACTTAGGGGTGTTTATGTGCTTTGTAGGATTCTCATGTCACTCAAGGATATTTTTGTGCTTTGTGGGATACTCATATTTCTCAAGGGAGATTTAATGTTTTATGGGGTACTCATATCAATTAAGGGTGCTCATGTGCTTTGTATGAAACTCATATCACTCGAGGGCAGTTCTTTTCTTTGTGTAGCATTAAAATTGTTGAGGGATGTCTACATACATTATGTGATTCTCATCTTCTTCTTATTCCTTTTGGTTCAAATTGTTATTACCATCCACCCGCAAGCCAATACTTGCAATAACTTGTGATTTGGTAAGGGGCGATACATTCAAAGAAACTAGGTCTCACTCTATGGGGATGCCTACCGCTTGAGCCACATAACAATATGCCAATATTACTTTATCATGTATAAACTCTACCACCTGAAATTTTGACCTCTTACGAGGAAGCACATTCTCGCAATATTGATCAATGGTCTTCAATACTTCATGGGGTACTAATATTATTGATAGATACCTATATCTTTCATGGGGTATTGCTCAAGAGCACTTATATGCTTCATAGGGAACTTTGTAAGGGTGCCTATATACTTCAGGAGGTACTCATATTAGTTAGTAGTGCCTCAATTATTTATAAGGTATTCATATCACTCATTGGTAGCTATGAGCTTTGTGGGGTGTATTTATATTGCATATACATGTGCTTTGTCAGAGGCATTCATATCCTTATGATATGTTCATATTCAAAGTAGGGTAATATCAATGAAGGGTGCCTATATTCACTATGGGAAATTAAATCATTTAGGAGCGCTTACGTGCTTGATGAGATAATCATTTCAATTAAAATTCTAAACTTTTTAGTGTGGTTGTTTGACTTGAGTTTGCTCATATAATTTATAAGCCACTTATATTACCCATAAATATAGTTTATATTCATATTCCTTAAAAATACAAATATTATAATAATCAACATCGCATAAACCAAAAATCAAGGTAAACATTAAATCCCACATAACTTAATATTCATATAAACAACAATAATAATATACTTCCACACCAACATCGCATAAACCAAAAATCAAGGTAAAAATTAAATCCCACATAACTTAATATTCATAGAAACAACAATAATAATATACTTCCACACCAACCTCAAAACTAGAAACCCACAAAATTTGATATTTTTATATACTCAAGCATTAAACTCAAAACTCAAAACTAGAATCTATGTTTATATAAAAAAGACTGATAATACACTCCCACATCAACATCAAAACTACACTCTCACATTGACCTTAAAACTGCAATCTATAACTCAAACCTAAAAACCCACAAAACTTGATATTCTTATATACTCATGGATTAACCTTAAAACTAAAATCCCACACAACTTGATACTTTTATAAAAAAAAAAAATAATACACTCCCACATCAACGACGAAACTAAATCTATATAAGAAATAATAATAATACACTCCCACATCAACATCGAAACTACACTCCCACATCGACATCAAAACTACACCCACATCAATCTTACAACTAAAATCCATATTTATATAAGTAACAATAATAATACACTCCCACATCCCCTCAAAACCAAAACTACACTCCCACACCAACCTCAAAACTAAAAGTGAAAATAATGCGCTTTTATTGTGAACAAGAACTTCCAAGAGACCTAATTTTCTATGCGGTTGTTATTTGATTGTAACTTATACCCATCTTACAATTCACACTGACTAGTGTGAATGTGGAACAAAATCCGTCGTAAGTAAAAAAAGAACTTCGAAATATTCAAGTAACCTCTGAAACTTTAAAAAAATATCACATAAAGTATGATGCGGAAAGTGAAAGTGAAAGTGAGCTTTGTGGGTCCTTTTATCATAATTGGTTTGATTACAATTACAAGATTACTAAGACTGTAATTGAAAACTCAAAGAAAATTTATCAATTCCAGAAATAGGGTGTTACTAACAATTATCCTGGGCCTTGTGGAAGTGATGAAAAACATCCTCAAATTCTTGAAACAGTCCGCTTTTAAAGTACAGAGATCCCATATATTCCCTCCTGTTAGCGTTTCTCATGTTACTATACTTATAATAAAACCTATTTAAGGGCAGCCGACATAATCCATGACCGCAGTGGGTCTCTCAGCTTCAATGCCAGAGCTACTCGTAGCATTTTCCCTTCAATTTTTCTCTGCACCGCTTAGCAGATTCCATTATATTCCCTTCTATTTAGCTCCCCTAATGTTATGGAACGGAGGTTACGGCCATTCGAATTAATGTCAACTGCCACCGCATTCAATCTTTGACTACAAAAGGTGGCTCAGTTTCAGAGCCTAAGCTACTCACAGCATTTGCGTGCTGATTTCGTTATTGAAACACGAAAAAAATATGAGGAATTACTGTCGTAATTTGAGCTCTGTGTTGCTTGCCAGCGTGGTGATTTATTTGGGCATGCTCCCTGCTACAGAGTCTTGGGGAATAGATGGGCATCATGCGATTTGCATGCAAGATCACTGAGGTGAGGTTTTCCTCACATTGCTTGTTGACAATTTCTTACTTAAATATTAAGAAAAAGTAATGAAAGGCAGTCTCTTGATTTGAATATATAACCTCACAATACGTTCAGTCTTGAATTTGGTTTCATCATTGTAAATAGATATAACGTGACTAGGTTAAATTATTTTGTATTGGTTAGGATTTGAATGTAAAACCTTTCAACAATTTCACTTTTTCAGCCTTGAATGTGAGTATAAATCGATATAAGATGTGGTTTGGTCAGTATAAATCGATATAAGATAACTGCGTTAAATCTAGGTGATTTTTTTTTTTTCTAAATGAACTTATAACTATTAGATTAATGTAAATTGATATAATATGATTAAGAATTTGTTAATCGTAAGCAAATAGATCAGTTTAGATATATTTTAATTTTTAATTTATTAAGAGTAGAGAGACTAAATTTTTTGAGATGAATATTTTTTTAAAATAAAAAGGGATTTGATGTATACCCAGGGTTAGTATATCTGAATTTAAGAAGGATCTAGGTTAGTTTTATTAGTAATTATAATTATAATATTTTATTTTTTATTTATCTCCTTTAAAATGAAAAGAGATTTAGAGATTTAGTCTTTGGTAGATCTAGGGTTAATGTGTTTAATTTATTAATTTGTTGATAATTTTTTTATTTTGAAAGATATTTTTGAGAATTTTCGTTTAATTATCAATAATTGTTAAGTGAATGGTATGGATTTAACCTCCACGGAATATTTTAAAATATTTTTAGTAATAGTCACAAATTAAATATTGAGATTTAACTTTAAAGTAATTATATTTTTAATTCCCTTTTAATTAAATTGATTAACTAAAATAATGTCATATGAACAAGTGTCTTATGAAATGAGTTATGATTTTTTGGACATGATATTGAGAAACCATAGTATTGTAACAAAGTATATTTACAAGTTAAGAATCTCCATAGTAAAATAAAGATCAATCTAAATAATTGAAAATATTATTACACATTTTTTAAAAATATATATATATATATTTCATTTATATATTAGTTCTTTTATAAATAATAATAATAATAAGAAATTGATGCATATGAATGTTCACTAACCATTTAAGTCATATAATTGTGTTAATATATATTTATTTCTTAATACAAAAATATAAAAAATAACCAAATAAATATACATTTTCCCACCAATTAATTATAATATTGATAAAATTACCTCCCTAAAATACTTAAATAATCTTTATTCAAAATTTTAAAAATATTAAATATATAAAAAAATAATGCATGATCACCTTAAACTTACAAAATGAACTTCATAAACCCACATAATCCGAGTCACATAAATAATATGGACTATCAACACAAATTTTGTCCAAACTTGAATTTTCATATATTTGAACTTTATGTTTGTAGTATATATATATATATATGAATGACAAATCTACTTTGTCCGTTACTCCGTCACTCTTATCTTTCAAAGAGTCATATGGGAAATAGGGCCTATGGGTACAATCTCTTTTAAAAGTTTTTTTTATATATCCAACTAAAGAGTCATATGGGAGATAGGGACTATGAGTACAATCTTTTTATATATCCTATATTTTTGTATTGTATATACATAATTATGACAAAGCAACTGGTCCATTATATGTTTTATTGTATATACATCATGGGGAGAAATCTACCAGTATATTAGTTCATTCACGTATAATTAAAAAATGAAATTAACAAAAACTTAAGTAATTTTTATTTTAAAATATTAAGGTATAGACAAATGATGCATGATCAGCTTAAGTTTGCAAAATGAGATACATAAACCCACATAACAAGGGTCATATGAGAAATATGGACTATTAACACAATTTTTCCAAACTTGAATTTTTATATCCCATATAGTTATGACAAATTTTAATTTATTTTGTTGGTTAGTCTATCTTATTCTTGACCTTATTTTTGAAAGAGTCTTAGTTCTATGGGAGTCATAAGGAGTATGAGTATAATCCCATTCTGATGGATCCGAGGAGAATTGAACCTATGTCTCATGATAAAGGGCTAAAGACTTGGAAAAAGGGATTTAATCAACTAGACTACCCATGAGGGTGTATTTTCTATAATTTCTTGATCATTAAATAATGTAACGAAATAATTGCCTAAAAAGTATATCTTAACTAATTGTGTAATTCATTATTGAAGGAGAAGAATGCCTTTAATAAAACCTTAGCTCACTTGGTAAGAGATGAGATAACCCAAAGCCTTTAACCATGACAAAAATGCTTGGGCTAGTGGCCAAAATTGTTGCATCAACCTAAGGAGCTCCATGTCCTTCTACTTATATCCACTTTCATAAGGTGAACATCTAACAGAAAAGTCTCCATTACTTTAACAAAAATGTTTTCCAAAACCCCCAACACCTCACACATGTCTAGAACCAACATAGATCTGTCTAACTTCAGATCTATCATGTGCCAAAGAGGGATCCAATGCCTAAAGATGAAAACCTTCTTTTTGGAGTGTAAAACTTGAGGAAATCTTTGCACCTCGAGGGATTTGATCCCTCTCGGCACATGATAGAGCCGAAGTTAGATGGATCTAGGTTGGCTCCACTTGAGGCCATCAATGTCACATTTTCATATTATTATTATCATTATTATGATTATTGATATGATTGAGATAAATTTCATACTTTTGAAATTTACATTTTTGTTATTATCTATCTGTTTAAGGATTTAAAACAATGACTTGCCAATACACTCTTCATTGGACTTGGATTGAGACTCATGAGTTCATAAATTTAAGTCTTTCCATTATCTACAAAGCTTGTAGGAGCTTTCTCTCCATCATTTTGTTGTTAAAAAGCTTCTTTGTAAGCCTGTGGCCTTAAATCATGTTTTGATTTTTCTAAATTTGGCCATTGCTCAAAAGCTCCACCTTGGATTTACATCATGTTTTGTTTTTTATTCATTTGACCCTTGTTAAATAGTTCTCTGGTGGCTTTACATTAAGCTCTCTTTGCCTAATCTGACCTTATCGTTTTCATCTTTAATCTAGTTTTTGTTGGATGCTTTGAATAGTTTGTGCTTCTACATTTGGATGGTTTGAGTGGTTTGTGTTATCTTGTTTCTCTATTTGGATGGTCAAGTTTGTGGATGTTACTTCTTCGAACTTAAACAAGAATGCAATAAATTACAAATATAACCATAAACACATAGATGCAATAGAAATAACACTTCATTTCATTAATATCAAATACTGAAATATGCTTACAAACAAAATGAAAATAAGATTAGCTCGGGCGATGGTATCTTATCTCTAAGAAGAGATGTGGGAGCTACATGCCTTTGAATTGTGTTACAATGAGGCTCAGAGGCCTATTTATTATTGAGAAACAATGGAAAACCCTAAATACCCAAAAACCTAACCCTAGGAGATGAAGCGCCAAAACTATGGGCCCCGTTTGATTAAATTGGTACATCAATTTCTCGGGGTCATAACTTTGGCATACGATCTCCATTTGATGCGCACAATACCTCATTAGAAAGATCTATCCGAGGACTATAACTTCCGACTAACCAACACTGGTTAAAGACCTTTGTTGACCCTAGTTTTCCCAAAAAATTTTGTATAGGGCCTCAAAACGGCTTCAAAAATTCAGGACCCGAAAAACTGCCAAAAGTAGTAAACTCTGCTACAATTAAGAAACTGAAAACTGGAAAAGATAGTGGTGGGGGTCTCGGTGGAATAGGCCGGTGGCCACCAACATCCACCTGGATCAGTTACAACCCTTATGTTGTATTTCTATATGTATATGTAATTGTCTCTTAGTAAGTAGTTGTTGATGAATAAAGAATACATCTTGTCAAGAATTAATTTGTAGTTTTCCATAGTCACTGTGCACATCTATTTCATTTAGAACATTTTTTGATGAGTTTTTTTATTCGTGTATGTCTTTTTGCAAAATCAAGAAATAAAGTACTTTTGAATTTTTTTTAATGAGTGGTCAGGCATCAACAGGTGCATTCTACAACCCAGTATGAGGGTGTGATGTGTCGGTCCATCAACATGGAGTTGACACTTTCCCCTCTTAAAATAAAAATAAAATATTATCTAAATAGAAAATGAATGTTATAATAAAAAACAAAAATGAATATGCATGTTTAATTAATTTTAATTAAAAGAATTATAAAACATCAATAATCCCAACCTCACGATGGTCACTCAATTTGTTGATATTAAAATCCAATTTGGTGAAAATATTTCACTCACTCTTAGTCATAAATAAAATATTTCCATGTCCACATGACTTAATATAATTTCATAATATTTAACATAAGATTTAAATAAACTATTTTAAGATTTATGTTAACTAATTTTAAGATATACCATTTAAAGCAATTGGAAAAAATAAGTTTTTTTTTTTTTTTTTTATGGTTAAAACATTTGAAATAGTCTCATATTTTACATTTTGGTCTTTTTTGAAATTACAAGTTAAGTTATGTAATCTATATACATTTAAAAATAGAAATTAAACAATGAAAAATTACACATTATATGAATTTAAACAATGAAAAGAGAGAGAGATGTTTTCCAGTTTTGTATCATAAAATAGGTTTGCACATGAAGAGATTTGGTTCCTCTTGGAACATGCTAGATCCGTGCTTAAGATGGATCTATACTGGTATTATAGACTTCTTCGAACAATTATAATAGATTTGAAGGGTTATGAGCTAGTACAAACAAGTTTTGAGAAAGAAAACCACACATGTTTATTGATAGTGTTGTTAAGAGTTTGATAATAATTAGTGCAGGGATTTATTAGGCAATTTATTTTCTATTAAGATTTCTAATGGAGTCATTTTTGTAAAATAAATTTATTTTTATTTTTATTTTATTACATCCCCATTTTTCATATGCTTAAAAATAGATCTTGGATAAATATTTTTTTAGAGATGTTTTGTTTCGTATGTTTATAAATATATATTTTCCTTCAAAAAATTATTTTGAATATAACTTTGTATACAATGTGTTTCAATATTTATATTAATTAAATTTTAGGTCAAGTTTAAGGAAAAATAATAAATGAAAAATCATGTTAAACTTTCAATTAAAATGATAAGTTTAAATGATAAATATTAAATTAAAATATTCATTTATAAAAAAATGTTTTTTTTTATTTTTTTTTATTTTTTTATTCATCTTTATTGGGATGAAGAATTAATTTCATTGTTCATGTAACAATGTTGCTCATTTTATGTGAAAATGAAACTATAAATTGATATGATGTAGTTTAGGGACATTGTAATTTTAACTCGAATATCTAATCAAGATTTATTCATTTTTCTAATTCCGTTAAGTGAATTTTATTATATTATGTTTGCAAAAGATTAAAGTATTTTGTTAGATATGTATAAAAGTGTAAAAAATTCAAATATATGTCAAATATTGACATAATATTCATTGAAATATTGAAGTTGAAATTATAAGTGTGCCATTGCTTTAATTATTTAATTACTTTTTTTCATTCATTCTTTGTAGTGTATATTCACAATATTTAAGTTAAGATAGAAATTGAAATGTTCATTATATCTCTGTTGTAATTGTTATTATAATAAGACATTAAAATATTTTAACTATAAAAATCTATTCTTTTAAATTACTTTATATAATATACACATAATTTTTTTAATCATATATAATATATAAATAATTAGAATCTAAATAATTTTTTGCAATTGTTAAAATAATTAGATTAATTAAATTAAAGTAGATTTATGCTCATTATAATTTTATTGATCTCTACTTTTCAAAATAAATATTTTTATTAAAAAATACCAATAGACAAATTTACAACTTCTACTTTACAATGCCTGACAAACTCTCCATTGCCCATCTTCACTGCATCGATGTTTAAAGGCCTTGAAAAAGTCCTTCGGTAGGGGCTGTCCTGAAAGTCGATCTTCACTGCATCGATGTTTAAAGGCCTTGAAAAAGTCCTTCGGTAGGGGCTGTCCTGAAAGTCGATGCTGTTAGTGCTCATCAACGAACTTAGGATATATAAGTTAGTTTATTTATTTGTTTTTATGTTTTATAAATTGGTTGGTAGTTTGATACCTGACATTATTGTTTTCTGAATAAGGACAGTCACTTCTTAGTGACACAGCATCAACGACAGTGAAAGACCTGCTCCCTGATGATCTGGATTCTCTTTGCTCATGAGATGATCAAGTGCGGTTCAGATATCGGTGGGCAAGTCCACTACATTACATTGACACACCAGATAACAAGTGTAAACATCAATATTCTAGTAAGTTCTGTTGACCGAGGCATGCTTCATTCTCATAATTAGCTATTTTAATTTGGGATTTTGTCTCTGTTTTTTGTCCAATAGTCTCATATTGCTTATCAATCTTGTATTTCCATATGTCACAGTAGGTAGAGTTTCCCATCATAACATGGGTATAACTTGAATTGCTCAAGAAAATTACTAGCATCTTCATGATGCACTGTGATTGAATGGTGTGCAGCGTTTAATAAAGGAACCTTATGACAGCAATTTGAATTCTCTGATTGTTTGCAAACCGGGGATTGCCATGATGCCGACGGAGAGAAAGGCAGATGTCTTGATGGTGCCATACAAAATTACACTTCACAGCTTGGAAACAACAGTAAAACTTTGTATGATTTATTTTGATTGCCATCCCATTACAATGAATTTTCTATCTGTAGTTTGTTCCCCGCCAAGTTGCTTTCACTGTAAATTACATTTAAATGTTGGCTTATCTTACCAGTGGAGTTCAATGCACAGTTATATAACTTGAAGGTAATTTAACAGAAGCTTTACTGTTCCTATCTCATTTCATGGGAGATATCCATCAGGTCCTTACTGTTTAGCTATAAGCTTTCCATATAGAAAAATAAAATGCATGTGCTCACTGAATGAAAATTCCGAAAGGACAAATAGAAACTTGTTTTTGCTCATTTTGTTATTACTTCAAAAAGTCATTGCCTTTATTGAAAACTTATTCATTGATACTGATGAATGAAAACTGCAGCCTATGCATGTGGGTTTCACTACAGATGAAGGTGGAAATACAATTGAATTACGCTGGTATAATCGATCGAGCAATTTGCATTCGGTAAAGTACAAACCATTTCTACTTAATGAAAAAGTATTATTTTTGTTTTTCATTTATTTTTTAGTTTGTTAGTTTATGTGAGTTTTGAGATGATCATATTGGCTTTTGGCTATATCAGTTTGTATGACTGGATTTTTGTCCACAAAAATTTAAACAAATAACTTTTACACCATAGCTTGTATGACTGGATTTTTGTCCACATAAATTTAAACAAATAACATTTACACCATAGTTACCAAATTCGGACTGAGAAATTCGAAACTTCGGCGATTCGATCCGATTCAAATACGCTGAAATTTGGTTCGGACACATCAATCTCCCAAATTTATTTTTAAAATTTGCTTTGGTTTGTGTTTTTCAAGAAGTCGTTCGTACTCCATTTTTTTATTTTCTGTGCATTAGTTTCGTCATGCAGTTTGTAGATATTGAACGGTTGAACGTAATTCTCCACTTATATAGATGTTTAAAACTATTGAGCCGTTAAAAATTAATTTTCCCTGTTTGTTCTGCAATACTCTTGTGATTAATGATTAAAAAATTCAGAGTTCTATTTATATTAAAGTTATTTTGATGCCTTAGTAAATTTGATTTGTTATTAATTTTTACATTGTTTGTTTAATGTTTATATTAAAAATTAATAAAGTTATATGTATAAAAATTAAATAAATAGTTTTTATATTAAATTTTTATTTTCACAATAAAATAATTTTTTGTTTATTTTTATTTTTATTTTTATTTCTTATTTTCACAATAAAATATTTTTTGGCTTTTTTTTTTTTAATTTTAATCTCTTGCTTATAATTCTTCGATGAATGAGTAATGTAATTGAAATTATTTATTCATAATAAAATTGGTTGTAATTTAGTTTTTTTCTTTTAAGAAATTTGTAAAGAAAATATAATATGGTTTCTAAATCTTTTAAACAATTAAGAAAACAGCAAGATAGTTCTAATTTGATGATTCTTGATAATTTTAATTTAATGATTTTTTATCTATATTTTATTCAAATAGTAATTAGGAAATTGTCTAAATATTCGTCATTAAAAATTAAAGCATTAGTTACTATCTTTTGGTACAAATAGGAAAATAGCAAAATATTTCTAATTTGATGATTCTTGATAGTTCTAATTTAATTATTTTTTATCTATATTTTATTCAGTTAGTAATTAGGAAATTGTCTAAATATTGATCATTAAAAATTGCAGCATTAGTTACTACCTTTTGATTAACCAAGAGGAGTTGTTTCTACTAATTCCAATATCTCATTCACTTCTATTTGAACAATTAGGAAAAAAACAAGAATTCTAATTTGATGATTCTTGATAGTTCTAATTTGATGATTTTTTATTTATATTTTATTTTAGTAATTAAGAAATTGCTAAATATTTATCATTAAAAACTACAACATTAGTTACTATCTTTTGATTGATCAACTTACAATTTTAAGGGTTCCTTTTTTTTTAATGTTAAAGAGTTTGTTCTCCCCATTGTATCTTATTCACTTCCATTGAAGAGGAGTTGTTTCTACTAATTTCCATATCTCATTCACTTCCATTGAAGAATAATTGTTTCTACTAATTTCAATGTCTAATTTTATTTGCAACTTCTATAATATAATTAAATTGTTAATTTAGATTATTCAAAATTAAAAAAAAAAATGTTATTAATAATGGTGTAAGATGTATATTGGCGAATTTTTTCCATATTGAATTTTAGAGAGTCGAATTTCTTTTTGTATCGAATCGAATTCGAATTCGAACTTGGTAACTATGATTTACACTATGAAATACCTTAACAGAACACCCCGTCACCATCTACATTATACTCAAACAATGATTAAAACTATATCTTTTTGAAATCCATGTTTGTTTCAAATATTCGTATTAGACATTAAGCATATTATTCATATTCATATTAAACTTTCTTCCATTTAGCACTTTTCCTTAGACAACTTTAAACATTGTTTAGACTCTTTAAAACTAACACAAATTGGCATGTCTGCATGACTGACTAATGTAGTCAAATTGGCATGTCTGCATGATTGACTGATGTAGTCATTTTAGCCTCTGACAAATTTGCAACCCCAAAATATAAACTGTATTGCATGCAAACTATTTTCCTGTGACTTTAATCGAATCAAGTAAACCTACACTTGTAAATTGACCATGTTTTCGACATGGGCACTGCTTATCCATGTTTTTTCAAATAATTACTCTGCCAATTAGTTACAAAAGGTTGTCCATACAACTCGAGTACTATATGTTTGACCCGCTATTTTATTTGTCTTCACATTTCTCAGATTTCTTCCTAGGTACTCATCAACCTTATCTGAAGAACTACCGATGAATTATTCCTATATTCCTGCCGTTATAATTCTATATTAAGAGTCTTCTTACTGTTAGGCCAAACAATGCGCAGCGGAAATAAAATAAACATACATACACAACACATACAAAATCACAAAACCATAACACACAGATTTTAACGTGGTTCACCCAACCAATATGGGCTACATCCACCAGAACAGAGTCATCGGAAATTATTATTCAACAGGGGATTACAACAATTTTAATTCTTCACACCTACTCTCAGCTCATCCTATTTTCTACATTCTCACAATCCTCTATGGGATTATATTTCTTATAGCTGAAGTATAAAACTGAATCATAAAAATTCCCTCACAACAAATATAGGATGCATTGACTCCTCAAAAAATACTGGAGCTAATACAGCAACTAATCCTATTGTTGTCACATACATGAGATTTTTTCCAAAATTAATTAAAACAGAAAATCTCAACAATCTCCACCTTGAAAACAATTAGCCTGATACCCTATTCATTTATTATTTTTATCTTTTCTGCAAGCCAAGAGTGTTGAGATTTTCTGTTTAATTAATTTTGGAAAAAATCTCATGTATGTGACAACAATAGGATTAGTTGCTATATTAGCTCCAGTATTTTTTGAGGAGGAGTTAATGCATCCTATATTTGTTGTGAGGGAATTTATGATTCAGTTTTATACTCCAGCTATAAGAAATGTAATCTCGTAGAGGATTGTAAGTGTGTAGAGAAAATAGGGTGAGTTGAGAGTACGTGTCAAGAATTAAAATTGTTGTAATCTCTTGTTGAATAATAAGATTGCCAATGCCTCTGTTCTGATG
Source organism: Pinus tabuliformis (assembly GCA_031772625.1). NCBI lineage: Eukaryota > Viridiplantae > Streptophyta > Pinopsida > Pinales > Pinaceae > Pinus > Pinus tabuliformis. Next base: position 1,147,283,414 of record CM062807.1, read on the forward strand.
GACGTAGCCCAGATTGGTTGGGTGAACCACGTTAAAATCTTTGTGTTATGGTTTGTGATTTTGTATGTGCTGTGTATGTATGTTTATTTTTATTTCTGCTGCGCATTGTTTGGTCTAACAATTGGTATCAGAGCGGCGCGGCGGAAGCGTGGAGGGCCCATAACGTACAGGTCTCTGGTTGTGGAGCTGGTACGTGTGACAGAGACGCGGAAAGTGAAGCTTTTTTGGTTGGCGCGGTTTTGGCTGAAATAGAAGCACCAATTTTGAGCTAAAGAAGGGGCTGGCGCAGTTTATTTAGTAACAGTCGCGCCAATTGGCGCGAAACTTCCAGGAATAGTCGCGCCAGCGTGCCAAAAAGGGCTATTGGCGCGGAAATAAAAGGGTTAACCGCACCAATTTCCTGCCTTACACGGATTTTGTTTCAGGTGCGGGTCTTCAGCCGTCGAGGAGTGCCAGGCATTTCAGGCGCGGGTTTTCCACCGTCGAGGAGCGCTAGGCAGTTTTTCCTTCTGGTAAACCTGCAATTTTTGTTTTTATTTTCAAATTGTAATTACACGGTACGATAGAGGCATTTTATAGTATAAAGAAAATGCATTTTTTAATTTGGAATTGGAGATTTTGTTTGTTATAACATGGCAAAAAATCAAAGTGCTCGTTTCGAGATCGAGAAGTTTAATGGCAAAAATAACTTCAAAATCTAGAAAGTGAAGATGCATGATCTACTTGTGCAACAAGGCGTGGCGAAGGCGTTGTTGGGAAAATCCAAACAGCCTTACACCATGACAAATGATGAATGGAATCAATTGGATGGAAGAGATCTGAGCAGTATTCGACAGTGTTTAGCGGATGATGTTTTGTTTAACATCGTGTCAGAGAAAACTGCTGCTGGTTTGTGGACAAAGCTTAAGAAGCTGTACATGACAAAATCCTTAACCAATAGGATTCTTCTGAAGTGACAATTGTACAGTCTGCGCATAAAGGAAGGTACAACTATTATTGATCATTTGAATGTCTTTAATACTCTCATGGGGCAATTAGAAAGTATAGAAGTAAAATTTGAATCAGAAGATAAAGTTATAACTTTATTATGCTCGTTGCCCGAGTCATGGGATCATTTTGTTACTTCTATAAGTCTAAGTATATTAGAAACCCTTGAATTTGATGATGTTGTTGGAGCTTTGTTGTCCAAAGAGACAAGGAAGAGGTCAAATTCCGAAACCTCTACATCAGAAGCAATGATGGCTAGAGGTCATTCTAGAGAAAGACGCTCCAGTAAGCACAGCGACTCGCGTTCAAAATTGAAAGGGAAGAAGAGTAAGGTAAAGTGTTGGTTTCGTGGCAAATCAGGACATTTGAAGAAGGACTGTTGGAAGAGACAGCAAGCATCCAAAGAAGACTCTTCAACAGAGAAGAAAGAAGCAAACACGACAAATACAGGTTCGGCATCCAAGACAGGTATGAGTGATGAAGTATTATCAGTTGATTTGTCTAGTCATGATCAACATTGGCTGTTAGATTCTGGTGCATCAAATCACATGTGTATTCATAGGGAATGGTTTAGAACTTATAAACCAATCAATGATGGAGTAGTTTACATGGGAAATGATGTGACATGTAACATTGTGGGAATTGGAACCATTTAGCTTAAAATGTTTGATGGGACAAATAAAATTTTAACTAATGTAAGACATGTACCTGAACTAAGGAAAAACCTCATTTCATTAGGAGTACTAGACACTAATGGATATAAAACCTTTATTCAAGGTGGAGTAATGAAAGTTTATAAAGGAATTTTACTAGTAATGAAAGCAAAGAAGGTTGGAAATTTTTTTCAGTTAGAAGGAAGAACAAACTCAGATCATGTTTCTACAGTGTCTGAAAATGACAGTAATTCTATTCATTTATGGCATCAAAGGTTGCGCCATATGAGTGAAAGAGGTTTAAATATTTTATCTGATCGTAAGTTACTTCCTAATTTAAAGTCTGATAAGTTAGATTTCTGCAAACATTGTCTATTTGGGAAACAAGCAAGCAGAAGTTTAAAACTGGAAAACATACTAGTACGGGAATCCTTGATTATATCCATTATGATGTTTGGGGTCCGTCTCCTACAACCACATATGGAGGTTCATCATATTTTGTATCTTTTATTGATGATTTCTCTAGAAAAGTGTGGGTCTACATGTTAAAGAAGAAGTCTGATGTGTTTACAGTTTTCAAACAATTTAGAGCATTAGTTCAAAACATCATTGGAAGAACTATTAAATGTCTAAGAACTGACAATGGTGGTGAGTTTACTTCAAAGGAATTTGATAATTATTGCAAGGAAGATGGGATCGAAAGACATAAAACCACTATGTATACTCCTCAGCAAAATGGAGTTGTTGAACACATGAACAGGACTCCTTTAGAGAGAGCAAGAAGTATGTTGAGTAACGCCAATTTGCAGAAGGAATTGTGTACAGAAGTGGTTGCTACAACTTGCTATTTGATAAATCGATCACCATCAACTGCAATAGGATGCAAAATTCCTCAAGAGGTATGGAAAGGTCACCCTTGTGATTATTCTAAACTGAAAGTTTTTGGTTGTGATGCATATGCTCTAGTTCTGAAACATTAGCGTTCTAAATTAGATCCTAAATCAAAAAGATATATCTTTGTTGGATATGGTGATGGGACTAAGGGATACAGATTGTGGGATCCTACTACTCACAAGATCATCATTAACAGAGATGTTAAATTTAATGAATTCTTACTTGAAAGTTTAGATGTATATGATAAATTGAAACAGGATAATGTATCTAAGCTTCAACACATTCAGTTTGAAACCAGTTCAAATACTTATGATGATCAAGATGAACATGGTTCAGATGCTAGTCATAAACAAGTTTCAGATGTAGATCATGAACAAGTTTCAGATGTAGATCATGAAGAAGTTCCTACAGATAATAATCAGCAAATTGTGGAAGTACCAGAAACATCTTTAAGGAGGTCCATGAGAATTAAATGTCCTCCTAGAAGGTATGATGATTATGTTACTTCAGTTGCTTTAACCGCTAATGATGATGAACCTTTGTGCTATCAGGAAGTTGTAGAAGGTTCTAAAAGTGAAAAGTGGAAAGAAGTTATGAAGGACGAGATGATGGCGTTAGACAAGAATGACACATGGGATCTGGTAGAACTTCCTAAAGACAGAAAAACTGTGGGATGTAAATGGGTGTACAAATTGAAAAGGGGTGTTGATGGTTCAAAGGACTGGTACAAAGCAAGGTTGGTCGCGAAAGGTTTTTCTCAGAAAGCAGGCATTTATTTTCATGAGATATTTTCACCAGTTGTAAAAATTGTTTCAATTCGAATTTTATTATCATTAGTTGCCTTACTTGATTTAGAATTACAACAACTAGATGTTAAAACTACATTTTTACATGGAGATTTAGATGAGGAGATTTACATGGAACAACCGGAAGGGTTTGTTCAAGATCGCAACAAGAAATTTGTCTGCAGGCTCAAGAAATCATTGTATGGTCTGAAGCAATTGCCTCGACAATGGTACAAGAAATTTGGTTCTTTCATGTTGAGTCAAAATTATATAAGAAGTGAATATGATCATTGTGTTTACTTTAAGAAATTAAGTAATGGCATGTTCATTATCTTAGTGTTATATGTTGACGATATGCTTTTAGCAAGCAAAAGCATAACAGAGATCAACAGGTTAAAGGCTTAGATGGCTAGGACATTTGATATGAAAGATCTAGGAGCAGCAAGACAAATTTTGAGCATGGAGATTTTCAGAGACAGGATCAATGGTAAGCTGTGGCTATCACAACAGAAGTATATTGAGAAAAAACTCTTGAGGTTTGGTATGAAAAATGTGAAGCCTGTGTCAGTCCCTTTAGCTTCCCATTTTAAACTTTCTTCTAGTTTGTGTACTAATACAAATGAAGAAAAGGAATATATGTCTCTAATTCCATATGCCAATGTAGTAGGTTGTTTGATGTATGCAATGGTTTGTACTCGACCAGATATTTCACATGCAGTTGGGGTTGTCAGCAGGTATATGACAAATCCAGGAAAAGAACACTGGTCAACAGTGAAATGGGTGCTTCGGTATTTGAGAGGCACAAGTGATTATTGTATCACTTATAATAGAAGTAGTGAATTTGTTTTCGGATATGTTGATTTCGATTTTGCAGGTGATTTGGATAAGAGAAGGTCAACTTCAGGGTATGTCTTTACTCTTGCAGGTGGAGCTATTAGCTGGATGTCAAAGCTACGGAATATTTTTGCTTTATCCACTACTGAAGCAGAATACATAGCTACTTCGCATGCTTGCAAAGAAGCGGTTTGGTTGAAAGGTTTGATTGGTGAGTTTGGTAGGTTACAGGACAACATCATGTTATTTTGTGATAGTCAAAGTGCAATTCATTTGGCTAAGAATTTGGCTTATCATAGTAAATCTAAGCATATACCTATCAAGTACCATTTTGTAAGACAAGTTATCACTGAAAGGGGTGTTTCTCTTGAAAAAGTGCATACGAAGGAAAACTGTGCAGACATGTTCACGAAACCAGTTTTGTTAGAGAAGATACGTTGGTGTCTGGCTTCTCTTGGCTTGCAGAAAAGTTAAAAATAATAAATGAACAGGGTATCAGGCTAATTGTTGTCAAGGTGGAGATTGTTGAGATTTTCTGTTTAATTAATTTTGGAAAAAATCTCATGTATGTGACAACAATAGGGTTAGTTGCTATATTAGCTCCAGTATTTCTTGAGGAGGAGTTAATGCATCCTATATTTTTTGTGAGGGAATTTATGATTCAGTTTTATACTCCAGCTATAAGAAATGTAATCCCGTAGAGGATTGTAAGTGTGTAGAGAAAATAGGGTGAGCTGAGAGTACGTGTGAAGAGTTGAAATTGTTGTAATCTCCTGTTGAATAATAAGATTGCCAATGCCTCTGTTCTGGTGGACGTAGCCCAGATTGGTTAGGTGAACCACATTAAAATCTTTGTGTTATGGTTTGTGATTTTGTATGTGTTGTGTATGTATGTTTATTTTTATTTCCGTTGCGCATTGTTTGGTCTAACAAAGAGAAGCCAGACACCAACGTAGCTTCTCTAACAAAACTAGTTTCGTGAACATGTCTGCACAGTTTTCCTTCGTATGCACTTTTTCAAGAGAAACACCCCTTTCAATGATAACGTGTCTTACAAAATGGTACTTGATAGGTATATGCTTAGATTTACTATGATAGGCCGGATTCTTAGCCAAATCACTTTGACTATCACAAAATAACTTGATGTTGTCTTGTAACCTACCAAACTCACCAATCAAACCTTTCAACCAAACCGCTTCTTTGCAAGCATGTGAAGCAGCTATGTATTTTGCTTCAGTAGTGGATAAAACAACAATATTCTTTAGCTTTGACATCCAGCTAATAGCTCCTCCTGCAAGAGTAAATACATACCCTGAAGTTTACCTTCTCTTATCCAAATCACCTGCAAAATCAGAATCAACATATCCACAAACAAATTCACTACTTCTGTTATAAGTGATACAATAATCACTTGTGCCTCTCAAATACTGAAGCACCCATTTCACTGCTGACCAGTGTTCTTTTCCTGGATTTTCCATATACCCGTTGACAACCCCAACTGCATGTGAAATATCTGGTCGAGTACAAACCATCGCATACATTAAACAACCTACTGCATTGGCATATGGAATTCGAGACATATATTCCTTTTCTTCATTTGTATTAGGACATAAACTTGAAGAAAGCTTAAAATGGGAAACTAAAGGGACTGAAACAAGCTTCACATTGTTCATACCAAACCTCAAGAGTATTTTCTCAATATACTTCTGTTGTGATAGCCACAGCTTACCATTGCTCCTGTCTTTGAAAATCTCCATGCCCAAAATTTGTCTTGCTGCTCCTAGATCTTTCATATCAAATGTCCTAGCCATCTGAGCCTTTAACCTGTTGATCTCTACTATGCTTTTGCTTGCTAGAAGCATATCGTCAACATACAAAACTAATATAATGAACATGCCATTACTTAATTTCTTAAAGTAAACACAATGATCATATTCACTTCTTATATAATTTTGACTCAACATGAAAGAACCAAATTTATTGTACCATTGTCGAGGCAATTGCTTCAGACCATACAATGATTTCTTGAGCCTGCAGACAAATTTCTTGTTGCGATCTTGAACAAACCCTTCCATTTGTTCCATGTAAATATCCTCATCTAAATCTCCATGTAAAAATGTAGTTTTAACATCTAGTTGCTGTAATTCTAAATCAAGTAAGGCAACTAATGCTAATACAATTCGAATTGAAACAATTTTTACAACTGGTGAAAATATCTCATGAAAATCAATGCCTGCTTTCTGAGAAAAACCTTTCGCGACCAGCCTTGCTTTGTACCTGTCCTTTGAACCATCAACACCCCTTTTCAATTTGTACACCCATTTACATCCCACAATTTTTCTATCTTTAGGAAGTTCTACCAGATCCCATGTGTCATTCTTGTCTAATGCCATCATCTCGTCCTTCATAGCTTCTTTCCACTTTTAACTTTTAGAGCCTTCTACAGCTTCCTGATAGCACAAAGGTTCATCATCATTAGCGTTTAAAGCAACTGAAGTAACATAATCATCATACCTTCTAGGAGGACGTTTAATTCTCATGGACCTCCTTAAAGATGTTTCTGGTACTTCCACAATTTGCTGATTATTATCTGTAGGAACTTCTTCATGATTTGCATCTGAAACATGTTCATGATCTACATTTGAAACTTGTTCATGATCTACATCTGAAACTTGTTCATGACTAGCATCTGAACCATGTTCATCTTAATCATCATCAGTATTTGAACTGGTTTCAAACTGAATGTGTTGAAGCTTAGATACATTATCCTGTTTCAATTTATCATCTACATCTGAACTTTCAAGTGAGGATTCATTAAATTTAACATCTCTGTTAATGATGATCTTGTGAGTAGTAGGATCCCACAATCTGTATCCCTTAGTCCCATCACCATATCCAACAAAGATATATCTTTTTGATTTAGGATCTAATTTAGAACGCTGATGTTTTGAAACTAGAGCATATGCATCACAACAAAAAACTTTCAGTTTAGAATAATCACAAGGATGACCTTTCCATACCTCTTGAGGAATTTTGCATCCTATTGCAGTTGATGGTGATCGATTTATCAAATAGCAAGCTGTAGCAACCGCTTCTGTCCACAATTCCTTCTGCAAATTGGCGTTACTCAGCATACTTCTTGCTCTCTCTAAAAGAGTCCTGTTCATGCGTTCAGCAACTCCATTTTGCTGAGGAGTATACACAGTGGTTTTATGTCTTTCGATCCTAGCTTCCTTGCAATAATTATCAAATTCCTTTGAAGTAAACTCACCACCATTGTCAGTTCTTAAACATTTAATAGTTCTTCCAGTGATGTTTTCAACTAATGCTCTAAACTGTAAACACATCAGACTTCTTCTTTAACATGTAGACCCACACGTTTTTAGAAAAATCATCAATAAAAGATACAAAATATGACGAACCTCCATATGAGGTTGTAGGAGATGGAACCCAAACATCAGAATGGATATAATCAAGGATTATCTTACTAGTATGTTTTCCAGTTTGAAACTTCTGCTTGCTTTGTTTCCCAAACAGACAATGTTTGCAGAAATCTAATTTAACAGACTTTACATTAGGAAGTAACTTACGATTAGATAAAATCTTTAAACCTCTTTTGCTCATATGACCCAAACTTTGATGCCATAAACGAATATAATTACTGTCATTTTCAGACACTGTAGAAACACGATCTGACTCTGTTCTTCCTTCTAACTGAAAAAGATTTCCAACCTTCTTTGCTTTCATTACTAGTAAAATTCCTTTATAAACTTTCATTACTCCACCTTGAATAAAGGTTTTATATCCATTAGTGTCTAGTACTCCTAATGAAATGAGCTTTTTCCTTAGTTCAGGTACATGTCTTACATCAATTAAAATTTTATTTGTCCCATCAAACATTGTAAGCTGAATGCTTCCAATTCCCACAATGTTACATGTGACATCATTTCCCATGTAAACTACTCCATCATTGATTGGTTTATAAGTTTTAAACCATTCCCTATGAATACACATCTGATTTGATGCACCAGAATCTAAGAGCCAATGTTGATAATGACTAGACAAATCAACTGATAAGACTTCATCACTCATACCTGTCTTGGATGCCGAACCTGTATTTGTTGTGTTTGTTTCTTTCTTCTCTATTGAAGAGTCTTCTTTGAATGCTTGTTGTCTCTTCCAACAGTCCTTCTTTAAATGTCCCGATTTGCCACAAAACCAGCACTTTACCTTAGTCTTCTTCCCTTTCGATTTTGAATGCGAGTCGCTGTGCTTATCGGAGCGTCTTTCTCTAGAACAACCTCTAGCCATCATTGCTTCTGATGTAGAGGTTTCATAATTTGACCTCTTCCTTGTCTCTTCAGACAATAAAGCTCCAACAACATCATCAAATTCAAGGGTTTCTGATATACTTAGACTTATAGAAGTAACAAAATGATCCCGTGACCCGGGCAATGAGCATAATAAAGTTATAGCTTATCTTCTAATTCAAATTTTACTTCTATACTTTCTAATTGCACCAAGAGAGTATTAAAGACATTCAAATGATTAGTAATAGTTGTACCTTCCTTCATGCACAGACTATACAATTGTCACTTCAGAGGAATCCTATTGGTTAAGGATTTTTTCATGTACAACTTCTCAAGCTTTGTCCACAAACCAGCAGTAGTTTTCTCTGACACGATGTTAAACAAAACATCATCCGCCAAACACAGTCGAATACCGCATAGAGCTCTTCCATCCAACTCATTCCATTCATAATCTGTCATGGTGTAAGGCTGTTTTGATTTTCCCAACAGCGCCTTCGCCACGCCTTGTTGCACAAGTAGATCATGCATCTTCACTTTCTAGATTTCGAAGTTATTTTTCGCATTGAATTTCTCGATCTCAAAACGAGCACTTTGAGTTTTTGCCATGTTGTAACAAACAAAATCTCCAATTCCAAATTACAAAAAAATGCCTTTTCTTTATACTATAAAATGCTTATGTCGTACCGTGTAATTACAATTTGAAAAGAAAAACAAAAAATTGCAGGTTTACCAGAGGGAAAAACTGCCTGGCACTCCTCGACAGCGGAAAACCCTCGCGTAAAACAAAATACACTGCCTGGCGCTCGTCGACGGCGGAAGACCCGCCCCTGAAACAAAATCCGTGCAAGGCAGGAAATTGGCGCGATTAACCCTTTCGTTTCCGCGCCAATAGTTACCAAGTTAGACCAAACAATGCGCAGTGGAAATAAAATAAATATACATACACAGCACATACAAAATCCCAAAACCATAGCATAGATTTTAACGGGGTTCACCCAACCAATCTAGGCTACATCCACCAAAATAGAGGCATCGACAATCTTATTATTCATTAGGAGATTACAACAATTTTAATTCTTCACACCTACTCTCAGCTCACCCTATTTTCTACATTCTCACAATCCTCTACGGGATTACATTTCTTATAGCTGGAATATAAAACTGAATCATAAATTCCCTCACAACAAATATAGGATGCATTAACTCTTCAAAAAATACTGGAGCTAATATAGCAACTAATCCTATTGTTGTCACATACATGAGATTTTTTCCAAAATTAATTAAAACAAAAAATCTCAACACTTACTTGGATAACTTTTTGAGAGTTTGAGATACCTTGCACTAAATGTAAAAATAAATTTCTTATCGTGAGTAAATAAATTTTAATGTAAAGGACTTAATGCTTTGGTTAGTAGAGAAATCCATTATATTTGAATTCCTCCATTCTTATATTAATAGTCAATCATTTAACTAATAACAGGGAAATAAATTTTAATGTGAAGGACTTAATGCTTTGGTTAGTAGAGGAATCCATTATATTTGAACTCCTCCATTCTTATATTAATAGAGTCAATCATTTAACTAATAACAGGTTTCCCGCAGAAACCATTGTTCCTTAATAATCCATAAGCCAGGTCTTAGTACCGGCATTTACATTTGTAAAATGAATTCCTCTCAAATCATTTTTGTTTTCAATCAGGCAACTACGTTGGCTTTTATCCCATAAAAGTTCTACCAGTTTCTTTGGTTTGTTGTTAATCTTTTGTGAATTGGTGTATCGGTAAGGTTGTGAAGAGTGGGTATGCAACCTTTTGTCATATGTGGCATGTGCTGTAGCCTGTAGCTTCAGCACATGTCATAAGTCATTTGGAAGCTCATAGCCTGTAGCTTCTTAACCCAGCCTCCTTTTCCCAAAATCCACAGAGATAGAGGGTTTCGTTTTTTAAGGACATGATCATTTTATTTCGTGTCAACTCCCTATTTATGTCTTTATAGGGATATAACCTCCTTGCAAATGTGTAATCCATTGTCCCTGAACTCCTTATCATAATAGTCTGCAGTCAAAGTCACGGGAACATATCTGCAGAGCTAATTGGAATTCTGTATTCCTTATGTACTAGAGTCGGTTGCAATTGCCAACTTCTAAATCTCATGTTTTGCAGCGTAGGAATGGCAACACTACCACATACAACACTAGATAAGCCCCAGAACCTTGAGGTACACAAGGAGAGAGGAAACTTGTGTCCTTGAAGGGGCCTCAATTTTACGTCTATCCCTTAGGTTGTATATTCGATCTGCCTTTTTTCTGTACCACACCTCCATTAGGTTTCAACGTCAAAAATTTTGCCATGTGGTTACAGTAAACTAAATATTATATCTATATTGTCCCTCAGGTTTCTAAGGCCACTTTAATCTTGTGGGCATTTCCTTATATTTTTCTTTAGATTCTACTATGTTTTCCTTCAAAATTATCCTTTCACTGTACCCAAAGTGAAAAAGTTTGTATTGCAGTTTTCAATGTTCATGTCTGACAAGATCTACTTTTTAACACGCTGTCTGTGACAATTTTTGTTTATATTCGCCAGTGAAGAAAATAACTCTACCTAGCCATGAACTTCTTCATCCAATGAATCTTACAAAATGGTTTCTTTGTTAATAACATTACTCTTTCTGAAAATCTTAATACAAGTATCATCTTTTTATGTTCACCTATCATTATATAAAAGCCTATTTAAAATGATATAATTTAAAGACTTTCCCCTTCCAAAATTTCTTGATCCTTGTGTACCCTGCTTGATATTTATTTGTATTTTTGTTCATGTATTTCTTAGGGTTTTAAAGCCAACATATTAGTCAATTATTTAGGATGTGCTGCAACAAGGGCATAATGTGTTCAAGTTATCTTCAAAGTGTTCTTGACCTCTTGAGTTACATTTTGATTTACTTGATCTTGTGTTTCTGTGACCGTGGACAGGTATGCAATGATCAAATTTGAAGGGTTGCTCTTAATTTCATTTGGAAGGGTATATTTTCATTTAACCCTTCAAAGATGAAAGGTTATAAAAGAAGTTGTATTTCTACTGACAAGTGTATATTAAATATACTCTTCTTAAAAAAATGTCTAAAATGAAATAGTGTCCTTCTAAATATTAAAAATTTAAAGAGTGGTTATAGTAAAACACTATAAAATCTCAATATAACTTAGTAAATAAGGAAAAATTTAGTAAACATCTGTTTCTTTTATTCATTCCATCATCTTCAAAAGTATTTGGACTAACATCATTGAAAATATAAATCTATTTGCCCAATGGAAATGACTTACTAGTTTTCATTTTTTTCCATCTAATTGGCATGGATTTGGGAACCGACGGGGTGTGAAAAATATACAATAAATTTTCAAAAAATGTGGATACGATATGACCCGAAACCCCACGCACACACACGTATATGAATTTCATATTACCATTCATCTTTTAGAATCTAGATTATATCTAAAAATACATAATCAATTATCATCTATCATCATCATCATCAATTCAGCATAAACATTGTCATCATGATTAATGATTATTATAACATTCATGATTCAACATATCATCAAGTTTCTGCTTCAAATTTCAATCATCAACATGACAAGTTACTACATCAACACCAAAATTAATAATGCATACTACATAGTATAAAGTACAAAATGAACTATGACTAGCAATTTACTATCATTATTCATAATTCATATGGTTGTTCAAAAGTTTAAAAATTAAAACACCATCATAAATTACATTTACATATCATCAAATATTTCTTCATTCATGTCACTAAGAAGTTCCACATCCTCTCCAAAAGTGGGAACATTGCTTCCATGTCCACTTGAAGATCCACCTATTGGTGACTCCACATCAAACAAAGTCATATGAGACCTAGCATTCAATGTCATATCCTAGTCAGGTAACTCTGGTTCCACATCTCATAATTTGGCGGCCCCAAATTTGTATTTGTCTCTCTTGTGTGACAAAAGGAGAAGGTTTGAATGAACATACACTAGTTCTTCAACCTTCTCAGGGCCCAATTTGTTTCGCTTCACCGAATGGATGAAGCCATATGTACTCCAGTTCCTTTCTGATGAAGAGGAACTAGAAACCTATGACAAGATCCTGATGGCCAATTTTTCGATATGTGGAAGTTCCCCACAATAGTAGTTCCACCACTCAATTGGATTCATTTCCCTCTTGTCCCGCATACAATCAATATCAGAACCCCAACCCTTTGATCCCACAAAATGAGCAAACTCTGTATGAATCCGATGCCCAATTTCAGGATCTACAAAAAGATTTCTAGAAGCCTTTTTAAATCCTTGTGAGACTTCTGGGTCTTTACTTGGTGTGGTTTTTTCTAGATCACTTAGCAACTATGCAACATAATATTTTGGATTCACTACATAGGCCAAAAGGTGCCATGGGGTGGTCATCATGTTCCACCTTTTGGTCAATATATCTTTTACTTCTCTATAAAATTATTCATCTGCGTCATTCTCCTTGGCATTTATAACCACCCTTATTTTCTGTATGGAATCAATGCCCTCATACACCTCTCCCAAATTAGGCATATATGTGTCAAACATACGGAACAAATCCACAATTGTCTTAGTAAATGCCAAGAGATACTACAACTTATCCCACCATTCATCATCAACAACCAACTTTTTCACTGCTTGTGCTCTATCAAATTGGGATTGCCTCCATTGATTCCAAAGAGAACTCCATACCATTGATTGTAATGCATCTTTCACATGCATTAGCCTTTTTAAGACTACGATGTGAGAAACAAATTGAGTCTTGGAAACCTGCAGGTGCCAAATTTCCAATGTTTTAATAAATTAAAAATCATAATTTGATTGAATAACTATTATGATTCACGAATCATGACATTTGAGAATCCAATTTACATATTTGAATTTAGAGTCATAGAAATTAGAATTTATGAAATAAACTTTAAAGTTTAGGTACCTTAAGGAGCTCCAACTTTGAAAATTCCCTGTAGATGCCTTGGGACATGTGGTGGTTTGTGATGAATGCTTGAATTTATTTTTCCTCTTCAAAAATAACTCGAATCCACTCAATTTTCTTCCCTATCTTGCTCAACATGAGGTTCAATGAATGTACAACACAAGGGGTCCAAAATATGTTCTGATATTTGCCTTCAATAATTAGGCCTACTGCTCTACACACCATTGGATTGTGAGTTATTACCTGAAAAAGAATTATGCTCCAGCAATTCAATTGCTTCAATCGAGATGTTATCGATGAATTGAGAATCTTTTATCTGCCTCTCACAATCCACTGCCTTCAAAAAAATTGCCCCCTTTGGGCTCTAAGCAATCACATTGATCAAAGGCCTATACCTTTGATCTTTCCATCCATTAGAAATGATGGACACCCCTGAAATGCTCCATGAATTACGAATGGGGCTTAATTTAGCCTCCAAATCTAACTTTTTAACACTCAACATTGTGGTGCAGACCTTCTCATATCCAGGGCTTGTGAACCCTTTTGGGGCTTCATTCACTTCATTTATCATATTTTCCCAATAAGGAGATCACACAAGGTTAAAGTGAAGGCCATTTGCATAAATGCATTGAGCTATAACTGAAATTTTCGTCTCTCTAGCATCATTATTAAAATTCCTTTCAAGCGGTCCCAAATTAGACCACTTTGAACCAAAAATTCCATGAGAATGAAGTGGAGGCTTTGATGAAGATGTTATCAACCTTGTTGGGTGTTTTAATTGAGAGGAAGGATTTGCCTCATTTTCTTTAGCATCTTCCTCGTCTTTTTCTTTCTCATATTTTGCAAGTTTTTCCTTGTTTAAACCATTTACATCTGCCCCATTCTCTTTAGGTGGGCTATTGCATATTCAAACCCAATTTTATTTTAACCCAAGTAAATGTGCTTTAACCCATGTGTATTACCCCTTATAATCCTTTTTACACTCATTGCAAACCCATGCCAATGATCCCCCTCCTTGGATCTTCCCAATAGTAGTTACATATTTCCAAAGTGGTGATTTTGGATCAACTTTAGGGGCAAATTCAGTTTCATGTTCCACTTCCTCTTCCTCACGAATGGATGAACTTGAAGTTTCCATGAATGATGATGATGTAAATGAAACTGCAAAATAAAATTGACAAATATGTATTTTAAAACAAGTTACAAACTTACAAGCTTTGAAAAAAAACAATCATTATTAAAAGTTAAAAGTTTGGTAAGATGCTCCAATAAAAATTTTGGTAAGATTATTCTTGATAAGTTTGGTAAGATTATCTAATGATAAGTTTGGTAAGATGCTCCTAGAACGTACTGGACATGAAAATATTGATTGGATTCAGCCTGTTACCACTTGTAATTTACCTATGATTTAAATTCCCATGAAGTAGAACCCCACGAGAACCTTAGAAAGGTCACCACTGTCACCTTACAGTGCTTTATCTTGCTTTATGATGGCTTGGCACCAACACATGGGGTATTCCTTAAGCACACTAAGTCCCAATAAATATAGTAGAGGGTAGATGACTTGGGGACTTAGTGTCAATAGGTTTTCGGATATTTCTGAAGTGATGTATTGCAAATTTGTAATGTAGAATTTTTTTTCTAGTTATAGATGAAAAAGGTGGAGTTTCTAACTTTCATCCCACAAATTTGGAATTTTGGAGCATCACTTTGCAGAAATATGCCTTGGAATAACATGTGGATATCCCACAGTATTATTTGGAGCTCCAAGATTCCTTAGGTACTGGGATGAAGATGTTGGCACCATAAAGAAAGATTTCAACTCTGATTTAGAACAAAAGAAGACTAGAGAACCGACAGCTCATGGTGGGGAAGTAAAAATTAAAAAGGAATGGCCACACAAGGTTAAAAAGGAATATTCTAATCTCTATTTTTGCATTATTGTGTCCAACGTATTGGACTTTCATAAACTGGAAGCAGTACTAAGATAGTAGCCATTTTTCTAAAATAGAGATAACGGTTTGATAATTTTTTCTAAAACAGAGATAATGATTTTTCTCCTACCGGACTAGCGACGAGTCATGACTCCTCAAGCTCCAGCCTCCAAGCTCCAAGACTCCTTCTGCTCAAGAGTCAAGACTCCTCCTGCTCTAATGTAATGCGACGACGTTGTGAACCGACTCCTCCTCCTCCAACGCAATGTGGCGGTGTGACGGTGATGAATGTGAATGAATAAAAGTTAAAACATAAAATGATTTATGTTATAACCTATCATGATTTGCGTTAAGTGAACACTGAAAAGTTATAACCTATCACAATTTGTGTTTAAAGGTGCATAAAAATATGTGTTCCCGACTAAGATTTGTGTGATCCGTTTCCAGAAATCTGGATACAGATCATGATTTTATCAGATCTGTATCTAGATTTCCGGAAACAAATAAAAAACATTCAAAAAATCCAAAATGCCAGAGAAAATGAAAACGTCATTTCTAGAATTATAAAAATTCCAAAAATACTTTTTGTGCTGTATTCATACCGTTTCATACCAAAATCCATTTCTGATTCGACGAACGACGTTTCAGGGATTTTCCTAGGAATTTCTGGCAACTTAGGTTTACATACATCATAATAGCATTCAAATATACCTCATTTAGAGAATGAGGTGCACTAAGAGATATTAACATTAACATATCTAGTGTCTCCAATGAAAGCCTTGATCTATCATCATTTTTTATCCTGTTTAATTTTCAGAAGTCTCTTTCACACACTGATGTGGTTGTTGGGATAATGAGAATAGTGTGCCATAATTGCATCAAATATGGAAAGCCTTCAAACCATTTAGGTTCATCTCCATATAGGTCCCTTCATACATATGATTTTTAGGGTATGATTTATAAATAGTACAAATAAATTCATCCATTTCACCCAAACATGTAGTAGTCTCCACAATAGATGATTCCCCAATGCTACATTTTTCACATAAACATTTCGACCATCTTTTTGTTTTAAATTCTATATCATTCACTTCTTCATAATAATTTTGAGGAGTGAAAAACTTTGCAACATTAAATACATGTAAATCTATGAATATCCTATGTAAATATTCAATCACATTACAAGAAAACATTTTCCCAAAAGAATACAATCATCTAGTGCCCCCGATATTTTCATCTTTGGAAAAAATTTAAACCTCAATGGATGTAAATGTACAACACCTATGCTATCTACAAATTCAAGGGTTCCTCCTTGTGCTTTAACTAAAAAAGAAGACATTTGCACTGCACCTACACCAAAAATGCTTCCCAAAAATCGTTTATGAAGCATGCTAATAGAAACATCTAAAGTAGTGCCAATAGATGTAATATAAACATGATCCTCTTGGAACTTTTGATTGAACTTATTTAATTCAATGAGCACAACTATAAGTAGGTGGATGCAAAATTGCACTTGAAATATTGTTTCCAACTCATACATTTTTTTCTCACCTAACTCCCAATCCTTTAACAAAGAATGCATGAGTCTAAAAAGTCTTTCCATGAAATTTCCTCTAGAGAGAAACCTAATTTGATGAATTTGTAAGACCTATAACTTAGTGATTTGAAATGATTAGATTAGATCTTTCAATACTCCATGTCTTTTAGTTGATTTCCCAAGCCATGAATAAACTTTGCTTCCAAATTTATCAATATATTGCAACTCTGGAAAATGAGATGAAGCCTCATTGGTCACTAATGCTTCCCTATGAGCTATGCAATGGATATCTAATAAATGAGGAGCATCTCTATGAAGTTTAGAAAATAAATATTCATGAATACCCCTCATGGAAGATGCACCATCCAAACCAAAACCAACAAACTTCATCAAAGATATATCCATTTCTACTAAAAGAGTTCTCACTACATCATACATACATTGAGTCATTCCATCCTTTATTTGAAGAAAACATATATCCAATTGGTGTTCCATAATTCAATCAGTGCTTTCATCAACTAAAATTGAGTAAAATGGGCTATGTAAAATATCTTCTTTTAGTTTGTTCAAATACACCTCTTCAGTAGCTTGAAGAAACTCTTTTCTTGATGTTGTATTTGTGTATGCAGAATATTCATCCATTAGAAGAACAAGTGGAGTGCAATTATACCTATTACTTATACATTTCTAAAGATAAATCATGTATAGCAACAAAATACATGTTTTCAATCACTGATATAATTCTCTCCTTCTTAGCATATACCATTAGTTCGACGTGTTAGTGATTGGAATATTACTTTGTTTGCTTTATCCCTCCAAATGTTGTAAACAAAATTTAGAGATTCTGATTTTGCATGGCCACTTAGACCACTAACTTGAAGATTGGTACTTCTCTCTTTTGAAAATGGAGTATCTCTCTTAAATTTAACACATCAAGAACATTTTATCCTTTCATTATCATTACAATGTTTTGCAACATAAGCCCACGAAAATCTTGTATTCCATTTAGATTTGAATATTATTTTGCATTTTTTTGATGGGTTTTCTCTTTCAACAAGCTCTACACTATTTGATTCATCATATTAATGTAGATGAACATCAACTTCATTTTGAATATTACATGGTTGATTAGAATGTTGTGGAAGGCCAAATGCATCAATAATTGACAATTTCTTTTTATCCTTCTTTGGGCGACCAATAGGAAACAATTTTCAAGATTTACACCTATTAAATCAATAAAAACAATAGAATAAGTAAATAAATAAATTAAAAATCCCTTAGCAAGATCGTGACAGACAAAATTCAACCTTAGCTAAGATGCCATAGGATTTGACTACATATTTCTTGATAGGTTATCCATTAATGCTTTGTTGAATTATGCTTTGTAACATTCAAGGAAACTTGTAGCTTTATGAGAGAGAAGAAATTCTTCATGAAAAATGGTACTTGGAAAAGAAATCAATATGGATTTAAGTAGCAAAGGAAAACAAGCAAGAGTTTGAATGAGAGTGGTATAGTTGTGGAGTCCAATACCCTTGGTATAAGATATATATTCTTTTCATAGTTGGTAGATTCATATAATTATGACGATACAAATTTCCACCATTAACAATGTTAATGCAAAACAAAACTTCAACACCCATGCTTGGGATGGAAGGATTCAAGAAATTGAATTTAGGGTATTTGGCCATAATGTTGATTTCCTGGAGTGTGGATTCTATGGTGCACAAGATACATTGTGTGACCATGAAGGTTGTCATTACTTCAAGGAGTGTTGTATTAAAGAATCCATAGAATGAAAAACCAAATGCAAATGAATATATAAGGAGGATAATGAATAATACCTTACATTCTAGCGTTGAATGATAACTTTCCTTCTATGGATGATGGGTTGCAATTCAAATGAAAATGGAAAAAATGGATGGAGGGAAAGAGTGTTGAAGGATAATCTGGGAGGAACGAGAGCACGCGCAGAGTTGTTGAATGGTTACTCAATGTGCTCTTCCGCCCTGGGCTAGGTATAATAACGCCATGACTGTTGCATGTCTCTTTGTTGCAGGTTACATCATGTAAGCATAAGTTGGGGACAACAGGGAAATGTCCCCAAATCATAACATAACTAGTAACTCGTATGAGGTCGTCCGAACTCGCACTGGTCTCTTCTATGAAACTGTCACTGGTCAAAGTGATTTATGTGTTGTTCCAAACCTCTCGTAAACTTTAAAAAATATTGACAGGTTAATAAAAATATTGCCCTTCTTTTCAAATACATAAATTTAATCTTACCTTCGTGATTGACGAGTGATTTTGATATTTTAAATTTTTTTCGAAGGGTAAATTTTTTTTAGCCCTTCTAGGAAGGGCCAGGAGCCCAAAGAAGGGCTAGGAAGGGTTCAATTTTGAACGTTGTCATCTATATATTGTGAATCTCATCAAGGAGAAAATTTATGTCTAATTTCAAAAACAGGGTACCTGGTCTGATGAAGTACCTACATGGGAGAAATGCAGCAAGGATGAGCTTGCTTGCCCAGGAAAGTAAGTATTGAAATTCTCTAACATGTATCATCATCCTTGGATTGCAATTTGTAATCTTGTTTATCGCATCTGTTGACAATGCAACCAACTTAATGCTCTTGTTGAGTTTGGTGCACTGATTCTTAGGCTTGCTGCCAATATTTTTTGTAAAAACAACTTACCAACAAAGTTAACAGTAAGATCAAACCTCTGTACGATCATGTATAGATCATATATAATCTTGCCCATACTTTACGCACAGTGATACATTCTGCTAGACACACTCTGTCATGCGTTAGAGCTGATGTTTCTAATCACTTGTGCCTAGTCCTCTGCAATAAAGGAAATAGCAGGTTTTCCTTTGAGAAAACATGTGAGCAGTTTTGCTTGTAGGAAAACCTTTAAGGAACTGTGCTTCCTTGGATATGGTTAATATAGTACTATTTTTCTATCCCTTGGCACACTTAGTTAAGTTAGGATCTAATATAACACACTGGTGCAAAGTCAAACATATGGTCTCTTAAAGGCACCAATTGGTTAGTTAAGTTAGGATCTAATATAACACACTGGTGCAAAGTCAAACATATGGTCTCTTAAAGGCACCAATTGGTGCAGTCATTCTGGTTCCAACAACATCCCTCCAACTAGTTAGAAGTATGAAACCACAAGAATATCCATGGAGACTTCAAAACAATGCATTCTCAACAAAAAGTGAGAATGGACTGTTCTTCAGCAGAAAGAGGAAACTATCTAAGGTTGTCTAGAAGTCACACAATAAATCAGCACATATTCACAATAAGAACAGAATTTTATCACCAGATGCAGTCTCCTTTCAGCTAGTTGCATGATGGCAATGATTTGCAACAACTGATAGTAATGGTTGCTATCACAACATGTATTTATCTAGTTCTTTGATTATCTAATTTTAGAGTTTGCTTAATGGTATCAGGTATGCTAGTGAAAATATCAAGCTAGCTTGCAATTGGGGTTACAAGGATGCTGAGAATAACACTGTTTTAGGAGGTATATTCATCAATTTCACATCATGCACTTCATTATTTGTCCTGTAATTTTGTGGGGCATGAATGCTAAAGTCCCTTGTTTTGCAGATGAGTATTTCCTCTCTCGCTGGCCCATTGTCGAGACTCAACTTGCAAAAGCAGGTGTAAGGTTGGCTGCAACACTCAACCGCATATTCACTTGAACATGAAGTTATTAGCATCATTGCGAACTATTGCATCATAGCAATTTGATTGCTTTATGCATCAAAAAGCTCAATTTTCATGGAAAAATTGAGCATGGTCGGCATTAGTGGGAACTATTTTTACAGCACAAATATATATTGTACTTCTGTTTCCACTTCTACTCATTAATGTTAATTTCACGATGCCAATTTCATTTTCAAATTCCTTCTGTTAGCCTCCTGTTGCAACAGGGTATCATGTTTCATGATTGACATTTTTACATGCCAAATATGTCATACTTTGCAAGCTGCAGTGTTCCATATTTCCAGAAGAGACCACAGAAGAAATCCATGAAGTGTGCTAGTCCAAATGCACTGCTATATTCCATTTTTGATGAGTTGTTCCAGTTTTGAAGAGTTTTCATTTAAGGGAGGTCCAAACAGTTTAATCTTGGTCTCCCTAGGTTTCAATTTCCTGTTTTAGAATATAGAGAATGATATCTGTCCAAACAGTTTAATCTTGGCAGATCTGTAGATAGGTAGAGAATCAAAGGGACCCAACTGTTTAATCTGGGCCCTGGCAGAAATAAGTGTAGATTTAGATAGGAAAAATTCAAAAGAAAAATTGTAAATCTGGGTCTGCAAGTCTAAGTGCACCCAAACCAAAAAGAAGAAAAAATGTTAGGAAGGTAGGCTGGGTAGGTAGCTGTGTGGTTGCAGAATGGTGATTTATGATAAATTTTGTGTTTTGAAGTGTTATATCTTTACAGAGCATAGTGCAGGCAGTTTTGCATTCACGAGAGCTCAAAGGTGGACATAACTAACTCCCCCTTCTTCTAATTCCCCAAGTCACTTACTAACTTCCCAAAGAGGTCAAGATCTGCTTGATTCCTCTTAGTTTCATCATCATCCATATCAGTTGCCTTGGTGAAGATCTGCTTCACTCAAGGATTTTGTTTCTTTTCAAGGTCTTTTCCCCAAAATAGCCTAAGGTCCCTGATCTTAGCGCTTGCTGATCACCTTCATATTAACTACTAACAATATTATATAACTCCCTATCAGTCTTCCCCCTTCCCCTACTAAAACTTTGTATATAAAATTCCCCTATGTAAATATCCCCTCCCTGGCAATATAGCCATATTCTTTCTAAGTCAGGGAAAGAATAGTCCACCTGGGGCTGCTTTTAGCCCATCCGTGTCCAAGCAGGGATTAATCTGACACCTGGCCAGATTAATAACCTCTTCCCTAGCCCTAAAACCCTAAAAAACCCTCTTTCCGCCCCTAAACCAAAGTTTTGTGCATAAATCTTTAAAACCGCGCTCATTTTGAACCCATAACACCCCTTTCCCTAAGTCTAAACCCCCGCGCCCATTATTAAAATTGGGATATTCCCTGTATATTCCCCCGCCCTAACCCTTCGTTCCTTTGTCCGCCCCGCCAGCCGTTAGATCTGGCCCGTCCCAGATCTACGGTGGGCGGGCCTTTTCGCGCGCCAACTGCCCGAGCTTTAGCGTCCGGGAGATGGGCGGTATTACCCGCCGTACTCCCGCCACACATCAAGCTTTGGGGTGTGGCGGAGCCCCTCCCCCCAAAACCGCCCAGGCGCTAAGGCGGTGCGCCCAAAACCGCTTACCACCATTTCCCTTGTGATGTCACCCGCCTGTGTCACCCCCCTGCCCAGTCACCACGACACATCGTCCGCCTGCGTGGCCACATGTCGAGTCACCTGCCACGTGGCCTCCTGCCACCGTACCCTGCCACTGTACATGCCACGTCAGCATCCATACATGATGACGTCATCATGCTAACGTCATCCCACCACATCATCATGCTGACATCATTGCTGACGTCACCCGCCGCACGAAGTCACATCCGTTGACGTCATGCTGCCGTCATCAGCACTTTTTGCGTGAAGGAGCAAAAATCGCACTTCGGAACCCCAGAATCAGTTTCTGAGGCAGTTTTTGTGATTTCATCGCTAGCTTTTTTAGGCCTGAATGGGGAATCTTTAGGGAATCTTTTCATTCTGCAGCCCCCAGCAGGCTTGAAAGGCGCCAAACGACCCATTTTTCTTCGCGAAGCTTGCTGAGAGGAGCAGAAAACAGTTTTGAAGGAAAGAGAGGCCGAACAACTGCCATTAAATGATGATTTAACACACAGCACGTAAGAACAACATTTGTTTATTGCCAAAGAGTATCAGAGGAAGAAGAAGAGCCAAAGAGTATCAGTCAAGATTTTTTAGGGGCTCGAAGCACCTGAACATTGATGAGGCCCCCCCAGAAAGTCAAATCAAGAGGCGTAAGCCCGTCCTTGCCCTCAAATCACAGTTAAAGCTTTAAATGCAGACAGACAACAAAGAGGCAGAAACCCATACACATTTATTGCAGAAAACACGGCACCAAGCCGCCAAGGACTACAAAACTTATCCAGTTTTGATACGGCCGCCCTCAGCGCAGCCCGAGTTGTTTCATGCATTTATTTCTACTAGAGTTAGGTCAATTAATTATTCTTTATGACCTGATTAGGTCAAGATGTAATAAAGGAACTCTGTAGATAGTTTTGCCCTATATATACCACCCTCTACATTGTTTCAAGGGTTGGTTGATTGAGAATTTTCACTAGAGACTCGCATTGTATACCTGAGTTTTTTCTATAATCAAAGATTGCTGAAAGCTTGAAGAGCAAACTGACTGTTGTAAATGAATGTTTTTGGAGATATGAAAATGGAATTCTTGTGCTGCAGCCTGAAGCAATAAGTGCATCTTACCTCTGTTTATTGTTTACCACTATCTAAATAGCAGAAAGAAAGAATAGCTTAGAATTTGTTTAAATACACTCTATGCTCAATTTCTGCTATTTCTTTATGTTTTCCTCTGATTGAATTGGTTATGAATATGAATTCCTCCTGGCTCATGTTTACCCCGATTCACTTGTGTTGGCCAATTATCTAGGGATTCTTCACTGCCCCTAGGTAGCGCTCTGTTACCTCCTCTGTTAAGCTGACTGAGAGATTCTTAACTGCCTCTCATTACTTAGCATTCTTTCCATCATTTAAACCTGAAATATTGTTTCATGCTCAGCTATCTTGCTCCATTTTCCCTCTCTTGTGACCGAAGAAATGCACCAGCAGTTCTCCTCCTCAACTCCACGCCCAATGGTTTGAAACTTCCAGACTATGCCTTGCCTCTCTGTCTGAAAACATCAATTTTCCCACCAAAAAACAAAACAAAACCCTCTGAACTCAGGACCTAGCCTAAAATCCTTTTCAACAAAGCCAAATCTAAAAGAGAGAGCCCTCTCTGATTGCAGGTTGGCTAGAACCTGCAGTCCAAAGTTGGTCTGTGGTTACCTCGGTCGTATCCTTTTCCAGAGCTTAAGGACAACCTGAGTGATAACACCTTCAGTTTTGGTGTGGGCCTTCCACAGGTCCTTAAACAATCAAACACTTTCAATTCCTTCAAACATTGCATTGACCTTCCATGGTTACTTAGTCAATCAAAATGGAGTTAAAGCAATGTATGTTAATATGCCATTTAAGTAATTTATCAAATTGACATTGCATGTTGTATAAGAAATTGTCCTTTTGGTGAAAATCTACAACGAAATTTGTCTTTAGTGTTAAAAACCTGCAAGTTCAATATATTATGTGGATTGCATATTTTGGCATCCAAGGAATATAGAGCAAATTCAACAACTGACATCAAACAAAAAGACAAGCAATCTTATATGGAAAAAAACAAAAAAAGAAGCGTTTTCAAGTACCAATGTTCTGTATTTCTTACAGCTATTTCATATGGCTCTCATTGGAACGATTGATCTATCTCATAATTTTTTGGAATTTTCTTATTTGGTTAACCAGGTTATATTGTAATTATTTATAGTCAAAATGTTTTGACTTTCAATTAGTTCTGAAAATTTTAAAAATATTTATAAAGTTAACTAAAGTTTTGAAAAAAATAACTATTAAACTGACTATTTTTAATTTTTTTAAATTAAAAATAATTTTTGAAATTTGAATTTCTATTTTCTTATTGGTTACTATAGATAGAATTTGTTAGAAATAAAAATTATTTTAAAAATAAAAAAATTCTATATGCCACCAAGTGTCATAATAATACACACATTAAATCTCAATATTTATGAAAAAGAGTACACACATCAAATCTCAATATTTATGAAAAAGAGTACACACATCAAATCTCAATATTTATGAAAATTTCATTATTTATAAAAATTTAAAATCAAAAATAAAAAAAATTATATTTACCACAAGCACACACATAAAATCTCAATATTCATGAAAATTTCATTATTTATATAAATTTCATTTGTTTCAAACTCATATTTGACTTTTAATTAATGTGTAACCTTTGAAAATAATTTACAAAGTTTACTCGAAAAATTTTACAATCACATTTTTATTTTAAGCTATTTTATTTTTGTGGTTATATATATATTTATATATTATTTTAAATGTGAAATTACTCTATATATAGATTCACTTTTATATATAATATTAACACATATAGTCTATTTAATATAAAAAAACATATAAGATTATTATGTTACACTTAGCTAAAATATTCTTAAGTTATAATGATAATTTTTTAACAAAATATCTTTTAATCGTTACAACTAGGACTCTAATACTATTGCAACAACTACAAAAAAAACCAGCAAACACATTTGTGATATTCTATCACTTTCTATATCAATATAGAGATATTTTTGAAGATGAAATCTAATGTCTTCCTCTAAATTCCAACATTTGTGTTTCTTCGTACTTAATACAACTTCTTTAAATATATGATATATCAATATTGAGATATTTTTGAAAATGCAATCTAATGACTTCCTCTAAACTCCAACATTTGAGTTTCTTCATACTTAATACAACTTCTTTAAATAGATGATCAACATTTGAGTTGAAATATATATATATAATTATCCAAATTACTTTTTACCTTCACAAATTCATTTCTGATTGGAATTGATAGTCTCAATTTTACATTTATTGTCTATCTAATCTATTAATAACTTAAAGTCTCCCAATACTTATAAATATTTTTGTATTTTTTTCATAAAAATACAAAATGCCTAAAACTTAACTATTCATTTACTAACAACATATTTCAAAATAATATAAATGTTTTTCTTTTAAACATTTTTACCTACCTTTAATAGCTAGCTTGATTTTAAAGGCAACTTGTGTAGGAGTCATATATGACATTGAAATATCAAGTTGTCAAATAATGCAAGGTAAAGACTTATAAGCATTTGTAGATGCATTATTTATTTAAAAATATAGACAACAAACAAAAGCCAATTGGAAAATTTTTGTCATAAATAATTTTAATGCAAAAATTTTTGTCATAAATAATTTTAATGCAAAATATAAATTTCATTGTTTTAACTAAACACTTATTGAATCTTAACTTTGTGGATTCAACTATAAAAATGTCTCTACTTAAAAACTTTAACAATTTTATTTGTTTTAATATTTTAAAAATTTGTTTTCATATTATGAAGTAGAAACCTAAATTCAAAATTTGAAGAGGATCTCAACTATTAAAATGTCACCTCAAATGGAACCTTGCAAATCACAAGTTTAAATAATTAAAAAAATTTAAAGTCTGTATGCATGGCCATGAAAGAAATTTTTTTTTTTTTCTTAGATACAATAACCTCCGCTATCAATTACTTTTTCATAAAAAAAATAAGTACTAAACAACAATAACGCATATTACACTTATTTTAGTTAGATTTCATAGATTACTTCTTAAAAAAATGAAAACTTGAATGACTATATTACGTTATGAAACATGAACTTTGTAAGTTTGAAAAGATTAAATGATGATCAAAACCATGATTGAATTATTAAATTACCAGTGTATAAGTTTGGTCATTTTGAATATCATCGATCATAAAATATATCACTAGTGAGTTTGGTCATTTTGAGTATCATCCATCATAAAATATATCAAAAATTAGTGAATATCATCATTATGTTGGTGAATTCATATGATTCTATGAGAGATTTAAAGCTAATCATGGACTTTCAAAGAGTTTTTTTTAGATCAATAGCATCTCATTTCTGATATTAAAGTATTAGAAGATCAATCTTTCTTTGTTGTGTCATTATACTTTATGTGAAGATTCCACTATTCATTTGGTATTGTGATTATTAGAAAGAGTGGTGGGACTTGAGATCTTTTTGACATCAAAGTTAGTTTCTTTCAAGATTGCAGTCAAAATTTATGAATAAGATGTTGTCATCTGTAGATTTAATGGTTATTGGATTTTTTCATCAAATGTATATTAGTGGATCCATTTGATTTAGACAACTAACTATGATATATCTTTTTATTGAAATTGATTTTTTATAATCTCTTTTAATATGTTGACTATAAAAAAATATTTGAGGAGAGTTTTTGGTTTTGGGAAAGAGAAGGACTTTTTATAACTCCTTCATGTTAGAATTGATCCAAGCTCTATGTGAACTAGTCATATGTCATTTTTTGTTTTGTCTTCCAAATTTTACCTTACATTTTTAGCATATCTCAGTTATGGAGGATATTGGGAATATTTTGGGATTTTTAAAGAGAGTTGTAGAAAGATTATACACATATGCTTTCCCTTGTTTTGAGCTTGGCCTAATTAAGAACATTCTAGACAAAATTATTTTCAAATGGAAAAAAAAATAGATGGATGTAAATATTGGATTATGAGAATATAACATTCTAGTGCAAGGTCTAGCATATTGAAGGCCATCTACATGATTCTTGCCCTCATGAATGAGCTCATGTTTTAAGGAAAAAGGGGGCTAATTCTAACTAAAAAAATTGGGTATTTATATTAAATGGTGATGAGGAAAAGATGATGAAAAAACCATAAATTAAAAAAATGTTAATATCACTTGTTCAAAGTTTCATTTGGGGAACCTTTTCTTGACAATGAGGAAAAGGACGATGAACATCAACAAACCATAGATTCAAAGAAGGCTAATATCACTTGTTCAAAATTTTCGTTTAGGGAACCTTCTCCTATCTTGGAGGATAAAGCAAAAGACATCATATTGAAGATCATCTACATGATTCTTGCCCTCACGTGTGAGCTCATATTCCATGGAAAAATGGGGCTAATTCTAACTAAAATAGTTGAGTATTTATGTGGAATGGAGATGATAAAAATGCTGATGAGCATCAATAAACCATAGATTCAAAGAAGGTTAATATCACTTGTTCAAAAGTTTCAATTGGGGAACCTTTTCCTATCTTGGAGGATAAAGAAAAAGGCATAGATATTGAGATCGTAGGTGTACCTCGTGGGAGAACAAAGCATCTGCATGAAACTAATAACAATACTCCATAGGCCCCGAGGGTTAGTTAAATTGGCCTAGTCATTTCTATTAAAGAACCTTTGCTATTGAGATGCCATGGGTTCAATTATATTGACACTCTCAAGGTCAGGCTCTGTGGTTGAGCCAACAGAAAGTGATCCCTTCAAGTGGATCTACCTAGTACAAATATTTTGTGGATGTAGCGATCACTGATCTCTGACATTTGTTAACCACATAGAAAATAAATAAATAAGAGTACTCCATAATATTTGGAAATGTTAAAGAAAAAGACATAGATACTAGGATGGTAGTTTATAACACTACTCCATATTCTTTGAATAAGTTCATTCTCATGCAAATCCATATATTAATAATAAACATGTTAGCAACACTTATTTCATTATTTGGTTTTCATATAAAGCTTCACACATTAGTAACACTAAACATTGTAAGTAATCAATAGCCCTATATAAAATATTCATTTTTCGCAAATACTCATTGTGTTATGTGGAAATTATTTCCTTTATCTAGAATGTTCCTAAAATATACTAATTTTTGTTGATGAGATTTGTCATAAGTAAATATTATATTTATATCTAATTTATTTTGTTTTATTTTATTATTATTTGAGTTATAAAGTGTTATTGTGTCGTTAATTTCATTTAAAAAAAAGAACTAGGTAATATATATTAGCAAAAATGGTTATATCTAGGCTACTAGCACATTAAAACATACCTATTGTCTTCATGCCTCATTGTTTACGCATCGTATGTTCAAATTATAATCTTATAATATATATGGACAAAATTTCCCATGTTTTCCTATTACTATATCATATAAAAGACACCTAAGATACTAAGAAATTTAAAAAAACATAGACTATTTAAAATAGAGATCACTTGTATCCTATTCTAGGCTTATAGCTGTATGTTCAAGCTCTTTCTCTCCAATTTCCATATCTAACATCATAAATTCATTAGTAGTGTTTAAGAAATAACTTGAATGGTTAATTGGCCATTAAATTGAAGCTAGATGTAATAACCTTATGTTAAAAGTTCATGTAATAAAGTTAATAAAAGCAAAATAAGACCAAGGTTATGCGATACATATTCCAAACTGAATATTGGGAAAAACATCATAGTGGGTGTTCATTTGGTTTATTATGGCTAAAGGAAATTAGAAAAGAAAATGGCAAAGGCTTTTCAAAGGCAAGAGACATTAATTGGCATTTTATTTATGAAAATAAAGGAAATTAAGAGAAAATGAAAGCGAAAGGTCACAGGTTGCATGTAAGAAGGAAATTGAATGGAAATAGAGGAAAATGAAGAAAATAGAGGTCCCAGTAATAAAAAGGCTTATGAGGATTAGTTCACAGCTTTTGGCAGTTGAGCCTTTTGTTAGCTCAGTTTTGGAGCTCTTCCTTTATTCTCTCTATTCTCTCATACTCTTGCACACTTAGAACATTCTTGAAGCACTCTAGCATTAGAGAAATGAAGACAAAGGAAGGACATGGAGGTAAAGGGAAGCAAAGATCAAGCAAGGAAGAGTTGTATCAAGTGGTTATAATAGGATTACTTGCAGGTATTGAGTTGTATGTATGATTTCTTTGCTATTTTTGGCATGCATGGTATATGCATGTGTGTATTTGGTTCTCGTGTTGTCATTGGCATGGATTTTTCTAGGTGTGACAGTGGTTTCAACCTTGCCTTGTGATCTAGGTGGATGTCGTTGACCACCTACCTATTCCACCTAGATCTCTAGTCTATTTCATCAGTTTCCTTGATTATAGCAACATTTACTATTTTTAGCATTTTTTGGGTCTTGAACTTCTGGATCTATTTTGAACCCCTAAACAACATTTTTTAGGCTCACAAAATGGTAATTCCAACCTCAAATATTGTATTACTGGGAGAGATCTTTCCAACAAGGTATCGTACACTCCAAATGAAGATCATATTACCAAGTTACGACGTGAGGAAGTTGGCTTCCCAACTAACCCCAACGGGGCCCACAAACTCTTGGCATTCCATTTCGTAGGGTTATGGTGTTGGGTTGTTTGGGGTTTTCCTTTACTGTTCAATAATAAAAAGGCCCTTGAGCCTCATTGTAACACAATTAAGAGGCATGTAGCCACCACATCTCTTCTCATAGATAAGCTACCATTTCCTGAGCTAGTTTATTTCCATTATGATTGTAAGCATCTTTTAGTTCTTTGATATTAATGAAATGAAGATTTATTTCTACTGCATCTCTGTGTTTATGTTTATATCTATATTGTTTTGTGTTCCTGCATAAGTCTAGATTATTGGTATCAAATTGGTTTGCTCTTTCTCTATTTCTCTTTGCATGTCCCCAACGAGATCAAGGTATAAGGATTTATGGCTCGAAATGGTTGAACCTTTGCAAGATCAACCTCACAAACCTCGATGCCCTCCAATGGTGGAAGAAAAGAAAGACGAAGGAGCAGGAGATCCTTTCAAAATATTGTTTGAGGAAGCCCTCAAGTGATAGAAGAATGCGATGATGGATAAATTTGCCAGATCTTTCGGCAGCTACCTATAGGCGATACATATTCATCCAACAACCTCTATGGAGGCGCCACTCCCTCTATCAACAAGTTAATCATTTTCTTAATTAATCTTTTTGATCGGATGGCCTGGATTGAAAGATGCCAGTATATTCTTGTAGTCGTCACTAAATCAATGAATAAAATTCGCTACAGTAACTTTCTTGCATGTCTATAACAGATACTTACACCATACTTAATTTAATTTTTTACAAAGCATGATTAAGAATTTATTGTGCCTCCATGTATGTAGGATTAAGAAAAAATAAAATAAAAAAATTAGTGTCAAACACCCGTCTCTCACATTGCCTTTGAAAGTGGTCTCTTTGCATTCTAAAACATATGAATTGTTGAAGCATAAGGACACATTTTGATCCATTACAAAGACGGTTGAACCATTTATGCCCGACAATCATCCATAACCATGACAATGAGGTATGTAGGCATAAATTTGAGTAATAAGGACATGTTTCATGCATTACAATGAAAATGATGCCTCTTTGCATTCTGAAATGTATGAAACCAGGTTATTCACTCTTGGGGTGGGTTAATGTATAAAGCAAGTCATTAATAATGTGCAGATGGGTGGGTTAATGTATGATGCGGGTCGTTAATAATGTGCAGATTCTAGGAGTGAGGGCTATTCCTTATTCGCTATTGGGGTGGGTTAATGTATAATGCAGGTCGTTAATAATGTGCAGATGGGTGGGTTAATGTATAACGCAGGTCATTAATAATGTGCAGATGGGTGGGTTAATGTATGACATGGGTCGTTAATAATGTGCAGATGCTAGGAGCGAGGGATATTCCTTAGGCACGGGCTAACCTCAACCATGCTGCATAGGCACTTACTGTCTCCTCAAGTAAGCCAACAATTTAATTTGATCAAATCCCCCATTATTATTATTATGTTGTAGTTGCTTGATTCTCCTCATGAATATATGTATCAAATTTTATACATTACAGATTTGCAGAATACATTCTCTTCATTCTCACTCTCATTAGTCTCACTCATTGTAATTATCTAAAAAAATTGCATGTTGTGTTGTGTACTTTGACTAGGGATATTGGCTCAACTTATTTCATCGTAGCAGATAAGACCATTCTCAGCTCTGAATGTAGAAACTCGTTCAATGAGCAAATGGAAAATCAAGCGGAGTATTTCACTTTCTGGTTTCTGAAAGCAAGCAGAGAAGCTAATTATGTAAGGAGTAGAGAGCAGAGCAAAGACGAATCCCTGTGATGTCTTTGTGCATCTGATTGTATGGTTCCCTGTCAACTGGTATTTTTATGCATGTATCAGTTTCGGTTCTGTTATTTTCTGTGTTTTATTAATAGTGATTCAATCTTTGGTTTCCAATTAACACTTAAGCTTAGGCCTGTTGGGTTGTTTCCCTTTCATATCGGGGTGCCTGTTCTCTTACATGCATTGTTAAGATCCGCAGTGGAACCTCTGTTTACACAGGAAATCTTTGAAAAAGACTTAATCTGGACGTAGTTCTGGACTTGAAATATTATTGAATCTGGTTCATACCCATATCGGGTCCGAACCATTATCGCATCGCAAGAACCACAAGTGGAGTGGAAGGGACCTTCGGAACCGTCGAAGTCCGAACTCTGACAGCCTGGACCTGAACCATTATAGAGAAGAGTGGAAAGGTTATCGGGTTCGCGATTGTTATCGCATCGCCAGATCAGAATGGAAGGAGTGAAGGTTCATAAGAATAATTAAAAAGATAAACTTACCTGGACAAAATTATCTTTATTTTTATTAAATCTCGATAATTTTTTATTTTTTATTAACTTTTTCTCTAAATGTAAGTTCCTAAGAATAATTAAAAAAGATAAACTTACCCCACAAAATTATTTTTATTTTTATGAAATAGTGATCATTTAATTTTTATCATTTTTCTTTAAATATCTATCTATCTATATATATATATATCTATATATCTATATATATATATATATATATATATATAAATATATATATATATATATATATATATATATATATATATATATAGATAGTCGTAAAAGTTCTTCCACGCTGTCAGAACACGACATTAGTGATTATTAAAAAAAGAAAAACCAAAATCTATGATCGGCAGTGGAACCTCTGTTTACATAGGAAATATTTGAAAAAAGACTTAATCTGGATGTAGTTCTGGACTTGAAATATTATTGAATCTCGTTCATACCCATATCGGGTCCGAACCATTATCACATCGCAAGAACCACAAATGGAGTGGAAGGGACCTTTGGAATCGCATAAGTCCGAACTTCAAGAGCCCGGACGCAAACTGTAACGCCCTGCGGCTGGCGAGTCGCCCGGCCGTGCCCACCGATCAACTGAAGTAGCGCGCGAGGCAAGGAAGGCAACCAATAGGTGAGACATGTATGTGGACGAAGTTTGGTTGCCTCACTTATACGTGGGCAGGCTGAACAAGTCACCCGCAGGCCGACCAGGCGAAGTTGTGAAACGGGCGAGTTTTGGTAGGGCGGTCCCATGTGATGGGCGGGCCGACCAACATATGAAACGAGTTTTGCAACCAAAGGTTCATTAGATGGGCGAGATGAACGAGTCAGCCGGGTGGCACGACTCGCCCACCCACCATATGAATAGTTGGTGTGATTGGGAGGTTGAACACATTCGAACACATTTGCTCATCAAAACGAATTTGTGGAGAGTGTGAGCTAGCCACAGCAAGGGCACTGATAACTGTAGGTTATGCAACTGCTCGTCGCGCAGGCAGACACAGACTTCGCATGGAGGTTTGTGTGAATGGATGGCACGGGTCGTGGGCTGCACGAAGGTGCGCGCCCGTCGGTTGTGTGCACGGGTGAAGGGATGCACGAAGGCGCCCACCCATCGGTCGGTAACACGAGTGGAGGGATGCATGAAGGCGCCCGCCCGTCGGTTGTGTGTGCGAGTGGAGGGCTACACGAAGACACCCGCCCACCGGTTGGTGAACTCGGGTGGAGGGTGCACGAAGATGCCTGCCCAACAGTGTAACAAACTCGGGTGAGAGTTCGGGTGGAGGGCCGCACGAAGGCGCGCCCGCCCGACGCGTGCAAGGACTTTTGTGTATCGTGTGGATTGTGTGGGGACCGACCACCGTGCAAGGTGTGCACGAGGTGGGCGCCCGTTGGCAAAACGACACAGGTAAAAACACCGGTGGAGCATTTGCTCCCGGTCATTTGTATTTTCACAAAATCATAATAAAACATTATTATTGCATATGATGGTGTCCTCTCTACTGTGTTGATGTTTATGGTTATGTTTATAATGTTAATGGATTCTGCACATTAATATTGTTAATGAAAGATGATGAATGTTAGGCATAGTTCGCAAAGTGACTTAACAATGGAACATGTTAGCTACTTAGGCGGTGCCGCACGACTGCCAATTAACGAAAAAAGAATTGGGGGTGTGACAGATGGTATCAGAGCTACTTGCAGAGAACAGACATGTATACAAGGAAACGTTATGGAGAAATCGTGGATTAACAGTCTAGGTTTCGTGGACTTGATGGTTCATGGCAAGACCATTCAAGCTCTGGTGGACACGGGGGCCACTCATAACTTCATGACGACCCGGTTAGAAAAAGAGGTTGGTCTGATGATCTTCCCGTCAAATGTGGAAGTCAAGGCGGTGAACTTTAGAGCTAAAGTGGCGGGTTTGGCACACGAAGTGCCTGTGCAGATAAAAGACTGGAAGGGTGAGTTGGACTTCACAGTGATGGATATGAATGACTTCGACATGATATTGGGGCAAGATTTCTTGAAGGGAAACAAAGCAATTGTTGTCCCCTTCTGTGATGAGGTGTTGCTGGTTGGACAGTCACAAACTTGGACTTTTCCCACTCATAGGCAAAGGCGAGAAGTCAAGGTGCAGCATGTTTCTGCACTGTTTGGAGAAGGCTATGAAGGAGTCAAATATGGATACATATGTGGTGATGTTCAAGGGAATCGAAGGTTATGGAGTGAGGACACCTGTTCCAGTCGAGATTTTGAGGTATTGGCCAAATATGCAAATTTGATGCTTGATGAGCTACCAAAGAAGCTTCCACCAAGGCGCGCAGTGGACCATAGCATAGAGCTTGAGCCAGGAAAGCAACCCCCAGCTAAAGCACCTTATCGGTTGTCAAGACCTGAGTTGGAGGAATTGAAATGACAGTTAAAGGAGTTAACTGATGCAGGTTTCATTAAACCTTAAAGGTCCCCCTATGGAGCTCTATTATTGTTTCAATGGAAGAAGGATTCGAATGAGCTATGGATGTGCTATGATTACTGTGCATTGAACAAGCAGACTGTAAGGAACAGGTATCCTTTTCCATTGGATGCTGATTGCTTTGAGAAGCTTACGAAAGCCCAAGTGTTTTCCAAGCTAGAATTGAGGCATGGGTATTATGAGGTGTAGATAGCTGAAGGAGAGAAGAAGAAGACCGCGATAGTAACAAGGTATGGTAGTTTTGAATTCCTTGTTATGCCATTCAAGTTGTGCAATGCTCCTGCTATGTTTTGCACTTTGATGAATGATGTTCTACGTCCATACTTGGATTCGTTCATAGTAGTGTACTTGGACGATATAGTGGTGTATAGTGACAACATGTAGGATCATAAGAAGCACTTGGCGATGGTGTTAGAGGCACTGAAGGAAAATCAGTTGTACTTGAAGAAGTCTAAGTGTATGTTCGCTCAGACTGAGATTCTGTTCCTTGGACATATAGTGGGTCAAGGGTACATGCGGATAGAGCCGAGCAGAGTGAAGGTGATCGAAGATTGGGTTGAACCGAAGAATGTCCATGATATGAGGGTGTTTTTGGGCATGACCAACTACCAACGAAAGTTTGTAGAGGGGTACTCCAAGGTAACATCATCACTGACATACCTATTAAAGAAAGACAAGAGATGGAGTTGGACAGACAAGTGTCAAGCAGCATTTGATGACTTGAAGAAGAGGATGGTTACAACACTAATACTGAAGTTGCCAGAGTTCGAGAAACCGTTTGAGGTACACACAGATGCTTTGGATTTTTCCATAGGAGGGGTTCTTATGCAAGATGGTCATCCGGTGGCATACAAGAGTTGGAAGTTGTAGGATAGAGAACGAAGGTATCCGGTCCATGAGAAGGAGATGACTGCAATCATCCACTATCTTCATGTGTGGAAGCATTACCTAATTGGGAAGCCGTTTGTTGTCAAGACATACAACGTTGTAGCAAGTTATTTTGCATCACAACCGAAGCTTTCTGCAAAGAAAGCTCGTTGGCAAGACTTCTTAGTAGAGTTTGACATGACTATTGAGTATAGACCGGGTAGACACAATGCAGTAGCAGATGCCCTTAGCAGGAAGGGACAACTTGTAGCATTGGAAGGAGAAGACCGGGTAGCAAGGAGTAGGAGTCGAGTTCAGATGTCAGAAGAGATGCAGAATAAGCTCAAGGAAAGTGTTGAGACCGATACTTAGGTGCAGAATATAGTGAAGTAGATAAAGGAGGGGAAGACACAAAAGTTCTTTCTACAAGATGGATTCTTGTTCTTTGGAAACCAACTCTATGTTCCAAAGTCATATGGGCTCAGGAGGCACCTTTTGAAGGAGTGCCACGACTCACTGTGGGCTAGCCACCCAGGGTAGCATCGTTCTTTGGCATTGTTGGAGAGAGGATTATTTTGGGGGAAGATGCGGGAGGATGTAGAGGAGTATGTACATATGTGCATCATTTTTCAACAGGACAAATCGGCTACTTAGAGGCAAGGAGGTCTATTGCAACCTTTACCGATTCCTAAGAGACCATGGATGAGTGTCTCGATGGACTTCATCACTCAGTTGCTACAGGTTCATGGGTATAATGGGATTATGGTCGTGGTTGATTGTTTCTCAAAGTATGCTGTCTTTGTTCCAACAAAGATGTCATGTGGAGCCGAGCGGACTGCGGAATTGTTCTTTAAATTATTGAGGGATGCCATTAAGAATCGTGTCGGACCGAGATCTGCAATTTACAGGTAGATTTTGGACCACATTGTTCAAGTTAGTCGGGACAGAGCTGTTGATGAGTTCGAGTTACCATACACAGACAGATGGACAGACCGAGAGGATCAACACATTGCTGGAGGATTACTTGAGACATTATGTGACAGATGATTAGAAGAATTGTCCTGAACTCTTGGATATTGCTCAGTTTAGCTACAATATTGAAAAGAGTTCTGCGATAGGGTATAGTCCATTTGAGTTGGTGAATGGACAAATGCCAGTCACACCGCATACCGTAGTAACAAAAGGTTTGTTGAGGAGTTCTCATGTGAAGAAGTTCATGAAGGCTTGGGATGAGACCTTGGAGCTGGCACAGTTGCGCTTACACGAAGATGCAAGGAGAATGAAGAAATGGGCAGATAGAGGAAGATGGGATGTACACTTTAGTGTGGGAGATATGGTGTTTCTCGGGATTAGCGGAGATTAGTTTCAGCCACCTAAGGGGACTGCGAGAAAACTGACAAGGAAGTATGAGGGACCATTCCAGGTGAAGAAGAGAGTGAAGCAAGTTGCTTACGAGCTGGAGGTTCCACGCCATATGCACATGAGGCATCCAGTTTTTCACATGAGTCAGTTGAAGAGATGCAGACTTGATACTGATCATCCAGAGAGAGTGGAACCACTAAGGGGACCAGCCATGATTGTGGACAAGCCTCACTTAGAGATGGACAAGATTCTGAGTGTTCGATCTAGAGGGCTTGGTTGCCACATGAGACGGGAATTTCTTGTCAAATGAAACAATGCATCGGAAGAGGATAGCTGGGAAATGGAGGACTCACTTTGGAGATGGAAGCGGAAGATTACGAAGTATCACAGGAAGCTATGAAGTAGAGATGGATTGCCGGGGACAGCAATGCTTTTGGGTGGGGGAGAATGTAAAGCCTTGCGGCTGGCGAGTCGCCCGGGTATGCCCACCGATCAACCAAAGTAGCGTGCAAGGCAAGGAAGGCAACCAATAGGTGAGACATGTATGTGGATAAAGTTTGGTTGCCTCACTTATACGCGGGCAGGCTGAACGAGTCACCCGCGAGCCGACCAGGCGAAGTTGTGAAATGGGCGAGTTATGGTGGGGTGGTCCTGTTGTGGCCAGCAACAACCCCCCTCGTTCAATCTAGTATCAGCCACGATACTAAATGAATGGGGACCCTTAGTTAATTTTTTAGGAAAATCAAGGATTTCTTTTTGAAGTTACAACCATACGCTTAGAAAAGGTTTCTTGAATGTCTTAAGCCTAAGCCTATGTTCATGAAAGCAAATCTTTAAGGTCGCACCACATAAGGATAAGAAACACCTTCGTTTCCCTTCTAAAGACCAATATGCGCGCCGCCCCAGTGTTAATAAAAAAATCGCATCGCAACATACTAGCATCCATAAAGAAAAGCTTACAAATCCGCCGATATGCGATATTGTGATCGCGCGATCACATATCGCAGAAATAAGGCAGGCGAAGTTTGGCAAACATTGAATTATTGCGATCTGCGATATTGCGATCGCTGCGATTTGCGATTGCGCGACATGCAAGGGTACGTTGGCAAATCATAAAGCACCTTAGTACGAATCCTTCGGGCGCGTCACCCAAAGAAAAGCCACTTACTATAACCTCACTTGAAATTATGCGCTTTTAATGATAGTAATAAATTAGTTGTCAGTTACTAAGTGGAATAAAGACGCGTGTCTCGATGCGGATTTGCTTCACGTAAGGTGGCATATCTGATTATCTCTTGCATTTAAAACTCTCCCATCACCTTTCTGATCAGTCTTTCCATTTCACTCGTAACCTGCAGGAGCAAAGTGCGAAGGCAAATCAGACAGAAGCGCAAAGCGAAATGGGAAAGAAGAACAAAGCTCGAAGCTCTGAAACAAGAGAAAAAACCAAGGAGATGGCGCCCCTGTACACAGATACAACCTGCAACAGAGATGTAGGTATCTCAACATGGGAAGGCATGTATTTCTCATCAAGACCATTCGACCCAAATAATGTGGCCCAGGAATTTACAACCAACGTCAAGATAAGAGTGTTCTCTGGGAAGAAAGATCTGTTTGATGATCTCTTTCAGAGTAAGAGCTCGCTCAAAGAGATTTTGCTAGAAGCTCAGTCGAGGTTGTCTCCAGACGACCTCCGGAAATTCACGTTATATAGAGAGAGAAGGTTGGCTAGTATTCCACTAGAAGGGCTGCGAGTAGCTACTAGAGAACCGACTCCGAGCATCAGCCTCAGTGAAAACTCCAGCGCTTCCAGATCTAAGTCCAGCGCCGCAAAACAAATATCTGAACATCCTGAAGAGTTTGTGCACGACAAAGAAAAGAACGAAGAAACAACCAAAGACACAGCTCAGTCAAGTACGATGGCTCAGCAGCAAGTTATCGCCTCACCACCAAGAAACGTTCCTCCTCCTGTCGTCGAAACACCTCTTGTCACAACAGAGTTGGATAAAGAGTGGGAAACCTTCAATGAATTAATTAATCTTGAAGGGAAGTCCCGAAGACACCTGTGGGCAATACACAGGTGGTGCAAGAGGTCGTCTCGACCATAGTCAGTAGCGCCGCAGAAGCAGAACACCTTCCTATCTCTCCATCCTCAGAACTTCTACTCAACGTAGAAGAAATTCCTCCACTGGACGTATTCTACAGTCCCCAGCACAAAGCAGTTGTAAGGAGACAAAGAAAGAAGAGAAATCTTGAGAATGCACTATCTCAAGATGCTGAACATCTAGACGTCTTGTGGAAAGACCCAAATAATAATCCAACCGAGAATCTCACGAAGCTGTCTTAGATTGCAGGAGCATATGCTTCTGCAACTATTGACAAGGCCTCTGAAGTTCAGCAACTCCTAAAAGAACATGAAAATCAAATACAACTGCTACAACAACAGTTGCAACAAGCCAGCGCAAACACTGAAACTTCCAGACAGCTCGAAAAGCTACAGGAAGACTTTCGCCAGATGCAGGTAAGCTATCAAAGAAGTCTTGAAGAAAAAGAAAAGCAACTTCAGACGGTGCAAGAAATGCATAAAGATGAACCTAAGCTGGCAGAGTTTATTTCAGAGTCCATCGGCTTGAACGAGCAACTATCATAGCAACAGGAAGATATGGTACGTAGAATATCACAATGGAGACACTTTTGTGAACTAAGCGACAGGATCACCAGCCAGGTGGTGGAATTGCGGAACGACTATGATCAGAACAACAAAAGAGTAACAGAATATTTGACTTGGCAAGATGATGAGGAAGGGAAGAGAGCAGGGGCAACCAAGATTAATTAAAATCACAAGGAGCTGCTCTTTAATAAATGGGACGAACAAATCACACAGGCGGAGCAAGCAGCAGAGACAGCGGCGACACAAGCGAGCATCCTTATCGACTGTGTAAATGAAAATTTACACAGAGCCAATTTGATTTCAGAGACCACCCCGGGATACCTACCGAGCAAGTTACAACTGGAGACAGAATGGAAGCAGAAAGCGCAGGCAAACGGGAAAACAATCCAGGCATTGGCTAGACTAAATTGGGAAAGTTACTGGACATACTTAGTTAAACCGCACAGCCAATGCGTGACAGTGAGATGCATCATGAATGCAGCCGAGAAGGTAGCGCCAGCTCTTATGGATGCCGTTTTCGCAGCCCAGCTAAGCGCAGAAATCAGCCAGCCTACTCTTCTCAAGCCTATGCTTGACAGCTGCAACTTCAAAGACCAAGTTCACAAGTAATTTCATTTAGAATGTTGTTTTTTCCTTTTTAACTAAATTAGAAAAAGGGCGGTCATTTGAGAACCGTATCCTCAATTTTGTAATAATACTATTATTAGAATTAGGAAGTAGTATTTTAACCCTTCTCATTGCATTGGAGAAGGGTCCAGAAATTTGTCAAAAACTTGTCCTCGGAACATGCACTTCTGCACCCTCAGAGGAGGTTTTGATGAATGGAAGGATCGAGATTTATTTATGTTTGCATTTTAATGTCTGCTACTGACGTTGCACTACTGTACTCTTAGTAGATATTAGAACAAGTAGAGATAAATCGTTATTCCTTGAAGTCTGTGAGTAAAAATCAGTCATAAATGGTACTTTTATCTCTTGACGAATTTCTGTTTATATTCTTAGAGTGATATGCAACTGATATTGTTTATATGTTAATGTATGAGCATATGGGTTATCATTTGGCACTTTTGTACGGTGGACTCATTTATTTATGCTTGACATATGAATGATTTATTTATGCGATATGCTGTTCACAACTGTTTTGTTTAACTTCTTATGCAGAATGGTTCATCTTAAATGGTTTATATTCTCGTGATAGCTGAATGATCTTTATTACCAGTTATTATGTGAAATCTTTCTAAATCGCATAATGGAAAAGATATATCTCGGGTTAGTGTAGATTACATATGTTGTTTTCATTAGATTACTGTAGCGTAGAATCAGTTTGCGAGTTAGATTTAAATTAGTTTTAGAATGCTTCCAGAATCAACATAATCAAACTCTACACACACACACACATCCCATGCATCGGGAAGCTGGTCCCGTTACCCCCAGTCGGACCCGCTACTCCAAATGGGCAAGGAGCTGCCAACCAGGTTCCGGACCGGGTGGGTATCCCCCTTGTTGTTGACCCGATTTCGGGGCCCTCAACATATTTGGCGCTAGAAGGAGGGCCTGAGCATATTGTCTGTTGGAATGTTTTTAAATTAGAAATCTTGAAACAGGATGGTTGCTCATAGAATTCCTATTTGGAGTTGCATCCATGTTCCTGCCTCTTCCAACACTCCACCAGATGTGGTAAGGCTATTGTCTCAGGTAAAATTCAATGGTAAGAATAATTCTTCTGCATTCCACCATGCCCTGCAATTCATTCAAAGAGTTTCGAGTTCTGATATTCAGAAAATTGATGAAGGTGTTTTGTGCAGGATTTTTACTCTTACATTCACAGCGAAAGCTAGAAAATGGTGCAGAAACCTCCCAGTTGCATCAATCCACAGCTGGGACCAATTCGTTAGGACTTTCATCTTGGAATTTGATTGCTATGAATACGACTAGGTCTATGATGAAATCGACTATCTGCGGAAACAAGACGAACCCGTAAGGGATTTCAATATGCGATTTCATCTTAAATGTCTACAATATGACCTCGAGAACGAGCTCACAGATGAAGAATCTTCAGATTGTGACGAGTATTTCCTACCTCCTATATCTGACCAAACAGAGATTAGCCTAGGAGTCTTGCATGCTCTAGTACC
Organism: Pinus tabuliformis; assembly: GCA_031772625.1. Taxonomy (NCBI): domain Eukaryota; kingdom Viridiplantae; phylum Streptophyta; class Pinopsida; order Pinales; family Pinaceae; genus Pinus; species Pinus tabuliformis. Next base: position 1,147,325,222 of record CM062807.1, read on the forward strand.
AGAAAACAAAGATGAAAATACTGAAAGGGAAACTACCTTGGAACCAGAAGATGACTTTGACATAGAGTCAGACAATATCATTTCAAATCAACAAATGCTGATGCCAAGGTTAGATCCACCAACTGTTTCTCTTTCAAAAAATATCGGCACAAAAAGGTATGATCTAAAGCCCGATGCTTATAGTGAATCTGATGAACAAAATTTATTTGATGTTTTTAAATGCATTATTCCAGATTCGCATTTTTCTCTTTACCCCAATGTTTTTAGTGATGACGATTTTCCCCCTCATAATATCAAGCATATCTCAATAGACATAGAGGGTTATTCAAACAAATCATCATTGGGTTTTCAAAATAAATAGACCACTTTAGCACAGCCTTTGATCAGTATCAAACGAGAGCTGCCTGACCTCCCTTGTCTGAAAACATATAATGAAAAAGAGGAACCTAGGGAAAACTGTAAAGTCTTCCGTGATAGTTGCTTTGACAATTGTGACGATGTTGAGTTATCACAAGTAACTCATCTAGGGTCAGTTAATAAGGAACATCTTAGATCAGGAACTATTCCATATGACCCTCATCTCAAAGCAAAAGCTCATTTGAATAATTCTACTATCCAAGACAATACTCCGATCTATGATGCATATCAAGAGGAAAGCTACATCCCTGTTTGCAATCATGATTTAGTTCCTGATTCAAAAAACCTGGCCAGTTCTTGTGAAAAGCAAAAAGTTGCAAGTAACTCCCAGTTGTGCGATAACACTATTTGTATAAATACCCAATCATTTCTTTCTCACTTGCATTCATTTTGTACAAAATCGGATTTCTTTTTAAATTTTCAAATTTTTGATAAATCATATTTTAGCTATTTATATATGAGAACTTTCATTATCGCTAAAAGCTCAACGTCAACAAGCAACGGGTTACAAGTCATCGAAACTGAAAAACCCTTTTCACAATTTGACTCGTTATCCCTCCTATTGAAAGATCACCAATTCACATCAGAAATTCATCCTAATTTTTATGATCCAATAGGTACTCAGTTGGAAAAAACTTCTCTTGAGGAAAGAAAATCAAGCAGAATTCCAATTGAGGTTGTAGGTTCTTATTCCCTAGCCAACAATTTCGATTCAAGGGAAATTCGGTACTTTTTACCAATGCTTGGAAGATTCATACGGCTAGGAATAATAATGAATCGTTGGTTCCATTGGAAATATCATTTTACTTAGTTATTTCCTGTATATAGTTAGAATAGGAGTAGGAGTAATTTAGCTAGGTTGTTAGTTTTTCTTTCAATAATTGATAGGCAAAGTTATTTATATTCTCTACATGACCCTAGGGAATGTTTGCCTCTCTCAAGTAATGTTTGTTCTGGCTAAACGGCATTTGACGTTTACTAAAGACACCTTGTCTCTGTTAACGATTTTGGACTTTGGCTCCTATGAACAACAAATCTTTTGAGAATTTGATCTTTATTATCGATAGAACTTTGACCCAGAAATGATGATAGTTTCAACTCCAAAAAATTAAAAGAAAGCTATCTCAGTGAAGGATTTGTTTTAGGTCAGCACAATGAAAGGTATCAATATTAAAATAAAGATTCTCTGTGAAAGCAGCCATTACCAAAAGCAGCCCTATCATTGTCGTCCAGAACTTTCTTAAGGAAAGAAAATTTGACTTCCTCCTTGCTGAAGGAAAACACAACATTCAGAGGAATGACCTAAAAAGATGCTATATCTCAAAGAATAAGAGGTCTCATCACGAGCCGACTTATCATGATCACAGATATTATAACTTGCTGACTTTGCCAAGACTGTCTACCAAAACAGGGCAATGACTCAAGATTGTTGCAATCAAAAGACAAGGGGTCTCATCACGAGCCAGCTTGCTCAGCAAAAGTGTAAATCAGGTGAATGACTGTGTCATAATTTGGCCACCAAACCAAGACATTGTTCTTTAGAGAATAAAAAAGGAAAAAGCATCAAGAAAGGGATTCTTTCTGAAAAAGTTGTAAATAACCTGAGGCAGGATAAAGGATCATTCCTGGATAATAGGTAACCCTGTCGAGGCTATGGATGCCTGCTGGCAGCAGTGGCTCTACCTGTGACAAAGGAGCATATTTAAGAAGGACTGATACATAGAGAACACTTTATTTTTATGTTTTACAAGACCAAGTAATGACTGATTTAAATTCGAATACAATCTGGGGATGCAAGTAATTGAGCTAGAATGGAGCTGAAACAAAACATCATTGACGCTTTGAAGTATCATTTGTTTTTATCTTTTTATAATAAAGTTCAAATTTCCTGAGAAAATTTTTTTTAGAAGTTTGAAAACGTCAATAGAAAAAGAGCAGAGATAACTGGTTCTCCCAAGTGAATCACCAATTGTTGTGGCCAACAAAACCCCCCCTCGTTCAATCTAGTATCAGCCACGATACTGAATGAATGGGGACCCTTAGTTAATTTTTTAGGAAAAGCAAGGGTTTCTTTTTGAAGTTACAACCATACGCTTAGAAAAGGTTTCTTGAATGTCTTAAGCCTAAGCCTGTGTTCATGAAAGCAAATCTTTAAGGTCGCACCACATAAGGATAAGAAACACCTTCGTTTCCATTCTAAAGACCAATATGTGCGCCGCCCCAGTGTTAATAACAACATCGCATCGCAACATACTAGCATCCATAAAGAAAAGCTTACAAATCCGCTGATATGCGATATTGCGATCGCGCGATCGCATATTGTAGAAATAAGGCAGGCGAAGTTTGGAAAACATTGAATTATTGTGATCTGCGATATTGCGATCGCTGTGATTTGCGATTATGCGACATGCAAGGGTACGTTGGCAAATCATAAAGCACCTTAGTACAAATCCTTCGGGCGCGTCACCCAAAGAAAAGCCACTTACTATAACCTGACTTGAAATTATGCGCTTTTAATGATAGTAATAAATTAGTTGTCAGTTATTAAGTGGAATAAAGACGCGTGCCTTGATGCGGATTTGCTTCACGTAAGGTGGCATATCTGATTATCTATTGCATTTAAAACTCTCCCATCACCTTTCTGATCAGTCTTTCCATTTCACTCGTAACCTGCAGGAGCAAAGTGCGAAGGCAAATCAGACAGAAGCGCAAAGCGAAATGGGAAAGAAGAACAAAGCTCGAAGATCTGAAACAAGAGAAAAAACCAAGGAGATTGCGCCCCTGTACACAGATACAGCCTGCAATAGAGATGCAGGTATCTCAACATGGGAAGGCATGTATTTCTCATCAAGACCATTCGACCCAAATAATGTGGCCCAGGAATTTACAACCAACGTCAAGATAAGAGTGTTCTCTGGGAAGAAAGATCTGTTTGATGATCTCTTTCAGAGTAAGAGCTCGCTCAAAGAGATTTTTCTAGAAGCTCAGTCGAGGTTTTCTCCAGACGACCTCCGGAAATTCACGTTATATAGAGAGAGAAGGTTGGCTAGTATTCCACTAGAAGGGCTGCGAGTAGCTACTAGAGAACCGACTTTGACCATCAGCCTCAGTGAAAACTCCAGCGCTTCCAGATCTAAGTCCAGCGCCGCAAAACAAATATCTGAACATCATGAAGAGTCTGTGCATGACAAAGAAAAGAACGAAGAAACAACCAAAGACACAGCTCAGTCAAGTACGATGGTTCAGCAGCAAGTTATCGCCTCACCACCAAGAAACGTTCCCCCTCCTGTCGTCGAAACACCTCTTGTCACAACAGAGTTGGATAAAGAATGGGAAACCTTCAATGAATTAATTAATCTTGAAGGGCAAGTCCCGAAGACACCTATGGGCAATACACAGGTGGTTCAAGAGGTCGTCTCGACCATAGTCAGTAGCGCCGCAGAAGCAGAACACCTTCCTATCGCTCCATCCTCAGAACTTCTACTCAACGTAGAAGAAATTCCTCCACTGGACGTATTCTACAGTCCCCAGCACAAAGCAGTTGTAAGGAGACAAAGAAAGAAGAGAAAGCTTGAGAATGCACTGTCTCAAGATGTTGAACATCTAGACGTCTTGTGGAAAGACCCAAATAATAATCCAACCGAGAATCTCACGAAGCTGTCTCAGATTGCAGGAGCATATGCTTCTGCAACTATTGACAAGGCCTCTGAAGTTCAGCAACTCCTAAAAGAACATGAAAATCAAATACAATTGCTACAACAACAGTTGCAACAAGCCAGCGCAAACACTGAAGCTTCCAGACAGCTCGAAAAGCTACAGGAAGACTTTCGCCAGATGCAGGTAAGCTATCAAAGAAGTCTTGAAGAAAAAGAAAAGCAACTTCAGACGGTGCAAGAAATGCATAAAGATGAACCTAAGCTGGCAGAGTTTATTTCAGAGTCCATCGGCTTGAACGAGCAACTATCACAGCAACAGGAAGATATGGTACGTAGAATATCACAATGGAGACACTTTTGTGAACTAAGCGATAGGATCACCAGCCAGGTGGTGGAATTGCGGAACAACTATGATCAGAACAACAAAAGAGTAACAGAATATTTGACTTGGCAAGATGATGAGGAAGGGAAAAGAGCAGGGGCACCCAAGATTAATGAAAATCACAAGGAGCTACTCTTTAATAAATGGGACGAACAAATCACATAGGCGGAGCAAGCAGCAGAGACAGCGGCGACACAAGCGAGCATCCTTATCGACTGTGTAAATGAAAATTTACACAGAGCCAATTTGATTTCAGAGACCACCCCGGGATACCTACCGAGCAAGTTGCAACTAGAGACAGAATGGAAGTAGAAAGTGCAGGCAAACGGGAAAACAATCCAGGCATTGGCTAGACTAAATTGGGAAAGTTACTGGACATACTTAGTTAAACCGCACAGCCAATGCATGACAGTGAGATGCATCATGAATGCAGCCGAGAAGGTAGCGCCAGCTCTTATGGATGCCGTTTTCGCAGCCCAGCTAAGCGCAGAAATCCGCCAGCCTACTCTTCTCAAGCCTATGCTTGACAGCTGCAACTTCAAAGACCAAGTTCACAAGTAATTTCATTTAGAATGTTGTTTTTTCCTTTTTAACTAAATTAGAAAAAGGGCGGTCATTTGAGAACCGTATCCTCAATTTTGTAATAATACTATTATTAGAATTAGGAAGTAGTATTTTAACCCTTCTCATTGCATTGGAGAAGGGTCCAGAAATTTGTCAAAAACTTGTCCTCGGAACATGCACTTCTGCACCCTCAGAGAAGGTTTTGATGAATGGAAGGATCGAGATTTATTTATGTTTGCATTTTAATGTCTGCTACTGATATTGCACTACTGTACTCTTAGTAGATATTAGAACAAGTAGAGATAAATCGTTATTGCTTGAAGTCTGTGAGTAAAAATCAGTCATAAATGGTACTTTTATCTCTTGACGAATTTCTGCTTATATTCTTAGAGTGATATGCAGCTGATATTGTTTATATGTTAATGTATGAGCATATGGGTTATCATTTGGCACTTTTGTACGGTGGACTCATTTATTTATGCTTGACATATGAATGATTTATTTATGCGATATGCTGTTCACAACTGTTTTGTTTAACTTCTTATGCAGAATGGTTCATCTTAAATGGTTTATATTCTTGTGATAGCTGAATGATCTTTATTACCAGTTATTATGTGAAATCTTTCTAAATCACATAATGGAAAAGATATATCCCGGGTTAGTGTAGATTACATATGTTTTTTTCATTAGATTACTGTAGCGTAGAATCAGTTTGCGAGTTAGATTTAAATTAGTTTTAGAATGCTTCCAGAATCAACATAATCAAACTCTACACACACACACATCCCATGCATCGGGAAGCTGGTCCCGTTACCCCCAGTCGGACCCGCTACTCCAAACGGGCAAGGAGCCGCCAACCAGGTTCCGGACCGGGTGGGTATCCCCCTTGTTGTTGACCTGATTTCGGGGCCCTCAACAGGTCCCGTGTGATGGGCAGGCCAACCAACATATGAAATGAGTTTTGCAACCAAAGGTGCGTCGACTGGGCGAGATGAATGAGTCGGCCGGGTGGCACAACTCGCCCACCCGCCATATGAATAGTTGGTGCAGTTGGGAGGTTGAACACATTCGAACACATTCGCTCATCAAAACGAACTCGTGGAGAGCATGAGGCAACTGCAGCAAGGGCGCAGATAACCACAGGTTATGTGCCCACTCGTCGGGCAGGCGGACATGGACTTCGCACAGAGGTTTGGGTGAACGGGTGGCACGGGTCGTGGGCTGCAAGAAGGTGCCCACCCATCGGTTGTGTGCACGGGTGGAGGGTTACACGAAGGTGCCCGCCCGTCGGTCGGTAGCACGAGTGGAGGGCTGCACGAAGGCGCCCGCCCGTCGGTTTTGTGTGTGGGTGGAGGGCTACATGAAGGCACCCGCCCGCCGGTTGGTGACCACGGGTGGAGGGTGCACAAAGACGCCCACCCGACAGTGTAACAAACTCGAGTGAGAATTTGGGTGGAGGGTCGCATGAAGGTGCGTCCACACGACCTGTGTAAGGAGTTTGGTGTATCATGTGGATTGTGTGGGGAGTGACCACCGTGCAAGGTGTGCACGAGGTGGGTGCCCGTTGGCAAAACGACACGGGTAAAAACGCCGATGGAGCATTTGCTCCCGGTCATTTGTATTTTCACAAAATCATAATAAAACATTATTATTGCATATGATGGTGTCCTCTCTACTGTGTTGATGTTTATGGTTATGTTTATAATGTTAATGGATTCTGCACATTAATATTGTTAATGAAAGATGATGAATGTTAGGCGTAGTTCGCAAAGTAACTTAACAATGGAACATGTTAGCTACTTAGGCGGTGTAGCACGACTTCCAATTAACGAAGAAAGAATTGGGGGTGTGACATGAACCATTATAGAGAAGAGTGGAAAGGTTATTGCGTCCGCAATTGTTATCGCATCACCAGATCGGAACGAAAGGAGCGAAGGTTCATAAGAATAATTAAAAAGATAAAATTACCTGGACAAAATTATCTTTATTTTTATTAAATCTCGATAATTTTTTATTTTTTATTAACTTTTTCTCTAAATGTAAGTCCCTAAGAGTAATTAAAAAAGATAAACTTACCCCACAAGATTATTTTTATTTTTATGAAATAGTGATGATTTATTTTTTATCCTTTTTCTTTAAATATAATAAAAAATATGAAAAAAACATATTTAAATAGTAGTAAAAGTTCTTCTAGGCTGTTGAATATATTTAAACATTTAAAATTACAATTTTGTTAATGTAAAATCTCTATTTTATTAACAATTTCAGAACATGATGTTAGTGATTATTTAAAAAAAAAACAAAAACCAAAATCTATGATCCGCAGTGGAACCTCTGTTTACACAGGAAATCTTTGAAGAAGACTTAATCTGGACATAGTTATGGACTTGAAATATTATTGAATTTGGTTCATACCCGGGTCCGAACCATTATCACATCGCAAGAACCACAAGTGGACTGGAAGGGACCTTTGGAACCACCGAAGTCTGAACTCTGACAACCCGGACCTGAACCATTATAGAGAAGAGTGAAAAGGTTATGGGGTCTGTGATTGTTATCGCATCTCTAGATTGGAATGAAAGGAGCCTAGAATTGGAGTGTTGGAATGGCCGATAGCGATTTCCGATAGTCCACATACTATTGCATCAGGGTTACTGGAGCACTATGTTATTGCTCTGTTCCATGAATGATTACCATAATGGGTTCCTCCATTAAAGATTTATCCAAATTATTTTGATAAAAGCATATATCACTAATAACTATCATTTCTAGTGCCCGCTTTAAGATTTTTGGAACTATTTCAGATTTACGTATATAGTGGAACTATTAAAGATCTTGTGTATCTATTAAATTATACATGTCCATATTTGTGAAATAGTAATTTTAATAATAATAATAATAACCTAAATGTAAAAGTGTGGATAATATTTTGTATTAGATATTCATAAATATTAAGAAAAACACATTAATAATCATATTTTAAATAATAAGTATTAATTTATTTTCTTAAATACAATGGGAAAATCTATCATCAATGTGTTGACTCATCACCACCATTATTCAATGAAAACCATGTCACTTGATAGTCCATAAAACACTCCATAAGAAAGTAAGCTTTCACTCTTGTGGAAGGCTTGAAACCTATTTGCTTAAGTCCAGAGAATACGAACTCTAACCAAACATCTACAATTCTTTAACAAACTCTATGCCTAAATAGAAAATATAAATATAAAATACTATTAAAACAATAATTTGTTAATTTATATTTGCAATATCTTCCAATCTGAAAGACAAAAAATAAGTGAAATCTACAAAAAAAAAAAAAAAAAAAAAAAGGCCTCTCTTTTTATTTATCGGGAAAGAAGTCGAATTTCCCATTTAACACCTTGAAGATATAAATTTATTTTTAATTAAAAATAAATACTTAATATGTTTTTGTTAATTTTAAATATTTAATAACTTTTATAAACATCTCATTTTTTATGTTTTTTATTTTAATAATAATATTTTAAATATTACTTACTTTATATTTCTAATATAAAGTAAAATTTATAGTTTCACTAAATATAAATTTTAGAATGTAAAGTGTGAAAGAACAATACAACATTATAAATGGTTTTGAAAAAGTAGAAAAATATTTAAAAATTTGATGTAAATTGGAAAATAACAACACATCATAAATATATGGATTCCAAGTTGTAATTATAACACATAAAATTTTGAAATATTATATTAATTTTGTCTTTATTAAAGATAGAAATGTTAAAATATGAAGTGTATATTATATTATCGCATAGCAAGAACCACAAGTGGAGTGGAAGAGACCTTTGGAATCGGGGATGTCATGCCCCCAGGCCGGCGGTAGTCTTTCAACCGCTCTTGGCGAGGTGCGGCACCATCAAACACTTTCTTTTCACCAATACTTATGTTCATGGACTATACCTAACCATTAGTCTACTTACTTTGTTTTTCGCAACCAAGTATTATTATGTTTCCTTTATACCAATGAACACCCATACACATTCATTATCATCAGCAATTATACATGAAGAACACAATTGCACAGTATAAAGGGAGGGGCAACTCCCTGAACAATGAGTCTGCCCGATATCAATATATTATTCAACTTTACAATGTTTACAAAGCTTTACAAGTATACTTGGAAACACCAAGTTTCATACTTAGCCAATTTTACATCAAGGCCACACCTTCGTGTGCCAACCAAGTTCCTTGCCCAAGTTGGGTGGGCACGCCCTCACATAGACCGCCAACCGCACTCCTCAACCGAACTTCATTCACCTTGCACGACAGGCGGGCAACCTCACGCAAGTCACCCTTCGCTTGCTTCTACACGGCGGGTGGGCGACCTCACCCGAGTCCCCTTCACCTCTACATTTAGCCTTGCACGATGGGTGACTCACCTGAGTCACTCATTCACCAAACAACTGGCGCCTTCACCCACGAGTCACCCATGTTTGCCAATCGAATGTTGGGCGCTCTCATCCAAGTTACGCCCATGTTGTTTACTTCTTCTCGGCAGGCGAGCTCACCCGAGGCTTACCCGCGCTCCTCCGAACAATGGGCGACTTGCCCACACCTTCACCTAATATGACCAAGTCTTGTGCTCATCTTGTAATGTTGCCTGTATGGCGGGCGCATAAGACTGCGCTTTGCTGCGGCCTTTTACACCTCACACTTCTCCTTGCAAAGATCGAATGATGTGTTCGAATGAATGACTTCCAACACTTCTACGTTCAACAATATATATCCTTTGTAAGTGGTCGTTCCACCCATGGCCGACCTGCACTTTGTTTGCCAAGCCAACGCCCTTCATTACTAACTCGTTCGATCGACCGACTATCCAATGCCTAAACTTGCAACTCTTCCACCGTCGGCTCGTCTTGAATGAACTCCCTCGCTCATCCATTATAAATACATGACTTGCCTCTACACTTTTCGCATACACGCTCCAAGTGTTTTCTCTACCATTTAACTCGTCCAACTGTGCGCTCGTTTGCCTCCAAACTCGTCGCACATCTCGGCGGTGATGCCTTTGGACCGCAGGTCCTTACATCCTCCCCCACTTGAAATCATTGTCGTCCTCGACAATATCTCGTCTCGGCAACCATCTGTCACCAAGATCACCATACCAAGGTATACACCCCATCGGTATGCCATATATCGTAAATCATCTTAATCCATGACCATCAACCATCTTGTCGCAATCTCCACATGCTGCTCTCCATTGTGGAAGGCTGGCCCCTCCATCTCAAGCTACATGCTTCCTGCAACATCTCGTGTCGACCTCATCATGTGTCGTCCTCGTGTGAACTGCTACCATGATACTCCAACACAATGCTAACACATCTCTGCACACTGAGCTCCCTCATGTTTGAACTAGTTGGGTGATCAGTCCAACTGTCACGCTCAAACCATGATAATGCACATCCTGATGCCATCATCAGTCATTTCTCAAAATATCCTGTCACATCCTCAACTCGATCAAGAATCCATATCCATATAAGTGTAAGCCATGCTCATGTCCATGAAGTAGTCCTCATCTCATCTGCAGCATGCTGTCCATGATGTTTGGTACCAATGTGCTGCATGAAATCAGCCGCATCTATCCCAACATCATCCATCTGTAAAACATCCATCTCCTCAAAGTGAAGAGATCATCTCATCAACCTCGAATCTCGATGTGCCACATCCAGGTCCATGAAGCAACCTCCATCATCTCTGTATGTGCCATCCCTCAAGTCTGCTATAGAAACAAGTATACACCTGTCTCATCTATCCATGTGCTTCCCATGATCATAGATCAATCAGCTCCCATGTGTCAAAAGTGGTTGAGTCTCGGCTCAACCCATGCCCAAGTGTTGCCACCAAGGCATCATCATCGTTGTAACTCCATCACTCCAAAGTGTCTCATATCAATCCTCCACATCAAGTCACTCTTCCAAGCCACACCCATACATGTACTTGAAAGTATGCATCCCATTCTGCATCGAAGTATATGACCTTAGCTCCTCAATGCATCAGATCCTCCAAGTCCACCATATATGAAGTCTCCAAAAGTCACAACCTCATGTCATCATGAGCTCCATGAGTCATCTCCAACCAACATCTCAACAAGCATACAAGTCTCGGCCCAAAGGTCTCTGCAAAATGCCTCAGCTCTCCATGTAGTAGGAATGCTCCATGTCTGCTCACAACTCCATCCAAGCCCATGGTCTTGTTGTACAAGAGTGCACAACCTCTCCATCGGCTCATACATAAAACATCTCCATGTCACACCAGCAAATCCACCTGCACAACATCCCTACCTTGGCACTTCTCATTGGATGCCCATAAGTGACACCTCTACAAGTGCTCATGCATAATGTCCCTACATAAGACTGCCATGCTCCCTGTCTCCAACCTGATGTCCATGAATAAGTTTCCCATGTAGTCCAACCAAGTAGACCCATCACAACAATCAGTCATCCCCATCGAAGTTTGCAACCTTCGGTCTAGTGAACTCGATCACCCAACCATACCATCATCACATGAGTCTCCCCACCATGGCTCCCCCACTAAAGGTTCCACCAAGAATTTCTCTTGGTCTCGGCCATGAGAAGTCCACCCAAGTATCATCATACCCAAGTGCGTGCCCTTCAATCTATCCATGAGTCATGCCGGGCACTTAGCCAATTCTCCATGTGGCTAAAGCATGACCCATTACTCCGCAATGATCATCATGTTCCTCCCTTGTCACGGGCCTTTGTAACTTCTACCATAAGGTCACAAACAACCCCAACAAGTCTCGCAACAGTAAAAAATCCTTGCTTCTCCAAACAAGGTCTCATCATAGACATCCATTGTAAGATGCTCCCTTGCATCAGCAAACTGACTTTGCTCTTCCCTGCATACAATCCATCTACCAAATGCTCAAATCAAACACAAGTATTAACAATGCTTACATCATCATCATGAGGCTCCTCCATGTGAGTATCCTCATCCACCCATGTCTGCAAACTGCACGATCTTGGTCTAACTTGATCATCCTCAAGTTTATCCTCCATCATGGTCATATCTGCAACATCCTCAAACATCACAGCTTCCTCTTCCTTGTCAGTACAATCTGCAACTTCATCCTGCTCCATTGTCCAACCAAGTTGAAGAAGTTCATCTTCAACATTCTTTTCCAAGACTTCAAGTTCCTTTCGAATCCGGGGATTCTCTTCTTTCATTCGCTTCAACCTGTATAAGGTAAGCAAGAGCTTCCCTTCGCATTCTTCCAAACCTGCCATGCCTTGTCGTTCAGCTTGGCCCAAGCACTAAGCTTCTCCTCTGCTAAACTTTTTTCACCATTCACCAACTTCACCAAGTTCCCTGCAACCATGAACCAACCCTTGTTCCACTTGTATGTGAAACCAACTTCCTTCACCTCCAAGTACCTGCTTCCACTATCATCAATTTTCAAGATTCTTCAACCCTGAATCAGCTTCAATACCATCTGCACTTCGTCACGAGAAACCTTGCTCTGATACCAACTGTCATGCCCCCAGGTCAGTGGTAGTCTTTCAACCGCTCTTGGTGAGGTGCGGCACCCCCGAACACTTTGTTTTCACCAATGCTTATGTTCATGGACTATGCCTAACCATTAGTCTACTTAGTTTGTTTTTCGCAACCAAGTATTATTATGTTTCCTTTATACCAATGAACACCCATACACATTCATTATCATCAGCAATTATACATGAAGAACAAAATTGCACAATATAAAGGGAGGGGCAACTCCTTGAGTCAGTCGTTCACCAAACAACTGGTGCCTTCACCCACGAGTCACCTGTGTTCACCAACCGAATGTTGGGCACTCTCATCCAAGTTACACCTGTGTCATTTACTTCTGCCCGGCGGGCGACCTCACTCGAGGCTTACCCGCGCTCCTCTGAACGATGGGTGACCTTGCCCATGCCTTCACCCGATACGACCAAGTCTTGTGCTCACCGTGTAATGTTGCCCGTAGGGCGGGCGCATAAGACTGTGCCTTGCTGCGGCCTTTTACACCTCGCACTGCTCCTTGCGAAGATCGAATGATGTGTTCGAATGAATGACTTCCAACGCTTCTACGTTCAACAATATATATCCTTTGTAAGTGGTCGTGCCACCCATGGCCGACCTGCACTTTGTTTGCCAAGCCGACGCCCTTCATTGCTAACTCGTTCGGTCGGTCGACTGCCTAACGCCCGAACTTGCAACTCTTCCACCGTCGGCTCGTCTTGAATGAATTCCCTCGCTCATCCATTATAAATACATGACTTGCCTCTACACTTTTCGCACGCGTGCTCCAAGTGTTTGCTCTACCATTTAACTCGTCGCACGTCTTGGCGGTGATGCCTTTGGACCGCAGGTCCTTACAGGGGAAGTCCGAACTCCGATAGCCCGGACCCAAACCATTATAGAGAAGAGTGGAAAGGATATCGGGTCAATCCCCAAGTCCAGGATTGTTATCGCATCGCCAGATCGGAATGAAAGGAGCCTAGCATTGGAGTGTTGGAATCCCCGATAGCGATTTCCGATAGTCCACGTACTATCGCATCGAGGTTATTGGAGCACTATGTTATTGCTCCATTCCATGTGACAGAAGGAGCCTAGCATTGGAGTGTTGGAATCGTTGGAGCACTATGTTATTGCTCCATTCCATGTGACGAAAGGAGCTTAGCATTGGAGTGTTGGAATCATTTCCAATATCGCATCGGGGTTATTGGAGCACTATGTTATTGCTTCGTTCCATCACATCGGGGTTATTGGAGCACTATGTTATTGCAGGATTATTCGAATCCGATGCGGATGAAAACATGATAAATTTTCTTATAACCTCATTAAGAAAAAGGCACAAAATTACGATAAGTTTTCTTTTAATCTCGATAATTTATTTTTTTTTATTAAATTTTTCTCTAAATGTAAGTTTAGATAATCTTCGGCAAAATCACATAATCAATCGTTTGTCGACGCGTTTCGAACCAACCAGTGTGGTTCATCGTCAGGACAAGTTGAAGAACTGATCTGGTTTAGCTTGATTAAATAGAGTGTGCAGAGACTCCAACGGCTATATTGTAACGGCTAATTTTGACCTGAGGATCAAAGTCAAACCTCAGATTTTACTAAAAATAGAAGCATATAATATTATTATTTAATTGAATAATAAATATTTTTATTGTCATAATGGTCATTATATCTTCATCTTTATTGCCTAACCTATATTTATTATCCCTAAATTATTTAAATACAAATAAATAGTATTAAAATATTATTATTCTTAGAATAATAATATTTTAATACTATTTATTTGTATTTAAATAATTTAGGGATAATAAATATAGGTTAGGCAATAAAGATGAAGATATAATGACCATTATGACAATAAAAATATTTATTATTCAATTAAATAATAATATTATATGCTTCTATTTTTAGTAAAATCTGAGGTTTGACTTTGATCCTCAGGTCAAAATTAGCTGTTACAATATAGCCGTTGGAGTCTCTGCACACTCTATTTAATCAAGCTAAACCAGATCAGTTCTTCAACTTGTCCTGACGATGAACCACACTGGTTGGTTCAAAACGCGTCGACAAACGATTGATTATGTGATTTTGCCGAAGATTATCTAAACAAGTTATGGATCACAGAAGTCTAAATTCCTTAATAAATGTAAGTTTTTAAGAATAATTAAAAAAAGATAAACTTACCCCATAAAATTATTTTTATTTTTATGAAATAGTGATCCTTTAATTTTTATCTTTTTTCTTTAAATATAATAAAAAATTGAAAAACCATATTTAAATAGTAGTAAAAATTATTCCATGCTGTTGAATATATTTAAACATTTAAAATTACAATTTCATTAATGCAAAATCTCTATTTTATTAACAATTTCAGAACATGATATTAATGATTATTAAAAAAAAGAAAAATAAAAATCTATGATTGAACTGAAACGTAAATATGGAAAATTTCTAGAAATTCGTAACATGCTTTTAGTGATGGTTGTTTCAAAAAATCCAAAAATCCAAAAAAATAAATATGGTTGGAAAAAAAATGCAGTAAATGTAAAGATGATTTCCCAGAAAACCACAAGAAATGCTGGAAATGCAAAAATGCTAGAAATGCAAATATGATTGCCATGAAAAATTCCAAATTGTTGGAAATGCAAATATGAAAAATCCCAAATCGTTGGAAATGCAAATATGCTTGCCATGAAAAATCCAAAGCTGCTAGAAATGTAAATATGATTGTCAGCAAAAAAAAATCCAAAAATTGTGGAAATGTAGATATAGTGGCCAAGAAAACAAATGCAAAAGCACTGGAATCCAAATATAACTACCTAGAAACATGGAAAATCCAATTAAATTACATATGCAAGATGCAGCTAAAGCTTTTCAGGGTGATACAGATATAATTTCAATAATAAAAACTTACAGTTTCATCATTAATTTCATAATTGAATTATCTTGTAAATATTGATATTTGCATTTGTTTGATAAATTAAATTATAAACTTTAAATTAGATTAGAATTATTTTTTTTAATATAATTAGTATTTTTATGATTATAAAAAGAAAGAAATTGGTAATTTTTTTATGTTTTTTATTTATAATAATATTTTAAATATTACTTACTTTATTAGTAAAATTTATAGTTTCACTAAACATAATTTTAAAATGTAAAGTGGGAAAGAACAATACAACATTATAAATATACATGGTTTTGAAAGAGTAAAAAAACATTAAAAAATTTGATGTAAATTGGAAAATAACAACACATCATAAATGGATTCCAAGTTGTAATTATAACAGATAAAATTTTGAAATATTATATTAATTTTGTCTTTCTTAAAGATAGAAATGTTAAAATATGAAGTGTGTATTAAAATTAATCAGAAAAAAATGGATATGTATCAAATTATCCATGTTTATTGTGAAACAACAAATTTTGAAATGTAATTGTAAAACTTATTTTTATTAAACATAGAAATTTTAAAATGTAAAGTGGAAAATAACAACAAAACACCAATTAATAAATGATAAGTATCTATTTTGAAAAATATTAAATATTGAAATATAATTCTAAAATTTATCTTTGTTGAACATTAAATTTTAAAAATGTAGAGTAGACTAAATTTAATTTGAAAAATTATAGATATCAATACTAGTGAATGAGTAAGCTTTGAAATATACTTATTAAATAATAATTTTTGAAATGCAATTCTAAAAAAGAATCAAAATATGAAATAGATTAAAAGAATAAATTGAAATAGATGATGAATATAATTAGAAGAATAAGTTATGCATTCAATTATAGATCTCCAAGTTTATTATTCCCTTAGGTTATCCTTTGGATTTCCTAGCCATATTCATATTTATATTTATAAGCAGTCTTAGCGTTCTCCGAAAAAATAATTAATTTGTACACTATGATATGAATCCATTTCCACCGATGGTACTAATGTTGAATGGCATATAACATTTGTTTCCTTTTATTTTATTGTCATTAAATTGTAATGCCACAAATTGTTTCTTTTTATTTTATTATGATTAAAGTGTAATGCCACAAATTCTTTTCTTTTTGTTTATTTTTGATCAAAATCAAAAGCATCAGAATAATCAGAACAACTAAATCACACTCGCTGCCAAAATAATCCCTACCATTTAATTATTCCAATTTAATTATAGGCAACCGCTGTCTACAATTTCACATGGAACTGAGCAATAACATAGTGCTCCAATAACCCCGACGCGATAGTACGTGGACTATTGGAAATCGCTATCCGGGATTCCAAAACTCTAATGCTAGGCTCCTTCCGTTCCGATCTGGCGATGAGATAACAATCGCGGACCCGATAACCTTTCCACTCTTCTCTATAATGCTTCGGGTTCGGGCTGTGGGAGTTCGGACTTCGATGGTTCCAAAGGTCCCTTCCACTCCACGTGTGGTTCTTGGGATGCGATAATGATACGATAAAAGCTTTCCAAAAAGATTCCATTACAATGGTTATAAATTTATTAAATTTATAATAAAATATAATTAATATTTTTAGAATATCCCAAATATATTTATGAAAAACAAATTTTATTTTTATTTTTATAAAATTGTTCTTTGCTATGAACAAATTAAAAAATACAAAATTGCTAACATCTTTTTGTTTCATTTATTTTTATAAAATTGTAACATTGACGAAAACAATACCCAATGCAAGCAAATTATAATTAAAATATTTAATCATCATAAATGGAAATTAATCTTAATTTTAATAATAAAACTAAATTAGGAGTTGTAAATGTTGAATTACTATTGAAGAAAAACACAAGATCAGATGTGATATTGCCATGTAAACACTTCCTCGATGCTTGGATCACATATGTAAAAAATTAAAATAAACTTAATATGTGGACATCCATGAAAAAAAAATCACGTGCATCTTTTAAACCTCCGTTAAATGTAAATGTTGCACATTGTTCTCTATATGACGTATGAATTACATTGACTTGCAACTACATTCTTTGGACTGATGACCATCTAGAAAATACATATTTAAAATTAAAAAGTATATTGTCAATTTTACAACACCAAAAAAATATAATTTAATATTAGAATGGGAAATTAAATGGGGGATTTCATATGGTCATAATTCTGGACTTGAAATATTATTAAATCTGGTTCCCGTATCAGATCCCATCCATTATCGCATGGCAAGAACCACAAGTGGAGTGGAAGGGGCCTTTGGAGCTAAAGTCCCAACTCCGACAGCTCGAACCCAAACCATTATCGGGTCTACGATTGTTATCGCATAGCCAGATCGGAACAAAAGGAACCTAGCATTGGAGTGTTGGAATCGTCAATAGCGATTTCTGATAGTCCACGTACTATGGCATCGGGGTTATTGGAGCACTATGTTATTGCTCATTTCCATATCTTTTTTATGTAAATTAATGTTTAAAGATCAAAATAATAATATAGATAATTTCTATCAAACAACAAAAACTTTATACAAAATTAATAATATAGATAATTTCTATCAAACAGAAACTTTATACAAAATTAAATCAATTTTAAAATATAATTACTGTAAGATAAGGCATATAAATCAGGGCCGGGGAGATGTTCTCTATGCAAAAATGAATCTGAAACAATAAGGCATCTATTTATAGAATGTCTAGTTGTTAAAAAAGTGTGGGTGGAGGTTGGGAAGCTCATCCAAAAGCAGATAGTCTGGGAAGGGGAAAACCTTTCTGATGTTTGGTATAAATGGTGGCGCTTATATCCAGAGGGGAACATGCGGAATTTACCTCCCATTATTTCATGGGGCATCTGGATTGCCAGGAATAGGAGCATCTTCATGGATAAGGAAACCCCTGTCGAGACCATTGCCATTCAATGTACCTCTATTTACACAAACATTCCCGAATCAGAAGAGGAGAGGACTCCCAGACAGGTTAGAGAGGAACAAATCAAGGAAGGTGTTCCTTGGGCTTACTTTGACGGGGCTTCCCAGAACAATAAAGCAGGAGCAGGGTTGGTTATACACCTAAATGAAAACTAGATTCTAAAAGCATCCGTGGGTTTAGGCACTGGCTCAAACAACTTCGCGGAATTGTCTGCTCTAAAGTTGCTCTTATGCTGGCTTATCCACAGGAACATCTTCACAGTTCAGATTTTTGGGGATTCTTTGAATGTTATAAAATGGTCTAATGGACAAAGTAGATGTCAAAATTATATTTTGAGACCTTTATTAGAAGAGATTCAGAATTTAAAGCTTTCTTTTAATGTTTTCTCTCTATGCCACATCTACAGGGAACACAATGATTCAGCAGACAGGCTTTCTAAAGAGGGTCTGCAACAAGATTTGGGCAGTTGGAGAATAGTGGAGGAGAACCATGGAGAGATCCGTGTCTCAGATCAGCCTCCTTACTCTTAGTCTGCTATCTTTTTGAGACATCACAGGCTTGGCAAAGCCATTCTTCTTGGTTTTGTTTATAGTTGTTATGGTGTTTTTTATAAAACTTTTTTTAGTACTGTATGACTTTGGTATCTATTTTCTGTTTGGGTTGTTTTCCTTGGTGAGGAGACCCGGGAAATAGATGCACTGTTTTGATCTTTTTATGGAGATGTTCAATATATGGAAACTGTATATTTTTTACTGTTCTGGAGACGGGAGTTGTTTTCCTCAATATGAGGAGGCTCACGGTTTCAGGGGTTCCTTTTCTCTCAAGTTTTGGACAGGAAGGGCAGTCTCTTCTTGTAGAGCTCTATGATTCTCAATCATACAACAAACAGAATGCTCCGGCATATACTATGTAACTTTTTATTCTGTTTATAAAAAGTTCGATTTTTTTCTTCGAAAAAAATTACTGTAAAATAATATTAAAAATGTTTTAAAAATAAATATAAAGACATTATTCCATAAACATAGTAATATAAATATTAATAACATACATAAGAAAATAAAAATTAGGAAGATATATATATATATATATATATATATATATATATATATATATATATATATATATATATATATATATATATATTTGAATCAAAATAATGTAAATTATTTTATTTAAAATATATTAGATTGGAGTTATATATATATATATATATATATATATATATATATATATATATATATATATATATATATTGTAAGTTTTGCGGATTACATTTTCAATATGTCTAATATATCACACGAAATTGACTTCACATCAACAAAACACCCACACCTGAGATAACTGTGTATCCAAAATCCTCTAGAATGGAATATATATAATAAGTTATTTTAATTGGAATGGTACAAGTCATTTTATGTAAAATAACATTACAATAAAAATAAAAAATATTACTATAATTTTATCAACTTCAAAATAACTCCAGTAAAAACAAAAGTGCAATTTAATTTATGGTAAATAAAAGAATAAGCAATCTTATTTAGATAACAATTTAATAAAAATTAAATTAACACCAATACATTTTTAAATAAAAAATTATTAATTTATTTTCAATTTTATCTTATAACTATATTTTTTTTGTTATTTTAAAAATTATTTTAATTTCAGGTAACCCTCTAAAATATATATTTATCACCATTTTTAATTTATTAAAAAAATCTAAAAAATAAATATAGAAAGGTTAATCCTTTCTAATTATTTTAAAATTAATCTTTAATTATCCATGTTCATTGTGAAACAACAAATTTTGAAATGTAACTAAGAGCCTCATTATCCCTATTTTTAAAAGTGGGGATACAAATAACCCCTCTAATTATCGGACCATTATGATCAGCCCTCTCTTATCCAAGCTATATGGTATTATTTTGGAAAAGAAGTTGAGCATATGGCTTGAAAGTGAAGGTAAGCAGACTAAAATCCAAGCAGGTTTTAGAAGGCATCACTCAAAAATAGACCACCTCGTTACGCTTAGGATCATTGTGGAGGAATGTCGTAATGATAAATCCAATCTCTTTTGTTGCTTTGTGGACTTTAGAAAGCCTTTTGATACAGTTCCTAGAAACAAACTTTGGAATAGATTAGAAGAGCTAAAGGTTCCTTTCGAGTTGAGAGATGCCGCTATAAGATTATACGAGAATGTAATTGCCAAGCTAAAGAGAAATGAGCGGTGGTCGAAAGATATTAAATGTAATATTGGAGTTAAACAAGGTTGCCCCCTCTCCCCTACCTTATTTGGCATTTACATCGACAAGCTTGAAGGTTATTTAGAGGAAGCAGGTTGTGCTGGGACGATTTTAGCTAGAATAGTCATCATCCTTCTCCTCTATGCTGACGATATTGTTCTTCTCGCAAGGTGACCATCTGATCTTGATAAGCAACATAGGATTCTTAAGGATTTCTGCTCTACCATGGATATGACTGTTAACACTGGCAAAAAAAAAGTTATGATTATCAAATCCAAGAAGGACACTTATGCTAATTTTATGTATGACAATAATAACTTGGAGGAAGTGTATTCTTACATGTACCTAGGAATTGATATTCATCACAAGCTCAACTAGAACTATAGCCTTGAGAAAAGGATTAATGGGGGGTGGAAAGCTTATTTTGGTCTTAGAAATAATTGTAAAATGACAAACCTCGTAATGTGGGATAAAAAGAAGTTCCTCTTTGAAACTTTAATCACTCCTGTTATCTTATATGGATGTGAAGTCTGGGGTTGTAGCATCTCTAGAGAATCATGGATAAAAATTGAGCAAATCCAGAAGCGCTTTATAATGTATAACCTAAAAATTAAAAGCAATTCACCCTATCCTATTCTCCTTATAGAAGTAGGTCTTTCCCCTATCGAGAGCCTAGCTATGACTAGGCTTCTATTGTACAAGCACAAACTTAATAACATAGAAGATCATAGACTTCCTAAGCTAGCTTTAAAGTCCAACCAAAACCACCTAAGGCTCAAGCGGGGGTGGTATAAAGACACGAGGGCCTGGTTAAACCTTTGCGAGATCAACGAGAATGATGCATTACAAAAAATTAATAACATTAAAAATATTGTTACTTCTAAGTTCAAAGAAAAAATGTGGTGTGAGAAAGATTTAGCAGCTAAAAGAAAATTAAGTTATTATAAGAAGGTCATCAACCCCACCCTAGAAGATCAAAATTATCTCTCTGTTTTAACAAGCTCAAAGAAGAAAATTAATATAGCAAAGATTAGAACGTACTCTCATGAGCTCCATAGTGAAACAGGTCATTGGGCAGTTCCTAAAACACCGTGGATGGAAAGGATCTTCCTTCTCTATGAGAATAGGGACATCGAGGATGAAAACCACTTCTTCTTAGAGTGCCCCGTGTACAACCACATTAGATCTCAGTTTCATAATATTTGTCGCAATACTGACCTTCCTAGCCTTTTACGATGTCAAAATTATAGTGAGCTTGGGAGGCTTCTCTCCAAGCTATTTGAGCATAGGAATAAAATCTTAAATCAAACAAAATAATTTGTTTCTTTAGGTCCGATAGACCAAAGTTTGGTCTCAGTGGACGTTAACCATCATCATCGTCATCATCAATATATTATGATTACTATTATATTATTATAACAATAATATAAAATAATAATAATAATAATCACAATTATATTGAATTATTATTATTATAATAATAATAGCTCATAATAATAATCATGATCCAATAATAATTAGAATTGTGATAAGTGAATTATTATGTGTAATTTTTTAAAGACTAACTATTTATGATAATCAATAAATATATAAATAATAACAATGATATTCTTATATATTTATATATTTATGATTATTATATTAATATTATTACAATAATATAAACTCATAATAATATTAGTAATATTAAATATTAATAATTCATAATTACTATTATTATTATTAGGTTTTATTAATTCAACCATGTTTATTTTAGTATTTTTAATATTTATCTTAAGGTTTGTATACATTGGGTTTATAATATTAGTCCCTTTTGTTTATCATTACCCAAGGGATTAATACTAAAACCCCAAGGGATTGTGAACCCAAAGGAATAATATTAAACCCAAGGAACTAATATTATAAACCTAAGGGAATAATAAACCCAAGTGATTGATATTATAAACCTAAAGGAATAATAAAACTAAGGGATCAATACTAAAACCCCAAGAGGTTATGAACCCAAGGAAATAATATTAAACCCATTGGACTAATATTATAAACCCAACATTGTTAAACCCAAATATAAACACTACAAACACTAAGATAAACATGGTTTATTTTGACGGTGAGACAATCGTTGTCACAATCCCTTGTTGATAATATAAACCTAAGGAAACAATAAACTCAAGGGATTGATATTATAAACCCAAATGGATAATAAACCCAAGGGATTAATACTAAAACCCCAAGGAATTGTGAACCCAAGGGAATAATATTAAACCCAAGGGACTAATATTATAAACCTAAGGGAATAATAAACCCAGGGGATTGATATTATAAACCTAAAGGAATAATAAAACTAAGGGATCAATACTAAAACCCCAAGGGATTATGAACCCAATAAAATAATATTAAACCCATTGGACTAATATTATAAACCCACCATTGCTAAACCCAAATATAAACACTACAAACACTAAAATAAACATGGTTATTTTAATGGTGAGACAACCGTTGTCACAATCCCTTGTTGATAATATAAACTTGATGGAATAATAAACTCAAGGGATTGATATTATAAACCGAAATGAATAATAAACCCAAGGGATTAATACTAAAACCCTGAGGGATTGTGAACCCAAGGGAATAATATCAAACCCAAGGGACTAATATTATAAACCTAAGGGAATAATAAACCCAAGAGATTAATATTATAAACCTAAAGGAATAATAAAACTAAGGGATCAATACTAAAATCCCAAGGGATTATGAACCCAAGGAAATAATATTAAACCCATTGGACTAATATTATAAACCCAACAATGTTAAACCCAAATATAAACACTACAAACACTAAAATAAACATGGTTTTTTTTTTTTTTAATGGTGAGACAATCGTTGTCACAATCCCTTGTTGATAATATAAACCCAAGGGAATAATAAACCCAACGGATTGATATTATAAACCCAAATGAATAATAAACCCAAGGGATTAATACTGAAACCCCAAGTGATTGTGAACCCCATGGATAATATTAAACCCAAGCAACTAATATTATAAACCTGCGGGAATAATAAACCCAAGGGATTGATATTATAAACCTAAAGGAATAATAAAACTAAGGGATCAATTCTAAAACCCCAAGGGATGATGAACCCAAGGAAATAATATTAAACCCATTGGACTAATATTATAAACCCAACATTTTTAAACCTAAATATAAACACTACAAACACTAAAATAAACATGGTTTATTTTGATGGTGAGACAATCGTTGTCACAATCCCTTGTTGATAATATAAACTTAAGGGAATAATAAACTTAAGGGATTGATATTATAAACCCAAATGAATAATAAACCTAAAGGATTAATACTAAAACCCCAAGGGATTGTGAACCCAAGGGAATAGTATTAAACCCAAGGGACTAATATTATAAACCTAAGGGAATAATAAACCCAAGAGTTGAAATTATAAACCTAAAGGAATAATAAAGCCAAGGGATCAATACTGAAACCCCAAGGGATTATGAATCCAAGGAAATAATATTAAACCCATTGGACTAATATTATAAACCCAACATTGTTAAACCCAAATATAAACACTACAAACACTAAAATAAACATGGTTTTTTTTTTTTTTTAATGGTGAGACAATCGTTGTCACAATCCCTTGTTGATAATATAAACCTAAGGGAATAATAAACCCAAGGGATTTATATTATAAACCCAAGGGATTAATACTAAAACCCTAAGGGATTGTGAACCCAAGAGAATAATATTAAACCCAAGGGACTAATATTATAAACCTGAGGGAGTAATAAACCTAAGGGATTGATATTATAAACCTAAAGGAATAATAAAACTAAAGGATCAATACTAAAACCCCAAGGGATTATGAACCCAAGGAAATGATATTAAACCCATTGGACTAATATTATAAACCCAACATTTTTAAACCCAAATATAAACACTACAAACACTAAAATAAACATGGTTTATTTTGATGGTGAGACAATCGTTGTTACAATCCCTTGTTGATAATATAAACCTAAGGGAATAATAAACCCAAGGGTTTGATATTATAAACCCAAATGAATAATAAACCCAAGGGATTAATATTAAAACCCCAAGGGATTGTGAACCCAAAGGAATAATATTAAACCCAAGGGACTAATATTATAAACCTAAGGAAATAATAAACCCAAGGGATTGATATTATACACCTAAAGGAATAATAAAACTAAGGGATCAATACTAAAACCCCAAGGGATTATGAACCCAAGGAAATAATATTAAACTCATTGGACTAATATTATAAACTCAACATTGTTAAACCCAAATATAAACACTACAAACACTAAAATAAACATGGTTTATTTTGATGGTGAGACAATTGTTGTCACAATCCCTTGTTGATAATATAAACCTAAGGGAATAATAAACCCAAGGGATTGATATTATAAACCCAAATGGATAATAAATCCAAGGGATTAATACTAAAACCCCAAGGGATTGTGAACCCAAAGGAATAATATTATAAACCTATGTGAATAATAAACCCAAGGGATTATGAACCCAAGGAAATAATATTAAACCCATTGGACTAATATTATAAACCCAACATTGTTAAACCCAAATATAAACACTACAAACACTAAAATAAACATAGTTTATTTTGATGGTGAGACAATCGTTGTCACAATCCCTTGTTGATAATATAAACCTAAGGGAATAATAAACCCAAGGGATTGATATTATAAACCCAAATGAATAATAAACCCAAGGGATTAATACTAAAACCCCAAGGGATTGTGAACCCAGGGGAATAATATTAAACCCAAGGGACTAATATTATAAACCTAAGGGAATAATAAACCCAAGGGATTGATATTATAGACCCAAATGAATAATAAACCAAAGGCATTAATACTAAAACTCCAAGGGATTGTGAACCCAAGCGAATGATATTAAACCCAGGGGATTAATATTATAAACCTAAGGGAATAATAAACTTGGAGATCTATAATTCAATGCATCATTTATTATTCTAATTATATTCATCATCTATTTCAATTTATTCTTTTAATCTATTTCATATTTTGAATTTTTTTTAGAATTGCATTTCAAAAATTATTATTTAACAAATATATTTCAAAGCTTACTCATTCACTGGTATTGATATCTATAATTTTTCAAATTAAATTTAATCTACTTTACATTTTAAGAATTTAATGTTCAACAAAGATAAATTTTGGAATTATATTTCAATATTTAATAGTTTTCAAAAATAGATACTTATCATTTATTAATTGATGTTTTGTTGTTATTTTCCACTTGACATTTTAAAAGTTCCATGTTAAAAAAAAATAAGTTTTACAATTACATTTCAAAATTTGTTGTTTCACAATGAACATGGATAATTTGATACATATCCATTTTTTTTCTTATTAATTTTAATATACACTTCATATTTTAACATTTCTATCTTTACTAAAGACAAATTAATATAATATTTCAAAATTTTATGTGTTATAATTACAATTTGGAATCCATATATTTAATTACATTTGAAAGTTTATTGGACATCTGTAATTGAATGCATAATTTATTCTTCTAATTATATTCATCATTTATTTCAATTTATTTTTTTAATTTATTTCATATTCTGATTTTTTTTTTTGAATTGCATTTCAAATATTATTATTTAACAAATATATTTCAAAGTTCACTAGTTGACCAGTATTGATGTCTATAATTTTTCAAATTAAATTTAATCTGCTTTACATTTTAAGGATTTAATGTTCAACAAAGATAAATTTTAAAATTATATTTCAATCTTTATTATTTTTTGAAAATAAATACTTATCATTTATTAATTGATGCCTTGTTGTTATTTTCCACTTAACATTTAAAAATATCCATATTTAATGAAAATAAACTTTACAATTACATTTCAAAATTTGTTACCTCACAATGAATATGGATAATTTGATGCACATCCATTTTTTTTATAATTAATTTTAAGATGCACTTCATATTGTAAAACTAACTTGATGTACATTTTAAAATTTCTATGTTTAATAAAAATAAGTTTTACAAGTCCATGGTTTAGGGAACCCTTGCTTCACTGCTTGATGGAAACGCTTGTGGAGGATGAGGACAGAACCTCTAATTTTTAAGATTTCTACCTGGTAATCTTTGATGTCTTTAGCTTTCCCATTTGCCAGTCGTTTAACCCCAAAATCAAAGGATGAGGACAGAACCTCTAATTTTTAAGATTTCTACCTGGTAATCTTTGATGTCTTTAGCTTTCCCATTTGCCAGTCGTTTAACCCCAAAATCAATGTCTTCTAACTTTCTTGTGAGCAGGGTTTCAAAGTTATCCATGACATTTGGAGATTCATAAAGCTTTTTAAGATAGGAATTCCAATAGTGTAAAGCAATTTTATTATTATCTTTAGTTTTCCCAGTCAGAATCTGCCTCCAAAATTTCTTAGGAGCTAACTTAGAGAGGTGTAAGAGATGCCTCCAAAATTTCTTAGGAGCTACCTTAGAGAGGTGTAAGAGATTCTCTTGTCTGTTATGAACTCTTTTTCCTTTTAGTTAGGGCTTTGTATATTTTTATCTTGCCCATTTTAAGAGATTCATCAACAACTTCCTTAATTTCTCTCCTCGCACTTTTACAATCTTTGTCATACCATGGGTTGGTTTTGCTATTTCTTTTATTATTTGAAACTTCAATTGAGAACTTGTTAATAGAATATGAGACGGTTGTAGTAAAATTATGATAGAGGTATTCTATGTTGTCTATACTAAATAAAGGAAGCAAATTAGTTTTTAATTAATTTAGAAAGAAGATCGTTTTTATTTCTATCAAATATTAGGTTCTTTTGGCTATAAGGATTATTTTCTATGGGATCTCTATGCATGACAAAATTGAGATTTATAAGTAAAGGCTTATGATTAGAGTCAGCCTCGTGGTCGTTTAAGATGTCAAAATTTATTATTTCATTGTATAAAGGGAGATCGAAAATAACATAGTCTACCACGCTGCTACCAAGCCCATGGGTGCATGTCATCTAGCTAAAATTGGGCCACTTCTTTAGACTGTTGCAAATTATGAGATCCTGAACACTACAGAACTTGACTAGCTCCGACCCAAACAAATTCTCCCCGAGGTCTTCAGAGCTCCTTTTGTACCTACTAGCCAGAGTAGGGTCTTCTTCTAACAAAAAATGATTAGGGTTGGAATGATTGCTTAGAATAATAACTTGGTTGCTTGAAGTTTGAGCATTAAATTCACCTATTAAAAGGATAGTACCTTCATTCCTTAGGTTAAAAATATCATTCTTTAAACCATTGTAAGGACTATTTTTATCTAGATTCTTCTTCTTATATTATTTTATAATAATAATAATAATAATAATATAATATAATATAATATAATATAATAGTAATTATTATTATTATAGTAGCTATTATATTATTATTATTATATTAGTTATATTATTATCTTATTAATAATTATATTTATATATTATTATAATAATATATTATTATTATTATTATTATACAATATAATTGTTAATATTATTTTATAATTTTATATTATTATTATAATAATATAATAATAACTTTATTATTTTATTTATTGAATAATATAACGATAATTTAATTAATTAATATTAATAATATTATTATGAGTTTATATTTTTATTATAATATTCATATAATTATATATATAAATAATAGGATTGTTATATTTATATAATTATTAATAATAATTAGGTTATTCAGTGTATATCAACCACATTAGAAAATATAATTAATACATATTTATTTTGGTAAAATATCACTGTGCTAGTAATAAAACCTAAACCTATTTAAGGGCGGTTGACATAATCCATGACCGCAGAGGGTCTCTGAGCTTCAATGGCAGAGCTACTCGTAGCATAATCCCTTCAATTATTCTCTGCACCGCTTAGCAGATTCCATGATATTCCCTTCTATTTAGCTCCCCTAATGTTATGGAACGGAGGTTACGGGCATTCGAATTAATGTCAACTGCCACCGCATTCAATCTTTGACTACAAAAGGTGGCTCAGTTTCAGAGCCTAAGCTACTCATAGCATTTGCCTGCTGATTTCGTTATTGAAACAAATATGAGGAATTACGGTCGTAATTTGAGCTCTGTGTTTCTTGTCAGCGTGGTGATTTATTTGGGCATGCTCCCTGCTGCGGAGACTTGGGGAATAGACGGGCATCATGCGATTTGCAAGATCACTGAGGTGAGGTTTTCCTCACATTGCTTGTTGACAATTTCTTACTTAAATATTGAGAAAAAGTAATGAAAGGCAGTCTCTTGATTTGAATATATAACCTCACAATACGTTCAGCCTTGAATTTGGTTTCATTATTGTAAATAGATGTTGGTTTCATCATTGTAAATAGATATAACGTCACTAGGTTAAATTAATTTGTCTTGGTTTGGATTTGAATGTAAAACCTTTCAATAATTTCACTCTTCCAGCATTGAATGTGAGTATACTGGGTTAAATCTAGGTGAATTTTTTTTATGGGATAGAATGTGTGATTTTGGTAGTTTTTTTAATGGGAACTTATATTTTATAATTTTTTAGATTAATGTAGATTGATATAATATGATTAAGAATATGTTAATTGATTTTATAATTTAGTATGAAGGTGATGTGTCACTCTATTAATATGGAGTTAACATTTTCTTCTTTTAAAATAAAAATAAAATAATGTCTAAATAGAAAATTAATGTCAGCTGTAATAAAAAATAAAAATGAATATGTATGTTTAATTAATTTTAATTAAAATAATTATAAAAACATCAATAATCCCAACCTCATTATGAGTCACTCAATTTCTTGATATTAAAATCTAATGTGGTGAAAATATTTCACTCACTTTTAGTCATAAATAAAATATTTCCATGTCCACATGACTTAATATAATTTCATATCAACTTTAAAAAGAGATAAAGTAAACTATGAGTAAGATATTTAAACCTTATACTTTTCAAAAATATTTAACATAAGATTTAAATAAACTATTTCAAGATTTATGTTAACTAATTTTAAGATTTACCATTTAAAGCAATTGAAAAAAAATAAGTTTTTTTTTTTGGTTAAAACATTTGAAGTAGGCTTATATTTTACATTTGGGTATTTTCCTTGGGTATAGTTTTTTGTCAAATTTTAGTGAAATCTAACATTTTTTTTTGAACTTACAAGTTAAGTTATGTAATCTATATACATTCAAAAATAGAATTTAAACAATGAAAAATTACAATATTTAGAAAGAGAGAGTTTTTTCAGCCTTGTATTCTAAAATAGGTTTGTACATGAAGAGATTTGAGTCCTCTTGGAACATGCTAGATTTTTTTATTTATTTTTATTACATCCCTATTTTTAGTATGCTTAAAAATAAATCTTGAATAACATTTTGATGAATATTTTTCAGAGATGTTTTTCTTCGAATGTTTATAAATATATATTTTCCTAAAAAAAATATTTTGAATATATTTTTGTATACAATGTGTTTCAATATTTATATTAATTAAATTTTAGGTCAAGGTTAAGGAAAAATAATAAATGAAAAATCATGTTAAACTTTCAATTAAAATGATAAATATTAAATTAAAATATTCATTTATAAAAAATATTTTTCCTTTTTAAAATTTTATTATTCATCTTTATTGTGATGAAGAATTAATTTTATTGTTCATGTAACAATGTTGCTCATTTTATGTGAAAATGAAACTATAAATTGATATGATATAGTTTGGGGAAATTTTAATTTTAACTCAAATATCTAATCAAGACTTATTCATTTTTCTAATTCCGTCAAGTGAATTTTATTATATTATGTTTTCAAAAGATTAATTTATTTTGTTAGATATATATAAAAGTATTTATGTCAAATATTGACATAATATTCATTGAAATATTGAAGTTGAAATTATAAGTGTGCCATTACTTTAATTATTTAATTACTTTTTTTCATTCATTCTTTGTAGGGTATATTCACAATATTTAAGTTAGGATAGAAATTGAAATGTTTACTATATCTGTTGTAATGGTTATTATAATAAGACATAAAAATATTTTAACTATAAAATCTATTCTTTTAATTTACTTTATATAATATACACATAATTTTTTTAACCATATAATTATTTATATAAATAATTAGAATCTAAATAATTTCTTCCCGTTGTTAAAAAATAAATAATTAGATTAATTAAATTAAAGTAGATTAATGCTCATTATAATTTTATTGATCTCTACTTTTCAAAATAAATATTTTTATTAAAAAATACCAATAGACAAATTTACAACTTCTAGTTTACAATGCCTGACAAACTCTCCGTTGCCCATCTTCACTGCATCGATGTTTAAAGGCCTTGAAAAAGTCCTTCGGTAGGGTCTGTCCTGAAAGTCGATGCTGTGAGTGCTCATCAACGAATTTAGGATATCTATATATATATAAAAGTTTGTTTATTTATTTGTTTTTATGTTTTATAAATCGGTTGGTTTTCTGAATAAGGACAGTCACTTCTTAGTGACGAAGCATCAACGGCAGTGAAAGACCTGCTCCCTGAAGATCTTGATTCTCTTTGCTCATGGGCTGATCAAGTGCGGTTCAAATATGGGTGGTCAAGGCCATTACATTACATTAACACACCAGATGACAAGTGTACATATCAATATTCTAGTAAGTTCTGTTGACCCAGGCATGCTCCATTCTCATAATTAGCTATTTTAATTTGGGATTTTGTCTCTGTTTTTAGTCCAATAGTCTCATATTGCTTATCAATCTTGTATTTCCATATGTCACAGTAGGTAGAGTTTCCCATCATAACATGGGTATAACTTGAATTGCTCAAGAGAATTACTGGCATCTTCATGATGCACTGTGATTGAATGGTGTGCAGCGTTTAATAAAGAAACCTTATGACAGCAATTTGAATTCTCTGATTGTTTGCAAACAGGGGATTGCCATGATGACGATGGAGAGAAAGGCAGATGTGTTGATGGTGCCATACAAAATTACACTTCACAGCTTGGAAACAACAGTAAAACTGGTATGATTTATTTTTATTGCCATCCCATTACAATGAATTTTATATCTGTAGTTTGTTCCCCGCCAAGTTGCTTTCACTGTAAATTACATTTAAATGTTGGCTTATCTTACCAGTGGAGTTTAATACACAGTTATATAACTTGCAGATAATTTAACAGAAGCTTTACTGTTCCTATCTCATTTCATGGGAGATATCCATCAGGTCCTTACTGTTTAGCTATAAGTTTTCCATATAGAAAAATAAAATGCATGTGCTCACTGAATGAAAATTCAGAAAGGATAAATAGAAACTTGTTTTTGCTCATTTTGTTATTACTTCAAAAAGTTATTGCCTTTATTGAAAACTTATTCATTGTTCAAAACGTCATTGCCTTTATTGAAAACTTATTCATTGATAGTGATGAATGAAAACTGCAGCCTATGCATGTGGGTCACACTACAGATGAAGGTGGAAATACAATTGAATTACGCTGGTATAATAAATCGAGCACTTTGCATGCGGTAAAGTACAAACCATTTCTACTTAATGAAAAAGTATTAGTTTTGTTTTTCATTTATTCTTTAGTTTGTTAGTTTACTTGAGTTTTAAGATGATCACATGGGGTTTCGGCCATAAAGGTTATGGGGTTTCGGCCATATCAACCTTTAGTATGGCTGGATTTTTGTCTATAGAAATTTAAACCAATAATTTTTAGACTATAAAATACCTTAACAGAATATTCTGTCACTATCTACATCATACTCGAACACATTACTAATGAGTGATTAAAAATATATTTTTTGAAATCCATGTTTGTTTCAAATATTCGTATTAGACATTAAGCATATTATTCATATTCGTATTAAACTTTCTTCCATTTAGCACTTTTCCTTAGACAACTTTAAACATTGTTTAGACTCTTTAAAACTAACACGAATTGGCATGTCTGCATGACTGACTGATGTAGTCAAATTGGCATGTCTGCATGATTGACTGATGTAGCCATTTTAGCCTCTGACAAATTTGCAACCCCAAAATATAGATTGTATTGCATGCAAACTAGTTTCCTGTGACTTTA
Organism: Pinus tabuliformis; assembly: GCA_031772625.1. Classification (NCBI taxonomy): domain Eukaryota; kingdom Viridiplantae; phylum Streptophyta; class Pinopsida; order Pinales; family Pinaceae; genus Pinus; species Pinus tabuliformis. The sequence goes on from CM062807.1 coordinate 1,147,358,065, forward strand.
ACCGAATCAAGTAACCCTACACTTGTACATTGACCATGTTTTTGACATGGGCACTGCTTATCCATGTTTTTTCAAATAATTACTCTGCCAATTAGTTACAAAAGGTTGCCCATACAACTCGAGTACTATATGTTTGACCCACTTTTTTATTTGTCTTCACATTTCTCAGATTTCTTTCTAGGCACTCATCAACCTTATCTGAAGCACTACCGATGAATTATTCCTATATTCCTACCGTTATAATTCTATATTCAGAGTCTTCTTACTCGGCTAAATTTTTTAGAGTTTGGGATATCGTTGCACTAAATGTAAAGATAAATTTCTTATCGTGAGTAAATAAATTTTGATGTAAAGGACTTAATCCTTTGGTTAGTAGAGGAATCCATTATATTTGGACTCGTTCATTCTTATATTAATAGAGTCAATCATTTATCTAATAACAGGTTTCCCGCAGAAACCATTGTTCCTTAATAATCCATAAGCCAGGCCTTAGTACCTGCATTTACATTTATAAAATGAATTCATTGCAAATCATTTTTGTTTTCAATCAGGCAACTACGTTGGCTTTTATCTTATAAAAGTTCTACCAGTTTCTTTGGCTTGTTAATCTTTTGTGAATTGGTGTCTCGGCAAGGTTGTAAAGAGTAGGTATGCAACCTTTTGTCATATGTGGCATGTGCTGTACCTGAGTCTTTGCAGTATGAAACTAATTTAGAAGCTAGATGGGGAGTAAATGTCGAACAAATACTGCAAAAATGTTAAAACTAAAGACAACAGGGAATATTGGCGGGATAAAGAATAGTCATCAAACAGGGGATTTGATGGAATCCATGAATTTCAAGTCATTTGGAAGCTCATAGCCTGTAGCTTCTTAACCCAGCCTCCTTTTCCCAAAATCCACAGAGATAGAGGGTTTCGTTTTTTAAGGACATGATCATTTTATTTCGTGTCAACTCCCTACTTATGTCTTTATAGGGATATAACCTCCTTGCAAATGTGTAATCCATTGTCCCTGAACTCCTTATCATAATAGTCTGCAGTCAAAGTCACGGGAACATATCTGCAGAGCTAATTGGAATTCTGTATTCTTTATGTACTAGAGTCGGTTGCAATTGCCAACTTCTAAATCTCATGTTTTGCAGCGTAGGAATGGCAACACTGCCACATACAACACTAGATAAGCCCCAAAACCTTGAGGTACACAAGGAGAGAGGAAACTTGTGTCCATGAAGGGGCCTCAATTTTACGTCTATCCCTTAGGTTGTATATTCGAACTGCCTTTTTCTGTACCACACCTCCATTAGGTTTCAACGTCGAAAATTTTGCCATGTGGTTACAGTAAACTAAATATTATATCTATATTGTCCCTCAGGTTTCTAACGCCACTTTAATCTTGTGGGCATTTCCTTATATTTTTCTTTAGATTCTACTATGTTTTCCTTCAAAATTATCCTTTCACTGTACCCAAAGTGAAAAAGTTTGTATTGCAGTTTTCAATGTTCATGTCTGACAAGATCTACTTTATAACACGCTGTCTGTGCCAATTTTTGTTTATATTCGCCAGTGAAGAAAATAACTCTACCTAGCCATGAACTTCATCCTCCAATGAATCTTACAAAATGGTTTCTTTGTTCATAACATTACTCGGTCTGAAAATCTTAATACAAGTATCAGGAAACTTGTACTGCATCTTCTTTTGAATATGTCTAAAAACATATATTTAATATTAAAGAATAATTCCTATCTGTGATAGGAGAGATGAGAGATGATAGGGATGGAGATTTATTTAAGAAATTTATTAAACAGCTATAGAATTGGTTAAACTAAACCTATCATTATATAAAAGCCTATTTAAAATGATATAATTTAAAGACTTTCCCCTTCCAAAATTTCTTGATCCTTGTGTCCCCTGCTTCATATTTATTTGTATTTTTGTTCATGTATTTCTTAGGGGTTTAAAGCCAGCATATTAGTCAACTATTTAGGATGTCAGGACAATTGCTGCAACCAAGGGCATAATGTGTTCAAGTTATCTTCAAAGTGTTCTTGACCTCTTGAGTTACATTTTGATTTAATTGATCTTGTGTTTCTGTGACCGTGGACAGATATGGGATAATCTGATCATTGAGACAGGCCTTAAAGATTATTATGATAAAGACATTGAGGAATTGATAACAGCGCTTCAGGAAAATATTACGGTATGTTCCCCACTCTTTTTCATTTGAAAAATGCAGTTAACTTGGTAGATTATTCCTTTCCTTCCTTGCATAAGTATCCTTTGAAAAATTTCGCTCGTCCAAGAATAAAAACATCGTTTACATCTATATATTGTGAATCTCATCAAGGAGAAAATTTATGTCTAATTTCAAAAACAGGGTACCTGGTCTGATGAAGTACCTACATGGGAGAAATGCAGCACGGATGAACTTGCTTGCCCAGGAAAGTAAGTATTGAAATTCTCTAAAATGTATCATCATCCTTGCATTGCAATTTGTAATCTTGTTTATGGCATCTGTTGACAATGCAACCAACTTAATGCTCTTGTTGAGTTTGGTGCTCTGATTCTTAGGCTTGCTGCCAATATTTTTTGTAAAAACAACTGACCAACGATCATGTATAGATCATAAATAATCTTGCCCATACTTTACGCACAGTGATACGTGCTGCTAGACACACTCTGTCATGCGTTAGAGCTGATGTTTCTAATCACTTGTGCCTAGTCCTCTGCAATAAAGGAAATAGCGGGTTTTCCTTTGAGAAAACATGTGAGCAGCTTTGTTTGTAGGAAAGCCTTCAAGGAACTGTGCTTCCTTGGATATGGTTAATATAGTACTATTTATCTATCCCTTGGCACACTTAGTTAAGTTAGGATCTAATATAACACACTGGTGCAAAGTCCGTCTCTTAAAGGCACCAATTGGTGCAGTCATTCTGGTTCCAACAACATCCCTCCAACTAGTTAGAAGTATGAAACCACAAGAACATCCATGGAGACTTCAAAACAATGCATTCTCAACAAAAAGTGAGAATGGACTGTTCTTCAGCAGAAAGAGGAAACTATCTAAGGTTGTCTAGAAGTCACACAATAAATCAGCACATATTCACAATAAGAACAGAATTTTATCACCAGATGCAGTCTCCTTTCAGCTAGCTGCACGATGGCAATGATTTGCAACAACTGATAGTAATGGTTGCTATCACAACATGTATTTATCTGGTTCTTTGATCATCTAATTTTAGTGTTTACTTAATGGTATCAGGTATGCTAGTGAAAGTATCAAGCTAGCTTGCAATTGGGGTTACAAGGATGCTGAGAATAACACTGTTTTAGGAGGTATATTCATCAATTTCACATCATGCACTTCATTATACGTCCTGTAATTTTGGGGGGCATTAATGCTAAAGTCCCTTCTTTTGCAGATGACTATTTCCTCTCTCGCTGGCCCATTGTCGAGACTCAACTTGCAAAAGCAGGTGTAAGGTTGGCTGCAACACTCAACCGCATATTCAGTTGAAGATGAAGTTATTAGCATCATTGCGAACTATTGCATCATAGCAATTTGATTGCTTTATGCATCAAAAAGCTCAATTTTCATGGAAAAAATAAGCATGGTAGCTGAATAAATAAGCATTAGTGTGAACTATTTTTACATCACAAATATATATTGTACTTGTTTCCACTTCTACTCATTAATGTTAATTTCACGATGCCAATTTCATTTTCAAATTCCTTCAGTCTTGGTGTGGGCCTTCCACAGGTCCTTGAACAATCAAACACTTTCAATTCCTTCAAACATTGCATTGACCTTCCATGGGTACTTATTCATTCAAAATGGAGTTAAAGCAACGTATGTTAATATGCTGTATACCAAAATTGTCCTTTTGGTAAAAATCTACAATGAAATTTGTCTTTAGTGGTAAAAACCTGCAAGTTGAATATATTATGTGGATTGCATATTTTGGCACCCAAGGAATATAAAGCAAATTCAACAACTGACATATGAAAAAAGACAAAAGAAACGTTTTGAAGTACCAACGTTCTGTATTTGTTACAACTATTTCATATGGCCCTCATTGGAACAATTGATCTATCTCATAAGTTTTTGGAATTTTCTTATTTGGTTAACTAGGTTATATTGTAATTATTTACATTTTTTCTTACAACTATTTCATATGGCCCTCATTGGAACAATTGATCTATCTCATAAGTTTTTGGAATTTTCTTATTTGGTTAACTAGGTTATATTGTAAGGTTAAAATGTTTTAACTTTCAATTAGTTCTGAAAATTTTAAAATTATTTATATAATTTACTAAAGTTTTGAAAAAAATAACTATTAAATTGATTTTTTTAAATTAAAAATAATTTTTGAAATTTGAATTTCTATTTTCTTATTGGCTACTATAGATAGAATTTGTTAGAAATAAAAATTATTTAAAAAAAATAAAAAATTATATATGCTACCAAGTGTCATAATAATACACACGTTACATCTCAATATTTGTGAAAAATAATACACACATCAAATCTCAATACTTATGAAAACTTTTTATTTATAAAAATTTAAAATCAAAAATTAAAAAAAAAAAAACATAAAATCTCAATATTTATGAAAATTTTATTATTTATATAAATTTCATTTGTGTCAAATTCATATTTGACTTTTAATTAATGTGTAACCTTTGAAAATAATTTACAAAGTTTGCTCAAAAAATTTTACAATCACATTTTTATTTTAAGCTATTCTTTTCTGGTGGTTATATATATATATATATATATATATATATATATATATATATATATTATTTTAAATGTGAAATTACTCTATATATAGATTCACTTTTATATATAATATTAACACATACGGTCTATTTAATATAAAAAATCATATAAAATTATTATGTCACTACTTAGCTAAAATATTCTTAAGTTATAATGATAATTTTTTTACAAAATATCTTTTAACCCTTACAAGTAGGACTCCAATACTATTGCAATAACTACAAAAAAATCCAACAAACATATTTGTGATATTCTATCACTTTCTATGTCAATATAGAGATATTTTTGAAAATGCAATCTAATGTCTTCCTCTAAACTCCAACATTTGAGTTTCTTCGTACTTAATACAACTTCTTTAAATAGATGATCAACATTTGAGTTGATATATATATATATAATCATCCAAATTGCTTTTTACCTTCATAAATTCATTTCTAATTGGAATTGATATTATAGTCTCAATTTTACATTTATTGTCTATCTAATCTATTAATAACTTAAAGTCTCCCATTACTTATAAATATTTTTCTATTTTTTTGTCATAAAAATATAAAATGCCTAAAACTTAAGTATTCATTTACTAACAACATATTTCAAAATAATATATATGTTTTTCTTTCAAACATTTTTACCTACCTTTAATAGCTAGCTTGATTTTACAAGCAACTTGTGTAGGAGTCATATATGACATTGAAATATCAAGTTGTCAAATAATGCAAGGTAAAGACTTATAAGCATTTGTAGATGCATTATTTATTTAAGAATATAGACAACAAACAAAAAGCCAATTGGGAAATTTTTGTTATAAATACTTTTAATGCAAAATAGAAATTTCATTGTTTTAACTAAACACTTATTGAATCTTAACTTTTTGGATTCAACTATAAAAAATGTCTCTACTTAAAAAATTTAACAATTTTATTTGTTTTAATATTTTAAAAATTTGTTTTCATATTATGAAGTAGAAATCTAAATTCAAAATTTGAAGACGATCTCAACTATTAAAATGTCACCTCAAATGGAACCTTGCAAATCACAAGTTTTAATAATAAAAAATGTTTAAAATCTTTATGCATGGCCATGAAGGAAATTTTTTATCTTAAATACAATAACCTCTGCTATCAATTACTTTTTACATAAAAAACAAGTATTAAGCAGCAATAGCACATATTACACTTACTTTAGTTAGATTTCACGGATTACTTCTTAAAAAAAAATCAAAACTTAAATGACTATATTACTTTATGTTAAAATTGGAAACTAGGGCAAAACTTCATGTGGATCATCTTATTCATGGCTGATAATATTTTTATTAGATTCCTCTCGTTGAGAGGTGTAGGATTGATATAAAGATCATCTGATTTCGATAAGTATTCATGGAGATATGAATTTATTTTGATTATGGAATTATTATCAAGCCGACCTACAACTCATGTAGGCTCAAAAGCCCAATAGTCACATCTATTCAAACACCAACGTTGTGTATAAATACAGGAGGACTTTTCCTCATTTGGACTCACTCATCTCATCTCATCTCTCTCTCTCTCTCTCTCTCTCTCTCTCTCTACTGCATAGAAAAAGTCTCTTCTCTACTACGTAGAAAACGATCTCTCTCTCACACATGTGAAGCCGAAAGTTGTTGAACCTGAAGTTGCAACTGTAGATCCAAAGTTTGACCAGAGTTGACCATCATATCTCCTCCTTAGAACTGCGTTTTAGGTCCATCTGGATCTCCTCTGGAAACCGCAACTTTTGGTGGTGGAATCAAGTCAATCCGACGGACGGTTTGCAAGATATCAATTGCCCTAGTTTGAAGGAAGCTGCTGAAACTGAAGCTACAACTGCAAAAGTGAAGTTTGACCTGCGTGGACCAGAAGATCTCCTCATCTAAACTGCTTTGTACATTCATCTGAACCTCCTCTAAAAGCCGCAACTTTTGGTGGTGGAATCAAGCCGATCCGACGGTCGGTTTGTGAGATATCGTCTGCCTTAGTTTGATGATGAAGTCGCTAATGTTGATGTTGTTGATCTAGGGTTTGCTACTGCTGATATAAATCAGATTTATTTTACTATTTCTCTCTGCTGAATTATTGAAGATAAAAGAATATTTGATTAAAGGGTTTCCCCACACATTGTGGGGTTTTTCCCTGGCTAGCCGCCACATCTTGTGTCTCTTGTCGATGCAGGAGCATCGGAATAAGCCAGTAATGTGAAGATTTTTCCACATGTTGTGGCTTGACAGAGTGAATTTCATTTACTGTCTGGTCAATTTTAGTTTACTGCGGAAGTCGATTTCTCAAATAGTTTGTTATTATTGTAATAAGTGAGACTGTTTTATTTAGATTAGTGATAAGATTTGTTAAATAGGTGTAACGAGAGTTAAGAGTTAAGAGATTGTTTTGTTAAGATCTATAGGGAAAATAGGAGATTTCTGTTAGCCATTATTAGAAGGATTAATGAGAGAAAATTAAAATAAGTGAAGAGATTCTTTGGAGAGGGAGTTAGTGAGGTTTGTAGTGTGGAAAGAAAGCTCAAAATGGAGTGAGGATTGTGTTTTGTAACAGAGCTTTTCTTCTTGTGTAAACGAACAAGGGTGAACTCTGTTTTTTTGAGCCTTATGAGTAAAATGAATATCATGTGTCTCTTTGTATGATGCGCCGTGGAGTTGAATTATAGTCTTTATGTGAAATTGCTTGAATTAATGATGGCCTGTGTATGCTTTTGTTTTAAATTATAAGAATTCCCGTGATTGATACAAATCGGGCATGTCGAAGTTAGGGAAGTCGAGAAAGTTTTTAACACAGTGAAATAGTGTAAAAGACTCTATAAATCTCAGTGGTCGGAGTTGAATTATATTGCATTTGAGTTTTGAATTAAATCAGGTCCGGTAAGACCATCACATTGGATTAGATGGATGTGATCAGTTATGGAGCAGTTTTAAAGGAGATTGAGTCCGGATATCACATCGCAAATTTAGAGAATCAAAGGCAAAAGTGAAAAGTGTGATTTGTGAAGTCCATACTTGAAATTGCGATCTACAATCTCGAATAACCATCACATCACATTGTGGAACGGGTGTTAGTCAAGTGATATTACAGTTTTGCGATTTGCGATCAAGCAGATCCAAGGTTGCGGTATATATATACATATATATATGAAACTATTTTAAATAGCATTCAAACGCTATTATAATTGGTTTTTAAGACAGAAAGGAATTATATTGGATCTGTGTATCCATTTTATTAAAGGGCTTCGGTTCCGATAGAAATAAAGAGCGATTGTTGGGTTATAAAGGTTCGATTTGGATTTAATTTAAAAATCTAACGCTGCTGCTGCGTCAATTTTTGGTATCAGAGCCAAAGAGACAGGTGTTTGCAGTAAAAAAAAAATGCCGCCAAGAAGGGGAATCGGTCGAGGAAGACCAGAGCCAAATGCCATTCTGTTGGAAGAAGTGCGGAACTTGCGTGCACGAATGGAGACAATGGAGACAACCCAAAGAAGAGCACCTGATGAGGGAGCTGAGAGTTCTTCAGAAGAATCTGATGCAGATGTGGAAGCAGAAGAAGAGAATGACAATGTCAAATTCATCAAGATGCTGGCAAAGGTTGGAAGCAAACCCAAAATGGAGATTCCTATGTATGAAGGGAGTCTGAATGCCGAGGAGCTTATGGATTGGATCAAATCCATAGATCAGTATTTCGATTATGAAGAGGTTGAAGAGAACAAGAAGGTAAAGTTTGCAGTCACTAGATTGAAAGGTCATGCAGCCATCTGGTGGGATGAAGTACATATGTCAAGAACGAGAAAAGGGAAATCTAAGATCAAGCAGTGGGATAAAATGGTAAGTAAACTGAAAGCCAAGTTTTTTCCCAAAGACTATCATTTGAATATTTTTAAGCAAATGTAAAATATAAAGCAGAAAGGAATGTATGTTAAGGAGTATACGGAAGAATTCTACAGGTTAAGTATCAGAACAGGCATGTAGAAGATGATTTGGAGAAAGTAGCTAGATATGTTAATGGGCTAAGGTATGAGATCCAAGATGAGATTAGCCTGTTAAGTTTGAAAACTGTTGAGGATGCCTATCAAGCAAGTCTGAAGGTAGAGGAGAAAATATTAAGAAAACAGAGTCAAAGAAACAGAGGAAAGAGTTCAGTGAGAGGTAGAGGAGTTGCCAGATCTAGAGGAACACAACATCAGCATGAAACAGGAAGTTCAAGTGGCAGATCACCACAGATGGGTGAATCCAGTAGAGGAAGATTCACGCCTAGAGGAAGAGGGCGAGGAAGAGATGTTAGATGTTATACTTGTGGAGAATGGGGACACATGTCGAGGGACTGTCCTCATAACAAATCAGCAAGCCAGAGGGGTGCAAATGTGGCTGAAGCAGAGTCAGAACCACCTCAGCTTATGGAGAAAGAGGAACCACCTGAAGAAGGTGAATCATTGCTGCTTAGAAGAACTTTGCTGAGATCAGAAAAGGAGACTGGAGAACCTGCACAAAGGAAGAACTTGTTCAGGACTACATGCAAATCAAAGGGTAAGTGTTGTAAGGTTATAATTGATAGCAGGAGTACTGACAATCTTGTGTCCACAGAGATGGTGGAGAAGCTCGGGTTAACAAGGACAGCACATCCTGTACCTTACAAATTATCTTGGCTTCACAAGGGTCATCAAGTCATCGTGACAGAGCAGTGTAATGTGGAAATGCAGATTGGCACATACAAAGACGTGATCCTATGTGACATAATGCCTATGGATGTATGTCATGTGTTATTGGGGAGACCATGGAAATTTGATCGGAAGGCGATCCATGATGGGAGAAGGAATACATATACCATAGAGAAGGATGGAGTTAAACATACGTTGCTGCCAGTGAAGAATGATGTTGATAAAGAGCTGCCTGAAAATAGTATTATGCTGATAAGTGGCAAAGAACTGCTATAGGAGGTCGATAAAAGTTCATTTTTCTATCGTGGGAAGACCAAAGGTAATTTTAACCTCCATGAATTTAAATGATTTGCCTGAAGAAATTCAAGCTGTGTTAAATAATTTCATGGACATCATTGTGGATGAATTGCCGAATGAATTACCGCTGATTAGAAGCATAAGTCACCATATCGACTTAATACCAGGAGCAAGTTTGCCTAATAAAGATGCGTATAGACTAACTCCCCATGAAAACCAAAAGTTGCAAGAAAAATTCAGGAGTCGATGGAAAAGGGGCTGATTCGAGAAAGTTTGAGTCCGTGTGCTGTGACAATGGTGCTTAGTCCGAAAAAGGGAGGAGAATGGCACATGTTCACTGATTCCAGAGCTATCAACAAGATAATAGTCAGGTACAGATTTCCTTTGCCCAGAATGGATGATTTAATGGACTGTTTAAGTGGATCCAGGGATTTTACGAAGATAGATTTAAAAAGTGGATATCATCATATCAGAATTCGGGAAGGCGATGAATGGAAGACAATGTTCAAAACAAATAGTGGACTGTATGAATGGTTAGTGATGCCTTTTGGGCTCACTAATGCGCCTAGTACATTCATGAGATTAATGAACGAAGTCTTGAAGGAATATACAGGTAAATTTGTTGTTGTTTACCTTGATGATATTCTGGTTTTTAGCAAAAGTAAAGAGGAGCATTTGGAACATCTGAAGTTAGTCTTGACCACTCTGCAGAAGGAAAAACTACTAATTAATTTAAAGAAACGAAGTTTCATGAAAGACGAGTTGGTATACTTGGGATTTGTGATTTCCAGAGAAGGTTTAAGGAGTTTCCATGGACTTGCTAGTTTTTACAGGAAGTTTATAAAAGGGTTCAGTCAAATTTGTGCACCAATCCTTGAGACAATCAAGGAGGTCAATCAGCCATTTCAATGGACAGAGGCAGCTGATAAGAATTTTAATTTGCTGAAAAAGAAGATAACAGAAAGCCAATTCTAGCATTGCCAAATTTCAAGAAAGTCTTTCAAGTGGAGAAGCAGTTGGTGCGGTGCTGAGCCAAGATCAAAGACCGATAGCGTATTTCAGTGAAAAGTTAAATGATGTGAAAAGGAGATATTCTTCATATGATAAAGAATTTTACGCTATTGTGCAGGCATTAAAAAAGTGGAGGCATTACTTACTGCCAAAGGAATTCATTTTATATTCAGACAATCATGCTTTGCAGTTCATTAATAATCAGCCAAAGTTAAATCAGAAGCATGCCAAGTGGGTGGAATTTCTGCAAAGTTTCACTTTTGTAATAAAGCATAAAAGTGGTAAGTCAAATAAAGTGGCAGATGCATTGAGCAGGGTAAGTTTTCTTTTACAAGAATTTAAAGTGGGTGTTGTAGGTTTTGATGAAATGATAGAAATGTACAAGGATGATGAGGATTTTAGAGACATCTACACAACAGTGCAGAATCCAGTGAGCCATAACAGAAGTCAGTGGATGGACTACCTTATTCAAGGAGGCTTGTTATTTAAAAGCAACAAGTTATGCATTCCCAAATGTTCTATGCGGGAGAACATAATTAAAGAAAAGCACAGTGGAGGATTGTCTGGTCATTTTGGACAAGATAAAACTTTCACTTGGGTGAATGCCTTTTATTATTGGCCTAAAATGCAAACTGATGTTAAAAAGTTTGTTGAGAAATGCAGAGTATGTCAATATGCCAAAGGAAGGAGCCAGAATGTAGGTCTATATCAGCCATTACCTATACCAAATCGACCATGGGATGCTTTGAGTATGGACTTTGTTCTGGGTTTACCAAAAACTCAGATAGGAAATGATTCTATTTATGTTGTTGTAGACAGATTTTCAAAAATGGCTCATTTTATTGCTTGTAAGAAGACTAATGATGCCACACACATAGAAAATTTATTCTTTTCAGAGATTGTAAGATTGCATGGTTTACCTGTGAGCATTGTATCAGATCGAGATACTAAATTTGTAGGGCATTTCTAGAGGACACTTTGGAAGAAGCTGGGAACTAAACTCAATTTTAGTTCAGCATACCATCCTCAGACAGATGGGCAAACTGAAGTAGTAAATAGGAGCTTGGGGAATATATTAAGGAGTCTGGTTCATCAGAATCCCAAACAGTGGGATTTGGCATTAGCTCAAGCTGAATTCGCTTACAATGATACACCAAACCGAAGCACTGGAATGAGTCCATTTCAGATTGTGTTTGGAATGCATCCGAGAGGAGTATATGAGCTTAGAGACTTGGGAAAACAGGAATCCAGGAGTGCAAGTGCTGAAGATTTTGCTGAACAAATGCAGAAGCTACAGGAAGAAGTCAAAGATAAATTGCAGGAAAGCAGTAAAAGATACAAGCAGAGAGCAGATCTGAAAAGAAGGGAAAAGGAGTTTCAGGTAGGAGATTTAGTCATGGCATATTTGAGGAAAGAGAGATTTCCTACAAAGACTTATAATAAGCTGAAACTGAAGAAAATAGGACCCTGTAAAATCAAAAGGAAGTTTTCAGCCAATGCATATGAGATTGAGTTGCCGGAAGGGATCGGAATATCCCCCATTTTTAATGTTGCAGACTTATATCCATTCAAAGAAGCAGAGACCGAGTTGCAAACTGAAGTTACAGGTGATGAAGTTCAAACTGTAGACTGGGAGGAACAGGTACCAAAAGCATCTAAAAAGGAAGTTGAAGATATCTTGGATCAAAGAATATCCAAGAAAACTCGAGGGCAGACATATTTCCAGTATCTTGTCAAGTGGAAGGAGCAACCAATGGAAGATTCCAGTTGGTTGACAGTAGCCGAATTGCAGAAATATGGAATAAACCCAGAAAATCTGAAGGACAAATCTTTTCTTCCCCGGGAGTCTGATGCAGGAGCATCAGAATAAGCCAGCAATGTGGAGATTTGTCCACATGTTGTGGCTTGACAAAGTGAATTTCATTTACTGTTTGGTCAATTTTAGTTTACTGTGGAAGTCGATTTATCAAATAGTTTGTTATTATTGTAATAAGTGCGACTGTTTTATTTCGATTAGTGATAAGATTTGTTAAATAGGTGTAATGAGAGTTAAGAGTTAAGAGATAAGAGATTGTTTTGTTAAGATCTATAGGGAAAATAGGAGATTTTTGTTATCCATTATTAGAAGGATTAATGAGAGAAAATTAAAATAAGTGAAGAGATTCTTCGGAGAGGGAGTTAGTGAGGTTTGTAGTGTGGAGTGAAAGCTCAGAATGGAGTGAGGATTGTGTTTTGTAACAAATATTTTCTTCTTGTGTAAACTAACAAGGGTGAACTCTGTTTTTCTAAGTCTTATGAATAAAATGAATATCGTGTGTCTCTTTGTATGATGCGTCGTGGAGTTGAATTATAGTCTTTATGTGAAATTGCTTGAATTAATGATGGCCTGTGTATGCTTTTGTTTTAAATTATAAGAATTCCCATGATTGATACAAATCGGGCATGTCGAAGTTAGTGAAGTTGAGAAAGTTTTTAACACAGTGAAACAGTGTAAAAGACTCTATAAATCTCAGTGGTCGGAGTTGAATTACATTGCATTTTAGTTTTGAATTGAATCGGGTCCGGTAAGACCATCAAATTGGATTACATGGATGCGATCAGTTATGGAACAGTTTTAAAGGAGATTTAGTCCGGATATCGCATCGCAGATTTGGAGAATCAAAGGCAAAAGTGAAAAGTGTGATTTGTGAAGTCCACAGTTGAAATAGCGATCTGCGATCTCCAATAACCATCGCATCGCATTGTGGAACGGGTGTTAGTCAAGCGATATTACAGTTTTGCGATTTGTGATCAAGCAGATCCAAGGTTGCGGCATATATATACATATATATATGAAACTATTTTAAATGGCATTCAAACACTATTATAATTGGTTTTTAAGACAGAAAGGAATTATATCGGATCTGTGTATCCATTTTATTAAAGGGATTCGGTTCCGATAGAAATAAAGAGCGATTGTTGGGTTATAAAGGTTCGATTTGGATTTAATTTAAAAATCTAACGTTGCTGCTGTGTCACTTGTCTTGGCTTCTTTTCTGTCGGTCATTTAATGTTCTATCTGCACTTTACTTTATGTACATGTGATTGCTAATCTGTGGATAATAATAAGGAAGAAAAGTAAATTTCTATAAGCATAGAACATACCATAACTTAACATGGTATCAGAGCTGAGGTGAAGAAAAAGCTTGAACAAGAGCAAGAGCAATCACTAAAGAGAAGGTTGGCAAGGTTATCCTAAAAGAACGATGGGGTCCTCAACACTCTTTGCTGCTGAAGACAAGCTCCGTGAGAAAGCTGACTATCATGGATGGAAGATGTCTATCGATCTAACCCTTGAGGATCAAGGAGTGTTGAATCATGTGGGAGGCAATATTGTTGAGCCTCCATCAAATGCACCTCCTGCTGCCAGGAACAAATGGAAGAACGAAGAAATTAAAGCGAAGAAGATCATCCGGGACTCTATCGACAAGCGCTTGGCGGCCTACATCTCTGAAATAGACACCTCCAAGGAAATCTACAATAGACTGGTGAGTTTATTTAAAGTTAATGATGCAAATCAAGTTTTGTTTGTTAGAAATAAGCTGAGGGAAATCAAGAAGGGTAAAGATGAGAGTATGCAAGCATACTTCTTAAGAATCACCGAGATCAAGAACGATCTCCTATCTATTGGGGAGACTATTACTGACAGAGAAATGGCACTCATGACTCTTGGAGGATTACCATTCGAATGGTACGTGTTCAGGAATACTCTCCTGAGCAATAATGTAATTCTTAGTTTCGAGAAATTAATGGCTAGATGCATTCAAGAAGAAACAAGGGTAGAAGAGCAAGAAATTTCCATGCTTAAAGGTCCTCCTGCTGCCTTTTCTTCTCATGATAAGAAAAGAAATAATTCTGAGACTAAATCAAAAGGAAAGGCTGGACCTAAGGGTGGAAGAAAATGATGATGTTACATCTACGATAAAGCAGGTCACTATGCAAGGGAATGCCCTGATAGAAAGGACTCTCACCATGACGATGATCAAAATCCCTCTCATGGTAATCGAAGGAATGGAAAATTCAATAGCGAAGGTAAAAGGAATGCTGGAAATCAAGGAAGAGGGCAACCATTCAAGAAGGCTAGAAATTCCAGGTATGAATCTAACACTGTTGACAATAAGCAGGCTGAATATTATCTACTAGCTGCTCTATCTACCTCCGCTCCTTTGGACTCAATGGGAATTTGGCTCATTGATAGTGGTGCCTCAAGACACTTCACTAGTTACAAAGAAGTGCACCATAATCTGGTAGAGAAAGAAACTAACCTAGAAATTGTCCTTGGAGATGACATGAAATACCCCGTGAAAGGTGTAGGCAATGTTTCTCTCAAATTGAATCAAGGTAATACGATCCATTTACAAGATGTATTATATGTACCTGATCTCAAAAAGAACTTGGTATCCATCTCGACAATGGAAGACAAAGGCTACGAGGTAACCTTCAGCGATGGCAAGGTACGTATATGGAAAAATAATTTTAAATATGCTTTCACTCTTGGGTTTCAAGTTGATTCTTTATATCAGGTCAGTGGAAGTCTGCTAGGTGTCATGTCTTGTGACACAACTCTTTAGTTCAAACTTTGGCATCGAAGGTTTGCCCACCTTTATTACAAAGCTCTACCCGATGTAAGATAGATGGTAACAGGGATGCCCGAATTCCAGGTAGAGAAAGAAGGTGTATGTCCGGGATGTGTCGAAGGAAAGCTCAAAAGGGAACCATTCCCCTCAAGTCAAAGCAAGACCTCCGATATATTACAACTATTTCACTCAGACATATCTGGTATGATGCCTGTGAACTCCTTGGGAGGATATTCATATTATCTTACTTTTACAGATGACTATTCTCAAAAGACCTGGATATACTTCTTCAAAAGGAAGGATGAAGTGTTCTCTTGGTTTCAACACTTCAAAGCCCTGATCGAGAATCAAATCGAAAAGAAGATCAAGATCTTAAGAACTGATAATGGGACTGAATATGAATCTAATGAGTTCCATGATTTTTGTAAAGAGGCTGGCATCAAGAGGGAGACTACTACACCATATACTCCTGAACAGAATGGTGTGGCGGAAAGGAAGAGCTGCACGATTATGGAAGCTGTCCGGGCCATGCTACATGATCAAAGACTTTCGAAATTTCTATGGGTTGAAGTTGCAAACACTGCTGTATATGTACAAAATCGATGCCCTCATAAAGCATTGGGTTCCAAGACTCCTGAAGAAAAGTTCACTGGTAAGAAACTTGATGTTTCTCATTTTATAATTTTTGGAAGCCCTGTATATTTTCATGTGCAGAAAGAGAAAAGAAATAAATTGGGTGCATCTGGAAAGAAGGGAGTTTTCAAGGGCTATGGTGAAAATACTAAAGGCTATAGAATCTATGTAGCCAGTCAAAGGGAAGTCGTGATTAGTCATGATGTCACCTTTGACGAAGATATGGCTCTCAGCAAGGTGGACAATCTTCCGACTTTGAGGAGCTCTCAAGAAGCCGACACCAGGGAATCGAAAGAAAAGGATGATGAATCAGTGCTTGATGAAGAAGAACCCATGGATCTGATTGATCCTCCTCCACATGAGCCTTCTTCTTCTAGGAAGAAGCCTTCATGGCTTAGGGGGCTACTTGATGATGCTAAAGGACATGCTGCACCCCGAGGAACCTTTCGTGAAAGTAAGAAACCTAATAGGTATCAAGGATACCTGACCATAATGAGCACAATCATACAAAATGAGCCTTCATCATTCTCAGATTCCGTCAAGCATCAAGTATGGAAGGACGCTATGACCGAAGTATATGAGTCTATTATGGAGAATGATGTCTGGGAAGTAGTTCCTAGACCCCAGGACAAAACAATTGTCACTTCTAAATGGCTTTACAAGATAAACCATGCAGCAGATGGAAGTACAGAAAAGTATAAGGCTCGTTTTGTTGCTCGTGGTTTCTCCTAGAAGGAAGGTATAGACTATGATGTGATATTTTCACCTATTGCCAGATATACGACCATCCACTCGATCATAGCCCTTGCATCTTCACAAGGATGGAACCTACATCAAATGGATGTCAAGACCGCGTCCTTGCATGGCTCGATCAAAGAAGAGGTCTACGTGGAGCAACCCGAATGATTTTAGATTTATGATCGAAAATCTCATGTATGCAGGTTAAGGAAGGCTCTCTATGGGCTGAAGCAAGCACCCCGAGCATGGTATGAGAGGATTGACAGCTACTTGATGAAGCTAGGATTCACTAGGAGTGAAGCCGATCCTAACCTTTACTTTAAGTTAAACCTCTCATATTGGTGTTGTATGTGGATGACCTCTTTCTAACAGGTGCAGACCCTCTCATTCTCAAATGTAAGAGGGAGTTGGCTTCTGAATTTGAAATGAAGGACCTAGGATTGATGCACTATTTCCTAGGACTTGAAGTGTGGCAAAAGCCAGGGAAAACTTTCCTATCTCAAGGACAACATGTGGTGAAGATATTGGAAAGATTTGGTATGGTGGACTATAAGCCTGTAACTACCCCGATGGAGCTTGACTTCAAGAAGTTAAGCAGTAGTGTTGTTGGACCTATTTTATGAAATACTATCGAGTATCATCAACTCATCAGAGCATTAATGTTCTTAGAGAACTCCCGTCCAGATATATGCTTCGCAGTCAACACGTTGAGTCAACATATGGTTGAACCCCACCACATACATTGGATTGGTGCCAAGAATCTATTGAGATATCTTCGTGGCACTATCACTTATGGGTTAAGATACATTGCCGGAGATGTGAGACTATTTGGATACACAGATGTTGATTGGGCAGGAAATGTGAAGGACTGTAAGAGCACTTCTGGGTGTTGTTTCTCCTTGGGAACCACCGAAGCGGAGTATATTGCTGCCAGCCTGGCCTCCTGTGAGGCAGTTTGGTTGCAAAAGATCTTCAGTGAGCTGTTTGGATTTACATTGGATACCACCGTGATCCTTTGTGACAACCAGAGTGGGATTCGTTTGTCATAGAATCCCATATTTCATTATCGCTCCAAGCATATTGATATCAGATACCACTATATTCGAGATATGGTGCAGCGGGGAGCTATAAGTCTCCAACATATCGATATAGATGAACAGGTTTTCGACATTCTGACAAAACCCCTTGGGAACGTAAAATTTTTTACTTTCCAAGAACAACTTGGAGTTGTTCAAAGACACTTCGATGAGGGTCATGTATGATGCATTGAGCTCTGGGAGCTCCAGGGGGGTGCGGGGTACTTCTTGGAGCAGCATATGACCACAGGATAATTCACTATCCCCTGATGGTATACATGTACACCCCGTGGTGACATTGTAGCAGGATTGATGTGTTCTCTTGTGAGGCCTGGATTGATGTGTTCTCCATGGCGATTGTAGCAGGATTGATGTGTTCTCCTTGTGAGGCCTGGATTGATATGTTCTCCATGGCGGCCTGGATTGTAGCAGGATTGATGTGTTCTCCTGTGAGGACAAGATTGATTAGTTCTCCTGTCGAGGCATCCTACCCATGCAGTCTGGGAATCATGGGAAGTACCTCTCATCTGATCAATGAGCAGGGAAATGAAGTTAGGGACCATAGTAGTACCGATGGATGCATCGTTGTATCTACCGTACTCTCTACTCTAGGATGACCTCCATTGATCTGGGATCAATGATACTGGTCTGGGACTAGTGGTAGGAGTTGTACCATACTATGACACTGACTTCGAGTCGGTTGAGACTAGTTTGGGACTAATGGTACATACTTTAATACTAACTTTGTTTCAATGCAGTACTGGTCTAGGACCAGTGAGAGTGGTGCATACTATGATGCCGACTTCGGGTCGATTGAGACTGGTCTGGGACCAATGGTACACTCTCTGAGACTGCGATACTGGTCTGGGACCAGTGGTAGGAGTGGTACTTACTATGAAGCTAACTTCGGGTCGGTTGAGACTAGTCTGGGACCAGTGGTACGCACTCTAAGACTGACTTTGAGTCAGTGGAGGATGATACTGGTCTGGGACCAGTGGAGTTGTACTCACTATGGCGCTGACCTCAAGTTGGTTGAGATTGGTTTGGGACCAGTGGTACATACTCTGAGACTGAATTTGAGTCAGTATGATACATCCTTGATCATTTCTTCTTCTTCATAATTCGGACAAAAGCAGAGCATAACAGAACAATGCAAGAGCATAGCATAACAAAGCAGAACAGTACAGATTAGTACAGGGCAAAATAAGACAAAGCAGAACAGGTAGAATAGAGCAAAGCAGGGCAAGGGCCAGACTATAAAGGGAAGTGCATTTGATGGATGAATAGTAACGACCAATAGACAGATTGCAGATGAAGTTTAACCTAGTTGAGAGGGAGTGTTAAAATTGGAAACTAGGGAAAAACTTCATGTGGATCATCTTATTCATGGCTGATAATATTTTTATTAGATTCCTCTCATCGAGAGGTGTAGGATTGATATAAAGATCATCCGATTCCGATAAGTATTCATGGATACATGAATTTATTTTGATTATGGAATTATTATCAAGTCGGCCTACAACTCATGTAGGCTCAAAAGCCCAATAATCGCATCTATTCAAACACCAACGTTTTGTATAAATACAAGAGGAATTTTCCTCATTTGGACTCACTCATCTCATCTCATCTCTCTCTCTCTCTACTGCACAGAAAAGAGTCTCTTCTCTACTGCGTAGAAAAGGGCCTCTCTCTCACACATGTGAAGCTGGACGTTGTTGAACCTGAAGCTGCAATTGCAGATACAAAGTTTGACCAGAAATGACCATCAGATCTCCTCCTTAGAAGTGCATTGTGGGTCCATCTGTATCTCCTCTGGAAGCCGCAACTTTTGGTGGTGGAATCAAGTCAATCCGATGGATGGTTTGCAAGATATCGACTGCCCTAGTTTGAAGGAAGCTGTTGAAACTGAAGCTGCAACTGTAGAACTGAAGTTTGACCTGTGTGGACTAGAAGATCTCCTCATTTGAACTACGTTGTAGGTTCATCTGAGCCTCCTCTAAAAGCCGCAACTTTTGGTTGTGGAATCAAGCTGATCCGATGGTTGATTTGTGAGATATCGTCTGCCCTAGTTTGATGATGAAGTCACTAATGCTAATGCTGCTGATCTAGGGTTTGCTACTGTTGATATAAATCAAATTTATTGTACTATTTCTCTCTGCTGAATTATTGAAGATAAAAGAAGATTTTATCAAAGGGTTTCCCCACACATTGTGGGGTTTGTCCCTACCTAGCCGCCACATCTTGTGTCTCTTATCTTGGCTTGTTTTCTGTCGATCATTTAATGTTCTATCTGCACTTTACTTTATGTACATGTGATTGCTAATTTGTGGATAATAATAAGAAAGAAAAGTAAACTGCTATAAGCATAGAACATACCATAACTTAACACTTTATGAAACACAAACTTTGTAAGTTTGAAAAGAGTAAGTGATAATCGAAACCATGATTAAATTGTTAAATTACCAATGTATAAGTTTGGTCATTTTGATTATCATCCATCATAAAATATATCAAAAATTAGTGAATATCATCATTTTGTTGGTGAATTCATATGATTCTATGAGAGACTTAAAGCTAACCATGGATTTTCAAAGAGTTTTTTTTAGATCAATAACATCTTATTTCTGAGATTAAAGTACTATAAGTTCAATCTTTTTTTGTTGTGTCATTATACTTTATGTGAATATTGCACTATTTATTAGAAAGAGTGGTGGGATTTAGGATCTTTTTGACATCAAAGCTAGTTTCTTTCAATATTGTAGTCAAAATTTATGAATAAGATGTTGTCATTTGTAGATTTAATGGTTATTGGTTTTTTCATCAAATTTATACTAGTGAATCCATTTGATTTAGACAACTAACTATGAGATATCGTTTTATTGAAAATGATTTTTTATAGTCTTTTTTAACATGTTGACTCTAAAAAAATATTCGAGGAGTGTTTTTGGTTTTGGGACAAAGAAGGACTTTTTATTACTCCTTCATGTTAGAATTGATCCAAGCTCTATGTGAGCTAGTCATATGTCATTTTTTGTTTTGTCTTTCAAATTTTACCTTACATTTTTATCATATTTCAGTTATGGAGGATATTGGGAATATTTTGGAATTTTTTAAGAGAGTTGTAGAAAGATTATACACATATGATTTCCCTTGTTTTGAGCTTGGCCTAAGTAAGAACATTCTAGACAAAATGATTTTCAAATGGAAAAAAAAAAGGTGGACGTAAATATTGGATTATGAGAATATAACATTCTAGTGCAAGGTCTAGCATATTGAAGGCCATCTACATAATTCTTGCCCTCATGCATGAGCTCATGTTTTAAGGAAAAAAGGGGCTAATTCTAACTAAAAAAATTGGGTATTTATATTAAATGGTGATGAGAAAGAATGTGATGAAAAAACCATAAATTAAAAAATGCTAATATAACTTGTTCAAAGATTCAATTGGGGAACCTTTTCTTGACAATGAGTGTTACGAGCAAATTTAGTGTCTTTTCGAACAACTAACCCCTAGACCTAGTATCAAGTCTAGAACAACAGTTAAAGTAATTCCATTGCTTTTCCTATAGCTAACAGATAAAAGAAAGAGGAGCAAAAGTACCAACCTATATCTCTCACTCGATCCCTCTTCCCTTTGACTGCTTTTGCCACTCCCTTTCGTACTTAACTCGCTTGAAAGGTACCTGCACACAAACCGAGACAAAAAACCATCAAAGCATACATATCAATCTGTTAACTAAACATATTATAGAATCGAAAGTACAATATACATCAAATAACACATGAATGGGAAAAAGCATAGAACTCTTTATTCATAGAAAGGAAGATTACAACCCATGTAGATGCATGTTTGATTCAACGTCATCCTCCCAGCTTCAAACCCTTCTCTCCTCATGGAAACAACAATTTGACATGATAACATTACTCTCTCTACTAATCTCATCCAAGCAGCATTTCCTTAACTTAAGAAGTTCCAACCTTAACCAACCAATGAGAGCTTGGTCCTTTTATAGTTGAACAGAGAAGGTTAGGCCATTAATGGCCCTCATGAATGCTTTTCCATATTTGGGAAGTGGTTCCATGGAGTAAGGGATAATGGATTAAGGTTCATTCATCTCCTTCCTCATCCAAAAGTGAGCCAAATCCTTCTAGAAACCTCTAGAAGCATCCATTGGATGAGGAATCTAATGGATTCATTTGAAAAATTCGATGGATCTCGCTCATAGTAGGTGATACAAAGGCCAGGTGATATGCATAGCACCCAGACAGTGTAGATTGCAGCCAGATAGAAGGCCACCCGCGATGATCTCATTAGGGACATTTTTTGGATGAATGGTGTCATGAAACTATTGGGAGGAAAGCATGATGTAGGTTAACTTCATTAGGGAATGAAAACAACTGAATTAGGGATTGATGGACCCTACTAATATGGATCTAGAAGTCGGGGTTTATGTGCCCAAATTTTCCTGTAATAGTTCCCCCCTAAAGCATGAAGTCGAAAATAACCATGTCGAGTGAGATGCTTTACCACTTGGAGAGAAGGTTTCGAAATGGAAGGTGACCTGCATTAGTTACAATACCAATATCATGATACTTTGATTTTTTCTCACAATTTTTAGCTGAGGGAAGACATACCCATGCTCACCTTTATAAACTTTCATTTCATGTAAAAATATAGTCATATACAGATATAGACCCATGAATGGATGACCATGAATGTAAGGCCATTTGTACATTTGATATAGTACTCCTGAAAATATATCGTAGCCCGGATGGATGAAACTAGATCCGAGGTCTTCAATCTCGTCCAATCTTTCACTCAATGTACAAGTCTAACCATGTGAATAGATGATTCAAAGTTGAACATGGATAGACATAATCTGATTACCAGCCAATGATGTAAGTTGTTAACAACGCAAGAGGAATCACCGATAATGATAATGACCCTCAAGGTGCTGCAGTACATTTCGCAAGGTGTGAATAAATGATTTTATGTTGAACACCATATGAAGTCTTTCTGTCGAAGGCCAGTGATTTCAACCTATCGGCGGAAGCGAGAAACCTGCCATTGATGTATGCAAGCCTCAAGGTACTGATGGGATGTTTCTAAGTCAACTTCTTGGATGATGTGATGATGCCGACAAGAAGCGACTCTTCGCATGAGGGCCTTGATGTATCCCACATCAATGACATGAAACGAGGTAAATGATTTTTGAGATGAAACATTGACTGATGACACAAGGTTAAGGAATGGCGGGCATGGAAATGAAGGTTTGCAGTATTGTAAAGGATGAAATTTTGAACTGAATGACTTCTCTTGAACATATCGATGACACTGAAGTGAATTGGTAGCATTGACCCAAAACAAAGCGATGGATGGTATGATAGACCAACAGTGTGATAACCATCAAGCTGAATGACCCAACCCACATAGTCACGGTGATGAGGTGAAAGTGTCATGTTCAAGAGCGACCTGCTACCATAAAGTGTTCCCATCTTTTTCCCATTTTCCCCGATCATTTCTGACCAATACCTCTTTATTTTTAATCAAGCTTGAGGAGGATAACATATGCTTGTTGTATAATTTCACCCTTCAGGTGAATCCATCACTATTTGATGTTTTAACGAGTCTAGTGAAGGTGAAACTTGGTCTTGTCTAGATGGACAAGTTTGTCGCTATTTGATGTTTTTTAATGAGTTTAAAGACAAAGATAACTCAATCCTTTTCATATTTAAAGAGTTTGAAAAGGGATGAAAAGGAAACTCCAAAAGTTCTTTTTTGTAAATTTGTCTCCCAAGTCCAAAAAAGAATAAAACAATACAAGAGAGAACCTATTGATCATGTTTGACCAACGAGTACCTTTTTTGTAGTTAATCTATCTTAGCCCGTAGAAGGGGTAAAACTATACTGAGTAGATATCGATTCTAATCCATTAACGAGCTAGAAACAACAAGTGCTTGGCAATAATTTCATGTTTAGAGAGTTTGAAAAGAGCTTAAAGAGGACTCCATTTTGAGAAACAAGTGGTGTCTAGGATAGCAACTAGTTTTGGTGATGTTGGAACTTCTCAAAACATGTTGATTTATGTGAAGAGGCTGGCTAATAAGACCACTCATTGCAACTGTTCCTCAAAAATGGTAAAACAACCAAGTGAAAGCGTATGATCGGCCAAAGGGATGGTGGCGATGGGATGAAAACAACCAAGGCTCACATGATGAAGGAGGCTAATAGAATGGCAATCACGAGGGTTAAAAATGAAAATGGGTTCATTTTTAGACAAGATTGAACCATAGGGAACTGTGCTTGGATTCAGTTTCATATTTACACAAGCTTGAAATGAAAAAACTATGCTTGGATTCAGTTTCATTTTTACACAAGCTTGAAATGAAAAACTATGCTTGAATTGGCTTACATGCCCCCAGCATGATGAAAGGGAGAGTCTCCAGTAACCAAATGGAAGTCGCTGCAGTGAAGCAAGACAGTTATCCAACACCATTTTGGCTTCGTCTAGATAGACAAAGGTGAATGGGGTGATTCCCTTCACATAACCTATAGGGAAACTTAACTTTACCATTAGTTTCATGCCCCCCAAGCTTCATTACATTCACCTAAGTAGACTACTCATGGCTATCAGGTGGATGGAATGAAGGTTCTTTACGAGATCAAGTGAAAGGCTCGACTAGGATTTTACGAGATCTAATCAAAGACTCGAATTGGAACTTGGGACCTTGTTTCATTTTTTAATGAGCTTGACACAAGACAATGAAATCTACTCATATCCTTGGTTTCATTTTTAACGAGGTTGACACAAGACCAGGAACTCTCCTCATGGGTATGTTTCATTTTTTAACGAGGTGGACACAAGACCAGGAACTCTCCTCATGGGTATGTTTCATTTTTTAACGAGGTTGACATAGTAAAAGAACTATCCTCATACTCCTTGGTTTCATTTTTTAATGAGATTGACACAAGACCACGAACTATCCTGGAAGACCCTTGTTTCATTTTTTAACGAGGTTGACCCAAGACAATGAACTATCCTCGGAGACCTGTTTCATTTTTTAACGAGGTTGACATAAGACAACGAACTATCCTCGGTGCCTGTTTCATTTTTTAATGAGGTTGACACAGTAAAATAACTATCCTCATAGACCCTTGTTTCATTTTTTAAACGATGTTGACACAAGACTAGGAACTATCCTTGGACCCTTGTTTCATTTTTTAACGAGGTTGACACAAGACAACGAACTATCCTCATAGTCCCTTGTTTCATTTTTTAATGAGGTTGACACAAGACAACGAACTATCCTCGGGGAGCTGTTTCATTTTTTAATGAGATTGACATAGTAAAACAACTATCCTCATATTCCTTATTTCATTTTTTAACAAGGTTGACACAAGACAAGGAACTATCCTCGAACCCTTGTTTCATTTTTTAACAAGGTTGACTCAAGACCAAGAACTATCCTCATGGGAGTTGTTTCATTTTTTAACGAGGTTGACACAGTAAAAGAACTATCTTCATACTCCTTGATTTCATTTTTTAAGGAGGTTGACACAAGACAAGGAACTATCCTCGAATTCCTTTGTTTCATTTTTTAATGAGGTTGACACAAGACAACGAACTATCCTCAGAGACCTTCGGATCACAAATCATAAGTGGTCATGAAGGAGAGATCTAGTTCTAATGCCTCCAGTACATAATGTACAAAATCATTGAATTGATCATCAGTTGACGTAGGTATGGAACAGTTTGCCACATAATTAACCCATGGTGGGGATGATACCATTGGTATAAAAGGACAATTTAGGGAAAATGGTTGACTAGGAGCCATATTTGGACCAGAAAATGAAAGTTGGTCAACGGTGACAATTTTGCCTTCATGCGGGAAACAAATCACTCGAAAGAGTGTTGAAACAATAGCTCCCATGCCATAAACATAGTCGTGCCCAAGAAGTAAATTATAATCTAAAGGTCCTGGGACTACTATCACGTTCAGATAAACGGTTTTTCCTCCCAAAGTAATAGGTAATTGAGGAAGGATCCCTAATGGTTGATTGGTTCCTCTGTTAAAACCCAACAGATTCTGTGTAACAGGCACAAGCGGTGGCGAACCAAGTGCTTGCCAAGCAGTTGAGGAAAGGATACTCGCTGATGCACCTTCATCTATAATAGTGACCGATACAATCATATTACAAACTTGTACTACGATTTGGAAAGGCACATAAGAAGGAAGGCGGAATGATGCTAGTCGATTCCAATCAAAGGAAGTGACCAGACTACTTGGAGGGGGTACTGTAGGAATGGGAGGATTAACCCCTTGAGTTACGAGAGCGGGAGGAATATTCCTCTTATCTTGATGGAACAGGACAATTGCCCCCAAGCTCATTTGAATCTGATGAAACAAAAATAACTTGTGTGGTATCATGTTCACTCTCTTCGGGAAAGGTATGATCTGTTGAAGGTGAAATCGGGTCAACTGTTACCTCAACTTGTTGATTTGGGTCAGGTATAGACTCATAGGATTCACTTTCAGAGAGAGTGGGTTTGACCGACAGTTGATTTGAGTCAGTCAATTCATCATCTAGTGAAGGATTTAGGGATAGTTTCTTGTAACCAGATGGAAGTCGCTGCGGTGAAGTAGGATGTTTATCCAACACTCTTTTGGCTTCATCCAGATAGGGACAAAGGTGAATGGGGTGATTCCCTTCACATAACCTACATGGAAACATGACATTTCCCTTCTTTCCATCAACTTTATTATCACTAGTTGATGGTATGTCACCAACATGATCTCTGGAGGTTGATGACACGGGATGATGTGAACGAGAAGACCATTCTTCTAGGATCTGAGGAATATTAGGTCAATTTCGAAGAATATGGCCTCCCACACAAAGTTTGCATCGATATCGAACTTTGTGAGGCTTAACGGATGGTTTCTCATAAGATTTTGCATTCAAAGCAATGATTGCTTGGTTGCCCCTATGTTGAATTTGATTCTTCTTCTTCTTCTTCCCTTTCTTCTTCTTCTTAGCAACCTGGTTATGAGTACCAATACTTTCACCAGGCAAAGAGGAAGAAGGGGAGGAAGAAACAACTGAGGAAGAAGACAAAGGGTCAACTTTAGGATCAACTGGAGGTTGATTTTGTCTAGTTGGAGGAGTACTTGATTGCGGAGAAATCACGACATTTTGAACCAAAGAGGTTGAAAACAACCATACTAGCAAGCCAATGGTAAATCCCGGAAGGGACAATGTAGCCATATATGGAGCACCAATATTTCCAAATGGAGGAAAAGGACTAGGATTCCCATCAAAAGGAATTCCTTGATTGGTGGACTTCGGATTTGTCGCCATATGTTTCAACCTAAGATCAACTAAAACTCAAGCATGGAGGATGTTATCCGTGGTAAATTAATTTTTACAACACTAGAACTTAACTTTGATTTTTCATTTTTTAAGAGTCGAGAAAAAGCAAAAGATGACTCTAGTTTCTTTCATTGTTTAATGAGCTTGAAAGGACAAGCGCTCAGATGAACTTTTTCTTTTAAGGAGTCGAAAAGGAGAGAAAAGACTGCTTTGGAGATACTAAGCAAGAGGGTTTACCAAACCAATCACAAAACTACAATATACACCTTGGTGGTAAATTAAAGAGAAATTACCAAGGATTTACTGTATGGCAGTTAGTCTTCCCGAATGTTGTGTTCGGTGCATTATGATCAGTAAGCAGAAGACTTGGCTTCCTAGGGATAAAGGATTTAAACCTATTGGGGTCTCCCATAATATACATGATGGTACAGGGAGCGCAAGTCCGAACTAGTACTTACCGGTTCAGAGAGGAGGAATCACCCAACCTCAAGGAAATGATAGCCACTAGGTTTTAAGACGCCGGAACACGTCTCTAGCCTAGACACCTCTAGATGCTTGCGTTAAACTCCAAATGCGTTATTAGGTTAATTGAAGTTAATTTTAGGTTGATCTTACTTAAAATTTTCCTTTGGGTTTCACCATGTGATGTTTTCCAAGATTCCTAAGAATGCAACTAAAATGAGAAGCACTCTTTCCATTTTTCTTTCAACAATGAAAATCCTAACTAATAAGGGATAGAGCAAACAAGTACTTTTTGGATCAAACAACAAAGAGCACTCACTAATGCATTTCCCTAACCATTCCTTTTAAGCAAACCCTCAAACTCTAAGATGTAATTACATGTATATCTTTTTCTTTTCAGTTCTCCTTAATGTGTTATGCACTAAGAAAAACAAATGCACAATGATTCAAAAGCTATTTTCACAAAAATGTCTATTTATTACAATTTCACTTAAATATAAAGGAAGACTAAATGGCACTTTCAACTTTAAGGAAACAAATATTTTCGACACTTAAACGAAAATATGAATCAGATGCACAAAATGGACCAATCGATTATTCAATGAAGAATTTATGACACTTCGTTTTTTGACAAAACAATCAACCGAACCTACTTTCGACAATGGACTGCAAATGATAAAACAAATACATAAACAAAAATTTAACAATCCAGTCTAAAATGGGTCGAAACAAGGAAACAAAGACTATTTTCAGAGACAAGAACTCATCTAAATCCAACAGACAATTCAAACAGTTGAAAATTGACTTAAGGATTCAGCTCCTAGATGGGAAAACTGATCCAAAAGGAATCATAGCAGGCTAGAGTGAGGGACAGTGTGATGCATAAAACTGTCTCTGTGTAAAGGGTGCAATGAATAGCACCCTATCAGTTACAGAGCTACAATGACTACAAAATGACAATTTTATGCTCAAAATTGACTCAAATTTCTGTAAATTGAACTTGAATTTGATGAGAAAAAGAGGGTAAAGTATGTCAAAGTGTTCTAAGAGATTTATTAGCTACTATAAGGGATAGGATCTCTCCCCAGTATGGTTGCCATTTTCTTACGAGAAAATTTAGGGTCTTTTCGAACGAATAACCCCTAGACCTAGTAGCAAGTCTAGAACAATAGTTAAAGTAATTCCATTGCTTTTCCTATAGCTAATAGATAAAAGAAAGAGGAGAAAAAGTACCAACCTGTATCTCTCACTCAATCCCTCTTCCATTTGACCACTTTCTCCACTCCCTTTCATACTTAACTCACTTGAAAGGTACCTGCACACAAGCCGAGACAGAAAACCATCAAAGCATACATATCGATCTGTTAACTAAACATATTATAGAATCGAAAGTACAATATACATCACATAACACATGAATGGGAAAAAACATAGAACTCTTTATTCATAGAAAGGAAGATTACAACCCATGTAGATGCAAGTTCAATTCAGCGCTATCCTCCCAGCTTCAAACCCTTCTCTCCTCATGGAAACAACAATTTGACATGATAACATTACTCTCTCTACTAATCTCATCCAAGCAGCATTTCCTTAGCTTAAGAAGTTCCAACCTTGACTAGCCAATGAGAGCTTGGTCCTTTTATAGCTGAACAGAGGAGGTTAGGCCATTAATGGCCCTCATGAATTCTTTGCCATATTTGGGAAGTCGTTCCATGGAGGAAGGGATAATGGATTAAGGTTCATTCATCTCCTTCCTCATCCAAAAGCGAGCCCAATCCTTTTAGAAACCTCTAGAAGCATCCATTGGATGAGGAATCTAATGGATTCATTTGAAAAATTCAATGGATCTCACTTATCGCAGGTGATACAAAGGCCAATTGTTGTGCTTAGCACCCAGACAGTGTAGTGCCTGCCATTCATTGCAGCCAGATAGAAGGCCACCTGTAATGATATCCTTAGGGACATTTTTTGTATGAATGGTGTCATGAAACTCTTGGGAGGCAAGCATGATGTAGGTTAACTTCATTAGGGAATGAAAACCACTAAATTAGGGGTTGATGGACTCTAATAATATGGATCTAGAAGTCGGGGTTGATGTGCCCAAATTTTCCTATAACAATGAGGAAAAGGACGATGAACGTCAACAAACCATAGATTCAAAGAAGGCTAATATCACTTGTTCAAAATTTTCGTTTAGGGAACCTTCTCCTATCTTGGAGGATAAAGCAAAAGACATCATATTGAAGATCATTTAGATGATTTTTTCCCTCACGTGTGAGCTCATATTCCATGGAAAAATGGGGCTAATTCTAACTAAAATAGTTGAGTATTTAAGTGGAATGGAGATGAGAAAAATGATGATGAACATCAATAAACCATAGATTCAAAGAAGGTTAATATCACTTGTTCAAAAGTTTCATTTGGGGAACCTTTTCTTATCTTGGAGGATAAAGAAAAAGGCATAGATATTGAGATCGTAGGTCTACCTCATGGGAGAATGAAGCAACTGCATGAAACTAATAACAATACTCCATAGGCCCCGAGGGTTAGTTCAATTGGTCTAGTCATTTCTATTAAAGCACCTTTGCTATTGAGATGTCATGGGTTCAATTATCTTGACACTCTCAAGGGCAGGCTCTATGGTTGAGCCGACAAAAAGTGATCCCTTCAGGTGGATCTACCCGGTACAAATATTTTGTGGATATAGCGATCATTGATCTTTGACATTTGTTAACCACATAGAAAATACATAAATAACAGTACTCCATAATCTTTGAAAATGTTAAAGAAAAAGACATGGATACTAGGATGGTAGTTTATAACACTACTCCATAATATTTGAATAAGTTCATTCTCATGCAAATCCATATATTAAATAATAAACATGTTAACAACACTTCTTGCATTATTTAGTTTTCATATAAAGCTTCACACATTAGTAACACTAAACATTGTAAGTCATCAATAGTCTTATATAAAATATTCATTTTTCGCAAATACTCATTGTGTTATGTGGAAATTATTTCCTTTATCTAGAATCTTCCTAAAATATACTATTTTTTGTTGATGAGATTTGTCATAAGTAAATATTATATTTATATCTAATTTATTTTGTTTTATTTTATTATTATTTGAGTTATGAAGTGTTATTTTATTGTTAATTTCATTTAAAAAAAAGAACTAGGTAATTTATATTAGCAAAAATGGTTATATCTAGGCTACTACCACATTAAAACATACATATTGTCTGCATGCCTCATAGTTTACACATAGTATGTTCAAATGATAATCTTATAATATATCTGGACAAAATTACCCATGTTTTCCTATTACTATATCCTATAAAAGACACCTAAGATACTAAGAAATTTAAAAAAACATAGACTATTTAAAATAGAGATCACTTGTATCCTATTCTAGGTCTATAGTTGTATGTTCAAGCTCTTTCTCTCTAATTTCCATATCTAACATCATAAATTCATTAGTAGTGTTTAAGAAATAACTTGAATGGTTAATTTGCCATTAAATTGAAGCTAGATGTAATAACCTTAGGCTAAAAGTTTATGTAATAAAGTAAATAAAAGAAAAATAAGACCAAGGTTATGGGACACATATTCAAAATTGAATATTGGGAAGAACATCATAGTGGGTATTCATTTGGTTTATTATGGCTAAAGGAAATTGGAAAAGAAAATGGCAAAGGCTTTGTAAAGGCAAGAGACATTAATTGGCTTTTTATTTATGAAAATAAAGGAAATTAAGAGAAAAAGAAGGTGAAAGGTCATAAGTTGCATGTGAGGAGGAAATTGAAGGAAAATAGAGGAAAATGAAGAAAATAGAGGCCCCAATAATAAAAAGGTTTATGAGGATTAGTTCACAACTTTTGATAGTTGAGCCTCTTATTAGTTCAGTTTTGGAGCTCTTCCTTTATTCTTTCTATTCTCTCATACTCTTGCACACTTAGAACATTCTTGAAGCACTCTAACTTTAGAGAAATGAAGACAAAGGAAGGACATGGAGGCAAAGGGAAGTAAATATCAAGAAAGGAAGAGTTTGATCAAGTGGTTATAACAAGATTACTTGCAGGTATCGAGTTGTATGTATGATTTCTTTGTTATTTTTGGCATGCATGGTACATGCATGTGTGTATTCAGTTCTCGTGTTGTCATTGGCATGGGTTTTGCTAGGTGTGACAGTGGTTTCAACCTTTCCTTGTGATCTAGGTGGATATTGTTGTCCACCTACCTATTCCACCTAGAGCTCTAGTCTATTTCATCAGTTTCCTTGATTATAACAACATTTACAATTTTTAGCATTTTTTTGGGTCCTGAACTTCTGGATCTATTTTGACCCCCTAAACCATGTTTTTTAGGTTCAAAAAATGTTAATTCCAACCTCAAATATTGTATTACTAAGAGATATCTTTCCAACGAGGTATCATATGCTCCAAAAAAAGAGCATATGACCAAGTTATGACCTGAGGAAGTTGGCTTCCCAACTAACCCCAATGGCACCCATAAACTCTTGGCGTTCCATTTCCTAAAGTTATGGTTTTGGGTCGTTTAGGGTTTCCCTTTGTTGTTAAATAATAAAAAGGCCCTTGAGCCTCATTGTAACACAGTTCAGAGGCATGTAGCCACCACATCTCTTCTCATAGATAAGCTACCATTTCCTGAGCTAGTTTATTTCCATTCTGATTGTAAGCATCTTTTAGTTCTTTGATATTAATGAAATGAAGATTTATTTCTATTGCATCTCTGTGTTTATGTTTATACCTATATTGTTTTGTGTTCCTGCATAAGTCTAGTTTAGCGGTATCATATTGGTTTGCTCTTTCTCTATTTTTCTTTGCATGTCCCCAACGAGATCAAGGTATAAGGATTTATGGCTCGAAATGGTTGAACCTTTGCAAGATCAACCTCACAAACCTCGATGCCCTCCAATGGTGGAAGAAAAGAAAGATGAAGGAGTAGGAGATCCTTTCAAAATATTGCTCGAGGAAGTCCTCAAGTGATAGAAGAATGTGATGATGGATAAATTTTCCCAAATCTTTTGGCAGCTACCTACAGGCGATACATCTTCATCCAACAACCTATATGGAGGCACCACTCCCTTTAAGGTATAATTCAACTTTAACATTCCCATGTTTGAAGGCTAGATAGATGCAGACACTGCAGATAGATGGTAAAATCTATTGGAAGGATATTTTTTGGTTCATGACTTTTCCAATCAAGAAGATATTAATTTTTCACTCCTTAAAGTCACCCCCTTGTCAAGGATTGGTGGGAAACCTACTGTGAATAGAAGGACGAGAGGGAATCCACACTATTTTCAACCGAACCCACTTGTAATTATTTCTGAGACACCATCAAGGACCAATATTACCCTATCGGGAAGTGTGAAGATAAATACATAAAGTGAACCTCGCTGTGACATAGAAGGGACCAAGATATGCCAGAGTTCACAAATATTTTTTATACCCTTTGCATGAAGTTGTGTATCAAGGATTGTGAGCGTCATTTGGTACTCAAGTACAATGGATATCTACACAAGTACATCTAGGATGAGATGGAGTTCCTAGAAATATCCTCACTTAGCACCGCCCATCAATATGCTATCAAGATCGAGAAAAAAATTTAAACAGAAGAAGCAAGAATGTGGATCTGTGAATTCGAAGCAAGGGAAATTCACCCCCAAACTACAGAACAAAGGAAAAATCTGAGGTGGGGCAACCCAGGACAACTCGCCAAATCCGCAAGAAAACGACAACACCACAAAGATAAAGAAGGACATAGGGAAATAGTGTGAGTTCCATAAGAGCCCCACTCAAAACACAAGTGAGTGTCGAGCCAAGCAATCACTGGTGTTTGAGCTGAAGGCTTCCGAATCAGATGGATGTTCCGACTTTAATTCAGTTCCAAAAAAGGGGA
The DNA here is from genome assembly GCA_031772625.1 of Pinus tabuliformis. Taxonomy (NCBI): domain Eukaryota; kingdom Viridiplantae; phylum Streptophyta; class Pinopsida; order Pinales; family Pinaceae; genus Pinus; species Pinus tabuliformis. The sequence continues at coordinate 1,147,391,650 of CM062807.1, forward strand.
CTGACAAAGGGAATAAAATTATTGATGTAGAGAAAGTGCCACTATTGCCACCACTAAGATCTAGAATATTGAGCCCGAGGATAAAGAGGAAGGGGAGCGGCTATTCCACTCATAGATGTGGGTGAAGGGTTCTCCACTGTAGTTCATTGTCAAAAAAAAAAATCCAAAAGAACCTCATTTCAGCAAAGGGCGTGAAGTGTTTGGGTCTACCGACCATACCACACCTCTAGTTGTGGTACCATCGGGTGGCTTCACCTAGGACGAGATCTCTGTGTCATCCAACATGTCACTTTCCTTGTAGTATCAAGCCCTTCACAAATGAGGTATTGTGTGATGTTTCTCCTCTTGAAGTTTGTGTTGTATTATTAGGCCAACCATACTTGTGGAAGCATCATGTTATGTATTAGTCTAAGTCTCGCATTGTTATTATTTCTTTGGGCAATAAGTTATATAGGATATTGGAGGTAACACTGCCTACTGCCATCTCTTTGATCTCTGCGAAGAAATGAAGTAAGATCATTTCCTAGACCTGGAAATTTGTCTTCCTTATGATTCACCTTCAGGGAAAGAAGTGGACTATGGCCACATCCAAAACCTCCAAACAGGGCTCCTCCATACGACCCCAACAGATGGATAAGGTCATGGAGGAGTATAGGGACATATTTACCTCACCCAAAGGGGTGCCCCTGTGCTGTCAGGTCAAGCACTCTATCGATCTGACCCTGACCGTGCAACTACCTAATGGACTGATCTACCAATGCTTTGTTTTAGAGAATGATGAAATTAAGAGGTAGATTCAACAGTATCTGTAGAAAGGGAACATCAGGACAAGTTCATCACCCCGTGGGAGCCCAATCATGTTGGTACAGAAGAAAGATGACATCTAGATACTTTGTATTGACTATCGAGGACTGAATAAGATCATTATTCGAAATAGGTATCCAATCCCACGAATTGATGACCTTTTATACCAGCTCAAGGGGGCCAAATATTTCATCAATATTGATTTGAATTCCATCTATCACTAGGTTCCAATTGAACCCTCTGATGTGTGGAATATTGCCCTCAAATCCAAGGAGAGCCTTTTCAAATGACTAGTCATGCATTTTGGGTTTATGAATGCCCCCACAACCTTCATGAGGTCGATGTATGACATCTTGCGGCCCTTCACCAACTAATTCATGGTAGTGTATTTGGACGAAATATTGATCTTTAGCCAGAGTTGGGAAGAGCACCTACAACATATTCGACAAGTCCACCAAACTCTATGACAACACAAGTTGTGTGCCAATTTAGAGAAATGCACTTTTGGTATGACCGAGGTTCAATATCTGGGATAGCTCATTGATGAGCGGGGTGTGCATATGGACCTAGCCAAGATACAAGTTATTAAAGATTGTCTAGCCCCAGTGGTCCATATGGATATTCATGGCCACCCGCCAAGTCCACTTGGACCCCCACCATTGTTTATTTCAGCTTTTCAGTTTCCTTAATTATAACACAATTTACTATTTTTAGTAGTTTTTCAGGTCTTGAACTTCTAGAGTCGTTTTGAGGCCCTAAACGACGTTTTTTGGGACAAGTGGATGCAACATAGACCCATGGACCAATGTTGCTCTTCCCAAAGTTTTAGTTCTCGGATAGATCTTTATAATGAGATATTGTGCATGTCAAATGGAGATCGTATGCCAAAGTTACGACCCCAGGAAGTTGATGTACCAATTTACCCAAACGAGGCCCACAATTTGGCGTTTCATATTTTAAGGTTTTTTTTTTGGATGTTTAGGGTTTCCCATTGTTTCTCAACAATAAATAGGCCTTCGAGTCTCATTGTAACACAGTTCAGAGGCATGTAGCTGCCACATCTCTTCTCAGAGATAAGCTACCATTGCCCTATCTAGTTTATTTCCATTTCTGTTTGTAAGCACATTTCAATATTTAACAGTAATGAAATGAAGTATTATTTCTGTTGCATCTCTAAGTATGGTTATATTTGTAATTTTTTGCATTCTTGTTAAAATCCAGATTAGTGGTATCAGAGCGGTCTACTCTTTCTCTATCTTTCTTTGCATGTCCCTAACGAGGTCGGGATATAAGGAGTTAGGGCTTGAACTGGTCAAACCTTTGCAAGACCAGCCTTACAAATCTTGACGACCTCCAATGGAGGATGAAAAGAAAGACGAGGGGGCAAGAGATCCTATCAAAATCTTACTCGAAGAGGCCCTCGAGTGACGAAGGAACGCGATGATGGACAACTTTACCCATATCCTTCAGTGGCTACCTAGGGGTGACACATGTACTTCCAGCAGCTACTCTGGAAGCGCCACACCCTTTAAGGTACATGTTAACTTTGACATTCCCATATTTGAGTGTCGAATAGATGCAAACGCCATAGATAAATGGTTAAATTTGCTAGAAGGGTATTTTTTCTGTTCATGATTTTTCCAGCCATGAAAAGATTACTTTTGCTCTTCCCAAAGCTGCCCTCCACGTCAAAGACTGGTGGGAAAGCTACTGCGAGTAGAAGGATGAAAGTAGGAGTAGTGACCAATCCAGGGGTCTAGATTAGACTAAATTTAATGTCAACCAAGGTAGGTAAACTTAGAGGCACGTGTCTAAAATCTATAGACCTAAAAGGATCTCATCTACCTAGATAAGTGTCTACTGTGACAGGCTACAATACTCTTTTACAAGAGATTGGAATATGTTTCCTCTCACACTTTAAACACTCAGATCATCTAATTTAATTAACTGTTCTAAAAATACAACGTGTTACTAGTCTGAGTTCTCAATCCTCTTACAAGGATATCATTCACAAAAACTCTTTCCAGCTAACACACTAAGCATTCATGAAAACCAAAAACTCTTTTAAGCATACTAAAACTCAAATGCATGGAAACAGAGTCCACAGAGATACTTCGAAATTCAGTACTCAATTAAATCTTTTACAAGATCTTGTTCAATAATTTAGCAGTTGAAGTTTCAAGCTATCACCATGAATCATACAATAACACTCGCAACAACTTCTAATCGAATTAATTAATTCAAAAGCAAAGAAATGGCATCAAACCCTATTCAGATCTGAAGTCTAAATGTTATGAAAATGAAATGAAAGTATACCAGTACCCACGTAGGGCCCGTCCACGCGTTGATGGCACACTTAGAAAACTTCAGATGATGAAACCGTTAACACATAAAACGCTGGAATGATGAAACAATGCCTGTGATTAAAATCTGGAAATCGATTACATGCAAGAACAGAGTTTTGGTAACAATACAATACGCAGTCTTAAGTCTGATCAATCCTATTATTCTTCGTTCACTAACTTTCCTTAAGGTTTACAATCGAATGTACATACATTATCACGCAGATGTTTTTTCTTTTACAGTCAAAAGGCGATTTTTGTTTTTTTCTAATCTTAACTGATTTCTAAAACAAAATGAAATCAGTTTAGGTAACTTTGGTTTTTTGCTGCTTTTATGACCAAAAAGGCTGGGTTTGACCAGCATTGACCATGTATCCAAGAGCTCCAGATGTGATGCTAAATAGATCTTTCACCATGTATGTACATCTGTGATCACTTCCCTATCCTCTGTTTTGATTTTCCTACCATGCCACGTGTCACATCATAAACCAATTACAAGAAGTCATGACATCCCGTAATTTTGTTGAAAATTTCTAATTTTTAACATAAAAATCCACAAATTAAATTTAATGTAAAATAACAATTATAATGCTTAATTGATCAATTGCAATGGATTATGAGGGGTTTATGGGAGAAAATTATAGATGAATGATGGATTTTTAGAAGAAAAGAATGGCAATAAAATAGTACCAACATCTTCCCCAAGCTCAATGATTTAGCATGTCCTCATGCTGATCCTAATGTGCTCCCTTTATATTTTGTTCTTGCTTGTGCCTCTGCCGCTTTTAGAAATACATCTATATTCTTCTGAACTTGGGCATTCTTCTGAACTTGGAGCTCATGTTTCAGATTCTTATATTTCTTTGAGAGCTTTTTTCTGAGTGTACCATTTTGTCGCCCATTTGCACATTTCAGTTTGATCAGTCTTAAGTTCTTTGATTTGCTTCTTCAGTTTCTCATTTTTCTGCTGGATCTTCTTGCTCTGAGCTCTCAACATTTCATTTTCCTTCTTTATGACCCTCTCTAACATGTTTGCTTCCATCAATTCCTCTTTTAGCTCTTCAATTTGTTTCTCTAACCTTCTCTGTTTCTTGTTTGTAGGTGTTGGCTCTTTCCTTTCTTCCTTGTTATTCTTGATTTCCATTTCTGCTTCTTGTTCTGGCTATGAATTAGTATTGCTTTCAATTTCCATTGGTGCATCTGCATTTGGCTCTGGTTGATCATCCTGTGTTTGATTCATTTTTAATCTCCTTGACCTTCTCTTATAAGCAGTGAAGATTTTGTCTTTTTCAATTTTCTTGGCAGTTTCTTGCCTCATCCTTCTTGTCCTTACACCACTGCTGGGTTGAGGAACATTGCTTGACTTATGCTCAGGGATTTCTTCATCAATATCAAGCATAAACTCTGTGCGTTCTTGCTGCTCCTGTTCATCTTCTTTAATTTGATTGGCAATTAAAAATTCTATCCATGTTTTTCCTCTCCTCTGCAACTCAAATTCAATTAGAATTTTGATCAACCCAAAATGATACAAACTCTTATCTTCATTACCCTTTTGTTTCTGAATGGTCTTTGACATTTTAGTCAAACTCTGTAAGAGAAAATAGGGCAGACTGATGGTGCATTGGCCTTTTAAGTGCAACAGAAGTTTTATGTGATATAGGTATACTATACTATAACTTCCTTCACATGTAACAAATTTCTGAATAATGTATACCATTTCATCCCATGGGTGAATTAGCCAGCTTCTAGGAACACCCTTTTTCCAGTTGACAGAGGAAACCCTTGACCTAGACATAAACTGAGTCCATGATTTTTCCTTCAATTGTTTGGTTTTGAAATATTTTTCCCCTTCTGGACTGATTCCCAATGTTTGAATATGGTAACCTCTGAAATTCTAAAAGAGAAGTTTCCTATTAATGCTTTCTCTCCATTGAATGTGAATGCAAACTACTTTGTCACTTCTTCATTGTTTCCATTGAATTTCTCTAGAAAAGATAACCAGTGCTTTTCCCTTAAAATCGTGACACAGTCATCATGATATTGTGAATTATCAAATGTTTCAGGCTCTGCTCTATTGGTCATTTTAAAAAAATCTCTGTTCTAACCCTTTTGTTTATGCTTAACAATTCAATCAGGGCTTTTCAATTCGTTACCTCTTTTCCTGCGTTCCACTGAGCCGACCTGGTAATGCCCTCGATTTGCAAGGTTTCCTTCTTTAATTGCTTGGGCGGTGACCTGGTTAACGTCCTCAGATTATGGGTGGAGGTAGAAACTCGTGGTAAGCCTGTTTTCTATGCTCTCCCTTTGTAGCGCCTGCTGTCTTGGCCCTCTTTGAAAACTAGGAGTTTGAGCACTCATATGGTAACGCACTTTATGAACTGAGAGTCTTATAAAGTGAAAACTTAACAGCCAACCTTCACCCAATTGCTATAATGATAATGCAGAGTTGAAGGTGCATTCACATCATAAAGATAGAGGAGCAGTACTGATTTGCATAGGTACAATCATGATAACACCATATACATATAAAGAGTGTTGTAGTGATGATAACGGATATATGTTTCATGAGCTAACTTGGGTCAAAAGACTGTTTTATAACTCCCACATTCAAAATGAACGAAATCATTTAACACTTGTCTTTCCAATGATTTACCACTTGTCCACTACGTGTTGGTACTTGGCCGATTGAAAAATGATGGATCGATGACAAGGTTTGATGGCCGATTTAGAAATGAGGAGTTGATGACAAGGTTTGAAGAGTGGTGTAGGAAAAGGTTTGAAAATCATAGTAGGAATATGGCAATAGGCTAAAGTGTGATGGGAAATGATAGCAGAGTTGAGTAGTTAGGAATGTTGCAAGGGTGGTGGGTATAGGGGTTTTTGAAATTGATAACAAGCAATCATAATCATCATTTTTAACACTAAAATAATTGTTTAGAAAATCTTCGGCAAAATCACATAATCAATCTTTTGTCGACGCGTTTCGAACCAACCAGTGTGGTTCATCGTCCTGACGATGAACCACACTGGTTGGTTCGAAACGCGTCGACAAAAGATTGATTAAGTGATTTTGCCGAAGATTTTCTAAACAATGTTATGGATCACAGAAGTATAAACTCCTTACTAAAATAATTCAATAATTTTAAATGTTAAAAATAAAAATTTCACCAATACATTACACTTGTTGGTTGAAAATGGCTGATTTGGCATGCACAGGTAGGATTGATCTTCACTGTCCAAATATGACTGGTCTTGACTGTCCAAAACAGGTCCTTTTGAAATCTGAATAACTTTGAAGAACTCTGAAGAACTATGTTTGTGCAGCCTCTTTTATCCTTTTTGTTGATGTAGCCTTGATGATAAGCAACCTTTGAAAACTTTGTTGAAGTAGCCTGATGTATCTTGAATGCAATCTTTAACAGGTCCCTCTGATATTGGTGATGTTATCATAGCCTTCTGAACATGTCCCTCTGACATTGGTAATGTTGATATAGTGTTTTGAACAGGTCCCACTGCATATTGCTTGAACAGGGCCCTCTGAACAAAAACAACTCTTTTATTGAAATACTGAAGTACTGAAACAAATTCCTTGAAGATTTAAAAATGAGGAGATGAGACTTGGAAAAACAGGAGATGAGACTTAGAAAAACCACTGTTTCTTCTCCCCCACTAAGTCTTTGACTTGTCCTCAAGTCATTATTGAAGTGATGAAAAACAGTAAACAAGTAGAACAAGGAATTCTTACCAGCCAAATGAATGGTTTTCTAGTAAGAATTCGGCTTTAGAGTGTGCCAGAGTCTGGTTTTCACATCTAAACCATTATTATTATTATTATTATTATTATTATTATTATTATTATATAGATATATAGATATATTTTTTGTTAAAGAAAAAATGAAATTGAATGAACTAAGGTAGAGATATCACAGTTGAAGGCTGTAATATCTCAACCTCCCTTTGCTGAGATACAGTTTGAAGAAAATCTTCCTTGTTGATGGGCTTATGATAGAGTTTCATCCTATGTCCATTGACAAGAAAGGTGTTGCCTTCTCCATCAATGGTAGTAAGCTTGATTGATCCATTTTCATATACTTGAACTATTTCATATGGGCCCATCCAATGTGTGGTAAATTTGGCTTTATGATCTCTAAATTTAGATTCAAAGAGTAAAGCCCAGTCTCCTTCTTTGAACTGTTTCTTTTTTATGTGTGCATCGTGCCACTGTTTCCTTTGTTGCTGCATTAGGAGTGTTGTCTCCTCTGCTTGTTGCCTCATTTCATCTAACTGGTTCAATTGCATAATTCTCTCTTTTTATGCTTCATTGAGATCAATTCCTAAATTTGCAGCCATCTTATAAGTATGTATTTGAAATTCAATAGGAAGCATTACTTCTTTTCCATACACCAACTAGTATGGTGTAAATCCTGTAGTGTTCTTCCACGTGATTCTGTAAGCCCAGAGTGTGTCTTGGAGCTTCTCTTCCCAATTCTTTATGTTCATTGCTACTGTCTTAGGGATAATTCCTTCCAATGTTTTATTTGTAGATTCCACCTGGCCATTGGCCTGTGGATGGTAAGGTGTACTTTTCATGTGCTTGATTTTATATTTTTCTGTGATGTCTTTGACCAGCTTTGAAGTAAACTGAGTACCTTGATCAGTCACTATCTCCCTTGGTACTCCATACCTTACAAAAATTTCGTCAAAAAGGAATTTTACCACTATTTGTTTAGTTGCCCGGACTAGTGCTTTGGCTTCAGCCCATTTTGTCACGTAATCATTACATACTAGGATGTACTTTTTACCTTTTGAAGTTGGATTGATGGGTCCTATAAAATCTAGAGCCCATTTTTCAAATGGCTCGAAATGTACTTGAGGCTGAAGTGGCATTTCATCTGTAGCTGTTGGTCTGCCCCTTCTTTGACAGCTATCACAACTTTTCACATACTTCTTGGAATCCCTAAAAATAGATGGCCAATAATATCCAAGACTGAGAATCTTGAATGTTGTTCTTTTGGCTGCAAAATGGCCACCACACGGTTCATCATGGCAAGATTTTAAAATATCAATTATTTCATCATTTCTTACACATCGTCTAATAATCATATCATAACCGGTGTAAAATAAATCTCCATTAACCCATGAGTATCTAGCACTTTGTTTGATCAACCTCTTCTTTTCCTTTGGAGTAAAATATGGAGGTGTTCTTCCTGTGGACAAATAGTTGGCTAAGTCAGCATACCAAGGATTCACTATTGAAATTGCAAATAAGTTTTCATCTGGAAAAGAATCTTCAACCGAAACAACCTCACCTGAATTTTGCAGTCTAGAAAGAAAATCTGCCACTTGATTCTCCTTACCTAGTCGATCTAACACTGTAATATTAAATTCCTGTAATAATAATAGTCATCTGGTAACTCTGCCATTAGTGATTGGTTTGTTCATTAAATACTTAATGGCAGAGTGATCAGTATGTACAAAAACCTCATAACCAGTTATATAATGTTGGAATTTATTCACAGCATGAATGATTGCAAGCATTTCTTTTTCAATGACTGTGTAGTTTAATTCTGCAGGTGTTAGATTCTTACTAATGAAATAGATGGCATAATGGAAAGACTCTTCTTTTTGTCCTAATGAGGCACCTACTATAGTATCAGATGCATCTGTAAAGATGTGAAATGGTAGGGTCCAGTTAGGTCCTTTTAAGACTGGTGTGGTTGATAATTTCTCTTTGAGTGTTTCAAAAGCTTGCTGACAATTCTCATTCCAGTTGAAAGGTGAATCTTTTTCTAGAAGTTTAAATAGAGGCAAATCTATTTTACTAAAATGTTCAATAAACCTTCTGTAATAGCTTGCATACCCAATAAAACTTCTTACCTCTTTTTGAGTCTTCGGAATTGGCAAATTGACAATAATCTCGATTTTTGATGGATCAACTTTAATGCCTTGAGAGGAAATATAGTGGCCTAATACTATCCCTTCATTTAATATCATAAAACACTTTTCATTGCTCAGGGACAGATTAGCTTCAATACATCTTTTCAAAACTTTTTCAAGATTCTCTAATGAATGCTCAAATGAATTACCATACACTGAAAAATCGTCCATATAAACTTCAACACATTCATGAACTAAATCAGCAAAAATAGCTAAGACAGCTCTCTGAAATGTAGTTGGAGCATTGCAAAGTCAAAATGGTAAAACATTATAGGCATAAGTGCCCTAGGGACAAGTAAAAGTGGTTTTGTCCTGGTCCTCTAAGGCTATCCTGATCTGGTTATAGCCACTGAAACCATCAAGAAAAGAGAATGATGATTTCCCAGCTAATGTGTCTAGCACTTGGTCAATAAATGGTAGTGGGAAATAATCTTTGAGCGTTGCTTTGTTCAATTGTTGGTAATGATTCAACACAAATCCGCCACTTGCCATTTTTCTTGGGCACTACTACCAATGGGGATACCCACTGACTGTCAGAGATAGGATAAATAAAGTTGACTTTCAATAGTTTTTGTAATTCATCTCTAACAATATCCTGAAGCATGGGATTCATTCTTCTCTGCGGTTGCCTCACTGGTTTGATATTACTATCCATATAAATATGGTGAGTGCATCTTTCAGGGTGAATTCCATGCATATTGGTGTAGTCCCAAGCAAATGCTTGCTGATATTTTCTCAATAATTGAATCAATTTTTCCTCCTGAGATGAGGCTAGGTGAGTGCTAATATTCAAAGTTTTTCCTGGACTAATCTCTATGGTCTTGCTCTGTGTGTTTGTGATAGATTGAATGGGAAAAATGTTCTGAAATGTTGTTTGTAAAGAATGAATGGTACATGTTTCTTAAAAATTCTATGCCAAAAGTTCATCTGTAGCATGGTATTGTTCATTTCTTAATTCTTCAGAAATATCAGGTTGAGAAAGGAACAATTCTACCAAATCATCATTATTATGTTCTTGAAAATCATAGATTTGATTGATGCTGAAAACATATTGAACTTCGTCCTTATCATTGTATTTATAATCAAGCCATAAATTGTGTGCTACTGCTGGTGATTGTGCTGATGGGTAAAGAGTGAGTTGTTTTCTCATTTCCTTGTGAAATAATCATATTACCCGATCTACATCCTATGAATGCATCAACAGTTGCTAACCATGGTTTGCCAAGGATGATAGGGTGTCCTCCTAAATTAGATTTGGGCTGAAGAACTAAAAAGTCCACTAGATACTCCCAAGAGTCCAGTGAAACAATTATGTCCTCCAAAATCCCTTCAGGAATCACTTTAGACCTATCAGCTAGTTCTAGAACAATTGTTGTGTGCTGCAAGTTTGTGAGCTGCAACGTTTTCATTGTTTCAAGAGTCATCACATTTATTGCGGCCCCAAGGTCAATTAAGGTGTTTGGAATATGTATGTTGTTAATGATTGTAGTGACTCTGGGAATACTAGGATCAACACAATTTTCCATTGAAATGGTGTTTGTCATAAGGCCAGCTAAATGTCCAATAACATGGACAGTTTGTGGATTAACTCTGTTTCTGGTAGGCTTCTTGAGACATAGTTCTTTGATTGCTTTAGTATATATGGGAATGTCTTTTATGGCTTGTAATAGTGGAATTTTTATATAGACATCCTTTAGCTCATTTAAAACATCAAACTGTGGTATAGACATGGGAAGTTTTGCTTGGACCAATCGTTCTGGAAAAGGTGGTGGATGCAGTGGTTGCATTTGTTTATTTTTGATGTCACCATTTTGTTTCCTTTGAGTTGGAGTTTCATTTTCATTTTCTTCATTTTATTCTTGTTTTTCAGCTATTGGAGGTTCTTTTTGAAGTACCTTACCAGACTTCAGCGCGATATTTTTTAAAGGTAATGTGGGATATGATGGTCCCTCATGTACATTGTAAGTTCGTCTCTCTGCTCTGTTATTTGGATTTGGTACAGGTTGAGTAGGAATCTGAGTGGGTCTAGGAGGTTGGTTAGATGGAAGTTGTAAGTGAGGTGGATTTATTGGTGGAGGAGCAGGCAATGCTTGTTGAGTGTTTTGGGGTTGATAAACAACTTGTTGTTGAGGATATTGCTGATATGTTGGAGGATATTGCAGATATGGCTGATGATACTATTGATATCGCTGAGAATATGGCTGGTGTGGTTGAGGATATCGTAATATTGTTGAGAGTATTGTTGGCATGGTCTCCATTGTTGTTGTGGGTAATTTTGGTGTTGCCATGGCATGGGTACATTCCAAGAACTCTCAGCATACATCTGATCTTGTGCAGGAAATCGCAAATTTTGGTTTGGAAACATACCTGGAGGTGGAGGTCTTGGTTGCCATGGTCTCTTAGTTCCCATGAAATACACATTCTCCATATCTGTGTTAGCTTCCACATTACAATTCTGCAAAATCTTTACTTTAGAACAATGAGATATATCATGATTTTCAGTACAAAAGGCGCAAACTTGAATGTTTTCTAATGGGCAGTCTTTCAAGGCGTGTTTCTTCCGACATTTTGGACAAAAGACAACCATTATTTGATCTTCCTCTTCTTGTCTTTTCTTGGCTTTCAGAGTGTCAATTTGATTTCCTAAGGTACTTAATAGATCTGTTTTGAATTCCTCTAACAAGTTTCCTATTTCAGCCCTTGTGACACTTGCTGAAGCAGATTTTGTGGCTTTAGATGATAGAACTCTTTTTCCATTTCTGGCTTTGCTCCTTGAATACTTTTCACATAACTCAACAATTTCTTCGAAAGGTAAGGTGGAAATATCACCTTTTCCCATCAAATTAAGATCATCTAAGTATTCCTCTCGAATGCCCTTCAAAAATATTGTTTGAATCAGATCAAGAGACATGGTTCTGTGTTTTGATTTTTGTAAATTGTAAACAAATCATTCCAAGTACTCCTCTAAATTTTCATCCTCTTGTTGATTCATTCTAAATATATCATATTTGGAATCTTTCGATCTACAATAAGGTTGGTATTTCTTTAGGAATATTCTTCTCATGCCATCCCAATTAGTTATTTCATGTTCACCAAGTCGCATGAACCATCTTAATGCTGATGCTTTTAATGTTGCTAGGAAGAGTCTAAGCCTATGGGAATCATCTGTGTAACCATATGTCCGACATACTATGACAAATTCAAACAAGAATGAATCTGGATCTTCTGAAGCCATGCCATAAAAGTTTGGTAACACAGATGGAGGTATGTTTTTCATTTTTATTTCCTCATCATAATTTTCTCCTGGTTCTTGAATAGGAAATTTAAAGGTTGACTCTTCCTCCTCTCTTTGATTTTGTTGTTTAGGAGTGGGTCTTCTTGCTGATCCTCCTCCTTCCTTAGCCACTTTGATAGGTTCCTCTGTTGATTTAATTCCTTGTTCAGTGTCACTTGTTTCAAAGAGAAGTTGTTCTAGGGATTTTTCTCCTTCTTGAGATTTTTCAAAATCAGTAGGTTCAAGGAGAGATTGTTGAGTTATTTTACTACTTTCTCTTTTTATAGAGGATTCAGGAAGATGTTTCTTCTGTGATAATATAATTTGTCTCTCAATGAGTGTGAGTCTTTGCCCTGATTTCTATTTATCCTCTAATTCTTGTATGGTGACTTTCTCAACTGGTGTTGTGTGTTCAATTTTTCCTAAAGGGTCTACTCCCGGTGGTGGATTAGTTTTTGGATGGGGGGGTTTTATGAATCTACCTTTATTATCTCTAGATCTAAGCATAAGTAAACATGACTTCTAAAATGATGAATCAAAATTAAATCTATGTTTTTGTTTGTTTGTTTTTTTTTTTTTTTTTTAGAAATCCTCTAGTTGTGCCTCCCCGGCAACGGTGCCAAAATGTAGTGACCAATCCAGGGGTATAGATTATACTAAATTTAATGTCAACCAAGGTAGGTAAACTTGAGGCACGTGTTTAAAATCTATAGACCTAAAAGGATCTCATCTACCTAGATAAGTGTCTACTGTGACAGGCTACAACACTCTTTTACATGAGATTGGAATATGTTTCCTTTCACACTTTAAACACTCAGATCATCTAATTTAATTAACTGTTCTAAAAAGATAGCGTGTTACTAGTCTAAGTTCTCAATCCTCTTACAAGGATATCATTCACAAAAAATCTTTCCAGCTAACACACTAAGCATTCATGAAAACCAAAAACTCTTTTAAGCATACTAAAACTCAAATGCATGGAAACAGAGTCCACAAAGATACTTTGAAATTCAGTACTCAATTAAATCTTTTACAAGATCTTGTTCAATAATTTAGCAGTGGAAGTTTCAAGCTATCACCATGAATCATACAATAACACTCGCAAGAACTTCTAATTGAATTAATTAATTCACAAGCAAAGAAATGGCATCAAACGCTATTCAGATCTGAAGTCTAAATGCTATGAAAATGAAATGAAAGTATACCAGTCCCCACATAGGGCCCGTCCACGCGTTGATGGCACACTTAGAAAACTTCAGATGATGAAACCGTTAACACATAAAACACTGGAATGATGAAACGTTGCTTGTGATTAAAGTTTGGAAATCGATTACATGCAAGAACAGAGTTCTGGTAACAATACAATACGCAGTCTTAAGTCTGCTCAATCCTATTATCCTTCATTCACTAACTTTCCTTAAGGTTTACAATCGAATGTACATACATTATCACGCAGATGTTTTTTCTTTTACAGTGAAAAGGCGATTTTTGTTTTTTTTCTAATCTTAACTGATTTCTAAAACAAAATGAAATCAGTTTAGGTAACTTTGGTTTTTGCTGCTTTTATGACCAAAAAGGCTGGGTTTGACCAGCATTGACCATGTATCCAGGAGCTCCAGATGCGATGCTGAATAGATCTTTCACCATGTATGTACATCTGTGATCACGTCCCTATCCTCTGTTTTGATTTTCCTGCCATGCCACGTGTCACATCATAAACCAATTACAGGAAGTCATGACATCCCGTAATTTTGTTGAAAATTTCTAATTTTTAACATAAAAATCCACAAATTAAATTTAATGTAAAATAACAATTATAATGCTTAATTGATCAATTTCAATGGATTATGAGAGGTTTATGGGAGAAAATGATAGATGAATGATGGATTTTTAGAAGAAAAGAATGGCAATAAAATAGTACCAACAGTAGGGCCTCATTGTTTTCAGCCACACCTACTTGGGATTCATTTTGGATTGCCATCAAGGAGCAGTACTACCCTGTCGAAAGCTATGAGGATCAATACATAAAGTGGATCACGCTGTAGCAGGGAAGGGACCAAGACATTCCGGAGTTTACCAATATTTTCCATACCCTTCGCACAAATTTGGGTATCAAGGATTCAAAGTAGCATTTGGTCAAATATCGCGGCTGCTTGCACAGGTACATCTAGGAAGAAATATAATTCATGAACATCTCCTCGCTCGGCATGACATACTGATATCCCATCAAGATCGATCAAAAGTTTAAACAGAAGAAGTGAGACTTTGGATCTGGGAATCCAAAGTAAGCGAAAGGTGCCCGCAAACCGCAGAACAAAGGGCAAAGCCAAGGCAGGGTGGCTCAGGACAACCCGCCAAAGCTGCAAGCAAAGAACAACACCGCAAAGCCGAAAAAGGACACAGGAAAGTGGTGTGAGTTCCATAAGAGCTCCACTCACAACACAAGGGAGTGTTGGGCCAAACAGTCACTGGTGGCCGAGCTATGGGTTTTAGAATCAGATGCATGTTTTGACTCTGAGTTAGAACCCTACAAGGAGAATGAAAAAGGGAAGCAGATTATCGATGTGGATCCCAATGCCACCATTGCCACCACGAGGATCCAGAGGAGGAGGAGCGTCTCTTCCACTCCCAAATGTGGGTAAAGGGATCCCCATTACAGTTCATTGTCGACAACAGGAGCCAAAAGAACCTCATTTTGGCACAGGTCGTGAAGTGGATGGGCTTACTGTACACAACACATCCACAACCATACACCATCAAGTGGCTTCACCAAGGATAGGATTTTCACGTGAGACAACAGTGTCGCCTTCCATACAACATCAAGCTCTTCACGGATGAGGTATTGTGTGACATTTCTCCCCTTGATGTTTGTGATGTACTATTAGGACAACCATACTTGTGAAAGAGACATGCTATGTATGAATCAAGGCCCTGTGCTATTATTGTTACTTTGAGAAATAAGTTGTACAGGATACCAGAGGTAGCACCGCCTACCACCATCTCTTTGGTTACTGCAAAACAATGCAGTAAGCTCATTTCCAAAACTAGAAAATTTGTTTTCCTGATGATATGCCCTCAAGGAAAGAAGAAGACGGTGGCCATGACATCGAGATAGGGCCCCTCTGCATGAAAACTACAGATGGACAAGGTCATGGAGGAGTACGAGGACATCTTCACCTCTCCCGCAAGGGTTCCTCTGCACTGTCAAGTCAAGCACTCCATCGATTTGACCCTAGGTGCGCCACTGCCCAATGGAACAATCTGTTAGCACCTAAATCTACCTTAGGCTAAAGGAAAGCAAAATTTAGGGTAACCACAAACTAAGACCAGTCTGGTAGCTAGCCTTACCAGAACAGGAGAGGTCTCTCTCTGAGTCACGCTCAGTGAAAAGATAAACGATATGGTCTGAGATGACATACAGTGAAATATTTGATTTTAGGCTAGTAAATAAACATGGATACAAGAAAGAAAATTTTGATAAATGACTGAGTTTCTTGGATGTATGGGACCAACGAATAGCAATGAGCAGAGAATTTAACACAAAGGCATAGATTACTTCGTGAGGAAAGACAGGTGGAAAGTCTAGCAATTAAGTTTGAAGCAATGCGAAATGGAAAGATTGTTTAGGAGGGTGAAAAGGGCATGAACACATGAATCCTTTTCAACAGAAGAAGAACACATAACGTGAAACTTTCCCACAGGCAGAGAAAAAAACATGAATTCTACCTTATCTAACTTAGAAAATTTCACTGGAAATGAATAATGAATGATCTGTGAAACATAACGAAATACGTATGCAACATAAAGAGAACACATTTGCTACACTCACAACCACATGAATTGTTAGAAAATTATATATTATGGAGCAATGGAACACATAAAATATTGCAGAAATATAAACACAGAAAACGCACAAAACAAGAGAGACACAGATATATGTGGTTCACCCAGTTTGGGCTATGTCCACCCTGAACAGCCAGTCCTTCCTTTCTATTATCCAGCAAAATGAAGATACACAACCTACAGCAAATCCACTGTAATATCCTTTGTTTTCTCTCACAGTCTCACCTCTCAGTTTCTCGCTCACAGAATACACATCTATATCTCAGCCTCCAATACAATGCCCTCATACAAAGAGAGGGGTTGCCTTCTAGGGCAAAAAACCCTAAACTAAACATAAGTTCTACTGTCAGATCATCTGCCTAACGAACGGCCCAGATTGACTAGAAATTACTGTACTTTTACAAGGAAATTTTACATTTGTTTTTAGCTTCAGGGGCGCTGGCCCCGAGCCTCCGTCGAGGGACCGCTGGCCCCCAAACCCCCCCAGCTGGGGGGGATCAGCCCCCTCGAACCCCCGCGGGGGGGACAAGTCCCCCCCTGCACCCCCCCGCATGGAGGGGTGTACAAACTTCCTGGGGTATACATCCGGCTGAAACAAAGACCTCTGAACAATCATGCTCCACACACAACAATCTCCCACTTGGAGAATGATTGTAGAAACTCCACTGCTGCTTCGTTTGCCGGACAATGACTCCTCTTTGGACCTGGTTGTTTCTCATCTTCATCGTCATCCTTGAAGACCAATTGAAACTGAGCATATTCTCAGTTTCTCCCTGGTTACAACTTTTGTTAGAATATCTGTAGGATTCTGGCTAGTGTGTATCTTTTCCAGCTTCAACTCTCCATCTTCCAACACTGATCGTATGAAATGGTACTTTAGCTGTATGTGTTTAGTCCTAGAATGAAATGCTGAGTTCTTTGCAAGATGAATGGCACTTTAACTATCACTGTATAACGTGCCCATATCATGCTCCTTACCCAATTCACCCATAAACCTTTGTAACCAAATCATTTCTTTACTAGCCTCTGTAGCAACAACATACTCTGCTTCTGTTGTTGAAAGTGCAACAACACTTTGGATTTTTGAAACCCAACTGACAGTTGTTCCTCCAAGAGTAAATACATATCCTGTAGTGTTCCTCCTGTTATCTCTGTCACCTGCCATATCTCCATCAACATATCCTTGTAGGGAGATGTTTGAACCACCAAAGCATAATGCTTTATTTGTGGTACCTTTCAAATTTCTGAGAATCCATTTCACTGCCATCCAATGTTCCTTTCCTAGATTGTTCATGTACCTGCTTACAACTCCCACTGCATGTGCAATATCAGGCCTTGTGCAGACCATTACATACATTAAGCTTCCAACTACTGATGCATATGGAACTTTAGACATATAATCCATGTCTTCTTGGGTCTTTGGGCACATTTCCTTGCTAAGTTTGAAATGGCTAGCAAAAGGTGTACTAACTGGTTTTGCATTGTGCATGTTAAATCTTTTCAACACCTTTTGTATGTACTCATTCTGAGACAATGTTAATTTACGATTTTTCCTATCTCTAGTTATTCTCATACCAAGGATTTGTTTTGCAGCTCCCAAATCCTTCATTGCAAATGAATTTTCCAATTTTATTTTCAGCACATTTATTTCTTGTATGTTAGATCCTGCAACAAGCATGTCATCTACATACAATAACAATATAATATAGCTACCATCATTTTGCTTTTTCAAATAAACACAATGATCAGAGTGACATCTAGTATAACCTTGTTCAGACATAAACTTGTCAAATTTTAGATACCACTGCCTTGAAGCCTGTTTTAAGCCATACAAGCTCTTCTTCAACCCGCACACTAGTTTCTCCTTCCCTTTCACCTCATATCCTTGTGGTTGCTGCATATATATCTCTTCCTCCAAATCCCCATGGGGAAAGGCTGTCTTTACATCTAACTACTCAAGATGCAAATCTTCAGCTGCTACAAGACTTAAAATGGTTCTGATTGAAGTCATTTTAACAACAGGAGAAAATATTTCATCAAAATCAATACCTTTCTTCTGTGCAAACCTCTTCACCACAAGTCTAGCTTTATACCTCTGTTTTCCTCCATCTTCTTCCTTCAGCCTGTAAACCCATTTATTCTTCAATGTAGTTTTTCCTACAGGCAACCTGACTAAATCCCAAGTCTGGTTATGCATTAAGGAGTCCATCTCTTCTTCCATGGCTACCTCCCACTTCTTCCTACTTTCAACCTACATTGCTTCTTCATAACATTCGGGTTCACCGGAATCAGTCAATAATAAATAATATAATGAAGGAGAGTATCATTCAAGGGGTCTACTTATCCTGGTAGATCTTCTAACACCACTTTCAGGTGTTTGAGGTGCCTGTTGTTGTTGTGGTGGTTGTTGTTGTTATGGTTGTTGATTATTATTATTTTCAGGCACCTTTCCTTTTTCAATGATTTCATCAAGAACTGCGTATTCCTTGTTTTCCTTTTCCTGTTTCTTTTTCTGCAACTAATTCTTATACAAGACCTTTTCATTGAATATTACATCTCTGCTCCTAATGATTTTGTGATTTTCGTAATCATATAAGCGATAACCAAAATGATTAACACCATATCCAATAAAGGTACATTTCTTTGACTTTGTCTCAAGCTTTGTTCTATTTTCTTTATCAATATGGACAAAGGCCTCACAATCAAAAGGCTTTAAAAAAGAGTAGTTTACCTTTTTACCTGTCCATGCTTCCTCCGGAACGCCACCATCCAAGGAACTTGAAGGCCCTTTGTTTATTAGATAAACAACAGTATCTACAGCATCTGCCCAAAACTGTAAAGGCAATCCTGCATGCAATCTCATGCATCTTGCACGCTCCATGATTGTTTTGTTCATCCTTTATGACACACCATTTTCTTGTGGTGTTCTTGGAACTGTCTTCTCTTTGTGAATTCCATGTTCTGAATAGTACCTATCAAACTCTTTGCTGCAATATTCACCTCCATTGTCTGATCTAAGACACTTCAATTTCTTTCCTGTCTCAATCTCAACCAAAGATTTCCATTTCTTGAAAGTATCAAATACATCGGATTTATTCTTAATACAATAAATCCAAGTTTTTCTAGTTTCATCATCAATAAAAGTAACATAATAATGAGAGCCACCGAGAGATGATACCTGAGCAGGTCCCCATACATATGTATGCACAAGCTCTAATTTTTCATTCTTCTTTTCTTTCCCAACTCTGAGAAATCTGACTCTCTTCTGTTTTCCATAAATGCAATTCTCACAGAAGTCCAAATCAACATTCTTCAATCCCGGCAACAAATTCCTTGAGTGAAGAATCTTCATCCCCTTTTCACTCGTGTTCGAGCCTATGATGCCATAATGCTGCATCTGCTCCTTTGGAGGTTAAACCATTAACAGAGTTAGAAATACCATTGAATAAATACAATGTACCAACCTTTTCGCCTTTTGCTATTACCAGGGCTCCTTTGGTGACCTTCCAAGCTTTATCTGTGAAAGTTGTCACACAACCTTCACTGCCTAACTACCCTGTTGAAATCAGATTTTTCTTTAGATCTGGAACATGCCTTACCTCCTTTAATAGCCATTGGTTTCCATTCTGTTGTTTTACAAGAACCTTACTCATTCCAACGATTTTACAGGTTTTATCATCACCCAGACGAACTTGTCCAAAATCTCCTTGAACATAGTCATGAAAGTATTTCTTATCAGGTGTGGCATGGAATGAAGCCCCTGAATCTACCACCCAGGAATCAATAATATTTTCAAAAGAAAGAATTAAAGCATCTTGTAACACCTCACCTGTCACATTTGCTTCATGATTGTTTTCTTGCTGTGCATCTCCTTCTTTTCCCTTCCGAGATCTACAGTCTTTCTTTAGGTGTCCTTTCTTTCCACATTTCCAGCACACTATCCTCGATCTGGACTTGGATCTGCCTTTCCTTGATTTCCTGCAATATCCTGAGCTTTTTCCTCTTTCCATTTTTCTTCCTCTAGACTCTGCACTCAAAGCATTTCCCGATGTCTCACCAGAGCTTTTCCGTCGCATTTCCTCGCTAAGGATAGCACCGACAACATCATCAAACTTTAAAGTACTAGATCCAGAAACGGAGTTACTAATGGCCATTACCAACCCATTCCAACTTTCTGGTAATGAGCACAAGAATAACAGATCTCTAACTTCATCATCAAAGTTTACCCCTACAGAACTTAACTGACTTGTAACTGTATTAAAATCATTTAAATGGTTTGCAATAGATCCACCTTCCGACATATTCATATTAAATAACCGTTTCATAAGAAATACCTTGTTTAAGGCCGAGAGTTTTTCATATAGTTTCGACAACGTTTGCATCAAACCCTCTGTCGTGGATTCCTTCAAAATGTTGAAGGTGACTGACGCAGCAAGGCACAACCGTATTGTTTCGAGTGCCTTTCTATCGAGAAGGTTCCATTCTTCGTCTTTCATACCCGTCGGCATCTTTGTTTTTCCACCCAATGGTAGGTATAGATCTTTCTGATACAGATAATCTTCCATCTGCATCTTCCACAGCGAGAAGTTTTGGCCGTTAAATTTCTCGACCCTAAACTTACAATCTTCTGTCATTGCTCCCACTCGAACTAGGAACCCTTATTTCCTGCAAGTTTATCAGCCAAATAGACCTTCGGCTTTGATACCAGTTGTTAGAAAATTATATATTACGGAGCAATGGAACACATAAAATATTGCAGAAATATAAACACACAAAACAAGAGAGACACAGATATACGTGGTTCACCCAGTTTGGGCTATGTCCACCCCGAACAGCCAGTCCTTCCTTTCTATTATCTAGCAAAATGAAGAGACACAACCTACAGCAAATCCGCTATAATATCCTCTGTTTTCTCTCACACTCTCACCTCTCAGTTTCTCGCTCACAGAATACACATCTATATCTCAGCCTCCAATACAATGCCCTCATACAAAGAGAGGGGTTGCCTTCTAGGGCAAAAAACCCTAAACTAAACATAAGTTCAACAGTCAGATCATATGCCTAATGAACGACCCTGATTGACTAGAAATTACTATACTTTTACAAGGCAATTTTACATTTGTTTTTAGCTTCGGGGGCGCTGCCCTTGAGCCCCCGCCGGGAGACCGCTGGCCCCCGGACCCCCCCAGCCGGGGGGGATCGGCCCCCTCGGACCCCCGCGGGGGGACAAGTCCCCCCCGTACCCCCCCGCGTGGAGGGGTATACAAACTTCCCGGGGTATACATCCGGCTGAAACAAAGACCTCTGAACAATCATGCTCCACACACAACACGTGTCGATTTTATCCCGGTGTTGATGTTTGCAACATTGCAATAGACAATAGGAAGTCATAAATTGTAGCAAGATATATACAAAAATAGCAAGATCCATAAATTGTCCATGCTTCGAAAGTAGAGCATAGGAATTTGACCTTTCTAAAAAATCAACTCCCTCTCAATGAGAGGATTATTATCTAATAATGGTTGCACCCAAGGTCACGACTTCTTCTAAATATAGAGCTATCTACAATCTGCTAGCGTTCCTATCAGTGTCCTTAGGTTTATGAGCCATAGCCATATGCAGCTTAGGGTGAAAAGGACATGAACACATGAATCCTTTTCAACAGAAGAAGAACACATAACGTGAAACTTTCCCACAGGCAAAGAAAAAAACATGAATTCTACCTTATCTAACTTAGAAAATTTCACTGGAAATGAATAAATAATGAACTGTGAAACATAACGAAATACATATGCAACATAAAGAGAACACATTTGCTACACTCACAACCACATGAATCTCATGAAACAGAGCCGCTGCCTTCCATTAATCCTCTGTCAAAGTATACAATGAAGAAACTGAGTTTCTCTCCCACAGTCTCCCAGAAATTTCAAGCCAACCTTTTGCAAATGGTTTGCATACAATAAACAGACTATGCCATGAGGAAATATAATGACCAAGAGTAGGGGATTTTTTCTAATCATTACAAAGAGGAAGTGGAAAGCGAACCATTAGTTACAGGTGCAGTGTTACAGAAGTGACAAATGGCTTGGGTGACTGCTCGCCTTCCTTTGCCACTTGGATAGGAGCCCACCTTTAGTGAAAATACTTTTTAAACATTGCCTTAGTTGCCGAGAAAAATATAGTTTTAAATGAGTGGGCCCACTTGGAGAAAGTCGCGAATCGAAATGTCGCGGAGCGGAAGTGATTTTGGTCTTTTTCTCTATATGCGCCGCGCCCAAATCTATATGCGCTGCGCCACTTTGGAGGAAATTTTGAGGTACTTGTAGGACTCTAAATTTTTCCCAAGTGTGCTTGTTGGAAAGACTGGCCTATCTACTTTCCAACCCAAGTGGAATTTCTGAATTTGGTGCTCATTTTCCCCTCCAAAACTTCATTCTCCCAAGACTGCTTCTTGTGTGTCAAAATAGAGGCAGAGAGGTCATTTTTTGAGTGTTTTTGACCTCCTAAGGACTCAAATCATGCCCAAATTTCTTGTCCATGCACCAGTAAGCATGATTTTTCATGATGAATCCAAAAATGCAAACCATTCTTGACTTGGAGCTCCCAATCCTAAGCGCCGAGCCAGTGGCGCGGCGCACAGGGAGAAAAAACCTGTGTTGTGACCAAAAATTTGTCATGTGACCAAAATTGCCCCAAATTTCTTGAAATTTGGGCTAGAGATCCTCTATGAGGTGCTATGCTGGGCCACAGAGGCTTCAGCCAAGATTCAAAGATGATCATGCTCCCTTCGCCTCTTTTGCTTCCTATTTTTGTTCATTAGCTTCGCCTTTAGGCTCCTGATTCTCGCTTTGCAGATCTTGTTTCGTGCCATGTAGTGGAAAGCCATGTGTCTCAGCAGTGTAATGTCCCTATCAGCCTTGTCCAGTAGTCTCTCCACGTGGATGTTGACTCTCTCGAGATTAGACTCCCGATCCTCATTGATCTGTTGCTCTAATGAAATGAATTCAATTCTCCTCCTTCGAGCAGCTTGTCGAGTTTGCCGGATGTTTTGTAACTCCCTCACCTCCTGCTGATCCTCAAGCTGTTTTTTCCTATGTTCCAAGTATGTTATGACCCACTCAGATTTCTCTAAGTTGTGATTCAAGTCCTCAATGTCTGCTCACTGCTCCTCTATGATCTCTCTATGTTGTGCATCTTGCAGGTGCATGTCTGTGTCATCCTCCTGAACGTGAATGAAGTTAGTCTCTCGCTCACCTGAAGGCCCCACATCATGCATTGGCTCCTTGCCTCTGTCTTGTACCTGTGTTACTGATGTTGGAAGCGAGGCCCCTTCCACCTCGGGTGGAGATAACACTCGCTTTGCTGCTACAAACAAATGCCTACTTCCTCTCTGATAGGTGATGAATACTGGCATAGTAGTGGTCTCATGGCGCTCATACTGATGAGAAGGACCACCTGTCTCATACTTGACCTCTGATAATCCCTGTGAAGTGATGAAGAGGTCACGGGAGATGAAATCATCCCAAGTAATGCCCTGTAATCCCAGCTGATGATCCACCAAAATCTGGATAAGAGCAAAGTGATAAACACTGTTAAGTTGCTGCTGAGGGGTTTTGTGTTGCATGAAGGTGTTCATCCTCTCTATGTTCCTTCAAATGAAATATGGGATGTTCATCATCCCTAACCTGGTAAAGTCCATGAGCAACCTGATGTGATAGGCATATAAACGAGAGAACCTCCCCTCACAGCTGAAATATTTCATGATCAACTTCATGAGTGGAGCATATTCATCTTTCAAATATCGGAATGGAAAGACTCTTTTGAGCTGCCTTAAGAAACTGGCCTTAATGTAAGGCTCATAATGCCGCCAATCAACCTTCTGTTTCTTGTGCCATGGTTCTCCAACATTCGGTATGTCGGTTGCTAATGAGACAATTTCAGGTGTCAGTGTGAAGGTGACACCGGCCAAGATAGAGTGATCTCCATGTAGGTGAAGCACAAAAAGACGGGCCAACTCATGATGAACTCGAACATCAGCCACTCTTTGACAAAACTCAAAACATGATAGATGCTGGAAGCATGACATAGCCAGAGGGCGGGCCTGCAGTTTTGTGAGGGTGGTTGGCTCATCCCTAATGTTTGCCACTTTTGCGATGTCTCCTGGGAGCCTGTTCTTCTGAGGATGAATCGCTTTGTGTTTCCATCTCATACTCCGATGAATGCTCAGATTCCATGAATGTTGTATGTGTACTGTGCTTGGACTGTCCTTTGATGAAGGTAGTGAAACTATGTCTTGTTGTGATCTCTGCCACCAAGGGGAACAATGCAAAAGGGACTGTTAGGAAGGGGAATAATATGATGGGAATAGGGTTTATGGGGGGGAATTTTGTTTAGGGATATGTAGGAGGGTTTGGGGATTTTATAGGGTAGGGTTTTGGGTTTTACATTGACCAATGAGTGGAGGGATAGGGAATATGGGTTTAGTAATGTTTTAGGGTAGGGAAAATAGGGAAAAATGAGATAGGGGGAAGGGAACAATGGAAGGAAGGGGAAAATTGGGAGGTGAAAGAGGAGCCTTGGCACCAACACAACAAATTTGCAACCCTAAGAGCAATGGCTTTGACGATTTCAAGTGGTAGGGTTTGGGTGTTTTTATTGAAACTATACACGGCCATAAACCACCATCATGTTCACAAAAATATATGAGCCATCGAGCTGTCAACCTTACCTGTCAATTGGAAGGGATTCAAAGCGATTTGTTGCGAATGTGGAACAAAACCGGGCCTTTATGGGTGTGTGTCGCGTAGCAAACCCAGTGCGCCACACTCTGTGTGTGTGACGCCCCCGTGAAGTTTCACCACTATGGGGTCACGCCTTGTGCGCCATGCTCTCTATGTGTGCCGCGCTCCTCTGTCTGTGCGTCGCGCTTGTGACAACTCCTCCAAACTCACCTAAAACACGTGCTTGCTTCTCACAATCACTTTGCAATATTTTCTCTCTATCCTTGGTGTCAAAAATCACTTTGTATCTTGTGGTAATCTTATATAAAGACATTGGAGTCATGTTTTTAATTTTGTTTCTTCAAAACCCCCTTTGATAATGTTTTATTTTGGCACTTTTTCCTGATTTAATTCAACTCTGTATTTCACTTTTCCCTTTGAATTTTTAGCTAAAATGATGCAATTTTTGGCACTTTTTGCAGGGGTTGTTGACATGGCATTTGGCCAAGGAAACCATGACTGCACCTGAAGAGATCAACCAGAAACGTTTTTGAAAATTATCACAAATGACACACTGTTTGACTTTTCTTCAAAACAGAGTTTTGAAGAACAGTCGTAATTTGTCAACATGACGATGAAAATCTCTAAATCATAACTTTGTAAGGGCCTCCTTCTGGTCTGCATGGCTTTATTGGACATGGTTGAAGACAAAATTGACTGATCCCTATACCTAATGACTGAAAATGACTCTTGTCCATTAAAAGATCGAACATTAATTGTCATGGACTTTAGTGAACATTGACAATAGACCTAAGCCAGTAGGTGCCAGACATGAGGGGAAATGACTAAAAAGACCTTTTCCATCAAATTATGGCATGACCCTAGTGGAATGTAGCTGAGTGAATGGAGTGGGACTCCTAAAAATGAAATGCAGAAAGAGTTTTGATCTCTAACGGAGGACTAACAAGACCGACTCTAACACAATCTATTAGTGCTCCGTTCTGGAAAACGATGAAATGAAGAGGCAGATTCAGGAGCAACTGCAAAAAGGTCACATCCATCCGAGTTCATCACCCTGTGGGAACCTGATCGTATTGTTAAAGAAGAAGGATGGGACTTGGAGACTCTATATTGACTATTGGGTGTTGAACAAGATCACTATCCGTAATAGGTACCCAAGCCCATGGATTGATGACCTCCTGGACCAGTTGAAGGGGGAAAAATATTTCAGCAAGATCTGTTTGAAGTCAGGATATCACCAAGTACCAATCAAACCCTCTGATGTGTGGAAGACTGCCTTCAAAGCCAAGGAGGGCCTTTTCGAATGGTTGGTTATGCCTTTCAGATTGATTAATTCTCCGGCAACCTTCATGAGCCTAATGGATGACATCTTGCGGCCATTCACCAACTCATTTGTAATGGTATACTTGGATGACATCCTGATATTCAGCCAGAGTTAGGAAGAGCACCTCCACCACATCCGACAGGTTCTCCAAACACTACGGCAACACAAGTTATGTGCCAATTTGGAGAAATGCACTTCTTGCATGACCTAGGTTCAGTGTCTAGGATACATTATTGATGAACAGGGGGTGCATGTTGATCTAGCCAAGATCCAAGTCATTCGGGATTGGCCATCTCCAACCACTCTAACAGAGCTCCACAGTTTTCTAGGTCTTGCCAACTTCTACCTCAGGTTCGTGTTGGGAATTTCTCATATCACTTGGCCCTTGAGTCAAGTCACCAAGAGAGGAGCGAAAGCAAAATTCTTTTGTTCTGAATCTCAACATCAGCCATTCACAGAGTTGAAAGATCACCTCTTCTCGGCACCAGTGCTCACATTACCATACTTGCAACAACCATTTGAAGTTGAGACAGATGCCTTTGACTATGCTATTGGGGCAGTCCTTACTCAACATGGACATCCAGTGGCCTATTAGAGTGAGACACTTTCAGACATAGTCCAGAAGTATCCCACTTATGACAGAGAGATGTATTATATTGTGCAGGCCTGTCGATAATGGAAGCATTACATTTTGGGTAAGGAAATGGTCATCCACAGACCACCGACCCCTACAGTTCATACAGACCCAAGGAAAATTACAGAATGATCACCATCCGAAGTGGTCCACATACCTGCAACAATTTCATTTGAATATCAAGTATAAGAAGGGAAGCACCAATAATGTTGCAAGTTGCCTTCGTCGACCACCGATCATGGCGTTAACCACCATGCTCAACTCTTGTGGGCACGAGACTTCTGATTGGCCACTTCTCTGCAAAAGTGACCCAGAATTTGGCCACACATACCAGACACCCTTGGAGGGTCAGCATGTTCCATATTTTCACCTCTAGGATGCCCTCTTATGCCACCTGGGTTACCTTTGTGTTCCTTCAAGTGAGTTTGCCAAGATGATTTGGGAAGCACACTACAGTCGGGTTGCTGGGAATTTTGGGGTCGAGAAAATGGTGGCAGTACTACAGAAGTATTTCCATTGGCCGAATCTTCGACAAGATGTCGGGAAGTACATCAGATCATGCACTGCCTACGCCATTTCCAAACTGACCATTAAGAAGCGAGGCCTTTATACCCCGTTGCCTACCCCTAGTCGACCTTGGGAATCCATATCCATGAATTACATGTCAGGAATTCCTTCTACAAAGCATGGAAACCACTGTGTTTTTGTGGTCATCGACAGGTTCTCGAAGATGGACATTAAGGTGGCCTACAAGAAGAATATCACAGCAGAAACCACTGCTAAACTCTTCTTTGAACAAGTGTGGGTACACTTTGGGATCCCACAGTCTATCATCTCATATTGGGACAGCAGGTTCCTTAGTAAATTTTGGTCCAGTCTCTGGTCAATGTTGGACACCAAACTCACTAAGTCCACAACCTTCCATCCTCAAATTGATGGCCAGACAGAGGTTGTCAACAGGATGATCACACACATTATGTGCATGTACAACTCAAAGCATCCACGCACATGGGATGAGATCCTCCCCTATGTTCAGCATAGCTACAACCGAGCTTTCCACAGCTCAACTGGGCACAACCCTTTTTAGGTGGGCTTAGGATTCCAACCACTATGTCCCATTGATGTGGCCATGCCATTTGTAGCTACTCACGCAGATTCGGCTCATGTCCAGTCTAAAACAGATAAGGCAAACAACTTCATTGAGAACATCCAACATATTCACCAGTAGGTCCACGACATTCTGGAGAAATCAAATGCCAATTACAAGCAGCGACATGATCAACATCGGGTGCCACACAAGTTTCAGGTGGGAGAAAAATTCTAGTTGCATTTTCAAAAGGAGCGCATCACCGTAGCCTATCAGAAACTCAAACCACTCTGATATGGTCCTTACACCATTACCAAGGTTGTGGAAGACAATGCATTTGAGCTCAACATTCCCCCATTCCTTGGCCTGCACCCAGTGTTCAATGTAGACTGCCTTCGGCCATACTTTCCACCATTACTAGACACATCCAACATTGTAGAACAGCTCACACCCACAGAGTTAAATCCATATTGCATGAAACAAACTGCAACTGATCAGATCATGGACACACAGATCAAGCACACTCGTCAACAGAATATCCAACTGTATCGAGTTGTCAAAGCAGGCCAACTCCTTCACCAAGGCAAGTGGCTCGCTAGGGACCAAGTTCAGCAGAAGTTTCCTCATTTGATGGAGGAACGAACTCAACGCAATGGGGACCACTGCTTCCTAAGGGGGGAGGAATGATCCAGGTGGATATTGGTGGCCACCCACCAAGTCCACTTGGACCCCCACCATTTTTTATTTCAGCTTTTCAGTTTCCTTAATTGGAGCACAATTTATTATTTTTAGCAGTTTTTCAAGTCCTGAACTTTCGAAAACATTTTGAGGCCCTAAACGACATTTTTTGGGGACAATTGGGAGCAACATTCGTCCATGGACTGATTTTTCTCTTCCCAAAGTTGTAGTTCTCGACTATATCTTTCTAACGAGATATTGTGCGCGTCAAACGGAAATCATATGCCAAAGTTACAACCCTGGGAAGTTGATGTACCAATTTACCCAAACAGGGTCCACAGTTTGGCATTTCATCTTCTAGGGTTAGGTTTTTGTATGTTTAGGGTTTTCCATTGTTTCTCAACAATAAATAGGCCTTCAAGCCTCATTGTAACACAGTTCAGAGGCATGTAGCTGCCACATCTCTTCTCAGAGATAAGATACCATCGCCCTAGATAGTTTATTTCCATTTCTGTTTGTAAGCATATTTCAGTATTTTACAGTGATGAAATAAAGTATTATTTCTGTTTTTAGGTTTTAACCCTGTACAGAAATTACCTGCACATGAATTCTAAAACACATAAAATAAACAATGAGAAAGCATAACACATAAAACACATATACACAGATATTTTCCCCTGGATCCCAAAACCAGGACTACCAGCTTGATTTTTCATTGTTTTCCTTTCAATGTTATAATACATATTTATACATGCTGAAGCATCCAACACCATGGACCGAAAACCATCGCATCCAAAACCATGTACAAACAATCATGCACAAAACCATAAGTAGGTCCACCCAACCTAACATAGGGTCCAAAACCAAAATTTTCCGAGGCGCTGCCCCGGACCCCATAGAGTGGGGTTACTTGCACCCCTCAAACCCCTTGTGACCCCCCTGCTATGAAATCGACACAACAAAGGGGGGGCTCTGCCCCCCCTCTAACCCTTCGGTTAACTATGTGGGCTAGTTGTGGAAAGAATATAACACAACCCAACATTCTCCCACTTGTTGTTTTCCTTCCACAGGGGGCCACAAGAGAGCTTAGTCATTTATCCAGCCTTGCAATGCCCATTGTTTCTCTGCACCAAGATAACTTCTCATAGCTCACAGATTTTGTCAATGCATCTGAAATATTCTTCAAAGTGTCCACCTTTACCAACAACACCTTTTTGTCTTCTATCATATCCCTCACAAAGTGATACTGAACATCAATGTGCTTTGTCTTTGAATGATATGCAGGGTTCTTTGCCAAGAAAATTTCACTTTGGCTGTCACAGTCTATCCTTATAGCTCCCTGTACTAACCCCATACTTGAACACAATCTCTGCAACCACGCTACTTCCTTCTTGCATAAGTGGTTGCCATCTATTCTGCCTTTGTAGTTGATAGTGCCACTACATATTGTTTCTTACTCATCTAACTGATTGCACCTCCAAATAGGTTAAACACATACCCACTTGTAGATCCTCTCTGATCTAGATCTCCAGCCCAGTTTACATCAACAAATCCACGAATATCCAACCTATGTCCAATCCTGGTCTTCCTTGGTAGCACAAACCATAATCACTAGTGCCACTCAAATACCTGAAAACCCACTTCACTGTTGTCCAATGCTCCTTTCCTGGTTTTGACATAAACCTGCTCAATACTCCCACTGCATGTGCAATGTCTGGTCTAGTACAGACCATTTCATATAACAGGCTATTGACTGCACTTACATATGGAACATGGGACATGTCCTCTTCCTCTTCTTGTGTCCTGGGACACTGTTCAGCAGATAAGTTTACACCTAGAGGAATATGAACCTTCACTGGTTTACTATCTTGCATATTAAACCTCTGCAATATTGTCTCGACATACTTCCTATGGTTTAACCAGAGCTTCCTCTTTGCCCAATCTCTTTTAATTTACATGCCCAAAATATAGTTTGCGGCACCAAGATCTTTCATGTCAAATTTAGAGGATAATTGGATCTTCAAATCCTGGATAATTTCTCTGTCATTTCCAACCAGCAACATATCATCCACATACAAGGCCAAATAAATAACATGGTCACCAATTAATTTAAAATACACACAGTGATCTGCTTTTCTTCCGGTGAAGCGAAGTCCCCATATAAATGTATCAAATTTCTGATATCACATCCTTGGTGATTGTTTTAACCAATACAGAGACTTCTTTAACTTGCATACTAGTTCCTTCTTACCCTTCACCGCAAAGCCTTCAAGTTGCTTCATGTAGATTTCCTCTTCCCGATCCCCATGAAGAAATGTTGTCTTCACATCCATCTGTTCTACCTCAAAATCAAAAGCAGCAACAATAGATAAAAGTAATATAATAGAAATTACCTTGGGAACAAGAGAAAAAATATCACCAAAATCAATTCCCGGCACCTGGGAATAACCTTTTGCTACCAACTAAGCTTTCTATTTCTCCAACTTTCCTTCTGCATTTGTCTTCTTCTTAAACGCCCATTTTCTACCAATGGGTTTCCTTCCAGCCGACAACTCCACCAGATCCCAAGCCTCATTTTTGTGCAAAGATGCCATTTCATCAACCATGGCCTCTTTCCAGAGTTTTCCATCCTCTGAATCTACTACTCCCTTCACAATTCTGGGATCATCATCAGTAATAGATAAAGCAAAATTTGAACAGAAAGTAGATGGACTATACCTTT
Source organism: Pinus tabuliformis (assembly GCA_031772625.1). Taxonomy (NCBI): domain Eukaryota; kingdom Viridiplantae; phylum Streptophyta; class Pinopsida; order Pinales; family Pinaceae; genus Pinus; species Pinus tabuliformis. The sequence continues at coordinate 1,147,423,039 of CM062807.1, forward strand.
CTGGGTGCCTTCTTTCTCGAACTGATCTTCTCACACCTGGAGTTTGTGGCTCTTCATATTCTGATTCCTCCTTTGCTGTAGAGTCTAATTCTTCCTCCTTTAGCTCAAACTCTATCTTCTCAGGTTCCTTTGGTTGGAATTCATGTTTATTAACGTATTTCACCTCTCTGAACACCACATCTCGACTGTACACAACCTTCCTTGTTACTGGGTTCTAAATCTTATAACCCTTTAAACCATTCTTATACCCAATAAAGATGCACTTTTCATATTTACTATCCAACTCGGTTCGTTTCTCCTTTGGAACATGTACATATGCATCACATCCAAATACCTTCAGATGTGAAAGAGAGGGTTTCTTATCAGTCTATACCTCTTGTGGAGTTTCATCCTCCAACGCTGATGAAGGTGATCTGTTGACTAGGTAACATGATGTCTCCACCGCCTCTGCCCATAATTCTTGTCCTAACTCGGCACCACTGAGCATGCTTCTTTCCCTTTCCATCGACGTCTTGTTCATTCTTTCTGCAACTCCATTTTGCTAAGGTGTATATGGAGTAGTCTTCTGCCGTGCTATACCACACTTCTTATAGAATTCTTCAAATTTCTTACTACAAAACTCTCCACCGTTATCTGTCCTCAACACCTTTATCTTCTTCTCTATCTGGTTTTCCACCAGAGCCTTGAATTCTTTAAACCCGTCAAAGACTTCAGATTTCTTCTTAAGGAAATATATCCATGTATTACTTGAGAAGTCATCTATAAATGATACATAGACACAGACTTACCCAGTAATGGAACCTTCACCGGTCTAAACACATCATTGTGCACAAGCTCTAATATCTGTTTCACCCTCTTACCAACAGAGGGGAAACTCACCCGATTATGCTTCCCATATACACAATTTTCATAGAAATCAAAATCCAAAGAGCTATTACTTATACCTTCTACCATACCTTTACCATGAAGTATACGAAGGCCCTTCTCTCCAATATGTCCAAGCCTTTGATGCCACTAAATGGTCTTCTCTCGAGAGACCACTAGATTTTCTGCTCCACTTTCAGGAACCACAGAACTGTTGCACCCATCAACAACAATGCTACCCTGTAGCTTGTACAGAGTTCTTATCCGAACTCCCCGCATCAATACTAGTTCTCCCCAAACCATCTTGCAGGTATCCTTCTCGAACACTGTTTTTACGCCTACATCATCCAATTTGCTTACAGAAATTAGATTTCTAGCCAATGCAAGAATATGCAGAACACCCGGAAGTGTTCTAACCCTTCCACCTTGCAACTTCAACTTTAATTTTCTGTGACCAACGATTCTAGCCTTCCTATTATCCCCTAAGAAGACATCACCACCATCATATTTCTCATACTCGCAGAACCACTCTCTATGGGGAGTGAAGTGAAAGGATGCACCTGAGTCAATCAACCGTGCCTCATGATCTACATGTGTACTTGAAGAATCCACGTACACATCTCCACCTTCATCTGAGGTGGTTTTCGCCTATGCAAAAGGAGCATCATTAGATCCATTTCCTTTATCAGGAGCTTTAGATTTACAGTCCCTTTTGTGGTGTCCTTCCTTTCTGCATTTCCAACACACCACCTTTATAAGTTTTCCTGGAGATTTAGATCTCCCTCTAGATTTAGATCTCCCACTCAATGAATTATTTTTGCTTCTGTTCTAGGAGCGTCCTTGTACAGACAAGGCATTACCATTCTAGCTCTCCATATTTTTTTGTCTCATCTCCTCCGTCAGTAAGGATGAGACTATTTCATCAAACTGCAAGGCAGTTGCATTGCTACCTATTGCAATAACCAGACTATCCCATGAATCTAATAGAGAACAAAAAAAGTTGATGCACTTATCTTCATCTGAAATTTTAATATCAACAGATGCTAACTGACTTATCATAGTATTAAATGCGTTCAGATGCTCTATCACCGAGTCTCCATCTTTCATCCTCAGGTTATACAACTTTTTCCGCAGGAACAGTTTATTCACCAGAGACTTAGATTGGTACAAAGTCCCTAACTTGTCCCACAAAGCCTTCACCGTAGCTTCCTCTGATACATTCAGTAATACAAAATCTGAGACACACAATCATATTGTGCTCTTTGCCTTCTAATCCAACTTCTTCCATCCTTCATCGGACACTCCCATTGGTTTAGTACCTGAATCTACCACGATCCATTGATCTTTATCCACCAACAGATCCTCCATCTTGAATTTCCACAACTCAAAAATCTGACCATTAAATTTCTCGATCTCTATCTTTCCACTGCTCACCATCTTCTTTCACCACCAGAATTGATCTCGTAGATCTCCCATTGAAAAGGGTCTACCACAGGCCCGAGCGAAACCCCATAGATTAGGGTTAGCTGCACCCCTCAAACCCGTGTGAGCCCCCCGCTACGCAATCGGCGCAACGAAGGGGGGCTCCGCCCCCCGTCTAACCCCCTGGTTAACTACGTGGGTTAGTCGTGGAAAGAATATAACACAACCCAACACTTTTTCATCTCTATGTATGGTTATATCTTTAATTTGTTGCATTAGTGTTTAAATCTAGATCATCCAACCACTCTAACAGAGTTACGCAACTTTCTGGGTCTTGCCAATTTCTACCACAGGTTTATGTTGGGTTTCTCTCATATCACTTGGTATTTGAGTCAAGTTACCAAGGGCAGAGTGAAAGCAAAGTTCTTCTGGTTTGAATCCCAAAACAAGGCATTTGTCGAATTGAAGCATCACCTCTACTCTACACCATTGCTCACATTACCAGACCTACAACAACCATTTGAGATTGAGACAGATGCCTCCGACTATGCTATGGTGGTATTTCTTACTTAGAAAAGGGATCGAGTGGCATATCACAGTGAGATACTTTCAGACGCATTTTGAAAGTATCCCACCTAAGACAAAGAGATGTATTCTATGATGTAGACTTGCTGAAAATGGAAGCATTACATTTTGGGGAAGGAAACAATCATCCACATAGACCATTGACCCTTGCAGTTCATACAGACATAAGGACAATTGAAAAACGATCACCATCAGAAATGGTCCACATATTTGCAAAAGTTCCATTTGAACATCAAGTACAAGAAGAGAAACAACAATATTGTTGTAGATTGTCTCATCCGACCACTAGTTATGGTGTTGACCACTATGCTCGACTCTTGTGAACATGATACTTCGGGGTGGCCGCGTCTTTACACGAGCGATCCAAAATTCAGCAACACATACTAGATGCTCCTATAAGGCAATTAAGTTCTACATTCTCACTTCCAACACACACTATTTTTTCAAGGAGGACACCTATTTGTTCCTTCAAGCGAACGTGCCAATATGATTTGGGAGGCGCACTATAGTGGGATTGTTGGACATTTCAGAGTAGAGAAAATAGTGGTAATGTTATATAAATATTCCTATTGGTTGAACCTTCGACAAGATGTTAGGAAGTACATAAGATCTTGCACTTCCTGATCCATTTCCAAAATGACAATTAAGAAGCAATGCCTATATACTCCTCTACCTACTCCTAGTCAGCCCTAGGAATCCATCTCCATGGATTACATGTCAGGCCTTCCTTCTATCAAGCATGGAAACGAATGTGTTTTCATGGTCGTCGACAGATTCTCTAAGATAGTCATTCTAGCGGCCTACAAGAAGAGAATCAAAACACAATCCACTATTACTCTCTTCTTTTAATGAGTGTGGGTACACTTTGGGATCCCATAGTCCATTATCTCAGAATGGGATAGTAGGTTCTTGAGTACATTTTGGTCAAGCCTCTGGCTGATGATGGATCATTAGAGAAATTTTGAGGTCTAAAATGGCCTCCTAAGAAAAATGTACAACCAAAATAAAATTTATAAGAACCAATAGGATTCAAGATGATGATGTCAATCATGGGGTATGATTCACCATTTTTGGAGTAAAAAAGTAAAATGATTAAAAAATAATAAAACTACTTTTTCAACTTGTATTTTCAACTTATCTCCCTAAGGTTTTACTCAAATTTTGAGTGGGAGTACTCATTAGATGCAAAATTTAATTCATCATCCAAGGAGTAGCCATCTTGCATACTTTCGATGGACCCTTCTACAATAAAAATGAGAAATTCATGAAAAAATGTGATTGCAATCATGTTTTTCATGTATCTCATTTTTCGTGTAGCGGAGTCCATCGAAATTATGCAACATGGGTAGTCCTTGGATGAGGAATCAAATTATGCATCCAACGAGCGTTTCCACTCGAAATTTGAGTAAACCCATAGGGAGATAAGTTGAAAATACGAGTTGAAGAGATAGTTTTTTCTTTTCTCCCTCTAAAATTTGATGATGTAGTCTAATTTTATTTTATTATTTCTAGTATTATTTTATAATTTCCTTAGGAGGCCCATTTTAGACCTCAAAATTCTCCTAATTACCAATCTCACTAAGTCCATGACCTTCCACCCCCAAACTGACGGCCAAACAAAGGTCTTCAACAAGATGATCATGCACATTTTGTGCATGTACAACTCGAAGCATCCACACACATGGAATTAAATCCTCCCCTATGCCCAACATAACTACCACAAAGCCCTCCATAGCTCAACATGAGACAGGCCCTTTCAGGTGGGATTAGGATTCCAGCCACTATGTCACATTGATGTGGCCATACCATTTGCAGCTACTCAGGAAGATTAAGCTCATGTCTAGTCCGAGGCTGACAAGGTTAACAACTTCATTGAGCACATTCAACTCGTCCCCCAGCAGGTCCATGACATATCTGACAGAGCCAATTTTAAGTACAAGTAGCGTCATGATCAACATCGGGTGCCACACATGTTCCAGGTGGGGAACAAAGTTTGGTTACATTTGTAGAAGGAGTGCCTCGCTAGCCCCCACCACAAGCTTTGCCTGATCTGATATGCAACATACATCATCACCAAGGATGTAGGGTACAATTCCTTCAAGATCAGCATTCCACTATTCCTTGTCTTGCACCCAATATTTATTGTGGACCGATTCCGACCATACTTTTTCCCATTGTTGGACACAACCGATGTTGTTGAGCAACTGACACTAACAAATCAGATGATGCATCGAATAGGACAAAACTGATAGGATCATGGACACACAGATCAAGAACCCTCGCCAATATAGGATACAACTATATTGAGTTGTCAAAGCAGGCCAACTCCTTCACTGGGGCAAGTGGTTCACAAGGGACTAGGTTCAATAGAAATTTCCTCACCTCATGGAGGCTTTGCACGTAATGGGGGCCATTACTTCCAGTGGGGGAGGAATGATCTAGGTGGATATTGGTGGCCACCCACCTATTCCACCTATACCTCCAGTCATTTTAATCAATTTCCTTGATCATAGCAACATTTACTATTTTTAGCATTTTTTGAGGACCTAAACTTTCAGAGTTGTTTTGACCCCCTAAACGACATTTTTTTGAGGTCTCCAATAGGCTGTAATTATGAGTCTATCATAAAGCTTGCATTACTTAGAGAGATATTTCTAACAAGGTATCATATGTGCCAAACGAAGATCATATGACCAAGTTACGACCTCGGGAATTTGGCTTCCCAACTAACCCCAACAGGGCCTACAAACTCTTGGTATTCCATCTCCAGGGTTAGGATTTTGGGTTGTTTAGGGTTTCCCTTTGTTGTTCAATAATAAAAAGGCCCTTGAGCCTCATTTTAAGATAATTCATAGTCATGTAGCCACCACATATCTTCTCAGAGATAAGCTATCATTGCCCAAGTTAATTTATTTCCATTCCCTTGTAAGCATATTTCAATTCTTTGATATTAATGAAATGAAGATTTATTTCTGCTACATCTCTGTGTTTATGCTTATATCTGTCATTTTTTTTCATTCTTGCATAAGTCTAGATCACCTTTCCATTTCCAGATAGCCATGGCATGATGCGGTTCTTTACTTGGTTGAGTTGGATTGCTAGAAGGTTTTGAAGCTGAGTGGGGTGGTCTTAGGAAAATTCCCAAAGGCCTAGGAATACCTTGTGCGATATATGGTGAAATATAAAATAAAGCCTAAGGGTGGAGATGAGAAAAATCCTCATGGTTTAGGTGGAGAGATCCAAAGGCGTCTGTGCTTGTTTAGTACATAAGGATCCCTTAACCAATATATGGCAAGACTACGACAAAGTCTGGTAGTGTATGTTTATTGTTTGGGCCTAGGAATCCCTTGGTTAGTATATGGTGGGATACACAGTAAAGCTTGGTTGTATAGATGAGGGTTTCAAGATTAGGAATCCCTTGACCAGTATTGGAGGGGTAAAGTCCTTGTTGGTGTTATTGTGAGTCCCACATTCATGCTTGGAATATGGCACGTGGGTGATTGGCAGAAAGAAAGATTTGGTTCAACCCAATCTATGGTCAGGTGGGATGTGGAAATACTTGACTTGGTTGGATTTTTCATATATTAGTAAGAACTCTTTTTATAATCTAGGAGGATCTCAAAGTACAAGTGGCCTTAAAAATATCTCAAAAATAAAAGTGGTTAGATGTCAGCAAAAACAAAACTAGATCAAAGTGATCATCACCCTTATTCCAACGGTGTAAATGACACTCAAATCTGAGTTTTTATGGACAAGTGGTAGACTTAAGGAGGCAGCTAATTGACCGGGACCAATGCTCATAATCCAGCTCCTGAGAGCGGCAAATTTTTGGGATGATTAATTTGTTTATGACCCCTTAATTTTGGAAATAATCAAATGTATACCATTGGTTAATGTAAAAACAAAAAAATATAAAAATGGGGGGCGGGTTGTCACCCCTACACCCCCACTCCGCATATCTCCAAACATTATGTATTTAATTGGCAACAGTTGGGTCGAGGCTGTGTGGTGCGGACCCTGCCCACCATATATATATAGGGGATACTGGCAGGGCTCGAACCCACCCAAACCACGTGTCTGGCCCCCACCAGGGGGTCTCACAAATCAGTCAACACACACACACATATATAGATATGCAATGGAAACGGTTAACAAACAACAATTGGTTAAAAGGTGGGTGCGACAGTCACATGGTTGCATATCTCGGTGGGTGTAGCAGTCACAAAACTGCACACTAACATTTCACATGTTGTTCAAACAAAATTCCAAAGTGGGAGAGTCGATGGGGTTTTAACCCCCGACCTCCCAGCCATGAATCCTCCGACGAACCACTCTGCTACAAGTGGCGGCTTTGTAAAGTCTTCCACCTCTCTACCATATAAATTTATTTTTTCGCAGATGCTCGGGGGTGAACCAGTGGATCAAAGAGATGATAGGCAGAACAATTAACTAGGCAGAGGCTGGAACCTTTCCTAGGGAATCTTTGGGATATTAGAAAGATTCCCTCGGGTGTAGAAGGTGACTTTATTAGAATTGGACAAATTTATAGTCGATTTTGCACTACTCAGTGCTAGGAATTCAGTGGTGGTGTTAGTTCTAGCATCTGGGCTCTCCATTTTCGGTCATCTTCCAACTTGGATGTATAAGGGTCTTTATGTAAATTTTTCTTGTACTTATTCTCTTTGATGCCACTTAATAAAAGAAGGCCTCCCCACTGTTGAGCAGGGCCTAGAGACGTAGCCCACATTGGGTGAAATTCATAATCAAATTCTTGTGTCGTGATCTCATGATTTTTATGTTCTTTCCTCTTCATTTTATGTGCTTTTAGTTTTCCTAGTTAACATGCTCTGTAATATGTAATTCTTTATGCATCTTTAAGCAAAAGATCTTGGATCAAATTTGGTATTAGAGTAGGTCTTTTTCGATGCAAATTGAATGAGTTTATGCTAACCAAGAACGAGATCCAAAGAGGCGAAGGAAAGCTTACGTTCTTTGAACCCGAAGCGGGGCGTGCACCATGAAGAAGAAACATGGAAGATGGGGAAGTTTGTTGGGAAGAAGAGCAAAATTATCACAAATATTTCTACAAAATGGTAGATAAAGTTGACAAGTTGTTTGCATAGTATGAGAAGACAATCAAGCACGAGAAGAAAGAGGCAGAGGACCATGGATCAGTAAATCATGGAGGTAGTGGAGAAGATCCCCCTTCGTTTCCATCTTCTAGTGATATTTCTTCTTCTTCTTCTTCTTCTTCTTCTTCTTCTTCTCATCACTCTAATAGACATCATAGACATGCATCTAAGAAACCATTTTTTAAGCTAGAAGCAAAGTTTGATTTGCCCATGTATAATGGAGAATGTAATGCAGAAAAAACTAAACAATTTGATTAGACAGTTCAAGATTTAATTCTGGATTAACCAAATCAAGGAAGATGAGGAAAAGATCCATTTAGCATCTCTTCGAGCGAGTGGCACCGCTCATGTTTGGTGGGAGAGCAAGTTGCAGAAAGGCAACAAAAAATTGGGTAACCTTCTTTCTTCTTGGTCCAATTTTGTTTCTGCATTGAAATATCAGTTTTACCCTTTGGGTTATAAAAAAATGCATTAATGGAATGGTAATATTTAAGACAAGGAAAAGGTAAAAATGTGCAAAGCTTCACTGAAGAATTTAGAAAACAAGCATTGAATTTGGGCATTTCACTAGATTCACCCGAGACTGTAACTAAGTATATTGGTGCTTTACATAGTTACATAAGACATTCATTGTTATTGTTTGAGCCTACTACTATTGATGCAGCCAGTGTGAAGGCCATTCACCTTGAAAGCAGGGCAAGAATGACAGAGATGATCAAGCCAAGAAATCACCTTTCAAACCTCATAATGGCAAGTTCAAAGGGAAATGCAAGGGAAAGGATAAGAATACAACAACAACCAAGAAAGAAGAAGGATCAAATCCATCTTGCACTCACTACAAGAAGGAAGGTCATGATGATAACCATTGATTGAAATTTCATCTCGAAATGAAACCAAAGAGATTTGGTGGAAAGGGAAAGTAGAAGACAATGGCAACCATGCAATAGGACCTTGGATCCAATTCCAATAATGAGACATTGATCAAAACAGTGGGTACAAAAGGTACTCTTTATCTTCATTCTAATTCTCAATCACAGGAAAGTACAAGTTTTTGAATGATCCTATTACTAATGAATGAAAGAGAATTTAATTTTTCCACATTAGAGTCATTATAAAACATACTAAATTGGAAACCTTGTTTGATTCGGGTTCACAAGCACACTTAATTTCAGAATCCTTGGTTAAAAAGTTAGGCTTAGATACCAAGCCTCATCCGAGACTATACTTGCTTGGTTGGGTGTGTAATAAAGCATAATTACATGTAACCAATCAGTGTAGAGCTAGATTTGTGATTGCTTCCAAACTAATTGATGAGGTAGATCTTGATGTTGTACCTTTGGATATCTGTGGTATTGTATTGGGGAGTCTGTATCTGTATGACAAGAAAGCAATTTTATTTCGACATAAGAACAAATACCACATCAAAAAAGATGGGGTAGAATACATTGTCAAAGCTCATTGTACCAAAGTCAGTGCCAACCTTGTAAGTGCAGGTCAGATGAAGAGATTGGTGAATTCCAGCAAAGGGTGCATGCTCATGGTTGTGAGAGAAAAAGATGCAGAGACATCTGATGCTTTCCAAGGTTGTGATCCTATTCATAAAAAGGAATTATGTGAAATTGTTTCTAACTATGATGAGTTGTTTTAGGAACCAAGAGGGTTTCCCCCAAAATGGGAAATCCAACATGAGATTCACTTGCAACATGATGTTCCTTTGCCGAACATTGGTATGTATAAAATGCCTTCTATCGAGATGGAGGAGATCAAGAAACAGGTGCAGGAGTTGTTGAACCAAGGGGTCATCAGAACAAATTCTTCTCCATGTGGCTCACTGATCATGTTGGTGCCAAAGAAAGATGGCACATGGAGGATGTGCATAGATTACGGGAACTAAACAAAATAATGGTGAAAAATTGACACCCTCTCCCTCACATTGATGATTTGTTAGATTAGTTGAAAAATTCTATCTATTTCACAAAAATGGACTTGCACAATGGTTATCAGTAGGTCAGGATTGTAGAGAAGGACATATGGAAGGTTGCATTCAAGACAAAGAAGGGGTTGCTCAAATGGATGGTGATGCCATTCGGATTGTGCAATTTTATGACCACATTCATGAGGGATATGAATGATATTTTTAGGCCTTTTCTTGCTTATTTTGTACTTGTATATTTGGATGATATTCTTGTTTTCAGTAGGAAATGGGATGAACATGTGTGTCATGTTAAGAAAGTGCTTGATGTTTTGAAAAAATAAAAGTTGTAACTAAAAATGTCAAAATGTGAGTTTGGGAAAACCTCTTTGGTTTATTTAGGTCACATTGTCATTGGTGGACAATTAAAAATAGATCCCCCTAAAGTTGATGTTATTGTAAAGTGGTTGTTACAGGGAAAAGAGTCTATGCAGAACTGCTAATCCCACTAAGGCGTGGTAGCTACCTTAGAAACAAACAAAGTAAAACTACTTCCATTTTCCTTTATGAAAGATAGATGAGAGAAGAATAAAGGAGACCAACCTCTGTCTTGCGCTTGGTTCCTTGCTCGATTCCTCTCTCTTCTGATAGTCCTTTCCTACTTGCTTCCTTGTATACCCATCTTTACAGAGTACCTGTAGAATCAAAGCACCATAACACTATACGAGAACATGGATCTATTATCATAAACAATCTAGGATCAAATGTAAATTGACGATGCAAATGCACAAAACATAGATTACCCAAGAGTATGGAGGAAAACTTGAATAGATTTATTGATAATCAAGAAAGAGCCAAGAGAGTTACAACCAGTTGTTCTGACCCAGCATCATCCTATCAGCAAGTAAACCCTTCTTCACCTCATGGAAAGCTTAGATCACCCAACACTATGATCTTGCCTCAAGAAACCAATAGCAATTCCTTACAAGATGCAAAATTTCAGCCTTTGGATCTCTGGGATGAGGGATCCATATATAGATATCTGTAAGGGAGATGATTCAGCTTGTGATTTGATTAGTGTCTTCCCTCTAATAGTTCTTGCTTCCACTTGGAGATTAAGGATCTCTTACTCATCCTTGGTCGAATTCAGAGAGGCAAGTGTCACAGGAGAAGTTTCTGGAAGATTCCATGCTTTTCCACCTCGCAGATTGACACTACCATTTGTCTCTTCTCGCCCATCGCACCCCATAGAAGGGATTTTTGAAATGAAATGCACCCACTGAGTGTACTTAGGTGAGATGAAATGCACTTTGCCTATGGAGCAAGTGAAATGATCCTATTTTGACCAGTTCTGAGTATCAGTTGACCTTGTTCCTTTAGGGGTTGGAACAACACTTTTAGGGACTTAGGAGCCCTTGGTTTATGGACATTTTATGCTTTGGGTTGCAGTGCCCAAAAATGTCTATAACAGTTGCCCCCTAAAGCATGACGTCGTTAATCTTTTTTGATGTCGGGTGAAATGCTTTATCATGAGGATTCGAAGTTCTTTCAAGCTAGGAGGAGACCTGTAATAAGATACAATACAATACATTATCTTCATAATATTTTCATGAGCTAGCTGAGGCGGGCATTCCCATGCTCAGCTTTATAAATTCTTTTTCATGTACATAGGACAGGCAATCGTCTGAGTGTAGACTGATGATTCTGGAGGAGCCATCATCCCATAGATTGGATGATTATCTGTGCAGCAACGATGTACATTTGATGTCTTTATTTTCCTGAATATATATCGCAGGCCGGATGGATGAAACTAGATCCAGGGTCTTCAATCTCGTTCGATCTTCACTCAAAGCAAAATTCGATCCATGTGAGAGATGTTTTGGAGTTGAACATGGAAAGACATCGCCTGATTACCAGTCAATGCTGTAAGCTGTTAACAGGCGCGAGAGGAATCACCGATAATGATAATGATCATCAAGGTACTGCAGTACAATTCACGTGGTGTGAATAAAGGAATTGACGTCGAACACCACGCAAAATCTTTCGGTCAAAGGCCATTGATGTAAACCTGTCTTCGGAATTGAGAAACTTGCCATTGAGGCATGCAAGTTTCAAAGTACTGAAATGGGTGTTCCTAGATCGACTTCTTGGATAATGAGCTGATGTCGACAAGAAGTGATCCGTCATAGGAGGGCCTTAATGAATCCCACATCAATGACACAGAACAGAGCAAATGATTTTAATGGAGGTGAAAACGATCTGGTGATATAAGGTTCAGGGTGGTGGTCATGAAAGAATGGAGCGTAAATGTATTGCAGTGGGTGAGACACAGGTGAATTCTCAGAGTGACTTCTCTTGAACATATCGGCGACACTGACATGATGGATTGGTAGAATTAACCCCAAATGTGGATGGTGTGATGTGACCATGGTGATGTGACTGGTGAATGAAACAACCCAACCCGACTTGGATGCGGAGTGAAAGTCTCATGTTCAAGAGCGACTTGCTACCAACAACGTTTCTTCAAGTTTTCTTCCCAATTTTCCCCAGTCATTGCTGACCAGTACCTCTTTATTTTTGTCAAGCTTGAGGAGGATAACATATGCTTGTTCTATAATTTTCCCTTCGGGCAAACCCATTTCTATGTTTTAACGAGCCTAGCAATAGTGAAACTCGTTCTTATCTGCCATGGACAAGTTTGTCGCTATTAGGTTTTAACGAGTTTAATGACAAAGATAACTCGGCCCTTTTCAATTTTAGAGAGTCTGAAAAGGGATGTAAAGGAAACTCCAAAAATCCTTTTCGTCATCTAATCCCTTAAGTCCGAAAAATTATAAAACAATAGAGAAGGTATGAATTTTCGATACTTTTAACGAGCCGAACAAAAAAAGCGCTCAATCTTTTTGTGTAATAATCCCTCAGGTCCAAAAAGATTAAAATATAAAGGAGGGATAGCACTTCCAGTCCCTTTAACGAGCTGGAGAGGCCAATGGCTCGGCAATCTTTTCATATTTTATGAGTCAGTTGAAAAGAGCTTCAAGGAGACTCGTCTTTGAGGAATGAGTGATAAAATTGGGTAGTAGCTGATTCCAGGTAAGGTTTGGAATTTTCCAATCACGGCAGTGTTAAAGGATGGCTAATAGAATCACTCTTCGCAGCTGTTCCTCAAAAGGGGTAAACAATCAAATGGAGGTGAATGATCGGCCAATACAGAGTGGAGGTGATGATGGGAACACGACCAAGGCTTTAAAGGCTGAAGTACTACATTCACGATGGTTATTTACCGGGAATTGGTTCATTTTTTATTGAGCTTAAATTCTGGGGGAAACATTTGCTCATTGCTTATGTTTATCTTTTAACGAGCATGAAGTCCGTGTTAAAACTGCTCGATTAATCCAATCGTATAATAAGAATGTCTCATATATGAAAACGGCAATTTTTAAAGTTTTGCCCCACATCCTTTCTTTATGCAAGTTAGGAAATGACCAATCCTACGAGTTTAAAGGGTTAGAGGACCTACAAATTTAAAAAAATAAATGGTCACTCTTTGCTTGCACGCCAAAAGGTTTGCATGCCCCCAGGTATAAAATAGAGTTTCAAGGTCACCTCTCAATCTACCGACAAAACATTTGTTTTATCGGGAAAGGTTTACCTCTTTTAGGTTACCAAAGATTGTTTTATCTGCACCGCAAACAAAACACTTCTTCGGCGATGCCTACCAAGATAGACAAAGGTGAGTGGCCCAAACGCCTTTACCCACATAACTTTGACAAGGGAATCTTATTCCAGTCTAACCCCCTTTTCTAATCACGGACGGGAGTGTCAGACTAGTCATATATCTCTCGCGGAAACCTACCCTATACCTGAAGTTTTCCTGCCGAAGCAGACCAGGGTGCATGCCCCCTGGGTTTTAGTCATGTCCCCCAAATCACTCGCGCTCATCAGGTGGACGGACTGGAGATTGATGAGACATTCCTTGCATAAAAAGACCATTTAGGGATGGTATATGACTATTTTCTATGCGTGAACCGAGGAATGAAAGCTGGTCTACGAGCTGGACCACTCTTCCTTCATGCGGAAAACACATTACTCTAAAGAGTGATGAGACAATGGCTCCCATGCAATAAATATAGTCTCGTCCAAGGAGTAGATTATAATCCAGGGGTCCTTGGACTACCATTACGTTCATGTGAATGGTTTTCCCTCTCAATGTTATGGGCACATTGGGAAGGATCCCTAACGGTCGACTAGTTCCTTTGTCAAAGCCTGTTAGGTTTCTCATCTCAGACAAAAGCGATGGTGAACCAAGCGCTTTCCAAGCAGTTGAGGAAAGGATACTCACAGAAGCCCCTTCATCTATGATGGTACAGGCCATAACCATTCTATATACTTGAGCAATGATTCGGAATGGTACACTAGCCGGTAAACGAGGTCTGCCTAGCTGATTCCAGTTGAAGGAAACAACTAGGTTGCTTGGAGATGGGACCGAATAGATGGCTGGGTACGACTCTGACGAAATTCCTTCCTGCGGTAAAGGAATGGGTAAATTGCCCCCATGTTCATCGGAGTCTGTGTTTACGAAAAGAATTTGGACGGTGTCATCCTTGTTCTCTTCGGTGATTGTATCATCTGAAGATGGAACCTCTGAAGGCAAGACCGGGTCAACTGCCGCGTCGACCTTTTGACTTTCGTCTGGTATGGGTTCAGATGGTTTATCTTCAATGATGGATGCTTCGGCCGACCACCTGGGCGGGTAAGCTGGATTTTCAACTAGTGACGGACTCGGCAAGAGTTTCTTATATCCAGGAGGAAGTCGTAATGGTGAAACCAGACGATCGTCCAAAACTATTTTAGCCTCATCTAAGAAGGGACAACGGTGGATGGCGTGATCACCTTCACATAGTTTACAAGGAAATTTTCACTTTCCTTTTTGTCCAAGGGCTTCACTTTCACTAGTTGACGGTGTGTTTTCAACATGATCATCAGAGGTTGACGACACCGAGTTGTGCAAACGAGGAGACCAGTCCCTTAAGATCCGTGGGATGCAAGGACAATCTCTATGATAGTGGTCTCCCTTGCAAATGACACATGGCGATTTAGGCCTGGTCGGTGCAGTGTGTGGATTTTCGCTAGACGACGTTTGGTTGCCCCTTTTCGCCTTTGGCTCCTTCTTCTCCTTCTCTTTCTTCTTCTTTTCCTTCTTTTTCTTAGGTACTTGATTTTTGTCTTTACCAGCCTCATCAAGCGAAGAGGAAGGAGGAGAGGAAGAATTGGACGAAGTAGAGGGTTGGGAGGTAACTCTGGAATTGTCTAGTTGCTGACTCGATTGTTCAGGAATTGCGGTGTTCTGAACGACGGAGGTCGAGAAAAGCCATATGGGCAAGCCGATTGTCAATCCTAGAAGCGACAATGTGGCCATATGGGGTGCACCAACATCTCCCCAAGAGGATAAGGGACTAGGATTTCCTCCAAGGGGAATTCCTTGGTTGGTGGACTCCATTTTCTCAACCTAAGACCAACGTAGGAAAGGTGGTGATTATTCCGTTTAAAATAAATTTTAGACACTTTGACACAACTTGTTTTTTCAATTTTAAAGAGTCGAGAAAAAACAAAAGATGACTCTAGTCGCCTTCGACTTTTAATGAGCCTGAAGTGACAAGTGCTCAGATTGACCTTTTCCATTAAGGAGTCTGAAAAGGAACGAAAGGGACTGCTCTAGAAATCTAGGCAGAGGGATTACCAAACCAATCGCAAAACTGCAGAATACTTTTTACGGTACGATAGTCAATCTTCTCGAATGTTGTGTTCAGTGCATTGCGATCGATAGGGCGGTAGACACGGCTTCCTATGGATAAAGGATTAAGCCTATTGTGGTCTCCCAAAATATACTCGACAGTACGTGGGAGCACAAGTCCATATTGGCACTTATCGTCTCAAAGTGGAGGAATCACCCAACCAACAGTGAGAACAATAGTTACTAGGCTTTACGACGCTGGAATATGTCTCTAGCCTAGACTTCTAGATGTTGTGCGTTAGGTTCCAAAGCATTGTTAGATTCATTAAATTTATTTTATAGTTGATCTTGCTTAAGAAATTTTCCTTTCGGATTCACCACGTGATGTAGATGTACAATTCCTAAAATGAAATCTAAGATGATAAACAATCTTTTTATCTTCTTTGTGCAATGAAAATCCTAGCTACTAAGGAAAGAGAGACAGTATTCTTTCACCAAAGAGGAAAGAGCACACACTATATGCACCGTCCTAAATCAAACCAATCAAACAGTCTAAATGCAAATGCGCATGCATGTATTTTTTTTTAGCCTTCTTAATATGTGATTGATAAAAAGAAAGCTAATGCGCAAATCTGAATTATTTTTCAAAGCGACAATTACTAACAAGTTTCTTTTCAAAATCAAAATGAAGACAATGACGACACTTTGCGATTTGGAAATGAAAACTTGATTTCGACACTAGAAAAACTACTAATTCAGATCAAATACAATAGTAATAGGGTAATCGACTATCAAGAGCAATCAGACTCTCTTCTATGACTGAAAACGACACTTGAGACACTTTCAAATCAAGAAACGACAGTACAATTACGTTACTTTTTGCAAAGGAGAACTGAAAATGACTCAACAAATACACAAAAACATTTACAGTTCTTTGCACAATCGAGGTGGGATAACAGCAAGGAAATGGGTTTCAAACATAGGTGTACTGACTACAGGTAGCAAAATTCTTGAATAGATCTGAAAAGAGTGAACACAAACCAAAATTTAGGAACAATGCCTAGTTTGATCAACGCACCTGTAACACAGTGAATCTGAAATGCAGCGCACCTACTACACTCGGGAAGTGCGTTGAATTTGAGATTCACAGAACAGAGAGTGCGTTGGGCCAGGGACGAGACTTTTCTTGGGTTCGGGTCACAGTTTGCAGTTCAGTTCAGGGATTTTGGCCGAGAAAGTGGTAATCAGTAAATCAACAACAGGGGTAGATCTAAGGAGGTTACTAGAGCCACCACAAGGGAAATTAGAGAGTTTGTAAATCAGTTGTTTAATTCATAAACAAAACCCGGAGATTGACTGAAGCGGCATTTATCTACTTTGCAATTGCATAGAAAATGCAGTTCGAAAGCTACCTGGCTCGACTTTAGGCTTTGTCTGTAAGTTTATAAAGTAAACAAATGAAGATAGACAAACAACCTAGTCGCTCCCCAGCGGAGTCGCCATTTTGTTACAGGGAAAAGTGTCTATGCAGAACTGCTAATCCCACTAAGGCGTGGTAGCTACCTTAGAAACAAACAAAGTAAAACTACTTCCATTTTACTTTATGAAATATAGATGAGAGAAGAATAAAGGAGACCAACCTCTATCTTGCGCTTGGTTCCTTGCTCGATTCCTCTCTCTTCCGATAGTCCTTTGCTACTTGCTTCCTTGTATACCCAGCTTTACAGAGTACCTGTAGAATCAAAGCAGCATAACACTATACGAGAACATGGATCTATTATCATAAACAATCTAGGATCATATGTAAATTGACCATACAAATGCACAAAACATAGATTACACAAGAGTATGGAGGAAAACTTGAATAACTTTATTGATAATCAAGAAAGAGCCAAGAGAGTTACAACCAGTTGTTTTGAGCCAGCATCATCCTCTCAACAAGTAAGCCCTTATTCACCTCATGCAAAGCTTAGATCACCTAACACTATGATGTTGCCTCAAGAAACCAACAACAATTCCTTACAAGATGCAAAATTCCAGCCTCTGGATCTCTGGGATGAGGGATCCATATATAGATATCTTTAAGGGAGATGAGTCAGCTTGTGATTTGATTAGTGTCTTCCCTCTGATAGTTCTTGCTTCCACTTGGAGATTGAGGATCTCTTACTCATCCTTGGTCGAATTCAGAGAGGCAAGTGTCACAGGAGAAGTTTCTGGAAGATTCCATGCTTTTCCACCTCACGGATTGACACTGCCATTTGTCTCTTCTCGCCCATCGTGCCCCATAGGAGGGATTTTTGAAATGTAACGCACCCACTAAGTGTACTTAGGTGAGATGCAACACACTTTGCCTATGGAGCAGGTGAAATGATCTTGTTTTGACCAGTTCTAAGTAGTTTTTCATGGAGAACTTCTGGGAGAAGCTGTAATCAGTTGACCTTGTTCCTTTAGGGGTTGGAACAACACTTTTAGGAACTTAGGAGCCCTTGGTTTATGGAAATTTTATGCTTGGGGTTGCAGTGCCTTAAAATGTTTATAACAGTGGCCTAAACCCACCAATATTACAGAGGTTCGTAGCTTTTTGGGTGCAGTACAACATTAGAGGAGTTTCATTGCTAACTTTTTCGTTATTGCAGCCCCCTTACATGCATTGACGAGTGTGAAGAAGACCTTTCAATGGGGAGGAAAGCAACAGAAAGCCTTTGACACAGAAAGAGAAGATAAACACTACACTATTTTTGGCCTTACCTGACCTCCAACAACCTTTTGAGATTGAGATAGATGCTAGCAAATATGCCATGGGAGTTGTATTGACGTAACAATGGAAACCTGTATGTTACCATTCAAGGACATTCTCCCAGGATGTTGTGAACTATCCTGCTTATGACAAGGATTTATATTCCTTGGTTCAAAGTGTGAAGAAGTGGATACACTACCTGATTGGAAATGATTCCATCATCCATACGAATGACCAACCCTTGTAGTACCTTCAGTCACGGACCAAGCTTTAACAACCACGTCATTTCAGATGGATGGGATTCCTTAAACAGTTTCATCTAGTAATAAAATACAAGAAGGGAACCAACAACAAAGTGGCAAATATTCTTTCTTGCCCTCTTATTTCTGCATCTATAGTTTTGCAAAATGCTTCTTTATCTTTTGAAATTTATGTTGAACAATATGTTGACGATGATGATTTTAAGGATATTTATGAAAAACTGACTCATGGATCGCAGGTGGACAGTTATCACTTGCAGGGAAAATTGTTGTACCACCTTGGAAAACTGTGTATACCCATGGATGAAAGGGTACATGTAATCAGAGATGCTCATCAGGTTACTTTTTGTTTCGAGAAAAAAATATGTCATTTACAGAGGTTTTTCTTTCGGCCTCACATGAAAAATATTATGACTTGATATGTAAAGGGATGCATGTTGTGCTCAGCTAGCAAGCCCACTAATAAAAAATTTGGGTTCTACACACCACTCCCTATTCTAAGTCATCCATGGGAAAGTGTGTCAATGGATTTTGTAGGTGGTTTTCCTTTGTATAGAAGAGGTAATAACTATTTATATGTCATTGTGGGTTGATTTAGAAAAATTTGTATATTAATGCCTTGTATAAAGAAGGTCACCGTAGAATAGGCTGCTCATCTCTTCTTCCAATTTGTATGGGTCCACTTTGGGCTGACCACATCCATTGTGTCTAATCAAGGCTCTCTCTTTCTTGGAGATTTTTTGACGAGTTTGTGGAGAGTGATGGACACCAAGTTGAAGAGGAGCACAACATTTCATCCACAGATTGACGGACAGATAGAAGTCGTCAACCATACAATGTTACACTTACTTTGAGGCTATTGTGGAAAACATCCCAAGTTGTGGGATGAACAACTTCCCTATGTACAACATGCATACAACTGAGCATTGCATTCATCCACGCAGAGCTCACCATTTGAGACATGCTTTTGTTATTTAACAAGGGATCCCTTAGACACGTTATTTGGGAGAGATGAAGATTCTAGTGGGAGTAAGTTCATTCAGCAGATACAAGTGATTCACCAGGTAGTGAAAGAGCAATTGGAGAAGAGTTAGGCTCGATATAAAACTTGAAAAGAAAAATACCTTGTCGATCACCAATTTCAGGTTGGGGACAAAGTGTGTCTCCACATCAGCAAGGAAAAAATGAAGGGAGAAGGAAAGAAATTGCAACCAATTCGATATGGCCCATTCGCCATATTCAATAAAATTGGAGACAATACTTTTCATCTCGATTTTCTTGCATACATGCAAATGTAATCAGTGGTGAATGTTGAAAATATAAAGCTTTATGAGCCTCTGTTGATCATTGACACCGAATAGGTTGGATAGATTCCTACAGTGAATGATTTTTCAATATAATATCTAGATAAGCTACCTGAGGACATCATCCTCGACAGGAGGACCAAGACTTCATGACAGAGAGACGTGGAGTATATTCATGTTGGCTTCAAAGGAATGCAATCCAAGAAAATCATGGTGGATGGAAAAGGAGAAAGTGAGGGGACAATTCCCTCACTTGCCAATTAACTAATAAGGCTTTTGGTGGTCCAAAATATCCTCAGTGGGGTGGAATGATCCAGGAGGATCTCAAAGTACAAGTGGCCTTAAAAATAGCTCAAAAATAAAATTGGTCAGATGTGAGCAAAACTAGAACCAAATTGAAGTGCTCATTGCGCTAATTCCAACAGTGTGAACGATACTCAAATCCCAGTTCGTATGGATGAGATAAGGTTGGTCAAATTTTTGGTTGAAGTGGACAAGTGATAGGCTTAAGGAGGCAGCAAATTGACTGGGAACGACACCCAAAATCTAGCTCCTGATAGCAGGCGAATTTGTGGGATGATTAATTTGTCTATGACCCATTAATTCTAGAAAAAATCAAAATGTATACCATTGGTTAATGTAAGAAACAAAAAAAATATAAAAATGGGGGGTGGGTTGTCATCCTTGCCACCCCCACTCTACATATATCCAAAAATATATATTTTTAATTGGAAACAGTTGGGTCAGGACAATGTGGTGCAAACCTCACCCACCATACATATACAGGTGATAAAAATTAAAGATTGATACTTGTAGGGCTCGAACCCGCCTGACCCACGTGTTCAACCCCCATCGAGTGGTCTTACAAAACTGTCCACACACACATACATATATATATGCAGTAGCAACGGTTAACAAATAATGGTTGGTTAAAAGGTGGGTGCGGCAGTCACATGGTTGCATATCCTAGCGAGTGCGGCAGTCAACAAACCACACACTAACATTTCACATACCGTTCAAACAAAATGCCAAAGCATGAGAGTCGGTGAGGTTTGAACCCTCGACCTCCCCACCACAAATCCTCCACTGAATCTCTTTGCCACAAGGGGCAGCTTTGTAAAGTACGCCACCACTCGACCATATAAATTTAGTTTTTCATAGATGATCGAGGGAGAACCAGCAAACCAGAGAGTGGAGAGGCGGAACCACAAACTAGGTAGAGGATGGAACCTTGCCCAAGCAATCTTGGGGGTATCAGAAAGATTCCCAGCAGTGCCAAAGGTGACTTTGTCATAATTGGAAAAATTTATAGCTGATTTTTCACTACTCAGTGCCAAGAATTCAGTGGCGGTGTCAGTTTCAACAGTTGGGCTCTCCATTTTTCAGTCATATTCCATGTTGGAGGTATAAGGGTCTTTCTGTAATTTTTTCTTATACTTATTATCTTTTATACCACTTAATAAAATAAGACTCTCACTATTGAGTAGGGCCTTGAGACGTAGCCCACATTGGGTGAACTCTGTAATCAAATTCTCGTGTCATGTTCTCATGCTTGTTATGTTATTTCCTCTTCCTTTTATGTGCTTTTAGTTTTCTTGGTTAACATGCTCTATAATATTTAATTCTTTATGCATCTTTAAGAAAAATATCTTGGATCATTTTCCCTCGTGTTTCATGAGTAGATGTACTTTCTATTATGTGGCTTTGATGGTTCTTCTATCATTGTTATTATTATGGTTATATGTTGGTTATAAGCATGGTTAATGACACACTTGAGTTATCGCTCTCATCATGTTTTGATTAGTAAATGAATGGTTAATGAATGTATGACCTAATAGATGATATGAAACTATTGTGAGATGGCACCAAACCTTCTTGACGAATCCCAGATAAGTATGAGGCCCCTATATTTAGGTGTGTGTTATGACTTATACATTACCTGTTCACGAAATGTTTGACAAAATTCATGTCATGGTTAGGATGGGTCAGGTTGATTCCTTGTTCAAATTTTGCATTAGAGGCCTTGTATTCTTGTTATTATCATTTATGAGAGTTTCATTCAGTTATGCATATAGGCCTGGGTCCTAGCCCTGAAAAAGTACCACAGATCTCGTGGTCACGGGTACAAAACTAGGTGAAAAAATTCACTGCAATGTAGGCTTAAGGGAGCGACCGAAGGGTCTCATCCACTTGCTTGCCTTGTCATGGGAGTGACTAAGATATCAAGTCAGTGAAATGATAAGTTAACTCAGGGGATGGGCACCTAGAGTGGTTGGTTAGCTATTGGGGGTCCTGTAGCACCTGAGGGAGGTTAGTAAAGTTTTGGTTTGTCGGTTCCACTTGCTTAACTATACTTAGGGAGTTGAATCATATCATAGTAAGTCATCACCACACATTTACCTTAGTGGATCGATAAGCTTGGTTAAGTGTGGGAGGAGGGTGTTACAGATTGGTATTAGAGCATGGTTCACCACTTGGATTGGATGGCCATAATGTGGTTGCCATGCATGCATGTAGGTTGTATATGTTCTTGTTATGTATGCATGGTGATGGTAATTATTACAATTATGTTGTCATGTAGAAGTTGATTATGTTGATGTTGGGATGTGTTTGTCATGAATGCATATCTGTTGTATATCCATTTGTTATGCATGTATGTGTCTATATGTTGTTACGAATGCATTGTCATGGTTATGGTTATGCATGCATTTTCATGGTTATGGTTATGTATGTGCAGTAGGTCAGACATGCAACTTGAGGTCATTGCATGCAAGTAGGTCATCACGAAGCTATTGGTATGTTATGATGCTAAATTGTTAGTTGAGATAGAGTAGGAGATGCAGATCATCAAAGCAGGGTTGCAACATTGGACTTTAGGGTAAGAGAATATTTTGTTATATATTTGTATGTTGGGCATGCATGTATGTTGGTTAATAGTTTTTATATGCATTATAGTTATGTATATTCCTATCTTTCTATTGTTGGTGTAGTTACATGCATGGTAAATTCTAGTTAAGTACGGTCATAGGCACGTGCATTAGATAGTCATGTATGGTAGTTAACTTGTTGTCATATGCATTGTGGTCATATGCATGATGATTATGGTAATTGCATTAAGATATTGATGTTATTATGCATTATGCTAATTTGGATTGGTCTATATAGATGGTCATGGTTATGATATTCAAGTATGAGTTGATATACTTGTGATATTGTGTTATACTAATCTAGACTGACTTGTGTAGATGTGATAGCCTCCTATGGGATACATTGAGGTATGAGCTTTATTATGTCATCTATTTGGTTTATCTAACATGGTATATTTAATGTTTGATTAATTGCATGATATGAGTATGTGTCTATAAGATTGCATGAAGAAATGATATTGTTTTAAGATGGTTGTACTAACACATTATGTGCTAAGACAACTGATATGTACTTCGATGTAAGTCAGTGCTATTATAACTGATGACTGGGGGTTAATTGTAAATTAGTCCTGGTAAAGGTTGATTTAAGATTAATAGACACGATGTCTTGATCTTTGGAACATGTGACTGGTATGTGTGACAGATGCAGGGAAATATTCTTGGCATCAACATGACCAGGTAACAGTTGATTTGTGTATATAACTAATTATTGGGTGATGTGATAACACATAGTAAGACTCAATTGCAGCAAGGTAAAAGTTTAAATAAAGGAATTGGGTGAGAAATCATTTGGCTATTTTGGCAACCGCAATTCCAAATGAATGAATGCCTTGTGTGAATATAGGAAGTCCTCTTAACCTTGACTTTGTTCAACATCATGTGGATATGTGTTATATCTATGAACATGTATTTGAAATTTATAACAACTGGTTTCGAGTTATGGCTAGACCCGTCAAGGAATTGGAGTTCCTTGAGAGAAGATATATGTGTAGGTGTTCAAGGCAGTTTGCTTGTTACAACAAGGTAAGGTAACCAATATGTTGTTATATTTATTTATGCATTGATAGTTATATGTTTATAGTAGTATGATGCAGGGAATTGCATGGCAAAAGATACTGCCATGAAATCTTGAAGAAGGCTCGGGTTGATTTTTCCTTTGGAAGCAGTGGGAATCTATGGGGATTAAGTCATGGTGTTTGTTGCTAGTTTTGTGTTTTTGGTATTTTGTGATTTGTTTGTGCTTGATTTCTACTTTTCTTTATGTTCAGTGCATGATCGTGCCACCTTGTTTTTGGTGTCATATTTTTATTGATTTTCATGGTTTTATTCTTGTTTGTTTCTTATTCCTAACTTTTATGTTTTGAGGGTCTTGGGAATTAGTTTGGGAAATAAGTTAATGTAACTCGGGGAGAGTTGTGTGGTACCCAACATGTTATGTGAAACTTGAAAGAAGCCTGATGCATGAGGAAAGGGCACCTAAAGGCAAGAATATGATATCCAGTTGGACTAGTTGGGTCCATTGGGATAAATAGACAGTGGCAGGATAGTCATGAGAAAGGTAACAGGAAAGGTAAAGTAAATGGATTTGAGGCATCAAATGGCTTGACTATGTTGGGAACTGTTGTTCTCAATATTTTTCATGTTGTGCACGAATAAAGGGAGTTCTCTTAACCATGACCTTATGATATTTGGTAATTGTGTTGTGATTATAATTATGTTGATGTTTATATCTATATACATGTATGTATGTATTTCGTTGACTGACAAGGTTGTCAGGGATCATGATTGTTCTATGCTAATTTTATATTTATAAATGTATGTATGAATTCCATTATCTGAGAGGGTTGTCAGGGATCATGCTTGTGGAGGAATGATTTCTTATGCAGGTGAATGACTTGAAGAGGTTCCTGACTACGAGGAATCAAGTGGGAAGAGTAGCCCCGACATATATATAAGGTCATTATAATGTGGATATGAATTGATATTATGTGTTTATATTATCCCTATGTCTACGCTATGACATGTAATGCTAAGGGATACATCAACGAAATGAAGGCAGTGCACTCTGCAACATGTTGGGACAATGGATAGTGGAAAGACACTAGAGAAAAGGTTACTTGGTAGAATCAGTGTGGTCTCTGGATTTGCAGTACTATTATTGTATATATGTTTTACATGTTGTATATATGGTGTTATGTTCATGTTTCATATGTGGTATTGTGTACATATGGTGTTGTGTACATGTTGGATATGTGGTGTTGGGTATAGATGGTGCTATGTACATGTCGTATATGCAGTGCTATGTATAAATGGTGTTGTTTACATGTTGTATATGTGGTGATGTGTACATGTGGTGTGGTGTACACGTTGTACATATGGCATTGTGTATATATAGTGTTGATTACATGTACGTGTGGTGTTGTGTACATGTGGTGATGTATGCACGTGGTGTTGTGTACACACTATGAAGGTGGTGTTGTGTACATGGGATGCTATGTACATGTTGTGTAGGTGGTGTTGTGTACAGGTGGTACTATGTACATTTTGTACATGTGGTATTGGTGTACATGTTGTATTGTGTGCATGTCGTACATGTTGTGTCATGTACATCTGGTACTACGTATGTGCATTGTGCAGTCATGATATCATGACATGTGTAATCATTGTGTTCTACTTTGTGTATGTATATGTATTGTGTTGTGATGTGCACCAGGTGTAGGTGTATGTATTTTGTTGTGATGTACACTAGGTGTAGGTGTATGTTTTGTGTTGTACACTAGGTGTAGGTGATTGTGATTTGATGTACACTGGGTGTAGGTTTATGTATTGTGTTGTGACATACACTGGGTGTAGGTGTATGTGTTGTGTTGTATGTTGGGTGCAGGTGCATGTATGTGTGGGTGTATGCATTGTAATGCACACTATGTGTATATGTACGTGATTGAAGAGAAGCAAAGGCACTAGGAGCTTAGTGGGTGTGGAAACTGATTCAGTGTGTGTACGGACAAAGAAAAAAGGTAGACGCAAAGGACTGATTGAAGGAGAAGTATCAATATTTTATGTTAGGTTTGATTATGAATGTGATCTATTATTTTGATTTATGATGGTTACATGTGATCTATGATTCTGGTTTATGTTGATTGCATGTGATTCATGATTTTGATTATGATGGTTATGTTTTGAGCTAATTGGATGTGATATGTTTATTTAGGATGACTTGATCAAAGAGCTAGTTTGATTTGTTATGACATGAAGTAAGCAAATTTACAGGTGTACCTTATTGATGAGCTACCAATGAGGTATGGTTTGATTTTATTTCAATTCATATTTGAATCTAATGGAAAATATGTGCTTGGTATAGGAAAGCATGGGAAATACCCGGTTTGGGTGGATGGAATTGACTACAAGAATTAGTAGCAACGGAAAAAGGAATTGGAATAGGAAGTTATATGTTGGTAAAGCACTTCAGGAGCAGGGTCATTATGGGGAACTATTACCCAATAGTGTCCATTTATTTCCATGAGCATGTTATGATTGGGATGATGGTTTTGAGGCAGGGATATTCCTTGGTTTTTGGACCTTCCGATGAGAGGAAGCCTTACCAAGGGATGGATCACCCGGGATAGGGGATGTCAAGGAACTTAGAAGGTGAGTGATTGCACGAAAGAGGGTGATAAGATTTCCTGAGAGACTATGGAGTAGAGAAGGGAAGGTCGAGGGATGGATTTTTTTTTTTTCATTAGCATTTTGAGATGGAACCCTATGCACATTGGGGGTGTGCCCTAGAACAATGAGCCAGTAATTGTTCACTGAGGGGGCAGGTAGCACTAGGATCGTAGCATTGGGAATTGGATGCAATTTTGATTTGATAGTGGCTTCTGTACTTCCGAGGAAGGAGGTCAATCCTAGTATTACTTTGAGGGTGGAGGTGTGAACCTCTATATTCCCTTATTGCGAATGTAGGCATTGTATCATTTTATTTGTTGGTTAAAGCAAATGTGCATATGTATGTATGTGTATATTATTGAAAATATTGTGATAAGCTGAATTTATAAAGCTCCATAGGCAGTATGATTATTTGTTGGTTGAAGCAAATGTGTATAAGTATATGTGCTTGTTATTGTAAATATCGTAATGAGTTGTGTTATAAAACTTCACTACATGGTATGATTGACATGTTTTTAGCAATGGTCAATGTAAATACTACAACGAGATGGGTTATTAAGCTCCATGAAATATGTTTTTCTTTTCATAGGTCCTACTGGCTGTGGTGTCATAGAACACCAAGGATAGTGTTCCCCAAGGAGGAGGGGTTTGTAGCAACACTAGGTTAAAATTTCATGTAATAAAGTTTAAAAAAAGGCAAAATAAGACCAAGGTCATGGAACATGTATTCCAAGTTGAATGTTGGGAAAATATTCTAGTGGGTGTTCATTTGGTTTATTATGGCTAAAGGAAATTGACAAAGGCAATGGCAAAGGCTTTGGAAAGAAAAGAGGCATCAATTGACATTTTATTTATGAAAATAAAGGAAATTAGGATAAAATTAAGGTGGAATGTCACAGGTTGCATGTGAGGAGGAAATTGAAGGAAAATAGAGGAAAATGATGAAAAGAGAGGCCTCAATAATAAAAAGGCTTATGAGGATCAGTTCAGAACTTTTGGAAGTTGAACCTTTTGTCACTTCAGTTTTGGAGCTCTCTCTCTATTCTCTCATACTCTTGCACACTAACATAATTCTTAGAGCACTCTAGCTTTGGAGAAAGGAAGGTAAAGGAAGGACAAGGAGGCAAAGTGAAGCAAAGATCAAGCAAGGAAGAGTTGGATCAAGCGGCTACAACAAGATTACTTGTAGGTATCGAGTTTCATGTATGATTTCCTTGTTATTTTTGGCATGCATGTGTGTATTTAGTTCTCTTGCTATCATTTGCATGGGTTTTTCCATGTATGATAGTGGTTTCATCCTTTCCTTGCCATTTTTGGATAGCCATAGAGTGATGGGGTTTTTACTTGGTTGAGATGGATTGTCAGATGGTTTTGAAATTGAGTGGGGTGGTCTCAAAAAATTCCCAAAGGCCTAGGAATCCCTTGACCAGTATATGGCAAGATACATAGTAACACCTAAGGGTGGACATGGGAAAATTCCTCACAGTTTAGGTGGAGAGATCCAAAGGCATCCATGCTTATTTAGGGCCTAGTTTTCCTTTGACCGGTATATGGCGGGATTGCGGTAAATCTTGGTAATGTATGTTTATTATTTGGGCCTAGGAATCCCTTGACCGATATATGGTGGGGTACATGGAAAATCCTAGTTGTATAGATGAGGGTTTTAGGCCTACTAATCCCTTGACTGGTAATGAAGGGATACATGATAAAGCTTGAGAAGCCTTGGTTGGTTTTGTTGTGAGTCCCACATTCATGCTTTGAATATGGCACGAGGGTTATTAGCTGAAATAAATATTTGGTTCAACCCAATCTATTGTCGAGTGGTACGTGAAAGTGCCTGACTTGGTTGGATTTTGCATATGTTAATAAGATATTTTTTTCTCTGGTATTTCATGAGTAAATGTACTTGTTATTATGTGGCTTTGATGGTTCTTTTATCATTGTTATTATTATGGTTATATGCTAGTTATAAGCATGGTTAATGACAAACTTGAGTTATCGATCTCATCATGTTTTTATTAGTAAATGAATGATTTATGAATGTATGGCCTAATAGATGATAATGAAGCTATTGTGAGAGGGCATCAAACCTTCTTGACAAATATTATATAAGTATGAGGTCCCTATCTTTAGGTGTGTACTTATGACATGTACATTACATGTTCATGATATGTTTGAAGAAATTCCAATCACGACTAGGATGGGTTAGGTTGATTCCTTGATTAATTTTTGTATTAGAGGCCTTGTATTCTTGTTATTTATCATTTATGAGAGTTTCATTAAGTTTTGGGTAGAGGCATGGGTCCTAGCCCTAAAAAAGTGCCCCAGATCGCGTGGTTGCATGCACAGAGCTAGGTGAAAAAGGCCACCATGGTTGGGATGCAGGCTTAAGGGATTGATTAAAGACTCTCAGCTTATTTTTTTCCTTGTCATGGGAGGGACTGAGAGCCCAAGTTAGTGAAAAGATAAGTTAAGTCAGAGGATGGACACCTAGAGTGGTTTGTTAGCTCTTGGGGGTCTTGTAGCACCTAAGGGAGGTTGGTAAAGTTTTGGTTCGTTGGTTCCACTTCCTTAATTGTACTTAGGGATTTGAAAAATATCACAGTAACTCTTGTTCACATATTTACCCTGGTGGACTAGTAATCTTGGGTAAGTGTGGTAGGAGGGTGTTACACTAGAAAAAGTTTTAAACATATTGTCTTGTTGGATACCATATATGCTTGGTCATTGTGGATCTAGATGGAAATAAAATACCTATTCAATTTTCTCACTTAGGCCAATATAAAGGTGAGATGATAATCTGTTAATGGACTCACTTCCTTACATTGCATCAAGCTAACAATAATGCTAGAATCACCCAAGATGATTAAGTGTTGAATTTACTTTTTCCACCACAAACTCAATCCATAAAGCAAAGAGTAAGCTTTTTCTTGGTTATTGGATGATATTTTTCACCCCTATGCCTATGGAATTTTAGTTTTTCCTCTTGAATCAATGAGGATTCCCCTTAAACCCAACCATCCCTAGATTCCATTATGATTCCCCATCAAAAATCTAAAAATATGAGTGTCGATATACCTCCATTGTTGAAATTTAGATACATATAATAAAAGATACCAATTTGATCTAAGAGATGGTTTAAAGGTCACATTTTAAAACGTAGTATGGGAATCCAAGTATATTCATCCTCCTCCCAATTGATTTTTGGAAATTAGTTATCTTTAGCTAACGTCTTCAGTTAACAGGCATTTGGCTTTAATTGCTACTCTTAGAGGGTTATCAAACTCTTATTTAAATATATAATTGTTTCCATATAACTAGATTTTCCAACATATGCACCTAGCGAGAGATAATCATAATATTTTAAGGAGAGATTTTTCTTGAAAGTTCCTCTATAGATTTTAATGTAGTAGATAAACATGCTATTCCACTTTTTTGGCATTTCCATTCTCTGGCTTATTTTCACAAAAGTAGTTTTCCATTTATTGATGGTGTATTCGCACTATAGAAATAGGTGTTGAATTGTCTCTAAATGAGAAAGACATGGTGTGAATCTAGTAATTCTAAAATTATTTCATTTTAGGATATTTTCACCAATCAAAATTTTACCACACACCAATGCCCAACTAAAGGCATTAATCTTAGGTAGCCCATCCAAATACTAAATTTGCTTCCAAATACTTGGTCAATGGGAAGGTGGATGAAACTAAAACAAATATGGATATCCTCCTATAACATTGTAATATCTTGATCCCCATCCTATGTGATCTAAGTTTGAAATGTATAAGGGCATGCATCCTTTCACAACATCAGAGGAATGTTGAACTAATGGAAGCAGATGAGTACAATCCCATAACACAATTTATCCAATGACCTAAGATTCCTAACCATTTAAATATATCATATAAGATATTTATATTCTTTTCCAATCATCCAATTTTTCAAGGGGATCAACTCTACTTGTTTTTCAAACAATTGGTTTCCCATAAAATTATCTCCCTATATTTGAATTGATTTTTCATTGCCTATAATCCATGTTAATTTATATTATACTAGTTGGTAGCTTCCTTGATGAGTTTCATAATTATGAAATTATGATCTTCCAAAATAAACTATAAAAAGTAGGCCATTAGTGTCACAAATAGCACTAAAGTATGGTGTTTCCAAGTGTGTGAATTGGCTTCAAGAAACGTCGCACAATCTAGAAAAAAATTTCATGTTTACATGGGTTCCTTGATCTTCACCAGGAATAGCATCTGGCATAGTGTCGAGAGTAGTGTCAAGAATAGTGCCAAAAATTATATCTTCCATTCTTGCTTCCACCGTTGTGTCCATGTGTATCTAGGTTTTCTCCTAGTTATTCTTGATGTTTTCCTTTTGGTATGGCATCGAAAATAACATCTTTTTTGGCTTCCTAATTAATGCTAAGTTACGCTTCCATCATAACATCAAGTTTTTCTTCAAATATGGCATTGCTTGTTGCATCTAGAATTGCTTCCATTATGGCATCTTCTTTAGCTTCTAATATGACTTCAATTATAGTGTCTTTTGTTGCTTCTAATATTGCTTCCATTATTTCTTCTTGGTTTTCTACCTAAATGACTTCTTTGTTTTCTTCTTCAGGAACACCAAGTTTGGCTTCTAATATTGCTTCCATTATTACTTCTTTTCTTTCTACATAAATTTCTTTTATTTTTTATTCTCAAGTAACACCAAGTTTTGTTTCCATAATTACCTCTTTTTTTTCTACCTAAATTTCTTACATTTTTACTTCTCAGGTAATGATAAGTGTGGATGCTAGTATTGCTTCCATTATTACTTATTGGTTTGCTACCTAAATTTATTATTTTTTTGCTTCTTAGGTAATGTCAAGTTTGGCTACCAGTATTGATTCCAATATTACTTCTTGTTTTGCTACCTAAATTACTTCTTTTTTCTTCTTCTTAGGTAACACGAAGTTTTTCTTCCAAGATTGCTTTTGGTGTGCTTCCAATTTGGCTTCCATTTTTGTTTCCTATTTTTCTTCCAGAATTGCTTCCATGTTGCCCTGATGTTTTGCTTCCTCTTAGTTGGAAGGTTTGTTTCTTGTTTAGTGCCTAGGTTTGCTTCATTTTTAGGTCCAGGGTTTGCTTCTTTTTAGTGTTGGGATTTTCTTTTGAATTAGAATATGATTTGTCTTCATGTTAAGCAACCAATTTAGCTTCCTATTTAGAGCTAGTAATAGCTCCAATTATGGCTTCCAACTTAATGGTGAATAATACTTTCATTTTAAAGCCACATTCCACTTCCATTTTAACAACTCATGGTACTTCCTTTATAGCCTTCATTTATTAATTTAATATTATCTATTTAAATTAAATTAATAAAATATATCATACACTTTAAATAACTTATATGATTATAGAGTAAGTCATATTTTATTTGAAATATTTTATAGCATACCACTTATAAATAATTTTTAGGGAAATGGAGATCCATACAAACTAACAACATCTTTTTTAAAGTATAACTAGCATTTTTATATTAGTAATAAGAAAAATTACTGGTCGTGACTAGTTACACATAATGCAGGCCCAAATTTACATCATAGATATTTCCAAGGGATAGCTCTTTCACGTTTCTTATACTTACATACCACACCACAACATTGGAATAAAATAACAAGATAGCTTTTTTTAACTATAACCTGTATTTTTATATTATTAATAAACAAAGTTGTTGGTCCATGAACAACTACACATAATGTAGGCCCAGATAATACATGTCCAAATGATATAAGTCAAAATGATACAACTCAATATGGTATTGTAGGTGAAAATGATACATATGACAATAAACATGAAAATAGGCATCATAACGATTTATCAACAATTATCCATTATGAAGTCTATATGATCAATATCGCTAACTACTACTAGCAGATTGCTCATCATCATTATCATGTCTATCGTGATCATCAATATCATGATAATCATCATTGTCATCATCTATCTCAGTGTCCTCTCCATCTAACTCATTGTCATTGTCTCAAATGTCTAAACCAGATGCAACCTAATTTGGATCAATTTCAAGATCAAATAGATCTTTTGGAAGACCCTTATTCTTCAAAAAATAACATTCAAAATGAAAAGATGTTATTTACTTTATGCAATATTTAATATTTCTAATATTACAACATATGAAACATAACCATAATCATATTACATCATATCAAAGTGCACATATATATCATAATACAGTTTCAATTAAGTTACAACTATGATGCCATTTTAATGATGTAAAACACACAAAAATTCTAATAAACATTAGTAAATCATGGATTGGTGCCATACTTTTTTGTTGACTAGATTGTGTGTTGTGTAGTGTACCAACCCCTGGTAGGAAGGAAGGGCCCTCCTTCTTGGTATGGATCACTGGTTAGGATGGTACTATAGTTGTTTGATTTATTTCCTCTCAGTTATAATTCATGTATGATTGTTAATAATGTTATTATTAGTATTGTTAATTCTTTAATGATTGCAAAATCCTAACCTCTATATTGTGTAACAACATAGGTCCTAGATTGGTCCCTTTGCTAGTGTGACAATTATTTAATTCTCGTTAGATTTTGATGGTGTGTTCATTTCATTTGAATGTGTGTTTCAACATTTATTGAGAAAATGGTTTCTAGGAGTGCTCTTCTTTTCTAAATAAGAGTTTTAGTGTGACAAAGTGGTTTTATTCTACATTGTGTGTTTATTTCTTGAGAATATGAACAAGGTTTGAGAGTGTAACAATTAGAGTGTTGAATTGTTGAGAGTGTGATTACAACAATTGTGTTTGAGATTCATTAGCACTATTCATCATTTTCCCTTGCATATATTTTGCGTAATATCCTTTCATTAACAAAACCTGCTTGGATTGACAATTAATGTGAAGAGTTGGAATCGTTGCTTTGAATTAAAAGGACAATTGTTCTACCCAACAACAAGTTGAATAAAAACCTATGCAAAACTTTCACATAATGCAAGTTGAAGCGAAACTTGGAATGTTGTATGAAATATGAAGCAACATTATTTAAGGGTCAAAGTAAACATACATTAATTCAAAATCATGTAAAATAACTAAATAAATAGTCTACAATTTGAATCAACTAGATTGGCCAATAAATGAAGTATGGGTATGAATTTTAGTGAAGCAAGGCAATCTTTTCTTATTTCATAAAGATGCACATCCAAACTTAATTTCAAGACCAAATTGAATAATTCAACTTTGAGAGTACTTTTTTACTCATACTTAACATTAATTTTTCACATATAAATTTCTATTGTGCAAGAATATGCCAAATTGGATAGATTTCATAGCGTTAAAGTCAAGGTCAGTGTGCCTCAAATAAATGCACACCAAGACTTGTACTTAATTGAGTGTGCAATAATGATCATTCCAATCTAAATATAAAACCATTTTATGAAACATAGCATAGTCGTTTTCATAAAGGAAATGTTATACACTGAAATCCAAGTCTGTCGGAATAGCATTTGATCATATTTGGCAATGATCACAGTCAGAAAAAATATGCGCACCCAGACCAAACCAATTACACTCTTGGTAATGAAATTTGAGATGGGACATGATTTGAAAATTCCTAAACTAAGATACAACCTTGCATCATGCTTGAAAAATATCCTATATAGCTATGTTTCCCACTTATATATGACTTTAACATAAGGCAAGTCCAAGAAAAACTTAGAATGTTGTAACAATGCAAAAGTGTTTAAAGTCATTAAATAAACAATCTACAATTTGAATAAATAATATTGACCAATAAATGAAGCTTGGGCGTGCATTTGAGTGAAGCAAGGAAATTTTGGCCTGCTTCACAAAAATGCACACCTAACCTTCATTTCGAGGCCAAATTGAATGATTTAACTTGGAGAGTATTTTTTTACTCCTAGGTAACATTAATACAATTAAAAAAAATTATTGTCTTGAATATATGTTTGTTTTAAAAAGAAAAATCCAAATTGCATGGATTTCAAAGGATAAAAGGTAGGGCTTCTGTGCATAAATGCATGCTAGGAATGTTTTGGAACAAGATGATGGACTAAGAAAAATCAAAATTCAATTTTAATAGTTGAAACTTGTAGTTTCTTGGTTGAAACACTATAATTAAAGGTTGTATGACCTTATTTTAGGAGTAATTAGGTTTAAATGTTGCCAAGGGATAGTTAAAGAGATAGTAGCTAAGCTTTGTTGGGTCTATTTTAGGGTTTTTTTATATATTGTACATATTTTTTAGGGTTTTAAGTTTAAGATTAGTTCAAGTGGCCTAGTTGGGGTTTGAAGATAAATAGATAAGGAGAATGGAGATAAATAGGAATAGTTCTTATTTCTTGCTTGGAAATGAAGTCTAAGTAAAGTTATAACAATGAAAAACTATATAAAATTATTAAATAAAAAATATACAATTTGAATCAATTATATTGACCAATAAATGAAGCTTGGGCGTTCATTTTACTGAAGAAAGTTAATTTTGGCCTGCTTCACAAAGATTCCCACCCATCCTTCATTTCAAGGCTAATTTGAATGATTCAACTCGGAGAGTATTTTTTTACTCATAGGTAACATTAATGCAATTAAATAATTTTAATTTTTCACATATATGTTTTTGTTTTTAAAAATTACACCGAATTGCATGGATTTCAAATGGTGAAAGTTATGGTTTATGTGCATCAAATAAATGCACACTAGGCATGTTTGGTAACAAGGTGATGGACAAAGCAAAATCAAACTTGAATTTTAATAGTTGAAACTTGTAGTTTCTTGGTTAAATCGATATAAGTCAGGTTGGATGACCTTATTTTAGTATCAATTTGGTTTAAATGTTGTCAAGGCATAGATAAAGAGATAACACCTAGGGTAAAAAGGGTCTATTTTAGGGTTTCTATTTGTTGTACATATTTTTTAAGGTTAAGTTTAATATTAGGTCAAGTGGCCTAGTTAGGGTTTGAAGATAAATAGGTAAGGAGAATGGAGACAAATAGGACTAGTTCTTATTTCTTGTTTGGAAAAGTATAAGTAAATATTTAAAAATGAAAAAGTGTGTAAAATCATTAAATATAAAATATAAAATTTGAATCAATTAGATTGACCAATAAATGGAGCATGGGCATGTATTTTAGTGATGCAAGGCAATTTTGGCCCGCTTCACAAAAATACACACCCAACCTCCATTTCAAGGCCAAATCAAATGATTCAACTTTCAAAGAACTCCAAATTGCATGGATTTCAAAGGGTAAAAGGTAGGGTTTGTGTGCCTCAAATAAATTCACACTGATAATGTTTGGGAACAAAATAATGGACTAAGAAAAATCAAACTTGAATTTTAATAGTTGGAACTTGTAGTTTCTTGGTTAAAACCCTATAAGTAAGGTTGGATGACCTTATTTTAGTAGTAATTAGGTTTAAATGTTTTCAAGGGATAGATAAAGAGATAACACGTAGAGATGGACCTCATTGGTACAACTTTCACATAAGGCAAGTCAAAGCAAAACTTAGAATGTTGTATGAAATCTGAGGTATAAATATTTAACCTAAATGTAAAAGTGTGTAAAATCGTTAAATAAACAATCTATAATTTTAATTAATTAGATTTTCCAATAAATGAAGCTTGGGCATGCATTTTAGTGAAGCAAGGAAATTTTGGCTTGCTTCATGAAATTCACGCCCAACCTTCATTTCAAGACCAATTGTTTCCTATGAGGATATTTCCTCTTGAATTTTTAAGATGAAGTCTCAGTGTTGACCAAGTACGTTTTTCTTCTACACGAAAAGGGTATATTTCAAGCTAGAGATGACTGGAGAGCTATTTATTGTAAACAATAGACAAGAGAGGTGGAAGTGATGATGAAGGATTTTGGTTTTGAGAAAGGACGAAAGTGGCAATATGACCCTCACCATATAATTTTTAATAAAAGGGTGGAAAATAGTTATGCACCTTATATTCATGAAAGAACCATAAATTCAGAAAATGGAAAAATCAAGAAACTTATCCATGTGGCAAGGTGTAACAAAGAATGGATGTTGAAACCCCTATTGTAAAAGAGAAGTGTTTGAAGAGGAATGCTCCTTAATAAATAGATGTTTAGATGTTTTCAATGACTGAACTCTTGTAGTTGTTGGGGCTATTAGCAAGAGCACTTGTACTCATTTCCCTGATCATTGTGGAAATTCGAAAAGAAATAAAGAAGAGAAATTACTAAGCAACCACATTATACTCGAAGGAACTCTATGTTGTGATGATTGGTGCATAGGCACTGGTGTTGTTTCTACCATGTGCAATACAACTTGTACATGGTGGTTTCTGCATATAATTTTGATGCTAAAACCTTAGGGAAGTATTGTGGTGTAAGTTTGATGCTAAAACATCACAGTAGTATAGTGGTGTTGGACTCTTGCAAGTCATAGCTCATGGAAAAGGTGAGAGCAAGGGAGCATGTTGATGTATGAGTTGATAGAGAAGCCTCAAGGTACATGTTTGTATATGTCTATGATTAGAGATAACAATTGGTGTTAATTTTATTAAGAATGCACAAGTTTATAGTGCTCAAGCCAAAGTTACCACATATCATAAAGAAATGTCAAGAGAAGAAATTTAAAAGTGCTAGTGAGCCGAAGTTTTCTCTAATTTTTTTGTTATAAAATATTTAAGATTTATAACAAATTTTTAGAAGGCATCCATATCAATTTCTAACACGCATTACCATGCCACGAAACGAGCATAATAGTAAGTTCATAATCCCCGAAGCTTAACTTGCTATTGGAGAATGTGAGATGTTTTTGTGGCTATGAATGGACATGGTACAATATATAATGGTATCATGTCATTGGAATATATTTAAGTTACTGTCATGGATACATCATAGTAGAAACGCAAAATATACATGAAAACATTAAGAACAATTCACTTGTAAGGTGGTTCACTGAGAAGGTGGGTGGAAATAGGTTGGAAGGCGTTGGCCTATAAGACAAAACGTATCAAGGAGGTAAAATAGGATGGAACTATGTCTGCTACAGGATATATTGCAATCTATGTTGGTGTATATGTTGTCAGCGTTGTGCAAGTTGTACCTAATTTTATTTAGGATCTACTGAAGCTAACTACAAGTGAGTTCTGTTAACAATTACACTTAAGATTGATATTTCCCTTTTGTGATTTTTCTTAAGATATTAGCTATACATTGTTGCAACAAAGAAGTATAGAATGTCTCATATGCACTTGTTAGGGTAACATCTATGCTCCGCTATTGGAGAATGTGAGATGTTTTTGTGGCTATAAATGGACATGTTGCAATATATAATGGTATCATGTCATTGGAATATATTTAAGTTACTGTCATGGATACATCATAGTAGAAACGCAGAATATACATGAAAACATTAAGAACAATTCACTTGTAAGGTTGTTCACTGAGAAGGTGGGTGGAAATAGGTTGGAAGGGGTTGGCCTATAAGACAAAAGGTATCAAGGAGGTAAAATAGGATGGAACTATGTTTGCTACAGGATATATTTCAATCTATGTTGGTGTATATGTTGTCAGTGTTGTGCAAGTTGTACCTAGTTTTCTTTAGGATCTACTGAAGGTAACTACAAGTGAGTTCTGTTAACAATTACACTTAAGATTGATATTTCCCTTTTGTGATTTTTCTTAAGATATTAGCTATACATTGTTGCAACAAAGAAGTATAGAATGTCTCATATGCACTTGTTAGGGTAACATCTATGCTCCGCTACTTCTAATCAGAGGGTTGTTTGGATTCCATCATTGGCCTCCCAATTGGTATGGTATATTGGTCTAAAATGGCTACTGTTGGTGGGGGAAGTAAGTTGGTACTATGAAATTATTTAATGCAATTGTTATGGTCAGCCGCCAACTAGGAATTTGAATTAGGTCCATTTATGGATACTGGGATGTGTACAAGTAAGACATGTATGTGAAATATTATCCCATATTGACTCTGACAGTCTTGGGGAATTGTCCTAGTGTTTGGAGCATTGTCAATATTCTCGAATATGGAAGATAATATTGGTTGGTCTATAGAATATTTCATTAGAGCAGTTGAATATCAGGCTCCATCCAAGACAAGTACATATTGTCCCTATTCTAGATTGTCTAGAGGATATTTTCTAGGATCATCATATACTGCTTCCTAGATATTGTTATAGCCAATGGTCAGTAAGTATTAACAATGTTATCAGATTAACAATGTTTTCATAAAGATGGTATTTTTCTTGGTAGGTTGGTATTGAAGCAATCGAGACTTTATTGATGGTGCTAGACCCGCCAACATGTCAGGGGATCTCCCCGGTAAGAAGTCCCAACTAGACCTCAGACCGTTTGGTGTAAGAGTCCCAGTAGTGGGTTGTACAATATCGCTTTGACCGCGGTTGCTCGTAGAGGTAAGTAAGATTTCCTTGTTAGTAGCAAGGGTGTGACATATGCAGCAAGTCAAGGAAGGTGCATGAGCAGTTCTAACACACAAAGGGTGAGGTGAGTGCGCCCCATGGAAACCTATGAAAGCATGGAGTTAAGAAGGAAACAAACGAGAAAATATGCATCACAAACTAGAAGGAAAGTGAGCTAGCAATCCAAAGTGATGGTTAAACCAACAACACATTTCAATAAGATTCATACATACTTATATAGGAAAGCCATACATGCATGCATAAGAAAACAGATACATATATCATTTAGAGTAAACAAGATAGTTGAAATACAATACGACATATGCATGAAACGTGTTGGCGCTATTATATTATGAAGTGAAAGTTCTAGTCATACAATACAACCATAACCAACCATTATTTCTTACAGTGGAACGTTATAGTCATTGTCGCCCGTTCCTCCAAAGAGATATACTAGCTCTGCACAGTGGAGAATCCAAGGCTTGTTACAATACTCTCCAAGCTTTCTCTAAGATAATCCTATCAGAAGCTTGGATGACCAAAAGCCTTTACAATGAGTTATGAGGGACTATATATAGCAAAGGGTGGGGTGGCCCTTGATATTCCACTTTGTGACTATTCATCTACCCTCATGACTCTTCATCTACTCTATGACTGTTACATCCAACTATCGACACTTGAACTTCCACTTGACAAGACGTTACATACAATCTGCACATGTACCCATGTGAGACAAAATAGGCTTGAGAAAGTCATGCAAGACATCACTATGACACCAAAAATTGTGGGAAGACCAACTCTTCGACATCCTCACGGTGGTCAACAGTGGCGAACTGATGCGAAGCTCGGTAGTTCATGATAGTATCTATGTACTCTATGGTGACATATTTATGGAAAAAAACTCTTGCCTTTGTACCATCTGGGTACAACATTAGAGCTCCTTTGTCCAAATCGTCTGATAACATGTGCATCATTGTCTTGAGTGCGGTTAGACCAGCAACATACTGATGCATGGTGTCTACATTGATCACCAAGTCTATGCTGGTGGCTATGCACATCAACTTGTCAAAGTACAAGTCAACCTCCAGTCAGACTTGTGCCTTTGTATTTGCCTTGGAGAGTGTCCCAATAGATGGGATCACATGTGTGCACACAACAACATCCATAATCTTGAATACCTGTGCATGGGAAGCCTACAAACTAGTGATGAGATGTGAGAGTTCTTCATAGTTCCGGATCTAACTTCGGATGTGTGCCTTCAGCTCGACCACTCTAGGCTTCATCATATTGGGCAAGTGCAACGGGGCTCCCTTGTATCTCATTGTCCATGTTTGCATGTAATCAACAGTAGTATGGACATTTGACAAGATACATACTCTTCTAGCACATCGTTGCTACCAACTGTTGAGATGGGAAAATTCCTTATGCATGGTACCAATCTTGGAATACAATGCCTGCATGACTGTCTCAAGGGACAATACTTATTCTAGGATCATCTTCTCCAACTCTGCTTGGGCAGATGTTGTAACCAGTTCTCCTCCTTGCTTGGTTGTCTATAACTCCTTAGCCATTCGCTCATTCTCATCTATCAAGAAGTGAACACTCGAACTAGTGGCTTCTGCATATGCTCTAGTAGAATCGGCCAATGTTGTTGGATGCTTTCACATGTCAGAAATAATCAATCATTCCTCAAACTTCACAGGAGATGTTTGATCATCTGGAGTGGACACTTTGTGTGATTGCACAACTCTATGTTGCCACTGTTCGAATGATATGTTGTGCATCTCTTCTTCCGAATTGTCTCCAAGGATCTCAGTGTCTCCTTGGTCACTTGGGACTTGCTTTGATTCCAAATATGGTGAAGCTGGTGGGTCTACCTCTTGGTGGTAAGGCATGAGCTTGATGTCTTGATCTAACTCTTGTTGCTCCATATTTGTATCCATCTACTCAAGTTCTTGTTCAATCTCTTGAGTGAAGTCCCACTCCTGCAACTACTCATCCTGTCTGCTTGGTGCCAGCTATTCAGATGAGTCTACTACATGTACGGGCGTAATTTCATCTATTTGTAC
This sequence comes from Pinus tabuliformis, assembly GCA_031772625.1. Lineage (NCBI taxonomy): Eukaryota > Viridiplantae > Streptophyta > Pinopsida > Pinales > Pinaceae > Pinus > Pinus tabuliformis. The sequence continues at coordinate 1,147,464,096 of CM062807.1, forward strand.
ATTTTGTGCCCCCTGTTTTACCTATTCTTGTTGTGCTTCCTTCTCTTGTCTGCATGGCTCCTGTTCCTTCTAGAGTTGCTCCTTCAACTCATCCAACTCCTTCACTGTTTCCCCCATCCTCTATTTTTCTCTCTAACTTTATGCGGTCCTCCTATCGCACTGTTACCTATTTGCCTCTATTTCCAAAGATGCTTTTTGCACAAGTGGGTCTGCTCTGAACTTACAGCTTTGTACTACCTCCGTGCTGTTGAAAATCTTCCTCTTGCCTTTATTTCACACCAGTATGTTTACCTCTACTCCTGTTGTTGCTGGTGCTTTCCTGGATGCTACTTCACGCTGCCTTGATAACCATTCCACAGCGATGTTGACCGGTTCATTGGGCCTAGAGAAGTTGTAACAATATCTCCATGGCTCTTCCTCCGCCAAATGACATGCCTCGTGGATCCACTGGAATTGTACTCTCATGAAGTGATCTTTCACAATACAGTGTAGGTCATACAGATTGAAGCTTCAGACATCGCAAGGATGTTTCTTGATCTCCTCTATTTTGAAATCCGCATGTTTGAGCTTCTATATCTCGTACAACCCGATCCACAATAGAAGAGTGGGACAAGGTTCCTTTGTCTTCCAGTGAAGCCTAGCTCACAGTCCTGTGGATATGTGGTACAATACTTCTTTCATGACGAGCTTGTCCATGGCAAACTTAGGCAAAACATGCGGAAGCTTCTCCATGTTGTACATCCTTATGAAGGTTCCAGACTTTGAGGCATACCAATCTGTTATATTGATTAGTGCCTCTATCATTGCCTTCGACATGCAAGGTGGATCCTACTCAAATATCATCTTGTACACCGGGCTGACAAAATGATATGACAGTTGTGTGATAATTCCTCTATAGCTGCATTCTGAAAATAGTTTACAATAAGTATTGACAGAGGTTTTCGTCGATGTCCATGCCCACTTCATGCCTAGGAACTCTTGACATGCACAGATTGCATTGAAGATGTAGGAAAACATGTATATTTCTGATTGCTCACCTTTGGGAGGTTGTCGAGCGCATGTGACCTATTCCTTCAGCTTGTAAGCCAACATGTCATACCAGTTGCATGATTTTCCTTCACTGGCCAGTTCATCCAACGCAATCACCCAACTTTGTGGGAAGGTATCCGTGCTCCCTTGGTCATACAAGCGACATGAAAATATGACCAAGAAGTTGATACGCCTTCCGTAATATCTTCATCTTGTAAATCTGGTTGGGTTTCATACTGATTTTGTCAGCTCCTTCACCCATTTCTTCAAGATATCCTTGGAATTGGAATTTCTGCTAGGTAAGCTGAAGGGCGTCCCCATGGTGATCATTGGCTTCGAAAAATGGTACATTTGTTGATAATCCTGTGCCTTGAAGGTAGCAATCTACATCCCACTGACACTTATCAATGTCCTCATCTAAGGATTGGTGTGCAAGACGATCCAATGTATCATGTCCGCGCATGGGAACGCAGGATACCTACATGCAATCCAGTACAAGCCGGACTTGTGAATGTTCACATAGACTTGGTGGTCTTCGAGATCTTCCCTAAATGTGCCTTAGAATGCATCATTGAACACTTGCCATTTTAGCTTGATCTGTTTGTCTACGATCAACATGGTGTCTTCATAGATCGGAAAACTCGTAGACACTCGCTTGACTACTGCTCCAGTTACGCTTTTGTTGGTGTCCTTTGCTCACGCTACCTCGCTAACCATTCCACAGCGATACTAACCAGTTCATTGGGCCTAGAGAAGCTATAATAATATCTCCATGGGTCTTCCTCCACCCAATGACATGCCCCGTGGATCCACTGAAACTGTACTCTCGCGTAGTGATCTTTCACAATACAGTGCGGGTCATACAGATTGAAGCTTCAGACATCGCAAGGATATTTCTTGATCTCCTCAATTTCGACATCTGCATGTTTGAGCTTCTGTATCTCGTACAATGCAGTCCGCAACGGAAGAGTGGGACAAGGTGCCTTCTTCTTCCGGTGCAGCCTAGCTGACAGCCCTGCCAACGTGTGGTACGATACTTCTTGCATGACGATCTTGTCCATGGCAAACTTCGGCAAAACATGTGGAGGCTTCTCCACGTTGTACATCCATATGAAGGTTCCAGACGGTGAGGCATATCAATATGTTATATCGATCAGTTCCTCCATTGTTTCCTTCGACATGCAAGGTGGATCCTACTCAAATATCATCTTGTACAGTGGGGTAACAAAATGATATGGAAGTTGTGTGCTAATTCCTCTGAAGCTGCATTCTAAAAATAGTTTACAATAAGTATTGATAGTTGTTTTCGCTAATGTCCATGCCCACTTCATGCCCGGGAACTCCTGATGGGCACAGATTGCATCGAAGATGTAGGCGGACATGTATATTTCTACTTGCTCACCTTTGGGAGGTTGTCGAGCTCCTGTGACATGTTCCTTCAGCTTATGAGCCAACATGTCGGACCAGTTGCATGTTTTTCCTTCAATGACCATTGCATCCAACGTGATCACCCAACTTTGCGGGAAGGTATTCGTGCTCTCTTGGCCATACAAGCGACATGAAAATATGACCAAGTATTGATACGCCTTCCGCAATATCTTCGTCTTGTAAATCTGGTTGGGTGTCATCCTGAATTTTGTCGACTCCTTCACCCAGTTCTTCATGATGTCCCTATAATTGGCATTGTTGTTGGGTAGGTTGAAGGGTGTCTCCATGGTGTTCATTGGCTTCGACAAATGGTAGATTTGCTGATAATCCTATGCCCTGAAGGTAGCAATCTACATCCCGCTGACACTTATCAATGTCATCATCTAAGGATCGATGTGCGAGATGATCCAATGTATCATGTCCGCACATGGGAATGCAAGATACCTGCATACAATCCAGTACAAGCCAGACTTGTGAATGTTCACATAGACTTGGCGGTCTTTGAGATCTTCCCCAAATGTGCCTGAGAATGCATCATTGACCTCTTGCCATTTTAGGTTGATTTCTTTGTCTACAATCAGCATGGTGTCTTCATAGATCGGCAAACTCATAGACACTCACTCGACTGCTGCTCTAGTTGCGGTTCCATCGGTGTCCTTTGATCATGCTCTCTTGGAGGCCATTGATCCTCAACTGTTGAGAGACGGACGAAAACATGTTATATCTGGAGACATGGTGACATGTGTGGCAAGAAATTTGTCAATTAAAACCAAATCAAACTAGAGGGGTGATGTGTTACATACCTAGGGATTGACTGGCAAGGATTGCGCAATTTTCACTGGGAGGCTGGGAGACCGACTATAGGAACTGCACAAAAGGAAGTCCAGACTATCGAGAGGCTAGTTAGTTGCTGGAATTGCACAATGTACAATATAGACTGACCTATTGGGTGTTGGGATTGCGTAATGTGCAATCTCAACTAGCAAGTGATGCAGACCCAAGGATTGCATTACACAATTTTCTGGACCAGCAGTCATTACCTCTCAGAATTGCACAAGGAAAAAATATTGGAGGGTTCTCACTGGCTAGAATTGTGCATTTTCTGGGAGGAAGGCAGAGCCTTCCCTCTCAGAATTGTGCAATGATGTCTTGGTGAGGCAGAGCTTGAGCCAAGGATGCCGAGACCCGTCGACGGGAAACTGAAAGCAAGTGAAGATGTGAATGCATAGCGATACCGAGTGTAAGCAGAGGTGAATGATCATGCATGCAAACAATGAATGCAAGATTCATGCAATGAAACAACATGCATGTGTGTGAGACGAGTTGCTGAATCAGCAACTGTTCATGCAAAATGGTGTCATGCATGCGACAGAAGTGAGATGATAAGGAAAATTGAAATGGTGCTTGTAGAAGCTAATATGCATGCAAACGATAGCAAGCGTTCATAGAAATCAAGAATACAACACTCACACAAGCCAAAATACAAAAAGCGACAGAAACGCTACAAAATACAAGTTAAGTGGACTTACTCGGAAATAGATGAGCTAGATGTGTCGAAGACTCTTGGATGTGTTGTGGGATGTCAGAGCTCCAAGATCAATGTGAAGAATGAGCTCTGAAGCATCGAATAAATAATTTTGAGGCTCATGATGTGCATGCCACAAATCTAGGAAAAAGTGACACTTGGAGGAAATTTTCTAAAACGATCTTTGCATGTAACCTCCAGCTGCTAAAAATAGCTCCCTAAAATCTAGGGATTCTTTTTTCATGTTGCTTTTTGTTATTTCAGGAAAAAAAATACCATGCATGCAAGTCAAGTTTTCGTAGTCCTGGGTGGAATCGGTCAACCTAAGGGCACATGCAACAGCTTGCTTGACTGAGGGGAAATTTTGTGCAATTTTTGCGATGAAGTTAGGCTAGCTATCCAGAGGGATTATGCAATTTCTGGGAGGAGAAGTTGACTACTACCCAGAATTGTGAAATTTTTGGGTTGAGAAGCATTGTTGGGCCAGATTGTGTAGTTTTCACTCGGAAGACTGTCTGACAGGATTGCGCAGTTTCTTAGCCCAATAGGCTTCCAATCAAATTTGCACAATTTTTGGAGGGAAGGCTAGTTGCCCTCTAGAATTGCACAATTTCTTGAGGGATATTCTTAGCCAGCAGTTGGACCAAGTCCGGAGTAGCAACCTATGAGGGGAGTGAAGTAAGCTATCATGCATAGGCTAGAAAGCTTCTAGAAAACAACTGAAGTTCATGTAATTGACAATGCAAGATATGTTGTTGAGGATGGTTGGTAGGGAGGCTCCAAAATGAAGCTAAGGTAAAATTTTGGAGGGTGGTTGTAGCCGATATAACACTTGGCGACACACTGGTAGAACTCCAGCTCTCTGAATGGACCTTGTTCATGAAAAGAAAATATAACACCTCCAGAAGTATTATTCAGTTCCCTGCTTGACTTAGTTTCCACACTCGCTTCATTGTAAGATGTAGCATCTGCCAAGCCCTTGGTCGGTCGACACAAATTCCAAGCCAAGTCAACACAGTTGTTTCGATTGGGGATGAGAGGTATATTGGTGCATAAGAATTATAGTCATCAGAATTTTAGTATCATCTCTGGTGTTGCTCCACTGCCAGCAGGCCTGGACACCACCCCGTCAGAGTCACGCAGGAACACAGGCATCACTCCACTACCAGAGAGATTATTCAGTACCCCGATGAAGTTACTTACATCACCTCTCTACGCAGGAAGCCTTTCTCTTCTCTCGCCTTATTCATTTTTCATTTTTGAAATTTTTCACTTTTTCATTTTTTTCATTTTTCATTTTCATAATTGTGCATAACACTTATTCATTTCAGAGGATGAAGAGGGATCTCGACTTATTGAGAGTAGAATAGTTTGTTCCTTCAGAGAAGTAGTTTATATATACCTTTGACATGCTTGCTAAGGTTTTCCCCCTCACCTTACACTACTTGAATAAGCTGACAAGGGTTAACTCAAAACAACTGACTACAGTAGGTGATGCTAGTTAGCGCACAAGCATTGTGTTTCACCAAGGTTCACTTCGAACAATACTTATTTTCCATCGATGTATCATGGACTGAAGATAACAAGTTCTTCATACAGAGGCAAGATGATAGATAACCAAGTATTAATAACTGCACAATTCCTCTTGTACTTTGCCCAACTTGTTTCAAGAGTCACACATGGTCTCATGCGAAACTAACCTACGAATGTAAACAAGCAAACAAACATAAAACAAAGCAGAAGCAGAAGTAGATGCGAAAGCAAAGTGAGTAAGAAAACATGCATGCAAGCAAACAAACATGCAAGGTAAGAAGAAAACACACATGCAAGCAAACAAACCAAAAGAAAACACTACTCCTACTCCTAAGCTAACATTGCATGGGCCTGATCACATGAAGTGATACTTCCAATGTAGCCACCAACGCATTGGTCGACCCATGTTGGTGAAGGCATGGTTCGCGAACAACACAGCTGTGTGAACCAACAAACATGAAAGATATAACAATGAAGACAAACACACTCCAAGTTTAAATGTGTCCACAGAACATAAGTGAGTGCAAGTGCATGACATGCAATCTGTGGACTTATCACGGTGTTGTGCGACACTGCGTGCAGCTATTAAGCATACACATAATCTTGAATGTGACATGCAAGCAAACGAAAGAAACAAAGACAACTTGCGTCATGCACATGTGCTTTCCATGTAATATTCCTCTAATGCATGAGAAATGAGATCATGTAGGTTGAGTGGAGCAAGCATAATTTGTGTGCAAGATTTATTTTCAATCCATATACATGAGTGATGAGGATCCTTGGGTGTTTCAACAATTTCCTAATCGGAAGTGAAACCAACCTCAGGATAGCAAGGGCCTGACATAACCATCAACTCGGGCTGAAGTGCTTCGATAGTCCGTGGGGTTTTGATTGTCGACAGATAGATCATCATAAATAGGTGGATTCAAAAAATCAACTGTGACATAATCATCATGATGATCGAATACGGGAGTAAATATACCATGACAACTACGATAAGAAAAATCAATGATTTCATCAGCATGCTCATGATTTGATGAATCAAATATAGGTGTAGATGAGAAGTGGACAAATTCACCCTCTGTGTTTCTGGAAAAAGGAGATGAAAATTTAAGGAGATTTTCAATGAATAATTTGTCCTCTCCGTTGTTGGATGATGGACGAACATCCGGTATGTTCTATGAATGATTAACAATGGGTGCATCTGTAGAATGAGATACACATGCGAAATCATGAATGAAAAAATCATCGAAAATGTCAGGAAAGAATGGAGGAGTCTTGGATGGAAGGAAGTCATCCTTTGCCGAGGATTGATGCTCAAGCTCCCAATCATACTCTTCATTAATGACAGCGCAGGTTGGTTGTGCAACACCAACTCCATCGATAGCTTGATCCTCGTTCACAGAAAGTGTAGAGTTTGTAACAGAAGAACACAAGGTAGTGCAATCAGGAGGATCATCCGAGTACGAAGACGAAGGTTGAGGTACACAATTCATGTGAGAAACCAATGGATTCACAAACAAATTTGCATGAAAATCGAAAGGAGCGATGTCAAGAGGATGTGTCGGTTGAACATATGTGTATGCCTTGTCTCCCACATCACTTTGCGATGGTGGAGTTGTTTGATGAGGGGACAACGAACAAACACTTGTGACAATGATGGTGTCCATCTGTGATTGTGCAGATCCATCACCGAAGTATGATGAGCGGGGTTTGGGCTTGAACTTCTTCTTGGGATTGACTGATTTGTTAAGACAATATTTGAATCTATCCCAAAGATATGGAAATTTCATCTGACTTATCAGAGATTGAAATTGAAACACACGAAATCATTCCCAAAATTCCATAGGCAATTCATGCGGGGCCCTCTGTTGTTGTAAAAAATAATTGTCAAGAGGTTCTAGATCAAAATGGTGGAAAGTAGATTCAATGAGATCACAGAACTGCTCAAGTGAGTGCATGCTTCCAGGAGGCAAACTATAGCACCACCGTTGTGGGGATTCACAAAGTGTGTTTGAAAGCAACAGACTGACCTCTTCTGCATATAACTCATCTGCATTATCAAGGAATGCATAGAAGTCTTCTAAGTACTTAGGCTAGGCTACTTCGCCTTCATGATGTTGAGAGAACCTATCAAAGATTTCAATTTACGTTTCAATAAAATCTTAAACAAAATTCCTACTGCTTCCTAGCCTAGCGAAGAAGTGCGAAGTCAATGGTACATCACTGCTTTACCATCAAACATAGCTATCTTTGTTGATATGGCTAACAAAACAACCTTAGTTGAAAATATGAAAGAAGCAATAGTAGTAGAGAAACGTATTACGACCCTAGAAAAGAAAAACATGATAGAAGAATGGAAATCTAAGAAAGTCTCTTTCAAAGAAGATCCAAAAAAAAAAACAATCGAAAGACCCATTCGATTTAGAAGGATTGCAAAAAGTTTTGAAGACCATGCCTAATGAGATGGTCGACATCAAGAAACAAGTGGCAGAAACTTCTTCGAAAAAGCCGTACAGACCTTTTGAAAGGAACCCTTTGACTGATTCAAAGCCCCCCAATGCTATTACAAGTGCTGAATCTGAAGAAGAAGAAGAGGAAATCGCTACTGAAGAGCAAATCGATGAAGAAGAAGCTCTAGAGTTACAAGGAATGTGGGATTTCATCCTCCCACAAGAAGAGGATCAAGAAGCATCCTCGGTTAGTACACGAAGCAAAAATCAACTTGATCCTCCTCAAACTACACCTAAGCCAAAGAACGCAAGCTCGATGACTAAGGATAAAGTCACAGCCAAGAAAACGACATCTAAAGCGACTCAAACCAGACCAGTCCAAATAGACACATCAACTCCATCTAAAACGCTAATCGTTTTGGATGAAATGGAGTATAATATCATAGAAGACATGAAAAAGACTAGGGCCAATATCACTTTTTTTGAATTGAGCAAGTTAAAACACCAGCAAAAAGTACTTTTGAAAGAATTGCATGCTGTACCAGCCACACCTTTGCCCGCTGCTGTAATCTCTCAAGGTTCCCATGACATGGGAAGACCTCCAACTAATGCGATGAATAAGGTTGATCCAAATGATATCGCCTTAATTAGAGGAAGATCGAGATCTCATACTCCCCCATTTCTCCTTACTTATGAAATTTTTAATAAAAACATGCATAATTACTTAGTGGATTCTGGAGCTTCATCGAATATTTTACCAAGATCAATATGTTCAAAATTTAACGTTCAACCACAGAAATCTACTGTGCGCATATTTTAGCTAGATCGATCGCAATTCGAAGTGATTGGCGAATTAAATCAGGTTACCATAACTCTGTCATCCAACCCAAAGGTATGTCAAGTTATCGACATTTTAGTTGTTGATATTCCAGAATTTTATGGCTTAATTCTTAGCAGAGATTGGTCAGAAAAACTTCATGGATACTTTGCAACTGACTGGTCACACATGTGGCTACCTTATAATGGTAAACCAAACCAAATAAAAGTTGAACGAGAAAAACATCAGAAATACATAGTAACAGAGCTAGAGGGAGAAAATGAGCCAGTAGCATATAATTCTAACATCATTGGCAACTATTCAGTAGATTCTTTCTTAGGAAATTTTCATGCTCATACATCACCTTAATTAGAACATTATGTTTTATCTCAAGTCGAAAATTTTTCACAAAAAGATAGTCTAAAAGTATTAATTTTTTAGAGAGTCCTGTAAATAAATCTTTGTTTTGGAAATTATTTTTTGATGGTTCTAAATCTAACAAAGGAGCAGGAGCAGGATGCATGTTAGTTAGTCCAGAAGGAGATAAAATTATGTTAACTTGCAGACTCGAGTTTTCGGAGATTCTGAAATTGTGATCGGACAGGTACGTAATACTATACATTGTTTATCAGGTCATTTGAAGCATCACCAATCTTTAGTTCAAGATCTGACTGAACACTTTATAGCATTTAATATTTCATCGATTCCCAGACTCCAGAATGCTAGCGCATACCTCTTAGCTAATGTATCTTCCAAGCTCATTCCTTCAGAAGCTTTTAGCCTTGATAGATTCTCAATAGAACTAATCTTTAGACCTTCTATTCCTGATAACATTACAAATTGGAGAATTTTCAATGACGATCCTGACATCGTGAGTTTTCTCACATCTAAAGGATCCTACACCAATCAAATAATTGACGAAGACCAGCATGACCGACAATTGAAACAAGATAGCACTAACAATGCTATACCTAAGACGGTAGTCAAGTTAGAAGACCTTTATGATTTGAAAGATCGATTTAAAATATCTACCAATTCGAAACTCCAAAGTTCAACATTGAACTACAATTTAGTAAATCTAGGAACTGATACCAAATCGTAGAACATCAATCTAGGCCTTGGCCTAGCTCCTGAAGAAAAATTATCATATATTCGTCTTTTGAGACAATATAAAAATGTTTTTTCTTGGAACAATGATGAACGTAAAACGTATGACACTTCCATCATCCAACATACTATCCCAATGATAGACGATGAGAAACCGGTCCAACAGAAGTTGAGAAAAATCCATCCCAATCTAGAAAACCATATCAAATCTGAACTCAACAAGCTATTGAAAGCCAAAATAATCTTTCCCGTTCGACATTCTTAATGGGTCTCCAATATGGTTCCCGTTAGGAAGAAAAATGGCGATATTAGAATTTACATTGACTTTCGAAATCTTAATAAGGCCTGCCAAAAGGATAATTTTCCTTTGCCTCCTATGGAACAAATATTACAGGCAGTCGCAGGGTCAAAATTAATGTCCTTTTTGGATGGATTCTTAGGATACAATCAAGTGGTTGTACATCCTGATGGCCAATTAAAAACCACATTCAGAACCAAATGGGGCACATACGCATATCAAAAAATGCCTTTTGGCCTGATTAATGCTGGTGCCACATTTCAGAGAGCCATGGACATCGCATTCAAAGGTTTAGTTAATAAATCTATGGTAATCTATTTGGATGATATAACCGTCTATTCCAAGAAACGAAGCAACCATATTAGAGATTTAAAACAAATCTTCCAACGTTGTTTAAGATATGGAATTTCACTTGATCCGAAAAAATGCTTTTTTGCATTAAGTGAAGGAAAACTTCTAGGATTCATAGTGTCAAAGTATGGAATTCACATTGATCCTGACAGAATCAAGGATATTTCTGAAATATCCCTACCTCACAACAAAAAATCCATGCAATCTTTCCTTGGTCAAATCAACTTTGTAAAGAGATTTTTTCCAGAGTTTTCAAGAATCGTGTCTCCTTTACAAGCAATGATTAAAAATAACGCTAACTTTAATGGGGCTAAGATGAACATGAGGCATTCAATCTGATCAAACAAGCAATTGTTAACGCTCCATCTTTAGCAACTCCAAATTTTTCAGATCCTTTTATTTTATATACATTTGCCTCTGACAGATCATATGCTGCGATACTCACTCAAACAAATCAAGAAAAAGCAGAAGCTCCGATTGCTTTTTTCAGTTCAAATTTATAGGGTGCTGAGTTAAATTATTCAGACGTGGAGAAACAGGCTTATGCCCTTTTCAAAGCAATTAAATATTTCAGACCCTTTCTACTCAAAACCCATACAAAAATCATTAGACCATTTCCAGCAGTAAGAAATCTTTTAGTGCAAAAATATGTGGGTGAGAAAAGAGCCAATTGGGTTACTGACTTACAGGAAAATGACATAGAACTCAAACCAGCAAGTATTGTAAAAGGGCAAGGATTTTGCAAAATGTTGGCCAGAGCATCGCTTATCTCTGAAACTACATCTGCAAACATACAAATGTACGAGGTAAGCCTAAACGATGAAGAGTCATTATATGCCAATATCATTTATTATCTAAAGAATGGATATGCTCCTTCACACCTCGATCATATCAAGAAAAAAGCTCTGAGATTGAAAGCCAAACGATATCAGCTCCTGAATGATGTTCTTTTTAGAATAAATTATGATTCTGTTCTCCTTAGATGTCTTGAAGAAAATGAAGCTAAAAAAGTTTTGCACGAACTCCACGATGGGCCAACAGGCGGACACTATGTTGGAGATGCTACTGCACATAAAATCTTACACGCAGGCTATTACTGGCCCACATTATTCAAAGACTCGCACCATTACATGAGGAAATGTCAAGTCTGCCAAACCACTGCTGGGAAACAAAAGAAACCATCTTTTCCACTGCAACCAATTAACATTGAACAACCTTTCAATCAGTGGGGATTGGACATAATAGGTGAGATCGTTCCTCACTCTTCTAAGCAGCATAGATATATTCTTACTGCAACAGATTACTTTACTAAATGGGTAGAAGCAGTTCCACTCAAGACGGCTAATGCTGAAAATATCATCGAGTTCATAGATCAATTCATAATCACCAGGTTTGGGTTGCCTTCCGCTTTAATGTTTGACAATGCATCCTACTTTTCTGGAAATGCAATGACTGAATTTGCACTTAAAAGAGGATTCAAACTTAAATATTCTGCCAATTACTACACACAAGGGAATGGGTTAACTGAATCTACAAATAAAAACCTAATCAGGATTATCAAACGAACAGTTGACCAAAATCATAAAAATTGGCATAAGTCTTTAATATATGCTTTATGGGCAGATCGAATAACGCAAAAAGCCTCCATCGACACTTCTCCATTCAACTTAGTCTATGGAAAAGAAGTGGTTTTTCCGACTCATTTAGCAATTCCCTCTCTGTCTTTAGTTCAATCTATCGATGAAGTACCAACTTCCTCTTTACAGCTAAGGCAAATGGAAATAATTAAGTTAGAAGAACAACGAGAACAGGCCAAAAGAACTCACGCTCATCATCAAGCATTAGTAAAATCCTCTTTTGATTCGAACATAATGACCAGAAAAGATTTTCAAATGGGAGATCTAGTTTTAAAATGGGACAAGGCTCATGAGGAAAAAGGGAAACATACAAAATTTCAATGAATGTGGCCTGGCCCTTTCCAAATCGTAGAAGTCATAGGTCCGTCAACGTTTATGTTACAAGATTTAACAGGTAAAAGGGACTCTTTGCCTGTTAACGACAAATTCTCAAGAAATATTTTCCATAGAAGATCATTCTTCTATTCTTGTAGATTAGTTATTTTGCTTTTTATAATAAAACCAGTTGTGAATGGTTACATTATGGATTTATGAAAAAGACACCAATTCTCTTTCAGATTTTGATTTTTCGCTTGTATAAATAGAAAATCTTTTGGAAAATTGATCTTTATTATTGAAAGATACAGTTAAAGACTCTAGCCTAGAAATGATACTAGTTTCAACTTCATAAAAATTGATGAAAACAACCTTTAGTGAGAAATTGTTTTATATCAGTGCAATGAAAGGTATCAATAACAAAAGAAAGATTCTCTGTAGAAAAGCTCTTTCCAAAAAACTCTACCATTGTCATCCAGAGCTATCTTAAGGAAACAATGACTTCCTCCCTACTTAGGAAATTACAACTTTCAGAGAAACAATCCAAGGATACACTTTATCTTAAAGAGTGAGAGGTCTCATCACGAGCCGGCTTATCATAATCACAAATATTATAACTTGCTGACTTTGCCAATACTACATACCACAATAGGGCAATGACTCATATTATTGCAATCAAAAGGCAAGGGGTCTCATCACGAGCCAGCTTGTTCAGCAAAGTTATAAATCAAATGAATGACTGTGTCATAAATTGGCTATCAAACCAAGACATTGTTCTTTAAGGGTAAAAAGAAAATGAAAGCAATAAGTGTGGATATGGGCTCATCTTTGAAAATTGTATGTTTCTCTAAGTAGGATACAGGATCATTGTTGGGGTAACAGGTAACCCTGTCGAAGCTATAAACGCTTGTTGGCAGCAGAGGCTCTACCTACGACAAATGAGCATATTTAAAACTGATTTATAGAGAAGGCTTTATTTTTATCTTTATAAACCAAGTAATGACTGATGTAGATACAAGGACTAGCTGGAGGGAGCAAATAATCAAAGTCGAAAATAGGAGAAACAAAATATCATTGACAGGTTAAAGCATAATGTACTTTATCTTTCTATAATAAAGTTTAAAATTGAGAGAAGAGTTGTGGACCTGCAATTTCTATTTATATCCAGGTCGCAAGGCTCACTTCTCTCAATAATCTTTTCTATCTGATTTGTCCTGATGATGGACCCCCTTTGGGGTTTGAAACATCGGCAGAATGAACTAGAAACTGTGGATAATCCGGATCATGACACTACAAAGTTTAACATTCTATAGAATTTTCTGTTTTGGAAGTTTAGAAAATTTAAAAGAAAGACAGAGATAATTGGTTCTTCCAAGTGAATCGCCAATTGTTGTGGCCACCAACAACCCCCCTTCTTATTTAGTCTTATTCCTAATACTAAATAAGTGGGGACCCTTAGTTAAAAATTTAAAAAACAATTAGTGCTTAAATTTCCTTTTATAATAAAACTTACCATCATAAGCTTAGGAGAATACCCTTGAAAAAACTAAAAAGCCTAAGTTTTATGATAATGTAGGAGTTCCTTTGGAAATATCGCATCGCAAAATGATAACAGGATACCCCCTTTGCAAGCCGAACTCTAAAAATGAGAGATCGTGATACGCGATGACAAACATATATCACATCGCATGCATCAAACACTGCTTACATTAAAACACCTTAAATTGCCGATATGCGATGGCGCATATCGCAAATTGCATTTCGCAGAAAACAGATTAACGAAGATTGTCATATATTAAGATCTTGCGATTATGCGATATTGTGACCAAGCGATATTGTGATATTGCAGTTTTGCGATAAAGCTGCAATGCAATAGCATGATTAAGCGATAAAGCGGCACGACTATGAGATAATTCGATATAGCAAGCTGTCATACTGCGATATAATGATTCTGCAATGTTGCGATCTGCGATATTGCGAAGCAAATCGCAAAATCGCTTCATCACAGATCTTTCGGGCTCGTTATTCAAAAAATTAGTTTCCACAAATCGACACCTAGTTATGCGCTTTAAATTCCAATCAATGGGTTAGTTGCCAGTTATTAATGTAAACATGATTTCACGCTTATCAAAGAGTCATTTCACGTAAGGTGGTACATTTTATGCGTTTTCGGCATTTAAAACTTTCCCATCACCTTCCTTATCATTATTTTCACTTCACTTGTGAATTGCAGGAACGAAGAACAAAAAACGATACAAATCAATACACAGGAGAAAATGGGAAAGAAAAGCAAAGCCCCGAGCACTGAAGAGAAGGAAATGGCGCCCTTGTATACAAACACAGCCTGCAACCGAGAAGCTGGTATTGCTACGTGGGAAGGCATGTACAATCTATTTGCAGAGGAGAATCCCAGAGTTATGGAGGTCAAGGCTACTGCAGACCCACATGGTTCTTCTGAGGCATCCCTTACAGAGCTAGCTTGCTCATTCTTACACAGGATAGCGGCAAGGCACAAAATTCTTCCACATACGGACATGGTTAAATGGATGCTCGACAATGCTGATATCAGAATCAGACAGTTTAAGGCTCAGGGTCAAGAGACCACGAAATCATTATTTTTACAAATTTTGAGCTTTATACCCGCTAAAAGGAAAAAGCGCAAAAGGTGAAAAACGCATCAAGGAAGCCCATATCAAGAAACGGAGGCAGTTTTTGATGTGCGTGCATCGCTAAGAAAAAATTCTCGAAATGGAAAGCTTCTAATTACTCAGTCACCTACAAGCCCCGAAAATTGCAAGAAAGAAACGATAGAGACAAACCGGAAGCAGAAGGCTCAAGAAAAGGCAGAAGCAATCCAAGGGTTAACCAAGTTGAACTCGGATCATTATTGGGCATACTTGGTAAAGCCACATAGCCAGTCGATGATTCTCAAGTGTATCATCAATTCCGCCGAAAATATGGCGCCAGCTCTTGTTGATTGTGTTTTCTCAGCCAGCTAAAATCGGAAGTCGGCCAGCCGACTCTTCTCAAGCAGATGTTGAATGCGTGCAATTTCAAGGAGCAAATACAGAAATAGTTAGATGTTAAATTTAATTTTAGAAATAGTTTTGTTTTATTTTTCCTAAAATGAGGATGGTCATTTAAACCATATCCTACATTTTTGTAATAAGTTATTTTTAGTTTTAGTTAGTAGTATTTAAACCCTTCTCATGCATTTAGAGAAGGGTCCATAAATTTGTAAAAAACATGTCCTCAGAACATGCACTTTTGCACCCTCCGAGGAGGTTTTGATGAATGAATGGAACATGATTTATTGATTTTTGCATCTAATATCTGTTACTGATGTTGTACTTCTGTACTCTTAATGGACGTTGGATTAAGAAGAGATAAATCGTTATCGCTTGAAGCTCATGAGTAGGACTAGTTATAAATGGTACTTCTATCTCTAAACTATTTCTATCTTTTGTGTTAAAGTGATTTTCAAGTTCAGTTGTTTATATATCAATGCGTGAATGCCTGAGTTATCATTTGGAACTTTTGTACGGTGATAGCTATTTATTTATGCTTAATGTATGAGTAGCTTATTGTGTGATATGTTTTTGACAACTGTTTCATATAACTTTTTATACGAAGTGGTTCATCTATATTGAATTCTTTTATTATAATAGTTGAATGATCTTTATTACCGATTGTTATTTGAAATCATTTTAGATCGCGTAACGGAAGGATTACACCCCGGGTTAGTATAGACTTAGATGTTTTTGTTTTCTAGAATACAATTGCATGTCATTAGATTAGAGTTAGAATTAGAGCATCTTAATTAGGAACTATTAAACCAGAAATATCAGTCAATCTCACACACACACACTTGAATTGGGAAACTGGTCCCATATCCCCAGTCGGACCCACCATACCAAACGGAAAAGTAGTTGCCAACCAAGGTCCGGACCGGGTGGCTATCCCCCTTGTCGTAGACCTGATTTTCGAGGCTTCAACATAATGTAAAGGAGTTTTCCCCCTCGAATAGGCTGAATTCTAAGGCATTGATATTTCTTTTCTATCGTTTTGTGAGCTGGTTTCATAACATTTGGTATCAGAGCTTTGGATTCTAGGGTTTCGCTGCTCCAAACAGGTCATCTTGGAATTTTTGCTATAACTTTTTTCCTGCGACGTTTTAGATGCTAAAAAACAAAACCATTTTAGACAAAATCACGTTGAACCTCGCATCCCAATTTTCAGATCTTGTCTCACTATATTTTAGGATATATTATATGAGGAAGTTAGGGTTTTTGCAAGCTCCAGAATTTCATCTAAAACAGGACATCGTGGAATTTCGCTATAACTTTTTCGCTACAAAGTTTCAGAACCTAAACAAAAAACTCATTTGAGAAGAAACTTGTCTAAACCTCGAGTTGAAATTTCAGATCTTGTGTCGCTATATTTTCGGATATATGATCTAAGGAATTTAGGGTTTTGGAAGACTCCCGAATTACATCCTAAATAGTTGACCTTGGGAAAATTTTCATAGCTTTTTCTCTGAGCATTAGATTGAAATTCTGCAAGAAGTTACAGAAGGAGGACGGACTATACTTTGTTTCGGTAAAAATATTTCAGAACCTAAGTTTAAAACAGTGACATGTGGCACATCGTACAAGTTCACTCTACTAAAATAGTCTATAATTAGGTCATCACAGGAGATTGAGAATAAATTTTTCTTTAGGAATCCAATTGCGATCAGACTTGCAAAGTTAGAAATAGGATTCAGAGGGATATTACAGACCTAAATTCTAGAAATTAAAGATCCGAAAGTATAGAGTTATAGTAGTTTCAAGATCGAGCTCCTAAAATCAAGAAAAAGCGAGATGAGGAAGTTTGATGGCAAGGATACGATAAATTGGATACTATAAATGGAGAAATATTTTGATCTACATGGTGTACCATTGTTAGAAAAGGTACGTATTCATCTAATTATTTAGAACCGAATCAATTTTTATGGTATAAAGGGCTTTGTTCTCGTAAACCACTTGTCACATGGTCCATTTTCACAGAGGAAATGATAGCACATTATGAGGATACAAAGAGCAACACCTTCTTTAGCCAATTGATAAATATCAAACAAAGGGTTCAATGGCAGAGCACATTGAGGACTTCCAAAAATTGAATATAAGGGTAAATGATATTCCAAAGAAGAAAATGGTTGATGTCTTCATAGGGACTTTAAAGGATAACATTCAACATGAGGTTTGTCTTTGGGAACCTGATTCATTGGAGAAGGCATTCAGCTTGGAAAGAAAAATTGAAAGCGAAATTATGGAAACGGGGAATCCCACCACTCATGACTATAATTATGGAAGTGTTTTTTCTCCTAGCCTTCCACAACCTACAAGGTTTACACCACAACAATTGGAAGAAAAAAGAGAAAAAGGGCTTTGTTACAATTGTGATAGCAAATACACTAAAGGTCATAAGTGTGCTGAGAAGAAATTATTTTACATAGATTATGAAGAGGAGGAAGAAAAGGATCAAGAAACATCAAAATAAGAGGATATACACTAGGAACCCACCCTAGAGAAAGAAGAAATGAATATGACCATATCTTGTAAAGTATTGGAAAGAATTACCACTCCTCAAACTCTCAAGATAGAAGGACATATCAAAAAGAAAAAGTTTCAACAAGTGAAATATCACATTGAGAAAGAAGAAATGATTCCAACCATATCTTGTAATGCATTGGCTAGAATTACTACTCCTCAAACTATCAATATAGAAGGACATATCAAGAAGAAAAATGTTCAAGAAGTGAAATATCACATCGAGCATCAAGAAATCGATCCGACCATATCTTGTAATGCATTGGAAGAAATTACCACTCCTCAAACTATCAAGATAGAAGGACATATCAAGAAGAAAAAGGTAATAATGTTGATTGATTCGGGTAGTACCCATAATTTTATCCATTGTAAGATAGCAAGGAATTAAATTTCTTCCTATATTCAGCACCAGAGTGTCAAGTGATGGTTGCAAGTGGAGGAACCATAAATTGCTCTGGAAAGTGTCATAATATCAAGCTATCCATGGGAGAATATGTATTGAATAGCCCAATTCTTTCCATTCTAATGGGTGGTGCTGATGGCTGATGTGTTACTAGGAGTCCAATGGCTACAATCTTTGGGCACAACAGGTTTTAATTTTCAAGAACTTTTCTTAAATTTTTTTTGGGAAGTAAAGGAAGTTGAATTGAGGGGTATCGAAGGGAAATCGGGAAAGATAATCAACTCTAACAGCATGACAAAGCTTCTAAATAAAGAACAACGGGGTGTAATTGCACAATTATGTTCACTAGAGGATCCCACATCGAAATCTTGTATTTCTCCAGATCTCCAAAAAAATTTGGTCAATCATTCCAAGGTATTTGAGACTCCCAAAGGCCTCCCACCTATTCGTGATCATGATCATGCTATTCATTTGATTCCAAGAAGTGTTCCTCCAAACATCAGGCCTTACAAATATCCATATCCCCAAAGGAGTGGGAACTCATTCAAAAGTTGCAGAAGATCCCAATTCAAACAATATTGCGAGAACTTGACAAGGAAGGAAAAATCATATTTGAACCTGAAGCAGTCACAGAACCGAGAAATCGACAGCTACGAAATAGATCAATTTCAGAGTATCTCATCAAGTGGAAGAACTTACCCGCTGAAGATTCCACATGGGAGGACAAGAATTTATACAAAAGCATCAAGAACTACTCAAGCATTGAGGACAACACTTTTTGAAGGAGAGGGGCATGTTAGGTCCCCATACTACTAGTGTAACCCCTTATTGTTATTAGTACAACACCCTTATTATATCATTGTGCTCATGTAGTCCCCATATTGTTATTATTATGCCCCATAGAAGCCCAATATTGTTATTATTGTGCCCTTATATTATTATTGTTATGTCGACTTTGATTATATTATGACCCCTTAGACTCATATATATAGAAAGGAGGTCTTTTCATTTGTATTATCCAAGAATTGTTCATTTGTGTAATGTAAAGGAGGTTTCCCTCTCGAAAAGGCTGAATTCTAAGGCATTGATCTTTCTTTTATATCTTTTTGTGAGTTGGTTTCATAACAAATAATATCAGCTCGATCATAGCAAAAATTGGCTAACCCACATTTGGAGATTGGATGTTCCAACAAAATTGAAATGCTTCACCTTGTTAGTGTTATGTAATCAAGTCCTCACCTGGGAGAATATTGTCAAGAGAGGATTATAGGGCCCGAGTTTTTGTCTTATGTGTAGATTGACATATGAGGAGGTTATTGACCTTTTCATCAACTGCCCCTTTTCTATCTCCATTTTTGAGGTCTCTAATTCTCTTAATTTATTTTTGCAATTGGGCATGTCTTCTATTATATCTTTTCTCCTCAGCTAGTTGAATTTCCACCTCACATTTGGGACAAAGATGTCATTGATGTCAATATAATGACTACAATGACGTATTGTATATGATGAAACCCTAAATCTAACCCTAATAGTGTTCCTCATGAAAACCTTAAATCTTACCCTAATGCAAACCCTAAATCCTACCCTAATGGAAACCCTAATCTTTACCTTAATCCTAACATTTTTATCCTAATCCTAAATAAATATATTGAAAAAAAACCTAAATTTCTAAACCCTAATCCTAATCCTATACGCATATTATAAACACCTTTAATGTATTTCCATACAACAAAATAAACCTTAATAATACATATTAAATGCATTAAAATTAATTTGGGCATGCAAACCACACATTACACTCGTTGGGCATGGATTACACGGTTTGTTTGATACATATTAACTGCATTAAAATTAAATTGTTTGGCATAAATTACGTTTGTAATACAAATGAAAATGAATTTGAAAGAGAAGAAGAAGGAAATGTGGATGAATTATTGATTAGTGCTTTTGAAGAAAATTAAAAACTAAAAAGGAATATCATTTCCCTAAAATATGAAAAAGAATAATAAAAAAGGATAGAAGAAACCTTGAACAACAAACTGAAAGAAAAAGAAGAAATGGGTGAAAAACTAAAGCTGAAGTTGCATCTCTAAAAAGTGAATTAAATCAAGTCAATACAAGTTTGCAAGGCTCTCAAACTCTTGACATAATTCGTAATACTGAAATATCTCAACATGACAAAACTGGGCTTGGCTTCAAAGGTGAATCATCAAGTTTAAAAGAGAATAATAATGAAAAGATTCTAAAAAGATATGTTGACGTCCTTTGCAATTATCCAGAAAAGGAGAAGTTGTTTAATCTGGGACAAAGATATTTTTTACAACACTCCAAAGGATGGAAAAAAGTATTCTCTGGAAAAGAATGTTACATCAAGCAAAAGCTACCCAAACAAGTATCAAACTATATTTTTTGGCAATTATTTATATTGTAAGAATTTTGGTCACCAAGCTAAGCATTGAAAGGCTTACAAAGATGATAGTTCAAGAAGATATGGGACCAATTATCAAAATAAATTGGTTGATTCAAGGAAACAAGGTCAAATCAAGACCTATAATTCATTTGATCCTTTGTCAAAATATAGTCTAGAATGATCCAAATGTAATAATCTAGATCATGAAGCACAAAACTACCCACTTATACTAAAAGACAAAGGTTGGAGAATAACAACTACTATAGAAAAATGTGATCTAGCCTTGTGTGCACAAAATGAAGAAAACAAGTGTTTTGTAGATAGTGGATGTTCTAAGCACATGAATAGTGCCCAAAAGAAGTTCATCTCACTAAAAAAAGGATGAGAATGTATCTTTTGGAAGTGGATCTACTAAAATTACAGGTAAAGGTATAGTATCCCTCGTAAATGGCAAGGGTAAAGCACAAAATGCACTACTTGTTGAAGGATTCAAGAATAATCTTTTAAGCGTCAACCAAATTTGTGACCAAGGACATGATATCATCTTCAATGCCAAGAATTGTGAGATAAGAAAGAATTCTTTAAGGAAAACTTGTGGGAAAAGGACAAAGAAAATTAGACAATGTATATGTCCTTAGTGAAATTCAAGAAGAGAAATGCTACATAAATCAAGAAGATGAAATTTGGTTATGGAAAAAACGATTAGGACATTTGAAATTTGACAATTTGGTGAAGATCAACAAATCACAAGTAGTAAGAGACATTCCTATAATTTCAAAACCTGAAAAGGTGATTTGTGCCCCATCTCCACATGGTAAGTGGACAATGGCTAGTTTCAAAACCAAGGAATACTCTACATCAAAGCCTTTGGAAATCATTCATGTAGGTCTATGTGTACCTACTAGAACTCCAACTCTACAAGGAGAAAGGTTTCTATTTATATATGATTATACTAGAATGATGTGGGTATTTTTCATAAGGTTTAAACTAGAAGCATTTGAATGTTTTAAGAATTTGTTGTGTTGTTCAATAACCCCTAATATATTAATTTAATAGTTAATATTATATTAATAAATAGGGACCCTTTATAAAAAAATCTTCTAAAAGACTTAGCACTTAAGTGCTTTCTTTTTGAATTTTTAGAAATAAATTGAGATATCAAGTCAAATCCCTTTAAGAATAGCAGTTCTCGCTTTATCGCATATCGCTGGACCATGTGTGTCAAATGTTAATTAACAACCAAGATCCACGAATTGCGATGGAAGGGATCACCGTAATAAACATAGGATATCATTGAACTTTCCATTTAAAGTTAAGACTTAAGGCATTTCTTGTAAAATGAAGCGCCTATCACAATCGCATATCGGCTTTCACGAAAAGCACAACTCACAAAGCCTGTTGGAATATGTGAACTACGATATTGTGGTATAGCAAGCCAATATTTATTACATCATTGTGCTTTACTTAAAGGCCAATCTTGTGAACTACAAAAGTTCGCGAAGCGTAATATAAATTGGACCCAATAAAAAATAAAGATTATAAACTATAATTTAAGTCTAACGCTTAGTAAAAATGTAGGTTTTACCCCGTACAGAAATTACCTACATACGAATTCTAAAACACAAAAAATAAAAAATGTGAGAGAATAAAACATAAAACAAATATACACAGAGATTTTCCCCTAGATCGCAAAACCAGGACTACCAGCTTGATTTTTCATTATGTTCCTTTCAATGTTACAATACATATATATACATGCCGAAGCATCTAATACCATGGACCAAAAACCATCGTGTCCAAAAAACCATGGACCGAAAACCATCGCGTCCAAAAAACATGTGCGAACATCATGCACAAAACCATAGGTGGGTCTGCCCAACCTAACATAGGGTCCAAAACCAAAATTTTCCGGGGCGCTACCCCGGACCCCATAAAGTGGGGTTACGGGTACACCTCAAACCCCCTGTGACCTCCCCCCCCCTCTAACCCCCGATTAGCTACATGGGCTAGTCATGGAAAGAATATAACACATTCCAACATCCTCCCACTTGTTGTTTTCCTTCCACAGGGGGGCACAAGAGAACTTAGTCATTTATCTAGCCCTGAAATGCCCATTGTATCTCTACACCAAGAGAACTTCTCAGAGCTCACAGATTTTGTCAATGCATCTGCAGTATTCTTCAAAGTGACCACCTTTACTAGAAACACCTTTTTGTCTTCTATCATATCCCTCACAAAGTGATATTGAACATCAATGTGCTTTGTCTTTAAATGATATGCAGGGTTCTTTGCCAAGAAAATTGCACTTTGGCTGTCACAGTCTATCCTTATAGCTTCCTATACTAACCCATACTTGAACACAATCTTTGCAACCAAACTACTTCCTTGCTTGCATGAGTGGCTGCCATGTATTCTACCTCTGTAGTTGATAGTGCCACTACAGATTGGTTCTTACTCATCCAACTGACTGCACCTCCAAATAGGTTAAACATATACCCACTTGTAGATATTCTTTGATCCAGATCTCCAGCCCAGTCTGCATCAACAAAGCCACGAATATCCAACACTCTGTCCAATCCTGGTCTTCCTTGGTAGCACAGACCATAATCACTAGTGCCACGCAAATATCTGAAAACCCGCTTCACTGTTGTCCAATGCTCCTTTCATGGTTTTGACATAAACCTGCTCAATACTCCCACTGCATGTGCAATGTCTAGTCTAGTATAGACCATTACATACATCAGGCTACCGATTGCACTTGCATATGGAACACGAGACATGTCCTCTTCCTCTTCTTGTGTCTTGGGACACTGTTTAGCAGATAACCTCACACCTATAGGAATAGGAATCTTCATCGGTTTACTATCCTGCTTATTAAACCTCTGTAGCATTATCTCGACATACTTCCTCTGGTTTAACCAAAGCTTCCTCTTTTCTCGATCTCTTTTAATTTCCATGCCCAAAATATAGTTTGTAGCACCAAGATATTTCATGTTGAATTTGGAGGACAATTGGGTCTTCAAATCCTGGATAATTTCTTTTTCATTTCCAACCAGCAACATATCATCCACATATAAGACCAGATAAATAACACGGTCACCAATTAATTTAAAATACACACAGTGATCTGCTTTTATTCTATTGAACCCAAGTCCCCGTATAAATGTATCAAATCTTTGATACCACATCCTTGGTGATTGTTTTAACCCATACAGAGACTTCTTTAACTTGCATACTAGTTCTTTCTTACCCTTCACCGTAAAGCCTTTAGGTTGCTTCACGTAGATTTCCTCTTCTAGATCCCCATGAAGAAATGTTGTCTTCACATCCATATGTTCTACCTCAAAATCAAAATCAGTAGCAACAAATAAAAGTAATCTAATAGAAGTTACCTTGGCAACAGGAGAAAAAATATCACCAAAATCAATTCCTGGCACCTGGGAATAACCTTTTGCTACCAACCGAGCTTTGTATTTCTCCACTTTTCCTTCTGAATTTGTCTTCTTTTTGAACACCCATTTGCTGCCAATTGGTTTCCTTCCAGCTAGCAGCTCCACCAGATCCCAAGCCTCATTTCTGTGCAAAGATTCCATTTCATCAACCATGGCCTCTTTCCAGAGTTTTCCATCCTCTGAAACCACTGCTTCCTTCACAGTTCTGGGATGATCATCAGTAACAAACAAAGCAAAATTTGAACAGAAAGCAATGGACTATACCTTTCTGGCTACCTTCTTTCTCAACTGATCTTCTCACAGCTGGAGTTTGTGGCTCTTCATCTTCTGATTCCTCCTCTACTGTAGAGTCTGATTCTTCCTCCTTAACCTCAAACTCTATCTTCTCAGGTTCCTTTGGTTGGAATTCATGTTTAATAACATCTTTCACCTCTCTGAACACTGCATCTCGACTGTACACAACCTTCCTTGTTACTGGGTTCCAAAGCTTATAACCCTTTAGACCATCCTTATACGCAATAAAGATGCACTTTTCAGATTTACTATCCAACTTGGTTCGTTTCTCCTTTGGAACATGTACATATGCATCACATCCAAATACCCTCAGATGTGAAAGATAGGGTTTCTTACCAGTCCATACCTCTTGTGGAGTCTTATCCTCCAACACTAATGAAGGTGAGCTGTTGACCAGGTAACATGCAGTATCCACCGCCTCTGCCTAGAATTCTTATCCTAACCCGGCACCACTGAGCATGCTTCTTGCCCTTTCCATCAAAGTCTTATTCATTCTTTATGCAACTCCATTTTGCTGAGGTGTATATGGAGTAGTCTTCTGTTGCGCTATACCACACTTTTTACAGAATTCTTCAAATTCCTTACTGCAAAACTCTCCAACGTTATCTATCCTCAGCACCTTTATCTTCTTCTCTGTCTGGTTTTCCACAAGAGCCTCAAATTCTTTAAACCTGTCAAAGACTTCAGATTTCTTCTTAAGGAAATATATCCATGTATTCCTTGAGAAGTCATCTATAAATGACACATAGTACACAGACTTACCCAGTGATGGAACCTTCATAGGTCCAAACACATCACTGTGCACAAGTTCTAATATTTGTTTCGCCCTCTTACTACCAGAGGGGAAGCTCACCCGATTCTACTTCCCATATACACAATTTTCACAGAAATCAAAATCCAGAGAGCTATTACTCATACCTTTACCATGAAGTATCCAAAGGCCCTTTTCTCCAATATGTCCAAGCCTTTGATGCGACAGCATGGTCTTCTCTCCAGAGACCACTAGATTTTCTGCTCCACTTTCAGGAACCACAGAACTATTGCACCAATCAATAACAGTGCTACCTTGCAGCTTGTACAGAGTTCCAGTCTGAACTCCCCGCATCAATACCAGTGCTCCCCGAACCATCTTGTAGGTATCCTTCTCGAACACTGTTTTACACCTGCATCATCCAGCTTGCTTATAGAAATCAGATTTCTAGCCAATGGATGAATATGTAGAACACTCGGAAGTGTTCTAACCCTTCCACCTTGCAACATCAACTTTACTTTTCCGCGACCAATGATTCTAGCCTTCCTGTCATCCCCCAAGAAGATATCACCACCATCATATTTCTCATACTCGTAGAACCACTCTCTATGGGGAGTGAAGTGAAAGGATGCACCAAAGTCAATCAACCATGCCTCATGATCTACATGTGTACTTGAATAAGCCAAGTACACATCCCCACCTTCATCTGAGGTGGTTTTCACCTCTGCAGAAGGAGCATCATCAGATCCCTTTCTTTTGTCAGGAGCTTTAGATTTATAGTCCCTTTTGAAGTGGCCTTCCTTTTTGCATTTCCAGCACACCACCTTTACAGGTTTACCTGGAGATTTAGATCTCTCACTCGGTGATTTATTTTTGTTTCCGTTCTGTGACCGTCCTCGTACAGACAAGGCATCACCCTTCTAACTCTCCATATTTTTCCGTCTCATCTCCTCTGTCAGCAAGGTTGATACTATTTCATCAAAATGCAAGGCAGTTTCATTGCTACCTATTGTAATAACAAGACTATCCCACGAATCTCATAGAGAACACAAAAAACTAATGCACTTATCTTCATCTGAAATTTTAATATCAACGGATGCTAACTGACTTACCACAGTATTAAACGCATTTAGATGCTCTATCACCGAGTCTCCATCTTTCATCCTCAGGTTATACAGCTTTTTCCGCAGGAACAATTTATTCACCAGAGACTTAGATTGGTACAAAGTCCCTAACTTATCCCACAAAGCCTTTGCCATAGCTTCCCCTGATACATTCAACAATACTAAATCTGAGAAACACAATCGTATTGTGCTCTTTGCCTTTCAATGAAACTTCTTCCATTCTTCATCGGACACTCTCGTTGGTTTAGTACCCGGATCTACCGCGATCCACTGATCTTTATCCACCAACAAATCCTCCATCTTGAGTTTCCACAACTCAAAACTCTGACCATTAAATTTCTCGATCTCTATCTTTCCATTGCTCTCCATATTCTTTCACCATCAGAATCGATCTCACAGATATCCCATTGAACAAGGTCTACCACAGGCCCGAGCAAAACCCCTCAGCAACAAAGGCGTCCTCTTGAAGCCAAATCTGCTCCGATACCAAATGTAGGTTTTAACCCCGTACAAAAATTACTTGCATACGAATTCTAAAACACAGAAATAAACAATGCGAGAGAATAACATATCAAACAAATATACATAGAGATTTCCCCTGGATCCCAAACCGGGACTACCAGCTTGATTTTTCATTATGTTCCTTTCAATGTTACAATACATATTTATACATGCCGAAGCATCTAATCCTCCTCTACCCAATCACCTTCAACTACTGGAACATCTTCCTCTACACAGATACCTATAATGGATCAAAGCCCATGGACAAATTCAAGAGTTGTTCGAATGGTAGGACCATTACATCCACTTCCTATGCATCCAAAAAAATTGTTGCCAAAACTGAACCCTGATGATGGTCTCCCTGTTGAAGAACACATAAATAACTTCATATTTTCCATAAATCTGAATGCAATGGTAGAAGAAGATGTAGTTGTAAGACTATTCCCTTATACTTTACAAGGATCAGCAGGATCATGGTATTTTTCATTTCCATCTTGTTCCATTAGTTGGGATGCCTTTCAAGAGCAATTCCTAACCAAGTTTGGAGATGACCAATCAAACACTACTCTTCTCAATGATCTCTCCAACTTAAAAGCTGAAACTAGAGAACCAATCAAGGACTTCAGTTCATGTTTTAATATGCTATTGAACAAAATCCCAATGGCATCCAAAACCAATGATAAAGTTCAAAATGAATGGTACATTTCTGCTCTTCCCTCAAATGCAGCTATTTTTGTCAATAGGGGTGCCAAACCAACTTTGGAAGGAAATATGAAAGAATCCATAGATGTAGAAAAACGCATTTTAGATTTAGAAAAGAAGAATGCATTGGAAGAAAGAAAATCCAAGAAGGTCACTTTCAAGGGTGAGTCTAAGAACAAAACACCTAAAGATCCTTTTGATCTACAAAAGGTCCTTAAAACCATGTCCAATGAAATGGTTGATATTAAAAAGCTGGTAGATGAGAATTCTTCAAGGAAAACTTAGAGACCTTACAAAAGAAATCCATCATCTGATCCTAAGCCTCGAAATACAATATCAAATACTGAATCGGGTGTGGAGGATGAATAAGTATCAAAGGCTGAAGAGTAAACAGATGAAGAAGAGCTAGTTGAATAACAAGGGATGTGGGATTCCATTCTCCCTATGTCAGATAATGAAAATAAGAAGAAGCATTCCCTGTTACAACTAGAAACGGGAGCATTGTTTATTTACCACAAACAAATCAAAAAACAGAAATCATCAACTCCATCTCTCAAAGATAAAGCAATAGGTAATAAATCCTCTCCCAAATCCACTCAAATGGCTCCTCCTCAATCAAAATCTTCACATAGGTTTTAACCCCATATAGAAATTACCTGCATACGAATTGTAAAACACATAAAATAAACAATGCGAGAGCATAACACATATACACAGATATTTTCCCTAGGATACCAAAACCAGGACTACTAGCATGATTTTTCATTATGTTTCTTTCAATGTTACAATACATATTTATACATGCCAAAGCATCCAATACCATGGACTGAAAACCATCGCGTCCAAAACCATGGACCAAAAACCATCGCGTCCAAAACCATGTACGAAAATCATGCACAAAACCATAGGTAGGTCTTCCCAACCTAATATAGGGTCCAAAACCAAAATTTTTTGAGGTATTTCCCTGGACCCCATAGAGTGGGGTTACCTTCACCCCTCAAACCCCCTGTGACTCCCCACACTATGCAATCAGCGCAACGAAGGGGGGGCACCACTCCCCTTCTAACCCCCCAGTTAACTACGTGGGCTAGTCGTTGAAAGGATATAACACAACCCAACATTCTCCCACTTGTTGTTTTCTTTCCACAGGGGGCCACAAGAGAGCTTAGTCATTTATCTAGCCCTATAATGCCCATTTTTTCTCTACACCAAGAGAACTTCTCAGAGCTTACAGATTTTGTCAATGCATCTGCAGTATTCTTCAAAGTGACCACCTTTATCAGCAACACCTTTTTGTCTTCTATCATATCCCTCACAAAGTGATATTGAACATCAATTTGATTTGTATTTGAATGATATGCAGGGTTCTTTGCCAAGAAAATTGCACTTTGGCTATCACTGTCTATCCTTATAGCTCCCTGGACTAACCCCATACTTGAACACAATCTCTGCAACCAAACTGCTTCCATGCTTGCATGAGTGGCTGCCATGTATTCTACCTCTATAGTTGATAGTGCCACTACATATTGTTTCTTACTCATCCAACTGACTGAACGTCCAAATAGGTTAAACACATACCCACTTGTAGATCTTCTCTGATCCAGATCTCTAGCCTAATCTGCATCAATGAAACCACGAATATCCAACACTTTGTCCAATCCTGGTCTTCCTTGGTAGCACAAAGTCAAACCATAATCACTAGTGCCACTCAAATACTTGAAAACCCGCTTCACTGATGTCCAGTGCTCCTTCCCTAGTTTCGACATAAACCTGCTCAATACTCCCACTACATGTGCAATGCCTGGTATAGTATAGGCCATCACATACATCAGGCTACTGACTGCACTTGCATATGGAACACGGGACATGTCCTCTTCCTCTTCTTGTGTCTTGGGACATTGTTCAATAGATAAATTTACACCTACAGGAATAGGAACCTTCACTAGTTTATTATCCTGCATATTAAACCTCTACATATTGTCTCGACATAATTCCTCTAGTTTAACCAGAGCTTCCTCTTTTCCCAGTCTCTTTTAATTTCCATGCCCAAAATATAGTTTGCAGCACCAAGATCTTTCATGTCGAATTTGGAGGACAATTGGGTCTTCAAATCCTGGATAATTTCTTTGTCATTTCCAACTAGCAACATATCATCCACATATAAGACCAGATAAATAACACGGTCACCAGTTAATTTAAAATACAGTGATCTGCTTTGCTTCTGGTGAAGCCAAGTCCCCGTATAAATGTATCAAATTTCTGAGACCACATCCTTGGTGATGGTTTTAACCCATACAGAGACTTCTTTAACTTGCATAGCATTTCTTTCTTACCCTTCACCACAAAACCTTCAAGTTGCTTCATGTAGGTCTCCTCTTCCAGATCCCCGTGAAGAAATTTTGTCTTCACATCCATCTGTTCTACCTCAAAATCAAAAGCAGCAACAACAAATAAAAGTAATCTAATAGAAGCTACCTTTCTAACAAGAGAAAAAATATCACCAAAATTAATTCCTGGCACTTGCAAATAACCTTTTGCTACCAACCGAGCTTTGTATTTCTCCACCTTTCCTTTTGCACTTGTCTTCTTCTTGAACACCCATTTGTTGCCAATGGGTTTCCTTCTCACCAGCAACTCCGATAGATCCCAAGCCTCATTTTTGTGCAAAGATGCCATTTCATCAACCATGGCCTCTTTCTAGAGTTTTCCATCCTCTGAATCTACTGCTTCCTTCACAGTTATGGGATCATCATTAGTAACAAATAAAGAAAAATTTGAACAGAAAGCAAATGGACTATACCTTTTTGGCTACCTTCTTTCTCGAACTGATCTTATCACACCCGGAGTTTGTGGTTCTTCATCTTTTGATTCCTCCTCTACTGTAGAGTCTAATTCTTTCTCCTTAAGCTCAAACTCTATCTTCTCAAGTTCCTTTGGTTGGACTTCAAGTTTAATAACATCTTTCACCTCTCTGAACACCACATCTCAGTTGTACACAACCTTCCTTGTTACTGGGTTCCAAAGCTTATAACCCTTTAAACCATCCATATACCCAATAAAGATGCACTTTTCAGATTTACTATCCAAACTTGGTTCTTTTCTCCTTTGGAACATGTACATATGCATCACATCCAAATACCTTCAAATGTGAAAGAGAGGGTTTCTTACCAGTCCATGCCTCTTGTGGAGTCTTATCCTGTAACGCTGATGAAGGTGATCTGTTGATCAGGTAACATGTTGTCTCCTCTGCCTTTGCCCAGAATTCCTATCCTAACTCAGCACAACTGAGCATGCTTCTTGCCCTTTCCATCAACGTCTTGTTCATTCTTTCTGCAACTCCATTTTTCTCAGGTGTGTATGGAGTAGTCTTATGTCGTGTTATACCACACTTCCTATAGAATTCTTCGAATTCCTTGTTGAAAAACTCTCAACCATTATCTGTCCTCAACACCTTTATCTTCTTCTCTATCTGGTTTTCCACCAGAGCCTTAAATTCGTTAAACATGTCAAAGACTTCAGATTTCTTCTTAAGGAAATATATCCATTAAGTCAGCTTATGGACAGTCCCTTGACAGAGCATCCATCTACTTGAGCTCGGTTAAGTTCCAAGAGACCGCTTAAGTTTAGGCCCTTCAATTCGACTTTAGGATAGCCCACAGAATGAACGAGTATTCCTTGATAAGTCATCTATAAATGACACATAGTACACAGACTTACCCAGTGATGGAACCTTCAAGGTCCAAACACATCACTGTGCATAAGCTCTAATATATGTTTCAACTCTTACCACCAGAGGGGAAACTCACCCGATTCTGCTTCCCATATACAAAAATTTTTGAGAAATCAAAATCCAGAGAGCTATTATTCATACCTTTACCATGAAGTATTCGAAGGCCCTTCTCTCCAATATGTCCATGCCTTTGATGCCACAACATGGTCTTCTCTCCAAAGACCACTAGATTTTCTACTCCACTTTCAGGGACCACAGAACTATTGCACCCATCAATAAGAGTGCTACCTTACAGCTTGTACAAAGTTCCAATCCGAACTCCCCACATCAATACTAGTGCTCCCCGAACCATTTTGTAGGTATCCTTCTCGAACACTGTTTTACACCTGCATCATCCAGCTTGCTTACGGAAATCAAATTTCTGGCCAATGTAGGAATATGCAGAACACCCAGAAGTTTTCTAACCCTTCCACCTTGCAACTTCAACTTTAGTTTTATGCAACCAACAATTCTAGCCTTCCTGTCATTCCCCAAGAAGACATCACCACCATCATATTTCTCATACTCGCAGAACCACTCTCTATGGGGAGTGAAGTGAAAGGATGCACCTGAGTCAATCACCCATGCCTCATGATCTACATGTGTACTTGAAGAAGCTAAGTACAAATCCCCACCTTCATCTGAGGTGGTTTTCACCTCTGCAGAAGGAGCATCATCAGATCCCTTTCCTTTGTCAAGAGCTTTAGATTTACAATCGCTTTTGTAGTGCCCTTCCTTTCCGCATTTCCAGCACACCACCTTTACAGGTTTTCTTGTAGATTTAGATCTCCCTCTATATTTAGATTTCCCACTCGATGACTTATTTTTGTTTTTGTTATGGGACTGTCCTCGTACAGACAAGGCATCACCATTCTGGCTCTCCATATTTTTCCATCTTATCTCCTCCGTCAGCAAGGATGAGACTATTTCATCAAACTGCAAGGCAGTTGCATTGATACCTATTGCAATAACCAGACTATCCCACAAATCTGGTAGAGAACACAACAAACTGATGCACTTATCTTCATCTGAAATTTTAATATCAACAGATAATAACTTACTTACCATAGTATTAAATGTATTCAAATGTTCTGTCACTGAGTCTCCATCTTTCATCCTTAGATTATACATCTTTTTCTGTATGAACAGTTTATTCACCAGAGACTTAGATTGGTACAAAGTTCCTAAATTGTCCCACAAAGCCTTCGTTGTAGCTTCCCCTAATACATTCAGCAATACTGAATTTGAGACACACAATTGTATTGTGCTCTTAGCCTTCCGATCCAACTTCTTCCATTCTTCATCGGACACTCCTGTTGGTTTAGTACCTAGATATACCGTGACCCACTGACCTTTATCCACCAACAAATCCTCCATCTTGAGTTTTCATAACTCAAAACTCTGACCATTAAATTTCTCGATCTTTATCTTTCCACTGCCCACCATCTTCTTTCACCACTAGAATCGGTCTCATAGATCTCCCACTGAACAAGGTCTACCACAGGCTTGAGCGAAACCCCTCAGCAACAAAGGCGTCCCCTTGAAGCCAAAATAGCTCTAATACCAAATTTAGGTTTTAACCCCATACAAAAATTACTTGCATATGAATTCTAAAACACATAAAATAAACAATGTGAGAACATAACACATAAAACACATATACATAGAGATTTCCCCCAGATCCCAAAATCGGTACTACCAGCTTGACTTTTCATTATGTCCCTTTCAATGTTACAATACATATTTATACATGCCAAAGCATCCAATACCATGGACCGAAAACCATCGCGTCCAAAACCATGTGCAAAAATCATGCACAAAACCATAGGTAGGTCCACCCAACCTAATATAGGGTCCAAAACCAAAATTTGGGGTTACTTGCACCCCTCAAACACCCTGTGACTCCCCCCATTACGCAATCGACACAACAAAGGGGGGGGGCTCCTCTCCCCTTCTAACCCCCCAATTAACTACGTGGGCTAGTCATGGAAAGAATATAACACAACCCAACACTTCACCTTCAGCCAAAACCTTACTAGTATCTGATGAAATGGAATAAAACATCGTCAAATATATGAAGAAGACTAGAGTTAATATTACATTCCATTAGCTTATCAAGTTAAAACATCAACAGAAGCTATTGCTTACAGAATTAAAAGAAGTCCCCACTTCTCCTCTTCCCGTTGTTGTAATCTCTCAGGCTGCTCAAGAAATGGGTAAACCTCCCAGCACTTCATCAGACAAAATGAGTGCAACTAATATTGCTTTAATAGGTGGTAGATCGAAATCCCACACACTTCCATTCCTTTTGACTTTTTAAGTTTTCAATAAGAATTTGCACGATTGTTTAGTAGATTTTGGAGCCTCATCCAACATTCTACCAAAAAATGTTTGTGCAAAATTGAATGTCGAACCCCAGAAATTTGTTGTTCGCATTGTGTAGCTAGGTCGATCTCAAGTCGAAGTCATAGGAGAAATCGATGAGGTCATCATTAGACTCTCAGCAAACCTGAAAGTGTGTCAAGTAATTGACGTTCTTGTGGCTTATATCACTGAATACTATGGTTTGATCCTCAGTAGAGATTGGTCTGAAAAGCTTCATGGTTATTTCGCAACAGACTAGTCCCATATGTGGCTTCCTTATAACGGTAAGCTGAATCAAATAAGGTTCTATTGTGAGAAACATCAAAAGTATATCGTCACAGAACTAGAGGGAGAGAATGAGCTCGTCACATACAGTAACAATATCATTGAAAATTATTCAGTTGAATCATTTCTAGGCAATTTTAATGCAAATACTTCTCCTATTTTGGAAAATTTTGTTACATCACAAGATGAAAACTATTCTCAAACTAAATCTTCTAAGTTTATCAATTTTGTAGATAAACCTATAGTTAATTCTTTATTTTGAAAAATATTTTTTGATGGATCTAAATCTAACGATGGAGCTAAAGCAGGTCGCATATTGGTTAGCCCCGAAGGGGAAAGCTATGTTACCATGCAGACTTGAATTTGAATGCACAAATAACACGAACGAATATGAAGCATTAGTTCAAGGGTTGTATAAAGCCATCGGCCTTGATATCAAATACCTTCACGTATTCGGAGATTCGGAAATTGTAATCAAACAAGTGAGAAATACTATTCATTGTCTTTCCGGACATTTGAAATATTATCAATCACTAGTCCAGGACCTCACCTCACATTTCACATCATTCAACATTTCCCCAATTCCAAGACTTCAAAATGCAAGTGCTGATCTCTTGGCTAACGTTGCATCCAAGATCATTCCACCAGGAGATTATAGTCCTGATAGATTTTCTAAAGAATTAATTTTTAGGCCTTCTATTCCCAATAACATCACCAATTGGCGAGTTTTTAATAATGATCTGCATATCATAAATTTTCTAACATCTGAAGGCTCTTATGATGACTAGATAATAGATAAGGATCAACATGACAGCCAACTTAAGCAAGAAACAATTGCAAATTCCATACCTAAATTTGTGGTTAAGCTGGAAGATTTATATGATCTTAAGGGCAGATTCAAGAAACCTACTAACTCAAAGCTTCAAAGCACAACAATGAGGTTTGAATTAGTTAATCTTGGAACTAACCTTAAACCTCAAAATATTAATCTTGGTCTCGATCTCACATATGATCAAAGACTAGCCTTTATTCATTTATTAAGAAATACAAAATAAAAAATAAAAAAAAAATCTTGGAATTATGAAGACCTTAAGACATATGATACTTCCATCATTCAACATACTATTCCTATGATATCCAATGAAAAACCTGTACAACATAAGTTGAGAAAGATTCACCTGAATTTAGAAAATCAGATTAAATCTTAATTGAATAAGCTTCTCAAAACCAAAATAATTTTTCCCGTCAGTCATTCAAGGTGGGTTTCTAAACTTGTTCCAGTAAGGAAAAATAATGGTGACATTCGAATATGTATAGACTTTCGCAATCTCAATAAAGCTTGTCAGAAGGACAACTTTCCATTTCCTCCTATGGAATAGATACTGCAATCAGTTGCAGGCTTAGAGCTAATGTCTTTTCTGGATGGTTTTTCAAGTTATAATCAAATTATCGTACATCCAGATGATAGGCTAAAGACCACATTTCGAACCAAATGGGGAACATACACTTACCAAAAGATGCCATTTGGATTAATCAATGCTAGTGCAACATTTGAGAGAGCCATGGATATTGCTTTCAAAGGTTTGATGAATAAATCAAAGGTAGTTTATTTAGATGATAGAATTGTGTATTCAAAAGAGCGCAGTAATCATTTAAAGAATTTGAAACAAATCTTTGAACATTTCCAGAGATATGGAATTTCTCTAAATCCAAAGAAATCTTTCTTTGTTTTGAGTGAAGGTAAGCTTCTTGGATTTATTGTATCTAAAAATGGCATTAACATAGACCCTGATAAGATAAGAGAAATTTTTGAAATCTCTTTGTCTCATAATAAAAAATCCATGCAACCTTTCCTAGGTCAGATAAATTTTGTCAAAAGATTTGTCCCCAACTTTTTACAATTGTTTTACCCCTCCAATCCATGATTAAGAAAAATTATGTTTTTAAATGGGGACATACCAAGCATGAAGATTTTAATTTTATCAAACAAGCAATCATAAATGCTCCCTCTTTAGAAGCTCTGAATTTTTCTAATCATTTTATTTTATATACCTTTGCTTCCGAGACATCATATGCAGCTATATTAACATAGGTCAATGATGACAAAGCAGAAGCACCAATTTCTTTCTTTAGTTCCAATTTGCAGGGGGCTGAATTAAATTATTCAGATGTTGAAAAGCAAGTTTTTGCTATTTTCAAATCAATTAAACATTTCAAACCCTTTCTTCTCAAAACTCACACTAAGGTAGTAGTTCCATTCTCAGCAGTGAGAAATTTACTAATGCAAAGAGAAGTAGGTGAGAAAAGAGAAAATTGGATGACAACACTACAAGAGTATGGCATTGAGATCACACCAGCTAAAATTGTTAGAGGTCATGGTTTTTGTAGAATGTTAGTCGGAGCATCCAACTTACCAGCACTACAAGATTCAGGTGATAATATACAAATATGTGAGGTAAGCCTCAACGATACTGAATCTAAATATGTTGATATCATCTTTTATGTGAAGAATGGTTATGCCCTAATGTAACTCAGTTACAAAAGAAAAAGGCTTTTTCAGGTTAAAAGCTAAGAAATATGAAATCATTAATGATGTTTGTTTAGGAAGAATTATGATCTAGGTGGATATTGGTGGCCACCTGCCAAGTCCACCTGGACCCCCACCATTGTTTCTCTCAACATTTTCAGTTTCCTTAATTGTAGCACAACTTACTATTTTTAGCAGTTTTTCGGGTCCTAAACTTCCGGAGCCGTTTTGAGGCCTTAAACGACGTTTTTTGGGAAATCTACCGCCAACGATTTTTTTGATAAAAATCGTCTTTTCCGTCGTAGTCCTCGGAGAGATATTTCCAACGGGCTATCATGCGCATCAAACGGAGATAATACGACCAATTCGCGACCCCGGGAAGTTGGCTATCCAACTCACCCCAAAACGAGGCCCACAATTTGGCGTTTCATCTTCTAGGGTTAGGTTTTGGAATGTGAAGGGTTTTCCATTGTTTCTCAATAATAAATAGGCCTTCGAGCCTCATTGTAAAGGGAGTTCGGAACAGTTCAGAGGCATGTAGCCAACACATCTCTTCTCAGAGATAAGCTACCATCGCCCTAGCTGGGTTATTTCTATTTCTATTTGTAAGCATCTTTCAGTATTTTCCATTAATGAAATGAAGTATTATTTCCGCTGCATATCTGTCTTTATGGTTATCTATATATTTTATTGCGTTCCTATTTAAATCCGGATCAATGGTATCAGAGCGGTCTGCTTTTTCTCTGTTTTTCTTTGCATGTCCCCAACAAGGTCGGGATATAAGGAGTTAGGGCTTGAACTGGTCGAACCTTTGTGAGACCAGCCTCGCAGATCCCGACGGCCTCCTATGGCGGATGAGAAGAAAGACGAGGTGGCAGGAGATCCTATCAAAATCTTGCTCGAAGAAGCCCTCGAGCGACAACGGAATGCGATGATGGATAGTTTTGCCCAAATCCTTCAGCGGCTACCCAGAAGCAACGCATCGACTTCCAGTAGCTACTCTGGAAATGCCACACCCTTTAAGGTACAAGTTAATTTTGAAATCCCCATATTTGAGGGTCAGATAGATGCAGATGCTGTAGATAAATGGTTAAATCTGCTAGAGGGTTATTTTTCTGTTCATGAATTTTCAAGTCGGGAAAAGATTGTTTTCGCTCTTCTCAAAGCAGCCCCCCACGTCAAGGACTGGTGGGAAACCTACTGCGAGCAGAAGGATGAAAATACTAGCTCACTATTTTCAGCTGCACCCACCTGGAACTCATTCCGGGATGCCATCAAGGAGCAGTACTACCCTGTCGGAAGCTATGAGGATGAATACATAAAATGGACCACGTTGCGGCAGGGAAGGGACCAAGATGTGCCGGAGTTCACCAATCTTTTCCATACCCTTTGCACAAAGTTGGGTATCAAGGATACGGAGCAGCATTTGATATTCAAATACTGTGGCTGCCTGCACAAGTACATCCAGGAAGAAATACAATTCCTGAACATCTCCTCGCTCAGCACAGCGTACCGATATGTCATTAAGGTCGAGCAGAAGTTTAAAAAAAGAAGCGAGACTTTGGATCTATGAATCTAAAGCAAGGGAAAGGTGCCCCTAAAACATAGAACAAAGGAAAAAGCCAAGGCGGGGTAGCCCAAGACAACCCGCCAAAGCTGCAGGCAAAGAACAGCGCCGCGAAGACAAAAAAGGACACGGGAAAATGGTGTGAGTTCCATAAGAGCTCCACTCACAACACCAGTGAGTGTCGAGCCAAGCAGTCACTGGTGGCTGAACTAAAGGTTTTAGAATCAGATGCATGTTCCAACTCTGAGTCAAAACCTGACAAGGAGGATGACAAAGGGAAGCAGATCATTGACACGGATCCCAACGCCACTGTTGCTACCGCAAAGATCCAGAAAAATGAACCCGAAGATCCAAAAGAGGAGGAGCGTCTCTTCCACTCCCAGATGTGGGTAAAGGGTTCCCTGCTACAGTTCATTGTCGATAGCGGGAGCCGAAAGAACCTCATTTCGGCAGAGGTCGTGAAGCGGTTGGGCTTTCCGACCACAGCACATCCACAACCATACACCATCAGGTGGCTTCACCAAGGACGGGATCTTCGCGTGAGCTAGCAGTGTCGCCTTCCGTACAACATCAAGCCCTTCACGGATGAGGTATTGTGTGACATTGTTCCCCTTGAAGTTTGTGATGTATTATTAGGACAACCATACTTGTGGAAGCAACATGTTGTGTATGAATCAAGGCCCCGTGTTGTTATTGTTACATTGGGAAATAAGTTGTACAGGATACCAGAGGTAGCACCGTCTACCGCCATCTCTTTAATTACTGCAAAACAATGCAGTAAGCTCATTTCCAAGACTGGGAAATTTGTTTTCCTGATGATACGCCCGCAAGGAAAGAATAAGACAGTAGCCATGGCCTCCAGACAAGACCCCTCCGCACGACAACTACAGATGGATAAGGTCGTGAAGGAGTACGAGGACATCTTCACCTCCCCTGCAGGGGTTCCTCTGCACTGTCGAGTCAAGCACTCCATCTATCTGACCCCAGGTGCGCCACTACCCAATGGACCAATTTATCGGCTCTCCATTCTGGAGAACGATGAAATCAAGAGGCAGATTCAGGAGCTGTTGCAGAAAGGTCACATCCATCTGAGTTCATCACCTTGTGGGAGCCCGATCGTGTTGGTACAGAGGAAGGATGGGACTTGGAGACTCTGTATTGACTATCGGGCGTTGAACAAGATCACTGTCCGTAATAGGTACCCGATCCTGCAGATTGATGACCTCTTGGACCAACTAAAGGGGTGAAAATATTTCAACAAGATCGATCTGAAGTCAGGATATCACCAGGTACCAATCAAACCCTCTGATGTGTGGAAGGTTGCCTTCAAAGCCAAGGAGGGCCTCTTCGAATGGTTGGTTATGCCTTTCGGATTGACGAATGCTCCTGCAACCTTCATGAGGCTAATGGATGACATCTTGCGGCCATTCACCAACTCATTTGTAGTGGTATACTTGGATGACATTCTGATCTTCAGCCAAAGTTGGGAAGAGCACCTCCACCACATCCGACAAGTTCTTCAAACACTGCGACAACACAAGCTATGTGCCAATTTGGAGAAATGCACTTTTGGCATGACCCAGGTTCAGTATCTGGGATACATTATTGATGAATAGGGGGTGCATGTAGATCTGGCCAATATCCAAGTCATTCGGGATTGGCCATCTCCAACCACTTTGACAGAGCTCCGCAACTTTCTAGGTCTTGCCAACTTCTACCACAGGTTCGTGTTGGGGTTTTCTCATATCACTTGGCCCTTGAGTCAAGTCACCAAGGGAGGAGCAAAAGCAAAATTCTTCTGGTTTGAATCTCAACAGAAGGCATTCAGAGAGTTGAAAGATCGCCTCTGCATGGCACTGGTGCTCACGTTACCAGATTTACAACAACCATTTGAGGTCGAGACAGATGCCTCTGACTATGCTATTGGGGCAGTCCTTACTCAACACGGGCATCCAGTGGCATATCACAATGAAACACTTTTAGACACAGTCCGGAAGTATCCCACTTATGATAAAGAGATGTATTCCATTGTGCAGGCCTGCCGACAATGGAAGAATTACATTTTGGGGAAGGAAATGGTCATCCACACAGACCACCGACCCCTGCAATTCATACAGACCCAAGGGAAATTGCAGAATGATCACCATCATAAGTGGTCTACATATCTGCAACAGTTCCATTTGAATATCAAGTATAAGAAGGGCAGCACCAATAATGTTGCAGATTGCCTCAGTCGACCACCAATCATGGCGTTAACCACCGTGCTCAACTCTTGTGGGCACAAGACTTCTGATTGGCCAATTCTCTACAAAAGTGACCTGGAATTTGGCCACACATACCAGACACTCTTGGGGGGTCGACATGTTCCAGACTTTCATCTCCAAGATGCCCTGTTATGCCACCTGGGTCACCTTTGTGTTCCTTCAAGCGAGCATGCCAAGATGATTTGGGAATCACACTACAATCGGGCTGCTGGGCATTTCGGGGTCGAGAAAACGGTGGCAGTACTGCAAAAGTATTTCTATTGGCCAAATCTTCGACAGGATGTTGGGAAATACATCAGATCATGTACTGCCTGTGCCATTGCCAAACCAACCATCAAGAAGCAAGGCCTCTATACCCCGCTACCTACCCCTAGTCGACCTTGGGAATCCATCTCCATGGATTACATGTCAGGCCTTCCTTCCACTAAGCATGGAAATGATTTTGTTTTTGTGGTCGTCAACAAGTTCTCGAAGATGGCCATTATGGCGGCCTGCAAGAAGAATATCACAGCAGAAGCCACTGCTAAACTCTTCTTTGAACGCGTTTGGGTGCACTTTGGGATCCCACAATCTATCATCTCATATCAGGACAGTCGGTTCCTCAGTACATTTTGGTCCAGTCTCTGGTCAATGTTGGACACCAAACTCACTAAGTCCACAGCCTTCCATCCTCAAACTGATGGCCAGACAGAGGTTGTCAATCGAATGATTGTAAACATTTTGCGCATGTACAACTCAAAGCATCCACGCACATGGGACGAGAGCCTCCCTATGTTCAACACAGCTACAACCGAGCTCTTCATAGCTCGACGGGCCACAGCCCTTTTCAGGTGGGCCTGGGATTCCAGCCACTATGCCCCATTGTGCAGCTACTCACACATATTCAGCTCATGTCCAGTCCGAAACAGATAAGGCAACCAGCTTCATTGAGCACATCCAACATATTCGCCAGCAGGTCCATGACATTCTGGAAAAATCAAATGCCAAGTACAAGCAACGACATGATCAACATCGGGTGCCACACAAGTTTCAAGTGGGCGACAAAGTCTGGTTGCATTTGCAAAAGGAACGCCTTACTGGAGCCTATCGAAAACTGAGACCACTCAAATATGGTCCTTACACCATTATTAAGGTTGTGGGAGACAATGCATTTGAGCTCAGCATTCCCCCATTCCTTGGCCTACACCCAGTGTTCAATGTGGACCGCCTTCGGCCATACTTTCCACCATTGCTAGACACATCCGACATTGCAGAACAACTCACACCCACAGAATTAAATGCAGATTGCATGGAACAAGCTGCAACTGATCGGATCATGGACACACAGGTCAATAACACTCACCAACAGAATATCCAATTGTATCGAGTTGTCAAAGCAGGCCAACTCCTTCACCAGGGCAAGTGGCTCACCAGGGACCAAGTTCAGCAAAAGATCCCTCATCTCATGGAGGAACTCAACGCAATGGGGACCATTGCTTCCTAATAGCGGAGGAATGATCTAGGCGGATCTTGGTGGCCACCTGCCAAGTCCACCTGGACCCCCACCATTGTTTCTCTCAGCATTTTCAGTTTCCTTAATTGTAGCACAACTTACTATTTTTAGCAGTTTTTCGGGTCCTAAGCTTCCGGAGCCGTTTTGAGGCCCTAAACGACGTTTTTTGGGAAATCTACCACCAGCTATTTTTCTAATAAAAATCGTCTTTTCCGTCGTATTCCTCGGAGAGATCTTTCCAACGGGCTATCATGTGCGTCAAATGGGGATAATACGACCAATTCGCGACCCCGGGAAGTTGGCTATCCAACTCACCCCAAAACGGGGCCCACAATTTGGTGTTTCATCTTCTAGGGTTAGGTTTTGGAATGTGAAGGGTTTTCCATTGTTTCTCAATAATAAATAGGCCTTCGAGCCTCATTGTAAAGGGAGTTCGGAACAGTTCAGAGGCATGTAGCCGACACATCTCTTCTCAGAGATAAGCTACCATCGCCCTAGCTGGGTTATTTCTATTTCTATTTGTAAGCATCTTTCAGTATTTTCCATTAATGAAATGAAGTATTATTTCCGCTGCATATATGTATGGTTATCTCTATATTTTATTGTGTTCCTATTTAAATCCAGATCAAATTATGATTCTGTTTTACTTAGATGCCTTCAAAAATATGAGGCAGAAAAGGTTTTGCATGAAATCCATGATGGACCAGCCGGTGGACATTTTGGAGACACAATTGCACACAAGATCTTGCATGCTGGCTATTATTGGCCAACATTATTCA
Organism: Pinus tabuliformis; assembly: GCA_031772625.1. Classification (NCBI taxonomy): domain Eukaryota; kingdom Viridiplantae; phylum Streptophyta; class Pinopsida; order Pinales; family Pinaceae; genus Pinus; species Pinus tabuliformis. The sequence goes on from CM062807.1 coordinate 1,147,506,864, forward strand.
AATATGCACATTAATATGTAAGGAAATGTAAAAAAATTCAAACAACTACTGGAAGACAGAGGAAACCCACATTACCATTGCAACCGTTCAACATTGAACAACCATTTAAGCAATGGGGACTGAACATAATAGGTGAGATCATTCCTCACTCTTCAAAGCAACATAGGTATATCCTTACAACAATTGATTACTTCACTCAATGGGTGGAAGCAATTCCACTTAAAGTAGCCAATTCTAAGAACATCATTGAATTTATTGATCAGTTTATTATTACCATATTTTTCCTACCAACTTCCCTCATGTTTGACAATGCATCTTATTTCACAGGCAATGCTATGACAGAATTTTCTCTTAAAATAGGTTTCAAACTTAATTATTTTGCTAAGTCTTATCCTCGGGGAAATGGTTTGGCCGAATCTACAAATAAAAATCAAATAAGGATCATCAAACAAACTGTTGTTCAAAGTCAGAAAAAGTGGTATAAATCTGTAACATTTTCTTTATGGGTAGATCGAATAACACAAAAGGCCTCAATAGGCACTTCTATTTTTAGTTTTGTCTGTGGAAAAGAGGTTGTTCTTCCTTACAAATGTAGTTATTCCCTCTCCAGCCCTGGTTCAATTTATTGAAGAAAATCCTTCCTATTCTATGCAATTAAGGCAATCGTAAATCCTCAAACTTGAAGAAGAAAGAGATAAAGCCAAGACCATACATGCTCATCATCAATAGTTGTTCAATTATTCATTTGATGCAAATTTTGTAAGTCCTAAATCCTTTCAACTCGGAGAACTTGTATTGAAGTGGGATAAAGCACACAAGGAAAAAGGTAAGCACACCAAATTCCAAAGAATGTGGCTTGGCCCATTTCAGACTGGAGAACAAATCGGCCCATAAACTTTTATATTGCAAGATTTATCACGCAAGAGAGATTCTCTACCTGTTAATGGGAAAATTTTGAAGAAATATTTTCATAGAAGATAACCTCTTCTATCCCTTGTACACTATTTCCTTTACTTTTCTTAGGAAAATAAAAGTTAAATAGTATTTATTTTTGGCCTTTCAATAAAATCTCTTTCAGACTTTTGATTTTCACTTTTATAAGTAGAGATTGTTAAGAAAATAATTTTGACATTTGAGACATAAGCTAAGTTCTATTTCTCTGAAACCTGCTTTTTTTCCACCAAAATCATTTATCCTTTGTAAAACATCAACCTTATGAAGAAACCTTTGTTCTATCACCAGTCAATAAAAGTATCTTTAACAAAGCAAAGACTCTCTGCAGATGAGCATCTTTAACTCTATAATTGTCATCCAAAAACTCTTAAGGAGTCAATGGTTCTCCCCATCTAGTAAACATTTCTCTTTTTAGAGTGTAATTCTAAAATATACTTAAACTTAAAGGATAAGAGGTCTCATCAATATCCGACTTACCATGTTCATAGGGAAATAATAAGCTGACATTACCATTACGGCATATTAATGGCTTGAGGTTATTTTAATCGAAAGACAAGGGGTCTCATCATGAGCCATCTTGTTTAGTTGAGTTACAACCAGTGAATGGCATTGTCGCTTTTTGCCACCAAACCAAGACAATGACCTTTAAGTAGAAAAAAGCAAAATTTTAGAAGAAAAAATAAACTATTTAAAAAAGAAAGAGAAGAGAATAAGTGTATGAATCTAAATTTATCTCTAAACATTGCACTCTTATATGGTTGGGATACTGAATCATTGATGGTTAAAAGGTAACCTTTTCAAACTATGGACACCTACTGGTAGCATAGGCTCTACCTATGACAAATGAGTACATCTAAAAGCTAAAATGAAAAGAGCCCGCTGCTTTATCCTTAAACCAAGTAAAGACTGATGTAGACAAATGAATTTTCATTTTGAAGAGGATATCAAGTGGATAAGAATTAGGTGAGTTTTGTTTTCTTATTCAGAGAAATGTTACTTATCTTAAATTTCATGTATTTCTATTTTCTAAACTATCTTTATTTTAGAAGTTTTAGAAGTTTCAAAATACTATCAAAGATAACTAGTTCTTCCTGTGAATCACCGATTGTTGTGTTGTTCAACAACCCCCCATATATTAATTTAATAGTTAATATTTTATTAATAAATAGGGACCCTTTATAAAAATCCTCCAAAAAACTTAGCACTTAAGCGCTTTCTTTTTGAATTTTTAGAAATAAATTGAGATATCAAGTCAAATCCCTTTAAGAATAGCAATTCTCGTTTTATCGCATATCGCTGAAACATGTGTGTCAAAGATTAATTAACAACTGGGATCCGTGAATTGCGATGGATGGGATCACCATAATAAACTTATGATATCATTGAAATTTCCATTTAAAACTAAGACTTAAGGCATTTCTTGTAAAATGAAGTGCCTATCGCAATCGCATATCACCTTTCACGAAAAGCACAACTCACAAAACTTGTTGGAATATGCAAACTGCAATATTGCGATATAGAAATCCAATACTTATCGCATCGCGACGCTTTACTTAATGGCCAATCTTGTGAACTACAAAAGTTGGCGAAGTGAGATATAACCCGGACCCGATAAAAATAAATGTTATAAACTATAAGTTAATTCTGACGCTTAGTAAAAAGGCACTTTACGCAATAATTATTCATTTAGGTAGAATGTGCTCTAACCAACAAAAATTATGCCACTAACCTCGCATCTCACAGAATTCTAAACAAACCTGAAAAACGCACAGCCGAAAATGCGATATTGTGATAATCTTATCACAATCGCATAATCAGCATTTCACACTTTAAACTCGCCATCTTAAAGTTTTTTCCTTCCCATTTGCAATGTGATAGTTTAAATGAGTAATAAAGGCCATGATAAAATATATTAGTTCATACTTAATAAGTTTAATGGCATTTATGTTAAGAACGGCTTGACGTGATTTGATATATTTTCATCTGCATTTCTGATAAAAGCTCCTTTCTTGTCACCTTTCGAGGTTAACTGTACCATTTAATTCTCACTGTCATTCTCACTTTGCGTTTATCTAATCATTTCCATTTTTCTCCATTTCGGGAAACCTCCGCAGAAAAAAAAAAAAAACATTGGAAAGAATGGTGAAGAAGGGAAAAGTCATTACATCTGAGAAATCAGACATGATACCACTTTTCTCCAATACCACATGCAACAAAGACGGAGGAACTATGACATGGGAAGCCATGTATAACCTGTTAGAAGAAGAGAAGCCCAGGCCACTAGTAACAAAGGCTACAGTTGACTCACAGGAATCATCTGACGCCTCCTATTTTGAAACAACATGTTCATTCTTGCACTGAATAGCTATGAGACCAAAGATATTGTCATATACGGATATGGTAAAATGGGTAATTGATCAGGTATACGTCTAAGACAGGACTTTTAGAAATAAAAGACAAGAGGTCATGGCGTCTTTCTCACCATACAATCTACAATTGATGTACCAGCTGTGGAGTATTGAAGAAGGTATGTTTTTATCGTTTATTTTGTCATCTTTTCTTTAAAACTCATAACCTCTTTCCATCATGAACTAGGTAGATAATAAGAAATCATGACAAAATCTATGGGATTTATATGCAACACAAAACTACTAATAATTGCCATTTTCTTATGCAGGAAAAGGAAAAAAACGAAAGATTTCTGTCCCAAAGGAAAAGACAGGGCAAAGTTAGCTGTTATCCCTCTAGCAGGAAACCGCTTGCAAACAAGACGATCCAAATTGGAGTGTATCAGTAAGGAAAGGGAAAAGAAGATAACGAATCGGTACGAGAGAACAAATGGATAACTGGGAATTAACAGTCTGGTGAATCCCTCAGGATCCTTTGATCCTCAGGGATCGCTATCTTAACTATTTTTGCATCATTGATGTCTCTGCTCGGCTGTTATAAGAAGGGGCAGCACTGCTAGCCTGGGGGGATGACCTGTTGTATTTTCAATGTAATTTTCCTTTGTATTTGAAACTTTGATCATCGACTCTCGTTGAGAAGTGATCCACTGTAGCTCTGTTTTGATGTTTTAATATAAATCTGGTTGTCATTCCATCTCTGATCCTGGAGTAATCTCAAGCGGTGTGTCCCTGGAGGCTAAGGGCCCGGCCCTGGTGGAACACTTGCCCTTGTACCATTATCTCTAATTCGTGTGTGGTTTTCATTATCAGATTTGTTCGGTAATCTGATGTGTTTTGCTATTTTACATCACGGTTCTGTCATATTTGATTTATGTTCAACTGAGTAATATTGTTCTCTATCATAGGAATGGTGTATTGTTCATTCTGACTTTGTAACGCATTGTTGTTCCTATAATCATTGATATAACATTGTTGTTCCTTACAGAAAGCTGTTGTTGTTCAATTACAGAGTAATCGTGCTGTAACATTCATAAGTTGGTATTACTTTATTCATCTATGGTTTACACTTAATCATGATTGTTGTTCAACTGGCGTTGTTGTTCCATTATGAATTACAATCGTTATTCTTTATAACTGAGATTGATACTTGTTGTATCGAAGTCAGATTACTGTTTCTTTAATATTAAGTGTGCCGTGTGTGTTATTTATCTTGGTTCATTGTACATTTATATTTGACTCTAGTTGTTGTTCTATATTTCATTTCTGATTAGTTGCCGTTCTATTTCCGTTTGCTACCCGATTTATCTTTAGAGTAAAGATTGTTATCTGATTCTTGTAGGATGCAATTGTTGCATTTATTTCCGTAGACTGAGGTTTGTTGTTCAATCTTATTTATAAAGACTAGTTGTTGTTCCATTTTCTAGTTGTTGTTCCATTTCCTGTTATTTGTATTATCATTGCTTTGGTGTACAGAACGATCTGAGATTGTAGTGACCGTTGACATTTGTTGTCTAGCTCCCAGGTTAATGATCTTTTCCTTGATTATCCTTAGTTACATCAGTTTACAAAGGGATGAGTTACTGTTACTGTACCCTCGACTAATAATTTGTTGTAGTTTTCTAAGTGCATGATTTGAGTCTTAAAGTTATTTTCTGTAAGTAGATCTTGTTTTAAGCATCCGTTTACTCTTGTATTTAGGGCACTATACTACTAGCATTACTCTGACAAATGACCGCCTCAAACTGAGTACACTCTTTGAGATAACAAATCGTTCCTTGATTGATAAGTTAATATAGGGTAAATAGAGGTGAAAAAGACCCTTTTTACTGCTCGACATTTTGGTGCCATTTCCAGGGAAGAGTGTAGCCATTTGTTTCTTTTCCTGAGTAGTGTAAGACCCTGTTAGGAAAGAATTGGGTTTCAAAAACGGAAGGTAAGAACCTGCGTGCAGAGTATGTAATAGCCCTGCTCCCCTGCCCACTTTCCTGCAGATTTGTTGTTGTTTTGTTTGGGTAGAACTTAGTAGTTGATTTGTGTGCATGACTAAGCAGAAAAAGCCAGAAAAGAATCCCAAACCTCTACCCAAGCCTGATAAAGCTAAGGGGTCGGTGACCCTTGGCCGATCAACCTTTATAAACGAAATCCTTAAGAAAGCAGAATCTCAGCCTTCAGTAGGACCTAGAAAAGTTACTTCTAGATAGCCTACTAGTTCCCTTCAGGCCACAGGATCACCATCTGTAGCCTTTGCTGAGGTGCATAGTCAAACCGAAGAGCAAGATTTTCAAGAAATTGAAAATTCTAGCCCAAAATCATTGCAAGAAGGGAACCTTAGCAACCTCTGTGAAGGAAGAGGAGAAACAAGAGAAACTAAAGAACCAAGATCTCCTCTTGGGATAATTCAGCCATTAAGTAGCCCAGATAAGGGAAGCACTGCAAAAATCATTTATAACAAAGTTGAAGAAACTCAAGAACCTGAATTCCCCCTAGACATTAGGCGCTCTCATCATCCCAGATAAAGGAAGTGTTGTTAAGGCCATTCCCATTAGAGCCATTCCCCCTCGACAACCTAGGAATACCCTCCTAGATATTCCAGAAAGTTATTGGCATATATTTGACCAAATGGCCCAGAACCAGCCAAACACCCAAACCTCTACACTGGAATACCCCATTGTGGATACAACAGCTAATGCACCTATGAAAGCAATTCCTCTCTAGCATATCCCTACATTCCATGGCCTTACATCAGAAGATCTGGATGCATTCCTATTTGAATTTGATGTGAGGTGTAGAGGATATGACTATACCACCGATCCCCAGAAACTGAAATTATTTCCCTCTACATTAAAAGGGGCTGCTTTAAGATGGTTTATGGGATTGGGTGGTGGTGTTATAAATAACTGGGACCAAATGAAAGAGTCTTTTCTAAAAAAATATCAGGATTATTGCAGGTCTAGAGAGTTAAAAGATGAAATATTTCAGATGGTAGCTAGACCGAATGAAACATTAGAAGAGTATGTTGAACGTTTCGAATATAATCTTCAAAGATCTCCTTATGCATCATTACCCTTACTTGATAATGTATTAAAAACAACATTAATTAGGGGAATGAAGGAACAATGGATTGAAACACTAAATATTATGGGAAAAGGAGATATTTATCAGGAAAATTTTGCTGAAATTATTAATCTATGTATCAGGAGCTCGAGAGGCAGCACAAGACTAAAACCAGCAGAACATGATCGATTTGCAAGAGAAAACAGAATTTCTGTAGAAGGAGTAACTCATGCAGAAATTGGAAATTTATTAGAAAATTTTAAAACTGACATATTGGGGACACTGACAACACAACTTGATATTATGCAGGCCAAGCAAAAGCAAGCAGAGGCAGAACATAATTTAGCAATCTTCTATCCCAGATGCAGAAAGAAACACAGCCATAAGGAGTGTCCATTAGATGTAGTCCAAGTTTGCGCCATTTGTACAAAAGACCACTCTACAAAGAGTTGTCCCTCACTTCCTGGATTGAAAGCAGTATACAAGGAAGCAGAAGAAGAGCCAGAACCATTGTATCTACTCAATCAGCGTCATCAATGGCAGCCACGACAATCAGGTATGTTCTCAGATCCAACTTCTTCTTTTCAGCCTCCACAATATCATGCTCAACAATATAATACAATGTGGTAAAATCAACCTCCCTTCCCGAATTTGTCACAGCAACCATTTCCTTCATCATCTCCATGGCCGAATCAAGAAATCCAACCCAATTGGCCAAATTTTCCCTATACCCCACCATATTGTCAAAACAATGTAGATCCAGCACAATGGTCCCCTCCTACTTCACAGAGTCAAGTCTGGCAGACAAACTGGCAAAGACCGATGAATCAGCGAGTAGGAACCATTCTGCTCCCTCAACCTACACTGCCAACATTACAACAAAACCCCCAATCTAACTTAAGACTGCAACTCCCATCCCAACCCAACCCTAATCCGAATAATAGAACGGTCCAATCTATTCAAATAATTGAAACACCAGAGATAGGAACCGATCTAAGGGGGTTAATGACCTTCAATTAAGATCTATACACATCATTGAAACAGAGGGAGATAAAACCGCTCAAGTTGAAAATCAGTTACCTATAGAACAACCGCCACAAGAAGAGGATGTGACCAGAAAACAAATTCATGATCAAGCAACCACATCCTCTCCCCCATTCCCAGAATGATTAATTATACCTTGACCTATACAACATCCTGATTTTGACATTCTGGGAGAATTAAAAAATATGTACATAAAAATCCCACTCCTCCAAGCCATTCAAGACATCCTAATATATGCAAAGACTATCAAAGAGCTATGTATAAAGAAACCAAGGAGGAAAATAACAAATAACCCAACAGTCCAAGTAGTTGGCACCTTATCTGACCTATTATCAGGAAGAGAAACACCCGTTAAATATGAAGACCCAGGAAATCCAATAGTAACCGTACAAATCAATGGACAAACCTTCTCAAATGCCTTAGTTGATCTAGGAGCTGCAATCAATATCTTAACAACCACCACTTGCCAAAAACTGGGCATTACATCAGTAGAACCAACCTCCACTTTATTAGAACTGGCTGACCGATCTGTGGTTAGGCCAGAAGGCACACTACATGATGTCATGGTATCTGTTGACTCCTGGGAGTATCCTGCCGATTTTTTGATAATAAACCCCAAAAACCAACTTGATGGACATCCATTGATTTTAGGCAGACCTTGGCTTGCAACTGCCAATTCTTATATTGGCTGCCGACAAGGCAGTATGACCATAACTAGGGGAGCTAATATCAAGAATCTAGCTTTATATCCTCCAGCCCAGCCAAGTGTCACAATAATAAAAACTAAAAAACATCCTGTATCATACCTCACCGAAAATATTAGATCTCCATTAACCATAGAAGAGGCCCTAGATTTCAAAGGCCAAACAGAAGATGATGCCATTAACAATTTTATTAGCCAAGCTAAATCCAGATTCCACATACAATGTCACATGATAGAAGCAGCATTTGATAATGAATTAGAAGAAGATCCTCTTAAATATACACACGATCAAACAATACCTAATACCTCTGTCTCAAATAGAAAAATTGTAGAAATTGAGCCAGGAAAGACTTTAAACATTAATGCCAACCTGACTTCCAAACAAGAAGAGAAGCTCATCCAACTACTGAGGAAATACAAAGAAGCATTTGCATGTGACTATCCTAATATGAAAATAATTGATCCCCAGTTATGTACACACCACATTTACATAGAAAAAGATGTGAGACCTGTTCACCAACCACAAAGGAGACTTAACCCTCACCTAAAAGACATTGTAAAAGCTGAACTTCAAAAACTTTTAGATGTGAACTTCATCTACCCTATCTCCGATAGCAAATGGGTCTCTCCACTTGTTGTGGTACCACAGAAGAATGGAAAGTGGAGGATTTGTGTAGATTATAGAGAGCTAAATAAAGAAACACAAAAATACCACTTTCCCCTTCCATTCATTGACCAAGTATTAGACACTTTGGCAGGGAATAAATTCTTTTCTTTCTTAGATGGCTTCAGTGGATACAATCAGATTCAGATTGCCCCTGAAGACCAAGACAAACCACTTTTAGTCGTCCTTGGGGAACATTTGCCTACAGAGTTCTACATTTTGGCTTATGCAATGCCCTTGCTACATTTCAAAGGGCTATCCTCAGCATCTTTTCAGATTTAATAAATGAAGGGCTCGAAGTATACATGGATGATTTTACACCATACAGAGATGATTTTGACCTAGCATGTTAAGAAATTTACAGCATAACATAAATAAATACTGATAGGAATATATATAAGAAAATAACTAGCAACAACCATAAACACATAAACACACATGTTTATCCGGGAAAACCCCAAATCCGGGGAAAAACCCAATCATAATTAAATTCCATTATCCTTGGCCAAAACCCTGGCCAATCCAGCCAAGTGAGCCTTCACCACTCACCTCCAGGCCTTGCATTACAATGAAGTGCTTCCAGCCTTTTATAGGCTCCATTACATATAATACCACGAGCAAAATACCATGTGCCCCAAAACCATCACTGTTTAACCTCGTCAACTTTTACTCTATCCTGAGTCAAGTTTACCTAACAATTCCCCCCTTAAACTTGACTTGGGGTTCCTTGACTAACTTCAGCAAAACCTGCTAAGTGAGACAATCCCTCTCACTCTAGCTCTTACCCCCCTCAAAGTTTTTACCCGGGGTATTATTAACCCGAAATCCCCCCTATCACCTAGGTCTAACCCAGAATTTACCGGTGATCACTGAGGGGTACACATGCCTTACCAGGTCTTACAGTAGCATGCCCATTTACATGCAATAATTTTGACTTCATTAATTTTTTTTTATTTTTTATTTTTTAGCTGCTACTATTCTGACCCATCCTCTCTCCATTGCGGGCATCCTCGTTTAGTTTCTTTGCTGCCTTCTTGCCAAGTTTAACTGCCCTTAATTTCTGAGATGAATCCTTGAAACCCTCGCCTGGGGTGACTTCACCAGGAGGCCTTGATCTGGATCTGGAGCGTGATAACATGCGATGCTTCTTGTTTGGTTGATCCATATCCATAGCATCAGCATTCTGTATTGCGGAGTAATGGAACACATAAAATATTGCAGAAATATAAACACAGAGAACGCATAAAACAAGAGAGACACAGATATATGTGGTTCACCCAGTTTGGGCTACGTCCACCCCGAACAGCCAGTCCTTCCTTTCTATTATCCAGCAAAATGAAGAGACACAACCTACAGCAAATCCGTTGTAATATCCTCTGTTTTCTCTCACAGTCTCACTTCACTGTTTCTCGCTTACGACCTCGTTGAGACACAGATCTGCTCCGAGCTCTCTCTATTGCTACTGAAAGATCCCGCAACAACAACTACTCCTCCTCCTCCTGATCCTCTACCTCTGGTCTCTTCACCTGCAACAACTCTTTCATGTTTCCATTGCCTACAACAACTCTCTCATGGCCGCTACAAATTGCAGCTTCCTCGCCTTCATCTATCTGCTACTCACCACCATGGAACATCCAGTGACAAGAAAATTCATCACGTCCATGGCTTGGCTTAAGGCACTCGCACTCATCGGTGAAAAGGGACGCCAAACATCATTTAACAAAGAGTTGAGATCCGTTTGGCGAGATGGTGGATCTCGGCGCTGCCTCTCATCAATTTCTGGTGCATTACTCTATTCTACCGTGTATTTTCTGGATGTGACAATGGACATTTGCCGAATCTGCGCTGTATTTTCCATTCCGTCAGCCGTTTTCTTCTATAACAGTGAAATTACCTTCAGACCGCCACAATGTTTTAAAATCACCCGACTCACCATTATTTTCCTCTGTTAATACAGCACAGCCTCGCATTAGAACGACAGAGAAACAGGGAAATAGCGTTATGATTTCCCTCCAGTAGCGTAACCTGGGTGGACAAACTTGAGTGGATCCTGTAATTCGACAGAACAGACACCCCTATAATTGCAGAGTATCGAACCGTTCCTCCATGTAAAAATCCCGCATCCGCCTCATGTAGGCCACAAGCCGAGGCAGTCTGCGGCACCACTTAGCCCATATAGCCTGCTGGTCATGCCACATTATGATCATGGAGATCTCGTCATGGCACCTACAGATTGCCTCCTGTAGGGCACTCCACCATTGACAGTGTCTGTAATGACATCTGACAACCGGAGTAATTTACCCGCATCTTGAGCGCGTCAGGAGACATGCAGATACAGGAAAACCCAAAAAACACAGCCACGGCACCAGCAACCCTTTTCTAGATCACTTCTAACCAAATCCGCCTTCTTCAGATATATATCCCAGATCTGTAAAACGCTGCATTAATCTCATCGGGCCCTATAAACGCCTGGCATCAAAGAATCCCTTTGAAGCCAATATCTGGCTCTGATACCAGTTGTTAAGAAATTTACAACATAACATAAATAAATACTGATAGGAATATATATAATAAAATAACCAGCAACAACCATAAACACATAAACACACATGTTTATCCGGGAAAACCCCAAATCCGGGGAAAAACCCAATCCTAATGAAATTCAATTATCCTTGGCCAAAACCCTAGCCAATTCGGCCAAGTGAGCCTTCACCGCTCACCTCCAGGCCTTGCATTACAATGAAGTCCTTCCAGCCTTTTATAGGCTCCATTACATATAATACCACGGGTAGAATACCATGGGTGCACAATACCATGTGCCCCAAAACCATCACTGTTTAACCTCATCAACTTTGACTCTATCCTGAGTCAAGTTTACCTAACACAGCATTGGACACACTGGAAAAAGTGCTTCAGCGTTGCATTGCCACCAGGCTTTGTTTGAGCCATGAAAAATGCTATATGATGATGACTGAAGGACTTATTCTAGGCCATTATATCTCAGCAGCTGGCATACAGGTAGACCCAGCCAAAATTCAAATAATTTTTTTAATTCCCACTCGTACCACTCAAACAAAGGTACGCAGTTTTCTTGGATTTTCTGGTTATTATAGAAGATTTATAGAACATTTTTCTCATATTGCTGCACCTCTATATGCACTGACAAGTAATGTTGACTTTCTTTGGACAGAAAAATGTGACAGTGCTTTCCAGGATCTGAAAAAGCTTGTGTCAACAACCCCAATCCTTAGAGGCCCAAATTGGGACCTGCCATTTCAAATTTCATCAGATGCTTCAGATACAGATATTGAAGCAATTCTTGGGCAGGAAGCAGATAAAAAACCATTTGCAATTTATTATATTAGCAAGAATTTATCCCCTACTGAATTGAATTATACTGTTACTGAAAATGAATTTTTAGCTGTAATACATGCTATCAATAAGTTCAGGAATTACATTACTAGATATCATGTTATCTTGTATACAGATCATTCTGCCATAAAATACTTAGCAAATAAACGAATCACAAATGGTAGAATAACTAGATGGCTGATTTTATTGCAGGAATTCGATATCACAATCAAGGACCGACCTGGAAAAGAAAATCTTGTAGCTGACTTTCTCTCGCGAATGCCAAAACCAGTGGATGTAGCAGCAGTTGAAGATCAATTTCCAAATGAACATTTATTTGTCGTCACTGTTAAAACACCCTGGTATGCTAATGTTGCGAATTAGTTAGCAGTCGGAAAATTACTGAAACATCTGACCCCCAATAAGCAAAAACAGATTGTCCAGCGAAGTACTTGATTTTCTTGGATTGGGGGCTACCTATTCCATATAGGGGCAGATATGCACATCAGGAGATGCATCCGCGAAGATGAAATTTTTGACATTTTGAAAGCTTGTCATGATGGGCCATGTGGCGGACATTGCATCGATCGAAGAACTAGACATAAGGTGCTGCAAACAGGGTGTTATTGGCCCACGATCTTCAAAGATGCAAAGAAGTTCGTTCAAGCTTGTGAAAGCTGCCAAAGAGCAGGACGCCCTGGACAGTCCAATGAAATGCCCCTGAATCCACAGCTATTTATTGAACCATTCGAGCGATGGGCCCTCGATTTTGTTGGTCCAGTTAGCCCAATCATTGGACCAGAAAACATATATTTTGGTAGCAACGGAATATGTCACCAAATGGGTTGAAGCAGAGGCATTACCGAGAGCTACAGAGGATTTCGTCATACAGTTCCTATTCCATATATTTGTGCGATATGGGCTTCCAAGAGATATAATTACATATGGTGGACCACAGTTTGCTAGTAACGAGATTGCTGCAACACTGAAAAACTATCATAACCAGCATAAAATTACTACTCCATACCACCCACAAGCAAATGGAAACCAGTAATAAAATAATAGAAGCAATCCTAACAAAAACCATTGCGTCACACAGACGTGATTGGGCTGCAAGATTACCAAAATCCTTATGGGCTTACAGAACAACATGGAGAAGCACTACCAGCTATTCACCATACCAACTGGTGTTTGGAAAGGAACCCATCTTTCCCATAGAATTCGAAATACAAACACTGCGAACAACACAAGAAGTCGGTCTAGATTTAAACGAGGCACAGATTAATAGATTACAGCAGCTCAATGAGTTATATGAAATCAGGCTCTCTACCCTTCAACACACTACATTGATCCAACAACAGCGAGCTAAATGACATGACGCCCTCATTAAAAAGAAAGTCTTCTGCGAAGGAGATTGGGCACTCCTATACGATTCTAGGTTTCAGGATTTTCCCGGGAAGCTTCAGACGCATTGGCTGGGGCCATATGAAATCCAGAAGGTACATGATAATGGCACCCTTACTCTAATTACCATAGACAGATCTGGACATACCTTCAAGGCAAACGGCCACCAAGTTCGACTATACCGCAAACCACTTACTCGGGAATCCTTCTACTAGAAACTCCGCGATGACTCTGACATGAAAATTTTGGAGGAAGATAAATTTTCCTCACCTCTAGTTCATTAAGTGATTCACCTATCCTTACATTCTGTACATAATTCCTTTGTTTTGTTAGCATAAATTATTCTTTGTACATATTTTTTTTTGCATTTGCACTACGTTGTTCCTTTTAGGAAGAAACAGCATTCTCACCGCCTTGTTGTCCCTTTTTCAAAGAACAACACCTCTGCATTTTGCTGTTCCTTTTCGAAGAATCAGTAATTCCATCATTTTACCATTTTGCTTCTCCTTTTTCCAAAAGAACATAACTTGCATTTTTCTACTGTTCCTTTTTCTGAAGGAACAGCACTGTCATTTTTCTGTTGTTCCTATTCTCAAGGAACAGCACTTGTGTGCACTTTTGCTTTTCCGTTGTTCCTTTTCCGAAGGAACAACACTTTTGTTTTTCTGTTGTTCCTTTTTCCAAAGGAACAACACTTTTGTTTTGCTGTTCCTTTGGAAAAGGAACAACACTTTTGTTTTAGCTATTCCTTTTTCACTTTCATTTTGCTATTCCTTTTCCAAAGGAACAACACTTTTGTTTTTCTACTGTCACTTTTTTTTCCGAAGGAACAACACTCTCGTTTTTTCAATTCCTTTTCCAAAGAAACAACACTCTTGGTTTCTGCTGTTCCTTTTTTCCGAAGAAACAACACTTGTATTTTCTGATGTTCCTTTTCCAAAGGAACAACATTTGTGTTTTTTCTGTTGTTCTTTTTTTTCTGAGGGAACATCACTTGTATTTTCTGTTGTTCCTTTTCCAAAGGAACGACACTTGCGTTTTCTGCTGTTCCTTTTCCAAAGGAACATTACTTGTATTTTTTTTTTCTTCCTTTTTGAAATGACAACATTTTCATATTCCTTTTACTTATGCTTGTTCTCCTTGTTGTTCCAATTAAAATAGAGTTGTTGTTCCTCTCAATATACAACAGCTTTGAATCTTTTGGAGCACAGCTATACACTTATGCAACGGATACAAAACTAGAGCATACTGAAATCAACAAATTACATAAAATCGCTATGTTTACAAGAAATTGCTTTAAATTGATAGGAGGAAAGAGGAAATGACACAATTATTCATCACTTAGCTGTCATTATTCTACTAATACTGATATGATTGGTTATCTTTATCATGGTGGTTCTTTTTAAAATTCCCATAATCTTCTTTGATCATTATTAAGGAATAAGAAAAAAGGGTATATTTTTCTATTGAGATGTTAAGATTTCTTCCACCATTCCTACTCTTAAGGAGTGTTGAACCACCCTTTGTGTATAAATAGGAAAGTACTTTATAAAAGAGAAAAAATAAAAAGAAAAATGCTTATATGATTTGCTAATATGAGTTGTCAAATGAAGGATAGGGGGTCTCATCAAGAGCTAGCCTACCATGATCATAAGGAAGAAAGTGAAGTGGCATTCCCACGATGGCCACCACACCAGGGAT
Source organism: Pinus tabuliformis (assembly GCA_031772625.1). NCBI lineage: Eukaryota > Viridiplantae > Streptophyta > Pinopsida > Pinales > Pinaceae > Pinus > Pinus tabuliformis. Next base: position 1,147,522,147 of record CM062807.1, read on the forward strand.
ATGATCCAAGAGGCACATCAGAAAAAAGAGTCATTGGAACAGGAGGTCTCATCACGAGCCAGCCTTCCCACCTTTCACTCCTTCCTAGTGAATGGCATTATGGTTTAACTGGTTACCAAGCTAGCATAATGACCTCCATTTTGACATTTCACAGCACTTCCTAAGCATACACAAAGGATCATGGTTCCATGGGTGAAACAAACAACTCTGTCAAGGTTATGGACACCTCTGGACAACAGAGCTCTGTTGATGGTATTGAAGTCACATTCCTTATACACCAATAGCAATCATCAACACCCTTCTCTGTCTTATACCTTTGTAACAGGTCAAATGAGATTGTGTATATCACTTCCCCGAACCTTTAAACACATGAAAATCTATTATAACCAATCATGACGGAAAAGTTGATAATGACCGCATCAGACTTTTTGTGCACGTTAGTTGTCCTGTCCTCCCAGCCTCGCATCATATCACGACATTCTCTTATTTGTTAAGCAATCCTATTATACACCTCGATTTCAGAAACCTGCTCCTTTTGTAAACATGGCAATTTGGTATACACTGTTCCTTTATGACTCTGTACCATGGCAGTTCGGCACACCGCTCCCTCATTTGATGGTCGAGGACGGCCTATCACATTGCAGGGGGGAAGCAGGTAACCTCATAATTTGTTGGTATACGTGTTAGACTATTATTCGGAAAATGTTCACTTGGGAATAGCAAGACTTAACGGTATATAGTTTTTCAATTTGCATGGCTTGTTGTTCCTAAGCTATTTCCATATTATGCTCTGCAGCAATTAGTAAGTGACTCAGGATTTGAACGAGCCTTGTTGTTTTGTTATTTTCTCTGTATTTCTAACAGTTTGAATAGCCTGCTATTCCATTGCCATCTCTGCATTTTTACAGTGTGCTAAAACATGGGAGGAAGATCAATTCGGAGAGAACCACAGGTATTGACAGTTTCTGATGCTGCACGAGAAATCCTGACAAGGGCAGGATGGCTAGTTTATCTCAATCGTTTACAAGAATCCAACGAGACCGTAGCAATAGAATTCTTGCAGAACTTGCAAGAATATCATTCCACGGTAAAAGTGAGACACATAGCAGTCACCGATGACATAATTGTAGAGGTCTCGGGAATACCAGCCACTTGACCTGTGTGGACTCTAAAGAAGGAAAGACTGCAAAAAATCATAAAAATCTTCCAAGATGATGGCCAGAACCTAACAGTAAGAGGAAAGGGAGTTCTACCAGCAACATTAGGAGAGTCGTGGGCAGAATTGGTGAAGATCATCTAGAGCTACATCACCTGTGAAGGCAGGAAAGACGTGGTAAGACCACGACACCTCAAAATTTTAGCCGTATTAAAACAAAAATGCTCTTTGAATTTACCTGCATTTTTAAATTCTTTACTACATGATGTTGCCCAAAGCATGAAAAAATCACGACACGTAGAATCGGTAGCATGTCACTATGGCCTGATACGATTGATAGTTAGCTACAGTCTTGCTCAGCAACAGAGCAGCTGGGAAGAACTAATTGCCACGATAGACGGGGGACTGACTCTGTCATCCCCAAAACGAAAATATACTACCAGTACATCAAATAGACCATTGAAACGAAGGAAATCAGTTAGATTGGCATGGATCAGAGGGAGGCTGGAAAATTCCCAAGGAAATACCAGCCAACCGGTGGAGATAGATGATTCAGGGGACGAGCAACCCCCGCAATTGGAAGTAGAAGAGAATGAGAAAAATATGGAGGAAAATGAGGAAGGAGAAATATAGAAAGAGATGGAGGAAAATGAGGAAGTAGAAACAGAGGAAGAGACAGAGCAACGCGAAGAGAGCCCATTGCAAAATCCATTGCAAGAGGATGAATTAGCCTAAATTCTGGCCAATATGGGTGAATATGCCCAACCTCTCAGCCCGCTAGACCTTGACATCGAAGAAGAACCAAAAGAGCATTCTACTCACGATAAAAATGCATCCGAAGAATTGTGCGATGAGGAAGAAGAAGAAGAGAATCATTCCATTCATGATGAAAGTGTAACTGGAGAGAAAATTGATAAAGATACAGAAGAGGAACAATCTATTCCCAGCCAGACTACACCAGAATAATTTCATGGAGAAGAAGGGGTGGAAAAAGAAGTCACCCAGGAAATAACAGAACCAGCTAGGGTTTTTACTCCTGAGAAACCCGATCAGAACAACGAAGGGGCACCCCAAGAAGAAAACCAGGGAATTGGCCAAGACAACAGTCCAGGCCCAAGTAAATAGACAGTTGTTCCTTCTAAGAAAACAGAAGAAATTAAAAGATTACAAAAAGAACAGCAAAGACTGTTGAATGTGATAGCACGACTTCGACAACAAATCAGGGTTTTGAAAATGAGAAAGAGAGCAAAAAGGACCTCGGGGGTAAGACATGCAACCACTCCGGCGAGACCCCTCAAGAAAAAGGTTAGGAGGACTCAAGTCCAGCCTGCCATTCAAAACCAAAAGGAACAGCATTCAGCTGTTGCCCATGTTGAAGTGCAAACAAATGATATATCGGCCTGTGACAAAGAAGTTCAGACAGAGGCACAGCCCTCTGAAGAAATGCGAACCATAAAATCGAGATGATGCAATAAGAAGATTCAAGTAAACCTTCCGCTTACCACTACCATGTGGGACAGTGATCCGAGGACAGTAACCCTACGAGAGGGTTTGATGCAAGCTAAACAAGCAGTAGAAAAACTTACAAAACAAATGGCTTCTCGAGAAAGTATGAAGAATTACAACAACAGTTAAGGAATGTCAACTTATCCGAGAGCCAAGATTTTGAAGGATGGAAAAAGGAAGAAGAAAAAGTTGCAAAGGTAACTCATAGGTTAGATGTAGTTATCAAGTAGATGGATACCTTATGCTCTTTGTACACTAACGTCCTAGCATGTAGAGCCCCTGCTAAGAATTATGCCTTGTTTTTAATGGAATGATATTTGCAATTGAAAATTAAGTTTGTCAAAGCAGGAGCCCCTATACAAATTAATACTATTGATGATTTTATAAATTGTTGTAACCACTATGGAGTAAAGGTTCAAAGATTATTGTGTTAATTCTATCTACATAACCTTGTGTTAGATCAAGAGACAGAGCAGAACCCCAGCCCTTTCATTGGGGATATCCAACTGTGGGCATTTATTTCATTTGGAGTTAATCAAATCAAATGGCTTAAAGCCTATAATGCCTTCCAAAGACAAGAAAATGGATTAGATTTATGGGTAAGAGCTGAGCCTAGAAATCCAGTGCAGTTATGGAGGAAACATAGGAACCTCATGAGGACTCCAGGCATGATTGAAGCATTAGGACCCATTCATACAGCAATCAATCGGCAAGGGATAGAATACTTCTTTACCATCAAAGACCTTGCCATTGACGCTGCTAAATTTCGATATCAGATTTCTAATCCGAATATCCAACTCAGGGAACCATTTAATTATGAGAACTTTAAGTTAGCCATTGATCGCTTGAGCCTCTATGGTGATCTTATCTTGAGGGCAGGGCCATCTTGGTTAGGATATAGGTTCCAGAGTCTGATTATTTGGCACCCTGCACCTAGATACCAAGCCCTGTATGAGATGCCTGAGGGTCAGACAAGAAATCTTTTTAAACACCTAGCTAAGCATCATGGCTGTAGACCACCACATGACATCTCGTCTCCGGCCTACTCTCTCACCACCTTACATGTCAACTACAATGTTTTCATGAGGGCATGAAAAAGGGTAAGCAGGGGGGGGTGTGGAGTACTGAAGAAGGTATGTTTTTATCGTTTATTTTGTCATCTTTTCTTTAAAACTCATAACCTCTTTGCATCATGAACTAGGTAGATAATAAGAAATCATGACAAAATCTATGGGATTTATATGCAACACAAAACTACTAATAATTGCCATTTTCTTATGCAGGAAAAGGAAAAAAATGAAAGATTGTCGTCCCAAAGGAAAAGACAGGGCAAAGTTAACTATTGTCCCTCTAGCAGGAAACCGCATGCAAATAAGACGATCCAAATTGGAGCATATCAGCCAGGAAAGGGAAAAGGAGATATCGAAACAGCGCAAGAGAACAAATGGATAACTGGGAATTAACAGTCTTGCGAATCCCTCAGGATCCTTTGATCCTGAGGGATCGTTATCTTAACTATTTTTGCATCATTGATGTCTCCGCTCGGCTATTATAAGAAGGGGCAACACTGCTAGCCTGGGGGGGATGACTTGTTGTATTTTTTATGTAATTTTCCTTTGTATTTGAAACTTTGATCATCGACTCTCGTTGAGAAGTGATCCACTGTAACTCTGTTTTGATGTTTTAATATAAATCTGGTTGTCATTCCATCTCTGATCCTGGAGTAATATCAAGCGGTGTGTCCCTGGAGGCTAAGGGCCCGGCCCTGGTGGAACACTTGCTCCTGTACCATTATCTCTAATTCGTGTGTGGTTTTCATTATCAGCTTTGTTCGGTAATCTGATGTGTTTTGCTTTTTTACATCACGGTTCTATCACATTTGATTTATGTTCTATTGAGTAATATTGTTCTCTGTTTCAGGAATGTCGTATTGTTCATTCTGACTTTGTAACGCATTGTTGTTCCTATAATCATTGATATAACATTGGTGTTCCTTACAGAACGCTATTGCTGTTCAATTACAGAGTAATCGTGTTATACCATTCATAAGTTGGTATTACTATATTCATCTATGGTTTACACTTAATCGCGATTGTTGTTCAACTGGCGTTGCTATTCCATTATGAATTACAATTGTTGTTCTTTATAACTGAGATTGATACTTGTTGTATCAAAGTCAGATTATTGTTTCTTTAATATTAAGCGTGTTGTGTGTGCTATTTATCTTGGTTCATTGTACATTTATATTTGACTCTAGTTGTTGTTCTATATTTCATTTTTTATTAGTTGTCGTTCTATTTCCATTTGCTGTCCGATTTATCTTTAGAGTAAAGATTGTTATCTGATTCCTGTAGGATGCAATTGCTGCATTTATTTCCGTAGCCTGAGGTTTGTTGTTCAATCTTATTTATAAAGACTAGTTGTTGTTCCATTTCTTGTTATTTGTATTATCATTTCTTTGGTGTGCAGAATGATCTGATATTGTAGTGAGCGTTGACATTTGTTGTCTAGCTCCCAGGTTGATGATCTTTTCCTTGATTATCCTTAGTTACATCAGTTTATAGAGGGATGAGTTACTGTTACTGTACCCTTGACTGATAAGTTGTTGTAGTTTTCTGAGCGCATGATTTGAGTCTTAAGGTTCTTTTCTGTAAGTAGACCTTTCTGAGAGATTTTTCGGCGTACATCACAAGAAATTTTATTTGCCTCCAGCGTAAGATTTTTCGGTGTAAGTAGATCTTGTTTTAAGCATCCGTTTACTCTTGTATTTAAGGCACTATACTACTAGCATTACTCTGAAAAATGACCGCCTCAAAATAAGTACACTCTTTGAGATAACAAATCTTTCTTGGATTGATAAGTTAATGTAGGGTAAATAGAGGTGAAAAAGACCCTTTTTACTGCTCGACACCAGCTACCAAAGCCTCAAAAGCTCTATAACAAAGAGTTCCTTGAGAATTTCTCCAAAGAAAACGAGGACCCGTTGGACATTACACAGACCTGGAAGTCAAGCAGAGGCAAACTCAAACAGGATAAAAAGGGTATGTACTCAATAGCATCCATCTCTCCCCCTCATAGTTTTACAGCAACAATGATGTGTAGGTTATTCGATAGACCTGATAACACCAAATTTTCTATGGAGTGGCTCCCGTTAATAAATGCAGCAGTTAATGAAACAATCATGAACTGGAGTCAGATTTTATCAGACACTTTAGCAAAGGCCATTATGGAATATAGAAGGAAGATAATTGTTTCTTCAAGGATTTTCCCCCTTTCTTTATGAGTGCTTTTGTTATTGACACAATTTGTTTTTGTTCTCAATTTTCAAACATGGGATGGAAGTGGACTCTACAGAACCTAATTCCCATCCATATATACCATAAAATTTTGTGGCAATCTCAATTCCATCCCCATTTTTATAAAACCTACCAGGGTGTTATGCTGCCTATTCATAAATTGTTTTTGATAGAACAACCCCTAGGTTTTCTGAAGAGGCCAAAGTAGATATCTTGACAGTAGCTAGATGGTTCGAGGAGAAAAAATTCACCTATATTAGAGTTCTTGGGAGAATTTCGTCTGTGCATGTCCTCTCATACTATGTCCTAGACAAACTATTGGATAGAGAAATAGCCTACCAAACAGCATGGGAAGGCGGTTTAACCAGAGGACTGAAAGAATAGAAGAAGATCCATTTGGCCAACCTTCCCATTACAGTGCGGTGCTTTAGACCTACATGAATATGGGCATGCAATAAAAGACGCAGATAATATTATGTCTCTGAAATTGGCCACGGTACCAGGGAGGTAGTACGACGCAAATTAGGTTGCCAAAGAATTTACCATCATGGTGAAAGTCAAACAATTCACTCACGAAGAGGATTCCTTTAATGACCTCTTCCAAGGAGCAGAAACATTTTCAAAAGTCCTACATTTGGCATAAGTATTTTTGAGCCCAGAAGATGTTAATTCTTTTCATGTGTATATAAATAAGAGAGTGTTAAAGGTCCCACTGGACCTATTACAGATTGAGTCAATAAGAGAACCAACTCCTAGTGTAATCTTGGAGGGAAGTTATACAGAAAATTCTGAAGAAGAAACCCAAGAGATGTCGACTCATGAGTCAGAGCACTCAGAATGACAATCTCAAAATGGAGGATGAAACACAAATAAAGAGTCTGAGAATGATACAGCTAGAAGTGCAAAGGAAACGGTCGAATAGGCCTTGGCAAAGAAGCAAGCAGATGTTGCTTCTACTTCAACTCAATCAGGTAAGGCTCCAGTCATCGACCTGGAACAAGAGTGGGAGAAATTCAATAAGAAGCTCCATATAGACACAAATCTTGAGGAAACATCTAAACTGCAAACGCCGAAACAAACCCAGCATAAAGCAAATCCAGACACAATAGGGGAAGAAGTTATAGGTACTCAGGACATGAGGTTATTCCTGCTTTCCCTACTTTCGAAATTGTCTTGAGAATTGGAGATACCTCCATTGGATATATTCTATAGTCCTACTCATAAGGTTGTAGTCAAAAGACAAAGGAAGAAAAGGAAATTGGATACCATCGTTGTTACTACTCTAGAAAATGAACCAATGGATGTTGTGTGGAAGGACACCCTTGTTGACCCATATGAGAATCTCACAAAGCCATCACAGTCCACAAGAGCTTATGCCACAGTAACCATTGATAAAGCGACGGAAGTCTGAATGCTTCTGAAAGAAAAGGAATAGAAAATTATGCTGCTTGAACAACAATTAGCACAAGAAAAAACTAATCAGCAAGCAGAACAACATGTAGCCCAGCGTCAGAGAGAATTCGAGCAGATGAGATTACAACACCAGGCCAACTTAATAGAAAATGATTTGCAAATTCATAAAATACAAGCCATGGTGGATAAATTCAAGGACAACCCAAAAATTGATGAATTCATCAAAGAAGTGGTCAGCCTCAATTCCCTATTGATGCAGCAAGAATAAATATTCTGCTATAAAATCTCGCAGATAAATCCTTATTGTGAGACCAATGATAAATTGACAAACCAAGTAATTGATATGAGGATTGAATACGAGGAAATCCACAAGAAGGTTTCTTAATTTATCACCTCGCAAGAATCTGAGGATGGAAGAAGGTTGACTTACCAATAGTGGAAGAACCCCACAAAGATATTATGTTTACAGATTCGGATTCAAGGTTGAAATAGGAAGAAAGGGTGATAGTGATAGCAACAGGAGAAGCAAACAGTATAATAGAAGTTGTAAATGAAAACCTCCATGGTGTCAACCTTGTCAAAGAGTGTGTACTAGGGTTTCTACCAAATGTCAAGCAACTAGAGAAGCAGTGGAAACAGACAGCACGGGAAAATGAATTGGGATATGGTGGGCTCCAGTATTGTAGCAATAATGCTACAACTCCTGGAACTCCCTTCTTTAATTTTATCAACCCGGTAGTTCGTAACAAACTTGGAAGCGACGGTGTTGTATGCACAAGTACTAGCTCTTGCCGCAGCTGTCACTTGGTCAGCTGGCACAAGTCTGCTAGGGGCTCAAGCCAACTTCTATGAGCTATTAGAAGAATCTTTTTAACTGATGGACGAAAGCTAACTCAAAGGAAGCTAATCTACTTGCGGAAAGAAACTGAAAGCCAAAAAGAAATACAAACCCTAGCAAACCCTAATTCTACCAACTAGTCCTACTGATGCAAAAATGAGAATGCAAACTACGAGAAGAGATGCCATTACTTCTAGGAAGGCAAAATGCATGTGTCTAAGTTATCACTATCTGAAGAAAACATCTTTTTGTATTTTTGCTTAAGTTGTTGAAATTATCATGCATGTGCTTCTAACTAGTTTTCCACTGTGCAGGGATGGATCAAAGGATGAAATGCTTTGGGAAAGGTTGGGATGGTACAGAAAGGGTCTAAGGGATCCCTAACATTCTTTCTGAGAGTTTCACAAAGTCTAGATGCCATGCAACCGTGTTTATGAACTTCTACAGGAAGTCTGCAGGGGTTTCTACAGGAAGTTCTGTAATTCTTCTACAGGATGTTTCGAAATGGGATTTTTGAGGATGGGTGATTGATGGAAGATGCATGGATGGTTATGGAGGTAGGATGGGGGTCTGAAGTGACCCAGGAACTGATGGATGGAGTGGTGAGATGATATGTGGAAGGCTGATTTGGCCTTAAGGTAGTTGAGACAACAATGGAGAAGAAGGTAGGGTTACGTGGGCAAGAGGATGGGTGTGAAGCGAGAAGCCTAGATATGGGATGAATCAGATGGATCTGATGAAGCTTGACCATGTGAGTGAGTGATAGAGATGCCCTGCACAATGCACATTCAACCGAATCAATGAATTCTTGCAAACAAACTAAGTCCTAGCTAACTTAATCTAACTGTCAATGAAATGAATAAACAACATCCTCGTTTGGAAAGAGAACCATGTACATCACGTGAGCAACAACATTCCGAAAGATCTAAATGCATGACAAACTCCTACCAATCGATTCCCAAACATAAAAAGCTACTTTAACCAATAAAAACAACCAAAATAACAAAGCAAGATCTAAAGAGCAGATTTTATTTTAAGAACGCAGCAAACACACATAAAGATAAACAAGGGAGGTACTGGGCGCTTGAGATGGGCCCAACCCCAAGAGCTACAGCCTCCCAAGAGAGATTTAGAGCTGGTGCAAAGTTGGATTCATCTTTATTAATCAAGAATGAAGAGTTACATCAAAACTGTCCACAAGGAGAGCTTGAGAATGAGCTGAAAGCAAAGTTAATCTATTGCCTACAAATCGAATTACAAAATGACTACAACAAGGCTATGAAATGACTAACTACTAGCTACTATCTACTGGCTAACTAGCTAACATCCACTGGCTAACCCAAATGAGGCCCTAAGCCTTCTTATTTATACAATTTGAGGACCCAACAGTCCTCCTAAAATTTAGGGACTCGGCTGCCCATGACTTGGAGTTAATAGCAGTCCTACTTGACTTGCTTGGCTGCCCTTGTGCTGATTGATTCGGTGGCCCTTGAACTCCAATCTGATGGTGGAGAATTCGAGGTAAGGGCCCATAAATGAAGGGGACACCTTCCTACAAATCCTCTCCCTTGTCTTCCCACGAATTTGGCTGCCAAGTGCTCATTAAGACCTTCAATTTTGTCTCCAAGTTGACCAAAAAGGCTACACAAAGCACCCATTAGACTTGTTGGCATAATGACTAACCAAATTCACTCTATTAGCATAAATATAATCAAAAACATGCAATAAACTAATGAGAATGGTGGATTAAGTCAAATTAGGAGGTTAAATGAGCCCAAATAATTATCCATTTTTGGGGCTCATCATCACCCCCCTACTGAAAGTGTTGCTCATCCTCTGAGCAACCAATCTCTCTCCTCATCTTTGATGGCCCTGGTGGCCTCCTTGGCTAAAATCTCGGCCAATTTCTCCTTCTGCTGCCCTTTCTCCAAACTTCCTGTAGAAACAGTTCTCTGTCTTCTTGTAGAAACAGTCTGCTAACTTCCTGCAGAACCAATTTTCTCTGACTTTGCTTGCTTGGCTGGGGGTGCCTTCTCCTTGAACTGTGTTGCTGCCTGAAAGCTGACGAATCCAACACAAATGGCAAGTCTAATGTATTATAAAAGCACACAAGTACAATGAACTACCCGAGAATAGATATTGCATGCCAAAGTTGGATGGGAAAATGTGTTTCCAGGCCTTTAACTGAATCAAATGGCATTCTTAATCTTGGATTTGAACTCTGCTAAGAATTGATAACAGAAGCAGAACAGAACATAAGATAGATCAAGGGCAGAGAAAATATGACTTGCTCACATATCACTGCTATGAATCAGCATTTCCCTTCAATCTGAAATTGCTTCAAAACAGGCCAAAAATGAGAATTCCCAAGTTTTGTTTCAAGCTGCTGTATAACCAGGAGTAGAGCAAAACTTCATACCGAATCACACTTTTAAGAATTCTTTCACATGGAATAATCTGGCTATTGCAAAAGACCTTGTGAACCCCTTGGAAAGTATTGAAATAAACAAATCTAACCAGAACAACACCAGAACTTTCCAGTTTGTTTCATGGTAGATTCACTTCATGCAAAATCACTGTTTTTCCATTAGTTAACTTTAATTCAAATTTCTGTTCCTAACATGACAATACTTTCCGACTGCAGCAGCTTTCTCTTCTTCCCCTTTCTGCTCTTCTTCCTCACTATTAGAAGGATTGATATCATAGGTGAGGGCTTGTTGGTCTTTAAGATACAATGCATAGGATCTAGCTGGTTGTCTCCATTGCAGGGCTTCTATTGCCTAGCTGGCTGTGCAGGCCATCTGGGCTTCTCTCTCCTACAACTGTTGTTTCAGTATCAATATTTCAGCTGTTGCCTGAGACTTCCTCTCTTGGTGCTGCTTTATCCTCATTTCAACATCAAGTTGTGTCTCTTCCCTTGGCTATTGTTTCTCTAAATTCCTTTTGCTTGTCCTCCATGTGGTGTTGAGTGTTTTTTCTAAAAAAAATGCTCAGGTGAGAAAGTAGGTAGAACTGAAAACAGAGGGATAGCTGAATTTTCACCTTTTTCTGAAACCAAACAAGGAATTTTCCATGTGCTTCTCCTTACAACATCAAATTGCAATATTTCCCTTTGTTTTAAACTGCTTTTGTACTGAATTTGACTCTCTGCTTTTGAAAAGAAGAATTTTGTTTTCATAGACAGAGTACAGAGATCAAGTTTTCTTCTCAGCACACATACAGATATGAAAATTTAAAATTTTTCATACACAGGCTGGCCCCCACAGTTGCATACTCCCTACAGGAGAATTTTAAAAACAAGAAACATGGACGAGAATCTTGATGCAGAAATGACTGGGAAACCCAGTGCAATACATAGGCAAACGTTTTTCTTCCAATTCACTAGCAGATTTTTCTCTGATTCCACAATCTGATGCTGTCCAATTCACCACCTTTTCAAAACATACCATGCATAGAGGATTTTTCTCGAGCATACCTCGTTTTGAGCTTGAAATTTTCTAAAAATCCCTTGTTTTCTTTCTGCAGGGTTGTTTTCTGCCTTTCCTGTAGACGACTTCCTGTAGAAATGTCTGTAGAGCGCCCTGCACCTCTGAGCGAGCCTAATACACATCAGAATCTAGAAGACAGGTAGAGAAACTGGTGGCGGATGACTAGTTAATCATTTTGTGCAAACTTCAGTTGACGATGTGGCAAGTGCAGATGAACAGCAGTTCGTGAATTTCAGCCGAGCCTTCTTTAGTTGCTGCGTGATTTGTGGTGAACTGGCAAGAACATGTGTTGGCCATGCAGACAGAAGTGCTGTCACGAATCATCACGTTTCCTACCTATGATCACTCCATCAATCACGTTGTAGGTCAAACAGTCACCATTACTTGTTTCCCAATTTCCTCCTGAGATGGTTGAGCGCACGTGTCTTACTCACCCACCGAGCGTTGTTGGACTAGATGCGGGTGGCCAGTTAGCTGGCCACCGATTTTTCCTTAATCCTGACCATCTCATTGCTCATGCAGTTTCTAAATTACATTCATGCAATCAGAGGAATTAGTTTCAGTCACGTACCTGGAAGTCGTGCGTGGTTGCTTTGCTGCATGCATGTGTTGATCTTCATTTGCTGCATGCATGCGTTGATGTAGTTGCATGGTGGCTTGATTGATGATTCATGGCTGTTTTTTTTTTTCTGTGCAGGTGTCCTCTGGACGGATCCAAGCTCCAGACAATTGTTTCCACGTTCAAATCTGCACGTTCAAGCTGCTGCTGCTGCATTGTCACAGAACCAGAACTTGTTTTCGCCATTTCTCCCAAACGGAAAAGCGGATCGATCTAAAACTTGCTGAGCATGTTTCTATCATCATTATGCATCTCCCATAGCAAAATCGTGATCAATGGATGCACGGATTTCGAGAAAAATGGAAAATGGCTGAATATTTCAGAGATCGATTTCTCGGAAACCGTGCATCGGAATCGGCTGAAACTGCTTGGGTAGGTTACTATCACTCACATGCATATCCCCATGAAGCAAGTTTTGAAACAGATGCATGGATATGGAGAAAATGCAAAAATGGATGATGGTGATGGAGGCTAATTTCTTGGAAACCGTGCACCGGAATTGGCTGAAACTGCTCAAGCATGTTGCCATCACCCTTGTACAATTCCCCATAAAACGGTTTGTCAAATGGATGCATGGTTTTCAAGTTATGGCAAAAACAAATGTTGTTCTATGGATTTTTGCCTCAAGGCTTTTTGCAAATGTTTGCATGGAAGGAAAAACTGAGCTTGGGCTGTGATGCAGGTATGGAGATGATGGAGGAGGAGTTGGAAGATTGCATGAGGACTTCTGAACCCTTGAGGAAGCTACCATGTTCGCCAAACTACTTTTTGAAATCCATGTCTAGTTTCCCACAATTTCTACAGGAAGTTCCTGTAGAAGCACAATGAGAAGCACAAGGAGGTGGAAAAAAAATGATGGATAAAGACAAGGGATGGACACACAAGTGCTTGTAGGCCTAATCAACAGATTCCCACCATTAGATTCACTTTTGAAATTGGATTTGGCTCGTCCAAAGGTTCTACAGGATGTTTCCTATAGAAATACAGAGCTTCCTGTAGAAGGCACAAGAAAAATTCCTTTGATATTGATTTGAGTGCTCCTCCTATCATGAAACGTCCTTCTTGCAACCTGCAATGAGCCAATGGAATTAGTTTTATTTTTCTTTTTCTTTTTCTCTTTTGTTTTTTTTTTGAAAAACAACTAGGGCGCCTCATGGAGGTTTTCACCCTAATTGCCTGCCTTGGGCGCCTCCAAGGGAGGTTTTCACCCAAAGATCTTATTGCCTTTTTATTTTCTCTTCTTTCCAACCCATTGACCGCCTCATGGAGGTTTTCAATCAATGAGCCAATCTAAGGCACCTCCGAGGAGGTTTTCACCTTAGATTTTTATTTTTCATCTTATTTTCATTTTTTCTCTTCTTTTTTTTTTTCTTCTACCCTACCCTACTTGAAAAACAAAATCATTTTCAAGTATAAGAATACTTCCAATGGAGCCATGTGCACATCGAGATTAGAGACAAAATGATGTGGAGGCTCGAAATGCATGCTTGGATAGCTATCCGGATTCCAGAGACCAAATGATCTGACTTTGAAGGGATCAAACATAGCTGAGGAAGAGAGTACTGCTGCAACTTAGTGACCGTCTGAAACCATATCTCAATATAGCTCTGATATCCTTGGTTCTTTTGCTGATCTGGATCATGTTTCATGTCACCTTCTAACATGACTTCCTCATCTTCCTCTTTTTGTTGATCTTTCTCTTGAATACATGGAAGATTTGATGGTAACCATGAAGGATCTTTCTTTATCTCTGCTTCTGATGTATTCTCTTCATCAAATAAAGCCCATGGTTCTTTGATTTCCTCTTCTGAATCTTCTTTTGCCTGATGTGGTCCTTCAATGCTTTCAATATAGTCTCCTTTTTGCAATACTCTTCCTGAGCTATGGTGAAGATCATTGAGCTCAAGAGCAGTTGTTTGGACATGTTGTGCCTCAGCTTTGCAATTGGGTTGAGCTACTCCATTGTATGGCTTTGGAAATGGTACGGGTAGTTGAGTGGAGGTGTGAAATTGAGATGGAGATGGATGGCATTGTGGTTGGGTAGGCATTTGGGGTTGCCTTGGTGGAGGAGGAGGCGATGGTTGTGGATGAGCAGGTGGTGGAGGAAAATGAGCGGGATGAAAGTTGTACTGGGGCCTCCACTCCTGATAAGGTGCATTCCACTGAGGCTGTGGCTGAGCATAAGAGTGAAACGAATGAGCAGCTGGTTGGGCATAATATGGATCTATGAAGGAACAAGGAGGAGGTGTGAACCAGGAAGGATAAGCAGGGGGACCCCAAGAAGGCATGAAAGTGGCTTGATAGGGGTCATAATAGGTCTCGGATGTCCCTTGCAGTTCCTGCTGATAAGATCTAGGTTCATGTGGCCTCCTTTGGTTCATATAATAGAGTGATTCAGTGGCTCCTTTAGCTCTCCGATATGCAGCTTTGATTCTGGGTAAGGAAGGGCACTGATCTATAGGATGGTATTCTTCACATACAAAACACACTTCTATGGAGTACAATGGACATTCATTCCTAGGATGCTTTCTAGTGCACCTAGGACAAAAAATGGCCAAAGCCCTCTTGGCTTCTTCTTGCTTCTTTTGGATCCACAAGGTATCCAGTTGCATGGCAAGAAACTGCCTCATATCACTCTTGAAATCTTCTATCTGGTCTTCAAATTCGTCTCTAGACAAGGTGTTGCTCCCAACATTTCTGCTTGTAGCCATTTGCTCCAGAGGAATGTTTTCTTCTTCTTCTCCCCTAGAGGTTCTTTAAATATGTCTTGTTGGCCACTTAGGGGTTCTTCTCTCACAGCCATCGAAGAACAGAGAAGGTTGGCTGTGTGAAGTAGTGGGGGTGTTGTGCAATCATTTTTCTGAACTATCTCTACTCCTACAAGGCATGAAAGGAAATCTTTTTGGTTGATTTTTGTATTTTTCTTCTTGTACCTGCAAAAACTAAAATAGATTGAACTGCAACTAACTATCTTGCTGAAATGAAAATGCGGAATTGAAATGAAAGCAGGAAAGGACTAATCTATTTTGCTCAAATGAAATTACAAGAATGAAATGCTAATCTACGCTTGCAAAAATGAAATTGCGAAATTGAAATGCTAATCTATGAAAGCGGGAAATACTAATCTACTTTTGCATAAACGAAATTGCATAATGGAAATGAAATAAACTACTTAGCAGAAGATTGTAGTGGAAAATAGAAGAAGAGCGGCAATCACCAATACTCTGACGCTTCCCCGGAAACGGCGCCAAAAAGATGGTGGGCTCCAGTATTGTAGCAATAATTCTACAACTCCTGGAACTCCCTTCTTTAATTTTATCAACCCGGTAGTTCGTAACAAACTTGGAAGCGACGGTGATGTATGCACAAGTACTAGCTCTTGCCGCAGCTGTCACTTGGTCAGCTGGCACAAGTCCGCTAGGGGCTCAAGCCAACTTCTATGAGCTCTTAGAAGAAGCTTTTTAACTGATGGACGAAAGCTAACTCAAAGGAAGCTAATCTACTTGCGGAAAGAACTGAAAGCCAAAAAGAAATACAAACCCTAGCAAACCCTAATTCTACCAACTAGTCTTACTGATGCAAAAATGAGAATGCAAACTACGAGAAGAGATGCCATTACTTCTAGGAAGGCAAAATGCATGTGTCTAAGTTATCACTATCTGAAGAAAACATCTTTTTGTATTTTTGCTTAAGTTGTTGAAATTATCATGCATGTGCTTCTAACTAGTTTTCCACTGTGCAGGGATGGATCAAGGGATGAAATGCTTTGGGAAAGGTTGGGATGGTACAGAGAGGGTCTAAGGGATCCCTAACATTCTTTCTGAGAGTTTCACAAAGTCTAGATGCCATGCAACCGTGTTTATGAACTTCTACAGGAAGTCTGCAGGGGTTTCTACAGGAAGTTCTGTAATTCTTCTACAGGATGTTTCGAAATGGGATTTTTGAGGATGGGTGATTGATGGAAGATGCATGGATGGCTATGGAGGTAGGATGGGGGTCTAAAGTGACCCAGGAACTAATGGATGGAGTGGTGAGATGATATGTGGAAGGCTGATTTGGCCTTAAGGTAGTTGAGACAACAATGGAGAAGAAGGTAGGGTTACATGGGCAAGAGGATGGGTGTGAAGCGAGAAGCCTAGATATGGGATGAATCAGATGGCTCTGATGAAGCTTGACCATGTGAGTGAGTAATAGAGATGCCCTGCACAATGCACATTCAACCGAATCAATGAATTCTTGCAAACAAACTAAGTCCTAGCTAACTTAATCTAACTGTCAATGAAATGAATAAACAGCAGCCTTGTTTGGAAAGAGAACCATGTACATCACGTGAGCAAGAACATTCCGAAATATCTAAATGCATGACAAACTCCTACCAATCGATTCCCAAACATAAAAAGCTACTTTAACCAACAAAAACAACCAAAATAACAAAGCAAGATCTAAAGAGCATATTTTATTTTAAGAACGTAGCAAACACACATAAAGATAAACAAGGGAGGTACTGGGCGCTTGAGATGGGCCCAACCCCAAGAGCTACAGCCTCCCAAGAGAGATTTAGAGCTGGTGCAAAGCTGGATTCATCTTTATTAATCAAGAATGAAGAGTTACATCAAAATTTTCCACAAGGAGAGCTTGAGAATGAGCTGAAAGCAAAGCTAATCTATTGCCTACAAATCGAATTACAAAATGACTACAACAAGGCTATGAAATGACTAACTACTAGCTACTATCTACTGGCTAACTAGCTAACATCCACTGGCTAACCCAAATGAGGCCCTAAGCCTTCTTATTTATACAATTTGAGGACCCAACAGTCCTCCTAAAATTTAGGGACTCGGCTGCCCAAGACTTGGAGTTAACAGCAGTCCTACTTGACTTGCTTGGCTGCCCTTGTGCTGATTGATTCGGTGGCCCTTGAACTCCAAGCTGATGGTGGATAATTCGAGGTAAGGGCCCATAAATGAAGGGGACACCTTCCTACAAATCCTCTCCCTTGTCTTCCCACGAATTTGGCTGCCAAGTGCTCATTAAGACCTTCAATTTTGTCTCCAAGTTGACCAAAAAGGCTACACAAAGCACCCATTAGACTTGTTGGCATAATGACTAACCAAATTCACTCTATTAGCATAAATATAATCAAAAACATGCAATAAACTAATGAGAATGGTGGATTAAGTCAAATTAGGAGGTTAAATGAGCCCAAATAATTATCCATTTTTGGGGCTCATCAGGATACATACTGGGAGTTTCTAGTAAAACCACACAGCCAGTGAATGACCTTGCAGTGTTTAATGACCTCTACACAAAAGATGGTGCCAGCATTATCAGATGCCATATTTGTTGGCAATTAAAATCTACAATCAGCCAACCACCTCAGCTCAAGCCAATGATTGACATTTGCAACCTCATATGTCAAGTTAGCAGATTAACTTAGTTCAAGTTTAAGGAGCTAGTCATTAGTTTAATTCTATTTTTCGTCTTATTTTTTCCCACCCTGAGGAAGGTTGTTTGAAACCTCCTCAACTATTTTTGTAATAATATATTTTTGAGGCATATATTTTAGTATTTAAACCCCTCTCGTGAATTTAGAGAGGGGTCCAGAATTTTATCACAAGAACTTTTCAAGTCATTACACTTCTGTATTTTTTAGAAGGTTTTGATGAAATGAATGGAACATGATCTATTTTTCTTTGAATATCTAGCATGCTCTACTGAAATTAAGCAATACTTATGATTGTAATTTTATCTAGCATACTCTTTGAATATTGCAATTTTATCGTATGATTGTGTTTTATTTATGTATTAAGCAATACTTCTTCTATTGATTGCTTAATGTATGAAAGTCTGAACTATAGTTTTACATTATTGCACTTTTGTATAATGTTTTAGTTGTGATTCTGTTTTGAACACATAAATGATTTTATATGCGATATATTTCTCTCAATTGTTTTGTCTAACTATTTATCCAAAACAATTATCGATAAATGATTTCATTTCTTTTGGCAGTTGAATGATATTTATTACCAATTGTTGTGAGACATCATTGTAGATCGCATGTCTTATTTTATTCCCGGGTATATTTATAGTTAGATAATGCTATATTAAGATATATGCATGTGTTTAATAGTTAGAATAGATTATACTTAGTTGAATCATTCCCCGTTACATCTTATATCACACCATCAACATTATCAAATCAATCCTCTCTGGGTATCTGGTCCTGTTATCCCTAGTCGGAGCCACTACACCAAATGGAAAAGGAGTTTCTTTCAAGGTTCGAACCAAGTTGTTATCCCCCATGTTGTCACAGCAAATTTCGAGGCTTCAACGGAATTTTAAAGCCCTTGTCGAAAATGAAAAAGAATAAAAAATCAAGAGTCTTAGAATAGATAGAGGTGCACAATTTATTTCAAAAGAATTCAATGAATTTTGTGAAGCATATGGAATAAAAAGGGAACTTTATGTTGCTAGAACTCCACAACAGAGTGGTTGAAAGAAAAAATATATATGTACAAGAAATTGCAAGAACAATGTTGCGTGCAGCTAATTTACATCCTAAATTTTGGAGAGAAGCAGTTGGGGAAGCAGTATATACTATGAATAGAGCTCAACTTCAAACAAATAGTGACAAAACCCCATATGGATCATGGAGAGGAAGACCTGCTTCAGTAAAATATTTTAGAATATGTTTTCCATGATAACCCCTAAATAATTTTTGTTTAGTTTGATTTGGTCATTATAGTAGGGTTTGTTCATTTAGGTTCATGTGATACCTGTTAAAGGCTTCATTTAGTGTTTAAAAAGGTCATCATAACAAAAAGGGTCACCACTCCTTCCATTTTCGAAGTCATCATTTCATATTTTTGAATACCTACACTTTTACAGACTTTCGTAGCAAACACAGTTACGCAAAACTAGAATTTGCTACGAAAGTTCCTAACACTTCGTAGAAAAACGGTCTTCTCTAACACTTGTCTCACTATGAGAGTCTGTGGCTATGTAATTTTTTCTTGAAAATCATTATCATCATGGCGAAGGTATTGAGTTCTTATGCCTTTTGATCCCTGTGTCCTCCACTCCCTTTTAAATCACTTTTAACTCTCCCTTTCCCTTTATACCATCTTCTCTCATCAAAAAGTGCACAAGTGTTGTCATAGATTAGGGTTTGAGCTGTCAAAACAGGTTTAGTCGTGGTCTAGATGAGGTCTAGGTGTTCTAAGCTTGGTTGCAGGTGAAAAGGAAGCAGCTTACCAGCAACTCTCAATGTGTTAGCAAGCACGGGCACCAAGAAACACTACAAAGGATGGGTTGTGGTATGTTATGAACCCATAGACATGATGTTGCTTGAGGAAGACCCCGCTTTCATATTGTCATTTTCCAGCGTGGGGTGTCTTCGATTATGTCAAAAGTTGCAATGTTTTCATGCAAAGATCACCAAGGATTTTGCTCTCAATTTCACAGGATTTGGCACGAAGGTGGGCATTCTGAGCTTGAATGTATCTCCAAAAACCGTTTCTCATGCTACTAAAATACCAAGGTCAGGGGAAACATGGTCTAAAGCTGAGAAGTTCCAGTTGTAGAATTGTGATGAATTCTTGAAGGATGAACATCAAGGAATTGATATAATAGTGGGAATTACTAGGACCTATCTCAAAGAATATTATTCCAAGTTGTTGATGGTTACTTAGAAGTATTTTACATGTTAGGGAAGGTTTCATATGATCTACCAATATCACTTCAGGTTGCTTCTTCACTTCACATGTAAACAACCCATAGATATTCCTTTTTACCTATTCATAATTTTACGGAAGATGGCTAATAAGGTATAAGTTAAACCAGAGGCAAGTAGTACATTGTTTTCCATCACGGTCTTATAAAATTGTTAATAGTTGAAGAGCTGAATAAATTGAATATGGTCTGGCTTACATTTTTATTCCTAAGTGAATATGAACTAGATGCTGCTACCCCCTCTAGAAAATCTCCAAAATCCAAATGTGCAACACCTAGAATAGAACTCGGAACAAAGCAGCAACCTAGAGTATACCAAGAGTCAGTGGCAGAGAAGTAACCTATAATTCAGGCTTCTACAAGTGCTAAGAGGCTAATGACCAGAAGACAGAAGAAAGAACAGGAACAGAGTGAAAAGAAGGTAAGATTGATTGACTTACTAGAAGCCATAGACATTGAAGAAATCCCATATGAGCAGCCTGTAGAAGTGATCCCAACTTAAGCAAAGAAGAAAAGTAAGAGAGAAAAGAAATTGGATTTTACTCAAGAAGAGAAAGGTTTCATTTTCAGACCAAGGAAACTTGTCACAAGATCAATGCAGCAAGTGGAGAAGGTACCTGAAGCACCATTGAGAAAAACAAAGTTATCCAAGAAACCATTAAAGCAAAACAAGGGAAAGGAGATTGTTCAAGAAAAGAGTGAAATAGAAATCCTACAAGAATAGTTAAGGGAGGCCAAACAAGAAGTAATCAAGACCAAGCTAGAGTTTGATGCATACCAAAATGAAGTGTTGAAGCAAATATACTTTTATGATGAAATTGCAGACAAGTCTAAGAAGATGATTAAAATAACTTTGCCTCTACACAAAATGTTGGAACACATGTATAGGAGAAATATTCGGTTGCAAGAAAATATAAAAATTCTACAAGGACAAGTTACAACACTAGAAACTTAGATTGAGATGATCCAGGTTGAACTCAAGAAGAAAAAACTCAAGATTGTTGTTGAAGTAAATGGTACTCCATGATATGGAAAACTCTCCAATTTTTGTCTTTACTATACTTATTTCAGTTAACTCAGCTATATGTATAGTCAACATGGTGTTAGAAGTCATAAGGAGGCATTAAAATCATGGAGACTTGAAAAAATCAAAATTTTGCAACTTTCATAGAAACTACCCATAGTGAAGCTAAGTTTTTGCTATGAAACTACTGTAGCATTCCATAAGGGTTAAGGATGGTATAGAGTTTAGAAAAGGAAGTTCTTAAGGCTTATGTTTAGCTCATTAACATCAACAAAGACCTCAAAACCAGAATATGGAAGAAAAGTGTAGCCAAAAAGTGTTTTTCAAAGTCTCTACAAAAGTTTGCTACAAAATTTATGAAAATTTTGTTTTGCTACGAAATCGTGAAAAACTCTATTTTTCTGCCTTTTTGAAGATTTTTTATATCATACATTCAAGCTCTAGGTGGATTTCAGATGATGAAGGGTGTCCATGTCATCATGATAAGCTCCTATTTTTTAGCCTGTCAAGTTAGAAAATAGCCACATCTACAAATTAGCCACCTCATCAAGACAATCAGCATAAAGGGAAATTTAATTGATGTCTATCAACAGTCTGAATATTTAATGGCATTCCAACAAATCTAGCATGTTGTTGGCTTCGAACTTTATCTACATCAAAAAGAATTGGTTATGATTTTGAAGCTGGTAGAGTCCAAGTTGAGTCCAACTATTGTAAAATAGAAAATTCCTATGAGGACTCTGTTAGTTAGAAGAAAAGTAGGAGTATAACTCTAGAATAGTGGATTGAATTTGGCCCAAGTGGCAAGATATGTAAAGATATATTTTCTTTATAAATAGGTAGGTTTTTTACTTTGAGAGGGGTTGATGAACAATGTGAAGAACTGACCCTTTTTGCAGCTACTTTGTTTATTTGCCTGAGATTCATTTCATGGCTTTTATGGTTTTTATCAAGATTGTCTTATAGTTTCACATAGTGTCTTGATCACTTGGAAATCTCATTAAACTGCTCCAATTTCCTTCATATAATATGTATGATTGTAGATGTTCATTTGTGTCAATTTAAAAGCTATAGATGCCTCAGCTTCCATTAAGCTTTCCTTTTTTATATCTCTGTAGTTTGACTCCATGCCCAATGGTAGTAGTAATAATGTTTTTATTCACCTACAAAAACACAAAAAGAAATCAGAGTTAGTCATTTGACTGTATCAATTATTTCAAGAAAATTTGATAATATTTGAGAGAGCCCTCTTAGATTGGAAGGACTAACTTCCAATTCAAGTGGTTTGAAATAGCTACACTAGGTTAAAATTTGAAGAAACCCAATTCTTTCGAGCCCAGTAATAACATTTTGGTGCGTCTGTCAGAAGATGAAAAGCTCCTTTTCCTAGATTTTCTTTGATTCTCTTCATTCTGATTCCTGAGGGTAACAAGAAAACAACATTTTCTAAAGGTTGTGATATTACCCTAGAGACTCCAATATCAAAAGATCCAGAAGATCAAAGCTTCATGGTGACTCCACTGCTTGAATATCAGTAGCTTGAAGAATTTTCGAGATGAGTTCTACTGCAAGAAGAAATATCAGGTATGCTCCTATGGATTGGTCTCACATCTATGGTTTTCCAAATCCTATGCCTTGTGTTGATTGGTCAACTCATCTTCCCATCTTCAAAGATGAAAATAGAGATGATGCTAGTCTTCATTTGGTTAAATTCCATTTACATATATGTAGACTGAGGGTTGAGTTTCCTGAGGATTATCTCATGAAGATGTTTATGGCTACCCTAGAAGACAAAGCTAGAGTATGGTATGAAGGGTTTCCATCAGGAAACTTGTGTTCTCTTAAAGATTTCCATAGAACAATTTTTGGACATTATGGAAAGTCTCATTCTTCATCATCACTGTTTTAAGACTGTTGTAATTTTTGGAAAGGTTTCATTCAATATATCAAAAGTATTAATGATGATCTAGAATGTATGGATGATGATGAGATATTAGAGGAACTTTATGATTTTTCTTCTCAATATAGTTGTCATGATGATCAAGAAGTTTTCCAACAAGCAGATGTCTCTTCTCTAGTTGAATATAAAATGGATCAACAATTTGACAGTCAAGTCATAGTACATGAAATCCATGAGGATTTGCAGCTTTGTCAATCTATATGCAGTCAAAGGTATGAGCCAAATCATTTAAATTGTTTTTCAACCCATTTCTTTTCTGATATTTTATGTCAAGAAGAAACTCCTCAAGATCAGGTTGTTGAAAATACATGCATGAAAATGCTGAACAATGAGGTAACATGTGATGAAAGTTGTCTACCCAGACAAGAACTTTTCTCTATTGAAAAGCATAATGATGTTCTTGTGATTAAAGTGCATGAAAGTTCACTTTTAGGTAAACCTGAGTTACATGAAGAGTTTAATATACAGGTTTTACTTATTCTATTTGGGAATCATCAAAATGACATGGATGATTTGCATAAAGTTGTTTGTATATGAGTTGTAAGTGTTTATAATCAAGATGATAGTCCTCAAGAAAAACTACCAAATGTTATATCTGATTTGTTTGATAAGCAAAAGATTAGTTTTGAGCCACACGATATGGATGTTATGTTTGAAGATGTTCAAGGATTTATGGATATTTTTTTTATTTACATGGAAGGGAATACAAATCTATTGTTGTCTTTTTCTTAGATGATGTTCTTGGAATTAAATATATAGGACAAAAGAAGCCATCGATTATGAATAAATTCAGGCCTCATGGTTTTACTCATCAAGAAGAGGTGATTTTTCATGATTATCAAGGTCGTTTGGTAAGTCTATTCCAGTCATCAATAAAGGTGGAGGTTCTTTCATTTATAAGATCAAGTGATGGATTCTGTTTTTATTCTGAGTTTCCAATAGATGGTTCACTTAAATACAATCAAGGAGCCCAGGTGTTGGATCAACTCTTTATCTTGTTATACTGGAGGTTTCATATTGCTTGAATTTGCAAGTGGATTTTCAGATGTTAGAGTAGAGTTATTGGTACATAAATAAGCTTGTTGGGCAAGAATTTCCTTCAGATTTAGGCTACATTTTGCAATTGTCAGTTTTAGTTTGTACAACAGTTTGATATCACATTGTAGCAGTGGTAGTTGGTTTCCAGTTGGTTTGTAGTGTTCTTTTCAGTTTGGTGAGTGGGTTTGAATGTAGTCTTCAAATTTGGATCAGCCCAATGGTTAGGCAATTGGTCTATTGGTTCTTTGTTGCACCACAAGGGCACAACACCCCCATTAAAGCCATTGTTATCCATGATAACCCCTAAAAAAAATAATTTTAGTTTCATTTGGTCATTATAGATAGGTTTTGTTTGTTTAGGTTCATGTGATACCTATTAGAGGGTCCATTCAGTGTTTAAAAAGGTCATCATAACAAAAAGGGTCACCACTCCTTCCATTTTCGAAGTCATCATTTCATATTTTTGAGGTCTGACACTTTTACAGACTTTCATAGCAAACACAGTTACGCAAACCCAGAATTTGCTATGAAAGTTCCTGACACTTCCGTAGCAAAACGGTCTTCTCCAACACTTGTCTCACTACGATAGTTTGTGGTTGTGTAATGGTTTTGTTGAAAATCATTATTCGTCATGTCAAAGGTACTGAGTTGTTATGCCTTTTGATCCTCATGTCCTCCACTCCCTTTTAAATCACTTTTACCTCTCCCTTTCCCTTTATACCATCTTCTCTCATCAAAAAGTGCACAAGTGTTGTCATATATTAGTTTTGAGCTGTCAAAACAGGTTTAGTCATGGTCTAGGTGAGGTCTAGGTGTTCTAAGATTGGTTGCAGGTGAAAAGGAAGTAGCTTACAAGAAGTTATCAATGTGTTAACAAGCATGGCCACTGGGAAACAGTACGAAGGAGGGGCTTTGGTACGTTATGAACACACAGACATGAAGCTACTTGAGGTAGACCCCACTTTCATACAATCATTTTCCAACATGAGGTGCCTTCAATTTTGTCAAAAGTTGCAAGGTTTTCATGCACAGATCACCAACGATTTCATTATCAATTTCACTGGAGCTGGCACAAAGGTGGACATTCTGAGCTTGAATGTATCTCCAAACACCATTGCTCATGCTATTGAAATCCCAAGGTCAGGGGAAACATGGTTTAAAGTTTAGAAGTTCCAACTGCAAAATTGTGATGAATTCTAGAAGGATGAACATCAAGGAATTGATATAACAGTGGGCATTCCTAGAACCTATCTCAAAGAACATTATTCCAAGTTGTTCATGGTTATTCAGAAGTATTTTACATGTGAGGGAAGGTTTCATATGGTCTACCAATATCACTTCAGGTTGTTGCTTTACTTCACAAGTAAACAACCCTTATATATTCATTTTTACCTCTTTAGAAGTTTAGGGAAGATGGTTGATAAGGTACAAGCTAAACCAAACGCAAGTAGTACCTTTGTTTTCTGTCATGGTCTTATAAAATTGTTAATAGCTGAAGAGCTTAATAAATTGAATAGGGATCAACTCATGTTTTTATTCCTAAGTGAATATGAACTAGATGCTACTACCCCCTCTAGAAAAACTCCAAAATCTAAATCTACAACACCTAGAATAGAACAACATCTTGGAACAGAGTAGCAACCTATAGTAGAACAACAGTCAGTGGTAGAGCAGCAACCTATAATTCAGGCTTCTACAAGTGCTAAGAGAAGAATGACCAGAAGACAAAATAAAGAACAAGAACAGAGTCCAAAGAAGGGCAGATTGATTGACATACTAGAAGCCATAGACATTAAAGAAATCCCATATGAGCAGCCTGTAGAAGTGATCCCAACTGAAGCAAAGAAGAAAAGAAAGAGAGCAAGGAAATTGGATTTTACTCAAGAGGAGCAAGGTTTCATTTTCAGTCCAAGGAAACTTGTCACAAGATCAATGTAGTAAGTGGAGAAGGTACCTGAAGCACCATTGAGAAAAATAGGGTTATCCAAGAAACCATCAAAGCAAAAGAAGGGCAAGGAGTTTGTTCAAGAAAAGAGTGAAATATAAATCCTACAAAAAAAGTTAAGGGAGGACAGACAAGAAGTAATCAAGACCCAACTGGAGTTTGATGCATACCAAGATGAAGTGTTGAAGCAAATAAACTTTTATTATGAAATTGTAGACAAATCTAAGAAGGTGATTTAAAGAACTCCGCCTCTACACAGAATGTTGGAAAACATGTACAGGAGATATAGTTGGTTGCAAGAAGATAGAAAAAGCCTACAAGGACAAGTTACAACACTATAAACTCAGATTGAGATGATCCAGGTTGAACTCAAGAAGAAAAACCTCAAGATTGTTGTTGAAGTGTATGGTACTCCATGATATGGAAAAATTTCCAATTTTTGTATTTACTATACTTGTGTCTGTTAACTCAGCTATATGTATAGTCAACATGGTGTTAGAAGTCATAAGGACGCATTAAAATTATGGAGACTTGAAAAAATTGAAATTTTGCAACTTTCATAGCAACTGCCCATAGTGAAGTCGGGTTTTTGCTACGAAACTGTTGTAGCATTCTATAAGGTTTAAGGATGGTCTAAAGTTAAGAAAAGGACATTCTGGAGGCTTATGTTTAGCTCATTAACATAAACAAAGACCTCAAAACCAGCGGATGGAAGAAAAGTGTAGCCTAAGAGTATTTTTCAAAGTCGCTACGAAAGTTATAAAAATGTTGTTTTGCTATGAAATCATGAAAAAAATATGTTTTCTGACTTTTTGAAGATTTTTTATATCAGACATCCAAGCTCCAGGTGGATTTCATATAATGAAGGTTGTCCATGTCATCATGATAAGCTCCTATTTTTCAGCCTGCCAAGTTAGCAAATAGCCACATCTACAAATTAGCCATCTCATCAAGACAATCAATATAAAGGGAAATTTAATTGATATCTATCAACAGTTTGAATATTTAATGGCACTCCAACAAATCTAGCATGTTGTTGGCTTCATTTATCCACATCAATGATTCGAATGGAAAATGGCATCAACCCATGGTAGTCATCCACCCATGTTATTCATCCACCCATGGTATTGTAAGTGGCATCCACTCATGGTATTTATCCACCCATGGCATTGTAAGTGGCATCCAGCCATGGTATTCATTCACCCATGGTATTTTCCCATGGTATTGTGACATCCACCCATGGTATTCATTCACTCATGGAATTGACCCATGGTATTGTGACATCCACCCATGGTATTCATTCACCCATGGAATTGACCCGTGGTATTGTGACATCCACCCATGGTATTCATTCACCCATGGTATTATACCTGAAAAATACTATAAGTAACAAGTCGCATTTTGAAAAAGAATAGATGGTCTGCCACAATGTAGCCTTTATAGTTATTATCAGTTTTAATAAAAAGTTTCTTTGTGGTTTTATTTACTTTTTTCTGTCATTTTCTTTCTAGCATTGCAATTCTTCAAATCTTGGGGGCCTCCCCCACAAGATCCATTTCAATCTTTTAGATATTGGGGGCCTCCCCCCGAGATCCGGATCAATGGTATCAGAGCAAGTTGCAATTCCATGGGAATGAGGGTTTCATGCATATTTCAGTTTCAAATTTTTCAGCAATATTCAACAAACTTCAGGCATGTGCTACATCTTCCATAGAGCATTTTCTTGGGCCAAGCAGGAAGAATTTTTCTTTTTTCATTTTTTTGCAGATCAGATATGAAAAATTTGGTACAAAATTTACAAAAACAAATACCACATCTGTATTCCTTGCGAAAAAATACCAAAATTCAAAAAAAAAAATCAGCCGAATCAGAGTCTGGATGATGGAGATATCGTTGATTTAAAACCAACGATATTGTAGATTTTTTTTCTGACGACAACTGTTGGACGACGACTCTCCTATATTTTTTTGCAGTTTTCATGCATAATTTCAGAACAATGATTATAGATCTGAGTTCCTCTCGAAAAATCACCCAATTTCAAAAAAAAAATGGGTCGAATCAGAGTTCGGATGTGGGAGATATTGCTGATTTAAAATCAGCGATTTTTTTAGAACTCTTGTGATGGCAGAACTGTTGCAGCGCGAATATGAGATTTCAGAGTGTTCAGATAAGGATTTCCAACACATGGGAAGATACAAAATGGTCCTTCTACCTCCAAAAACAGGTTATAATAAATATTCTAAGTTATATTGATCGAGTTATGTCCATTTTAATTCTGGAGCAACATTCAGAGTGGGTTCCCATTGGAGACATGCCCTACCACCCCACTTTAGTAGGCACTTGCTTCACATTCATCAGTTTCAGCATAGCAGCATTCAAATTGGGTTACTTGGAGACATGACCTCCCACCCCAGGCCATGTAGGCACCTACTACTTCATCAACAACCAATATCATGGTTATGGGTCAACTGCACAAAATCCTTGTCATCGAAGTCCATTTGCTAGGCCACACATTGTTAATATCACAATTGGTCACAAGCATTACAGGTTATCTCTATCCCTGGATCTTTGTTTGTCATGGTTATGGGTCATCCACAAACCCACACTTCATCGAAGTCCATTTGCTAGGCCACACACTTTCAATATCACAGTTGGTCACAAGCATTACAGGGTATCTCTATCCTCGGATCTTCATTCATCATGGTTATGGGTCATCCACAAGCCCACACTTCATTGAAGTCCATTTTCTAGGCTGCACAATGTCAGTATCGCAGTTTGTCACAACCATTACAGGGTATCTCTATCCTTGGATATTTGTTCATCATGGTTATTGGTTAACCACATAAAACCCTTCTTTTTAGTGGCTCTTCATATTCAACAAAGGCTTCACAGGAGAGAACTTCACGCAATGGGGACCATTGCTTCTTAAGGAGGGTGGAATGATCCGAATGGAAAATGGCATCAACCCATGGCATTCATCCACCCATGTTATTCATCCACCCATGGAATTTACCCATGGTATTGTAAGTGGCATCCTCTCATGGTATTTATCCACCCATGGTATTGTAAGTGGCATCCACCCATGGTATTCATTCACCCATGGTATTTTCCCATGGTATTGTGACATCCACCCATGGTATTCATCCTCTCATGGAATTGGCCCATGGTATTGTGACATCCACGCATGGTATTCATTCACCCATGGAATTAACCCATGGTATTGTGACATCCACCCATGGTACTCATTCACCCATGGAATTGACCCGTGGTATTGTGACATCTACCCATGGTATTCATTCACCCATGGAATTGACCCATGGTATTATACCTGAAAAATACTATAAGTAACAAGTCGCATTTTGAAAAAGGACAAATGGTCCGTATAATGTAGCCTTTATAATTATTATCGGTTTTAATAAAAAGTTTCTTTGTGGTTTTATTTACTTTGTTCTGTCATTTTCTTTCTAGCATTGCAATTCTTCAGATCTTGGGGGCCTCCCCCATAAGATCCATTTCAATCTTTTAGATATTGGGGCCTCCCCCATAAGATCCATTTCAATCTTTTAGATATTGGGGGCCTCCCCCCGAGATCCGGATCAATCAAAAAGAAGTGGTTATCATTTTGAAGCTAGTAGAGTCCTAGTTGATTCCAACTATTTGAAAATAGAAAATCCCTATGAGGACTTTGTTAGTTAGAAGAAAAGTAGGAGAAGGACTCTAGAATAATGGATCGAATTTGGCCCAAGTGGCAAGATATGTAAAGAGATATTTTCTCTATAAATAGATAGGTTTTCGACTTTGAGAGGGGTTGATGAAGAATGTGAAGAACTGACCCTTTGTAATATTTTGATCCTTTAATATAAATTTGTAGCTACTCTGTTTATGTACCTGAGATTCATTTCATGGCTTTTATGGTTTTTATGAGGATTGTTTCCAGTTTCACATAGTGTCTTGATTACTTGGAAATCTCATTAAACTGCTCCAGTTTCCTTGATATACTATGTATGATTGTAGATGCTCATTTTTGTCAGTTTAAAAGTTATAGATGCCTCAACTTCCATTAAAATTTGTTGTTTTCTATCTTTGTAGTTTGACTACATGTCCAATGGTAGTAGTAATCATGTTTTTGTTCACCTACAAAAACACAAAAAGAAATCAGAGTTAGTCATCTGACTGTTTCAATTATTTCAAGAAAATTTGATAATATTTGAGAGGGCCCTCTCAGATTGGAAGGACTAACTTTCAATTCAAGTGGTTTGAAATAGTTACACTAGGTTAAAGTTTGAAGCAGCCCAATTCTTTTTAGCCTCGTGAAAAAAGAATATTTGGGAGAAAATTCTTTATGAAAATTAATGATTATTCTCCTTGAAAATCTCTCAAGTTGATGAAGGAATATTTTTTGGGTATTCCACTAGAAGCAAAGCCTACAAATGCTATAACAAACGACTACGAAATTAGTTGAAAGCATTGATGTAAATATTGATGAATCCCTTCCTAAAAGGGAAGTCAAAATTAGTGAAGAAGATTTTGTTCTTGAAGAATTTGAAGATGATTCTACAAAAGAAGAAAAGGAGAAAGAAAGACAAAAGGAATCTTCTCAAACTCCATCAAGAGTAAAATTCTTTCAAAAGCATCATTTGGAAGAAAATATTATTGGTGATGTAGATGGTGGAATACAAACCCGAAGAAGGATGAAAAATACACCAAAAAAGAGTGATATTTCCCTATTATCTATGATAGAACCAAAAAAAAATACCAAGCTAGAAAGGATCCTCATTGGATAAAAGCTATGGAAGAAGAAATGTATCAAATCGAAAAAATGAAACATGGGCACTAGTGCCTCATCTAAAGGATAAAAATATTATTGGAACCAAGCGAGTGTTCAAAAAAAAAAATGAATGAAGATGGACAGATCATTAGAAATAAAGCAAGGTTGGTGTGCAAAGGATATTCACAAGTTGAAGGAATTGACTTTGAAGAAACCTTTGCCCCTGTAGCTTGATTGGAAGCTATAAGAAGGTTCTTGGCATTATCTTGTTCAAAATGTTTCAAAGTTTATCAAATGGACGTGAAATCAACCTTTCTAAATGATGAACTAAAGGAAGAAGTTTACATGGAACAACCAGAAGGATTCGATTTAGTTGAAGGAAAATATTTTGTTTGCAAATTAAGGAAGGCCTTGTATGGACTAAAACAAGCTCCAAGAGCTTGGTACACTAAACTTGATCATTATCTTCAACAACAAGGCTTCAAAAGAGGAGTAGCTGGAAGCAACCTTTACATGAAGATAGATAAAAATTGTTTATTAATCACACTTGTGTATATTGATGACTTGATATTTGCCAGCAACAATGATGAGATGCGTCTTGAATTTTCCCAAAATATGTATAAGGATTTTGAGATGTCAATGATTGGTGAACTATCCTACTTTCTTGGAATTCAGATAACTCAAACTAAATCACAGATGTTCATATCACAAAAAAATAGCTTAGAAACATGCTCAAACGATTTGGGATGGAAGAATGTGCTATTATGAGCACGCCTATGACTACAAGTTGCAAGCTGAGGAAAGATAATGAATCACCTTCAGTGGATGCTACTCTTTATAGATCAATGATTGGAACAATTCTATATCTGATAGATTCATGACCAAAAATTATGCAAGCAGTAGGAATGGTGGAAAGATTTCAATCAACTCCCAAAGAATCCCATTTGATGGCAGTAAAAAGAATTCTCAGATATCTGAAAGGAACTCCTGATTATGGACTATGGTATCCTAAGAGCACCAAACTTACCTTAACAGCATATACTGATGTAGATTGGGCAGGAAGCGTAGATTATAGAAAGAGTACCAGTGGGAATGCATTCTTCATGGGAGATTTTCATGTATTTTGGCTTAGCAAAAAGAAATCATCAATATCTCTTTCTACAATAGAAGCAGAATACATAGTTGTTGCAGATTGTTGTACACAAATCTTATGAATGAAGGAAGCTTTGAAAGATGTCAATATAGAAACGAATCAACCTATCATCATATACTGTGATACACCAGTGTCATCAGCATTTCAAAAAATCCAATTTTATATTAAAAAACAAAACATATTCCAATCAAGTTCCATTTCATCCGAGAACAAGTTACTGAACAGAATGTCAAAATGGAATATGTCAACACCAAAGAACAAATTGCAGATATCTTTACAAAACCCCTACCATGAGAAGCATTTGAATATCTTCACCAAAAGACGTGGGTCATTTCTCTTTCATCCCATTAGAAGTACCTTATTCAAGAAAAGGGGAAGAAACATCACAGGGGGAGTTGCATACCAAAGGATGTATCTTGAAAAGGGGAGCACTATATGAAGTTGCTATTGATGTCAAAGGGGGAAAGAATGTTGAAAATAAGACAATATTGCCATTAATGACAAAGGGGGAGATTGTTGTACAAAATTGTCATTGGTGTCAATACAATGACTACAATAACATCATTATTGTATATGATCAAACCCTAACTCTAACCATGTTCATCATGAAAACCCGAAATCTAACACTAATAAAGACCCTAAATCTTACCCTAATCCTAAATAAATATATTAAGAAAAGGCTAAATTTCTAAACCCTAACCCTAATGCTAATCCTAATCCTAATCCTATACGCATATTATAAATACCTTTAATTTATTGCCATACAATAAAATAAACCTTAACAATACATGTTAAACGCATTAAAATTAAGTTGGGCATACAAACCACACATTACGCTTGCTGGGCATGCATTACACGGTTTGTTTGATACATATTAACCACATTAAAATTAAATTATTTGTCATACATTACGTTTGGAATACATTAATTAAATAATTTGTTTTACGTACATTACGGTCCCATATATCAAACACTTCGTTTGCCATAACATGCATACACTAAAGTCGAATAGATGTGTCTCCTCGAAACATCATGATGGCTCCTCCAAACCTTATGAAAAAAAAAAATGCGATGTGTATATATATATCGACTGAAATCATTCGATGAAAGCGTGTCTAGTCGCCACATAACATATGCGTATTACTGGATGTCATTTCCATCTTGGTTTTGTGATCACACTTAAATAATTACTGAAGTTATACTCTCCAGTAAAATAGTGGCACATTTTTTTGCTGACTTATGAAGGTTTATTGAATACATTGTAACAGAATTACAGTGACAGACCTATGAAGACACCCATTGCAAACAATGTTGAGGTTGTTTGGTTACCTTCCTTTTACTATTTAAATCTGGAGGATTGGCATCTTATATCTGTCAAGTTGGTGCTTCACTGAGAGGATTCGTGCCCTCACCAAGATTGGAATCTTGGGAAGTTATTCAAGGTTGGAGACTTGAAATATTTTTACAAGTTGGAGTTTGTCATAATTGTATTAGAGGATTGGTGTTCTCAACAATATTATTAATAAAAAAATATTTCTTGTTTATTATCTTTTGGTTGATAAATTGTGAAAAATATTAACTGGTATTAGTAAAAATGAAACACTGATTCATCCCCCTCTGAGTATTTCCAACAATGTTGTAGGAACGACTGCATTTTTTAGAATAAAGCACCATATCCAAGATCCATCTCCCTGAAAATTGTGGCTTACTTTCTTGAAATAAGTCCATATAGACACATTTGTCATAAGTGTTGATTGATTTTCAAGAACCTTGATAATTTTTTTAGTTGGTTTGTTTGACAAATCCTCTACGAATGGAGAGTGTGGGTGTGGATCTATTATCATCTTTTGACCATCCTAGAACTTCCATTTCTTTTAGTCAGGGGGATCTGGCACCAATGTTAGCGCAGAGGTGCTAGCTCTATGGGGGGTGATACATTGTTTAACTAGGTTTGTTGTTGAGAACATATTGATCATTGGGGACTCGAAGACAATTATTGATTGGGCCAAGACCCATTCCACATTGGATGTGTCATCATTATTACATTGGTTGGAGCAAATTAAATCCATGATGGTAACATTCAACTCAATCTCCTTCTGCCACATTTTCCTTAAGCATAATGTTATGGAAGACTTACTCTCCAAGCGAGGGGATTTTGTCATTCTTGGGCAAATTTGGTTTGATTTCATTGTCAACAGATCTATCTTCAATTCAGGGACTTTTTTCTTCTAACAATGGATTTGTTTTTGTTCCTTTTTGGAACATGCCTTGTTCTGACCTGTTATTTATCATTCATATCTTTCTTATAGTAGCGTGTCATTTTTTTGGTATGGCTTTTTCTCTATATTGGTTACATTTTTATCTAGGTCATGCTTCATTAGAGGAATCTTTGGCCCTCGACTCAAGACATTTTCTCTTTGCAATTCCATAGACCTATCTTTCTCAGTCTTTGAAGAAAATTGTGACTAATAGATGTATACAAAAACTGGCATACGTAAGTTTCTTTTGTTTAATCAATTGAAGAAGTTTTTTTTTTTCTTTTTGAAAAATATAGATGTTGAGATGGAGGATTCCCATCCACAAAAGAGGAATAAAATTCAAATAGAGGATATAGAATACATACAAATGAAATTAATAGTAAAATTCAAATAGAGGATAAAGAATACATACAAATGAAATTAATAGAAGGACCTTCAAATGAGCCTGGTTTTCAAATGCAGTTTAGAAATCCAAGGCACACCACTTCCTCTTCTATTTGCACTGATTTGGTAGCATTCACAATAAAAGAGACACCTTCTTCATTTGGAACTTTGCAGAAGAATTATCAACAAATTAAAGAAAGGAGTTATAAAATGAGAATGAATATGGTAACACAACATCAA
Source organism: Pinus tabuliformis (assembly GCA_031772625.1). NCBI lineage: Eukaryota > Viridiplantae > Streptophyta > Pinopsida > Pinales > Pinaceae > Pinus > Pinus tabuliformis. The sequence goes on from CM062807.1 coordinate 1,147,556,964, forward strand.
GACCTTATTGAAAAAACACAAAATATGAGGTGAAATCATTAAGGAAGAAGTTAAAAATGCTTGGGACTAAACACACTCAAAAAATTGAGTTGGTTCAGGTTGAAAAAGAAAAAGAAATATTAATAGGAGAATTAGGTGATGGAAATAAAGAGATCTTTTTTTTTGTGGGAATAAGTGCAGAGAATAATATAGTCAATTAAAAATCATGTTTGCACCATTATGGTTCCAGCTCAATCAGATGACCCCTCAGAGAAATTGACAAAGGTCATGGCAGAGCTCAGAATTTTAGAAGTTGAACTAAAGAAAACCTAATATGATTTGGTTGTGGTATTCAAGGACCCTAGTTATTTGATGCAAGGTACGGTGGGAAACATTCCACCATATATTACCTAGGATTCCATTTATCATATCATGTTCCTACCATCTTCCAACCAATTTTACAATTAGAATGTACAACATTTTTCGTTGGCTAAATATGGAAAACAAGGATTTGTTGCCTCTATTCTATGTTGCAAAATAAAATAAAAAATGTATAAAAAATATGACAACATCACCAATGTGTTAGGATTTACAAATTAGAAGTCTCTTCCTATTTATACATTAAGTAAGAGACCTTTGAAATGTGTGTGGAACATTCCATCTCACATAGCATGAAGTACATCCTCATTAAATTTGGGTTGGCAGTAACTCATCCTCATTAAATTTCTATTTTATGGCTAATCCAAATTGGATTTATTTTGTAGCGTAAAAGGCGGGGATTGTGTGACTCAAATAAATGCAGACCAGGACTAGTAATCACTAATTGAATAATATACAATTATAATCAATCAGATTAGCCAACAAATGAAGCTTGGGTATGCATTTTAGTGAAGCAAGGAAATTTTGGCCAGCTTCACAAAAATTAATGCCCAACCTTCATTTCAAGGTCAAATTGAATGATTCAACTTGGAGAGTATTTTTTTACTGATAAGAAACATTAATACAATTAAATATATTTAATTTTTCAGATATATATTTTTTTTGTTCAAGAATACTCCAAATTGCATGGATTTCATAGGGTAAAAGGCAAGGTTTGTGAGTCTCAAACAAATGCACTCCAGGACCTTTAATTAATTGACAGTGATATACTGAGCATTCCATATTATGGGTTTGAAAAACTGTAATTCATATTTGTGGTGTAACAACACCCTAATGGGCCTCAGTCTTGTGGTGTAATAAGGCCCTATTGGTCCCCAGATCTAGATGTCCCTCCCAATGCCGCCACTCGCCTAAGGACAGAATGACGGTGCCCTCCACTTGACCTTCATCAACTCTGCCATGTCTTTTCAAGCGTTCATGCGTCTATATATTTAGATCTCTCATGCGAATGTCTTCAATTCCCTCCCCGCTCCTCCTCCCAACATATTAACCCAAGGTATTATAGCCACCCCTCTCTTCTTTCTCCTGACAACCACCTCTCTCACATTCTGGTCTCTTTCAACCTATTTATCCTTTCCTGCTACCATTGATACCTCTCCACTCTTCATTTATCCTAATGACTCCATTTTTTGCACCATGAGTAGAGAAAGGGGCAGGAGTCTTCATGCTAGTAACGACAGAGGAAAATTTCACTCGAACACCTCCCCTCTCATAAAGGAAGACTAGATAATGTATGACTATGTTATCCATCTCCACATCTATCACCAAGTTTTCGATTTGGACACTCAAGAAGATCATTGGGGTCACAACACTCTCTCATTGCTCTGCAATATTATAGATCGCCATCTCATCGCTAATATTTCGGCTATTAATTCCCATACCACCACCTTCTTGCGATATCTATCCCGTGACCTTCACATCAAATTCCCTCCCAACGTCCCCTCCTCCTCCTCCCATTGACCATCCACTTTTGTCTTTGTGTCCATAGAAGAAACACCTCCCCCAACTAGTATGGCTATTGGTAGTCGCCCTTCCCTAGTTCATGGGCATTAGGTAGATGTTGCACATGTGAAGCACAATCAAGTGAAGAATCCACCGCTATCTCCTCCTTGTCTAAGCTCATATGGGTGTTACATTATTAAAGGGACTCATGTTGAAGCGAATATGCCTAGCCCTCTTAGCGATGGTCGCAAGAAGCCACAGCAAGTAAATGCACCCCTGGGCCATCACAGAGCCAGCTAAGCACTCACAATTTTCCTCTCGCAATGATTTTTTTAATGTTTTTGACTTCTCTTCAAGATCTATCTCTTGTTGGCTCGGTCCCACCACAAAATGAGGGTTCTAAATTTTGTAATGTTCAAGGAAAACATTGTTCTGATGATTCATTACACAAGACTTGATTTTCAAATTCTAGGAAGGTTCTATGTTTTCTCTCTCCAAGGGTAGAGAACCTTGATGGGTGACAGGCGACGACCCCCCAAGATTTTTTTCATGTACTATATGTATATTTCCATGTTAATATAATGTCACTACTACATAAGGGCGGAAATTCCAACGATAGAATCTGGTGGAACTGATAAAATCGGAAAAAGTGTCGAAAGTGTTGTAGCTCCTAGAGACAACCCCAGGGCTGAAGAGAAGCGCCATTGCCTAGGAAACCTTACTGTGCCTTAAGTATTTATTCATCAGAAACAATATTTAGCTACAAACCTATGAAATATGGTCCTGTCACCCTACTTAGAAGCAGATTCAATCTACACTTAAACAATATGTCATTCCTAAGGCATAATGTTCAATTATGGTGGCCTACACGCATAGAGTGCAGTTTTTTAAACTGTTGTATTATATGCAATGAAATAATGCAAGATAGAAATTCAGTGCATAGGGCTAGCAATAGAACCTTGTACACTAAATTCCAGTAGAATTATGTAAGGGACAAAAGGAATGCATTCAAAAACCATGGAGCGCATTTTAAGGCCATCAATATTACATATTACAGGCACCGTTTGTCATAACATAACGTAGGTAAATGTAACGTAGAAGAATGATTTCCAACAACTACAATTACATGAGTTTTGAGAGGAAAGAAACACATATTAAAATGACAAACAAAGATAGAATCACATACTCCACATATTAGTACCTGGAATCACCAAAAACGTCTTCATAAATCTTCAATAACAACATACATCTCATAAAGCTTTAGAACTTGCAAAACTTGTAGAAAATTAAAGCCTTTGGAATGAAAAATTGAACACTTGCTAATGATTTCTTCTTCCCTTCTATAGGGAGATGCTAAACAAAAATAGTTACAAAATTATCTTGAAGTGCTACAACTATCTAGGATAGTCAGTTGTGCAAGCATGCCAATGGCCTAGTTGTCCTAATTATTACATAACAAACTTGATTCCTTCTTGAAAATAAAATATTTACAAAATTAAAATATTTCAATTGTATTTCATGATTTCCAAATCATGAAAATATTCAGTGTTTCCTCGCTAGATCTATTGAAGTGGACCCATGCTCCACTACCCGGACTTGTGGTGGGTTAACCAGTTGGTCACACCTTTTCCATAGCATTGGATCTAGTGTGGGAGTGTGAATAAGAGAACTATAATCCATCCTTAAGTTTGTGATCTTAGTGTAATTTAGCCTCACAAAGAACAAGGTCTTCACAAGCCACAACAATTGAAAATTTCTCTTTAGATAGTTTACTATGGTTTTTCCCTTGAGAGTGGTGGTATTTTCATGTGATGAGTCTACCTTGCTCTTGGTTTCAACTAGTGATCTGTTTTTGTGTGATTAGTTTTGTTGTGCTAATAATAATTACAGATGTATATATATATGCTTTCTTATTTTTCTTTATGCTGAGGTTTCATTAGTTGTTTTTGCATACAATTAGGTAAATTTCTATAAGTTTAAAGTGACATTCATGAGAAAAATAGCTTCAAAAACAAATATTGAACAGCAAACATGTACAATGCAGCAAACCATCAAAGAGACACGTTAACACATTGTTTTGATGAAGGAGCTCAACCCTCCTGGGCTACATCTCCTTGGTCCAGCTTCCATGGCTTCGGCCTCTGTATTAACTCAATGTGGCAAAAATGTTATTTAAAAATATCTATGGCTCCTGATACCTACACCAATGTGTTCAGAATGTCCAAATTAGCTAAGAACACCTCTTTCTGAGCTCAATTTGGTCGAAAATTGACTTCTCTAGAGCTCAATTAGCCTTTTCCTACATTTTCTCCTCTAAATCTGGAACATCTCTAGTTAGTGCCACTAAAATTGGTGGTAGGCCTGAATTTAGGGGCACCGCCAAAATCACCGCCAGTTTAACTACAACTAACTAATATATAAATTGTGCTTAATTAATGCAAAACTGGATTAGTGCTAAGCCTAACCATGACTTTTGGTGGCAATTGTGGACTGTTCACATGGAGCAGTTAATGTCGTGATTATGGAGGAGTTGGTTACCTTGACCGTCGAGGTTATGGCCTTGTTCACATGTGGAACTGTTAACCATCGCATTGAATGTTGAAGCGGAACCACCGGGTTAAATGACCGTCGAAGGTTTTGTTATGCAGCGTTCACATGTTAACTGTTTAGTGCTTGGTGGATAGTCGTTGGAGCTTGATTGCAACCGCTTCAATTTTATGGAGTTTTTTTCACATGGGGGGAGGGTTGGCCCTCCCCTAACTGGCAAACTCCATCCCAATACAACATAAATATATGCGAAGAACTTAGTGGTTAATAACCACTGTATAGAGCGGATGGTTAAGGCTTAAGGTTGGTATATGTAGGTCGTGGGTTTGACCCTGACCACCGCCAATAAATTTTTCTCTATAGTTAGACAACAATCCGACCCTTGAGAGGTACCATGTTGTGGCCTCCGAGCCTGCCACGTGGCATTCTTCCATTGGTCTAAAATCAAACCAATAAGAACGTGCCAAATCACCACTGTGCAACCCAACCCTATGGTGACACTTGTATGATCATGATTCGTTGTTAGCCAATCATTTACCATGCCTAGACACCTGCCACGTCAGTAGCACAAACTTCTGACTGTGCAATGACTGGGCATTTTTTTTTAAATTTCCCCTCTTTAGCAAAGCGATCATAACACAATAACTTTCTCATACGAACTCGGTTTTCAATGAAACGAGTTACGTTGCGATATTTTTTCCAAGACAAACGCAGTCGTTTAGGTTTCAAACCAATCTGATAACTTTGATTTTTGAGCTAAATACTAAGCACCTAATCATTCCTCCCCACTAGAAGCCTTTTGGACCCCAAAAGATACTATCAATTGTTTAGCAGTTCAAGGTATATCTCCCTCACCTTCTCGGTCTGCAACCATTTGGATTGAGAAGGATTTTGTCCCTTAAGTCCCACTCTAAGGTATTCAACATCCCCTCTCTTTGAAGTTCTAGTTCTCTTGTCAAGTATGAGATCTTATTGAAGCTCATCTAGATATTTTGGCAAGAAATCATTTATTGATGGTAGTTAAACATGCTCTCCTTGATCATTAATCAAAGGAGGCTCAAACAAACTCAAATTCGCAACATCAACAACAGAGTATATTTTCATATAAGGAGGCAAATCAAGCTTAAATGCATTATTACCAATCTTTTCCAGAATTTTAAAAGGACCATAACGGATTGGTTTAAGCTTTTTACCTTCCCCTTGATGTCTCTCTTTGCTAATATATAACCAAACTTCATCGCCAACTTGGAATTTGTGATCAACCCAATGTTTGGCATGCCTTTCCTTGTAGCTGCTTTGACTTTTCTCAAGTTTTTCCTGCACTGTATGATGTATTTGAATTTTCTCTATGAACTTCCTTGCATAATTGATGTCAGTGTGACCTTAAATGGTGACATATTTCTCAAAGATGAAGTCTAATGGCGATCTTGGAAAGTACCATAACATGCTTCAAATGGTGATGTGTTTGTGGAAGAATGCTTTGCCTAGTTGTATGCATGTTGTATGGAATGCAACTGTTCATTCCACAACTTGGGATGTTTGATGAAATATCCTCTAAAAAGATGAATAATTGTTCGATTGACCACCTTAGTTTGTCCATATGTTTGTGGATGAAAGATTGTGCTCTTCTTCAACTTTTTGTCCATCGTGTCATGCAAATTTGACCAAAAAATCCCAACAAATCGAGAATATCGATCACTTACAATAGAAGTAGGAAGACCAAAATGAACCCAAATGTTTTGGAATAAAAGATGAGCTGCTTGTTCAGCTGTAATTTTCTTTTTACATGGTGTTAGTATGCACATTTTGTTGAACTTGTCTACAACTACATACAAGTAATCATGACCTTTCCTTGACAATGGAAGACCTCCTACAAAATCCATTGAGAAACTCTCCCATGGACGTGAAGGTACTGGAAGTGGAGTGTATAAACCAAGTTTCCTATTGTTAGGTTTACTTGTAGCACATAAAGAACATCCTCTTATGAAATGAGAAACATTATCCAACATGCGTGGCCAATAACAATACCTTTGAAGATTCGTTATTGTCTTGCCTACACAAAAGTGTCGAGCAATTAATGAAGTGTGCGCCTCCCTTATGATATTGTTTCTTTCTCCCTGGGGAATACACAACTTTCCCAAGTGATAAAACAAACTGTTATGTACATGATAATCCAACTCTTCAATTTGATTTCCTTTACTCAAGCTTGCATATATTCTTCAAAGTCACTATCATTCGCATATTGTTCTATGTAACTTTCATGCAAAACATAATTATGCTTGAGAATAATAGATGAATTTACAATAGGCCTTGAAAGCATATCAACTACATTATTGTAGATTCCCTTTTTATACCTGATAACCAAATGAAATTGTTGTAGAAAACTCATCCATCTGAAATGTCGTGACTGCTGTAACTTTGACTATGACTGTAAATACTGCAATTGTTGATGGTCGGTATGGATGATGGTCTCCTTCCTCATCAAATAGTGCTTCCATTTCTTAACACTTTGTACCAATGCATAAATTTCTTTGTCATATGTGGGATAGTTAGTTACAGCTCCATTAAATATTTCATAATGAAATGAAACGGGCTTACCATGCTATAATAGAATTGCTCCCATGGCATAATCGCTTGCATCTGTTTGAATCTCGAATGGATCTCTAAGATCTGAAAGTGCCAATTCAGAATAATCTCAGCCTCTAAAAAGATTCTTACCTCTCTAACTGTATTAGGCTTGGGCCAATTCAGAATAATCTCAACCTTAGAGGGGTCTATCTTCAACTAACCTCCTCCAAAAATGTGTCCCAAATACACCAAAGAAATCTTTCCAAATTCACACTTCAACATCTTTAAAAACAACTATTCTTTTCTCAAGACATCGAGTACTTTGTTTACATGCATGACATGTTCATCTCTTGACTTGATGAATATGAGGATATCATCTAAGTAGACAATAAAAAAATCATCTACAAATGGTCTCAATACATCATTCATTACCCTCATGAAAGTAGCTGGAGCATTTGTAACACCGAAAGGCATAACAAGCCACTCAAACAATTCTTGTTTAGTTTTAAATGCAGTTTTCCAAATGTCTTCTTCAACTATCCTAACTTGATGGTAACCACTTCGTAAGTCTAACTTAGTGAAATACTTTGCATACCTCAACTGATCAAGTAAATCATCAATTCTTTGGAGTGGATAACGATTCTTTACCGTGATTTTATTCAGTGCATGGAAATCCACACACATGCACCAAGTTTCATCCTTCTTTGGCACCAAGACAATGGGTGAACCACATCAAAAAGTAGATGGGCGTATGATACCTTTGGTCAACCATTCTTGAATTTGCTTTTTGATTTCCAAACTCTCCATAATAGACACGCGATACATGCTAATGTTCGGAAGTGGAACATCCTGTTGCAGCTGAATCTCATGTTGAATTCCCTTCTTGGGAGGTAACCCCTTTGGTTCCTGAAACATCTCGCCATGCTTGCTTACCACATCAAACAAATCAGATTTCAATTTATCATCACAACCTTCAAAAGATCCATAATCAATATCATTATTTTTCTTGATCATGAGAAGCACAAAATATTTACTTGCATTTACTAGTCTCTTCATCTACCCTGCATTAACCAAATAAATGTTCAACTTTTTGCGATGGGCTCTCACTATGTACTCCACCCTATTCTTGAGCAATATGTATTTGTTGTCATGGTGATAAAATACTATTTTTCTATCATGCAAATAAGGACTACCCAAAATGATTCCTGAGATGTCAAGTGGAACTACATCTAACTCAAATTCATCAATGAACTTTTCAGTAATGGTGAACCTGAATAAACACTTCTTTGTAACTTGTAAGTTTGCATTGTTTACTATCCAACCCAATGGATATGGCTTATGATGAGGTACAGTTTCAAGGTTTAGTTTTTTTAACCAAGTCTTCTGAAATCAAGTTTGATTATGACCCACTATCAAATAACGCATCAATATTTGTATGATTTGAAATCACTCTAACAAGAAACAACTCTATTCTTGGCTCTTCATTTGGAGTGTTATTTTGACTATGTGATGAACTAGTGCTTGCAACAGTTTCTTTTCCTTTTGTAACCATGGTTGAAATCTTGGTCTCATCACCAAAATCTGAACCAAGGTCATGTTGTGTGTTAGCAGTCGTCTTTTGTTTTCCCTTATTTTTTTGTTTCTTAGGCCTTAATTTGGGATCCAATTTCCAGCAATGGGCTTCATCATGCCCCTCTTTGGAATAGTGTTTGCATGTGATTTTTGTTAGGATATTCCGACACATAGGAAATAGTTAAGTACAACTTGGTCTAGTGTAGAGTTAGGTATAGAGTTAGGTAAAGTGTGTTTCTTTACCGTTGTACATTTTGTAACTTACAATCCGACGGTCACGATATGTAGTGATCCGACGGTTCATTCTCTCCTCGGTATTACCGACACTTGATCCGTGGCTTGACACCCGATTGGTCCATGAATTCTATTTAAAGCGCATGGAGGGTCATTTGTAGGGTAATCTGTGCATGAGAGAAGCTTATGTAAATTTTCATTCTTTGATTAATAAATTTCCTGAAGTGGCCGCGTTGGCTCAAGCCGTGGACTGTTTCCCTCTTTGAGGGTTTTAACCACGTCAAAAATACTGGTGTATTGATCTGTGATCTGGTTGTGAGCGGTGTCCTTTTGGTGTTCTTTCTGAGGAACTTACCCTGTAAATTCCTACATGGTATCGGAGCTATTTGAGGGCCGCGTCCGTTGGTGATCCAAATATGAAGCCGGTAGAACTGCATCCGACTGCCGTTTCCTAGATCTGCTGTTTCTGACTGCTTTCGGGCCGAGAGGACTACTCTGTTGTGTTTGGAGCATCTGTTCCAGTGAGGAACCCCTTTCGTTTCACGCGAAAAGGTTTCCGGTAGCCCTAGCTGCGTCATTTTTAAGATCTGGAGGTATACAGTGTTTATTTGCAGTTTACTATTATTTTCTCTCTGCTTATTTCGGTTTCGGTTTATTTAGCTTTTTTTTAACCGGATCTATACCTTTCATTTCTACGTATGCTCTTTGCCCTGCGACTCTGTGCGATCTGGACAAATCATAAACAGAAAGGAAGGATTTTTCTCATGCGTATGCTCTTTTCCCTGCACCTTAGTGTGATCTCGGAAAATCAGAAACATTGAGAAAAATATTTAGTTTTTCGACTAAAGCTAACTTTGAGCCGCAAGGTTCAATTTTTGAAAATATTTAGTTTTTTGGGTAAAGCTAACTTCGAGCCATAAGGTTCGTTTTGTTTGCATGTCCGTGTTGGGTTTTGTGTTTTTTGTTTTGTAGGGAAAAAGAGTTTTCTCAAAGCAAGCACGCAACCCAAGGCCCCCTCTCTCTCTCTCTCTCTCAAATTTTTTGTATAGATCAATTGGTTCAAAGCTATTTTAAGAGAGTAGAGGTCTTGGGTTCAAGTCTCCATTTTGTGGGGGCGGACTTTTTTCATTTCCGCACATTCCCGCACTTCGTCGGCAACTTCAACAACTTTTTTTCAAAAAGCCATAACTTCTTCATCCGGAAGCCTTTTTCAGAGCCGTTTTTTTTAAACCAGCCTAATTTTTCGAGATCTATCCATTGGAACACTTACTTTCAGAATCTTCAGCTTTAGTTTCTGTTGAAATGGAAAGTCAATACCAAGTTACCCTTTATAGCACCAACTACTTCCAATGGTTGTCCTACATGGAGGATTTACTTAGAAGTAAAGGTCTCTACCGAATAGCCACAGGCCAAGAAAAGAAACCGAAAGATGAAGACAAGGCTGCTAAATGGGAAAATAGACAAGATCAAGCACGTGGTTTGATAGGGATGTCTATTTCTCCAGATCTTAGATTCCATATTGCAGAACTTGAAACTCCTCATGAAGCAATGGAACAAATCAATAAAGTTTTTGGGATTAAAAATGAAATTAGAGCCCATCAACTTGAAAATGAGTTGTTTACATTGGACCCTAATAATTTTTCTTGCATTGAAGATTTCTTGTCTAAGTTCAAGACCCTTAGATATCTTTTGGAAGGTGTTAAGGTTAAGAAAGAAGATAGTAACCTTATTTATTCCATCCTTACTAAGTTGGGACCAGCCTACTCTGTATTTGTTTCCACCTTCCATTCTACAAGAGAAGCCTTCATTTCTCAAGGAAAAGACTACAAGCCCCCTTCCTTTGACTCTTTTTGTGATTCTTTAATAAGAGAACAAGAAAAATTGTCACACCTTGGTCTTCTTAATCTTGGAAACTCTTCCAAGAAAGCGTTAGCCGCCCAGCAGCAACCAAATTTAAAGAATCCTAAGAAGTCATATCCTAAAAAGAATGGTCCTAAACCAAACAAGGGTCCTAAGCAATTTCAGCCCCAAAATGAAAAATCATTTCAACAAAATGATAAGACAAATAAAAACAAAGGGAGGAAGACTGATAGACATTGCAATTTTTGTAATCGAGATGGCCACTTAGAATCAAAATGCTTTAAAAAGATGGAAGCCTTGGAAGCAGCAATGAAGAAGCATAACATCCATTTGGGGCAATCTTCAACTTCAACTTCAGGAATGGCACTTTTTGCATGTGGTTGTCAAGCATCTCGGTCTGGCTATGCATTAAATGTATCTTCTTCTTCTCATTCTCATGAGTGGCTCATTGATTCTGGAGCTTCTTATCACATGGCAAAAAACAAAGCCATGTTTTCTTCTTTAAATGATTGTAACACCAAAAATATATATGTTGGTGATGATAGATCTCTTAATGTTGTAGGGACTGGAACTGTTCATCTAGACAATGGTCAGTTTAATGATGTATTATGTGTTCCAACCTTATCCTGCAACCTTCTATCTGTATATCAGATAACTCATTCAGGTGAAGGTAAAATCGTTGAATTTTCACCTCATGATGTTGTAATCAAGGACTTAAAAGATCCTAAATAGATTTTGGCTACTGGCATTGCTGATGATTCTACAAGGTTGTATAAGTTTCACAACTTTGGGTCATCAAATCTTCCCTCAGTATTTGTTGCTCATAACGATGAAGTGAGCAAACTTTGGCATGAGCGATTTGGTCACTTAAACTATCGCTCCCTTCAGCATCTATGTAAAGAAAATATGGTGACAAGTCTTCCTATGGTATCTTGCAGAGATGGTGTTTGTTTCGGATGTGTACTCGGAAAACATCATCGGGACAGTTTTGAAAAACGTGCCTCTTGGCACGCCTCAGCCCCTTTGCAGCTTGTGCATAGTGATTTATGTGGTCCACTTCCAGTTGTGTCATTCTCTGGTTGCAAGTATTTCTTAACTTTCATTGATGATTTCTCCAGACGCACTTGGGTATACTTCTTAAAACTCAAGAGTGAAGTATTTAACACTTTTTTGGCCTTCAAGGCCTTTGTTGAAAAACAATCTGGACATCAAATTCTTAAGTTAAGATCTGATAATGGCGGAGAATATGTTAAAAACACATTCATCAACTATTGCACTGAGAATGGAATTCAAATGCAACATACTGTTCCATATACTCCACAACAAAATGGTGTAGCTGAAAGGAAGAATCGCACCTTAAAGGAAATGGCTAATTGTATGCTACAATCTAAAGGACTTGGTCTTAGTTTTTGGGCAGAAGCAATTAACTATGCAAATTATATAATAAATCATACTCCTACTAAGGTTCTAAAGAATATCACTCCAGAAGAAGCATGGAGTTCAATTAAACCAGATGTAAGTCACTTTCGTGTTTTTGGAAGTGAAGCATGGGCCCATATTCCAGATGAAAAGCATAAAGTTTTAGAACCTAAGAGTGAAAAATGTACTTTTGTTGGATATTCTGAAGATGTAAAAGGCTACAGACTTATTCCATTTAAGTCCAAAAATGTTATCATTAGAAGAGATGTAAAATTTGATGAAAATATATCGGCCTGCAAGCCTAGTCCGGCGGATGTGCCACCTCTCTCTATCTCTTCTACTTTTGAAAACATTTCTTCTTCAGATGATGAAAGTGAGGATGACAATCCTCCCCCACCATCTCAGGATCCTCCTTCAGCTCCTGAGCTTCCAAAATGGGTTCGTGCTACTCGAGATGCAGCAGGTGATCTTGGTGGTGACCCTACAGATCAGCGACGCACACGTTCTCAGTTCGAGAGAGCCTCTTCTTTACTGGCTCAAGCTCCAGTAAATTATGATCCTGAAACCTTTGCAGAAGCTTCAGGCCATCCAGATTGGGAAGCAGCTATGAATGAAGAATATCATTCATTATTGGCAAATGATACATGGGATCTTGTTCCTTTACCAAAGGGACGAAAACTTGTTAGATGCAAATGGGTTTACAGAACCAAGTATGGACCAGATGGGAAAGTTGATAAACATAAAGCTCGTCTTGTTGCTAAGGGCTTTTCACAGGTTGAAGGCATTGATTACACTGAAACCTTCTCCCTTGTTGCCAAAATGAACTCTATCCGCCTTGTTCTTTCCCTTGCTGCCTCTTTCAAATGGGAAGTCCATCAGATGGATGTTAAATCTGCCTTCTTGCATGGGGACTTGCATGAAGAAATCTATATGGAACAACCCATTGGCTTCATACAAACAGACTCCAGCCTTGTTTGTCGACTTAAGAAATCCCTTTATGGTCTCAAGCAAGCTCCTCGGGCTTGGTATGCCAAAATGGATAGCTTTCTTTTAGAATCTGGCTTTTCTAGGTGTCATTCTGACAATACTATCTACACCAAGAAAGTGGGCAACTCTCTTATCATCCTTGTTCTTTATGTTGATGATCTTATCCTCACTGGTAGTGATCCCAACCTTATAAACCATGTGAAGTCTAGCCTCAAAAGGAAATTTGAAATGACAGACTTAGGACACTTACACTATTTTCTCGGTCTTCAAGTCTTGCAATCCAAGGAGGGTATTTCCGTTTCCCAGTCCAAGTATGCTTGTGATATTCTACGTCATTTTCACATGGAAGACTGTAAGCCAGCCCCTTCTCCCTTTCAGTCTGGAGTCAAACTCTCAGTCACTTGTACTTCTCCTGAAGTTGATGCTACCTTATACCGTCAACTTGTAGGAAAACTTTTGTATCTAACCCATACTCGTCCTGACCTTTCCTTTGTTGTTGGCCTTGTTGCTTGGTTCATGCAAAACCCCCGTGAAAGTCATTGGAAAGTAGCTAAAAGAATACTTCATTATGTTCGAGGTACAGTTCAGTTTGGAATTCATTACAGTGCCAAAGCATCTCCTCTATTGGTTGGTTTCACTGATTCCGATTGGGCTGGTGACCCTGATGATCGGAAGTCTACTGCCGGTTATGTGTTCACTCTTGGTTCAGGACCTATTACATGGGCTTGCAAGAAACAGGGTGCCATTTCTCTTTCATCAGCAGAAGCAGAGTATCGTGGTGTCGTAGAAGCTAGTAAGGAAGCCTTGTGGCTTCGTCAAATCCTGTCAGAGTTTGGCTTTGAGCAGCAGCATCCGACTACACATTGGTGTGATAATCAAAGTGCCATTCAGCTATGCAAAGATCCAGTCCAACATCAGCGCAACAAACACATTGAACTGCACATGCACTTCATCAGAAAGCTCATTCACGACCATGTTCTTGAAGTGCAATATTGTTCAACAGATGATCAAGTTGCAGACATCTTCACAAAGGCTCTCACAGAGGCGAAGTTCACTAAACTTCGATTTATGGTTGGAGTTTAGGAAGTTGTCACTAAGGGGGGATAGGCTCTAGTGCCTCCTTCCTTCTCCTATTGTGTCATTATTGTAAATCCTTCAATCCTATCCCAAGTTGTTCTTAAGGGGGGATGTTAGGATATTCCGACACATAGGAAATAGTTAAGTACAACTTGGTCTAGTGTAGAGTTAGGTAAAGTGTGTTTCTTTACCATTGTACATTTTGTAACTTACAATCCAACGGTCACGATATGTAGTGATCCGACGGTTCATTCTCTCCTCGGTATTACCGACACTTGATCCGTGGCTTGACACCCGATTGGTCCATGAATTCTATTTAAAGCGCATGGAGGGTCATTTGTAGGGTAATCCGTGCATGAGAGAAGCTTATGTAAATTTTCATTCTTTGATTAATAAATTGCCTGAAGTGGCCGCGTTGGCTCAGGCCGTGGACTGTTTCCCTCTTTGAGGGTTTTAACCACGTCAAAAATACTGGTGTATTGATCTGTGATCTGGTTGTGAGCGGTGTCCTTTTGGTGTTCTTTCTGAGGAACTTACCCTGTAAATTCTTACAATTTTCTCCCCTTCTTTCTTCACACTTGCATTCTTATTTCCCTTCCCTTTTCTACCCTTTTATTTCTCCTTACCCTTGAATGGATTTCTCTTACTACCCTCTTCCTGAATGTTCTTTCCTCTAGATTCAAGGTGCGTGGCTTGCACACATACCTCATCTAAGTTATTTGGAATAAGCATAATGATAATATGTTTCAGATAGGAATGTAAACCCCCAATATATTTCAGTAGTGTATCTTGGGAATTCAAATTCACTCTTAATAACAAATCCCTTTTCTTAAACTCCTGTGTATAATCTTGGACTGTTTGGCCCTTAAGTTTCCTAAAATTTTTCCAAGTCATAATGGATTTTTGCATATAGGCTAAAGGATAAAAACTATCTTTTAATTGCAGAAACAAATTCAACCCAAGTGATGGATATCTTACCATGGATTCTCATTTCCTCTTGAGTCTTTACTTCCCACCAAACTAATGCAGCTCCTTCTAGCCTCAATGAAGCCAACTAGATCTTTATCTCATCTTCTTGAAGGTTCTGAATTTTGCAGTATGCCTCCAATTGTCCAACTTTTCTGCATTCACCTCTCCATTGTACATGGGAATTTCGAATTTTATATCCAGTTTCAGTAATGGAGTCTTTCCTTTTTCTATTTTTGAATGAATATGAGCAGTTCCAGTGGTGGTAGTGGAAGATGATGTTGTGTGAGATGGTTAAGATGACGAAGAAGATAATGAGGATGCTGGAGATGGAGGTGGATTTCCACCATTCCCTTTGGAATCCTTCTCTCATCTTTTTTGTCCTCTGAGCTTCCTTCTCCATGTGGAGGTTTAGAAATCTCTCCAACCATTCTTGTGTTCCTCTCTTCATAGAGGACTTTAACCATCTCAGTCAAAGTATAGAAATCTTTCTTGAATTATTCCTCCTTTGAAGAGGGACCTTCAAGCTCTCGTTCTCTAGACATAATGGCTATGGATTCAGGTCCATAAATTGGTACTACCTGTACCTCTTCAATCTTAGTTGAAGGCAAAACTTGAGGAGTTTCAAGTGCAGCTAGAATTGGAACTTTGGGTGGTGGAGATTGTGGCCTTATGTCTCTCCTTCTTCTGGGCATTAACCCAGGATTTTCAACCAATAGCTTCCCTTCTCCTTTCTACAAATTTAATCGTGTAAGAATCACAATTTTGCAACCATTAAAACCCTAATTACACAAACTCAAGCAATCAAGAAATTCAACCTTTCCTTTGATACCAACTTGATCTATTTTTGTATGATTATTTTTGTTGTGCTAATAACAATTACATATTTATAAACATATGCTTGCTTATTTCTCTTTGTGTTGTGGTTTCATTAGTTGTTTGTACATACAATCAGGTAAATTTCCTCAAGTTTAAAGTGAAATTCATGATAAAAATAGCTTCAAAAGAAAATATTGAACAGCAAACATGTACAATGGAGCAAACCATCAAAGAGACACATCAACATAGTGTTTTGATGAAGGAGTTCACCCCTCCTGGGCTACATCTCCTTGGTCCAGATTCCATGGCTTGGGCCTCTGTATTAGCTCAATGTGGAAAAAATTATATTTAAAAAGCTCTATGGCTCCTGATACCTA
Organism: Pinus tabuliformis; assembly: GCA_031772625.1. NCBI lineage: Eukaryota > Viridiplantae > Streptophyta > Pinopsida > Pinales > Pinaceae > Pinus > Pinus tabuliformis. The sequence goes on from CM062807.1 coordinate 1,147,573,250, forward strand.
CACCAATGTGTTTAGAATGTCCAAATTAGCCAAGAACACCTCTTTCTGAGCTCAATTTGGTCGAAAATTGACTTCTCTAGAGCTCAGTCAATCTTTTCCTACATTTTCTCCTCTAAATCTGGAACATCTCTAGTTAGTGCTGCTAAAATTGGTGGCAGGCCTGAATTTAGGGGCACCACCAAAATCACCATTAATTTAGATGCAATTAATTAATATATAAACTGTGCTTAATTAATACAAAACTGGATTAGCACAAAGCCTACCTGTGACTTTCGGTGGCAATTGTGGATTGTTCACATGGAGTGGTTAATGTCACAGTTTTGGAGGAGTCAATTACCTTGACCGTCGGGGTTATGGCCTTGTTCACATGTGGAACCATTAACCATCGCATTGAATGTTGGAGTGGAACCATTAACCATCACATTGAATGGTGGAGTGGAACCACCAGGTTAATTGGCCATCGAAGGTTTTGTTATGCAATGTTCACATGTTAACTATTTACTGCTTGGTTGATAACCATTAGAGCTAGACTGCAACCGCTTGAATTTTATGGAGTTTTTTTCACTTGGGGGGAGGGATGGCCTCCCCTAACCACAAAACCCCATACTAATACAACATAGATATATGCGAAGAACTTAGTGGTTAAGAACCATTGTATAGAGCGGATGGTTAAGGCTTGAGGTTGGTATGCGGTAGGTCTTAGGTTCAACCCCAACCATCGCCAATAAATTTTTCTCCATAGTTAGACACCAATACGACCCTTGGGAGGTGCCACGTGGTGGTCTCCGGGCTTGCCACGTGGCATTCTTCCATTGCTCTAAAATCAAACCAATAAGAACGTGTCAAATCACCACTATACAACCCAACCATATGGTGACACTTATCTGATCCTAATTCATTGTTGACCAATCATTGACCATGCCTAGTCACCTACCATGTCAATAGTACGAACCACTGACTATGTAGTGACTGGGCATTTTTTTTTTGAAAACTTCCCCTATTTAGCAAAGCGATCAGAACATAATAACTTTCTCATACAAACTTGGTTTTCAATGAAACAAGTTGCATTGGGATCGATTTTCCGAGACGGACGTGGTCGTTCAGGTTTCGAACCAATCAGAGAACTTTTATTTTTGAGCTAAATATTGAGCACCTAATTAACTAGTAATTGTTCATATTACTCGTATGGTAGTAGATGTCTCTAAGAATCCCACTAGCTAGGCAATTCTGCTCTAGTTCTTTGGTCAAAATTAGAATTGAATGTTGCAACCAAATTTCCCATCTCACTCACATTCTTCAGCCCTATCCATTTCTTCCATATTATGGATCATTTTGGAAAATTCCATGATCACACATGTTCTATAAATGATGTCTATTTCTCTTAAATCATCAAATGACTTCCCATTAAAGAGCCTCATAAATTTATTAGCAATGTTGGTATTCTTAGAATCCTCCTCCTTGGCTAACAGGATAGAGAATTCAATGGTATTTACTGCAGCTTTCTACTCTGCAACTAATTTCAGGTGTTCCCATATCTTCTTTATTTTAGAGATGATATCATCCCAGATTAGCAACCTAGCTTCAACAAGGGACATGGTTCCCTTCAACCCATTCTTCAGTGCTTTGATCTCATCTTGTGATACCTGATACTTGTTATTAATTTGATTCACACTTTCTTGGGTGGACTTGAGTTCTTTCTCCTTAAATTCAAAGATATACTTGGTGTTGTCCGAGTCAATCTGGATCTTCTTAAGCTCGCTCTCAGATAGTTGCAAATTTGTGAGAGCCTTAATTAACTACTTGGTGGGGTTTTGTGGGTTGCTAGCACAACCACAACACAAATATGAGAATCAATCTTTTGTTGCAGCTATATTACCTTCAATTTGAGGTCTGCCAACTTGTTATTCCTTTTTATCAATAACTTAGCTAGGATTTCCTTCTCGTTTTTCAACCTGAGTCAACTCTTTGGTGTGTACATGTTCAACAATAGACATTTTAAGTAATTTTCTTAGTGATTCTATTTTTGACTGTGAGCCTTTGATGATAACATATATGGAAGCCTTATCACTTGGATCCACTCCTAGATTGATAATTAGTTACTTTTTCCTTAATTTTGGAGATGGATGGCTTTTGAGTTTCCCTTCTTCTGCTTAATCTTAGTAGCTACCTTCTCCAATGGCTTCTTGGCCTTGAAAATGGTCAAGGCTTCTTTTCTTAACTCACTATAAATCATCTTCTTGTTATATCTATGTAAATTGATCTTATCCTGCAATGGGACACTAGCCATGTCCAAAGACAAGTCCATTGTTTTGAACTATGGCCTAGAGGGGAGGGAATGAACTGAAGGGTGATACAAGGAAAACTTCATCTGATTTCTTTCAAGGTCCATGGTATCCAAGAACCTAGTTCGATATGAAACTAAATGAGAGGCAAACTATGACAACATTTTATCCCTAAATTTCTTGTTCCTCTCCTCTGTTAGCTACCCTTCCTCCCATTTATGGCATGTTGTTGATGTGCTTCCAATTGAACCTAGGGTTTCCACCTTAGTTGACCTAGAGGTGGAAACTTGGTGGGGATCCTCTAATTGCACCTAGAAGACTAGTTGGTTTAGGTTCTTCTTGGTGAATTTGACCTCAATCTCCTCCTATGTTTTCTCTTGGATCTTTTATTTCGTGGTCAAGGATGTATCCTCCATATATGTATCTCCTGCCTTATCAGTAATACTCTTCTGAGATTTTTATTTGGCGCTTGGTGTCTCAACTTCCATCTCTGTATTAATGGGCCATGAATCAATATTAGCCTTCCATTCTAATTCTTATTGATATTCATGTTCGTAGATAGAGGTATTAATCTCTTTTCTTCTATTAGAAATAATACCATGAGGATCATAATGCTACACATCTACTATTTCAAAGTTCAATTATTTTAACATGATTTCAACTTGTTGGAAAGCTTGTCTGGAGTTCAAAACAAAGGAGCCTACAGTCATGGGAATCTTGAACAGTATCTCATCAAGTGGAAGAGCTTACCCGCTGAAGATTCCACATGGGAGGACAATAAATTTATACAAAATATTCAAGAACTACTCAAGCATTGAGGACAACACTTTTTGAAGGAGAGGGGCATGTTAGATCCCTATACTACTAATGTAACCCCTCATTTTTATTAGTTCAACCCCCTTATTATATTGTTGTGCCCATGTAGTCCCCATATTATTATTATTGTGCCCCATAGAAGCCCACTATTGTTATTATTGTGCCCTTACATTATTATTGTTATGTCCGCTCTGACTATATTATGACCCCTTAGACTCATATATAGAAACGAGGTCTTGTCATTTGTATCATCCAATAATTATTCATTTGTGTAATTTAAAGGAGGTTGCCCCCTCTCAGAGGCTTATTTCTAAGGCATTGATCTACCTTTTCTATCTTTTTGTGAGCTGGTTCCCTAACATTTGGTATCAGAGCTTTGGATTCTAGGGTTACGCTGCTCCAAGCAGGTCTTCATGGAATTTTTTCTATAACATTTTTTCTATGTCGTTCCAGAAGATTAAAAAAAAAATTGTTTGTGATGAAATCGTTCTGAACCTCGGGTCTAAATTTCAGATCTTGTCGCGCTATATTTTAGGATATATGATCTGAGGAAGTTAGGGTTTCTGCAAGCTCCAGAATTTCATCTAAAATAGGTCATCATGGAATTTTCGCTATAACTTTTCCGCTAAGAAGTTTTAAAACCTAAAAAAAAAAGCATTTGAGAAGAAATTGGTCTGAATCTTGGGTCCGAAATTCAGATCTTGTCTCGCTATATTTTCCGATATATGATCTAAGGAATTTATGGTTTGCAGACTCTTGAATTACATCTTAAACATGTGACCTTACGAAAATCTTCATAACTTTCTCTCTGAGCATCAGATTGAAATTTCGTAAGAAGTTACAGAAAGAAGACGGACTATATTTTGTTTGGGTATATTTTTCAGAACCTAAGGTTGAAATAGTGACACGCGGCACATCGTAAAATTTCACTCTATTGAATTAGTCTATAATTAGGGCATCGGGGAGATTGGGACTAGATCTTTCTTCAGGAATCCAATTGCGATTAGATTTGTGGAGTTAGAAAGAGGAATTAGAGGGATATTACAGACCAAATTTTCAGAACTTAATGATCCAAAAGCACAGATTTACAATGATTTCAACATTGAGCTCCTAAAATCAAGAAAAAGCAAGATGAGGAAGTTTGATGGAAAGGATACAGTAAATTGGATACTACAGATGGAGAAATATTTTGATCTACATCGTGTACCACTGTTACAAGAGGTACGTACTGCATCTAATTATTTAGAACCAAATAAATTTTTATGGTATAAAGGACTTTGTTCTCGTAAAGCACTTGTCACTTGGTTAATTTTCACAGAGGAAATGATAGCACATTATGAGGATACAAAAAGAAACACTTTCTTTAGCCAATTGATAAATCTCAAATAAAAGGGTTCAATGGAAGATCACATTGAGGACTTTCAAAAATTGAATATAAGGGTAAATTATATTCCAGAGAAGCAAAGGATTGATGTCTTCATAGGGACTTTAAAGGATAACATTCAACATGAGGTTCATCTTTGGGAACCTGATTCATTGGAGAAGGCATTTAGGTTGGAAAGAAAAATTGAAAGCAAAATTATGGAAACAAGAAATCCCACCACTCATGACTATAATTATGGAAGTGTTTTTTCTCCTAGCCTTCCACAACCTATAAGGTTTACACCACAACAATTGGAAGAAAAAAGAGAAAAAGGGCTTTGTTACAATTGTGATAGCAAATACACTAAAGGTCATAAGTGTGCTGAGAAGAAATTATTTTACATAGATTATGAAGAGGAAGAAAAGGATCAAGAAACATCAAAAGAAGAGGATATACACCAGGAACCAACCCCAGAGAAAGAAGAAATGAATCCGACCATATCTTGTAAAGCATTGGCAAGAATTACCACTCCTCAAACTCTCAAGATAGAAGGACATATCAAGAAGAAAAAGGTTCAAGAAGTGAAAGATCACATCGAGAAAGAAGAAATGAATCCAACCATATCTTGTAATGCATTGGCCAAAATTACCACTCCTCAAAATATCAAGATAGAAGGACATATTAAGAAGAAAAATGTTCGAAAGATCACATTGAGAATCAAGAAATGAATCCAACCATATCTTGTAATGCATTGGAATAAACTACGACTCCTCAAACTCTCAAGATAGAAGGACATATCAAGAAGAAAAAGATTCAAACAGTGAAAGATCACATCGAGCATCAACAATGAGTTCTCCAAATTTTAAAGGATAATTCCACTTTGGTGCAGAATCAAATGAAACAACGGGCAGATCAACATCACAGTGAAAGAAGTTTTGATGTAGGTGATTGGGTATTTTTACGGCTACATCTCAAGAAAGCTATTTATGAGAAGGAAATGTTGACAATACTACATGCACTTAAGAATGGTGACCTTACCTAATGGGAAGACACTTCAAGGTAAAAATGGATCACAAAAATTGGTCACAAATATGTTGGGTTATGACTTTGAAATCATCTACAAAAAATGGAAGCAAAATGTTGTTGCAAATGCACTCTCAAGAAAGGATGAGGATGTGGAAGCATTGTTTTGTGATATTTCTATTATCCAACTAGATTGGATAAACGAAGCAAGGGGTGAATGGAAGAAGGACAAAGAAGTGTGGCCACTCATTCAAAAGTTGCAAAAGATCCCAGTTCAAACAATATTGCCATAACTTGACGAGGAAAGAAAAAGCATATTGGACCCTGGAGCAGTCATAGAAACAAGAACCCGATAGCTATGAAATCATTCAATTTCAGAGTATCTCATCAAGTGGAAGAACTTAACCGCTAAATATTCCACATGGGAGGACAAGAATTTTATATAGAAGCATCAAGAACTACTCAAGCGTTGAGGACAACACTTTTTGACGGAGAGGGGCATGTTAGGTCCCTATACTACTAATGTAAACCCTTATTGTTATTAGTACAACCCCTTATTATATTGTTGTACCCATGTAGTCCCCATATTGTTATTATTGTGCCCCATAGAAGCCCACTATTGTTATTATTGTGCCCTTACATTATTATTGTTATGTCGGCTCTGATTATATTATGACCCCTTAGACTTCTATATATAGAAAGGAGATCTTGTCATTTGTATCATCCAAGAATTGTTCATTTGTGTAATGTAAAGGAGGTTGACCCCTCTAAGAGGCTTATTTCTAAGGTGTTGATCTACCTTTTCTATCTTTTGGTGAGTTGGTTTCATAACAAGGAGGGACTAAACTGAAGGTTGATACAAGGAAAACTTCATCTGATTTCTTTCGAGGTCCTTGGTATCCAAGAGCCTAGTTTTATATGAAACTAAATGAGAGGCAAACTATGACAACATTTCATCCCTAAATTTCCTGTTCCTCTCCTCTATTAGCTACCCTTCCTCCCACTTAGGGCATGTTGTTGATGTGCTTCCAATTGAACCTAGGATTACCACCTTGGTTGACCTGGAGGTGGTAACTTGGTGGGGATCCTCTAATTGCACCTAGAAGACTAGTTGGTTTAGGTTCTTCTTGGTGAATTTGACCTCAATCCCCTCCTATGTTTTCTCTTGGAGATTTTATTTCGTGGTTGACGATGTATCCTCCATATATGTATCTCCTGCCTTATCAATAATATTCTTCTGAGATTTTTATTTGGTGCTTGGTGTCTCAACTTCCATCTTTGTATTAATGGGCCATGAATCAAGATTAGCCTTCCATTCTAATTCTCATTGATATTCATGTTGATAGATAGAGGTATTAATCTCTTTTATTCTATTAGAAATAATACCATGAGGATCATAATGCTACACATCTACTATTTCAAAGTTCAATTATTTTAACATGATGTCAACTTGTCGGAAAGCTTGTCTAGAGTTCACAACAAAGGGGCCTACAGTCATGGGAATCTTGAAAATGTACCCCTTTTTGGTAGGGATAAAATGGATTTGGTCTATGTTTAGGCTCTACTTGGTGAACTCCAAGGAAAAAATTCTCATGGGCATGCATTCGGGAAGCTACTAAGGAGGTAATTCAGGCCCATATACCCTAATTTCAGTGTAGTCTTCAAAAAAGTAACAATCACCCGCCCTTATGATGAGCACAGTATTGCAGCAAGAATGTTGCAATTCCTGGGGCTACCGACTTTACGTCATCAACCCAGGGTCCGTACAAACTTGGAGGTGACAATGTTGTATACACAAATATATGTAATGGTCTACTCTTGTCATTGTTCAACTGGGGCGATAGACCGCTAGAATTTCTCAAACCATTCTTCTATTGACTAGAAGAAGTCTCACTACCAATTGGAGAAGGGAAAATTATCCTAAATAAAGAAAAGAAATGTTGCATATTTTAAAGAATGAAAGACTGAATTGAAAGATGCGTGTAAAGTAACATGAAATCCTCTATCTACTCATTCACACATTTTTCTTGCAAAATAAACCTAGTTTAACCCTATTTATCACATGTCATGATTTAAACTAACTGAGCATGGAATCTGATCTAGGGAGTATTCATTGTTGCATGCATGTGCTAGTTAGGAAATAAAAAGCACTCTTTTTATTTATCTTTTCATTTTATGAATGCAAATGCTAATGTTTCCTTGTTATTTGGTAGGGGAGATAGGTATGAAGGAAGAGGGTTAGACTAGTCTTTATGGCATGGAGGTCAAGTAAAGGCCTAATCCTAGCTTTAGTGATGAATTTCCTCAATTCGGGCTCAAAATAGGCTACTACAGGATTTCCTACAAGATGTCCTAGTTCTCTTACATGATCCCTTGTTTTACCACAGGAACATGCCAAAAGCTTAGGAAGTGGTTTAAAAGGTGGAATGAAGCTTGGGAAAGGTAGATAATGGGAGAATAAGGCATGAAGGGGGTGAACACTACCCAGATCTCAAGAAATTATTTCAAGATGGTTGGATTTGCTCAATGGAAATGGAAACTTTTGCTTATAAAACAAGAATTCGAATTGAGATTTTAGTGGCGACATGGGTGGATAAGGTTTGGATGAGGAAACCAAGATGAGGTCTACCTGCAATGTAGAATCTCCTACAAAAACACACATTCTTGTCTGCATCTATACACAAATGAAATTATACATGGGAAATATTTATTAAATAGAAGAAAATAGAATTATTACCATCTAATGGCTAAGTTCATGAATGGAAGTTCTTTGAAATCATTACAAGACCTAAGAGATCCGAAATGGCAATTGCAACTTATCCTAAGAAACTTAAATATAATGGCCTACTCATCAAGAAACCCTAGTTTATGTAGCAAAGCAAGAACTCTGTTTTTGGATTATATGAAAGTGTACCTCAAGTCATGATCCCAAAAGAGAGAGATGAGGTGAAAACCACTATCACCAGCTTTTCTGAAATTCCTTTTGTCACTATGATACCATTGTTCTAACTATCCACAAATGGAATCAAACTAATTAATCATACCAATACTTGTAAATTAACAACACCAAAAGCAATTCAACAGCTAACTATGAATGTAATCTAAGCATACATATACAAGAAGAGGAACCTCTACTTCCAGGGTTAGGCCCTAACCCAAAAGCTTCAGCCCTCTGAGTCAACTCAGTGTTGGATCAAGGGAATGCTTCTCATTTTCATTAAAATATTAAAAATACACAAGAGTGATTAGTCACAATGTTCCAACTAAAAAATGCTTCTTGGCTACAATGAACAAAAATTTGAATCCTAATGAGGCTCTAGGACTTCTTATTTATACAACTAAAGTTACCAAAAGCTTCCTTAAATTTAGGGAGGCATGGCTCCCAATCTTGAGATCAACTGGTCTTCAACTGCCAATGACTTCGTTGCCAATGATCTTAATGGCTCGGCTTCCTGCAACTCCAATCTGATGAGATTCAATGGAGGAACCTTGAGTGAGTGAGGAGTTAAGGAGGGAGATCGCATCTCCTAAAATCCTTCTTGCATGTCTCCTTATATTTCCTCCACTTTAATTGGCCAAAATTTGCTCCAAAGCCTACAATCAATGCACATTATACCACTAGACATGACATCTCATATTTACCCTTCTCATTAAGAAAAATATAACAAAACATGTAAATAATTATGAGAAAATTTGATTCTAGTAAGCTGGAGAGTTGTATTAAGGTCCATATAATTTACCCATTGATGAGCCTCATAATCACCCCCTACTAAAAGTGTTTCTCATCCTCTGAGCAACTCAATCTATGTCCATGTGTTTCATTGCTTTGGTGGCCTCCCTGACATCCCTGGCCTCTATTGTAGTCTCTTCCTCTTGTGGATAAAATCTTTCATGCTTCTCTATCTCCTCCCACTACTTTCTTTCTTCTTCCTCCTTTCTCCCTTCTAACATACCCAAAAGTAGTGGTGGACTGAGTTTTAGGCCAATCCAGTTTACTTTAAGCCTCTGCAATGCTTGCTTATACATTGGGGTCCTTTCTAGTGCATCCCTCATTCTGTCAGGAGAATGATACTCTCTGATCTTTAGGTTGTAGGGAAAGGTGTTCCACCTCCTTTGACAGGCTTACTAGCTTCCATCCCCTAGAAATCTCAACATGTCCTCAAAATGAGTGATTTCTTGCTCTTGTGAAGCTAGGTATCTTGGTGCAAGCTGGGGATCATTGGCAATGAGGTTGTGGGTGCTAATGACAACCATGGAGTTGGGTTGTTCTGCTCTGATGAAAAGGGGTTCTATTTCTTCTCTCGCCAATACCCTTTTTACTTCTGTAGCTCTGGCCTCCTCATGATTCATCCATGATGCCAAGGCCATGATTTTTAAGTCCCCTAGCTTTGGATTAGGGTCCCACACATTAAAATCTATTAGGGCCAAGTTATGTAGGTAGAATTTGGATATCTTGGCCCTGTCCTCAAAGGTATTTTGGTCACAGAGGTCAAAGAACTGCCTGTGGTCATGGAAAGGGATAGTTCCTCTTTGTGCAAGGGTTTTTATCTGAAACTGCAGCCATTGTTCTTTTGAGGTATATTGCATATGATTTTGTTGGCATCCTGCATTGGAGTGCCTCCATGGAGAGACTTTACATAGTTTCCAATTGGCTCTCCTTCTCATGTAGTTGCCTCCTTAGCCATGTGTTCTTAACCTCTAGTTGATATTTTATCACTCTTTCCTATCTCTTATTCTACTCAACTCTCTCCCCATTTCTATCAATGTTTCTTCCATATGGCCTACATCCTCTACAAATTTTTATTTAGCAATTTTCATCCAACGATGTGTCCTCGCTCTCTCCTTTCCAAATTCAAAGAATAGAGGGATGGAAAATTTGTGTGGTATCACTCTGCCCCCCTCAATGAATCTGTAATAGGATCTTAGGTTTGGTTGTGGGCTAGTTTCATTCAGCACCTGAGATTCTCCCTTTACTATCTCTTGAGTATTTGTTGCCTCTTTTCCATCCCTTTTCCCTTACATTCCTTCCCTATCTTGTTTATGTGTTTCTTGTAGTTTTGACAAAGTTTCCTATAGGACTGTTTTTGCTTCTTATAGGTGTTATAGACATTTTTGTGCCTTACAGCTCTAAGCATGAAATGTCCATAAACCAAGGGATCCTAAGTCCCTAAAAGTGTTGTTCCTACCCCTAGAGGAACAAGGTCAACCAATTACAGCTTCTCCCAGAAGTTCTCCACCAGAAACTGCTCAGAATCAGTCATTTCAGCTGCTCCACTAGCTAGCTGTGTTGCATAGCACCCAAGTACACTAGCTAGGTGCGTTGCAACGCACCTAAATGCACTACCATGGTGCGCTGAGCGGGAAATGACAAATGGCAATGTCATTCCGCGAGGTGGACAGACAATGGAAGCTTCCAGAATCTTCCCCAATGACACTTGCCTCACTGAGTTCGACCAAGGATGAGTAAGAGGCTCTCAGTCTCCAAGTGGAAGCAAGAACTGACAGAGAGAAGCCACTAGTCAAATCATAAGCTGACTCATCCTCTTTGCATACATCTATATATGGATCCCTCATCCCAGAGATCCAGGAGGCTGGAATTTTGTACATTACAGAGAATTGTTGTTGGTTTTGAGATAGAGATCAGTGTATTGGGTGATTTATGCTTTGTTGGAGGTGAAGAGGGGATTCCTTTGCTGGGGGGTTGATGCTGGATCAGGAATCATCGGTTGTAACTCCTCCTGGACCTTCTTGTTATATCAATAAAACTATTTGAGTTTCTCCTACATGCTTGTGTACCAATGATGTTTTGTTATATTTGCATGTTTAGTTTAAATCTGATCCTAAGCTATTTATGAATATAAATCCATGTCTTTGTGTAGTTTTCCTCTTCTGTGATCTTGCAGGAACTTGGTGAAGCTGGGCAAGTAAGGGAGCAGGTAGCTGGAAGCTATCAAAGAGGAGAGAGATTGGATCAAAGGACTAGCGCAAGACACAGGTTGGTTCATCCTATTCCTCTTCGTTTATAGTTCATAAAGAAGAATACGAAAGTAGTTTTCTCTGTTTGTTTCTAAGGTACTGTCACACCTTAGTGGGATAGGGGCGTTCTGAGTAGACACTTTTCCCGTTAACAAAATGGAGACTCCACTGGGGAGCGTGTCTAGTTAGTTTGTTTATGTTTCTCTTGTTGTTTGTTTCATAAACACAGAGGTAGCAATCGAACTGCATTTTCCATTATCAAATGCAAAGTAGACACCTGCTACTTCAATCCATTCACTGGATTTGTTTATGATATGAACAGCTGATTCACAAATGATCTGATCACCCTTTGTGATAGCTCTTAGACCTCCTTTAAGTCCACCCTCTGATTGTGCATTACTGATTGCTTTTACTCGGCCAAAAACCATAGATTAAACTGTAAACTGTGACCCAGAACCCAGATAGAATTCTCGTTTCTGCCCCAGCGCAGGCTCTGTGAAGAGATTCTGCATTTCAACGCAGTTCCCGAGAGGGCTACCTGCGCTACAATCCAGTTTTTCTGTGTAACAGGTGCGCTGATCAGCCTAGCCCTGTGCAGCTGAGGTTCTGTTAGCGCTTGAAATTTCACCTCAGGCTGAGAAAGGTAAACCTCAAGGCTACATCAAACCATTTAGCCTCGTAGCTAGCCCTACGGGGCAGGAGAAGGCTCTCTCCGGTCAATCTCGGCAGATCTTCAATGGGATGAGATGACCAACAAGGTAACACTGATATTAGGCTAGTAAACTGATTAAAAAGGTTGATTTGGGGTTTTTTGGGTTTTTGGTGGCAAATTGAGGAATTGCAATTTTGGGTGCGGGGATTTGACACAGTTTCTGCAGGGGGTTCTTTGGGGCGAGGTAGGAGACCGTATTGATGCCTTTGATTGAGGTGAGTAGATGGAAAAGACCGGTGAGGAGCTAAGGATAGCAAATAAGACTTTTAATTCTCCTTAAACAGTAGAAAACATAGAAATTAAACAAATTTAAAAGCAGAGCATGGCAAGCATGAATTCTTACTTTAACACTTCATTTGTTTAATATGCAGAAGGAAAGAAAGGAGATGATCACATAAACACACTTACAAGAACATTGAGAAACACACCATCAACACATGAGTCCACAAGAATCCCAAAGAGGACTGCAAAACCCTGGTCTTCCTTAGCCAAATATTGCAGAGATACAGTGAAATAATACAATGATAGCTTCTCCCTCAAGAGTCCAACCTTCCAACCCTTGAAAATGATTAAGAAAATACATAATATAGGCAAGCCAACCTCTTCCCTTGCCTCTAGGGGTCGAGCTCATCCTTCTAGGAGCTGTTTCAACTAATTCTAAACTGAGCACTAAAATCTAGGCAGTCAAAACAACTTGCCTCTATAAGCTAGGAAACCAATCCATTCATTAAATATTTACCCTTTACATGAATGAATCTTCTAGAAGTGTTAAACAAGAGTAAAAGTGTCTTAGAGTTACAAAAATTACATCAAAGATAATCATCTTCAACCCCAAAAAGTCAAACTGAGTCAAATCTGCGTTTTTCTGAGTTGTACAGTGCAATCTGGCAAAAAACTGCCTGACAGGTCGCGCCCCCCTGCCTGACGGGTCGTGCCCCTTTGGAGCTCTGTTTGAGGCACTTGCAGGTGTTCAAATTGAGCAAAAGTGGGCTTGTTGGAAAGTTCTGTGAGTCTACTTTCTAACCCAACTGGAATTTTTGAATTTGGAGTTCATTTGCCCTGTCAAAAACCAATTCTCCCAAGACAGCAGGGAAAATTTTAAGAACCCCCCCTAAATTTATAAATATAATAAATGGGCGAATCTCCGTGGTATATAGGAAAAATGGAAGACGATTTTATCAATAATATAATATGTATATATAATATTTTGGCGAATCTCTCACCAGGCATGGCGAATATTTTACTCAATTATAAAATCTTGTAAGATCTTGGCAAGTCTTTCACTAAATAATAAAACTTTGTAAAGTCCTAGTGAATCTTAGCATAGGCTACATGCTGGTTTAATTCCCCCATTTAAATAGGCTACATTCCAGGCGAATACCATGGGTCAATACCATGTGCCATTTTGGTGAATACCATGGGTCAATACCATGTGCCATTTTTATTTTTATTAGAATATTTTACTCAATTATAAAATCTTGTAAGATCTTGGCGAGTCTTTCACTAAATAATAAAACTTTGTAAAGTCTTAGTGAATCTTAGCATAGGCTACATGCTGGTTTAGTTCCCCCATTTAAATAGGCTACATTCCAGGTGAATACCATGGGTCAATACCATGTGCCATTTTTATTTTTATTAATTCCAATATTAGGGTTAATAATGGTTTTTTGCATGGTATTAATAACAATCTAGTCCATGGTATTTGTCCCATAGTATTTTGGCCATAGGTTTCACCTAAATATAACCAATTTTTTGAGTGTTCATAAATATAAGGTGACTTATGGAGTAAATATAAAAAAAAATGTTTTATTTGTTTACCATACCTCTCGTTTATTTATATTTTTATTAATTTACCATACCTCTTTTACAAATATGGTATTTGGCCCATAGGATTCACTTAAATAAAACCTCTTTCTTGAGCCTTCATAAATAGAACGAGGGTTATGGACTAAATATAAAAAGAGGTTTTATTTATTTACGATACGTGTAGTTTATTTTTATTTTTATTTATTTACCATACCTTTTGAGTAAGTATAAAAAGACGTTTTATTTATTTACCATACCTCCACTTCACTTATATTTTTATTTGTTTACACCCTTACATGTATATAAGGTGACTTATGGAGTAAATATAACAAATGTTTTGTTTATTTACCATACCTCTCATTTACTTATATTTTTATTAATTTACCATAACTCTTTTATAAATATGGTATTTGGCCCATAGGATTCACTTAAATAAAACCTATTCTTGAAAATGGGCGAATGGATTCACTTAAATAAAACCTATTCTTGAAAATGGGCGAATGGAAGGTTGTAAGTCCTAATTTCAAGGGCTAAATTTACCTTTTTTACCCTCTCCCTTAAAATAAGGTGGGCTATTTGAGGTGATTTGTAAGAATGTACTATGATACAAAATATTCGCCCACTAAAAATTTAAAACCCCTTAATTTCGCCAAAGGGCGAACATTCGCCCCTAAAATTATCCTTGCAAGACAGCTTTCTGCAATTCAAAAAAGTGGCAGAAAGTCAAATTTTTCATGTATTTTGACCTTCTGGAGGCCCAAAACTCCATAAAAACTCAAGTCCATCCATGGGCATATGTAACTTTGCATAACAAATCAGGAAATGCTGAGTTTTTGTGAAAAGGAGTTGCCATGAAAAAGGGTTTCACGGGGGGTGAGACCCGTTAAAGAGCCAAAACCTGTAAATTACCAAAAAAATGCCAAAATTACCCAAAATTCTCAAACATTTTTGGGATTTGAGCTGTGGCTAGGCTATTTAGTGCCATGATCTTTGAGTGAAGCCTCAGCCCAGATACAGAGTGGATTGGTCTTCTTCTTCCCTTTTAGGGCCTCGGACAACCGCCTTTGAAACATCTTCATTTTGGCCTTGCACACATGCATTCTTGCCCAGTAATGGTTTTTCATGTTCCTCAGCAATTTCTTCTCTTGGTTGGCCTTAGCCAACAGCCTCTCCAAGTGTGCGTTCTCCTGGATGAGCATGGACTCTCGGTCAGCGGGCAATGGATCACCGGGTCTTCTTCGGTTCAAGACTCGGTCACTACAAATCCTCCATAACTCATCAAGTGCCTGCTCATCTTCCAACTGTGTGTTGCGCTGCTCAAGGTAGGTGATGGTCCATTGTGCACCCTCTAGTCTCCTCTGTACCTCAACCTCTGACACTGATGCTTGGTCATCACTCTGCTCATATGTTTCGGTTTCTGACATGTTTGAGGAGCAGAGTGGACAAAATGTACTGTTGTTTCTGCTTGTAAAAGTGCTGAACTCTATGCTGTTTCAAGGGGACAATGACATGAGGGAAATGTTAGGGGAGGGACCTCTTGCACAAGGAATTGGGAATATATGAATAACAGGGAATTTAGGGAATACATTGCAAACAAATATTTGCATATATACAGGCATACATGTACATAACAAGGATATAGGGAATCATTTACAAAATCACTGCATATAGGAATACATGTATAAACAGTGAACATAAGAGAATACATATATGTAACAAGGGGACATTTGGAAACTTATTTACAAAACCTTTCACATATTCGCCAAGAAATTTTTATGTTTATAGCATGCATATGGTGAAGCAAGAGTAGGGTTTGAGTTTTTGATGCTTTGGGAGGGGGAAAGGGTTTGCAATTATTTACAACATAGCATGGGGAAAATAGATATGAATGCAAATATGAGTAAAAAGGGAAGGAGGGAAACAATTTACCAAGGGGAATACCTTGAAACAACACAAACCCTAGCACATTTACACATTAACAATGCAGCCATATAGTGTCTTGTCACTTGCATGATTTGAGGTTAAAACACAAGCATGAGTGCTTACATTCATAACCAACCACCAAAATGATGTGTAGAGAGCCTACCTTGAACAAATTTAACAACTTGTGGTTCCTTGGCAGCTCACTGGCAAAGTTCTGTGGAGAAATCCCCAACGGGTCGCGCGCCCCTGACGGGTCGCGCCAGTGTAATTTTTGCACTAACAGAGGGTGCCTGACGGGTCACGCGCCTCTGACGGGTCGCGCGCCTTTCAGGAGGATTTTGTAGGCCTTCCCAGTGTCAGAATCAGGTGCAGGATAGCTAGTTGGAAAGGAACTTGAGTCTACTTTCCAACCCAACTGGAATTTTTCAATTTGGAGTTGATTTGACCTGTCAAAAATCAAATCTCCCAAGACTGATCAAAAAGTGCCAAATGAGGCTGCCTGAAGGAAGAGTGTTGTTGCAGTCAACTTTTGAATGCCTTCCTCAACCCCAAATTGAGCTCATGATAGCTCATTGGAAAGCTCTTTGTGTCTAGTTATCATTTTACCCATCACAAAAATCATTTTGCCAACCAAGCTAGGAGAAAACTTGATTTTCCCAAGGTCACTTCAGAGGTGTCTTTGATTCTCCTGAGGCAATGATATTCTTGACATTTCTCAAAACATGACACCTGTGTAAAAAGTGAAGGAGGTTTTTCTTCCTTGACATGTTGTGAGCAAAAACCTCTCTCAGTTTTGCAAAATTCATCTCTGATTGCTCTGAAACATTGTTTGAGTGAAACTTATCACGTTGTGTGGAACAAGGAATTTTGTCGAAATGGAGCGAAATGAAGGGCATAGGGGGCTTCTAAATTCTTGGGGAAATTTTTGGGAGTGGGGAGAGATGTTAGGAAGCAGGGGAAAGTGGAATCTCAGATATTGAGCGAGGGGAAGGGGTCCAAAAGGGCAAAACACAGGCCAAACCTAGAAAATTGCCAGGTTGTAGCTAGAAACTAGGGTTTGTGCAAAAATGAGGATTTTAGCGGATCTAAGGGATGGGAAGTGTTTTATAAGGTACTTTAAGGATAGGGGAAGGTGTATGAACATCTGGAAACAAGTTTTGCCGATGATTTGACCGTCCAAGAGAAATTGCCTTCAAAACCCTAGGAGAGGGAAATGACCTTACCTAGGCACAACTGAAGCATGAACAAGGTTTAAAATGACCCAATGGAACCTAATATGATGATGACAACCCTCTGAATGATGATACACTCAGCTGAATGATGACATGGACTGACATTTGGGCAACTTTGAAAGGAGTGAAAACAAACCCTAGACCTAATGCCTAGTGACCAAATTTTGCTTGAAGACTCACTGAAATGAAAAAATTTGACCTTGACACTTCAAAATCACTTTGTAAGAGCACGTTTGATCACTGGAGGAAGCCTGGAAAGACTGACACTAACAGGTTCTTTGCTTCATTTTTTCAGTTTTGTCTCTGATTTTTGCAGCCTGTGATCAGTGTGTGTCTGTTTAGAAACCCCTTTTCTTTGCCTTAATTCTGCCTCCTTTGTACAAAAAGATTGTAGATGTTCTTTGTGTGTTTGTTACATCATTTACAGTTTTCCATTGAAATGGTAGAATAGTCATACTGTCGTCCTTTGATTTAGATCTGTCGTAAGTGTCGATTTTGATCATAGGAGAAAGTTTATTTGCTGTTGACAGTCGATTATGCTTTTACTTTTGTCTTTGGTTTGAATTTGTCACTTTCTAGTGTCGAAACGAGTGTTTATTTCAAAATCATAAAGTGTCGTAATCTTCTCTACCTTTTGATTTCGAAAAGAAGCTTGTTTGTGTTTGTCACTTGAAAGCAAATTCAGATTTGTACATCAACTTTCTTTTTAGGCATCAATATTAAGAAAGTGAAAACAAATACATGCATATGTGCATTTGCATATTGATAGTCTGTTTGGCTTGATTTAGGAAAAGTGCATTTACAGTGTGCTCTTTGCTCTTTGAGAAAAGATTGTGTCTTTCTTTTCCACTTGTAGCTAGGATTTTCATTGCGTAAAAGAGATAAAAGTTTGCTTATCATCTTTAGATTTCATTTTAGGAATTACATATACATCTCGTGGTGATCCCAAAATGCAAACTTCTAAGAAAGATCAACTTAAAATAAATTGAATGAATCTAACAACGCTTTGGAACTTAACGCACAACATTTAGAGGTCTAGGCTAGAGACGTATTCCGGCGTCGTAAAGCCTGGTAACTGTTGTCCTCACTGATGGTTGGGTGATTCCTCCACTTTGAGACGATAAGTGCCAGTACGGACTTGTGCTCCCACGTACCATCGAGTATATATTGGGAGACCCCTATAGGCTTAAAACCTTTTATCCATAGGAAGCCGTGTCGGCCGCCCTACTGATCGCAATGAACGAACACAACATTCGGGAAGATTGACTGTCGTACCGTAAAAAGTATTTTGCAGTTTTGCGATTGGTTTACTCCCTCTACCTAGATCTCCATAGCAGTCCCTTTCGTTCCTTTTCAGACTCCTTAACGGAAAAGGTCCATCTGAGCACTTGTCACTTTAGGCTCATTAAAAATCGAAGGAGACTAGAGTCATCTTTTGTTTTTTCTCGACTCTTTAAAACTGAAAAAACAAGTTGTGTCAAAAGCGTCTAAAATTCATTTAATTCGGAAACATAATTCCCCTTTTTATTTTAGTTGATCGAGTAATCCGCAATCGTGGAAGAAAGTCAATTGAAACCCCGTCATTCGCGGAGGCTTACGAGTCAACCGTCTTTGTCTCCGGAATCGAAGCCAGTACAGACAAAGCGAACTCGTTTAACCGGTTCAAAATCTCCTATTAAAGTTAGAACAAGTGTTCCAACAACATCTGAGATTCCGGTTACTCCAAAAATTTCTGGAAACCCTACCTCTACAGAAGAAGTTCAACAGCCACAGACGGACAGTGATACTGATCCTAGTCTGAGAGCAAACACTTGTGTTATCGAACCAGTTCCATCTACAACTGGTTCGGAGAGTCTTGCTCTTCAAACATCTGTCGCTGTCGATTCCACCCCTTCTTCGGCACCAGAAATATTTTACGGACCTGACGGTCTTCCTCTTCCGCCTGGTCTAATTGCAATTGAAGAAATTGTAGAAGATCCTCAAACAAGTACTCCAACGCACTTTGGAGTCGGGATCACTCTATATCCTTCTTCATCAGAAGTTAGTCTACCACTAGTGGAAGTTCCTGTAGAATCGCTAGGTAATCTTTTGGATAGACTCCAAATGTCTGAACAACCGTCAACATCTAGGACTGTGTCGTCTGACACAGCGACAGCAGAACTCCCTGTCGTCACTCCGACAATGTTCGCCAGCATACCATCTGTCCCAACTAGCTCTCAACCGCTAGAAGGAGCCCACTCAGGGGCTATTTCGACAGTCTGGTCCATTCCTGTTTGTTCATCCGGAATAATATCCGGAAACTCTTGTGTTGAGTCTCAACAAATTGATCCATTTGGAGGTCAATTTGGGCAGTCTGGTCCCCAAGGGCAAACAATCCCCTTGAGTTCTGGATTACCACCATATGGGGGGCAGTATGCCCTTTCATTATCCCCTCCGGGAGGATATCCATACGGGAGTTCACAGCAATATTCAGGTTATACTGGAATTACCTCAAGTGGTTGGGTACCTATAATACCTTAACAACCAAGGATTGTGTATTCGATGCAACAATGTGTACCTATGTCGAATATCCCGACTACGCCAGCTATTGTGATGGTGTCACAAGTTCAAACGCTGCCTGTTGTATGCCAACCTCAGATTTCTCAGGTTGTAATGCAACAGCCCCTTGACCCTGTGACTCAACCACAATCGCCAACTGGTGGGGTGACACAGGTCTAGACGGGTAAAATTACCCCACACCTTGGTCCAACGGTTAGTATAGCACAACAACACATGGCTTCTCAACCATGGCTGGTGCAATACCAACAACCAAAATTCCAACAAGTATACCAAGGTTCTGAGCAGCAAATCTTTGCGAACAGTGGACAGCCGTACATTCAAAACGGTCAAAATCAACCATTTTACAATGGTCATGTCCACCAACCTTATCAGTCATACCAGCATCAAATGCATTATGCTGGCATGCAAAGACCAACTGCTCAGGCAATCCCATCTTACCCTGGGTATGCTTCACCTAACCTGAATCAACAGTTACCATTCGTGGCAACTTTAGAGTTACCTGATTTAAACTGGTTAACAAACGATCCAATTGCTTACGCCCCTTGGTGGCCAGCGATTCCACATAAACTTCCATCAGATATTCCTAAATTTAATGGAAATCTGGGTGAAGACCTATCGAATCACGTGATGACATTTCATCTATGGTGTTCATCAAACACCCTAAATGATGATTCGATAAGGCTTCGCCTCTTTCAGAGGACATTAACGGGTCCAGCGGAAAAATGGTATATTGAATTGCCTAGAGCTTCGTTCGACAACTTCAGTACCTTAGCCACAACCTTTTTAACCCATTTTCAATTACCGATAAGGTATGAAATGGGAACAGAACTCCTTACCAACTTCAAATAGACAACAGCCACTCACATATCTGATCATATACATGAGTGGCGACGTCGTCGTAGGATGGTAAAAACGTACGTTCCCGATCAGCTATTAGCCGAATGGTTTATCAAGTCATTACTACCTTCCATTACGGAAGATGTGGCAAAGGGGGGAGTCGTAACGGAAGAGCAAGTTATCGCTCGTGCGCAATATCTGGACTTGATCTATACTCAGTTCGGCACGCTCTACGACAAAATACCTGATGCCCCTAGACCGGAATTCTCAATTCCTCCTCCTCCTAAATAGAACAATGACTCTCACGCCGATGATGGCGTGATTGGCACAACAGACACGAAATCGACAAAGGCTACATCTAAGAAGGCCCGTAAGATTTCAGATCAAAATGCAAAAGACGAACTTCTTGCTTCGGAAGTAAATGTCGTGTCGACAGATAAGGGCAAAGAAACCAAACAACCAGGAAGCAAGAAGAAAGGCAAAGGGAAGAAGAAGAAACAGGATGAATCATCACCTGAAAAATCTTCTTCAAACCCTCCTGGAAATAGGAAACCAAAAAATCCATGCTATATATGTGATGAGGATCATTGGACCGCAGATTGTCCACACAGAGCTGAGCTTAAGAAATTCTTTAAAAGTTCGAAAACCTCAGCTGTGTTAACTGATCCGTTCCCAAATCCAGGAGCAAATCTGGTTGAAAGTGGAAATGCTTCCCCGTCTCAAGTGCTAATGTTGTCGATTTCGAAACAGCAGAATGATGCTTTGATTTCGACAAGGAACAAAGATTACGGGAATCCGCAGCTGTCAAACAACATGGATAAAGATCAACCAAGTAGTTTGACAACAACTTCGACAGAAGTTGTACCACCCACCATTCCTGAACTGACAATAAAACCGCCGAAGGGAGTAGTACACAAGTCGACATTTAATCCCCGCGCTAGAGCGGCACAGCATTATAACATAGTGGAAGATTTGGCCCAATCGCCATCCGCTATGTCGACTCTTGAAGTACTACAAAATTGCCCATCCCAAAGGAAGACTTTGTTATCGGCCATTGGTGGGATTGACCCAAAGGATTCCAATCTTGTATCCTTCGACCACAAAGGATACGATCCTCAGTTACCGGCTCAACTAGCTTTGCTTGTTCAAGTGAAAGCCCTCAACAAAACTGTTCATCGAACAATTATTGATGAGGGGGCATCTACATGCATTATGTCGATGAGTTGCCGGAAAACTTTAGGATCTCCAACCTTTTCGCGATCCTCGACAACATTAAAAGCATTCGACGAAAGGACATATACCCCATATGGTATCCTAAATAACTTGAAAGTTGAACTAGGGGGAAAAACAGTAGAAATAGATGTTGAAGTCATCGATGGGAATCTTGATTACAACATCCTACTAGGAAGACCATGGATATATGCCATGGCAGCTGTTGTGTCAACCTATTTTAGAAAGATTGCATTTCCCTTTCAAGGAGGGATTACAATCGTCGATCAACAAAACTTCCTCCCCAATGGTTCTCAAGTTACAAGAAGCATTCCCATGATCCATGGAAGCCCCCATTCGCTTCAAAATATCGGAGTAGGCCTACTAAAAGATCCTATACTAATGTGAACTTTCGCTCTTCCGCCTCCAATCAATCTGGCGGAAGTAGCGTCGATAGGAACCTGCAATATGATATATTCTACAAAGATCTCATAAAACGATATCGATATGGATCATGCAATGGTTTTACCCCCAAGCCCAATAGAAATATTATAGCAATCAATGTTTCTAGCATGGGAGGCAAACCCAAATCAACACTCATCAAGCGTTTGGATAGATAGGTCTAGAGAATATGGTACTCCTTCAGATCCTTGGTCGCAAGTGCATGTCACCGACGAAGGAATTCTCCAAGCTATGGTAGTTGAAGGAGCACCATGGAATGATTCCCACCATCGTTCCCTTAGTTGGAGGAAGTCGTAATGGTGAAACCGGACGATCATCCAAAACTCTTTTCGCTCCGTCTAAGAAGGGACAACAGTGGATGGCATGATTGCCTTCGCACAGTTTACAGGGAAATCTAGCTTTCCCTCTTTGTCCTGGGGCTTCACTTTCGCTAGTTGAGAATCCAGCTGGCCCGCTCAAGTGGTCGGCTGAAGCGCCTATCATCGAAGATAAACCATCTGAATCCATACCAGACGAAATTCAAAAGTTCAAGGCGGCAGTTGACTCGGTCTTGCCTTCAGAGGTTTTATCTTCGGATGATACAGTCACTGAAGAGAACAAGGATGACACCGTCCAAATTCTATTCATCAACACAGACTCCGACGAACATAGGGGCAATCTACCCATTCCCTTACCACAGGAGGGAAGTTCGTCAGAGCCATACCCGGCCGTCTACTCGGTCCCACCTCCAAGCAACCTAGTTGTCTCCTTCGACTGGAATCAACTAGGCAGACCCCATTTACCAGCAAGCATACCATTCCGAATTATCGTTCAAATATATAGAATGGTCATGGCTGGTACCATCATAGATGAGGGGGATTCTGTGAGTATCCTTTCCTCTATTGCTTGGAAAGCGCTTGGTTCGCCATCGTTGTTGCCTGAGATGAGAAATCGGACAGGTTTTGATAAAGGAACCAGTCGACCTTTAGGGATCCTTCCCAATGTGCCCATAACATTGAGAGGGAAGACAGTTCAAATGAGCATAATGGTAGTTCAAGGACCCTTGGATTATAACCTACTCCTTGGACGAGACTATATTTATTGCATGGGAGCCATGTCTCCTCACTCTTTAGAGTAATGTGTTTTCCGCACGAAGGAAGAGTGGTCAAGCTCGTGGACCAGCTTTCATTTCCCGGATCACGCATAGCAAATAGTCATATACCATCCCTAAATGGTCTCTTCACGCAAGAAATGTCTCAATCCCAGTCCGTCCTCCCGATGAGCGCAAGTAATTCGGAGGGATATGACTGAAACCCAGGGGGCATGCGTCCTGGTCTACTTCGGCAGGAAAACTTCGGGTATAGGGTAGATTTCCGCAGGAGAATATGACTAGTCTGTACCCCGTCCGTGATTGGAAGAGGGGTTATTCTAGAAAAAGATTCCCTTGTCAAAGTTATGTGAGTTGACAGAACAGAGTCACTCGCCTTTGTTTATCTCGGTAGACATCGCCGAAGAAGTGTTTTGTTTGCACCGCGAATCGAGCAATCTTTGGGTAACCTGTAAGAGGTAGGCCTCTCCCGGTAAAACAAATGTTTTATTGGATTGAAGAAGGGGTAACCTTGAAACCATACTTTATACCTGTGGGCATGCAAACCTTTTGGAGTGCAAGCGAGGGGCGGCTATTTATTTTTTAAATTTTTAGGACCTCTAACCCTTTAAACTCGTAGGATTAGTCGTCACCTAACTTGCATAAAGAAAGGATGTGGGGCAAAAATCTAAAAGTTGCCATTTTATATGAGACATTATTATCATATGACTGGATTAATCGAGCAGTTTTAGCACATAGTTCAAGCTCGTTAAAAAATAAACATAAGACATGAGCAAGTGTTTCCACTCGCGTTTAAGCTCATTAAAAAATGAACTATTCCCCGGTAAATAACCACCATTAATGAAGCATTTCAACCATTAAAGCCTTGGTCGTGTTTGCACCGTCACCTCCACTTTTCCATTGGCCGATCATTCACCTCCATTTGATTGTTTACCCATTTTGAGGAACAGCTGCGAAGAGTGATTTCACTAGCCATCCTTGTGACACTGCCGTGATTGGAAAATTCCAAACCTTACCTGGAATCAGCTGCTACCCATTTTATCACTCATTCCTCAAAAGACGAGTCTTCTTTAAGCTCTTTTCAACTGACTCGTAAAATATGAAAAGATTTCCGAGTTTTGGCCTTCCAGCTCGTTAAAGCGACCGGAAGTGCTATCCCTCCTCTAGATTTTAATCTTTTTGGACCTGAGGGATTATTGCACAAAAAGATCGAGCGCTTGTTTTGTTCGGCTCGTTAAAACTATCGAAAATTCATCCCTTCTGTATTGTTTTATACTTTTTCGGACTTAAGGGATTAGATGACGAAAAAGGAATTTTGGAGTTACCTTTACGTACCTTTTCAGACTCTCTAAAGATGAAAAGGACCGAGTTATCTTTGTCGTTAAACTCATTAAAAAAATTAATAGCGACAAACTTGTCTTTAGACGAGAACGAGTTTCACTATCGCTAGGCTCGTTAAAACATAGCGATGGGTTTGCCTGAAGGGCAAATTATAGAACAAGCATATGTTATCCTCCTCAAGCTTGACAAAAATAAAGAGGTACTGGTCAGCAATGACTGGGGAAAAATTGGGAAGAAACTCAAAGAAGCTTTATTGGTAGCAAGTCGCTCTTGAACATGACACTTCCACTCCGTGCCTAAGTCAGGTTGGGTTGTTTCATTCATCGGCCACATCGCCATGGTCACGCCATACCATCCACATTTGTGGTAAATGCTACCAATCCATCACATAAGTGTCGCCGACATGTTCAAGAGAAGTCATCCAGAGAAGTCATCCGTGTCCCATCCACTACCATACATTACACTTCATTCTTTCATGACCGCCATCCTGAACCATATATCATCAGATTGTTTTCACCTCCATCAAAATCATTTGCTCCGTTTCGTGTCATTGATGTGGGATTCATCAAGGCCCTCATTTGATGGATCACTTCTTGTCGACATCAGCTCATTATCCAAGAAGTTGATCTAGGAACACCCCATTCAGTACTTTGAAGCTTGCATGCCTCAATGGCAAGTTTCTCACTTCCGGCGACAGGTATACATCAATGACCTTCGACCGAAAGATTTTGCGTGGTGTTCGATGCCAAGTCCTTTATTCACACCACGTGAATTGTACTGCAGTACCTTGAGGGTCATCATCATTATCGGTGATTCCTCTCGCGCTTGTTAACAGTTTACATCATCGACTAGTAATCAAGCGATGTCTTTCCATGTTCGACTTCAAAACATTTTTCACATGGATCGACTTGTACTTCGAGTGAAGATCGGATGAGATTGAAGACCCCGAATCTAGTTTCATCCATCCGGGCTGCGATATATATTCAGGAAAAATAAAGACATTGACATGTACAGCATTGCAGCACAGATAATCATCCTACCAAAAGGATGATGACTTCATCAGAATCATCAGTCTACCATCAGACGATTGTCTGTCCTGTGTACATAAAAATGAATTTATAAAGCTGAGCATGGGAATGCCCGCCTCAGCTAGATCATGAAAACGGTATGAAGATAATGTATTGTATTGTATCTTATTACAGGTCTCCTCCCAGCATTGAAAGAACTTCGGATCCTCCTAATAAAGCATTTCACCCGATAAACGACCTCATACTTTAGGGGGCAACTGTTATAGACATTTTTGTTCCTTACAGCTCTAAGCATGAAATGTCCATAAACCAAGGGATCCTAAGTCCCTAAAAGTGTTGTTCCTACCCCTAGAGGAACAAGGTCAACCAATTACAGCTTCTCCCAGAAGTTCTCCACCAGAAACTGCTCAGAATCAGTCATTTCAGCTGCTCCACTAGCTAGCTGTGTTGCATAGCACCCAAGTACACTAGCTAGGTGCGTTGCAACGCACCTAAATGCACTACCAGGGTACGCTGAGCGGGAAATGACAAATGGCAGTGTCATTCCACGAGGTGGACAGACAATGGAAGCTTCCAGAATCTTCCCCAATGACACTTGCCTCACTGAGTTCGACCAAGGATGAGTAAGAGGCTCTCAGTCTCCAAGTGGAAGCAAGAACTGACAGAGAGAAGCCACTAGTAAAATCATAAGCTGACTCATCCTCTTTGCATACATCTATATATGGATCCCTCATCCCAGAGATCCAGGAGGCTGGAATTTTGTACATTGCAGAGAATTGTTGTTGGTTTTGAGATAGAGATCAGTGTATTGGGTGATTTATGCTTTGTTGGAGGTGAAGAGGGGATTCCTTTGCTGGGGGGTTGATGCTGGATCAGGAATCATCGTTTGTAACTCCTCCTGGACCTTCTTGTTATATCAATAAAACTATTTGAGTTTCTCCTACATGCTTGTGTATCAATGATGTGGTTATATTTGCATGTTTAGCTTAAATATGATCCTAAGCTATTTATGAATATAAATCCATGTCTTTGTGTAGTTTTCCTCTTCTATGATCTTGCAGGAACTTCGTGAAGCTGGGCAAGTAAGGGAGCAGGTAGCTGGAAGCTATCAAAGAGGAGAGAGATTGGATCAAAGGACTAGCGCAAGACACAGGTTGGTTCATCCTATTCCTCTTCGTTTATAGTTCATAAAGAAGAATACGAAAGTAGTTTTCTCTATTTGTTTCTAAGGTAATGTCACACCTTAGTGGGATAGGGGCGTTCTGAGTAGACACTTTTCCCGTTAACAATAGGCCTGTCTGTGTTTCCTATAGGATACCTTTCCCTTTTTGACAAGGGGTCAAGGGTTCTTTAACCTTTTTCGCTAAGGTTGACCTAGTGACAGACCTCCCAACATAGGTGATTTGTGACCTTGGGGAAGCTTGTTGTGATGTGCCTTCTTCACCTTTCTTTACTAGAGGGACTAACTTCTCTTGTTCTTTTAGTGAGTCCTCTTTGATAATGGGAATCTTGGTAGGGGTTTGTGGTCTCCCCTGTTTTATCCTAGTGTTCTTCCTTGTTATGAAATAAAGGGGAGTCTACCTCTGTCTCTTTCCTTTTGATTTGATAGGTGTACTTAGGGCAGTTAAAGCAGCTACTGCCTCGTTCTCTGTGAGATTCTGAGACACCCTTGGAGATTCCTCTTCTTCCCCACTATGTATTTCAGGACTTTGTTCATCATTTTGTGCTTCGTCCTTCGTCTCATTATTTTTGTCTTCTCTTCTTCATGTTCTCCTTCTTCAGGCTCTTCTTTGGGCTCTTGTTCTTCTTCAGGCTCTTGTTCTTCTTCTTCAGGTTCTTTTTCTTCTTCTTCAGGCTCTTATCCCTCTTCTTCCTTACTAGAAGTAGGGTCTCTTTCATACTTAATGGCTTGAATTTCATCTTCTTCATTCATGTCTACAAATGTTGACCACATAATAGGGATTCTAAAATTGTTTAGAGCATCTTCTAGGATGAGTTTGATCAACCCATGATGTGCTAGTTGCTGATGTTTTCCTTCTTGTACTTTGATGATCATGTCTATCATCGATTGTAACAAAAAGTAAGGCACACTAAGTATTCTATGAGGAGGTATCTCTTCTCCAAATCTCAGCTCATGGAGGAGTCTAAATTGGTACCCATAGACTATATTGAGTCTACCCTCACAGGAAATATATTTGACTATGTGATAACTTACTTCATTCCAAGGATATGGAATGCTTTCCCTTATAACCCCATTTTTATCTTCAATTGGTTCTTCTCCTTCCAAGAAAAATCCCTTCTTGGCAAGAGTGTTGCTATTTTTGTCCTCTTTTCTCCACTGCAACCCTAGAGGATGTGTAGTGATCCTGCTACTGATCTCAGGGGTAAATGTTATTGACAAACCCCTCACTACAACAATGGCACTGGCTCTAGCAAGATGTATGAGTGACATTGTGAATTCCCTAGCTACATCATCATCATATCCCCTAAGTAGCTCGAATAACTCCAGCCATTGATGCCTTGTTAAGATTTCTACCATAGGAGGATGTTGGTGTATTCTGGTTGTTCTTGTGGGCTCCCTTTTGTTGAAACCCCCTATCATATTTTATCTCTATCACCCTATTTGTATGAGTTTTGGATGGCTATAGTTCAAGAACTTCTCTAGGTGATGAAGATTTAAATTTTACCCTACACAATCTTCCACATAATTATGTCTATCTCTATGCACACTGCAAATACTTAAAAGAAATCACAATTTCTTTCCTTTTTCTCTTTAAAAATGAAAACATAGGGGATATGGAATCTACCTTCCTTTGCAATGATCTGGTGATGAGAATTTTTGAATTGTTGGCCCTAGGAACCCACGTGTTTCGTGTGGCTTTCCTGTAGTTTTCTGTAGGTTCTCGCTGTTTCTTGTAGTTTCTATGTGTTTCTTGTAGGTGCTCACTGCAGGTCGGCCGAGACTAACTTTCCTTTATATGGCTCCTCGAGGTTATCTCCACTCTTAAACTCTGAAGATAGAAAATACTTTGCATGGAAGTCAGTGAATATTTCTATTTATGGATGATTTCATTGAGTGGTGTGCTGGTTGGTCGAGTACGTATTTCTCCTTTTGGACCATTGGTCCCACTACTAGTTAATCATGCCACCCTTCCTCATAATCATCACCCACTTTTGTTCATTGTAACTTGACCACCTTTCTAATTTATTCCCCTTTTGATGTGACCTTGCCACGTGTCTAGTTGACTAACACTTTACTTTTCATTATTGGACTGAGGGTGGCCAAGTTAACTGGCCACCTTCGCTTATAAAATCAACTTCCTACATATTCCTACAGTTTAATCATATTCATACTTATGAGGGAGTATTGATGAGGTGACATACCTGTTGGTCCTTTGCCTTGCTGATGCATGTTGGAGAGTGGTGTTGTTGTGTTTCTCATGACCGAGGTACATCTTCTTGACTACCTTTTTCTTTTTTGTTGATCTTATTTTGCTGATGGGTTGTCTTCTTGTTGATGTGCAGGTGTTGGCTTCCTCTGTTGCTGCTGAGCTTTGGAGGAGTTTCATTGTGCCTGAATTTATGCTTCTCCTCTTTCATGGTGCTAAAGGTTAGACCCGGAGCCTACTACTGCTTCAAAATAGGCTGCTACAGGATTTCCTACAGGAAAACTGCAGGATGTCGTGTAGCTGCTTTTTTTGTGTCCTTTCTCTACTTGGAGGGGGAAGAGGTATTGGAATGAGTGGAAAGTGTGGCCATGGAGTGGTAGGTGAGGTAGGTTGCTAGTGGCATGCCTCTTTTATGTTATTTCCTATTTTTCTACATTTTTTCCTATTTTTATTTTTTATTTTTTTATTTTTCTAACTTGATTTTCTTTATGGACACAAGGGGTGACATGGTCATGAAAGGTGTTGGTTGAGGTGTGGTGAAGTCAATTGCCTTACTTTTCATTCCAAAACAGGCCTGCATAATAATTTCTCCATCAGACTGCCTTTCCTGTAAATTTTCAGGACTTCCTGTAGTATTACAGGAAACTCTTGTAGTAATTACAGGAAATCTTGTAGAAAGCACAAAATTGCCTGAAATTTGAATTTTTCTGTTGTTGAAGATGGGTATGGATGAAGGAACATGGGGATTATGGAGGATATGAAATGGATGAAGAAAAACATGGGGTTTTGAAGGTATTGGTGCCCTATTATCTCTATGTCATTTATATTCTTGAAAACCTGCAAAAACCAGAATTGTTATGAATGGGTAGGTTTGAGATCCCTGCCATTATTTTTGTGCCTTTTTTTCTTTTCTTTTTTTTCGAAAGACAACCAGGTTGCCTCAAAGGAGGTTTTCATCCTAGTGGCCTTCCCTGGGTGCCTCAAAAGATGTTTTCACCCAGAGGTCTTTTATTTTCCTTTTTTTTTAAACACTCTTGGGCTGCCTCAAAGATGTTTTCAACCTAAGAGTGGGACTCGGGTGCCTCATGGAGGTTTTCACCTGGGTCTCTTTATTTTATTTTATTTATTTATTTTTCAAAACTCCTTCAATCACCATCACTTCCTTGCGGATTCTACTGATGAACTCCTTCTTTGAAAAAGGATTTTTGTAGACTTTCAACCTATACCCATTGACAAAAAAAGGGATACCTTCTTCATCGATGGCTCTTATCTAAGCAACACCATTATCATGACACTTTTCTATCACATATGGTCCCAACCATCTCGTCATCAACTTGGCTTTGAAATCTTTG
Source organism: Pinus tabuliformis (assembly GCA_031772625.1). Taxonomy (NCBI): domain Eukaryota; kingdom Viridiplantae; phylum Streptophyta; class Pinopsida; order Pinales; family Pinaceae; genus Pinus; species Pinus tabuliformis. The sequence continues at coordinate 1,147,603,647 of CM062807.1, forward strand.
TACTGGGAGTCATACAGCAAGGCCCAAACGCCTTCTTGAAATAATTTGTCTTTGATATTTTTGTCATTACAGATTTTTCTTTGTACTTGAGTCACTTTTGTGTGCAGGAGGGCTTGCATCTTGAATTCATCTAACCCATTTAGTTGGATCAATCTCTCTTGATGTGACCTTGTGACATCTAGAACCAATTGTGTTGTCATCCTTAAGGTGTTGTACTCAAATTCAACGAACAGCAAAGCCTTCTTCCCATAAACCAAATCATAAGGGGTGAAGCTAGTGGTGGTCTTCCAAGTTGTATTGTAGGCCCAAGTGGCCTCCACTATTCTTCCTACCCAATCCTTCCTGTTGTTTCTAACCACTTTGGTCATAATGCTTTCCAACTCTCTATTGGTGACTTCTACTTGTCCATTAGCTTGAGGGTGGTAAGGAGTGGACTTTATGTGCTTGATCTTATGCTGGATTTACATATTCTCAATCATGTGTGAGGTGAGTTGACTTCCCTGATCAGTGACCAGCTTTCTAGGGTATCCAGACTTGTAAAACACATTCTCCCTCAAGAATTCAACTACTTTTTCCTCTGTGGCTACCTTGACAGCTTTGGCTTCAACCCACTTTGTTAAGTAGTCGGTGCACACAATGATGTACTTTTTCTGTCTAGATGGAGGATCGATGGGCCCAATCAAATCCATGCCCCACTTGTTAAATGACTCAAAAGTCACTTGAGGTTGCAAAGGAATTTCATCCCTAGGGGTAGGTTTCCCCATCATATGGCACCGATCACACTAGCTGGTATACATTCTTTCATCCTGGTGGAGAGTGGGCCAGTAATATCCAGCTTGTAGTACCTTGAATGATGTCCTTTTGGCTAAAACGTGACCTCCATAAGGCCCATCATGACAAGCCATAAGGATGTCAAAAAATTCCTCCTCCCTGACACATTTTCTCATAATTTGATCTAGGCCCAACTTGAAGGGATTGCCCCCAATCCAAGTGAATGGGGTGCTTTTCCTTATGATTCTTCTCTTCTCCTTGGAGGGAAAATTTGGAGGGAACTATGCAGCTACTAAATAGTTGGCTATGTTAGCAAACCACGAAGAGAGAACTGAAATAACAAATAAATTCTCATTGGGAAGCTGATCATCAACCTTTCCTTCCTCACCTGCAAGCAAAGTAAATGTGGACAAAAAATCTACAACTACATTTTCTCTACCAAGCTTATCAATAAAATTTAGATCAAATTGTTGTAACAAAAGTAACCATATAATAATTCGAGCATTCACATCAGGTTTGTTCATCAAGTATTAATGGCAACATGGTCAGTATGTACAAATGTATGGTAACCAATAATGTAATGTCTAAATTTATTCAATGAATTGACTACAAATAGGAGTTATTTTTCAGTCACTTTGTAGTTTAACTCGGCTTTGGACAGATTTTTATTAATGAAGTAAATGGCATAAGGTAGCTTGTCATCTATATGGCCTAGAGTTGCTTCTATAGCTTTGTGAGAGGCATCAACATGTATATGAAAAGGAAGATCCCAATTTGGGCCTCAGAGAATAGATGGAGTAGTAAACTTGCCCTTTAAGGTTTTTAGGGCCTCTTGGCAGCTTTCTGACCATAAAAAATCAGAGTCTTTCGCCAATAGTCCAAACAAGGGAGAGGCTACATTGCTAAAGTATTTTATGAATCTCCTATAGTAGGGACCCTCTTTATGATAACTATCTTATTTGAGTCTACTTGTATTCCTTCCTGGGATATTGAGTGACCTAGAATAGATGATGCAGTCATTAAGAATTCACACTTCTCGGGACTAAGGGATAAGTTCATTTCAATGCATTTGTTTAACACCTTTCCCAAGTTAGAGAGAGCCTCCAGGAAATCGCACCCATAGGGGGTGAAACCATCCATATAAATTTCGATAGAATCATGGACTATCTCTACAAAGATGCTCAGGACTGCTCTCCGGGATGTAGCAGGGGTGTTGCAGAAACCAAAAGGAAGGACCCTATAAGCAAAGGTACCCCATGGATAGGTAAAGGTATTTTTATCCTGGTCCTCTAGGCTGATCTGGATTTGATTGTACCCATTGAATCCATCCAAGAAAGGGAAGAACTTTTTTCCTTCCAGACCACATAATACTTGGTCAATGAAAGATAGAGGGAAATGGTCCTTTTTTGTGGCTTTGTTTAGCTCTCAATAATCCACACAGATCCTCCACTTCCCATTTTTCTTTGGAACCAAAACCAAAGGAGACACCCACTCGCTATCTATGATGGGGTAAATGAACCCTGCATCCAACAACTTCTGCATTTCTTCTTTGACTATATCCTTGAGGGTTGGGTTCATTCTCCTCTAAGGTTGGCAAACTGGTTTGCAACCTTCCTTGATGTAAATGTGGTGAGTACACACTGAAGGGTGCACTCCCTTCATTTCCTTGTAGCTCTAAGTAAAGGCATCCAAATTCTTTCTTAGCATGTCACATAACTACTCTTCTTGGTGTACAAAGAGAGAGGGGTTGATTTTCAAAGCTATTTCAAGGTCGAATTCTATCATCTTGACATGAGTAGGGTTTGAGTAAGCTAAGCATAGATCAATCCAAGGGTTGTCTTTGGCTTCCTTTACTAACTCCTCAAGAGACATGGTGTTGGGGGATTGATTTTGAAGGATGTGTTCAATTAGGTCATCTTCATCAGGTTGCCCCCCTCCTATAGTAGTATCTAGGGTATAGATTGGGGAAGAGTAGACTTCATCTTCTTCCTCCTCATCTAGCCATAAAGGTAATTCATTCTCTAGAGATGTTTGAGCAAGAGGGTAGAGACCAATTGCTTGGACAAATGCCCATTTTTAATGGTCATGTTCCTGTTATCACCCCAAGAAACTCTCCTTGGTTGTATAACAGAGATGCTCGGGAACATTACAAACTCAACAAGAATGTTGGAAAATGGTGGATGAATGGAAGGAATGATGCATATTCAAGCCAGATAACCACTTCTACTATGCTTAACCCCAGACATGGGTGAACACCCCTGGACTACAAGGCTTTAAACCACCAATTACTCACAGTTTGAGGAACAGGTGAGGATGGAGAATAATGACCACACCAGCAGATGCACAGGACCCTGTAATGGCTAGCTACAACCAGTAAAGAGGTCTGCAAATCTATTTCCTAATGCACGGATAGGATGATAGCTTTCTGGCATTAAAATAACATAAACCTACATACAAATTTAATAATACATACTAGATTCTAACACAGAGGTCGGATGACAACCCCTCTAATGCTAAACATCAAGATTACATGAAAAATGCATAACATGCACATCCTGGAACAAAGAAGAAGCAGAAAGTGAGCAATTAACAGCAAAAGAAGCTTGTATTAGCTGAAAATGAAGACCAGAAGCTGCAGGTATGACTGTAGTTACAGTCTCCAGAAGTTGAACCTTACATCAAAATAACATTCATCAACCCTCATTACATCTTGTTTTTGGGTATATATGGAGTTTGTTTACAAAATTGCTCTGTTGTTCTATGGGTGGAGGGGTTATAATGGACCACCAACCACATTTACTATCAGATATGGGTCTCTAATACAATCTTTTGCTTTGATGAGTGAATTTGACCTTCTCTGGTGCTTTATTGTCCTTCTCAAACAGGTGGAATGCAGTATGAAAAGTTCCATAACTAGTAAATCTGTTTATCTGCTCGAGGTTGTACTTTCCTTCCCTGGTCGTGCTGCTGGTTGAATGTGGTTGTTGCGGATTTAATGCGCAGAATGTTGGATCATGGCTTCCTTCCTCCTTCGGGTGCACAGGACAGGCCAAAAACATGAAAACCGTATGGAAAAGGAACGAGGGCCTGGGAATGAATGCTAGCCGTTGGATGGAACTGGTGAACAACTAAGATCTCATGGTGGGAGGTGATGAGAAGACGCGGGGCAGAGTGAATATGCACCGTCGAATCTCACAAATAGACGGCGGGGATCAATTTGCAGGGGATATCGGGAGGAATGTGAGTGGGGAGAACATGGGCCGTTGGATCTAGACGTGGCAGATCCAATGGTTATCACGCGGGAAAGGTGTGAGAAGTTTAACGAGCAGGGAAATGTACGTGTGGGTGGTAAGCGGTTTCCCCACACTACTTTGGGATGGTAGGCGGTTTTTGTATGCGGGGGTGCGAGCACATTCAATGAGCAACACGTGGCTGGTGGGTCCGGCGAGAAACTGCTTTCCTCGCAAGCTATCGTGTGTGCGAATTGCGTGGTCATGAGGTGCAAATGCCGTCAGATCTTGCGGCGAACGATCGGACGGTCGGGCTTTAACACACAAGTTTTTTAAATGAAATGATGTGAAAAAGGCTTGCGAAAGGGTTTGGACGGGTTATCAGGGTTTTGACAGGTTATCAGGGTTTTATAATGTTTAAACAAAAAACACCCGAGAGCTACGGAAACACGACTTTTGCGCCAAATGTGGGTGTAAAATAGGGATAGTGGGCTTTTATGGAATTATAGGGAAAAATGAAGGAGAGGAGGGAAAAACTGTTGCAAGCCCTTTGCGACCAAAACCAGCACTACCCAACCCATTTTTATCCATCAAATGTCGAAGAACATAGCAGAGCTAACACTGGCTCCTTCTAGGGATGAGATCCTCCCTGTGAGGTCTCAAGAACCTACAGATCAATGCCTTCCTGATGAAAACAAATTAGCCAAAATTCCTAGTGTTCCATTGGGCATGGAGTCCGACTAAACCTATACTAAAACTGATAAAACACAATATTTACAACTTTTAAGGCCATAGACCTTAAACCACATAATTTTTCATAAAACACCCATTAATTGGGCTTTCAAAAACTACCTCTCCTCCCATACTTTTTAGTATGAAGGTGTTGTTCCCTTGAATCTGAGAAAAGATGAAAGGCCCTGTCCAGAAAGCATCAAACTTCCCATGATTGCCTTTCTTTTCTTTCAATGTATCCCATTTCAGCACCAAGTCACCAACCTGAAAATTATCTGCTTTTGTCTTTCTGTCAAAAGCATCCTTGATCTTTTTCTGATGTGCTGCAGCCTTTTCAACCAGCTGTTCTCTAATTTTATGTACCTCTGCTAAATCAGTGATCCTCTTTGCCATGTTTTCTTCCTCATTCTGTTCTGTTTGAAGGAATTTTTCCACAGGGAGAGTTAGCTGAATTGGGAATATATCTTCAGTACCATATACCATCTTCAAAGGAGAATTCCCTGTGGATATTTTAATGGTCACTCTGTCAGCCCATAGTGCATACTTGAGCTTAACATCCCAATTCCTTTTATTGTCCTCCAGCAGCTTCTTAATTATCCTTATCATGCTTTTATTAGAGGATTCTGCAAGACCATTTCCTTGAGGATAATATGAGGTGGAATGAACAAGTTTAATACCCATTGAATCACACATTTCCACCAATTCCTTTGCCCTAAAAGCTGCTGCATTTTTTGTGACTAATTTATGTGGATACCCAAATCTGGTAAAGATATTTTCAATTAAAAACTTCATGACCACCTTATGATCAACCTTTCTGGTAGGGATTGCTTCAATCCACTTGGTAAAATAATCAGTGGCTACTAATATCCATCTGTGCTGGCCACTGGAATGAGGATTGATCTCTCCAATGAAATCCAAGCCCCACTATTGAAAAGGTCCTTTTGCAAGTATTGTTTTTGTCACAAGATTTAACAAAAGAAAATACATCAGAAAATAAAGTGAGCCAATAGTACCCAACTCTGAGCATCTTATGGGTAGTGGTTTTCCAATAATGGTGCCCTCCACAGATGCTAGAATGAAACTGGTTGTTATGAAACCAGCTCACAAAAAGATAGAAAAGAGAGATCCACGACTTAGAATTCAGCCTCTTCGAGGGGGCAACCTCCTTTACATTACATAAATGAACAATTCTTGGATGATACAAATGAAAATACCTCATTTCTATATATAGGAGTCTAAGTGGTCCCAATACAATCAAAGCCTACATAACAATAATATTTTAGGGCACAACAGTAACAATGGTGGGCTTCTATGTGGCATAATAGTAACAATATGGGCACTACATGGGTACATCAATATAATAAGTGGGTTATACTAATAACAATAAGGGGTTACACTAGTAGTATAGGGGCCTAACATGCCCCTCTCCTTCAAAAAGCGTTGTCCTCAACGCTTGAGTAGTTCTTGATGCTTCTATATAAAATTCTTGTCCTCCCATGTGGAATATTCAGCGGGTAAGTTCTTCCACTTGATGAGATACTCTGAAATTGATCGATTTCGTAGCTGTCGGGTTCTTGTTTCTGTGACTGCTCCAGGTTCCAATATGATTTTTCCTTCCTCTTCAATTTCTGGCAATATTGCTTGAATTGGGATCTTTTGCAACTTTTGAATAAGTGGCCATACTTCTTCGTTCTTCTTCCATTCATTCGTTGCTTCGTTTATCCAATTTGGTTGGATAATATAAATAGCACAAAACAATGCTTCCACATCCTCATCCTTGAAGCATCTTCCCATTCGGTAAGGTCGCCATTTTTTAAGTGCATGTAGTATTGCCAACATTTCCTTCTCATAAATAGCTTGCTTGAGATGTAGCAGTAAAAATACCCAATCACTCACATCAAAACATTTTTCACTACGATGTTGATCTACCTGTTGTTTCATTTGATTTTGCACCGAAGTGGCGTTATCCTTTAAAAGTTGGAGAACTTGCTGTTGATGCTCGATATGATCTTTCTCTACTTGAACCTTTTTCTTCTTGATATGTCCTTCTATCTTTTGAGGAGCGGTAATTTCTTCCAGTCCTTTACAAGATATGGTCGGATTCATTTCTTGATGCTCGATGTGATCTTTCACTTCTTGAACATTTTTCTTCTTGATGTGTCCTTCTATCTTGATAGTTTGAGGAGTGGTAATTTCATCCAATGAATTACAAGATATGGTTGGATTCATTTCTTCTTTCTCGATGTGATCTTTCACTTCTTGCACCTTTTTCTTCTTGATATGTCCTTCTATCTTGAGAGTTTGAGGAGTGGTAATTCTTGCCAATGCTTTACAACATATGGTCTGATTCATTTCTTCTTTCTCTGGGGTAGTGTCCTGACGTATATCCTCTTCTTTTGATGTTTCTTGATCCTTTTCTTCCTCCTCTTCATATTCTATGTAAAATAATTTCTTCTCAGCACACCTATGACCTTTAGTGCATTTGCTATCACAATTGTAACAAAGCCCTTTTTCTCTTTTTTCTTCCAATTGTTGTGGTGTAACCCTTGTAGGTTGTGGAAGGCTGGGAGAAACAAGACTTCCATCTTTATAGTTGTGAGGGGTATGCTTCCTGGTTTCCATAATTTTGCTTTCCATTATGTCACAAAGCCCTTTTACTCTTTCCAATTGTTGTGGTGTTTCTCTAAAGAAGGTGTTGCTCTTTATATCCTCATAATGTGCTATCATTTCCTCCGTGAAAATTGACCACGTAACAAGTTTTTTACGAGAACAAAGCCCTTTGTACCATAAAAATTGATCTGGTTCTAAATATGAAGATGCAATACATACCTTTTGTAACAGTTGTACACCATGTATATCAAAATATTGCTCCATCTGAAGTATCCAATTTACCGGATCCTTGCCATCAAACTTCCTCATCTTGCTTTTTCTTGATTTTAGGAGCTCGACCTTGAAATGACTGTAACTCTGTACTTTCAGATCTTTAAGTTCTGAAATTGTGACCTGTAGTAGCCTTCTATGTCCTCTTTCCAATGCCACTAGTCTGATCCAAATTGGATTCTTCAAGAAATAGTTATGCACAATCTCCCGCAGTGACCTGATTATAGACTAGTTCAGTAGAGCTAACTTGTACGACATACTGTGAGTCACTGTTTCGACCTTTGGATCTAAAAAGCACCCACAAAAAACTACAGTCCGTCCTCTTTCTTTACCTTTTTACGAAATTTAAATCCGATCCTCAGAGAGAAAGTTATGACGATTTTCCCCAGGTCACCTGTTTTGAATGCAATTCAGGAGTCTGAAAAAAGACCAACTTCCTCAGATCATATCTCTGAAACTGTCACGCGAAAATCTCTGAAATTCGAACCCAAGGTTCAGCGCCAATTCTTCTCAAATGGGTTTTTTTTGTGACTTCTGAAACATCACAGAAAAAAATTTATAGCGACAATTCCACGATGACCGGTTTGGAGCAGCGAAACCCTAGAATCCAAAGCTCTGATACCAAATGTTATGAAACCAGCTCACAAAAAGATAGAAAAGAGAGATCCACGACTTAGAATTCAGCCTCTTCGAGGGGGCAACCTCCTTTACATTACATAAATGAACAATTCTTGGATGATACAAATGAAAATACCTCGTTTCTATATATAGGAGTCTAAGTGGTCCCAATACAATCAAAGCCTACATAACAATAATATTGTAGGGCACAACAGTAACAATGGTGGGCTTCTATGTGGCATAATAGTAACAATATGGGCACTACATGGGTACATCAATATAATAAGTGGGTTATACTAATAACAATAAGGGGTTACACTAGTAGTATAGGGGCCTAACACTGGTGCATGACTTCTATTGACTGTTCTTTGTCTAGACACCTCAAAAGCACTCTAGATGGATCCCTCCAATAGAGTAGATTTTCATAGATACAATATTTTGCTGCCCTAAGCTTAACAGTTCTAGCTTGACTTTGAGTAAATCCTAAAGGGATTTCTAGCTTCAACAAGAAATTAATTATTACAGAATACCAATTACAAGAAGCTAGATTTTCTACCACTGGCTGCTTTATCTCTGGTTCAGCTGCTTCCTCTTTTTCACCTTCCTGACCAATTTCTGCAATTGTGCATAGTAAATCAATATCCAATGATCTGCAATTTTCTTTAGCCAATAATTTGGCAAGACCCTGACCTCTGACCAGCTTGGTGGGCTTCAGTTCTATATTAAATTCTATCATCTTTTCAATCCATTTTTCCCTTCTTCCATCCGCATCAGGTTGTGTCAAGACATCTTTTATTGCAGCAAAGGGTACATATGAAATTATCTTGGAATGCAAGATATAAGCTCTGAAAGATTTCAAGGATTTGATAAGAGCATATGCATTTTTTCAATAATATCATACCTAAGTTCAACATCCCTCAAGTTCTTGCTGAAAAATGCTACTGGATGTTCTGAACCTTCTTCATCTGCCTGCAATAAGACTGCTATAATGGTGTCTTCATAGGCAAAAGAAAATATATGGAACTCATTGCTGTAATTGGGGCTTATTAAAGTGGGAGCTTCCATAATAGCCTTTTTAATAGACTCAAATGATTTTCTTGCTATATCAGTCCATTTGATTTCTACCCCTTTCTTCAACATGGAGGTAATATGTTTCACATGCTCAGTAAAATTCAGGATAAACCTCCTTACAAAGTTAATCTTGCCTAGAAAGGACTGGATATCCTTCTTTGATCTCGGGACAGACAAAGTTTGTATTGCTTTAACTCTTTCTGGGTCAATTCGGACACCTGTAGCAGAAACAATATGTCCCAACAGCTTGCCTTCTTCTAAAGCAAATTGTGATTTTTTAGGATTGATTGAAATCCCAAACCTTCTGCACTTCAGAAACACTTTTTTCAAATGCTGCAAATGATTTTTATGGCTGTTGGAGTATACTGTTATGTCATTAAGATAGATAAGGACAAATTTATCCTTCTCTCCTACAAAAGCTATATCCATAGCTCTCTGAAAGGTTGCTCCAACATTCATCAACCCAAAAGGCATCTTGGCATACATAAAAGTACCCCAAGGAGTGGTAAATGTAGTCTTTTCTTGATCATATGGATGCACAGCAATCTGATTAAAACCTGAAAATCCATCCAGGAAAGACATTACTTTGGCTCCTGAGACTTTTTGTAGCAAATGCTCCATCTTTGGTAGAGGATAGTTGTCTTTCTTAGAGCATTTGTTCAAGTTTCTGAAATCAACACACGGTCTGATTTCTCCACTTTTCTTCCTCACCACTACTAAATTGGCTACCCATTTGGAATATCTAGAAGGGACTATGATCTTGGCAACCAGCAACGTTTTTATTTCTTTTCTAATCAGAGGAAGAAGCATAGGATTTATTGGTCTCAGCTTCTATTTAAAAGGAATGGTGTCTTTCTCTAGAGGGATTTGATGCTGGATTATCTTCTTATCATACGTTTTCAGATCACTATCCTCCCAGGTAAACACATCAGCAAATTGCCTCATTAAATTGCAGTATTCAGCACTTTGATCAGTAGATAAATGGGTGGACAAATTTATGTATCTAGGCTGACCTGGACTCCCTATATCATGCTTACAGACTCCATATTGGTCTTCTTTCTGAGCAGCCTTGTAAGGCACATCATTCTGGTCGAACAATCTTTCAAGAGGAATTAGACCCTTTGGAATATGATTACTAGGAAGCTGGACAATGCTATCTTTGCCAATTTTATTTCTAAGCTGGGAATGGGGGTTTTCTTCCAAGGCATCATTCTCTTGGTCAATTTTCATTTCGGAAAACTCAGCAATGACTTGTAGAAACCTATTTATCTCATCATCATCTTCAAAAACCTTCCAATGCTGGACATTATCAGGCAAGGATAGCTTGTACTTCATTTGGACTTCATAAACTAATCTGGGAGGCATGGGAGGAGTAAATAGACTAGCAGATATAGTAAGGGAATCAGCAAGATGATTTTGGGCTCTAGGAATATATGCAATATAGAAATTATCAAAGAAATATTTGAGTCTCCATACCTCATCTCTGTACGCTTTCAGCCTTGGGTGCTTTGCCTGAAATGTTTTATTTACTTGCTGAATGATCAAATCAGCATCTCCAAATACCCTCAAATTCTTGATTCCTCTGCCTTTTGTTGCATTAAGGCCCAATAGAAAAGCCTCATACTCTGCTATATTGTTTGTGACTTGGAAAACTAGCTTAAAAGACAGTTGTGTGCTTTCTTTCTCTGGAGATACTAGCACCACCCCTGCTCCTGCAGTTTCCTTGGAACATGCTCCATCAAAGAACATCTCCCAAACCTGACTTCCTTGCTTTTCTTCGGCCTGAACAATTGGTTTCCTAAGCTCATTTCAGCCTTCTGAGATTCTTCTATTTGGAGGATACATGCTCCAAAATCAGTGTCCACAGCATAAATAGGATGATTGGTAGGATTCCTCTCATCATTGATGATGTATGCCAACTCTGCTTCTCTGTACAATCTCCTACTTTCTCCACCAAAAACTGGGATAGTGGCATAAGATAGATCATTATGTAATGTCCCATCTAATCTCTTAATCCATCCTCTGGACAGTAGCATGCAAAATTTAGGAGGGACATCTGCTACCACAATATCCATCATTATACTCTTCATGGGCAGCTGAGTTAGGGTAATGGCTAGATCTTTGATCAATCCCAAACATTTCACCTTTCTTGAATCAAAAGAGAACAAATCATGATATTGTCTGGTGATGTCAAGGCCTAACTCTTCCATGACAACTTTAGGCATTAAATTGTGGTTCGCCCCTATATCTAGCAGGCAGTTGTGGAGGATCTTGTCATGAATGGTCAAGGAGACATAAAAAGATGGAGAATTATTATCAGCAGGTTCAATCATGGGGCTAAGCACAACAGCAGGCTTATCATCTTGCAAATTGACAGATTCGGTGGAGGTTTGTGGGGTTTCCAGCTCAAGAGCTTCAATGATAGACTTTCTAAATACTTCACTCTTTACCAACTCTACCAGAGGCACAGATATCTTCAATTTCTGAATTGCTGACTCAAAGTTGAAAGAGGAAGGCAACTTATCAAAACCTCTTACCTCTTGAACTAGAGCTTTAAGGATGACTGGATCAGTTGTTGGTCTTCTTTGTCTGATATTCTGTGACTCTAATTGGACAGCAGCTCTTCGAGCAGGATTCTCTTTGACATTTTTTGCATTGGACCTTAGGTTATATATTCTCTGCTCCTCAGTTTGTAGGACAACTTCTCTATCCCATTCTTGACTGTCTTGTTCCTGCAGCAAAGATTCTTCATAAGCATCCAATGTCAAAACTGCAGTGTTGCCTTTATCTTCCATGCACTGAATTTCATCCTCATCTTCAAATTGTTCCTCCTCCTTGAATACATTTTGAAAAGGGGCTTTAACTTTCTGTTCTTCTTTTGATTCTTCACCCCTATGAATTATTTGTAACTGCTCATTTTCTCTTCTGAAAGGATTTGAGTTTCTTGGAGCAAATGTGTTTTGTTGCCTTGTCTTTCCTGAATTTTGCTCAACCTTTAGCTTAGAAATTTCAGTGGCCAATGACTCTATCATCTTAGTCATTTTGTCTAATTTAGGCTCTGAAGATGATGTAGAGGAAGTAGAAGCCCACCTCTCTGCCTCCTTCTGTCATCTTGACTCTTTAGTTTTTCTGCAGCCATGATATTAGACTCTACTTCTAGTGCTGCATCCTGCATATCAGCTAGAGTGGCACATCTTCTTTCTCTCAATAACAAGCAGAAATCAAAGTCAAAAGCATTGGCATAAGTTATTTTGGCAGAAGTGGGGGTAGGATTTACCTCAGCTGGTATCTTACTATACATACGATTGAATCTTTTATTAAAATCAGGCAATGATTCCCCATTTTCCCTCTTCAGGTTGCCAAACTCAATATGATAATATAGCAAGTCCTTTTTATCTCCCAAATGCTTTAAAAATGCATCATCTAAGGCTTCAATATCAGCAATAAATCTAGGGGCTAGTTCTCTGAACCACTTCCTGGCCTCTCCATTAAGGCTCTGGACAAAAACTCTCATCCACACATCATTTTCACTTATATCTAAGTTATCAACATAACTGTAAAAGGCCTCAAGGTGTTCTTCAGCTGTTACTCCCTCTGTGCCAGTGAACTTAGGCATATATTTTTGATATTCTCCCACGGGCATGGGATGCAAAGGAACAGGCAGGACCAAAGGTCCATACCTAGCAGCAACAATTCTTTCTATCTTTGTGGGTGCTTGCTAGCTTGCCATGATTTGGATATGTGGAAGGACACTAGCAGTTTGAGCCATATGAAACAATGAAATGGATGACAGGGACAAAGGGATGTTATGGACTGTATGGGAAGCTTTATTTGGATTGAGATTCAAAGGAAAACTAACTGCACAAGGGGCTAAATTAATCTCTGAAGGAATTTCCTTATTAACAGTGCTGGGCTCTAAATCTTCAAACTGTATATCTTCAGCTATAACTTTATCTTTCAGAGATACATGAGATTTCTTAGGCTTACCTGATCCTGATGCCCCTTTCTATGATGCTTTCCTCGATTTGATAGTCTTCTCAGGGTCAGGCACTGATTCAGCTGGTGATTTCTGAGGATTTCTTCGAGTATGTCTCACAAACTGAGCCAAAACTTCAATGCGGAGTCGCCAAAGGTTGGTCTTCCTCCAGTGGAGTCGCCAGATAGATGATTACAACCAGAATTGTTCCCAGACCTTGTCTATCATCAAAATCTGGAACTGTTTCGTTTTCCCAAGGAAGCTGAGCTTCAATCTCCTCTCCCTGGCAACAGCGCCAATTAATGTTATCACCCCAAGAAACTCTCCTAGGTTGTGTATCAAAGATGCTCGGGAACATTACAAACTCAACAAGAATGTTGGAAAATGGTGGATGAATGGAAGGCTTTAGACCACCAATTACTCACAATTTGAGGAATAGGTGAGGATGGAGAATACTGACCACACCAGCAGATGCACAGGACCCTATGATGGCTGGCTAAAACCAATAAAGAGGTCTACAAATCTATTTCCTAATGCACACACAAGATGATAGCTTTCTGGCATTAACATAACAAAAATATGCATACAAATTTAATAATACATACTAGATTCTAACACAGAGGTGGGATGACAGCCCCTCTAATGCTAAACATCAAGAGTACATGAAAAATGCATAACAGGAACAGCATGGAAAAAAGAAGAAGCGGAAAGTGAGCAATTAACAACAAAAGCAACTTGCATTAGCTGAAAATGAAGACCAGACGTTGCAGGTATGACAGTAGTTACAATCTCTAGAAGTTGAACCTTACATCAAAATAACATTCATCAACCCTCATTACATCTTGTTTTTGGGTATATATGGAGTTTGTTTACAAAATTGCTCTACTATTCTATGCATGGAGGGGTCATAATGGACCACCAACCACATTTACTATCAGATATGGGTCTCTGATACAATTTTTTGCTTTGATGAGTGAATTTGACCTTCTCTGGTGCTTTATTGTCCTTCTCAAATAGGTGGAATGCCGTATGAAAAGTTCCATAACTGGTAAATGTGTTTATCTATTCGAGGTTGTACTTTCCTTCCCTGGCTGTGCTGCTAGTTGAATGCGGTTGTTGCAGATATAATGCGCAGAATGCTGGATCATGGCCTCCTTCCTCCTTCGGGTGCACAGGACAGGCCAAAAACATGAAAACCGTATGGAAAATGAATGAGGGCCTGGGAATGAATGCTAGCCGTTGGATGGAACTGGCAAACAGCTGAGGTCTCATGGCAGGAGGCGATGGGAAGACGTGGGGTGGAGTGAATATGCACCGTCAGATCTCGCAAATAGACGGCGGGGATCAATTTGCAGGGGATATCAGGAGGAATGTGAGTGGGGAGAACATGGGCCATTGAATCTGGACGTGGCAGATCCAACGGTTATCGCGCGGGAAAGGTGTGAGAAGGTTAATGAGCAAGGAAATGTACATGTGGGTGGTAAGCGGTTTCCTCGCACCGCTTCGGGATGGCAGGCGGTTTCCGTATGCGGGGGTGCGAGCACATTCAATGAGAAACACGTGGCTGGTGGGTCCAAAGGGAAACCGCTTTCCCCACGGTCTATCGTGCATGTGGATTTCATGGTCATGAGGTGTGTTATCTCAAAATCAAGCCCTGGAAGGCTGCAAACCAGGAAGATTTCAAGTAACTGTTTCAAACCAATCTTTGACTAAGGCTTAGCCTCCTTAGCCTGAGAGGGCTCTCTCAAAAAGGGTTATTGATTTTGACTATTAATAAGATGGCTAACTCTTGTGGAATAACATTGACAAATATGAAGGCTGGACAAACATTAAACTAATTTCCATTGGGCCTATGGAGTCAATCATACTTCAGTAAATAATGAGACTGCCTTTACATAGAAGTCAGGGCATTTAGCATTAAGATGTTCAGAACACAAATCATACAAAACCATAGTTCATACATGCATACAGGAAGTCAGAGCATGATCAATGAATTCTGAGTGATTACACATATATGCAACTGTAAAAGACATTAAGGAAGGAATAAAACACACATTCTAAACATGGAAATCCCTCATGAATCCTGAGAAGAAAAACAGTCAACTGATATTACTGAATTCTGTCTTTACATAAGCCAAAACAGTACTCTGTTTTATAAAATATCCAACCCTCATTACATCGCTGTCTCAGCTATATATAGAATCCTTATTTTAACTAATTCGAACTTCCTCCTCCAGCATGAGGGGAATTCGATAACTGCCTCTAATGACACCTATCAGCTATTTAACTAACTATTAAATACAATAAAGTGCTGACTGGAGTTTTAAAGAGTTCTAAAGTAACTATGACTCTAACTCTATCTTCCATGCATAATGACTTCTCCTTGTTCTTTGACACCTGGTCCCCTTTTTGATGTGGCTGAGCTGGATGTTTAATACTCCATATCGACCTTGAACGCTAAATCCTTTAACTGCTCAGTAGTGTTGGGAGATGTCCCTTGCTTCTCGGTTCCAGTTTCCTCAAATTTCTCAAATGTACAGCAGCATGTCTTTAGCTTTTAATAACCCAAAATATGGAACACTGCCACGTTCCTGATGTGTTGGAGGCTGCCTCGATGGATATGGGTGCAAGCAAAAGTTCTTTGTATGCAACTCATTTAATACCCTTTGAACGGTGATAAAGTGGCTTTATAACAGAAACTTAGGTTAAAATATTCCATTTTTTTTTTAATGTACACCTGTCTTGATCTGAACGGCTGTTGTAGCTTCATCTGATACCTTGCATATCCTTTAGGTGTCTCCCTTTCAAAATTCCCGCTCATCATACCAAACTGCCTGTCTGCGTTAAAATCATCACCTACAGCAGTTTCGTAGCGCGCTACGAAACTGCTGAATTATTTAAAACAGCATGCCTTTACCCGAGACCTTTATCACCGAAACATTTGATTGCCAAAACTCCCTTCGACTTTTCATATAATAGCAGGGATTTACATGTCTTCAAAAATAGTAAGACTAAGCAAATTTGACAAAAACTTGGAACAAAACCTCCCTTTGAAAAAGAAAATTCATTTGGCAGCTAACTGGCTTAGTTGTACCTTCAGGTCTTCAATCTTCTTCTTCAGAGCTTTATTCTCAGCTCTTAATTGCATATTTATTTTTCTAACGAACTGGGCCTCTTTGATGGCTGGTACTGTCCATGTGTGAAATTGTGCATGGCCATCAACTACTGAATTCAACTGGTTTTGAAAGGTTTCAGTTCCACCCCACAGAGCTTTACGATATTTTGTATACACATCTGCATGCTTTCTAACTGCTTGCTTCAGTTTGGCAATCTCATATTGGGCTGCTTCTAATTGGCTCTTCATGACTGCTATATTATCTTCTTGAGATGTGATGATTGTTCTGCTTGCATTATTTTGCCTAACTCTCTCGATTGCCTCTATCTTTGACAGTGCTTCTTTTACTTGCTTCCTTGTAATAGGTCTTCTGGGTTTTAAAATGAATTCTTCACCTGGCTCATCGAACTTGAGCTTTTTTGAGGCTTTAGACTTCTTGGCAGTTTCTGGTGATGACTGTGTCAAATCAATATGGACTGGTTCAAACTGCTCGAATTCAATGGCCTGTAATAAATCATTCAAGCTTGCCTTGGATGTTGGGCTCTCTTCCACAGCTATGGCTTTACCCTTTTCCTTATTTATTTGACCTCTTGTCCTTACCCTTGAGACTGCTTCAGATTTGCTTGTTTCAGGTGCAGTCTTCTTATCCTGAGTTTTTTCCTTTGTTGATTTCTGAGGTTGTTCTTGAATGATTAGTGGCTTCACTGGTTTTCTTGGCTGTGACTTGTTTTGCTTTTTGGCTCTTGCTTCTTTCTGAAGTTCAGCTATTGTGAGTTCTCTGACTGGTTGTGGAGTAAGGCCGGTCTTGCTTTGGAATCCAGCCTTGAAAATAAACGAATTCCAGTCTCTGCCTATCTTTTGGAGGCCATCTAAAACTAACAAATTAACCAAACCATGAAGAAATAAAGAGGTTTCACAGTCCTCTTTCCTTAACTGCACCTTGTCACACATCTTACTCAAACTGCGAAATAGGTAAAAAGGAATGTCTATGGAAACTTTCCCAGTGAAATGTAAAAGCAATTTGAAATGGTAAGAATAGACCTTATTGTACCTTCCTTCACAGGTCAAGTATTTTTGAATGCAGGTGAGAAGAAGAGCATAATGTTCCTTGACATAATTTCTGGGCACTGCTTTTGTTAAGTCTTCATTTACATATGCCTCCTTTAAAAACTCTTTACAAGGGTTCATATCAAATTTAAAATTTTTAAACCATTCTTCCCGTCCTCTTGGGATCTCTGTCACAGCAGCTATGGCTTCTGGAGAAACTTGGACTTCTAGCATAGCAATCTTTGAATTTAAACCAGTGAAGTTTAGCGCAAATTCTTTGGTTACCTGCGCATGTCCTCCTTGTAGCTTCTTGCAAAAGTTCCAGCAGCCGGCATCTTTGAACGCTTTCTTCACACCTTCATCCCTCAACGCTATATCCAAGCCCTCAGGTTCAGTCCTCTGGCATTTACCGGATCTGTGTTCTTTTCTCTCCATTTTCCTTTCAAAATCTTCACACACACAGAGTCTAACAGCTTCAGTTTCAATGGTAATTCAATTCTTTTTAATTCAGCCTCGCTTGTAATCAGGCTCGCTTGAAATTCAAATTTTTTATTGAAACACTTCCATACATAATCAAATAGACAGGTCACTCATGCAGCATTTATGACTATCATAAAGGTCTATGCACGGTAGAATCTATTGGGAATGATATTTCTGTGCATATCAATAGATCTATTAGTGGGGTAGTGGCAAATGAGCGCTCAAACGTGATAGGAGAGGCACATAAACTGACATGAGTGGACACAACTGATGACTCAGCTACGGACTTGACATTTCGGGAAGGGTTTGCTGCGAAATGCCCGAATCCACGATTTCGCAGCGCTGTTAGTTTTAAATTCTAATGATGCGCTGCGAAACGGCCTAATCATAACGCGCTGCGAAATTACTAAACCATGATTGCGCTGCGAAACTGGCCAATAGGATTACGCTGCGAAATTACTAAAAGACTCGGTGACTCGGATGAGACAAGACATGACTATGGAACAATGATGGTAGAGGAGAACCAATAGGATTTGAGTATAGTTTAAATCAAAAACTTTAAAACTCCGAATCCTAAGTAAGACATATAAAACGAAATCAACTTGACACAGACCTTTGCAATTGGACTAGGACAAACAACTATATGCATAATTTTTTTTTATAGTTCTAAGTGATAACAAGGTGCAAATGCCATTAGATCTTGCGGCAGACGATCAAATGACCGGGCTTTAACGCACAAGTTTTTTAAATGAAATGACGTGAAAAAGGCTTGCAAAAGGGTTTGGACAGGTTATCGAGGTTTTGACGGGTTATCGGGGTTTTATAATGTTTAAACAAAAAACACACGGGAGCTACGGAAACACGACTTTTGCGCCAAATGTGGGTGTAAAATAGGGATAATGGGGTTTTATGGAGTTATAGGGAAAAATTAAGGAGAAGAGGGAAAAATTGTTGTGAGCCCTTTGCGACCAAAACCAGCACTGCCCAACCTGTTTTTATCCATCAAATGTCAAAGAACATAGCAAAGCTAACAGTTCCCAGCCCTGCAACTTATGTAAGCATCGATAGTGGCTAACCATGGCCTTCCAAGGATGAGAGGATAACCATTGAAATTGTTCTTAGGTTGGAGAACTAAGAAGTAAATAGGGTATTCCCATGAATCAATGGAGACCATCACATCCTCAACAATTCCCTTAGGAGCTGCTGTGGATCTGTCCTCAACCTACAAGATTGTTGTGGTCTTTCTTAATGACCCCTGGAAATTCATTTTAAGCATAGTCTCCTTAGTCACCACATTGATGGCATCCCTAAGATCGATCAAGGTATGGGGGACAATGGTGCCATCAATGTGTACATCTACTACAAGACTTCCAGGATTTAGATACTTTGGGAAAATCAACCGCCCAATCATTAAGTTAGACAGTTGTCCAATGACATTAATGGTAGGGGTGTCTTTCTGCTGCCTTCCCGGATGTTTGAAACACTTCTCCTTAATCAACTTGTTATAGATGGGTACATCTTTGATAGCTTGGAAAAGAGTGATTTTGACACAGATTTTTCAACTCACCCAGAAGTTCAGTGTCTTCTGGGGTGTGATGGACAGGATGGGTTAATCTCTCAGGAAAAGGAGGTGTATTTTCTTGCGGGACACTTTCCTACTTTTCCTCTTCACGCTCCTCAGGTGGATATGGAGGTTGATTATCGGAAGCACTCTTCCAAACCTGAGGTTAATCTCATGGATTTCCATAGCATATGTAGGGTAGGATGCTTCTCCACTGTAGACCTGTTGTGCATGTTTGTTGTTCGGGTTCAGATTTGATTGGGAAGACATCTAAGGTTGTTTAGGTGGAGTGAGATGTAGGAGCTCTGGTTGAGATGGAGGTGGAGGCAATAGGATGGAGCTTGGTTGTATGGGGGCCTCCACCCATGGGATGGTGAATCCACTTAGGTTGTGGAGGAGCATATGGCTGAAATGGTTGGTTGGTAGATTGGGAATGGTATTGAGGTGCAAAATACTAGGGAGAAGGTGTGGACCACGAAGGATGAGAAGGAGGGCACCAAGGGGGAATGAATTTATTCTGATTAAGGTTATAATATGAATAGGATTCCCCTTGCATGCCTTGCTGGTATGGTCGAGGTCCGTGAGGCCTCCTTTGATTGATGTAGTAGAGTTGTTCAGTCACCCCTTCAGTTCCCTGATACACAGATTTTAATCTAGGTAGGGAAGGGCACTTGTTTGTAGAGTGCTTTTCCTCATAGACCGAGAAAATTTCTATGAGATTAAATTGACGTTCGTTCCTAAGGTGCCTCCTAATGCATCTAGGGCAGAAGATAGCTAAGGCTCTCTCTGCTTCCTCCTAACCTGCATGGTGTCCATTTGCAGAGCAAGGGTATGTAGCATTTCACTCTTAAAGTCTTCCAACATGTTCCCAATTTCACTTTTTATGGATGTGTTGGAAGAGGACAAACTGGCTACAACTTGTCTAGCCCTACCCTTCTTTCTAGCTGCCCTATAATGATTCCTGAAAATTGTCTTGATATCATCATAGGGTAACTAGTAGATGTCCCCTCCTGACAACAAGTTTAGGGTGTCTAGGATATATTCCCTGATCCCCCTAAGAAGTAATAACTTAAGTGATTCTGGATCAAGGGTGCACCTAGCCCTTTTTTAGCTAAGTTGGAATATTTCATCATAATCTTCTAAAGATTCATCATGTCCCAAGGTCATCCTAAAAATTTCCTCTTTGGTATATTTGGACCTGTAGTAGTCCCTATACTTGTTGTTGAAGGCTTGTTGCATCTAAGCCCAAGTGGTGATACTATCCCCAGGTAAACCCATGAACTAGCACAGGGTTGCATCTTTGAGAGTGGATGGGAATAATTTCAACTTTTGATCATGAGAGGTGTAATCATAAGTTCTTCATATGAGAGTAAACTCAAACAAAAAAGTATCTGGTTCTTCTGAGGTGGGGCCATGGAAGTGAGGAAGAGAAAAGGGGCTTATGTTTTTCATCTTAGCATCCCCGTTAGTTTCTCTAATGGGAAAATCACCCTCAACTCTATCTTTGTCTCCCCTTTCATTTCTATTATCATCCATGGTGTAAGTTGCTGGAATGGTCTCTACTTCTTCCCCAATAGGCTCTTCAAAAATCTCTGGTTGTTTGCCTAATGGGTCCTCTAGCTCACGACCACCAAAGAAGAGGGAAGGTTTTCTGTTTTATGTGGTGGGGGTATTTGGAATTTTTTTCCTAAATTGTCTCTACTCCTACGAGGCATGAAAGGAGTTTTTTTCTTCTTCTTTTTTTCAATTTTTTCTTTTGTTTTTGAACTTCTTGTATAATGGAAAGAAAACAAAACCAAATTGCAACTACTTGCTAAATGAAACTAATTGCAGAATGGAAAGAAAGAAAAACCAAATTGCAACTACTTGCTTAATGGAACTATTTGTAGAATGAGAAAGAAATAAGGAAAGAAAGAAAGAAAGCATAAATCACATCTAATCAGACACTTCCCTTGAAACAGTGCCAAAATGTGATGAGTGTCAGTATTACGGCAAGAATGTTGCAACTCCTGCAGCTACCAAATTTACTTCATCAACCCAGGGTTCATACAAACTTGGAGGTGATAGTGTTGTATACACAAATAGATGTAATGGTCCACTCTTGTCACTGTTCAATTGGGGCGATATACCATTAGGGTTTCTCAAACCAATCTTATATTGACTAGAAGAACTATGCCTACCAATTGGAGAAGGGAAAATTATCCTAAATGAAAGAAAATAAATGCTTCCTCTTTTAAAGAATGAAAGACTGAATTGGAAGATGCTTGTAAAGTAACATGAAATCCTCTATCTACTCATTGACACATTTTGCTTGCAAAATAAACCTAGTTTAACCCTATATATCACATGTAATTTGCCCAAAGTATTTAGATCTTGGAAGCCTCGTAGTAGATGTACACATCAATGGAACCATTGTCCCACATACCTTGATTGATCTTGGGGATTCCATTAATGTAATTACTAAGGACACCATGCTCAAGTTGAATCTCTAGGGTTCATTAAGAAAGACCACGACAGTCTTGCAGCTTGCAGACCGATCCACAGTATCCCCTGAGGGGATTGTTGAGGATGTGATGGTCTCCATTGACTCTTAGGAGTACCCTGCAGAATTTTTAGTTCTCCAGCCTAAGACCAAATGTAATGGTTATCCTCTCATACTTTGGGTTAGTCACTATCGATGCCTACATTAGCTGTAGGGCTAGAAACATGAATATCAAAAATGGGCATATATCCAAGCACTCGGTCATGTGCCATTCTTATCAGCCATATTTAGAACATGATTTACCTTTATGGCTAGGAGAGGAGGAATAAGATGAAGTCTACGATGCCCAACTCTATACCCTAGAAACTAACATAAGAGGAGGACAGCCTGATGAAGATGGTTTGATTGAACACATCCTCCAAAATCCAACTCCCAACACCATGTCTTAGGAGGAAGTGGTGAAATAAACCAAGAACAACCATCATATTGATCTATGCTTAGCTGACTCAAATCCTACTCATGTCAAAACAATAGAATTCGACCCTAAAAGAACTCTGAAAATCAACCCCTCTCTCTCTAGACACCAAGAAGAAGAGTTATGTAATATGCTAAGAGAGAATTTGGATGCCTTTGCTTGGAACTACAAAGAAATGAAGGGAGTGCACCCCTCGGTTTGTACTCACCACATTTACATCAAAGAAGGTTGCAAACCAGACCGACAACCCCAAAGGAGAATGAATCCATCTCTCAAGGATATAGTCAAAGAAGAATTGTAAAAGATGTTGGATGTAGGATTCATTTACCCTATCTCGGATAGTGAGTGGGTGTCTCCTTTGGTATTGGTTCTAAATAAAAATGGAACATGGAGAATTTGTGTTGATTACAGAGAGTTAAACAAAGTAACAAAGAAGGACCATTTCCCTCTACCTTTCATTGAACAAGTGTTAGATGGCCTGGTAGGAAAAAAATAATTCTCTTTCTTAGATGGGTTTAGCGGGTACAACCAAATCCAGATTAGCCCAGAGGACCAAAATACAACCACCTTCACCTATCCTTGGGGTACTTTCACTTATATGGTCCTTCCTTTTGGTCTATGCAATACCCTTGCCACTTTCCAGAGGGCAGTCCTAAGTATCTTTGCAGAGCTAGTCCATGATGCAGTAGAAATTTATATGGATGACTTTAAACCCTATGGATGTGATTTCTAGGAGGCTCTCTCTAACCTGGGTAAGGTGATTATCCCTTAGTCCCAAAAAATGTGAGTTCTTGATGACTAGAGGGACTGTTCTAGGTCATTCAATATCTCGGGAAGGAATGCAAGTAGACCCAAATAAGATAGCCATCATCAAAAGGGTCCCGATTCTGGAAAAACAGAGGGATGTCTGAAGTTTTTTAGGCCTGGCCAGATACTATAGGAGATTTATAAAATATTTCAAAAAGTTAGCTTCTTCTTTATTTGGGTTATTGGCCAAAGGCTGAATCTTTATGGTCAGAAAGCTGTCAAGAAGCCTTGGACACCCTAAAGGACAAGTTGTCTACTGCACCTATTGTCCAAGGCCCAAATTGGGCTCTTCCTTTTCATATACAAGCTGATGCCTTTCACAAAGCTATAGGAGCAGCTCTAGGACAAATAGATGACAAGCTATCTTATGCCATTTACTTCATCAGTAAGAATCTGTCGAAAGTCGAGCTGAACTACACAGTGACAAAAAGAGCTCCTAGCTATTGTGCATTCATTGGATAAATTTAGGAATTACATTACCGGTTACCAAACATTTGTACATATTGACCATGCTGCAATTAAATAATTGATGAATAAACCTGATGTAAATGCTCGGATTATTAGATAGTTACTTTTATTGCAATAGTTTGATTTAACTATTATTGATAAGCCTTGCAAGGAGAATGTTGTTGCAGATTTTTTATCCATATTGACTTTGCCTGTAGGGGAGGAAGGAATGGTTGATGATCAGTTACTAGAAGAACATTTATTTTCCATTTCAGTTCTCTCTCCATGGTTTGCTAACATAGAAAATCACTTGGTGTCTGCACAGTTTCCACCAAACTTGTCCTCCAAGGAGAAGAGAAGGATCATAAGGAAAAGTGCCTCATTCACTTGGATTGGGGGCAATCTCTTC
This sequence comes from Pinus tabuliformis, assembly GCA_031772625.1. NCBI lineage: Eukaryota > Viridiplantae > Streptophyta > Pinopsida > Pinales > Pinaceae > Pinus > Pinus tabuliformis. The sequence goes on from CM062807.1 coordinate 1,147,627,748, forward strand.
AATCTAGGTCCAAATCAAATTCTAAGAATATGTGTTAGGGAGGAGGAAGTCTTTGACATCCTTCTAGCTTGTCATGATGGGCCTTGTGGAGGTCACTTTGCAGCCAAAAGAATAGCTTTCAAGGTACTACAAGCTGGTTATTACTAGCCCACTCTTCACCAAGATGTGAGGAGGTATATGAGTCAATGTGATCGGTGCCAAAGGATGGGAAAACCTACCCCAAGGGATGAGATGCCTCTGCAACCTCAAGTGACTTTCGAGCCATTTGAAAAGTGGGGCATGGATATCATCGGGCCCATTGACCCTCCATCCAAACAGAAGCAGTACATCATTGTGTGCACTGACTACTTAACCAAATGGGATGAAGCCAAAGCCATCAGAGTAGAAACAGAAGAAAATGTGGTTGAATTCTTAAGGTAAAATGTGTTTTATAAGTTTGGGTACCCTAGATAATTGGTCACTGATCAAGGTAGTCAATTTACATCTCACATGATTGAAAATCTATTAAACCAGCACACGATCAAGCACATAACGTCCACTCCATACCACCCACATGCTAATGGGCAAGTGGAGGTAACCAATAGAGCATTGGAAGGCATTCTGACCTGGAAGACCACCACTGGGTTCACTCCGTATGAGCCGGTCTATCGGAAAAAATCCCTGATGTCCATTGAATTTGAATACAACACCTTAAGAATGGTAGCACATCTGGATCTAGATATCACCAGGGAAAAACAAGAAATATTGCTCCAGCAATGGGTTAGATGAATTTAGGATGCAAGCCCTCCTGCACACAGAGGTGACACAAGTTCAGAGGAAAATCTGGCATGACAAGAATATAAAAGACAAATAGTTTCAAGAAGGTGATTGGGCGTTGTTGTATGATTCTTGGTACAAGGATTTTAAAGGAAAGTTAAGGGCTAGATGGTTAGGGCCTTATGTAATAGAAAAGTGTCATGATAATGGTGTTGTGCAGATAAGAACCACTGATGCAGAGGTTATCCCTTTTCTTGTCAATGGGTATAGATTAAATATCTACAAGAAGACCTTGTCAAAGCAAGAATTCATTAATAGAATCAGCAAGACAATGATGGTGGTAGTGAAAGTCTCAAATTCCACCCCACCGAGTCCTTGAAGAAGAAAAAAAAAAAAAAAGAGAAAAATATAAAGAGACTCGGGTGAAAACCTCCATGAGGTACCTGAGTCCCATTATTGGGTTGAAAACATCTTGAGGCAGCCTAAGGGTGTTTTAAAAAAGAAAGGGAAAGAATAAAAAGATCTTTGGGTGAAAACCTCTTTTGAGGCACCCAGGGTAGGCAACTAGGATGAAAACCTCCTTGGAGGCAGACTAGTTGTTTTACAAACAAAATATATATATATATATATATTAAAAAAAAGAGAGAGAAAAAATACAAAAGATGGAAATTATGTTTTGTAGGTCAGCAAGAGGAGGATAAGCACAACATGAGAAGGATATCTATATAGATTTAAGAAAAGACAAAAAATACAAAAGATGGAAATTATGTTTTGCAGGTCAGCAAGAGGAGGATAAACACAACATGAGAAGGATAGCAGGACCTCCAAGAGCCATATTTTAATCCACCCATCTCATATCTTCCACTATTCATCTAGTCTTCATTTATAAACCCCTCCAACCCATCTCACAAAAACTTTGTGTTTTCTACAGGATTCCCTGTAATCCTACAGGAGTTTCTTATAGGAATGACAGCGACCTTAAAATCACAAGAAAGGCAGACTGAGAGCAAGGTGATGACACAAGCCTATGTCTGGATGAAAAAACATTTACTAGACCACACCATAGCCATTCCTTTCATCACCATGTCGCCCCTACATCCTTAAAAGAAATCAATTCAGAAAATAGAGATTACAAAAGAAAAAAAGAAAAAAAAACAGAAAAGAGAGAAAAGAGGGAAAGAGGATCCATACCCAAAGGAAACATCCCTCACCTACCAGTCCATGCCACCACTTCTCCACTCATTTCAACATCCCTTATGCTTCAGATTTGAAAAAATTATGGAAGTTTAAGGGAGAGGCAGCTACAGGACATCATATAGACATCCTATAGGAAATCTTGTAGCAACCTATCCCACAAAGGAAACCACACATATTGCAGCCATCTTTAGAACAGGGACTACAAGGATGAAGAAGCTCCTCCAGAGCCCAACAATAGCAAGAGGATCACCAGCAATAAGAGGATCATCAGCAACAAGGTCTAGCACCTGCACATCAAAAGGAACAAGCATCAAAAGAGGCAAATACACATTAAAAATATGCAAATTGAAAAGCACAACAAAGAGGCACCACTCTCCAGCATGCATCATCAACGAAGCACCTTACCCATAGGTATGTCATCTTACTCATGCTCTCTCATTAGTACGATATGATCAAAACTGTAGGATTATGCGAGAGTTGATTTTATAAGTAAAGGTGGCCAGTTAACTTGGCCACCTTCGGCCAGTCAACGAGAAGAAAACAGCTAGACCATTCCACACATGGCAAAAGTCAAATCAAGAGAAGAAGGGAACAAAGCCAAAAATGGTTAAGTTACGGAAGAAAGGAGTGGGAGATGATTATGAGGCAAGGTGGAATGATAGAATGATAGTGGGACCAACGGTCCAAAAGGAGGTTCTCGTACTTAGCCAGCCAGCACACCACCCCACACGATCATCCATAAATGGAAATAAAGCATTGATTCCCATACAAAAAAAACAAAATAAACTTAGAAGATCCATCGAACGAAGAGGTTTCTCTCAACCTTCTTGAAGCAACACCTACAAGAAATAGTTAGCATCTACAGCGCAAGAAACCTACAGGAAGCCTATAAGATACAGAGGAATCAACCTACAGAGTTGTCAATGGGCACTAAAGGAGGTGAAATCAAGGGTTATCCTCACCAGAACGTAGCAAAGTGAGGTAGTAGCTATACCTTCCCTATTTCCCATTTGAAAAAAGAAGGAAATCCTTAATTTGGTTAGGAAATTGTAGTGCATCTCAAGATAGGAGAATTGTATTGCATGTCACTAAAAGTTAACATTCAAAACTCCCTCACCTACCAAAATTCTTGAATTGTATCCACACAAGCCTGTACAATTGCCAAGGAAAGATGACAGGAGGTTTCAACAAGAGATAACCCACAAACATAGCAAGGATCCATGAGCATCCTCTTGTAGTGGAAATTTTCACAAGGCACCAATGGATGGGGTTCTTTGAGAGGATGAGAGGATATGATGATGAGGTGGCCAGAGAACTTTCCCTCTCATTCATACCCCTTACTAGGACCAGTGCCACTATTGTGGTGAAATGTTTATCAGTAGAAATTACCCCTAAGGTTATAAGAAAAATCACTACACTCCCTTTAGGGTTACCATGGAGAAAAGAAGACAAGGGTAACAACACCCTTGCAATTAAAAGCTTATTTTTGGAAGGACAAGAGCCAATGGAGGACAAAAATGGGGTTAGAAGGGAGAGCATTCCATAACCTTGGAATGAAGTCAGTTACCACCTCATTAAACACATTTCATGTGAAGGGAGATACAGTGTCGTGTATGGATACCACTTCAGACTCCTCCAAGAACTGAGATTTGGAGAGAACACACCTCCTCAAAATAGATTAGGTATACCTTGTTTTCTTCTACAATCCATGATATACATGAGAATCAAAGTGAAAGAGGGAAAACATCAAAAACTAGCTCATGATGGGTTGATCAAACTCATCCTTGAAGATGCTCTACAAAACTTAGGATTCCCTGTTGCATGGACAACATTTATAGACGTGTAGGCAGAAGGAGAAATTCAAGCTTTTGAATATAACAAAAGCCCCACTGCTAGTGAGAGAAAAGGAAAAAGAAGAAGGAAAAGAGGAAAATAAAGAAGAAATAGAGGAGGAGAATGAAGGAGAGACAAAGGAGGAAACAAAAGAAGAAGCAGATGAGAAGAGTGAAGAAATATAGGAGGAAGACAAAGAAGAAGATGAGAAGGAAAATGGAAAAGAGGAAAAAGGACATAAGGATGAACAAAAGTCTATAGCTCAAGGCAGAGAAGGAGAAGAATCACCAAGGGTATCTCCAAATCCCACAGAGAAAGTGGCAGCGGCTGCTCTTACTGCCCTAAGTACACCTGTCAAATCAAAGGGAAAGAGGCAATGACAAACCCCACTATACTTTAGGATAAGAAAGAGCACTAGGATTGGACGAGGGAGACCTCAAACCCCCACCAAAACTCCAATTGCCATTGAGGATTCACCAAAGCAATAAGAGAAGGTAGCCGTTCTAAAGAAAAATGAAGGAGAAGGATCATCAAGACAAGCTTCTCCCAGGTCTCCAATCACCTATGTTAGGAAGCCTATCACAAGGTCAGCCTCAACAAAGGGAAAAGGTCCCCTACAAGAGACATAGTTAGACCTACAGGAAGGAGAGGCCATCCTATAAGAAACCATGTCAAAACTACAAGAAACACAAAAAAGAGACCAAGAAGGAATGACTGAACAAGAAACAAGGGAAGAAGGCCAAGAAATGGAAGAACCTAGCCCACAGCCAAACTTCAACTCCCACTACGGGTTCATTGAAGGAGGAAGCGTGATACCACAAAATTTTGTGATTCCCATATTCTTTGAACTTGAAAAAGAAAGGGTAAGGACAGACAAGTGGATGCAGATTGCTAAATCAAAAGGACTAGAGGAAGTAGGCGACATGGAGGAGAATTGTAGGAGATGGGTAGAGAACTGAGCAACATAAGGGATAGAGAAGCAATAATGAAATCTCAGTTAGAGGTTGAGAACACATGGCTAAGGAAACATCTACAAGAAAGGGAAATCCAATTGGAAACTATGGCTAGTTTGTCCGTGGAGGCAACCCAGTGTAGGATGCCAGCAAATTCTTATGCCTTATATGTCAAGGAATAATGGCTACAGCTCCATATAAAGACCCTAGCACAAAGAGGAACTATGCCCTTCAAAGACTATAGACAATTCATTAATCTCTGTGATCAAAGAACCTTGGAAGATAGAGAAAAAATATCTGAGTTTTACCTACACAATTTGGCCTTGAAAGATTTAAATGTGTGGGACCAAAATCCAAAGCTAGGGGACTTGCAAATGATGGCCTTAGCATCATGATGAATCATGAGGAGGCAAGAGCTACAAAGATGAAAAAGGTAAGGGAAAAAGAAGAGATAGAACCCCTTATGATCAGAGCAGAACAATATAACCCAATGGCTATCATCAGCACCCATGACCTCATTGCAAATGATCCCAAGCTTGCACCAAGGTACCTTGTTGTACAAGAACATGTAGTCATTGTTGGGTTGTGTTATATAATTTCCACGTAGTTAACAGGGGGTTTGAAGGGCACCCGTAACCCCACTTTATGGGGTCGGGGGCAGCGCCCCGGAAAATTTTGGTTTTGGACTCTATGTTAGGTTGGGCGGACCCACCTATGGTTTTGTGCATGATTTTCACACATGTTTTTTGGACGTGATGGTTTTTCGGTCCATGGTATTGGATGCTTCGACATGTATAAACATGTATTGTAACATTGAAAGGAACATAATGAAAAATCAAGCTGGTAGTCCCAATTTTGGGATCCAGGGGAAAATCTTTGTGTATATGGGTTTTATGTGTTATGCTCTTGCATTGTTTATTTTATGTGTTTTAGAATTCGTATGCAGGTAATTTATGTACAGGGTTAAAACCTACATTTGGTATCAAAGCAAATTTAGCTTCAAGGGGATGCCTTTGTTGCTGAGGGCTTTCGCTCGGGCCTATGGTAGACCCTGTTCAGTGGGAGATCTACGAGATTGATTCTAGTGGTGAAAGAAGATGGCGAGCAGTTGAAAGATAGAGATCGATAAATTTAATGGTCAGAGTTTTGAGTTGTGGAAACTCAAGCTGGAGGATCTGTTGGTGGATAAAGATCAATGGATCGCAGTAGATCCGGTTACTAAACCAACAGGAATGTCCGATGAAGAATGGAAGAAGTTGGATTGGAAGGCAAAGAGCACAATACAATTGTGTGTCTTAGATTCAGTATTGCTGAATGTATCAGGGGAAGCTACAGCAAAGGCTTTGTGGGACAAGTTAGGGACTTTGTACCAATCTAAGTCTCTGGTGAATAAACTGTTCCTACGAAAAAAGATGTATAACCTAAGGATGAAAGATGGAGACTCGGTGACAGAGGATCTAAATGCATTTAATACTGTGGTAAGTCAGTTAGCATCTGTTGATATTAAAATTTCATATGAAGATAAGTGCACCAGTTTGTTGTGTTCTCTACTAGATTCATGGGATAGTCTAGTTATTGCAATAGGTAGAAATGCAACTGCCTTGCAGTTTGATGAAATAGTCTCAACCTTGCTGACGGAGGAGATGAGACGGAAAAATATGGAGATCCAAAATGGTGATGCCTTGTCTGTATGAGGACGGTCCCAAAACAGAAACAAAAATAAGTCATTGAGTGGGAGATCTAAATCTAGAGGGAGATCTAAATCTCCAGGAAAACCTGTAAAGGTGGTCTGCTGGAAATGCGGAAACGAAGGCCACTTCAAAAGGGACTGTAAGTCTAAAGCTCCTGACAAAGGAAAGGGATCTGATGAGGCTCCTTCTGCAGAGGCGAAAACCACCTCAAATGAAGGTGGGGATGTGTACTTGGCTTCTTCAAGTACACATGTAGATCATGAGGCATGGTTGATTAACTCAGGTGCATCCTTTCACTTCACTCCCCATAGAGAATGGTTCTGTGAGTATTAGAAATATGATGGTGGTGATGTCTTCTTGGGGGATTACAGGAAGGCTAGAATCATTGGTCGTGGAAAAGTAAAGTTGAAGCTGCAAGGTGGAAGGGTTAGAACACTTCTGGGTGTTCTACATACTCCTGCATTAGCCAAAAATCTGATTTTTGTTAGCAAGTTGGATGATGCAGGTGTAAAAACAGTGTTCGAGAAGGATACCTACAAGTTGGTTCAGGGAGCACTGGTATTGATGCAGGGAGTTCGGATTGGAACTCTATACAAGCTGCAAGGTAGCACTGTTATTGATGGGTGCAATAGTTTTGTGGTTCCTGAAAGACGGAGCAATCGAACACATAAAATATTGCATAAATATAAACATAGGAAACGCATAAAACAAGAGAGACACAGATATACGTGGTTCACCCAGTTTGGGCTACGTCCACCCCGAAAATCCAGTCCTTCCTTTCTATTATCCAGAAAAATGAAGAGACACAACCTACAATAGATCCACTGTAATATCCTCTGTTTTCTCTCACAGTATCACTTCTCTACTTCTCGCTCGGAGAATACACATATATTACACAGACTCAATATAATGCCCTCATACAAAGAGAGGGGTTTCCTTTTAGGGAAAAAAACCCTAAACTAAACATAAGTTCTACCGTCAGATCATCTGCCTAATGAATGGACCAGATTGACTAGAAATTACTATACTTTTACAAGGCAATTTTACATCTGTTTTTAGCTTCGAGGGCGCTGCCCCGAAACCCCCCGCCAAGGGGGGGCTCCCCATAGATCGTAGCCCCCCCCCCCCCAGACCCCCCTTGCAGTGAATATTTTACGAGCGGTGTTGCCGCCCCATTTCGAACTGGGGTCCAATGTGGCAATACCTTTGAATACAGAAGATAATCAGGCTCCACACCCAACAATCTCCCACTTGGAGACTGATTATAGAAACTCCACTGCTGCTTCATTTGCTGGACAATCACTCCTCTTTGGAGCTGGTTGTTTCTCATCTTCATCGTCATCCTTGAAGACCAATTGAAACTGAGCATATTCCCAATTTCTCCCTGGTTACAACTTTTGTTAACATATCTGCAGGATTCTGGCTAGTGTGTATCCTTTCCAACTTCAACTCTCCATCTTCCAACACTAATCGTATGAAATGGTACTTGAGTTGTATGTGTTTAGTCTTGGAATGAAATGTTGAGTTCTTTGCAAGATGAATGGCACTTTGGCTATCACTGTATAACGTGCCCATATCATGCTTCGTACCCAATTCACCCATAAAACTTTGTAACCAAATCATTTCTTTACTAGCCTCTGTAGCAGCAACATACTCTGCTTCTGTTGTTGAAAGTGCAACAACACTTTGGATTTTTGATACCCAACTGACCGTTGTTCCACCAACAGTAAATACATATTCTGTAGTGCTCCTCCTGTTATCTCTGTCACCTACCATATCTGCATCAACATATCCCTGTAGAAAAATGTTTGAACCACCAAAGCATAATGCTTGATTTGTGGTACCTTCAAATATCTGAGAATCCATTTCACTTCCATCCAATGTTCCTTTCCTGGATTGTTCATGTACCTACTTACAACTCCCATTGCATGTTCAATATCAGGCCTTGTGCAGACCATTGCATACATTAAGCTTCCAACTGCTAATGCATATGGAACTTTAGACATATAATCCATGTCTTCTTGGGACTTTGGGCACATTTCCTTACTAAGTTTTAAATGGCTAGCAAAATGTGTACTAACTGGTTTTGCATTGTGCATATTAAATCTTTTCAACACCTTTTGTATGTACTCATTCTGAGACAATGTTAATTTACGATTTTTCCTGTCTCTAGTTATTCTCATACCAAGGATTTGTTTTGCAGCTCCCAAATCCTTCATTGCAAATGAATTTGCCAATTTTCTTTTGAGCACATTTATTTCCTACATGTCAGACCCTGCAACAAGCATGTCATCTACATACAATAACAATATAATATAGCTGCCATATTTTTGCTTTTTCAGATAAACACAATGATCAGAGTGACATCTAGTATAACCTTGTTCAAACATAAACTTGTCAAATTTAGATACCACTGCCTTGGAGCCTGTTTTAATCCATACAAGCTCTTCTTCAACCTGCACACTAGTTTCTCCTTCCCTTTCACTTCATATCCTTGTGGTTGCTTCATATATATTTCTTCCTCCAAATCCCCATGGAGAATGGTTGTCTTTACATCTAACTGCGCAAGATGCAAATCTTCAACTGCTACTAGACTTAAAATAGTTCTGATTGAAGTCATTTTAACAACAGGAGAAAATATTTCATCAAAATCAATACCTTTCTTCTTTGCAAACCCCTTCACCACAAGTCTAGCTTTGTACCTCTGTTTTCCTCCATCTTCTTCCTTCAGCCTGTAAACCCATTTATTCTTCAATGTAGTTTTTTCTGCAGGCAACCTGACTAAGTCCCAAGTCTAGTTATGCATTAAGGATTCCATCTCTTCTTCCATGGCTACCTCCCACTTCTTCCTGCTTTCAACCTGCATTGCTTCTTCATAACATTCGGGTTCACCAGAATCAGTCAACAATAAATAATATAATGAAGGAGAGTATCGTTCAGGGGGTCTACTTATCCTGGTAGATCTTCTAACACCACTTTCAGGTGTTTGGAGTGCCTGTTGTTGTTGTGGTGGTTGCTGTTGTTGTGGTTGTTGATTATTATTATTTTTAGGCACCTTTACTTTTTCAGTGATTTCATCAAGAACTGCGTATTCCTTGTTTTCTTTTTCCTATTTCTTTTGCTGCAACTGATTCTTATACAAGACCTTTTCATTGAATATTACATCTCTGCTCCTAATGATTTTGTGATTTTCGTAATCATATAAGCGATAACCAAAATCATTAACACCATATCCAATAAAGGTACATTTCTTTGACTTTGCCTCAAGCTTTGTTCTATTTTCTTTATCAATATGGACAAAGGCCTCACAACCAAAAGGCTTTAAAAAAGAGTAGTTTACCTTTTTACCTGTCCATGCTTCCTCTGGAACACCACCATCTAAGGAATTTGAAGGCCCTCTGTTTGTTAGATAAACAACATTATCTATAGGATCTGCCCAAAATTGTAAAAGCAATCCTGCATGCAATCTCATGCACCTTGCACGCTCCATGATTGTTTTATTCATCCTTTCTAACACACCATTTTCTTGTGGTGTTCTTGGAACTGTCTTTTCTCTGCAAATTCCATGCTCTGAACAGTACCTATCAAACTCTTTGCTACAATATTCACCTCCATTGTCTGATCTGAGACACTTTAATTTCTTTCCTGTCTCAATCTCAACCAAAGCTTTCCATTTCTTGAAAGTATCAAATACATCGGATTTATTCTTAATACAATAAATCCAAGTTTTTCTAGTTGCATCATCAATAAAAGTAACATAATAACGAGAGCCACCAAGAGATGATACTTGAGCATGTCCCCATACATCTGTATGCACAAGCTCTAATTTTTCTTTCTTTCCCAACTCTAAGAAATCTGACTTTCTTTTGTTTTCCATAAATGCAATTCTCACAGAATTCCAAATCAACATTCTTCAAACCCGGCAACAAATTCCTTGAGTGAAGAATCTTCATCCCCTTTTCACTCATGTGTCTGAGCCTATGATGCCATAATGCTGCATCTGCTCCTTTGGAAGTTAAAGCATTAACAGAGTTAGAAATACCATTGCATAAATACAATGTACCAACCTTTTCACCTTTTGCTATTACCAGGGCTCCTTTGGCAACCTTCCAAGCTTTATCTATGAAAGTTGTCACACAACCTTCACCACCTAACTGCCCTGTTGAAATCATATTTTTCTTTAGATCTAGAACATGCCTTACCTCCTTTAGTAGCCATTGGTTTCCATTCTGATGTTTTACAAGAACCTTACCCATTCTAACAATTTTACAGGGTTTATCATCACCCAAACGAACTTGTCCAAAATCTCCTTGAACATAGTCATGAAAGTATTTCTTATCAGGTGTGGCATGGAATGAGGCCCCTGAATCTACCACCCAGGAATCAGTAATATTTTCGAAAGAAAGAATCAAAGCATCTTGTAACACCTCACCTGTCACATTTGATTCATGATTGTTTTCTTGTTGTGCATCTCCTTCTTTTCCCTTCCGAGATCTACAGTCTTTCTTTAGGTGTCCTTTCCTTCCACATTTCCAGCACACTGTCCCCGATCTAGACTTGGACCTGCCTTTCCTTGATTTACTACGATATCCTGAGCTCTTTCCTCTTTCCATTTTCTTCCCCTAGACTTTGCACTCAAAGCATTACCCGATGTCTCACCGGAGCTTTTCCATCGCATTTTCTCGCTAAGGATAGCACCGATAACATCATCAAAATTTAAAGTACTAGATCCAAAAACAGAGTTACTAATGGCCATTACTAAACCATTCCAACTTTCTGGTAATGAGCACAAGAATAACATAGCTCTAACTTCATCATCAAAGTTTACCCCTACAAAACATAATTGACTTGTAACAGTATTAAAATCATTTAAATGGTCTGCAACATATCCACCTTCTGACATCTTCATATTAAATAACCGTTTCATAAGAAATACCTTGTTTGAGGCCGAGGGTTTTTCATATAGTTTCTCCAACGCCTTAATCAAACCCTTTGTTGTTGTTTCCTTTGAAATGTTGAAGGCGACCGACGCTGCGAGGCACAACCGTACTGTTCTGAGTGCCTTTCTATCGAGAAGGTTCCATTCTTCATCTGTCATTCCCATCGACATCTTTGTTTTTCCACCCAATGGTAGGTACAGATCTTTCTGATACAGATAATCTTCCATCTGCATCTTCCACAGCGAGAATTTTTGGCTGTTAAATTTCTCGACCCTAAACTTACCATCTTCCGCCATTGCTCCCACTCAAATGAGGAACCCTTCTTTCCTATGAGTTTATTAGCCAAATAGACCTTCTGCTCCGATACCAGTTGTTAGAAAATTATATATTACAGAGCAATGGAACACATAAAATATTGCAGAAATATAAACACAGAAAACGCATAAAACAAGAGAGACATAGATATACGTGGTTCACCCAGTTTAGGCTACATCCACCCCGAACAGCCAGTCCTTCCTTTCTATTACCCAGCAAAATGAAGAGACACAACCTACAACAGATCCGTTGTAATATCCTCTGTTTTCTCTCACAGTCTCACCTCTCTACTTCTCGCTCGGAGAATACACATATATTACACAGACTCAATACAATGCTCTCATACAAAGAGAGGGGTTGTCTTCTAGGGCAAAAAAACCCTAAACTAAACATAAGTTCTACCGTCAGATCATCTGCCTAATGAACGGCCCAGATTGACTAGAAATTACTATACTTTTACAAGGAAATTTTACATCTGTTTTTAGCTTTGGGGGTGTTGCCCCCGAAACCCCCCGCCAAGGGGGGGCTCCCCAATGGTCACAGCCGCCCCCCCCAGACCCTCCTTGCAGTGAATATTTTATGGGCGGCATTGCCACCCCATTTCGAACTGGGGTCCAATGTGGCAACACCTTTGAATATAGAAGATAATCAGGCTCCACACCCAACAACTAGGATGAAAACCTCCTTGGAGGTAGACTTGTTGTCTTATATATATATATATATATATATATATAACAACTAGTCTATATATTTTGTAGGTCAGCAAGAGGAGGATAAGCACATCATGAGAAGGATAGTGGGACGTCCAAGAGACATGTTTTAATCCACCCATCTCATATCTTCCACTATTCACCTAGTCTTCCATTTATAAACCCCTCCAGCTCATCTCACACAAACTCTATGTTTTCTACAGGATTCCTTGTAATCCTACAAGAGTTTCATGTAGGAATGACAGTGACCTTGAAAATCACAAGAAAGGCAGTCTGAGAGAAAGGTGATGACACAAGCCTGTGTCTAGATGAAAACCCATTTACTTCACCACACCATAGCTATTCCTTTCATCAACCTATCGCCCCTACATCCATCAAAGTAATCAATTCAAAAAATAGAGATTACAAAAAAAAAAGAGGGAAAGAGGAAACATCCCTCACCTATCAGTCCACACCACCCCTTCTCCACTCATTTCATCATCCCTTATGCTTCAGAGTTGAAAAATTATGAAAGTTTAAGGGAGAGGCAGCTACAAGACATCCTGTAGGAAATCTTGTAGCAGCCTATCTCACAAAGTAAACCACAAAGATTGCATCCATCTTCAAAACAGGGACTACAAGGATGAAGAAGGCCTCCAGAGGTCAGAAACAGTAAAAGGATCACCAACAAAAAGGTCCAGCACCTGCACATCAAAAGGAACAAGCATCAAAAGAGGCAAATACACAGTAAAAATATTCAAATTGAAAAGCACAACAAAAAGGCACCACTCTCCAGTATGCATCATCAACGAAGCACCTTACCCATAGGTATGCCATCTTACTCATGGTCTGTCATTAGTAGGATATGATCAAAAGTGTAGGATTGATGTGGATGGTTACCAAAATTGATGTGGTAGTCTTACAATTAGACTAATGGTTCACTTAAAAACCAATCAGCTACGCTTTAATAAGATTGTGTAAATGTATTTCCTTCCGAGGGTCCCGCTAAGCTGACCAATCACCATCAGTCCCACTTTGACTTCTTACTCTATGAGCGCTTCAATCTCCACCGTTGATCTAGCTTCTTCAAATGCGACGAATATCGCATCGTATCACGCGCCAACTAGCTTAACAATCTCCACTGTCAATCTGTCCCGTTCGATCCAATGGTTATCACACCATCTCGTGTGAATTCTTGCACGACTAATATCAAGTTGAGAGCGCGCGAGAAAAGTGGTTTTCCCGTGCGACGTGTCACCAGCTTAGGTTAATCGTGCAATTTGGAAAAATACCACTTACCCTTTATCTCCCACGCGATATACCACTTACTGCTTTCCAATACTACCTGCGTTCTTAATACAGAACCTTTAATAAATGTGCTTAATAAGATTTAGCGCCTAATCTCGGTATTAACCCTCAACGCTAATTGATTGTAATTAACAATAAACACATAAATGGAAACAATACCCGATTAGGTTACAGAACGCCGATACACAGATTCAAGAGAAATTCTGCACTGGGAATAACACGCAACACAACACTTAATCAATTATTCAATAATTTAGAAATTATAGAGTCTTGGCCCTCTCAACTCGATTATAACAATTTGTCTGACCTATGTTTCTCTCGCAAACCCTATCTTTCTTTCCCAATTTCTTGCTTACTCACTCTCCTATTCCATACAATCTCTATCATTACATTTTTTTCTTTTATGGATCAAATCATATCCTAACTACATTGACAACTCAATCTCTATTTTTATCAACTCAACTATTAAATCCCTATTCTCAAGCTTTGATACACACCTATCTTAACAACTTATCTCTTATTCTAAAAATAATACAATGGTTTAATTATTACAATAGTTGAAATAAAGATCAATTCGAGAGGTTCAACCCTCTCTACTAAAACTAATTTTGACCACTGAGGTCAATGAAATTCATCTCATGTTAGCCACAACATGTGACCATACAATCACATTGTTGGCTAAGTCTGGATGCTCCTGCATCAACTCCTGGGGAAGAAAAGAATCATCCATCAGACTTTCATGGTTTACTCCATACTTCTGCAACTCTATTGTTGTCAACTAACTGGCATCCTCTATTGGTTGTCCCTTCCATTTGACTAAATACTTAAAATAAACCTATCCTCTAGTTCTTTTATTTACTCTTTTCTCCAGAACAACTTCCACCTCCTTCTTGACTGTTTTAGGCATTTGTTCTTCCCAATGTACAGTCTGTTCTTCATCTTCTGCAGGTTCATTCTATATCTTTGTCTCTGTCTCCTTGTATGGGTACAAATTTGCAACATTAAAGATAGGTGATATTCCAATCCCTTCTGGCAACTCAATTTCATAAGCATTGGTGGAAAACTTCCTCACAATTTTGCATGGCCCTATCTTTTTCATCTTTAGTTTATTATAAGTCCCAATAGGAAACGTTTCTTTCTTAAAGTGTACCATCTTTTTTTTTCTAGTTAAGACTAACCTAAGTACCCACGGGGGATTTGAACCAGTGACCTATCGCAAGGAGTGCCTTAACAGCGCACCCATTCACCGCCAATCCAAAGCCCCGTGGGCTTCTTAAAGTGTACCATCACTAGATCTCCCACTTGGAATTCTTTTTCCTTTTGCTTCATATCAGCTCTCTATTTTTATTTTCCACTACTTTCCTGCAATCTATCTTTGACATCTATTTGTAGTCTTAAAGTGTACCATCACTAGATCTCCCACTTGGAATTCTTTTTCCTTTTGCTTCATATCAGCTCTCTGTTTGTATTTTCCACTACTTTCCTGCAATCTATCTTTGACATCTTTTTGTAGTCTTTGCATCTGCTCTGCAAACTCTTCAGCCTTTCCACTTCTTGTCTCCTATTTGCTCAAATTTCTAAGCTCATACACACCTCTTGGATTCATTCCAAAAACAATCTGAAATGGAATCATCCCAGTACTTCGGTTTGGAGTGTCATTATAAGCAAATTTAGCTTGAGCAAGTGCTAAATCCCACTGCTTAGGTTTTGGTACACTAAACTTCTCAATATGTTCCCCAAGCTTCTATTTACCACTTTGGTCTGTCCATCTGTTTCAGGGTGATATGCCAAGCTGAAACTAAGGTTTGTACCTAGTTTCTTCCAAAGAGTTCTCCAGAAATGCCCAAAAAACTTTGTATCCCTATCAGACACAATACTTATAGGAAATCCATGTAACCTTACAACTTCTGAATAAAAAAATAGATTAGCAATATGTGTTGCATCACTAGTCTTTTCGCATGCAATGAAATGTGCCATTTTAGAAAATCTATCTACTACAACATAAATGGAATCATTTCCTCTTTGAGTTCTAAGTAATCCCAAAAAAAATACACACTAACTACATCCCATGGTCGATCTGATATTGGTAATGGCTGGTACAATCTTGTATTTCGGCTTCTCCTCTTAGCATGCTAACATATCCTATACTTTTCAACAAATCTCTTAACATTAGTTTGCATCTTTGGCCAGTAGTAAAAAGAATTTACCTAAGCAATGGTTTTGTCTTGTCCAAAATTCCTAGATAACCATCCACTGTGTTTCTCCTTGATTATGTTTTCCCTCATAAAACATTTGGGAATGCATATTTTGTTACCTTTAAATAGTAAACCTTCTTGGATAAGATAATCTAACCATTGGCATCTATTATGAATTGTTGGATTTTGTACAACTGTATAAATATCTTTAAATTCTACAGCATCTTTAAACATATCAACCATTTCTTCAAATCCTACAACACCAACTCTTAATTCTTGCACAATGAAACTTACCCTGCTTAAAGCATCAACAATTTTGTTTAACTTACCACTTGTATGTTTTATCACAAAAATGAAACTCTGTAAAAACTCTACCCACTTGGCATGCTTTTGATTCAATTTTGGTTGATTGTTTATAAACTGCAATGCATGATTGTCAGAGTACAATACAAACTCCTTTGGTAGAAAATAATGTCTCCATTTTTTAAAAGCTTGCACAATAGCATAAAATTCTTTGTCATAAGAAGAATATTTCTTCTTAGCTTCGTTTAGTTTCTCACTAAAGTATGCTATTGGTCTCTGTTCCTGACTTAAAACTGCTCCAATTACATCTCTACTAGCATCAGTTTCAACTTGAAAAACTTTTTCAAAATCAGGCAAAGCTAAAACTAGTTTTTCTGTAATTTCTTCTTCATCAACTTAAAATTTTTGTCTGTTGCTTATGTCCACTTGAATGGCTGATTAGTCTCTTTGATCGTTTCAATAATTGGTGCACAAATATGACTAAAACTTCTAATAAATTTTCCATAAAAACTTGCAAGACCATGAAAGCTTCTTACCTCAAATATGTTTCTTGGAATAGGCCAGTTCCAAATTGCTTGGACTTTCTCTGGATCCATTTTCAGACCTTCTTTAGAAACTGCAAATCCCAAATAGATTAATTCTTATTTCATGAAACTACATTTCTTCATATTTATCGGCAGTTTCTCTTTCTGCAGAGTTCTTAGAACCAACTTAAGATGCTCTAGGTGTTCTTCTTTGCTTCTACTGAAAACTAGAATATCATCAAGATAAACAATGACAAAAAATCCTGCATATTCCTTTAAGACCTCATTCATCAACCTCATGAATGTGTTGGGTGCATTAGTGAGTCCAAAAGGCATCACTAACCACTCATACAACCCACTATTTGTTTTAAATGCAGTCTTCCATTCATCTCCTTCTCTAATCATTGTTTGATGATATCCACTCTTCAGGTCTATCTTAGTAAAATATTTTGACCCACTTAAACAATCCATCAAATCATCCATTCATGGTAAAGGAAAATGATACCTAATTGTGATTTTGTTGATGGCTCTGGAGTCTATGCACATGCACCACTCACCACCTTTCTTTGGGCTCAGTATTGTTGGCACAGCACATGGACTAAGACTCTCTCTAATCAATCCCTTGTCCAACAACTCCTACACTTGTCTCCCAACTTCTACATTCTCCTGAGGAGTCAATCTATATGCTGCTTTGTTTGGCAAACTTGCTCTAGGTATCAGGTCAATGTGATGACTAATACTCCTGATTGGTGGCAATGCATTTGGAAACTCATCCACAATAATATCAGCAAAATCATTCAACAGAGTTTTGATTTCTTCAGGTAAATCATCCAAGTTTGTAGAAGTCAAAATTACCTTAGGTCTCCCTATGACAGCAAAATGCATTTCTTCACCTTTTCCAACTTCTTGCAATAGCTCCTTTCCACTCATCAACATAACACTATTTCCAGTTGTTCCTTTGTCTGCTTCATCTTTTAATGGCAGCAATGTATTCTTCACTCCATCCTTCTCCAAGGTATAGGTGTTTCTTCTACCATCATGAATGGTTTTTCTATCAAACTACCAAGATCTTCCCAGCAATACATGGCATACATCCATTGGCCTTACATCACATAATATCATATCCTTGTAAGTACCAATCTGGATTTCTACTTTGCATTGTTCTATCACAATAACCTGACGTCCTTTTTGCAACCATGATACTTTGTAAGGAGTAGGGTGTGCTGTTTTTACTAATCCTAACTTGTCCACCATTTCTATAGAAACAAGGTTATTAGTGCTACCACTGTCAACTATCACTTTATAGCATTTTCCTTTGGACTTGCATGTAGTTCTGAATAAACTCTTTCTCTAAGATGGTTCTCCTGTCTCTTTCTCTACTTTAAGCAATACCCTTTTCAATAACAAAGATTCTCCCACTTCAGGTGATTCTTCCTTATTTCTAATTTGAGGTTTTTCTTCCTTTGCCTCAGCCACATTCACATTCCACTAATTTGTTGCTTTATTAAGAGGACAGTCCCATGATCCATGTCCCCATTCCCCACATGTGTAAAATCGAATTTCTCTTCCTTGGCCTCTTCCTTTGGGTGCGAATCTTCCTCTACTAAAGTCTCCTCTCTATGGTGGTCTACTACTTGAACCTCCTGCTTCACCCTGAGGGTGCTAAAATCTTGATCTAGTAGTTCCTCTACCTCTTGCTGAACTTTTCCCTCTATTCCTCTAATTTTGTTTCCTCAACATCTTCTCCTCTGCTTTCAAAGCTGCTTGATAGGC
This sequence comes from Pinus tabuliformis, assembly GCA_031772625.1. Lineage (NCBI taxonomy): Eukaryota > Viridiplantae > Streptophyta > Pinopsida > Pinales > Pinaceae > Pinus > Pinus tabuliformis. The sequence continues at coordinate 1,147,646,225 of CM062807.1, forward strand.
ATCTTCAATTGTCTTCAGACTCAGTAAGCTGATTTCATCCTGTATGTCATACCTCAAGCCATTGATGTATCTGGCTACCTTTTCTACATCATCCTCTGCATGTCCTACTCTAATGCTCAACTTATAAAATTCTTCTGTATATTCTTTGATAGTCAGTCCTTTTTGTCTCAAATTTTGCAATTGTCTAAAAAGATTTAACTGATAATATTTTGGCATAAATTTAGCTTTCAATCTACTCACCATTTTATCCCATTGTTTGATCTTGGACTTCTGCTTTCTTGCTTTGGATGCTTGTAGTTCATCCCACTAGATAGCTACATGACCCTTCAATCTGGTAACTACAAATTTCACCTTTTTTTTGTCATCAACCTCCTCATAGTCGAAATACTTGTCCAATGAACTGATCCAGTCCATCATCTCGTCTACATTGAGATTCTCGTCATACAAAGGTATTTCCACCTTTGGTCTTCCACTTCTTTGGCCAACATTTTGAGTACTTTGGTAGCTTCACTTTCATCCTCTTCTTCTTCCTCAAAAGATTCCTTTGCAACACTGACATCTCCTTCATCAGGTGCTATCCTTTAAGCAGTTTCCATTCTCTCCATCCTTGTGTGCAAGTTTCGAATCTCTTCCAGCAGAACTACATTCGCTACAGGTATCCCCTGACCTATGCCAGCTCCTCTCCTAGGTGGCATGTTTACTGTAGCAAACTTAATCCTTGGCTCTGATACCAAATGATGTGGATGGTTACCAAAATTGATGTGGTAGTCTTACAATTAGACTAATGGTTCACTTAAAAACCAATCAGCTGCGCGTTAATAAGATTTTGTACGTGTATTTCCTTCTGAGGTTCCCGCTAAGCTGACTAATCACTGCCAGTCCCACTTTGACTTCTTACTCCCTGAGTGCTTCAATCTCCACAGTTGATCTAGCTTCTTCAGATTCGACGAATATCGCATCATATCACGCGCCAACTAGCTGAATGATCTCCACCGTCGATCTGTCCCATTCGATCCATTATCGCACCATCTCGCGTGAATTCTTACACGATCGATATCAGGTTGAGAGCGTGTGAGAAAAGTGGTTTTCCCATGCGATGTGTCACCATCTTAGGTTAATCGTGAAATTTGGAAAAATACCACTTACCCTTTATCTCCCACACGATATACTACTTACTGCTTTCCAATACTACCCACGTGCTTAATACAGAACCTTTAATAAATGTGCTTAGTAAGATTTAGTGCCTAATCTCGGTATTAACCCTTAATGCTAATTGACTGTAATTAACAATAAAGACATAAATGGAAACAATACCCGATTAGGTTATAGAACGTCGATACACAAATTCAAGAGAAATTCTGCACCAGGAATAACACGCAACACCACACTTAATCAATTATTCAATAATTTAGAAATTACAGAGTCTTGGCCCTCTCAACTCAATTACAACGATTTTTCTGACCTCTGTTTCTCTTGCAAACCCTATCTTTCTTTCCCAATTTCTCACTTACTCACTCTCCTATTCCATCCAATCTCTATCATTACATTTTTTTTCTTTTATGGATCAAATCCTATTGTAACTTCATTGACAACTCAATCTCTATTTTTATCAGCCCAACTATTAAATCCCTATACTCAAGCTCTGATACACACCTATCCTAATAACTTATCTCTTATTCTAAAACTAATACAATGGTTTAATTATTACAATAATTGAAATAAAGATCAATTCGAGAGTTTCAACCCTCTCTGCTAAAACTAATTTTGACCACTCAGGTCAACGAAATTCATCTCATGTTATCCACAACATGTGACCATACAATCACATTGCTGGCTAAGTCTGGATGCTCCTGCATCAAGGATTATGCAAGAGTTGATTTTATAAGTAAGGGTGGCCATTTAACTTGGCCACATTCGACCAATCGACGAGAAGAAAATAGTCATACCACTCAACACGTGGCAAAAGTCAAATCAAGAGGAAAAAGGGAATAAAGCCAAACATGGTTAAGTTATGGAGGAGGGTGGGAGATGATTACGAGGCAAGGTGGAATGATAGACTGATAGTGGGACCAACTGTCCAAAAGGAGGTGCTCGTACTTATCCAGCTAGCACGCCACCCCACACGATCATCCATAAATGGAAATAAAACACAGATTCCCATACAAAAAAACAAAAGCAACTTCAAGGATCCATCGAACGAAGAGGTTTCTCTCGACCTTCCTGAAGCGGCACCTATAGGAAACAGTCAGGATCTACAGCGTAGGAAGCCTACAAGATACAGAGGAATCAACATACAGAGTTTTCAGTGGGCAGTAAGGGAGGTGAAATCAAGGGTTATCCTCACCAAAATGTAGCAAAGTGAGGTAGGAGCTATACCTTCCATATTTTCCATTTGAAAAAAGAAAAAAGAAATCCTCAATTTGGTTAGGAAATTGTAGTGCATCTCAGGATAGGAGAATTGTATTGCATGTCACTAAAAGTTAACATTCAAAATTCCCTCACCTACCAGAAATCTTGAATTACATCCACACAAACCTGTACAATTACCAGGTAAAGATGACAAGAGGTTTCAATAAGAGAGAACCCACAAACATAGCAAGGATCCACCAACATCCACCTGTAGTGGAAACTTTCACAAGGCACCAATGGATGAGGTTCTTTAAGAGGATGAGAGGATATGATGATGAGGTGGCCAGAGAATTTTCCCTCTCACTCATACCCCTCACTAGGACCAATGCCACTATTGTGGTGAAAGGTTTATCAGTAGAAATTACCCCTAAAGTTATAAGCAGAATCACTACACTCCCTTTAGGGTTACCATGGAGAAAAGAAGACAAGGGTAACAACACCCTTGCAAAGAAAAGCTTCTTTTTGGAAGGAGAAGAGCCAATGGAGGACAAAAATGGGGTTAGAAGGGAGAGCATTCCATACCCTTGGAATGAAGTCAATTACCACCTCATTAAATACATTTCATGTGAAGGGAGATACAGTGTAGTGTATGGATACCACTTCAGACTCCTCCAATAACTAAGATTTGGAGAGAACACACCTCCTCAAAATAGATTAGGTATACTATATTTTCTTCTACAATCCATGATAGACATGAGCATCAAAGTGAAAGAGGGAAAACATCAACGACTAGCCCGTGATGCATTGATCAAACTCATACTTGAAGATGCTCTACAAAACTTAGGATTCCCTATTGCATGGACAACATTTACAGACATGCAGGCAGAAGGAGCAATTCAAGCCATTAAATATGACAAAAGCCCCACTTCTACTGAGAGCGGAGGAAAAAGAAGAAGAAGCAGAAGAGGAAAATGAAGAAGAAATAGAGGAGGATAATGAAGGAGAGACAAAGGAGGAAACAAAAGAAGAATCAGATGATAAGAGTGAAGAAATATAGGAGGAAGACGAAGAGGAAGGAGGAGACAAAGAAGAGGATGAGAAGGAAAATGGAAAAGAGGAAAAAGGACAGAAGGATGAGCAAAAGTATGCAGCTCAAGGCAGAGAAGGAGAAGAATCACCAAGGGTATCTACAGAGCCCACAAAGAAAGAGGCAGCAGTCGCTCTTACTTCCCTAAGTACACCTATCGAATCAAAGGGAAAGACGCAAATATTAGACAAGGGAGACCTCAAACCCCCACCAAAACTCCAATTGTCATTGAGGATTCACCAAAGAAATAAGAGAAGGCAGCCCCTCTAAAGAAAAATGAAGGAGAAGGATCATCAAAACAAGCTTCTCTCACGTCTCCAATCACCTATGTTAGGAGGTCTGTCACAAGGTTAGCCTCATCAAATGAAAAAGGTCTCCTACAGGAGACACAATGAGACCTAAAGTAAGTAGAGGTTATCCTACAGGAAACTCTATCAAACCTACAGGAAACACAAAAAAGAGACCAGGAAGGAATGACTGAACAAGAAACAAAGGAAGAAGGCCAAGAACTGGAAGAACCTAGCCCACAGCCAAACCTCAGCTCCTACTATAGGTTCATTGAAGGAGGAAGGGTGATACCACATAAGTTTTCCATTCCCCTATTCTTTGAACTTGAAAAAGAAAGGGAAAGGACACACAGGTGGATGCAAATTGCTAAATCAAAAGGAGTAGAGGATGTAGGCCACATGGAGGAGAAATTGCAGGAGATGGGAAGAGAACTTAGCAGCATAAGGGACAGAGAAGCAATGATGAAATCTTAGTTAGAGGCTGAGAACACATGGCTAAGGAAAAAAGTAGAAGAAAGGGAAAGACACTTGGAAACTATGGCCAGTTTGTCCATGGAGGCAATCTAGTGCAAGATTCAATCAAAGTCTTATGCCTTGTATCTCAAGGAACAATGGCTACAATTCCAGATAAAGACCCTAGCAGAAAGAGGAACTATGCCCTTCCAAGACTATAGACAATTCATTGATCTCTGTGATCAAAGCACCTTGGAAGATAGAGAAAACATATTTGAGTTTTACCTACACAATTTGGCCTTGATAGATTTAAATGTGTGGGACCCAAATCCAAAGCTAGGGGACTTGCAATTGATGGCCTTAGCATCATGTATGAATCATGAGGAGGCAAGAGCTACAAAGATGAAAAAGGTAATGGAAAAGAAGAGACATAACCCCTTATGATCAGATCAGAACAATCTAACCCAATGGTTGTCATCAACACCCACAACCTCATTGCAAACGATCCCAAGCTTGCACCAAGGTACCTTCTTGTACAAGAACAGGCAATCACACACTTTGAAGACATGTTCATATTGCTAGGAGATGACAGCCAGCAAGCCTGCCAAAGGAGATGGAACACCTTGCCTTACAGCCTAAAAATCAGAGAATATCATTCTCCTAACAAAATGAGAGAGGCACTAAATAGAACCCCAATGTATAAGAAGGCACTACAAAGACTCAAATTCAATTGGATTGGCTTGAGGCTTAGTCCACCATTTCTTTTGGGAATGTTGGAAGGAAGAAAAGAAGAAGAAGAAAGAAAGCAGTGGGAAGAGATAGAGAAGAAGGAAGGATTTTATTCATAGGAGGAAGAGACTACAACAAAAGCATGGGATGTTAGGGAAGCCACCAGAGCAATGAAGGACATGGACATAGATTGAGTTGCTCAAAGGATGAGCAACACTTTCAGTAGGGGGTGATGATGAGGCTCATCATTGGGTAAAATATATGGACCTTAACACACCTCCAAGATTACTAAAACCAATTTTTCTCATAATTCCTTACATGTTTTAATTATATTTTTCTTAATGAGATGAGTAAAAGTAAGATGTTATGTCTAGTGGTCTAATGTGCATTGATTGTAGGTTTTTGGGAGAAAATTATGGCAAATTATGGCTAATTAAGGTGCAAGAACTCGAATGAGACAAGAAGGAGATATTATAGGAGATGGATCTTCCTCATTAAATCCTCACTCATTCGAAGATCCCTCAATCAAATCACACCAGCTTGGATTTGCAGGCAGTCGAGTCATGAGGATCATTGGTAGTCGAGCCAGTGATAGTTAAGAACCAATTTATCTTGAGATTGGGAGCCAAGCCTCCCTAGATTTAAGGAAGTTGTTGGAAACTTCAGTTGTATAAATAAGGAGGCCTAGAGCCTCATTAGGATTTGTATTTTTTATGGAAGATAGCTAAACACTTTCGAGTTGAAGGATTGTGACAAAACAATGTTATGTATTTTTTGATATGTAAATGAAACGAGCATTCCCTTGATCCGGCATTGAGTTGAATCAGAGGGCTGAATATCTTAGGTTAGGGACCAACCCTAGCGGCAGAGGTTCCTCTTAATGTACTTGTATGCTTAATTTATTTCATATATTACTTGTTGAATTGATTTTGGCATTGTTACATTGCAAGTATTGGTGAATTTGATTAGTTTGCTTCCATCTGTGCATAGCTTTAGCAGTAGCATTAGAGAGATAAATAAATATCAAAAAAGGCTGATAACAGGTTGATCTTACCTCATTCCTCCCTCCAGAGACCATGTTTTAAGTAAAAACTCCCATTCAACCCACAAAGATAGAATTTTGATTTCTTATGAAATTTAGGGTTTTTCTGCTAATTAGGCCAGTATCTTTCAGTTTTAGAAGTTAGGTTGCAAGTGTCATTTATGATATCTTAGCTCTGTAATATATTTCATGGTGCTTTCATAATAGGCTTCAAGCATTTCCATGCATGAACTAGGCAAATAAATGATGAAATTCTTCTTTCCTATGTTGTTGGAAACCTTTCTTGTTTTGACATGATTTATGGATAAATGCCAACAATGATGTGTATATTGCAGGAGTTTCAATAGTGCATGAAGACTTCATATCATCTTAAGCCAAGCCATTCAAACCCATTATCGCCAAAGGCCACTAAGTTCACAATCTGAGTTATCATTTCACAAGGACAACTTGTCATGCTTGTTGAGCAAATCCAACCATCATACAACTTCGGTTTGAGTTCTGAGTGAATTCTAACCACTTCCTTGCCTTATTCCTTCCATTAATCACCTTCCCTAAGCCCCATACCATTATCTAAATCACTCCTTATGCTTTCAACCTGTTCCTATAGGAAAATTGGGGATCTTGTAGGTGAATTAGGACATCTTGTAGACATCATGTAGGACGACCTATAGTGGCCTGTTTTGAGCCTGATTTGTGAGAAATGCATCAAAAAAGCTAGGAGAAGACCCCTGCTTGTCTCCCAATCCATTTGACCCATCACAACCATCTCTCTCTACACCTATCCCACCTTCCATACAATCAAGAAGGATTAGAATTCATATTTTTATAAAAAGGACAAAAAGAAAAAGATTGCTATGCTTATTCTTGTGCACAACAGTTAAGTGTTTGATTAGATCAAATTTCATGCTTAGGATAGTTAGGATTTCACATGTGTTAAAGTAGAATTCTTCTGAAACAAGGTACCTTAATAAATAGCTATATGAGTTGTGTGTTTTAGGTATCTATTTCAGTCTTTCATTATTGCAGTAGGTAGTATTTCAATTCTCTCAATTAGGGTAAAATTATCCTTTCTCAATTGGTAATCAAACTTCTTCTAAATCAATAGAAGGCTGGTTTGAGAAACCCTAGTGATCTATCGCCAGCTCACCAGTGACAAAGAGTGGACCCATTGCATCTATTTGTGTATACATCACTATCACCTCCAAGTTTTTACGAACCCCAGGTTGATGAAGTAAAGTTGGTAGCCACAGGAGTTGCAACATTCTTGCTACAATACTGGTGCTCATCACAACTTATCCTAAGAAACATAAAGATAATGACCTACTCATCAAGAAACCCTAGTTTATGAAGCAAAGAAATAACTCTGTTTTTGGATTGTATGAAAGTGTCCCTCAAATCATGATACCAAAAGAGAGAGATGAGGTGAAAACCACTATCACCAGATTTAATGAAATGCCTCTTGTCACTATGTACCATTGTTCTAACTATCCAAAAATGGAAGCAAACTAATTAATCATACCAATACTTACAAATTAACAACACCAAAAGTAGTTCAGCAACTAACTATGACTGTAATCTAAGCATACATATACAAGAAGAGGAACCTCTGTTGCTAGGGTTGGGACCTAACCCAAGAGCTTCAACCTTATAAGTCAACTCAATGCTGGATCAAGGGAATGCTTCTCATTTTCATTAAAATATCAAAAATACACAAGAGTGATTAGTCACAATGTTCCAACTCGAAAATGCTTGTTGGCTACAATGAAAAAAATATGAATCCTAATGAGGCTTTAAGCCTTCTTATTTATACAACTAAAGTTGCCAACAACTTGCTTAAATTTAGGGAGGCTTGGCTCCTAATCTCGAGATCAACTGGTCTTCAATTGTCACTAACTTGGTTGCCAATGATCTTAATGGCTCGGTTGCCTGTAACTTCAAGCTGATGAAATTTGTTGGAGGAATCTTCGAGTGAGTGAGGAGTTAAGGAGGGAGATCTCATCTCCTAATATCCCTCTTGCTTGTCTCTGTTGAGTTCCTGCACTTTAATTAGCCAAAATTTGCTCCAAAACCTGCAATCAATGCACATTAGACCACTAGACATGACATCTCATATTTACCCTTCTCATTAAGCAAATTATGAGAGAAGCTGATTTTAGTAAGCTCGAGAGTTGTATTAAGGTCCAACATCCTTCCAAAAAAAATAAAAAAATTTGCACCTGCATGGACTCTCTCTTTCACAATTTTATAAGCATTGGCCATGAAAGTAGAGATAAAGAGTGAAAACCCCTCATTATTGGGCTTTTCTTCAGAGAAATGTCCTAATCAACCAAAAATCTCCTTTGCTTATGGAAGTCTACAATGTTGAGGCATATGTAATCAAATTCCTCCACATGAGTGTAAAGGAATAGATAAACCACTATGGAGTAGTACTTGAAGTAGGAGGCTAGGTAGAATTGGTTACTCTAGAATTTGATAGCTTCAACCAAAAAAGAGGGGATGTTAAGGATAATATTTGGCTTCATCATTTTATGTAAGAGCCCTAAGGCTACCTTGGAGGCATTTTCACGAAACAACAACAACAACAACAAAAACATGATAATAGACAAAATGGGTTGCACAGACTTTGAAAATAAGGAAATGGGAAGGGTTTTTGAGCTAGCAGGAAATTGTGCATTTGGGACTAGAATTAGTTTGAGAAAGACATGTTTCTCTCCAGTTGAGAGCCCAATGTAATCATAGAAGAGTGTGGTCTCTATAAAATTCTCCAAATTTGGGGATTTCGGATAAATGAAGGCATTTTGTATTAATTCTGGGGTGACCTCCAGAATTTTCTCCCCAGTGGAGGAAATACAACAATTTTTCTCTTTGACATAAGTGGCCATAAGATAGGATATGAACTCTGGAAAAGGGTATATCACTAGGGTAACTAGGTGATATAGTCCTAACTCAATGACTCTAAAGGGATCTTCCTTGTAACGTCCTGAGGTTCCACCCAGGCGTGCGACGCGATTGGGCAACGGGCGAGCCGGGCACGTGTGTGGTTGAGGGCGAGCTGCGGTTGAGCGACGGTCATGCGGCAGACTTGCGACAAACATATGTGACGTTATAATGAGGGAGTTTTGGTTTATATATGCACCATTGGAGCGTTGAACATGTGCGTGCGGCCGACCTATGATGAGAAGGAAAGCCGACGGTGTTCTGGGCGTTTGAAGGGTGTGCACAAGGCGTTGGGCAAGTCGGCTGGGCGCCAGACTTAGCCCCAAGCCTTGGTATATATCATGGATGCGTTGGAGCATTCATTCAACATTCGATCATCACTTGTCATCTTCGCACAAGGAAGAGAAGTGCGCAGGTTTTAGTGCACAATAGGGGAAGGAGAAGGTGCAATTTTCATGCGCCCATCCTTGGGCTAGTCGCACAGTAGAAGAAGTCGCACTTGGTGTTGGGCGAAGGTGCAGGTGAAGGTGCGCCCGATGATCGGCTGAGGCGTGCACGGTGAATGTGTGGCGCCCGTTTGTGCTAAGTATTGGCGTGGATGTCTTGGTGGCTCGTGTGAGCACCGGCCCATCGTGCAAGTGTGCACAAAGGTGAACGAAGGTTGGAACCGGAGGTCGTAGAGTTGGGCAGGCGGTACTACATAATGTTCACACGATTTGGGCATTTGTCAAGAGTTGGAAAGTGGGACTACGTGTGGGTAGGTGTACACGGTTTGGGCGTTTGCGACCAAACGAAGAGCGAACCGGCGAAGATGTGTGACGAGGTGAACGACGGGTTGGTGAGTCGTGCAGCGACCGTGCAGAGGTGCTGATGAGCTGGGCAACCGAGTTTGCCGAAGTTGTGAAAATTGACTAAGTGTAAATTTTGGGTTTCCCAAGATTTAACTTGTACATTGTAAAAGTGAAGATTGTATAACATATTGATTCGGGCAGAGTCATATTGCAGGGAGTTGCCCCTCCCTTTACACTGTTGTGCATTTCTCTTGTATAATGTTGTTGATAATGAATGTGTATGGGTATTCATTGGTATAAAGGATAAACATAATAATACTTGGTTGCAAAACACAAACTAAGTAGGAAAAGTTGAATGTTAGGCGTAGTCCACGAACATAAGTATTGGTGAAAAGAAAGTGTTCGGTGGTGCTGCACCTCGCTATAAGTGGTTGGAAGACTATCGTAGGTGTAGGGGCATGACAACTGGTATCAGAGCTCGGTTGGAGCTGGTGAGCAAGGTTGCTCATGACGAAGTGACAGTGGAAGCAGGTACTTGCAGGTGAAGGAAGCTAGTTTCACATACAAGTGGAACAAAGGTTGGTTCATGGTTGCAGGGAACTTGGTGAAGCTGGTGAATGATGAAACAGGTTTAGCATAGGTGAAGCTTAGTGCTTGGGCCAAGCTGAACGACAAGACATGGCAGGTTTGGAAGAATGCGAAGGGAAGCTCTTGCTTACCTTATACAGGTTGAAGAGGATGAAAGAAGAGAATCCCCGAATTCGAAAGGAACTTGAAGTCTTGGAAAAGAATGTTGAATATGAACTTATTCAACTTGGTTGGACAATGGAGCAAGATGAAGTTGCAGATTGTGCTGACAAGGAAGAGGAAGTCGTGATGATCGAGGATGTTGCAGACGTGACAACGATGGAGGATGAACTTGAGATTGATTAAGTTGGACCAGGATTGTGCAGTTTGCAGACATGGATGGATGAGGATACTCACATGGAGGAGCCTCATGATCATGATGATGATGTAAGTACTATTGATACTTATGTTTCACTTGAGCATTTGGTAGATGGACCATACGCAGGGAAGGGCAAAGGCAGTTTGTTGATGCAAGGGAGCATCTTAACATGGATGTCTATGATGAGACCTTGTATGGAGAAGCAAGGATTTTTTATTGTTGCAGGACTTGTTGGGGTTGTTTGTGACCTTATGGCAGAAGGTGCAAAGGCCCGTGACAAGGGAGGAACATGATGATCATTGCGGAGGATTGGGTCATGCTTTAGTCACATGGAGAATTGACTAAGTGCCCGGCATGACTCATGGAAAGATTGAAGGGCACACACTTGAGGTATGATGATGCTTGGGTGGACTTCTCATGGCCGAGACCAAGAGCAACTCTTGGTGGAACCTTCAATGGAGGAGCCATGATGGAAGGGACTTGTGATGTGATGATGATGATATGGTTGGGTGACTGAGTTCACTAGACCAAATATTGCAGACTTGGATGAGGATGACCGATTGTTGTAATAAGTCTACTTGGTTGGACTACATGGGCAACTTAGTCGTGGACATCAGGTTGGAGACATGAAGCGTGGCAGTCTTATGCAGGGACATGATGCAAGAGCACTTGAAGAGGTGTCACTTATGGGCATCCAATGAGGAGTGCCAAGGCAGGGATGTTGTGCAGATGGATTTGCTGATGTGACATGGAGACTTATTATGAGCCGATGGAGAGGTTGTGCACTTATGTACAACAAGGCCATGGACTTGGATGGAGTTGTGAGCAGGCTATGGAGCATTTCTACTACGCGGAGAGCTGAGGCATCTTGTAGAGACCTTTGGGCCGAGACTTGTATGCTTGCTAAGATGTTGGTTGGGGATGGTTTATGGAGCTCATGATGACATGAGATTGTTGTGACTTTTGGGGGACTTCATATATGGTGGACTTAGAGGATCTGATGCATTGAGGAGCTGAGGTCAGGGACTTTGATGTAGGTGCATACTTTCAATTACATGCATGGGTGTGGCTTGGAAGAGTGACTTGATGTGGAGGATCGATATGAGACACTTTGGAGTGATGAAGTTACAACGATGATGATGCCTTGGTGGCAACACTTGGGCATGGGTTGAGCCGAGACTCAGCTACTTTTGACACATGGGAGCTAATTGATCTATGATCATGGGTAGCACATGGATAGATGAGACAAGTGTATACTTGTTTCTATGGCAGACTTGAGGGATGGCACATTGCATATATGATGGGGGTTGCTTCATGGACCTGGATGTGGCACACCGAGAGTTGGAGATTGATGAGATGATCTCTTCATATGGAGGAGATAGACATATGGATGATGATGTTGGGATAGATGCGGCTGATTTCATGTAGCACATCGACACCAAACATCATGGACAACATGTTGCAGATGAGATGAGGACTACTTCATGGACCCGAGCATGGCTTACACTTATATGGAGATGGATTCTTGATCGAGTTGAGGATGTGACAGGATGTTTTGAGAAACAACTGATGGTGGCATGAGGATGTGCATTCTCATGATTTGAGCGTGACAGTTGGATTAGCTACCCAACTAGTTCAGTCATGGGGGACGTCAGTGTACAGAGATGTGTTAGCATTTGTTGGAGTATCATGGCAGCAGTTCACATGATGACGACACATGATGAGGTCGACATAGGTGTTGCAAGAAGCATGTAGCTTGTGATGGAGGGGACAACCTTCCACGATGGAGAGCATCATGTGGAGATTGTGACAGGGTGATCGATGGTCATGGATTAAGATGATTTCCGATGTACGACATACCGATGAGGTGTATACCTTGGTATGGTGATCTTGGTGACAGATGGTTTCCGGGGTGAGACATGATGGAGACGGTGGTTCTGCATATGTTGCAGAGATGTTTGCAATATGTGGAGGAGTTGACATCATGGATATTGATGATCTTGTTGGATGGCTACTAGGATGATATGTTTTCGAGCACGACAACGATTTCAGGCGGAGGAGGATGTAACGTCATGAGGTTCCACCCGGGCGTGCAACGCATTTGCGAGCCGGGCGCGCGTGCGGTTGAGGGCGAGCTACGATTGAGCGACGGTCATGCGGCAAACTTGCGACAAACATATGCGATGTTATAATGAGGGAGCGTTGGTTTATATATGCACCATTGGAGCATTGAACATGTGCGTGCGGCCGACCTATGATGAGAAGGAAAGTCGACGGTGTTCTGGGCGTTTGAAGGGTGTGCACAAGGCGTTGGGCAAGTTGGTTGGGCGCCAGACTTAGCCCCAAGCCTTGGTATATATCATGGATGCGTTGGAGCATTCATTCAACATTTGATCATCACTTGTCATCTTCGCACAAGGAAGAGAAATGCGCAGGTTCTAGTGCGCAATAGGGGAAGGAGAAGGCGCAATTTTCATGCACCCATCCTTGGGCTAGTCACATGGTAGAAGAAGTCGCACTTGGTGTTGGGCGAAGGTGCGCCCGGTGATCGGGTGAGGCGTGCACGGTGAACGTGTGGCGCCCATTTGTGCTAAGTCTTGGCGTGGGTGTCTTGGTGGCTCGTGTGAGCGCCGGCCCATCGTGCAAGTGTGCACAAAGGTGAACGAAGGTTGGAACCGGAGGTCGTAGAGTTGGGCAGGCGGTACTACATGCTGTTCACACGATTTGGGCATTTGTCAAGAGTTGGCAAGTGGGACTGCGTGTGGGCAGGTGTACATGGTTTGGGCGTTTGCGACCAAATGAAGAGCGAACTGGCGAAGACGTGCGACGAGGTGAACGACGGGTTGGTGAGTCATCTGGTGACCGTGTAGAGGTGCCGACGAGCTGGGCAACTGAGTTTGCCAAAGTTGTGAAAATTGACTAAGTGTAAATTTGGGGTTTCCCAAGATTTAACTTGTACATTGTTAAAGTGAAGATTGTATAACATATTGATTCGAGCAGACTCATATTGTAGGGAGTTGCCCCTCCCTTTATACTGTTGTGCATTTCTCTTGTATAATGTTGTTGATAATGAATGTGTATGGGTATTCATTGGTATAAAGGATAAACATAATAATACTTGGTTGCGAAACACAAACTAAGTAGGAAAAGTTGAATGTTAGGCGTAGTCCACGAACATAAGTATTGGTGAAAAGAAAGTGTTCGGTGGTGCCGCACCTCGCTATAAGCAGTTGGAAGACTACCGCAGGTGTAGGGGCGTGACGTTCCTTGTCTAGGTAGTGGCCCAGAAGTCAAAACCAAGTTCTGATAGGTTCAGAGTGAAAAAGGAATCATGAATTCGCCCCTATGTGTCCATGAAGGATTCAATGTGGCCCAAGGGTTTTTGTTGTTGTGTTTTGGGGTTTTTTGGCGAGTCCTTCTTTAATTTAAGCATGGTGGAAATTTATGTAAGGACAAGGAGACTATGGATTACTTGGTAAGAAGAGGGAATTCATACGTTGAGAGCACATGGAGGTCCCTAAGTTGGTTGAAACTCGGGTGGATGTAGTTGAAAACAGGCGGAGCGACAAGACACAACATGATTTAAAATAAATAAATTTGAATCACAATGATAGATTAGCGAGGTTCTATAGGCAGGAAAAGGAAGAGGTGACATGGAGGAGACATGTGGAAGAGTTGGATTGGGTGAAGCATAGGGGAGGAGGGTGATGTCATAAATAGTTTCTCGCTCACCTCCCACACTCGCTTAATAGTGGTCCCAGCTGCTAATGTGGTCGTCACATTGGCTTGATAGGTGACGGGCCCATTTGACCTCCTTCGGCGAGGTGCCTAGGAGGACTAGGAGGCAAGGTTCGACCCCCCAAAAATTTATCACAACCGTTAATTTGTGTGATGTGTTTTATTTCCCTTGACTTTCTGAGGGAAAGCGTCAACTTAATTGTCGTGCTTGTTACCCCACCAGAGCTTCTACAGGGGGAGGCTGCTCCAGGATGGGTGATGATCCACCCCAAAAGTAGTTAATATTTAACCACTTACAATTGTAGAGTGGGGGGAGGGCCACTGCCACTTGGCCGCTCTTATGCGCCGAAAATAATGTTTCCTTGCTAGCCCACTCCACGTGACTCCTTCCACTCTAGTCTCTTCACCTCCTGGGTATGACTCACCTAAGACTTCCAATCTACTGAAATAGAACCTGAAATCCCTAGTGCCCTAGTTCCTGGGAGCCCAACTACTTTTGAAATGTAATTGGAAATTGTTACGAGATTTCAGGATTCTGGGATTCCAGGCTTTCGGGATTCCGAGCCTTTTGGCTTCCGACTCCCGTCACGGGATTCCATCCCTTAACAAATCTGGGGAATAGAAAGTTACTTCTGTCACCTTCATTTGACACTCCCTTTTCACCAGCCCCCCCCGGGAACCCAAATATTTTTAATATTTAATTAGAAATAGTTACAGGATTCCGAGGTTCTAGGATTTTGACTTTTATATGCCCAACTTCGACTCCCTCGATCTTTTGATCTAGGAGGCCATTTATAGAATTATTTGTACCAATGGAAATCTCTTCCAGAGCACTTTTTGGTTGAGTGGTTTTGACATGGTCTTTGATCTCATCTACTACCTGAAAAATGGCTTCCAACTCTGTTATTCTTTGCACCTTAATCCTTCTGCAATATGAAAAATCAAAGGGAATAATGAGGAGGATACAACATCGAAAATTCCAATAGAGGAATCCAATGGAACTGATAAAATCAAAAAAAGTGTCGAAAGTCAAATGTATTTTTGTTCTTTTTTTCTCTAAAATACCGAGACCCGTCGGATGAGTTTTTAATGGTAGAGTATCCGACAGAATATCTTTTCCCGTCAATTATCCGATGTTTTTCCTATAATCATTGTTGTTTTTGAATATCTGATGGGATTTATTTTACCGTTGGATATCCGACGCTTTATCCAATATGAAAATGTGTTGTCCAATATCCAACAAATGGAAATTAACTATTCCATAACGTTCAATTCCACAATCAATGACTTTTTCTGCTGATAACATCTAATATGGGATCAATTTACGTTGAATTTAACCAATTAAAATAAATATAACATTAATAATATAATATTATTAATATATATTTAATATATAGTAATATTAATTGTTGGCTTAGGTTGGGTTGACCCAAATTTGATCTTAAACTGCGCACCAACAAAACCCTCAATCACTGGCTCTTTCGGCAATGACCTGCAACCGTATTGCAGTCTCACCCGACTATGGGAGGATGCAGAACCAGGTTTCTGCAATCTTGAGGGATGAAGCAATGTGGTATTTTTATGTTCTTTTATCCTTAACATACATTGATTACTTCACATTCACATATTACTTCGCCACATTACATTCATCACTTAAATCATACCATAAACATTCATAATTTTTTACTGTACTAAAATTAAGTGCATTTGTAACAAACTGCTATGCTACAACATGTAATAAAAAATAAACACATGAAGACATCCCAATGTGGGACTACTTCCACAAGGGTTGTTGCTTATAATAAGGAATTTGTACAACAAACGTTCTTAGCCTACACAGTTAGTTGTAGGTAGTCTGCGCACTCAACTGCAGACTTGGGCCTCTACGCACTCAGTTGCAGAGCCTCACCTTCTTGCCCAAACCACAATTCAGAAAGATACAACCATTCAATGCATGATGTGAGGGATATAACAACACAATACCATGGTCCATTTACTATGGATTCCCCTAATACAAGCTACCATGGTCCAAAACCATTCAATATTTACAAAATTACATTCTTTTAACAAAACAGAGGAGCTTCGACCCGCTCTGAAGCCTATATACCATGTGGTATATCTACTGCAAGGTCCAAATCAGTGCTCGCTACTCCACTGTGCGGTCTATGTTGTACTCCGTTGCATCCTTTACTTCACACTCCACTCCTCAAAATGCAGGGTCTTCATCAAAATCTGCTCCTCCTTCTTCATTTCTTTGATTTTCTTCTGGAGGGCCTTACTCTCATTAATCTTCACAAGCCTGTGCAAGATCAGCAGGTCTTTATAGATGCCCAAATCTGCTCCAGCTATTGTTGCTTTTGCAGCATTTCCTCATGCAGTTTCTGTACGTTTAGATCTTCCTGAAGTAAAATCCAAATCTACAAACTTTCATCCAATAACTTTCTATAGTTTGCCAATGTTGTGGAGATGATGTCCATCACAGTCTTTAGGTCAATCTCCCTTTGATCTTTTTCTTCTTGTGGCGTAGCTAGTTGCGGCTTCAATTCCAACTCACTAATCTACATTTCATACTTGAATTACACTGTGGCAATTTTGTCCTTGTACTCCTTTACTGTAAGGTTGAGCTTCGCAACCTTGTTTTCTACAGGTTCTCCTTCTCGAACTTCAAGATCCAGGATTTCCTTGCATGTTTCTTCCACTGTCTCTTTGAGTTTCCAATGGTGCTGCGTTATTTGATCCCTTTCTTGGATCACTTGATCGAGCTTTTTGGAAAATGTGGCTCGGTCCTGTTCGACTTGTATATTCAAAGGTAACTTAGAAAAACATTAAAATCTTGACAATTTTTCAACCATGCAATTAAAACCTAAGATTATGACAACAAAAAAAATCTCAAGTTTTCAAAATATTTCAAGCATAACATTATGGAAAAATTTCATGACAAAAAACTTTAAAAATGAACACCCAAGAGTAATTTATTGTTTAAATTCTAAATATATAGCGATTTTAGAATCTTAGCTTAAGACAACTCGATGCATTGCAACAAAAATTTAAACATCAACCATCAAATTGACACGTGGTGTAGGTGAACTCGACCCGTTGTAATGAAAAAATAAAGACCAACCATAAAATTGATACATTGTGGGGGTAGACTCGATTTATTATAACGAAAATTTTAAAATCAACTATCAAATTGCTCATAATGGGATAGGGTTGCTAGATGAGCATCAACACAGACCCTGTAGAAAATAATAAAAATAAAAACCAAAATAAAAAATAAATGTGTAGAGAAATAAAAATGAAAAATACAAAAGAAAACAAAAATTCAAATATTGAAAAAAATAAAAACAATAAAAGAAACACAAAAAATAATACAAAAGAAAAAAAAAATTAATATTGGTAAAAAAAAAAAAAAAAAACAAAATTTAAATATTGAAAAAAATTAAAACGTTAAAAAAACCACCAAAAAAAATTCAAATATTGAAAAAATAATAAATAAATACAAAAGGAAAAAAATCAAATCAAATATTATAAAAAATTTAAAACAATAAAAATAATACAAAAGACACCAAAAATTCAAAAATTCAAAAAAAAAAAAAAAGAAGCAAAACGAAAAGCAAAACATAATTGTTTTTTAAAAATAATAAGAAGAAATAAAGAATTAAAAAAAATTAAAAACATGACAAAAACATCAACCATAAAAATAAAGACAAAAAAATTATAAAAATAATTGTTTTTTAAAAATAATAAGAAGAAATAAAGAATTAAAAACATGACAAAAACATCAACCATAAAAAATAAAGACAAAAAAATTATAAAAATGTAAAAAAATAAAATAAAATTAATTTATAAATATAAAATTTAGAAAAAAAAATTTAAAAATAAAATAAAAATAATAAATATTATAAAATAATAAACAAATTAACAAAATAAAAATAAAAAACAATTTTCTTTAAATACAAAAAACACATAACTAAAAAATTAAATTAAATAAAAAAAAAACAATTAAAAAAAATTGAATAAAAAAAAATCAAAATAAAACAATTATATATATATATATATATATATATATATATATATATATGACCATGGACGGGGTTAGTTGTGGGCGCAGGCGAGGAGGTGGCTGCATGCAACGCGCTCCACCACACGTGCCCTCGACCAACCCCACCCAGGGGCTAGCAGGGCAGGCGAGGAGGTGGCTGCATGCAACGCGCTCCACCGCACGCGCCCTCGACCAATCCCACCCAGGGGCTAGCAGGGCTGATTCTCGGAATCGGCCTGCCAGCCCTTGGGCGGTGTTGGCCGCCAACGTGGGCAGGGAGATGAGCTGCATGCAGTGGCCTCCCCGTCCGTGCCCGCGGACAACCGCGCCCATGGCCGGAATTTTCTTCTTTTTTTTTATTAATTTTTTTTATATATATATTTTAACTTTTCTTTTCAATTTTGTTTTTTTTTTAACCTTTTTTTCCATTTATTTTTTAATTTTGATTTTTTATTAATTTATTTAATTGTTTGGTTTTTATTTGATTTTTTTGTTTTTAAATTTTTTTTTTAAGGTTTTTTTGTACTTTTTATTTTTCAAAATTTATTTTTCACTTTTTTGTTTTAATTTTTTTATTTTAATTTTATAATTTTTAAGAATTTTTTTTAGTTTTTTAATTTTTTTTTAAATATTTATTTTCTTTTCAATTTTTCTTTTATAATTTTGTTTATTATTATTATTATTATTATTATTTGGTTGTATTTTATTTTTTTTAGCTTAAAAAAAAAACTTCATAGATGTAGTTTTTTTGGTTTAATTTTCAAATTTTTTCTTTAAATTATATGCTTTTTTGAAATACTTTCCTTTATTTATTTATTTTTTAATATTTTTATTTTTTAATATTTTTATTTTTATTTTTTTAATTTTTTGTTTAATTTTTTTTTATTTTTACAATATTTATTTTTTTTATTTTTTTATATTGGTTATCTTTTTGTTTTTTTTATATATTCTTTTCTTATTTGAATTTTTTTATCAGACTTTTTATTTTTATTTTTTGTATGTTTTATTACCAACATGAAAATCACAAACATTTAAAAAACTATCCACACTTAATACGTTAGAAAATTTAAGTGTAAAAAATAAGCCCTTTAAACAAAAAAGTTTGATGTTGCGTCAACACTTTTCAAAATCAAGATGAAAATCACTAACATTTAAAAAAATGTTCATACTTTATACATAAATAAATAAATAAATAATAATAATTTTGAAATGTCAAAAATCAACCCTCTAAAAAAAGGAGTTGATGCTGCATCAACACTTTTCAAAATTAGCATGAAAATCACTAACATCTAAAAAAAATGTTTATACTTGATACATAAGAAAATTTAAAGTGCCAAAAATATGTTAAAAATAGGTGTATTCTACATCACCACTTTTTCAAAATCAGGGGATTTTTCGTTACCTCAAAAAAATGGGTACCAGATCATTTTCTCGTTTGATCAGTAACTATGTTCAAACTACTAGCGCCAAAATATTTAACTCTGCGATTCCTTCCTGCACACCTATGAGAAGTGTGTTGTAGCGATCTTCTACTTTATTCC
This sequence comes from Pinus tabuliformis, assembly GCA_031772625.1. Taxonomy (NCBI): domain Eukaryota; kingdom Viridiplantae; phylum Streptophyta; class Pinopsida; order Pinales; family Pinaceae; genus Pinus; species Pinus tabuliformis. Next base: position 1,147,666,167 of record CM062807.1, read on the forward strand.
AGGATTAGATTGTCGCCTCCTGAATCTTGCCCCCAATTTGATCTAAGTCATCTTCAATAAGGACCATGAGATCCTTCATCTTATCAACCTTATACCTTCTTTTTCCTCGAGACATCTTCCACTTCTACCTTCCTCTTCTCCACGGTAGTTTTTTTTTTTTGTTTTTGCCTTCTCCGTCTTCTTGGCCTGCTTATCTCCCTTAGGAGGGTCCTGCTCCTTATCTTTCCCATTGGCTTCGCCATGATGTGAAGTGCCCAACTCTTCCTCTTCGGTTTCATTGTGTCCTCCTTCCAGCGGAGTCATTCATTCTTCAAGCCATTTTTGTATTTGTGTCGCAAGATCATCTTCAGACACCATATATGGCAAGGCGTGCCATTTCTTCTTTACATCCTTACGTGCTTGTATGTATACTTTGTGGAAGTCTTCTTTGAACCTCGCCACAGACCGATACTGTCCTATAAGCTCGGCAATAGTTTGGGGTGATGGTTAACTAACATGTGTAAATCCATGTGGTATAGGACGAAAAATAACATGTTTTCTTGTGCACGCGATGGTTCAGTGGTAAACCACAGCGAAGCATACCTCCTTGTTTCGTAGATATCTCTAGGTACTTGAGGAAAATTTGAATCCTTTGGTTCATCCAAGAACTCCTTGCATAAGTATTAAACCCAGTTATACTACACACAGTTGGCACACTGCGCGATTAGCAACACCACCGACGTGAGAACTTCATTTGTGTGGCACTTCCTCATAATCGTTCTGGACAATATATGTGCTGCGAAGCGAACTACTTGGTCATTGATTGAATTTATGTCATAAACCCATTTTCCTTTAACCAACCCAAACCTGCTCTTCATACTCTCCGCTACAGTGTGGTCCTGATCCTTTCCTACAAATTCCTCCATATGGTTTCGTCCCTGGTATGGAAATCTTGTGATCCTCCAGATCAACACACGATCTATAGGGATCTTATCTCCTATCCATAGATGTCCATCATGCACTAGCACAAGAAGCTGCCTCACACAGGCTGTGCTCCTCGCAATTCTGTTGAAGTGTAGTACATTCAACATATTAAGTAGTCCCGACTATGCCAACTCATTCACCCATTGTTGCGGCTCTAACCTTGTCACTTCGTTGTTTGGGTAATGAACTTGCCTTAGGTAATGCTCTGGTGCAAATTGAGGGTACTTCTTTTGGTCATTAAAATCATAATTTTCGAACTTGAGCTGTGTAATCTTGCCTAAAACTTCTCCTTTGAAGGGTACTGCTTCCAACAACAAAGGTGTAAACATGCCATACTTCACAACTTTTGACTCCTTGATAGGTTTGGCATTTGGCTTCCTCGATAGGATGTATGCTAGTAGCGGTGATACAAATGTTGCGCCACCTTCCTCTGCATGTATCTCCTCTACTTCTTCATCATTTTCCTTGACCGTCTCGGGCTTTTGTTGAGGTTTGGTGGGTTTCTTGTCTTGTTTCTTCTTGCTTCTTACTTCCTTAGATGGCTTCTTTCTCAGGGATCTCCTTTGTTTCTGCGGAGATGGTGCTATGGTTGGTTTTAATTGGGGCGGTTCTATTGCGGGCATCTCAGCTGATTCTACGATCATTCCAGTGGATTCCATAACTCCATATAGTCCTTTCTTTCGAAATTCCTCACAATTTCCTCCCAAGAGTGCTCAGACGACATATACAATGAGAACTCTGCAATCTCTTCGCACTATCAACACTCGAGCTCTCAATTTAGTAAAGTTCTTAATCTAGGCGGTGGCTATTTATAAGAATTATGAATTTGAACCCCATCATTATATTTTATTTTGTCCATATTATGTTCATATTTTCTCATTAATTGCATATCTATCCTTAGATTTTGCCAATATGTCCTCATAAATGCATTTCTCCACGTACTTTTCCCCTTTTAATGGTCATATTTATATTTTTCCGGTGAACTTCCACGCATTTTACATTATTTCACACATCCCATATTATGTCGCGGCTCCTACACACTTCAACACACTCGAGATTGTAGTGAAGTACTTTCTACGTCGAAGCTCTCTCTGTAGCATAGTTTATAGTCCAGTACCCACTTTCAATTGTAAGAGGCACTAAGAATTTCCTCCTTTCTTTTGCAAATTGAGGGTGTAGGGGCAAGGTTGTCCCTATACAACATCAACCTACTGCCATTTACTTTTCTCTGAATCAATTCTCCATTTAACTTCGCTAACTATATTGCACCTCCATCAATTATATACTTGATAACATATGGGTCTAACCAATGCATTTTGAATTTTCCTGGGAACTTTACAAACTTACTATGATAGAGGAGAACAAGGTCCCCTACCTGGAACTTTTGTTTAATATGCCTATCATGCTAGGATTTCTCTCTTGCTTTTTGTACTCGCTGATGGAATCCTGCTATAAATATGTCTTCTTTCAAGGCAATGGGCTGCAACATTCTTTCCTCCATTATGTCAAAGTTTGTCATATTTGTAAAAGTTGCAATCCTTAGGCTAGGAACAATGTAGTACATGGGCATCACAACTTCTTGCCCATAAACCAACCTAAAGGGTGTCTGACCTCTCAACTTCTTGCATGTAGTCCTATAAGCCCATAATATTGTTGGAATCCTAAGGTCCCAATCATCTCTATTTAAATTACATACCTTGGTCAGTGCATTTTCCAAAATCATATTGAATGCTTCCACAGTTCCATTGGCCTAAGCATGATAAGAGTACTCTTTTGATGATAAACTTGAAATTCTCCAATCAATGCTTCAATAGTCTTTTTCAAGAAATGTGAACCTTAGTCATCAAGATCTTTGGACATCCCAATCTAGACAGTATATATTCAAAAATGAACTTCGCAGCAGTCTTTGCGCTGCAGTCCCTAATTGGTTGTGCTTCGGCCCATCTTGTTAAATAATCGATTGTAGTAATTATATAACTTGCACTAGTCCTCTTTCCTGGTGGATTGATTGGTCCAACAAAATCAATAGCCCATTTGTTAAAAGTCTGCAATGTAACTTGTGGTACCAGTGGCATCTCATCTCTTCTTGAGGATTTTCATGTTCTTTGGTACACATCACAAGCTTGACAATACTCCTTTGCATCATTGCGTAGTGTAGGCCACCACAATCGTACTCTTAAAACCTTTTGCACGGTAGCTTTTCCTGCATAATGTCCACTAGCTGCACCCTCATGAGCCTCTGTTAGAATTATTTTTCTTTTGTGTTCAGGAATTACTTCAAGGTTTTTAGGGAGGTTTTCTTCACTTTCAAATTCACTTAAAAGAGGGCTATAGTGAGTTTCTATAGAATTCTTTGGATCTTGGCCACAATATCTCTTTCTAGTGTCTATTATATATCTTTTTCCACTTTGTGTTGTTCTAGTTTCTTCTTCGGATCTTCTCCCAAACATAAGTAAACTAATAATCTAACTGCATTCCTAAAACTCCCTTTTCACACAAAATCATATTAATCCAGAGTTTTAGAGACCTCAAGTACTTACGTCTTGGTCCTTTGAAAAATTGTTGTTTTGCTTCGCTACAGGACACAATCAAGTCTACTGCGAAATCGGTAATGAATCCTCCCAAGATGCTATCAATCCAGAAATCAGCAACTCTTGAGATCCTATTGTCGATGTTCTTGAGTCACTATATCAATTCAGGAGTCCACTCCTTAAGTTCGTCTCCTTCGAAACAATATTTTCTCTCGATCAACCATGATACCCACTCGTATAGCTCAACCTGAAATGAACCAAAGAAGATCTTGTATCGATCTTCAAAGATATAATTCTCCAACCACCTTTCAGATGATAGATGAGGGCTTCTATTTTCTTGCTCTCGTATCCATAGGCTAGCAATCACTTTCTTTATGGTTTTTCCCTTAGTATCAAAACTGGTTTGATCCACTTTACGAGAAGCTTTGTGCATAAAAATCCATTAATGCAGAGGTGTATATTGATCGCTCAACATCCTGTGATGAATAATCATTGTTGTTGAAATATTAGCAAGAAAAAGGTTCATTGATTTGTGCCTTAATCATAGGAGCCAGAACGTGTTCCTTCTTGTGCATGACTTGAGTTCCTAAAAATTAGGAGGTTCCCTATAAATTAGGATGAGTTCCTATAATTTAGGAATCAGTCCCTAAAAACTAATTGAAAGTCTAGTTCTTGATTTTCTAGTGGGAGTTGATTGAGGAAAGACACAAGTGATTGAGTTTTAAGTGGTTGAATTGAAATAGGATGAGTTACATGAGCAGTTAACTCATGCTAACTGATTCAATCACAAAATCATTCCTTAATTAGGAAACTCACTAATTTTAACCATTCGAATTACTTTTAAAAGGAGGAACGAAGGCACAAGTTTAATCATTGTTTTGGTGGGTACGAGTTGGTGAGATCGGCCAATAGGAAGCACAAGTTTGTGCATGGAGCTTGTGAGAGAAAGAGTGTGCAAGAGAAGCTTGTGCATAGGTTAGTAAAAGGCAACAAAGATAAGCAGTTTTGCAAGGGTTTCAAACTTAGATCAAGCAGGAAAGACAATTGTGTCTTTCATATTGAAATAGTTGTATTTTGTAAGAGATCAATTGCTCAATTTTTTCTATCGATAAAATTCTCATCGAACATAGGGCTTTCCTAGTTGGGTTCCCAAGAAAAACTATGTATTTTTATTGTGTGACTATGCTTTTATTTATGTTCCTATTTCGCTGCATCTAGTAGAGAAATAATGTGTTTATGTGAGAAGAAATTATATTTTAGATTAATCATATTAGCATATCATAATTTCGTGGATTTTCTACATGGTATCAAAGCAATGAACACAATTGACCAGAACACAAATTGCAGATTTTTGTGCCCTGGGAGCAACCATAATCTTGACAAGTGGGTAGATAAGTGAGCCAAAGTTCAGTGGCACAAAAGGTGTTGTGATCATTAATAGTGGCAGACTATGGACTCGCAAAACATTGTGGGAAATAACAGGTCTTCAGAACAGGATCCGCAGAAGAAAGCAGGGAAGTATTTTGGTTTAGAGGGAGTAGTTGCAGCAGTAGAGAACTTGGTAGAAGACAAATCCAGGTGGACAAGGCTCTTCCAAGAACATCTTCCTTACTAAGAGGGAGTGTTGAAAATATTAGTGAGAAAATGATTCCTTGATTTGTTCCTTAATCATATGAGCCAGAATGAGTTCCTTCTTGTGCATGACTCGAGTTCCTAATTATTAGGAGATTCCCAACAAATTAGGACACGTTCCTATGATTTAGGAATCAACCCCTAAAAATTAGAATGAGATAGGATGTAGTTAACTGATGTGTTGAAATTGAAAGTCAAGTTCTTGATTTTCTAGTGTGAGTTGATTGAGGAAAAACACAAGCGATTGAGTTTCAAGTGGTTGACTTGAAATAGGATGAGTTGCATGAGTAGTTAACTAATGCTAAATAAATCAATCACAAAACCATTCCTTAATTTTAAAAATCACTAATTTTAACCACTCAAATTGCCTTTAAAAAGAGGAACGAAGGCACACGTTTAATCATTGTTTTGGTGAGCATGAGTTGGTGAGACCAAGCAATAGGAAGCATGAGCTTGTGTGTGGATCTTGTGAGAGAAATAGTATGCAAGAGAATCTTGTGCACATTTTGGTAGAGGGTAACAGAGATCAATAGTCTTGCAAGGGTTTCAAGCTTAGATCAAGCAAGAAAGATGAGTGAAATTGAAATAATTGTATTTTGTAAGATATAATTTGCTCAATTTTTTCTGTCAATAAAATTCTCATCAAGCAGAGGGTTTTTTCAGTTGGGTTCCCTAGAAAAAATGTGTTTTATTGTGTGACTATGCTTTTATTTTTGTTCATATTCTGCTACATATAATACACAAGTTTTGTGTTTATATGAGAAGAAATTATATTTCAAATTGCTCATATTAGCATATCATAATTTCATGGATTTTCTATAGTTGCCCCTCACCTATACACAATTGAATTCAACTCCAGATAGAAGAATTTTGACCTCAGAAATGCAGTGCACAACAATTGATCCCACAGGACAACATCCAAAATCTGAACTTCCAGAATGATGCTCAGAGCTTACTCCAAAATTCTCTCAACCCTCTTACTAATCACATACACCAAATGACTGACACTTTGTGTCACAAAATGTTGAGCTGAAATAGAACTCAACCCTTTAGAAATATGGTGTTCAGTCATCAAACTAGCAAACCCTCAGTCTTCAAAACTGCTCTCATCCCCTGCAAAGATTATGTTAGGTCCCTATAATACTAGTGTATTCCCTCATTGTTATTGTTGTGCCCCATAAAAGCCCATTATTGTTATTGTGGTGCCCTTACATTATTATTGTTATGGCGGCTATAATTATATTGTGACCCCTTAGACTCCTATGTATAGAAAGGAGGTTGTTTCATTTGAATCATCCAAGAATTGTTCATTTGTGTAATGTATAGGAGGTTTCCCCCTCAAAGAGGCTAATTTTGAAGGAGTTGATCTATATTTTCTTCTATTTTGTGAGTTGGTTGCATAACAGATTGGCTCTCACAACCCCCTCAAATAATAGTTTTGATCTTTGAGATGATGAGAAAATTGACCCTTCTATAATCTTCAAATATATGTAGCTCAACTTCTATGGAAATGCAAGGAACTCTATCTCTAAAATATGGTAAACTTGACTTATGGAAAGAGACAGAAATCGACATTCATCATAACATATCTTGGCCTTTTGGATAATCCAATTCCCAACAACTTAAATACCTGTAACAAATATTCTATGGTGGATATATTTCTCTTCAGAACTTTGAAAGTCAATTGAAAAATACACCCACAACCCTCAAATTTGATCTTTCAGGAATAATTTGCGATAAACCCTCAGGTTGGAAAGATGAAAAACTCTGATACTACTATAATTTCCCAAATAGATAATTTTTTTAGCAATTATGAGATATTATAAATGTTTTGTTTCTTTTAATTTTGAAAATTTACAACCACGACAATTTTCACAAATTGCAAAAATAATCGACAACCAAAAACACTACAAATTTAGAGAGAAGCGGAACAAATACTGGACACTCAACTTTATTTATATGATACAAGTCATTACAATAAAAATAGTTGAGATAGAACAAGAAGAAATGAAGCACTAGTTGAGGATTTGAATGATCCTCACTCCAATATTGTTGAAGCTCTGTGAAATTTTTGGATGAAGTCTGCTCAAGGAATGTTGGGGTTTCATTCAAAACACACAATGAAAACCCAAGAGTTTTCATCCTGGAGCTTCCTGAAGCTGGGAACTTTGTTCTTCAAACCTCTCTATGACAAATAATCAACCAAACCAAGATGTCCCAAATGATTTTCTCCTCCTCCTTTTATAGATATGATGGATCCCTCTCCAACCTTCTAGAAGCCTTTATTTTATTATTTTATTTTCCCACTCTATAAGCTTTTCTTCTTATCCTTAAGTGACTTTTATTTTATTTTAACCACTTATACTTTTTCTCAATATACCACTTTTTCCATTATTTTATTAATTAAAGTCGCTTTTTAATGTGGGAAAATGGTAAATTAGCCACCATCCTTACCCTGGTCACTGAAATCCACTTTCTACCATCCCATCTTATAGATATTCTTGTCTCAGTTCCAATGAGCTATTACACTAAGGTGTTTTATTAAATATTCTTCCCAGAATGAAACCTTAAGCGTAATTAATTAAGCGTGCTCAATAATAACTTTGTTTTACAGAAATTATCAAAAAGCAATGGAACCAAAAGTAAACTATGTGGATTGTAGAATATGTCAAGCGAACACTGTTGGATCCCATAAAACCCCTCTGGGGCATCTGATGATGTAATCTCACTCTTGTGGCCTAACCATCACATACCATGGAAATCCATTCTCATTGTACTATAGAGGAAACTACAAATGGGGACATTACACCTTACGTATTTTACTAGGAACTCATATTACCCATAAATATAATATGATTCATAATATCATATGGCTCAAAGTTTCAAATTTTCAAATATTACAATAAAAAACATCACATAAACCAAGTCAAACTAAATATTAAAGCACCTAAAACATGATATTCAATAAAAGAACAATATTAACACTAAAATAAAATGGTAAAACAATTGTAATATGCAACGTTATTGATTAGTACCCGTCTCTTATGCAAAAATTAGAGAACCCTTATGGGGTGAATGTGATCGTATAACTTAGTTATATTAAGTGCATGATTTAAGCACCACAACCTTGGTGGATGGGGAATCAAATCACTAATAATCTATTGGTACATGATAACATAGTTTTATGGGGTTGATTTTGGGGCAAGGAGGCTGGAAGACGACTGGTTAGAGCAAGGGTTTCAAGCTTCTGCAAGCATTTAACTCCATGGAGGGACGTAAAGGGGGGAGCTCCACTCCCTCCTACAGTCAGGTAGTAGCCAACCGAGGTAAGAAACTAATAAAAACTGCCAGAGGTCCTTCAGGGGAAGATAAAAGGAACATTGAAGAGGAACAGGATTTGACCAATACAAGGGAGGACAATAAAACAAAAGAAAATGAGGAAGAAGACAAGAAACGGGAAGCAGAAAACAAAATGCAAAAGCGTCCATGTAAACCTAAGGCTGAGGTCACACCCAATGTAGTTTTAAATAATCCTACTCTGCAGGCGCACAGAGACCACATGCGAACCTATGCTATCATTTGTAAATTCATGGGATTATGGCCCACAGAAAAGGTACTACAAGTGTGGATTAAATACCACTGGAAACCGAAAGGAGGCATAGACCTACATCTTGGGTCAAAGGGTTTCTTCACTGTGATATTTACAAATATCGAGGACAAAGACAGGGTGTTTGAAGGAGGGCCCTACTTCTATGCAGCTGCAGGCCTCTACATGTGGCCTTGGATGATGAATTTTGTCCCGGAGCGAGAGACTTTCACTTCGGTCCCGGTCTAGGTAAGACTCTATTCCCTACCTCTAGATTTCTGGAAAATTGAATCTTTATCTGCCATAGGAAATAAATTAGGACATTTTGTCAAAGCATCTAAGGCCGCCAGAAAGGGAAAATACACTTCCTTCGCATGAATATGTGTGGAGATGGATCTCTCTGGAGCTCTACTGGATGAGGTCATATTGGAAGTTTTTGACGAAGAAAGGGTGCAAACAGTAGATTATGAAATATTCCTTTCAGATGTCGCAAGTGCCATGAGCATGGGCACCTATTTAGAGACTGCCCTCTTAGTAAAATAGAGAACAAAAGTAAAGTTACCATAGTGAAAGACATTGAAAACTTTCACAAAGTGGGATATAGAGGAAAGGGGGACAAAAGGGGGCCAAAGAAACACCAAACAAAAGGGCAACAGGCCATTCTGAATAGGTTCCAAGTACTAGAAGAAGAGGAAGAGACAACAAAGGTAGATCAGGTAATGGAAGGCAGCCCAGGGGAGAAGGAAAAGGAAGAAAATAGTGGGCAAACACAGGATATCAATAAATAGAAAGAGACTACGCTGAGCGATGGGGAACTGGAAATGGACCAAGAAATGCCCCAGAGTGAGATGGAAATGGAGGATCATGAACTGCAGGATATTCTTGATAGAGAACACCTAGATCTGGAAGGGTTCTTGAAATAGGGGACCATGGGAGGGGTAGACTCACTACCTCAATAAGAGTTTAATAGATTTCAACAGCTATTCCTATGGAGAACTCAGGCTAAAGGGCTAGAAAGGCAAAGAAACAATGAAAGGTGGGGCAACGAAGGTGTGAAAACTATGAAAACCACACCAGGATTAGCTCCTAGAAATCCAGGAAGGAAAAGAGGCAAAAAAAAGTAGAATGAGTTATTGATGGAATGTGGAAAGCTAATGATAGATTTAGGTAAGATGAAAGATCTAACCAGCTACTCCTTTACAAATCTTTCATAATGAAGTTCACATCTTGGAATATCAGAGGTCTAGGAAGTAAAAGAAAACAAAGGATACTTGGCAATAGAATGAAACAAGAAGCTCCGGATATGATCTTTATCCACGAAACTAAATGTTCCATTCAAAAAATAAAAGAAATACACAGTAAATGGCTCAATAAATATGAGTTTCTAGAAGTCAAAGCAGATAAAACAACAGGAGGTATACTTACTCTTTGGAACCCCCAAAAGATTGGCATAATAGATGCCGAGGCATCTAGGAATTATTTATCAATGGTTATTCAGCCTGTGGGAGACAGGGAGATTTATTTAATTACAAACGTTTATGGCCCCCAAAGACCAGATGATAAAGTCAAGCTTCTAGATTCTCTTGTGTAACTAAGAGATGGACACGCAGGAGTACCATGGATTATGGGTGGGGACTTCAACATGATCAAATCATTGTTGGAGAAAAAAGGTGGGACTAGAACTTTAAGCAAAAACTCTATAGCATTTCAGAATTTTATAGACAACATGAAGCTAGTTGACACTGATATGAGTAATGGCCTCTTTACATGGAACAATAAGAGAGGAGGAGAGTCTCAAGTAGCCTCAAAGTTAGACAGATTCATAATCTCAGAGGACCTTATGCTCACAGACAGGGAAATGACAGTGAGAATTCTCCCCTTTGGAGGCTCGGACCCTTGGCCTATACAACTTGAGGTTCAGGGCATTGGCACCCCTAAGAACAAACCTTTTACATTTGAGAATATCTGGCTCACCCAACCAGATTTTATCAGCAACATTTCAAAAAGGTGGACAAAGTATCTGCATATTTAGGGTACGAGAATGTTTCTTCTACACAAAAGACGGAAACACATCAAGCTCAGACTCAAAGATTGGAACAAGAATGAATTTGGTAATATTTTTGAAGAGAAAAAAGTTGTTGAAGGTAAAATGCAGGAACTCAATCAAGTTGTTATCACGGATGGCTTTGATAAAGTTAGAAATGATCAAGTTACCAAACATCATCAAGACTGGGAGAACTTATGTAATCAAGAGGAGATATTTTGGAGACAAAAATTGAGAGTTCAATGGCTAAAAGAAGGGGAGAGAAACACTAGGTTTTTCCACATATACACCATGGCGAATAGGTCTCATAACAGGATCTCATCAATCAAGGACTCCGGAGGTCAACTACTCAATACCCATGAAGATATAGAAGCTATGTTGGTTCAACACTTTTGAAGTATCGCAGAGGAGACCATCTTAGACAGAGCTCATTATATCAGGGACTTAACAAAGCACATACCTAAGCTAGTAACAAGAGAGGATAATTTCAATCTCAATAGGCCGGTGACTGAAGAGGAGGTTAGTGAGGTCATCAAAGAAATGCAGAACAGTAAAGCGCCAAGCCCTGATGGTTTCAATGTTGATTTTTGTAAAGCTTGCTGGAACATTGTCAAGAAAGACATTTTGAATGTTGTGGAGGACTCCCGAATGAATAGAACCATTTTGAAGGTGCTCAATACATCCTTCATCTCTTTGATCCCCAAACAGGACATTGCTCAGACTCCAGACAGATTTAGACCCATAACTTTGTGCAATGTGGTGTACAAGATAATATCCAAAGTTATTGTCAACAGACTCAAACCCCTTCTTCCTACTCTAGTTTCTGTGGAGTAAACAAGATATGTGGAGGGTAGACAAATTCTCAATAACATCATTCAAGCGCATGAGGTGGTTCATTCATTGTTAAGCAATAGGAAGGCGGGAATGATTATGCAATTGGACCTAGCCAAAGCTTATGACAAGTTGAATTGGACCTATATCAGGAAGGTCCTTCTAGCCTTTGGATTTGACCATAACGGGGTAAGATGGGTTATGGCCCTGTTGACTTCATCTAGCTTTTCAATTCTAGTTAATGGTTCCCCATCCAAGACTTTTACTCCTACAAGAGGCCTCAGGCAGGGAGATCTGCTCTCCCCCTTTCTCTTTATCCTCACGATGGAAGGACTTGGTCGAACAATCAAGCATGCTAAAGAAGTGGGTAACATCAAGGGTCTCCAACTCTCCGAGACTAGACAGGCTTTGACCCATCAACAATTTGTTGATGATACCATGTTGCAGGGCATCCCCATGGTCAAAGAAGCGCTAGCTTATAAACAAATCCTAAGTGACTTTGCCATGGCTACGGGTACAGAGGTAAATCTCTCCAAATCTAAGATTTTCTTCTTTAACACTAATATTGCTATTCAGAGGAATATCTCCAGAATTTTGGGCTTCCAAAGAGATATCATTCCTTCCAAATACTTGGGAGTTCCTCTTACTGATAAACCTTTGCACAAGAGTATTTGGGAGCGAGAGATTAACAAGATGCAGGACAAAACCCAGAAATGGACTATCAGATCTTTGAACTTGGCAGGCCAGTTGGTGCTTACAAAAGTTGTACTTCAATCTATCCCCATCTTCATGCTTTTAGCCCTTCCAGCTCCAAAAGGATTTTTGCAACAATTTAGAACCATTCAAAGAGACTTTATTTGGGGTAAGGGGGAGGAGAGAAAGAAATGGGCCTTAGTAGCCTGGGATAAGATTTGTGAACCTAAAAACCACGGAGGTCTTGGACTGGATGATCCGGAAGTGCGAAGCAAAGTTTTAGGGGCAAAATTATGGTGGCATTAGGTAAAAGATCCATAGGCTCAGTGGGCTCGTATTTGGAAAGGAAAATACGCCAGCAATTGGCAAGACAGTGATCACATAAGGATTATTGACATCATAAAAGGCTCCTACATCTGGAATAAAGCCTGGGAGAATAGACGCTTAGTGCAAAAAAATAGCTACTGGGAAATCAGAGAGGGAGATTTTGCTTAATTGTTTTGGGAGGATAAATGGCAACAAGAACCTACACTGATAAGAGAGGACTTTGTGGACCTCAAGAATGAAACTGATAACAAAGGGTTACTTAGGGTAAAAGATTTTTGGGACCAAACCAACAGTGAAGGAAAATGGCGAACCTGGAAGAATATGGGATACAGGGATGATATACCCTTGAAAGTAAAAGTTGATGCACTTCTAACAATGTTGGACCAAAGGAAAATTTTGGTATCAGAGGGGCATGACCAACTTATATGTGGCAACAATAATGAAGGTACCTTCAATCTTAAGGAGGCAAAGAGCATAATCCTGGAGCTTGATTCTAATGAACCGGACAGGGTTTGGCAAAAACTATGGAGGCATCAAGGATGGATGAAAATCAAACTTTTCATGTGGCTGGTACATCATAAGAAAATTCTGACATGGGAAAACATTCGGAAGAGGGGTGTTTTGGGACCATCTAGATGCTAGCTTTGTGAGTCTCGAGAGGAAACAATGGAGCACCTACTCAATAACTGCATTTTCACCTCCAGGTTGTGGGATTCTTTTGCCACAATTTTCAGACAGATAGATAGGGACAAAGGAAGCACTATCAATACCCTTAATAACTAGAGAGGAAACTTCTCTCATTATGAAATTCTTCGCACAACTTGGGCTTTAACTCCAAGCTTCATAATATGGAATGTCTGGAAAGAAAGGAACTACAAAATATTTAAAAATGAAAAAAGTTCCTCCCAAAGCATTATGGCGCAGATCTTAAGACAGCTTAAGGAGACGGTGGGAACTTTAGTGTGAACTTTCCCAAAAATCCACCTTCAGAAGTTGAAATGCAGATACTTCTTCAGTTGGGTATGCAGGGGCTTATACCAGAGGGCATGGACAGGAAGGTGAAGAAATTGGTCAATAAGCCAGATTGCTGGCATCCTCCCCCTCAGGGTTTTTTGAAATGCAACATTGATGGGCCCTCAAAAGGCAACCCGGGTATTGCTGGTTATGGAGGGGTGTTAAAGGATGAAAATGGCTGCATCCTTTTTATTTTTCATTGCCATTTGGGAAGAGCTACAAACAATATGGCGGAACTAATGGCACTAGAGCAATGTTTAGAAATCCTGAAGTAGGACAATCTTCAGAATATAATAATTGAAGTTGATTCTGAGTTAATCATCAACTCGGTCATGAGAATCTGTTGTGGTACGAAGCCGGAAAGGATCTCAAGACACTGGAGGTTGCTTCAAGTCTTCCAAAGGATACAATTTCACCTTTTGTGCTTGCGAACTGTGAGTTTCACTCATGTGCGAAGGACGACAAATAAATTGGCGGACATTCTAGCTAATCAAGGGGTGCTCTGCACCAAAATCAGTGTCAAGTTGATGGCAAGAGATGCCTCGGATAGATTGAGGGAGCATTGTCTCAATCAGGTGAACGAGGACAAAACATTATATTGAAACAGAGTTGGGCAACAGTCGCAGAGACGGGGTCTAGCTGATTCGGATTCAATATGAAGTGGTATTTCAGAAGTGAGGTTACAATCGGGATGCAAGTCTTTGTCTGCTTCCTCAACCCAGGTAAGCGCAAACATAGGAGTCTCAGGTGGAAGTTGTTCAATAGACAGCGGTTCTCGGATGATCGGATGGAGAACATCAAGAATGGTAAGAAGATTTTCATTTTCCTTTGGTTCAAGCACCAGAGGAGTAGGGGTAGTGCGATGGACCAGAGTCTCGGCTTTCTCAACAGACTCAAAACCCCCTGCATTACTTCCCGTGGTGTCAATACCGCCCTCGGGGTGGTTTTCGATATATCGCATGCCCTTAAAGCAGGGAGCGGTTTCTTGGAGTTGAATGCGATTCCACTCACCACGCAACACGTGGCCAAGGTTGGGGAGAGAATACCACCCTCATCGCGTAGTAATTCTCAGAGCTTTTTTATCATGCGATATGATCCTCTGCCGTTGGATCAGGCGAGGAAAATCAACGGTCAGGGAACAGCGTGCATGTTGGTGGGTCCAGGTCTTGAAGCGTGTATAGCTTCGCAGTGGGTCTCTAGGGGTTCGGGATGGCCACTCATGCATTGTTTATTTCGGATTTGAGTTATTTCGGGTCTGTTATTTGGGTCTTTAGGACCTAGTTGGCGGGTTTAATATTTTGGTGAGGTTTATATCTAGGGCTAAAAGGTTTAGCCTGTGGTTGTTTGTATTTTATGTAATTTTATCCTTTGGACATTTTGAATAAGAAGGCACAACTCTGGAATTAACAAAAAAAAATAACATAATTTTACAAAAAAATGGTGGACAATAATTAAATAATTAAACTATCAAAAAATATTACGATTAACAAAATATATTAATGGAAAAATATGGAAAACAAAATTATTGGGAAAAAAAGAAAAACAAAACAAAACAATAAAAAAAACAAAAAACAAAACAAAACAAAACAAAAATATTGTTATCAGAAAGAAAGCAAGCAAAAAATGATTATAGCTTAATAAATATTTATTATTAAAAATAGAGTAGTTTTTAAATGAGACATTTTATAAAGTTTTATGGTTTGTTTTTCAATCTAATTTGTCTAGAATCTCGCAAGTTTGACAAGTAAATTCTTTACAATCTAAGGGCTCCAAGAATTTTTGAGGGTGACGAATCCATATATGCAGTCAAAAAAACGGTTTAAACAACACAAATAAGCATATGCCAAAAATTTCAAAAAGTCACATTTAAAGGCTACTTCTTTATAAGTATGATAATGAAGGGAAAAAAAATATTAATTATGGAAAAATCCATATATTTATATTTTTTTGGATAATTAATTTATGAAACTTGGTAATTAAATTTTATTTATTTATTTGTAAACAATTTTTAATTATGACAAATTAATTTTAAACCACATAAAATTACCCTTCCACAAATCATAACAATTTAAAATTCCAAAATTAATATTTAATTTTAAAAAATAGTAAATAATTTTTTAAAATTTAAAACCCAAATTAATTATAATACTCTGACTTTGTAAAAATGCTTTCTCATTTACCTTCAACTATCATTAAAAAAACAAAACACTAAAATAAAAATCAATGTTGATAAAATCATTGATTTTTTTCGGCAATGTCTTGAAAAATTGCGAATTTAGGAGGTTTTTTTCGCTGAACAATCACGATTTTTTCTTTTTTTTTTACGGATTTTTCTTAATTTTTCTGTTTTTGAAAAAATAACATATTTTATATTTTTTAATATATGCTGCATTTTACCGTTTTTTAACCAATATTCCCCCAAAAAAAAAAATTGCTTTCTGGACTCTTCCCCATTTTTTCGACCAATACCAAATTTTTAATCAATACCAATAGTTTCAGCACTGATAAAAATCAGTTCACTTTTATTTTCCCAACACTGATACCAATAGTTTCAACACTGATAAAAATCAGCTCACATTTATTTTTTCCAACACTGATAAAAATCAGCTCACTTGTAGTTTGAACAAGACCTCATAAGGTAGCTATTTCTCCGTGTTGCTGTCATCAAATTCGAATCCATACCCCAACACACACAATTACACCAGTGTGAATGTGAAACAAAATCGACCGTTTCCAATGTCTCAAGTCAAAAGCAACTTTGAAAATTTTGAAAAGTGAGATTTGAATGGACAAGAATTTAAACCAAACCAGTACATAAAGAATGATGCAGAAAGTGAAAGTGAGCTTACAAGTATTTGCATTGTGAATCCTTTCATCCTAATTGGTTTGATTATAATACTGTGTTACTATCAACTTATGATAAGGAGTACTCTTTTGATGATAAACTTGAAATTCCCCATTCAATGCTTCAATAGTCTTGTTCAAGAAATGCGAACTTTTGTCATCAAGATCTTTGGACATCCAAATCTAGACAGTATATATTCAAAAATGAACTTCGCAGTAGTCTTTGCACTACATTCCCTAACTAGTTGTGCTTCGGCCCATCTTGTTAAATAATCAATTGCAGTAATTATATACCTCATAGCAGTCCTCTTTCCTGCTGGATTGATTGGTCCAACAAAATCAATAGCCCATTTGTTAAAAGTTTGCAATGTAACTTGTGGTACCTGTGGCATCTCATCTCTTCTTAAGGTTTTCCCTGTTCTCTGGCACACAGCACAAACTTGACAATACTCCTTTGCATCATTGTGTAGTGTAGGGCACCACAATCCTGCTCTTAAAACCTTCTGCACAATAGATTTCTTGCATAATATCCACTAGCTTCACCCTCATGAGCCTCTATTAGAATCATTTTTAATTTTGTGTTCAGGAATTACTTCAGGGTTTTTAGGGAGGTTTTCTTCCCTTTGGATCTTGGATCTTGGCCACAAGATCTCTTTCTAGTGTCTATTCTATATTTTTTTCCACTTTGCGTTGTTCTAGTTTCTTCTTCAGATCTTCTCCCAGACATAAGTAAACTAATAATCTCACTGCATTCCTAAAACTCCCTTTTCACACAAAATCATTTTAATCCAGAGTTTCAGAGATCTCAAGTACTTACCTCGTGGTCCTTTGAAAAATTGTTGTTTTGCTTCATTGCAAGACACAGTCGAGTCTACTGCGAACTCAGTAACGAATCCTCCCAAGGTGCTATCAATCCAGAAATCAACAATTCTTGAGATCCTATTATCAATGTTCTTGATTCATTATATTAATTCAAGAGTCCACTCATTAGGTTCGTCTCTTTCGAAACAATATTTTCTCTCGGTCAACCATGATACCCACTCGTACAGCTCAACATGAAATGAACCAAAGAAGTGTTAGTTTTGACAACGAATTAGGTAAAATTGTAAATAGACAGTTACATACCGAATGTTTAGTTATATAACAGTAGTTAGTGACATAAAAATATCGAATGCTCATGTAGACAGAGAATTATTGTTGAATAAAGTCAAATCCAAATTCAGTTTCGTATCTCTTGGTCATTCTGTTGTGTTTTTCTCCTCCCATTTTCCTGCTATTCTTTCTACAATTGGTATCAAAGCTCCAAGGGTGGTGTGCCTAGGCGTAAAGAATTGGTGCTGCTATTTTCTGTCCGCTTGAGAAGCCGTGTTGTGCGTTGATCAGTGCTGATGTTTTCTGTCCGCTTGAGAAGCCGTGTTGTGCGTTGATCAGTGCCGATGTTTTCTGTCCGCTTGAGAAGCCATGAGAACCTGCGCTAATCTGTGGCTGTGCGTTGATAAGTCTTTTTCCCTTTGCTGCGTTGAAAAGACCAGAGTGTGTTCTCTGCGTGAATTGTTGTCTGGAACACTGTTAATAGTTCAGAACCTGCGTATGTAAAGACCAGAACGTTGTTTCTCCTGCGTTTGAGAGATTAGAACGTTGTTTCTCCTGTGTGAATGGCAGAGTGATGTGTGTTGGAGCAGAAAGGGTGCTACTGCGTCCTGCGTGAATTGTTGTCCAGTGCTGTGGGGCAGAGTGAATTGTTGTCTGTGTGTTGGAGCAGAAAGGGTGCGTGAATTGTTGTCCAGTGCTGTGGGGCAGAGTGAATTGTTGTCTGTGTGTTGGAGCAGAAAGGGTGCTGCTACCGTTTGTGAGAAAAGTGACCAGTCTGCACTGCCAGCCCATCTACCTGCGTGAAGGAGAGGAGGAAAGTGTTGCCAGAGGCTTGGCTTGTGGATCCGGGTAATTTTTTTTTGGCTAAATTTTGAGAGAAATTTTTTCCCACAAGTTTTCCAGAAATCTGTAACGGGTGGATTTTATTTAAATTGAAGGAAAGATTTCATTTAAATTGAAAAAAAACAAAGGGTTTATTCCATTAAATTGGTGAAAGGAAACAAAGGATTTTCTGCTGAATTGGGGGAATTTTTTTTTTTTTAAGTTTTTTTTTAGCAAGACAAACAAAAATATATATAAACCCTAGTTGAAAGACTGAAACCCTAGGAAGAAAAAATGGCCAAGATGTCAAATGCGAAATTCGAGGTGGAGAAATTCACCGGAAAGAGCAATTTTGCTCTTTGGAAACTGAAGGTTAAGGATCTGCTTGTGCAACAAGGGTTGCACAAGGCATTGGATGGGGCAACTAAGAAACCTGCAACCATGACTACTACAGACTGGGAGGACTTGGATGCCCGAGCTCTTAGTACCATCCGGTTATGCCTAGCGGATGAAGTTCTCTTCAACATTGTTGAAGAGACTACGGCGTCAGGATTGTGGGAAAAACTTGAAAAACTCTATATGACAAAATTGTTAACCAACAGAATTTATCTGAAATGATAGTTATACAGTCTTCGAATGAAAGAAGGTTCAAACATTGCAGAACATTTGAATGTTTTTAATACACTAATTTGTCAATTAACAGATATGGAAGTCAAGATACAGGAAGAAGATAAAGCCATAACCTTGATGTGTTCTCTGCCTGAATCATGGGATCACTTCGTAACTTCAATCAGTTTCAGCTCTGCTGATTCTTTGAAGTTTGAATTAGTCGTGGGAGCTCTTCTGTCTGAAGAAGTACGAAGGAAATCCAGTACTGAAACAGCTGCATCAGAAGCCATGGTCGCTAGAGGACACTCAAAGGAAAGAGGAGAAAAACCAAGGGGGTCTTCCAGGTCGAAATCGAAGGGCAAGAAGTGTAAGGAAAAATGTTGGAACTGCGGTAAAGTTGGACACTTGAAGAAGGACTGTTGGAAACGGAAGGAATCTGAAAACCCGAAGAACGAAGCGAATCAGGCTGATTCAGGTATGGTAGACGAAGTTTTATCTGCTGAAGAATTGTGTATGATAGATGAAACTTCACCTGAATGTAATGTCTCTCAGAGTTTTGATAGTTGGCTGTTAGACTCTGGTGCTTCGCATCACATGTGCCCACATAGAAATTGGTTTACTTCATATGAAAATGTAAACGGTGGTTCTGTGTTTATGGGTAACAATATGTCATGTTAGACTGTTGGGATGGGAGATATCAGGATTAAGATGTATGATAACACAGTTAGAACATTAACTAGTGTTAGACATGTACCTAATTTGAAGAAAAATTTAATCTCTTTGGGAGTTTTGGATTCAGATGGTTATAAGTTTACAGGTCAGGATGGCGTCTTGAAAGTCTTCAAAGGTGCTCTTATGGTTATGAAGGCAGAAAAGGTCGGAAATCTTTACAGGTTAAAAGGAAGTACTCAGGTCGGTGAAGCAGCGGTTGCGTCAGAAAAGGAAGAAGCAGGTACTCGTCTATGGCATCAGCGTTTGGGTCATATGAGCGAGAAAGGTCTTCACATACTGATGAAACGTAAATCTCTTCCCGGTCTGAAATCCTTGAATTTAGATTTATGTAAACATTGTGTGTATGGAAAACAGTGTAAACAGAGATTTAAAGTTGGCAATCATAATAGTAAAGATGTTTTAGACTACATTCATTCTGATCTGTGGGGGCCTTCCCCTGTTATGTCATATGGAGGTGCATTGTATTTTTTAACGTTCATTGATGATTACTCTCGTAGAGTTTGGGTCTATATGCTAAAAAGGAAAGCTGATGTATTAAATGTCTTTAAACAATTTAAAGTAATGGTAGAGAAAAGAACAGGCAAATCTATTAAATGTCTAAGAACTGACAATGGTGGTGAGTTCACTTCTGTTGAATTTGAACAATACTGTAAGGATGAGGGCATTGTTAGACACAAAACTGCTGTTTATACTCCTCAGCAAAATGGTGTTGCTGAGCGTATGAATCAGACTCTTATGGAAAGAGCCAGAAGCATGATCAGCAATGCTAACTTGCAAAAGGAGTTGTGGGCAGAAGTAGTATCTACTGCTTGTTATTTAGTTAACATATCACCTTCAGTAGCAATTGATTGTAAAATTCCTGAAGAAGTTTGGACAGGTCAGTCTTGTGACTATTCTCATTTGAGGATATTTGGCTGTGATGCTTATTCTCTTATTCCGAAAAATCAGCGTTCAAAATTAGATCCAAAGTCGAAATGTTATGTCTTTGTTGGGTATGACTATGCAGTGAAAGGATATAAGTTGTGGGATCCTACATTGCGGAAGATAGTCATTAGTAGAGATGTAACATTTGATGAATCCTCTTTGTTAAAATCAAATGTTGAAAGAGTTGAACAGGAACAGGTATCGCCGAGTCAACAAGTTCAGTTGGAGGCTAGATCTTTCGGTGACAGTCGAAAGGAAGGAGAGACTTCTGGAGACAAAGGTGTTGAAGACACAAAGGAAGTCGTTGAAGCTTCTGAACCAGTGCAAGTTTCTGAACCAGTTCAGCAACCAGTCGCTCTGAGAAGGTCTACAAGGGAAAGGAAAACTCCCAAAAGGTATGAAGATTCTGCTTCATCTGTTGCTTTGGTTACTGAAGATGGGGAACCTTCTTGTTATTAGGAAGCAGTAGATGATACAAATAGCAAGAAATGGAAAATGGCTATGGAAGAAGAAATGGACTCCTTAGCCAAAAACAATACCTGGGATCTTGTAGAGCTTCCTGAAGGGAGAAGTGTTGTTGGATGTAAATGGGTCTTCAAGCTGAAATGGAAAGTTGATGGTAGTATTGAAAGGTATAAGGCGCAACTAGTAGCAAAAGGGTATTCTCAGGTTGAAGGTATAGACTTTCATGAGATTTTTTCTCCAGTTGTAAAACTTGTCTCTATACGTACTGTGTTGGCACTAACTGCGTTGCTTAATCTTGAGTTAGAACAGTTAGATGTTAAAACAGCTTTTCTACATGGTGATTTGAATGAAGAGATATATATGGAACAACCAGAAGGTTTTGCACGAGGTCGCAGCAGAAGATTAGTTTGCAAGCTCAGGAAATCTTTGTATGGTCTGAGGCAGTCTCCCAGAAAATGGTACAAGAAGTTTGATTCCTTCATGGTGAGCCAGAACTTTATAAGAAGTGAGTATGATCATTGTGTGTACTTCAAAAGTTTCAATGGCATATTCATTATCTTAGCTTTGTATGTTGACAATATGCTTATTGCAAACAAAAGCATGGAAGAGATCAACAAGTTAAAGGCTCAACTCTCTAGGACGTTTGATATGAAGGATCTTGGAGCAGCAAAACATATCTTGGGCATGGAGATACACAGAGACAGGAAAAATGGTAAGCTTTGGTTGTCACAGCAGAAGTATGTGGAGAAGGTACTTGAAAAGTTCTCTATGAATAATGTGAAACCTGTTAATGTTCCTTTAGCTTCCCATTTTAAGCTTTCTTCAGTTTTGAGTCCTAGAGCTGATGAAGAAAAGCAGTATATGTCTCATGTACCATATGCAAACGCTGTAGGCAACTTAATGTATGCGATGGTATCTACAAGACTTGACATTTCACATGCAGTTGGAGTTGTCAGCAGGTTCATGGCAAATCCAAGTAAAGAACATTGGCAAGCAGTGAAATGGGTGCTTCGATATCTAAGAGGCACAAGTGATCATTGCATCGTCTTTAATGGTAGTGAAGGATCAATCTGCGGATATGTAGATGCTGACTATGCAGGTGATTTGGACAAAAGAAGATCTACTACAGGTTACATTTTTACTCTTGCAGGTGGAGCAATTAGTTGGATGTCAAAGCTTCAAGACACGGTTGCATTGTCCACTACCGAAGCTGAATATATAGCTGCTTCAAATGCCAGTAAAGAAGCAATCTGGTTAAAGGGTTTGCTTGATGAGATTGGAAGGACGCAAGAGAAAGTGAATGTACTTTGTGACAGTCAAAGCGTTATTCACTTGGCTACAAACCCTGCCTATCATAGCAGAACCAAGCACATTGATGTAAGGTATCATTTTCTGAGACATGTGATCGATGGCGGAAAAGTAGCTCTTAAAAAGGTCCATACACGAGAAAATTGTGCAGACATATTCACAAATCCAGTTACAGTAGAGAAGTTGCGGTGGTGTTTAGCTTCTCTTGGCTTGCAGGAAAGATGATGAATGGGAAAATTGTTGTCAAGGTGGAGTTTGTTAGTTTTGACAATGAATTAGGTAAAATTGTAAATAGACAGTTACATACCGAATGTTTAGTTATATAACGGTAGTTAGTGACATAAAAATATCGAATGCTCATGTAGACAAAGAATTATTGTTGAATAAAGTCAGATCCAAATTCAGTTTCGTATCTCTTGGTCATTTTGTTGTGTTTTTCTTCTCCTATTTTCATGCTATTCTTTCTACAAGAAGATCTCGTATTGATCTTCGAAGATATAATTCTCCAACCACCTTTCAGATCACACATGAGGGCTTCTATTTTCTTGCTCTCGCATCCATAGGCTATCAATCACTTTCTTTATGGTTTTTCCCTTAGTATCAAAACTGGTTTGATCCATTTTACGAGGATCTTTGTGCATAAAAATCCATTAAATGTAGAGGCGTATATTGATTGCTCAACATCCTGTGATGAATGATCATTGTTGTTGAAAATATTAGCGAGAAAAAGGTTCATTGATTTGTGCCTTAACCATAGGAGCCAGAAGGTGTTCCTTCTTGTGCATGACTTGAGTTCCTAAAAATTAGGATATTCCCTATAAATTAGGATGATTTCCTATAATTTAGGAATCACTCCCTAAAAATTAAGACAAGTTAGGATGCAGTTAACAAATGAGCTAAAATTGAAAGTCTAGTTCTTGATTTTATAGTGTGAGTTGATTGAGGAAAAACACAAGTGATTGAGTTTTAAGTGGTTGAATCGAAATAGGATGAGTTAACTCGTGCTAACTCATTCAATCACAAAATCATTCCTTAATTAGGAAACTCACTAATTTTAACCATTCAAATTACTTTTAAAAGGAAGAATGAAGGCACAAGTTTAATCATTGTTTTGGTGAGCACGAGTTGGTGAGACCGAGCAATAGGAAGCACGAGTTTGTGCGTGGAGCTTGTGAGAGAAAGAGTGTGCAAGAGAAGCTTGTGCACATGTTGGTAAAAGGCAGCAAAGATAAGCAATTTTGCAAGGGTTTCAAACTTAGATCAAGCAGGAAAGACAAATGTGTCTTTCAGATTGAAATAGTTGTATTTTGTAAGAGATCAATTGCTCAATTTTTTCTATCAATAAAATTCACATCAAACATAGGGCTCTCCCATTGGGTTCCATAGAAAAACAATGTGTTTTTATTGTGTGACTATGCTTTTATTTATGTTCCTAGTTCGCTGCATCTAGTAGAGAAATTATATGTTTATGTGAGAAGAAATTATATTTTAGATTTCTCATATTAGCATATCATAATTTTGTGTATTTTCTACATGGTATCAAAGCAATGAACAAAATTGACCAGAACACAAATTGCAGATTTTTGTGCCCTAGGAGCAGCCAAAATCTTGACAAGTGGGCAGATAATTGAGCCAAAGTTCAGTGGCACAAAAGGTGTTGTGATAATTGATAGTGGTAGATTATGGACTCGCAAAACATCGTGGGAAATAACAGGTCTTCAGAACAGGTTCCACAGAAGAAAGCAAGGAAGTCTTTTGGTTTAGAGGGAGTAGTTGCAGCAGTAGAGAACTTGGTAGAAGACAAATCCAGGTGGACGGGGCTCTTCCAGGAACATCTTCCTTACTAAGAAGGAGCGTTGAAAATATTAGCGAGAAAAGGATTCCTTGATTTGTGCCTTAAACATATGAGCCAGAATGAGTTCCTTCTTGTGCATGACTCGAGTTCCTAAAAATTAGGACAAGTTCCTATAATTTAGGAATCAACCCCTAAAAATTAAGATGAGATAGCATGCAGTTAACTGATGTGTTGAAATTGAAAATCGAGTTCATGATTTTCTAGCGTGAGTTAATTGAGGAAAAACACAAGTGATTGAGTTTCAAGTGGTTGACTTGAAATATGATGAGTTGCATGAGTAGTTAACTAATGCTAAATAAATCAATCACAAAATCATTCCTTAATTAGAAAACTCACTAATTTTAACCACTCAAATTGCCTTTAAAAGGAGAAACGAAGGTACATGTTTAATCATTGTTTTGGTGTGCATGAGTTGGTGAGACCAAACAATATGGAGCATGAGCTTGTGCATGGAGCTTGTGAGAGAAAGAGGATGTAAGAGAAGCTTGTGCACATTTTGGTAGAGGGTAGCAAAGATCAATAGTCTTGCAAGGGTTTCAAGCTTAGATCAAGCAAGAAAGACAAGTGAAATTGAAATAATTGTATTTTGTAAGATATAATTTGCTCACTTTTTTATGTCAATAAAATTCACATCAAGCAGAGGATTTTCCCAGTTGGGTTCCCTAGAAAAAATTGTGTTTTTATTGTGTGACTATGTTTTTATTTTTGTTCATATTTTGCTACATCTAATAGGCAAATTTTGTGTTTATGTGAGAAGAAATTATATTTCAAATTGCTCATATTAGCATATCATAATTTCATGGATTTTCTATAGTTGCCCCTCACTTATACATGACTAAATTCAGCTCCAGATAGAATAATTTTTGCCTCAGAAATGTGTTGCACAACAATTGATCCCACAAGACAACATCCAAAATCTGAACTTCCATAATGATGCTCAGAGCTTACTCCAAAATGTTGTCAACCCTCTTACTAATCACATACACCAAATGACCAAAACTCTGTGTCACAGAGTGTTGAGCTGAAATAGAACTCAACCCTTTAGAAATATGGTGCTCAGTCATCAAACTAGCAAATCCTTAGGCTTCAGAATTTCTCTCATCCCCTACAAATATTGTGCTATGTCCCTATAATACTAGTGTATTCCCTCATTGTTATTAGTGTAGCCTCCTTATTGGTATTGTTGTGCCCCATAGAAGCCCACTATTCCCTCATTGTTATTGGTGTAGCCCCCTTATTGTTATTGTTGTGCCCCATAAAAACCCACTATTGTTATTGTGGTGCCCTTACATTATTATTATTATGCCGATTTTGATTATATTGTGACCCCTTAGACTCCTATATATAGAAAGGAGGTTGTGTCATTTGAATCATAAAAGAATTGTAAATTTGCGTAATGTAAAGGAGGTTTCCCCCAGGAAGAGGTTGATTTTGAAGGCGTTAATCTATCTTTTCTTCTATTTTGTGAGTTGATTGCATAACATATTGGCTCTTGCAACCCCCTTTAATAATAGTTTTGATCTTTGAGATGATGAGAAAATTGACCCTTATATAATCTTCAAATATATGTAGCTCGACTTCTATGGAAATGAAAGGAACTCTATCCCTAAAATATGCTAAACTTGACTTATGGAAAGAGACAAAAATCAACATTCATCATAAAATATCTCGACCTTTTGGATAATCCAATTTCCAACAACTTAAATACATGTAACAAATATTCTCTAGTGAATATATATCTCTTCAAAACTTTGAAAATCAATTGAAAAATACACCCGCAACCCTCAAATTTGGTCTTTCACGAATAATTTGTGATAAACCCTGAGGTTGGCAAGATGAAAAACTCTGATACTATTGTAATATCCCAAATAGATAATTTTTTTAGCAATTTTGAGATATTATAAAATGTTTTGTTTCTTTTAATTTTGAAAATATACAACCATGACAATTTTCACGAATTGCAAAAATAATCGACAACCAGAAACACTACAAATTTAGAGAGAAGCGGAAAAAACATTGGACACTCAACTTTATTTATATGATATAAGTCATTGCAATAAAAACAGTTGAGATAGAGACAAGAAGAAATGAAGCACTAGTTGAAGATCTGAATGATCCTCACTCCAATATTGTTGAATCTTTGTGAAACTTTTGGATGAAGTCTCCTCAAGGAGTGTTGGGGTTTTGTCCAAAACACACAATGAAAACCTAAGAGTTTTCATCCTAGGGTGGGGCTTGCTGAAGCTGGGAACTTTGTTCTTCAAACCTCTCTATGGCAAATAATCAACCAAACCAAGATGTCCCAAATGATTTGCTCCTCCTCCTTTTATAGATATGATGGATCCCTCTCCAACCTTCTAGAAGCCTTTATTTTATTATTTTATTTTCCCGCTCTATAAGATTTTCTTCTTATCCTTAAGTAACTTTTATTTTATGTAAGCCACTTAGCCTTTTTCTCCATATACCACTTTTTCCCTTCTTTTATTAATTGAAGTGACTAATTAAAGTCACATTTTAATGTGGGGAAATGGTAAACTGGCCACCATCCTTACTCTGGTCACCGAAATCCACTTTGTACCATCCCATCTTATAAATATTCTTGTCTCAGTTCCAACGAGCTATTACACTAAGGTGTTTTATCAAATATTCTTCCTAGAATGACACCTTAAGCGTAAAGGCTCAATAATAACTTTGTTTTACGGAAATTATCAAAATGCAGTGGAACCAAAAGTAAATTATGTCGATGATAGAATATGCCAAGCGAACATTGTTGGATCCCATAAAACCCCTCTGGGGCATCTGATGATGTAATCTCACTCTTGTGGGCTGACCATCACATGCCGTGGAAATCCATCTTCGTTGTACTATAGAGGAAACTAAAAATGGGACATTACACCTTATGTATTTTACTAGGAACTCATACTACCCATCAATATAATATGATTCATAATATCATATGGCTCAAAGTTTCAAATTTTCAAATATTACAATAAAAAACATCACATAAACCAAGTCGGACTAAATATTAAAACACCTAAAACATGATATTCAATCAAAGAACAATATTAATACTAAAATAAAATGGGAAAACAATTGTAATATGCAACTTTGTTGCTTAGTACCCGTCCCTTATGCAAAAAGTAGAGAACCCTTATGGAGTGAATGTGATCATATAACTTGGTTATATTAAATGCATGATTTAAGCACAACAACCTTGGTGGAGGGGGAATCAAATTACTAATAATCTATTGGTACATGATAACATAGTTTTATGAAAAAATGGTGGGCAATAATTAAATAATTAAACTATCAAAAAATAATATGATTAACAAAATATATTAATGCAAAAATATGGAAAACAAAATTATATATATTAAAAAAAAAAAAAAACCATTGTTATGAGAAAGAAAGCAAGCAAAGAATGATTATAGCTTAATAAATATTTATTATTAAAAATAGAGTAGTTTTTAAATGAGACATTTTATAAAGTTTTTTGGTTTGTTTTTCAATCTAATTTGTCTAGAATCCTTCAAGTTTGACAAGTAAATTCTTCACAATCCAAGGGCCCCAAGGATTTTTGAGGGTAACGAACCCATATACGCAGTCGAAAAAACAGTTTGAACAACACAAATGAGCATAAGCCAAAAATTCCAAAAAGTAGCATTTAAAGACTACTCCTTTGTAAGTATGATAATGAAAGAAAATATATATATATATATATATATATATATATAATTTATGAGGACACTGTTACTAAAAAATGAAAAATCCATATATTTAATTTTTTTAATTAATTTATAAAAAAAATCTGATAATTAATTTTTTTTTTTTTACAATTTCTAATTATGACAAATTAATTTTAAACCACATAAAATAAGTCTTCCACGAATCATAACCATTTAAAATTCAAAAATTAATATTTAATTTAAAAAAATAGTAAATAGCTTTTTAAAATTTTAAAAGATCCAAATTAATTACAATACTCTGACTTTGTAAAAATGCTTTCTCATTTACCTTCAACTATCATTAAAAAAACAAAACACTAAAATAAAAATCAATGTTGATAAAATCACTGATTTTTTTCGGCAACGTCTTGAGAAATTGCGAATTTAGGAGTTTTTTCGCTAAAAAAATCACGATTTTTTCTAATTTTTTTTACGGATTTTTCTTAATTGTCCTGTTTTTGAAAACAAAAAATATTTTATATTTTTTAATATAGGCTGCACTTTACCGTTTTTTCACCAATATTACCCCAAAAAAAAATTGTTTTCTGGACTCTTCCCCATTTTTTCGACCAATACCAAATTTTTAATTAATACCAATAGTTTCGGCACTGATAGAAATCAGTTTACTTTTATTTTCCCAACACTGATACCAATGGTTTCAACACTGATAAAAATCAGTTCACATTTATTTTTTCCAACTCTGATAAAAATCAGCTCACTTGTAGTTTGAACAAGACCTCATAAGTTAGCTATTTCTCCGTGTTGCTGTCATCAAATTCGAATCCATACGCCAACAAACACAATTACACCAGTGTGAATGTGAAACAAATTCGGCCGTTTCCAATGTCTTAAGTCAAAAGCAACTTTGAAAATTTTGAAAAGTGAGATTTGAATGGACAAGCATTTAAACCAAACCAGTACATAAAGAATGATGCAGAAACTGAAAGTGGGCTTCCAAGTATCTGCATTGTGAATCCTTTCATCCTAATTGGTTGGATTATAATATGGTGTTACTATCAACTTTGCAGGAGCCTAGTTTAGAGTGAAGAAAAATGTTCCCAATTTTTTGAGACGTTCCCGCCGCTTTTGCGGGAACAGAGCATCCATTATATTCTATTCGATTATTCTCTTCTCAAATTACAGAGGCTACGGGCATTCGAAGTAATCTCCACGGGCCAGGGTCTCTCTGCTTCGGCGTCTGAACTACTCGTAACATTTGCATACTGCCATTTGTTACTGAAACACGAAAAAAGAAATGAGGAATTACGGTCGTAATTTGAGCTCTGTGTTGCTTGCAAGCGTGATGATTTATTTGGGCATGGTCCCTGCTTCGGAGTCTTGGGGAATAGAAGGGCATTATGCGACTTGCAAGATAGCTCAGGTGAGGTTTTCCTCACATTGCTTGTTGCTGCAGATTGACTAGAGGATAATATCGCTGAAGAATTAGAGTAATTTTTCGCTTGTACTCTCTCGTTTGTACTCTCTTGTAGATTTGAACAAATTTGACTTAGTTCCAGATAATTTGTCAATCTTTCAAATAGCTTTTGGGATCCATGGCATTCAGGATAGTTATATATCTAAGTTTTGAAGTGGTTTATCTTCAAGTTAATATTACCAAAGTACAACATTCTTAATCTAAAAAGTTTTTATTGAATTTGAACCTCTAAGATCTCAATGATCTCAGTCTTTAGACTTGATTCTGGTCTGTGCAAATTGAATTTTTTTTTGCAGAGAAAAAAACCGACCTAGATTGCAAATTGATATAACGTGAATAAGTTAAATCTGTTCAATCTGTTCAGTGCAAATCGATCAACCACTGGTTTATCAACTGCCCTAGTTTATCTGTTATAAGTTTTGAAAGATTTTTAAGTATATTTTCTATGTTTTACTGGATTTTTTAAAGTGCTGAATCATATGTACAGTAAAAAAAACCATTTTAAATAATAAAAATCAAGATTTAGAAAAAAAAATTCTCCAATTTTAATTAAAAACTCCAAAACTTACACAATAAATATAAATGTATGAGCATACCTTTTCAGTGAACTGCTAAGATTTTGATAAATATTCAGTAGAAATTTTGAGAAATTTAGATTATAAATATCAAAGTTTTAAGATTTTAAGTGTTATATATTTTTGATAATGCTGAATTTATTTTTACCATAAAAAAATTATTTTAACATTTTTATGATTAAAATTTTTGAAAAAAAAAATGTATTTTTAAATTTCTTTATGTTTTCCGATAAAAACACGTATGCAAATCCGGAAGGAATACAATATATGCATATTTGTAAATTTTAACCGTCACATCGGCTTTGCCGCAGTGAATTCTTTATCCTACAAACAAGTCTTTTATACCAATTTGATGCGACACATAACAATCTTAAAATAATTTATTATTATAATAATAATTTTCACTCGGTTTTCATAAAGGAAAAAAAATGCAGAGTAACTAAGTGCATCCATTTTACAATTAATTAATTTTAATGTTAATAAAAAAATCACTACCTCTATAAACGACTTCATTAAATGTGCATATAAATACTTCATAATCGCCTGAATGCTGCAAGGTGAACTCATAAATCCACGGAGCGCATATGGACTTGAAACACAATTTTTTTTCAAAAGAATTTATGTATATTGAGCACTGTAGGTTTGTATGCTATATATACACAACTAGGACAAGTCTACCAATTTATGTATATTGAGCACTGTATCCTTGTAGGCTATATACACAATTAGGACCAATCCACCTGTCCTGCTCAGTCAGGTCAGGTTATCACAACCCAGAGCGAGAGGAGTTATCTATCTCAACCCGGTTCAGCCGGCCTCTTCTATCTTAAAAGAATTATCTTTTATGTTCAGGGATAGGTTTTAAATGTCTTCAGTCCAAATGTCCTGCCTTTTCTTTCCTCCTTTAAACTCATAAGCTCATCGTGTGAATCTTTATGGAATGATCTATGTAAACTCACGTTAGAAGTACTTTGATAGGGTGGATTTGGGAGAAACAATGATAAGTAATCCTAGCAGGCAAGTTCTAAATTCTAAAGGTTTTAAATTTTATCTATAAAAATGTTTTTTCCTCGTTAGATTTAGATTTTGGATTTTGAAGTGTTACAAAATATTTAGATATACTTAGTAGCATTTTTTATGGACTTTTGGCCTTTAAGAATGGTGGGAAATGAATTTTCTATAAAGTGTTTGCTATTCACTAAAATAGGTTAGAATTTTTCCTCCTATATTTGACAACCAATAGCCCTTGTGAGTCATCATTAGATGATGATTATGCCATGTGCCTCTGCCATTTACATCAGCCATGTGCTTCTCACCCATGTGATATTAACACTTGGACGCTGATGTGCTTCACACAGAAGGGTTGTCATTCAAAAGGTATTTTGATTATTTTGCAATCAATTTGACAATTACTTATACTAGTTTGTTTTTGGGCATTTAGTATGGATTATGGGGTGCATCGAAAGTTTGACAAACCTTCTATTTTTGTTCTCTCACCTCACTAAGGGGGTTAATCTTTTACCCTAGTCTAGTGGGATCTCCCTTAAGGCCCGTTCGGTTATAGGAGAGGCACTACCTAGGAAACATGACTAAGATAGAGTGTTCCATCTTCCTTATTCCATGCTTAACACCGTCAGTCCTACATTACAAGCCCTATGTTTCATCTCCATTCTTCGGGTACAATTTGTCATTGGTTCTTGGGGATTTGGCATTCATATGTTCACATATCTTGAGTAGGGCCTGAAAACTTTGCCTTGGGAGGTTGATGCAACTAAAAGAAAAGGAAAAAGCATATCATGGCCACAACAAAACAAATAAATTAAAATTAAAATGCAAAAGATGGTCAAGACATAAGAATTAGCACATGGGGAAAAGCCTAGCATGAACTCTAGTCTCTACTTATCTCATATGGTCATTACCCAGTTCATGAGCACATGATGCTCCATTACATCAAAGAAGGAACACTTGCATGTCCTAAACCCAATGAGTGATAATTAAAGGGGTAATCAAACTACTACATCATACAAAGCAAGCTCTAACCCTTGAGCTATAAGCAGTAATATAAGGAATAATCAAGAAGAAGTAAAAGGGGCACAAAAGGGGTGGAAAAACCAAGGCCAAGATGGTAACGTATGCTCCCTCCTCACATATATACACTCAGGATGTGGA
Organism: Pinus tabuliformis; assembly: GCA_031772625.1. Taxonomy (NCBI): domain Eukaryota; kingdom Viridiplantae; phylum Streptophyta; class Pinopsida; order Pinales; family Pinaceae; genus Pinus; species Pinus tabuliformis. The sequence continues at coordinate 1,147,698,343 of CM062807.1, forward strand.
CACCCGATCAGTCGGTCTCTTTGACCATGACACTTGGGTATGAAGTCTTCTCCCCTCCATTCTTCGGGTACAATTTGTCATTGGTTCTTGGGGATTTGGCATTCATGTGTTCACATATCTTGAGTAGGGCCCGAAAACTTTGCCTTGGGAGGTTGATGCAACTAAAAGAAAAGGAAAAAGCATATCATGGCCACAACAGAAAAAATAAATTAAAATTAAAATGCAAAAGATGGTCAGGACATGGGAAAAAATCTAGCATGAACTCTAGTCTCTACCTATCTGATATGGTCATTACCCAGTTCATGAGCACATGATGCTCCATTACATCAAAGAAGGAACACTTGCATGTCCTAAACCCAATGAGTGATAATTAAAGGGGTAATCAAACTACTACATCATACAAAGCAAGCTCTAACCCTTGAGCTATAAGTGGTAATATAAGGAATAATCAAGAAGAAGTAAAATGCGCACAAAAGGGGTGGAAAAACCAAGGCCAAGACCGTAATTCATGCATCAACGTATGCTCCCTCTTCACATATATACACTCAGGATGTGGACACCCCCATCAGTCGGTCTCTTTGACCATGGCACTTGGCTATGAAGTCTTCTCCCCTCCATTTTCCACATTATTCACTAACACCTATCAATTGAAGGGTGGACCTGAGAATTGTTATTTCCCCATGGGGGCTGGAAGCACCTAATAGGGTTAACCTTTAGCCACTCCTAACTAGGGAGAAAACACCTTTGCGAGATCATGGCCCTGATTTTGAAAACGGATCCTTATTTGAAGAATTAAATTGACCTTAACATTCAAGTTTTGTTCACTTAGATGCATTATTGATCTTGGTCCCTAATGATTGGTTGTTTTCACTAGAATCCATGTTGTTCTTGTGAGGTGGTTCAACAGTCCAAGCCTTTGGTACCTACTCCATAGGTACCCAAGGCCTTCAAAGGAGTACATTGGCCCAAACAAGTGAAGCCTTGAGCGTCTAGAGCCTCCTAGTATCACTATCAAATGACACATGTCCCAGAGCACCTTTAGGACCCAAGATGTTGGTTGACTTTGACCGAGATTTAAGGATTGTTCAGGATGACACCACAGGACCCAACATTGCCCCAGTCTAGCCTTGACAAAACTTGATGGGCAAGAGCTAATTTAGAGACCAGATGAGGATGGTCTCACACTGAGAGGCTAGGGAGGGCTTGTTGCACTAGAGAAATCCCTAACTCTTGAGAGAATGAGGCATTGTTTGACAAATGGAGAACCATGATGACCACTTTATGACACCCCAAATGGATCTTGGGACCCCACAAGAGGTATTGAGGTGAATTTGAGCGTAAACCCTCAAATCTTTGACTTTACAAGCATATGCACCTTCTTGACACCTCATCACCCTTGGATATGGCATTTGGAGTACTTATATTGGATAATGTCAACATTTTGGAGGCTACGACTCACATGTGTGGGCAAATTTAGGCCTATTTTGATAAAGCTAATGGGTTGGCTTGTAACCTAAGCACATTTAACAATCTAACTTGTTATTAGGGGCTTTGTAAATTAAAATTGGATGACCTAATCCTCGTATAAATAGAGGATAGGTCAATCTCATTGTTCATCATCACTTGTGGCATTTTCAGCCCTCTTAGAGAGTTTCAGCCTAGTTTGTATCTTGTGGAGATGTGAATCTATGTTGTATTTTGTTATTGGATCTACTTCTTTGGTTTTGGAAATGTCATTTTGGAGCAATAAAGACTTGTTCATGCATTATTTCTTGTAAGTGTACCTTGGATTTGATAAATCTTTGCATTTTTGTGTCTAATGTATAGAATGGCTAATTATCTAGGGTTTCTATTGTGCTAGTTATTGTTGAAAATCATTCTTTGGAATTCTAGATAATAGTATTGAATGCATTACTCACTTATAGAATGTGAATGGCAATCCCATTGGTGAATCTTTCAACTAGCTCTCCCAATTGACTTTGTTGATGCTCCCTCACAAAAGTGGTAGCTAGGGTTTTGAAATATAGGGGTTCACTATTCTCTTACTCCGTGCGAAGATTTAGCAAAATTTTCACTTCCATAGACTCCATCACGTAAGGATAAGGCACTGGCCATGGTCACTTTCTTGGTCATCCCCAAAACTTACAGTAAAATCTCTTCTTCTCATCGGAAGTATAATTTTGAGACCCTTCAAGGATAAGCTGCTAACTAGGGTTAGCACACAAATCTCAACTAGGTTTGAAGTCGTTGACCCTTGGGAAGATTCAACACTTGAAGGGAAGGTGATTGCCTCAAGCTCAACTCCTTTTAGTGGCTAATCATCCATATTAGGGATAAAATATTTTTCTCTAGGTAGATTTTGTCCTTAAAAAGCCCTAGTTTGCCCTAGGCTTCAACTTGGGCTTATTGAAGGTTTCTTGTTCAATAGGTTGAAGGTATACATTATTTGAAAGCCTTTTCTTGACCTTGTGATCCTAGATTGATCCATTTACCTTGCTATTTCTCAAGCCCTAGGTCACGTTGTGCTCTAGCTAGGTCTACTAGAGGATGAGCATTGTAGTTTTGTGCTAGCTGAGCCCCGTTCTGAGGTGGAGTCATTCTTCCTCAAGCCTATTTTGTCACATTGTTCTCGGTACTTGATCGATCATTTAGGTAACCTACTAAAGTGAAGCCTCCCTAGTGGTGAAAGCCCACAAAAGAACAAGAAGTAGTGGCTATGGTGACAATGGGCCACACCTCATACTGTTGTCCCTTAGTCTAGTTCTTGCCTTGTGAATTCCTCTCACAAGACTTGCTAAATTTTGGAGCAATAATACCAATTCATTAATTATCAGTAACCTAATTCTTTGTTTTAGAAAAATAATGTGTTTAATAAAACCCTAATTCACTGGTTGGAAAATGAAATAGCCAAAGGCCTTCACCACCATCACATAAATAGCTAAGGCAGGTGGCCAACCTTGTTGAATTTACCAAAAGCTTCACATCCATCGACTTACCATTGTTAATCGATAAGTAGGGTGAAATCTATAACAAGAAAGTCTCCATTGCTCTTAAAAAAATGTTGTCCAAAACCCAAAGCCTTTAGCATGCATAGAATTAAGTACCAATTATCTCATTCGTAGACTGTTACAAATTCAATCTTAATAAGGTGATGTGGAGGATGAGACCTCTTGCCCACATTGTTATAACACTATTCAAAATGAATTGCCCTCTTATGAAGCCCATTGGCTCTACGCAATGATCTTAAGCAAGAAATGCAGGTTACTCATGCCTAAAGCTCTGGTCAGGACGCTATAAGAGACATTTAATAAGAATAACCAATCTTCAGTTCATACTAAATCAGGGTCTCCAAACTTAGACATGCAGTTGATTTTCTTTTATTTATATACATTTGTAATGATTGCTTTTAATAATTTCTTATATACCTGAAGCAAATCTGATCCAACAAAGTCTCATGTGATTTTATAGAATTTGCATTAAAAACCATTCAATCTCGTCCACCTATCCTGGACCGTTTCCATGAGAGCAACTGCCAGTTGTATTCTCTTCTCCTCTTCAAAGAGGAATGCCAATTTATCCAGGTTCAACAATTACTCGAACATTCTTTCCTCTACCTCAAAAAGTCTCTTAGACAACTTTATATGGTCACCCTACATCGCTTCATGAGGGCCTGAGACTGGAAAACCATTCTCTGATGGACGATTCCTCCTCAATATCCTCTTTCTTGGTAAGCTGTCAATTGACCATCTTCACCGCATCGGCTTTTTCAGAAGTTTCCTAAGCATCTAAGGCCTTGAAAAGGTCCTTCGTTAGCTCCGCGAACCTGAGGAATTGCAGCATATATATATATATATATATAATCCGTTTGTTTATTTGTTGTCATGTTTTATAAATTGGTTGGTATCTGTTTCTTACAATTGCTGTTTTATGAACAAGTACAGCCACTTCTTACTGAAGAAGCATCAGCGGCAGTGAATGAACTGCTCCCTGACTATGCAAAAGGTGATCTTGCTTCTCTTTGTTCATGGGCTGATCAAGTGCGGTTCAGATATGGCTGGTCACGTCCATTGCATTTCATTGACACGCCAGATAACAAGTGTACCTATATCTATTCTAGTAAGTTCCATTGTCCGGGACACACACCATTCTCACATTTAGCTATTTTAATTTGGGATTTTGCCTCTATTTTTCGTCAAATAGTCTCATATTGCTCATTGATCTTGTACTTAAGCCTTATATTTGTTAGTATGTGAAGTTTCCCTCATAAGATGGGTATCCTTGAATTAAAGCAGCCTTATCAGAGCATTTTGGATTTTCTGTTTGTTTGCAAACAGGGGACTGCCATAATGCCGAAGGAAAAGAAGGCATGTGTGTTGATGGTGCCATAAAAAATTACACTTCTGAGCTTGGAAATTATGGTGGCAGAGCCACTGGTGTAAATTGTATGATTTTTTTCAATTGCCATCCTGTTACAATGAGTTTTCTATCTGTATTGTGTTCCTTACTATTTTTCTTTCATTATAAATTATATTTAAATGCTGTCTTATTTTGCAAATGGATGCTAATGCACAGTGATATAACTTGCAGATAATTTAACAGAAGCTTTATTGTTCCTCTCTCATTTTATGGGAGATATCCATCAGGTCCTATACTGTTTATCTATAAATTTTCCATATAAAAAAATTATATACATGTGGTCGCTGCGTGAAAATTCAGGAAAGATAAATTGATATGTATAAGGAGAAACTTGTTTTTTTCTCATTTTGTTATTACTTGAAAAGGTCTTGGCGGTATTGGAAACTTATTCATTGATACCGATGAATGAAAAATGCAGCCTTTACATGTGGGTTTCACTACAGATGAAGGTGGAAATACAATAAAATTACACTGGTATGGGCAACAGAGCAATTTGCATCATGTAAGTAAATACAATTTCTGCTTGATTAAGAATTACGGTGCTTTTTTTCATCCACTCTTAGAAGCACATCATTGATTGAGGGAATTCACAAAGCAAGTAAATGGTCTTAGAAGATCGACTGTAGACTTTATAATGAAAATAATTCAATAAACTGCCTTGTCCATTTTGTGTCTTGCATCATTTCATAAAAATGCGGTCTTTTCTTACCCATGTTTATGTCATATATTCATATTAAATATTCTTCCATTTAGCGCTTTTCCTTCGGCAACTTTAAACATTGGTTAGACTCCTAAAAACTTTTAGCCCATATAGCCGATTTGGTGTTTACCAGATTTTAACTACCAGTGGCTAAGAGTTTACACTTACCAGATCTTCCCAAGATCTATACAGAGAGACGGGTGAACCATTCAATATTTTCCCTAGATCTAGATTCTTTTAGCCATTGATAGGTTGAGAGGCCGGGAAAGTGGCTTGCATACCTTTACCTTTGAAGGCTGATATAGATCCTTGCTGACGTAGCTGCTGGGAATCTTGCTCCAGCTTCTAGAAATCTTGTCCTAGCTGCCTTCACGTGCATCCTGCACACACCACAAACAAAGAACCCAAATCTGCTCTCCTACCAGGCATCCATTAGCGTATTTACTAGATCTGATGTTAGACTTTCCAAGTAAATCCAAATCCAACCAAATGCATTTAAATGATCATAAGAATTGAAGGAAATATACTGAAATTCACATTGAAGAAAATAGAATGCTTATAGCACTTTACCTTGGATGCAAACACTTCCTTCCGACACCTTGATCTTGACCCCTCTTTGGCTGATAGTTCAAAGTCAGGCTCACTTGGACATGCAAAGAGGCTTCCCCTGAGAATATTACCAACATCTACCTGCAATATCTCTTTTTTGTCTCCCCTTCTAATCTAGGAATCTAATTCTCTTATAGGCTTCTCAAGGATATGGGAGGACATATTTGGACACCTAGAGCCAAGAGAAGTTAGTTTAAGGCACCAATTATTAGACCCTTTACAAGTCATCACCCTGCAGGTCGAATTGATCACCTTGAAAACAGTTTTTTCTAGAAGATTGACCTTTCATTGCTCTGTTGTGGAGCATCTGGAGCGATGGAGGGGGCTTAATCTTCTTTGCACACTGCTGTAGAGCGATGTGTGGCTATCTTGCAATTAAGTTGGAGCAATGAAGCACTGAATATAGCTCCCCCAGGGTTTAGAGAAGGGTATCTCAGCCTTCCAACTAAGGCAAGTTGGATTAGGGTTTCTCCTCCATCCTAAGAGTGTCAAATAAGGTTATAACATTTGGCCCATTGGTGAACTACTGAAAAATTTGCAACCCAAAAGTATAAATTGTCTTGCATGCAAAACCATTTTTCTGTGACTTAACAGAAAAACACTACCCTAAACTTGTACATTCACCATGTTTTTCACATCCACACTGGCTATCCATGATTTTTCAAATGATTAGTCTGCCAATTAGGTACAAATTGTTACTCATGAAACTAGAATATGGTTGGCCGAAATCAAGGGTCCTGTCTAGACTCTATAAAATGCACAAAAACTATTGATTTCAAACAAAGAGTTTACCAATTAATATGTAGTGGTGGAATCCTTTCAGCCAGAAGCATACACATAGATGGTGCTTGCAATAAATAAGATATACTTTTTACTTGGCATTTATGCATCCTGTGCCACATAAATTTCAACTCCTTGCCATTGCCAGAGTGCCATTATATTGCTTTAACCTTCCACTGTGTGTCTATTTTCTTCACAATGCTCAGACTTCTTTCTAGTTGCTCATCAACCTTTACTGAAGTATCACTGATGAATAGCTTCTATATTCCTACCCTTCTAATTCTAAATACAGAGTCTTCTTACCTAGATAAATTACTGTCTAGAGTTTGAAAGAGATTGCTGCAGTAACGGTAAAACTAAATTTCTTGTCCAAGAGTAAATACATTCTAGTGTAGAGGAATTAATGGTTTGGTTAGTAGTGGAATTCATTGTACTACTAATATGTAGAGGAATTCATTGTCCACTTACATATTTGGAATCATTCTTCTTATATAAATAAGTTCAATCATTGAACTAATAACAGGTTCCCCACAGAAACCATTGTTCCTTAATAATCTATAGACCGCGTCTACTAATTCTTACATTTACGTTTATAAAAAGAATGAATTCTTGCCTTTATGTTTATAAAAAGAATCCCTTGCAAACCATGTTCGTTTTCACTCGGGCAATTACGTTTTGTTTTTGGTTTATTTTTCATCGAGGTCGAAACGGAGAAACTTTTTATGTTAATTAAAAAAGATGTTGTAGCAGAGCTAAATAGCATAAGTACACTGTTCTTGAAAGTTTCAGATAGACAGCATCATATTCCTTGTCCAAAAGTCCCATTTTACAAAAGACGGCTAAAAAAACATTTCCAACATTTTATAAGAACTTCCTAGTATCAGTAAAACCTTGAAATACAAAAAAATGCTAAAAGATGTTACAGCTGCCACCTCCTTTCATTCCTTGTGCCTTGTGCAGAGTGCACTGGTTCCAAATCCCCTATTTACATGGCTTTAAAGAGTGGTTGAATAGTGTCTTCTTCCTTGATCAAACCATGCTATTTTGAGTCTGAATTCGTGTGGTTAGAAGCACTTGAAATTGCATCCTGACTTTGCTGCGTTTCATCGAAAGTTATTTTCGGCTTCCAACTGTGCAACCTTCTGATTCAAATAGGCTAGGATCCCCATAATATATTCATTCTGTGAAGTGATTTGGTGATCATGATTCTGAATTTTCACTGTAATTTTGCCAAGGGCATCCTTGTTATCCTTGATTAATCCTTGTGCACCTGAACAACTTGCATTACTTCTTGATGATCCATAACAGACTCAAGAAGGGCACACAAACAAACAAAGGAGAAGTCGAAGTAAGACTGAGCACACAAAAATCTAAACCACATTCTACCAGAGTATGCCCCAGCGAATTCAAGTCTCCCAACCTAGAGTGAGCCTGAGCTTGAAAGAAAGCCCAAGGACAAAGAGCAAAAGGATTCCAACAGGAGTCCTACAAACCATAATGAACACCTGAAAATCCAGAGTATCAGGTGCAAGCTTCAGAGGTGATGATTGATGCTATGCAATTTGTTTCACTAGTATCAATTGTACTTCTACATTTTTACCCTTGTGAGCATCATTTAATGTAATGAGTATTATGTGAACTATTCAAAATCATAAGAAATTTGGTCAGTTGAGATTAATTCTCATGAATATGGTCATAGTTTAATGACTTACTCTACTTAGTTAATCCCGAAAATGATGTCTAATATGGTGCACTACAAAAACCCCTCAATTAATTGTATTCTCAACTGTGTTGCGGGGGAGCGCCCCCCCCCCTCTCGCTCCCGCTCCCGATCCGCGCTCCGGGCGGGAGCGGGTCAGGAGCGCGCTCCCGATTTCGGGAGCGCGCTCCCTAAAAAAAATTTCGCTCCCTGACTTTTCGGGAGCGTTTTCGGGAGCGTTTTGCGTTTTTTGCATTTTTTTTTTTTGTAGTAATGTTCGAAATGCAATTTTTTTTGAAAGAAACAAATAGTTTTTGAGTGGGGCAACTTAATGATCAAGTCTAGGCCCTACTATTGATATGTTATTCATGGTAATGTTAAATTCTTAAAGTAAAAGTGACATTTTCTTTAATTTTCATTTTCATCCTTTTACTTAAATTTTTAACATTACCATGAAATGACTCAGGATGTTTGAGAGTGGTTTCGTCCTCATTGGATTTCATATGGAGAAAGTAGAATTTTAGATTTCATTCAAAATCCAGCAGACTTATCAGTTTTTCAGGATTTCAGGATTGGGGGATTGCAATGTTTCCATTGAATTTTGTCATGTATTAGGGTATGGAACTCATATTTAATCAAGAGTACCAATCCCTCTATGTACCTTGATTTTAGTGACATTGGTTGTCGAACTCCTCTATCATGACCCTTCTAAAAATGTACGCATCACTCAAAGAAAATCTTGACTTGACATGCTATGCTTTTTCTATCTTATGTTAATGCTTAGAGGGTGATATTAATGACAAAGATCCCTATACAGATACAAAGGTAATGACAAAGATACCTCTGGATATTAATGCTTGGAGGGTGATATTAATGACAAAGATCCTGATTTTGCAACAAGACTAAAAAATTAGACATTTCTCGTGGTGGCAAGAGGCCCAAGCATAAGAAATAGATAATAGATTTACTTCTCTTCTCTAGTTTCTAGTAGCTTTTATAACTATTGACTCTTTCATATTTATTATGATATTTTTTTAAACAATATATGACAATTTAAGTTTGAAGTTGGCAATTATAACTCATTAGTAATGAATTATGAATATGATGCTTCATGAAAGTTGAAAGTTGTTTCATTTCGTTTCATTTTATAACATTTCATTTCATGTTAGATATTATTTGTTGTAATGGTTACACTTAGCTTACAAGTACAACTTTGGTGATCAATGATGATAAATGTTATATATTGAATTTTGAAAGCTTGAAACTTTAAGATTGATGAATCATGAGACTCAATATGTTGTATGTTACTATGTTACTAACTTGCGGACGTGGTTGATGAAGATTATAACTTCTAGATGATTGTTGTTATATGGTTCAATCTATGCTTTTTTATGTTTTTTATATCTAATTCATCATTTTACATGTTTTTGTTGACATATATGTATCAAAAATATAAAAAATATATATATTTTTAAAAAATCGCTCCGGGATTCGCTCCCAAACCGGGAGCTTCTGAAAATGGTCGCTCCCGCTCCCGCTTCCGCTCCTGCTCCCCGCTTCCGCTCCCGCTCCCAAGTAACATTGATTCTCAATAGTGAGCAAATATGGAACAAATATAGTAAAAAAGAAAGATGGCAAGAATAATGGTGGGAGAATGAAACAGGGTGTTTGCTGGAATCATTGAATCTCATCATTCAATTTCAGGAGTGATGTAGAAGCACATAGCATGTAGCTTCTTCGGCCACTTTCCTCTTCCCAAAATCCGCAGAGATAGCCTAAACAGGAGTCGTCATTCTTTAAGGACATGCTTATTTTATTGCTCGTCAACTCCCTACTCGTGTTTTTATAGGGTTATGATCTCCTTGCAAATGTGTAATCTGTTGCCCCCTGGACACTTTATCATAATAGTTTGCAGTCAAAGTCATTGGAGCATATATGCAGATCTAGTTGGAATTCTGCATTCTGTATGAATGGCCATTGCCAACTTCTAAAGTCTTATGTTTTGCCGCATAGGAATCACAACACTGTTGCATACAACTCTACAAAAGCCCTAAAACCTTGAGACGCACAAGGAGAAAGAGAACTTAGATGTTCATTAAGGGACCTCAGTCTCGTGCATATCCATTAGGTTGCATATTAAGTGTGCCCTTTTTCTCTACCTCGCCTCCATTAGGTTTCATTTTCGAAAATTTTGATGTGTGGTTACAGTAAACTAAGCAGTATATTTATATTGTCCCTCAGGTTCCTAATGCCACTTTATTGTTGTTGGCATTTCCCTTCATTTTGCTTTAGATTCTACTATGTTTTCCTTCAAATTTATCGTTTTACTATTACCCGCAATGAATAAGTTTGTATTGAAGGTTTAATGCGTGACAAGATCTACTTTATATAACTGGTGGGCTGTGCTGATTTTTGCTTATTTTTACCAGTCAAGAAAAATTCTCTTGCTAGCTATAAAATTCAGCCTGTGATGTATCTTAAAAAAATGATTTCCTTTGCTAATAACATTACTGAGTCTGAACATTTAAATACAAGTAGCAGGAAACTTATGGTTGGGACTGCTGAGTTGGCCTATTCCCAGCATAGTTTAAAACAATATCAGTGTCATGCTCAAATAATACTTCCGGTGATTGGAAAATGTAACAAGAGCAAATGTGTTTCTTGAACATTGTGTCAAAGAATATTTTCCTTTAACGGTCAACTATTTATGATGTCAGGATAATTACGGCAACCGGTGAAAAAATGTGTTCATCTTCAAAATGTAATTGACCTCGAGTTACATTTTGATTTAGTTGATCTTGTGCCTTTATAACTGTCAACAGGTATGGGATAGTCTGATCATTGAGACAGCCATGAAAGATTATTATGATAATGACCTTGAGGAAATGATAGCAGCGATTCAGAAAAATGTTACCGTATGTGTCCCACTCTTTCTCATTTGAAAAATGTACTTAACTGGTAGATTATTCATTTATTTTCTTGTCATAAATAGCCTTTGGAAATTTTTGCTCTTGCAATAGTAAAAACGTCGTAGTTTACACCTATAGATTGTGAATGTCATCAAGGATAAAATTTATGTCTAATTTCAAAAACAGGGCAACTGGTCTGATGAAGTACCTACCTGGGAGAATTGCAGCACGGATGTACTTGCTTGCCCCAAACCGTAAGTGTCAAAAATTTCGAAAGTGTATCTGTAATTGCTTGATTTGTAATATTACTTTTATGGTATCTGTTGACAATCCAGCCACCTTAAAGTTCTTGATGAGCTTGGTCCACTGATTCTTAGGATTGCTGCCAATATTCATTGTAAAGCAACAGTGGAACAAAGTTAACAGTTCTGAAAAACCAAAAAGCTATAATCATATTAAGCCTCTGTAAGATAGATCATATATATTTTTGCCCAAATTTATGCCTGATGGTACAGGCAGCTAGACACTCTGTCATGCGTTAGAGCTGATGTTTTTAATCACTTATGGCAAGTTCTCTGCAACAAAGGAAATAATAGGTTTTTCTTTTAGCAAACAAATGCAAGCTGTGTTGGTAAGAAAAATGAATTATGCTCCATTTGATGTGGATATGTATTTTTGATGGTGATATAGTACTATTTATAAATCCCTTGGCACACTTGGGTAAGTTAAAGATCTAATATAGGGTCATTGGTGCAAAGTTAAACATGGTCGGAAAATAATTGATCTTATCCAATGGTAAGCATATACAACCCGGCATTTACTGTTTATTGGTAGGTTAGTTATTTGTTATCTTTTTTGGGTACCAAGTGGTGCAGTCATCTGATTCCAATCACATCCCTCCAACAAGTTTGTTATAAATATAAATAATTAATAATTAGTATACTGAAAACCATATATCTAAAAACATGACCATTCATAAAAAAACAACTGTACCTCATTTCTAATTACATCATCTCATATTTCTTGTACATTGAATATTTCTTATATAAATATATTACTCGTATAATGGACATTGTTATATTTGGCCGTATATATGAACCTTGTCAGTTACATAGTTAGAAACATAAAATTTCGACTTTGAACTGACAAAGCTCAGAGATCAAACCACAAGAATACTAATGGAGGTTTTAAAACTGTGTATTCACCATAAAAAGTGAGAATGAACTGTCACTAAGCACAGAGAGAGAACTACATAAGGTTGTCTGAAAGTTACATAATAAATCAGCACACATTCACAACAAGAACAGAATTTTATCGCCAGATGCAATCTCATAGCTGCATGCACGCAATGGTCTGTGAAAACTGATATCAATGGTTTCATATATTTAGGTAATTTTTTGATCATCTGATTTTAGAATTCGTCTTGATGGTATCAGGTATGCTGATGAAAGTATCAGTCTGGCTTGCAATTGGGCTTACAAAGACGCTGATGAAGACAGTGTTTTAAAAGGTATATTCATCAATTTCACATCATGCACTTCATCGTACTTCCTCTAATTTTTTGGGCCATGAATGCCAAAGTCCCTTCTTTTGCAGATGACTATTTCTCCTCTCGATTGCCCATTGTCGAGACTCAGCTTGCAAAAGGAGGTGTAGGGTTGGCTGCAACACTCAACCGCATATTCAATTCAACAGGAAGCTATTAGCATCATTACTGTGATTTCATCATAGCAATTTGATTGCTCTATGTATCGATAAATCAAATGTCGTTGAATAAATAGGCATTGGTATGAATGATTTATCTATCACAAAAACATATTGTAAATTCGTTAATGTTTCTTTGAATTTCAAGCTGAGGTTCTTTTTTTTTAATTCCTCCCGTCTTTGTATGGGCTTTCCATAGATCCTTAAACAATCGAATGGAATTAAAATTCCTCCCGATTTTGTGTGGGATTTCCATGGTCTTTGAACCATCAACGGAATTAAAGGAACATTTCTAAGTTCCTTCAATCTTTGCCTCCCTTATATTCAATAAAATGGAATTAAAAGAATGTATATTAATATGGCATCGGCTCATGCTGTATGAGGAAAAATCGCTTAGTGTAATTATAAAAATTCTGGCATGATTTTGAGAAAATTCAATTGGAATTTTGAAAATATAGGTTATAACGGTGAAGCTTCAGGATTTTGAGTGCCCCATAGTTCTTGATGTTGCTGAATCTATTTCAGCCATAAAAAACCATTTAAACACTCTGATATGCAGATTTTTTGAAGAATTTCTCCTCACATTCAGACCATAAATTTGCAATCCCTACGGAAGTGTTGTTTTTTTAGAAAATTGTCATAGTAGTAAAAATATGCAAAGTTGAATACATTATGGAGTAGTCTAAGTGCAACATTTTGGAGTTTCCGGCCTATTTCTGACTGAATCTAGTGGAAAAATGAAGTTTCCAATCGATTTCTGACCGGAAGCTTCATTTGTGTTGTTTAAACTAGATTTTTTTTTTATTACATATATAGATTCAACACCATCAAAAACTCCTAAAACATTTCGATTATGAAAATTCACAGTGATTTTAATAAATCTTGGTCAATTATAGACAAATTAAATAAAATAAATAAATAAATAAAAAACTTTCCAAAAACATGACACTTCAACCCTACCTAATACATTAGGTTACAAATGTCATGTGTTCTTAAACCATGTTATAAGCAAACTTTTAGGTTAATAAAAGTGAAAAACAATTTGTTTTCGGCCATATGCTAATTTTCAAGTCTTATTGTATTAGGTTACAAATGTCGTGTGTTCTTAAACCGTGTTATAAGCAAACTTTTATGTTAAACAAAGCGAAAAACGATTTGTTTTCGGCCATATGCTAATTTTCAGGTCTTTATTGCCACTACTTAATAGGGCGTCACTCCAAAAGTTAATCTTGGAGGCAATATTAGTTAATCTTGGAGTCAATATTATAGGCTTCTTGAATCTTGTCTCAGTTGGATTCCATGAATTACTTATTCCAAAAAATAATACACAAAATTTGAATAACGCACTTCGTGAATTACTTAAAAAAATACAAAACTTGAATTACACTCTTTCCTTGTGAAACACAAACGGTCAGTTTGAAATTCTCTTAATTCGATTCCATGGATTACTTATAATAAAACTTGAATAACATACATTTACTTTATATGAAACGCAAACCTCTTGAATTTGAAAAGCGTACATGAATATCGAAAACCATAACTAAAATATTAATGTGTAAGTTTGGGTAATAGAAGATATGTGGTATAATTCATATTAGTAAATCTACTAGAAATTCCATCTTGGAATCATCCAATAAGCAACTTAACTATGAATATGATTTTTCAATCAGGTTGGAATCTGCAAGAAGAATTAAATTTAAGGTTTTTAGATATTTTTCATAACTTTATTGAACTTCTTTAATATATTTTAGTTAGAGTTTGGTAACTGTTGTCAAAGATTTTTATTTGTTGTAACTAAATTATACATGATGGAGTTTTTATTAATCTTGAATTTTAAAATTTTAAAAATATTGTTTCATTTTATTAACTAATATCTTATTAAGTTTATTTATAAAGAAGATTTTAAAATTATGAAAAATGTAGTTTATAAATTATAGATATTGCAGATATGGGCGATAATGGGTGGAGAGGTTTATAAATATTTTGGGTTATAAAAAAAATAAAATTAATATATGTGTGTGTGAGAGAGTGTGTGTGTTTAATAAAGAATTTTCAAAAGTTTTTATCAATATCTAATGAAATCAAAGGTGTTATTTAATATTCCATGAATGTATGTTATGGTAAGAATTGACTAAGTAGAGACTCCATAGTTCCACCATATATAGAATTTAAATTATTGTACAACTTTGATGAAATTTGAAAATTTTGTTAAATTCATATATATATATATATATACACGACAAAATTTATTATTTTATTTATCATAATAGACAATATATCCACAACGCTTTGGGGCAGCTCAATTGGTGATGGTTGTGAAAATGAAGTGTTATGTGCGAGGAGGTATGAGGTTCAAATCTCCCAAACTCACTTGTCCCTGCAAAAGCAGTTGGAATCAAACACGTGTTGTAATCGGTTCAAATCTCCCAAACTCACACGTGATGTAATCGGTTCAAATCTCCCAAACTCATTTGTCCCTGCAAAAGAAGTCACGTGTTGTAATCGGTTCAAATCTCCCAAACTCACACGTGATGTAATCGGTTCAAATCTCCCAAACTCATTTGTCCCTGCAAAAGAAGTCACGTGTTGTAATCGGTTCAAATCTCCCAAACTCACACGTGATGTAATCGGTTCAAATCTCCCAAACTCATTTGTCCCTGCAAAAGAAGTCACGTGTTGTAATCGGTTCAAATCTCCCAAACTCACACGTGATGTAATCGGTTCAAATCTCCCAAACTCATTTGTCCCTGCAAAAGAAGTCACGTGTTGTAATCGGTTCAAATCTCCCAAACTCATTTGTCCCTGCAAAAGAAGTCACGTGTTGTAATCGGTTCAAATCTCCCAAACTCAAAAGAAGTCACGTGTTGTAATCGGTTCAAATCTCCCAAGCTCACACGTGATGTAATTGGTTCAAATCTCCCAAACTCATTTGTCCCTGCAAAAGAATCTCCCAAACTCACACCACACGTGATGTAATCGGTTCAAATCTCCCAAACTCTCCCAAACTCATTTGTCCCTGCAAAAGAAGTCACGTGTTGTAATCGGTTCAAATCTCCCAAACCCAAAAGAAGTCACGTGTTGTAATCGGTTCAAATCTCCCAAACTCACACGTGATGTAATCGGTTCAAATCTCCCAAACTCATTTGTCCCTGCAAAAGAATCTCCCAAACTCACACCACACGTGATGTAATCGGTTCAAATCTCCCAAACTCATTTGTCCCTGCAAAAGAATCTTCCAAACTCACACGTGATGTAATCGGTTCAAATCTCCCAAACTCATTTGTCCCTGCAAAAGAAGTCATAACTGCAAAAGAAGTCGGAATACAAGAAAAGAAAAGAAAAATAGACAACAAATCCACAAAACTACTTGTTAACTCTTTTTGACACTATTTTTCTACTTATTTTGCCTACCATATTTTACAAGCCTGCCATATTCACTATCCTATACTCCATTACTAGCATTTGGATAAGAGATCATGCTCTAAGCTAATAGGATTAAACACAAGAAAAACTCTACGTAAAGTGTACATCATTTTTATGTTTCCATGCATTCTTTTGTAAAAACAATTTAAATCCTACAATTACAAAAACAACAGTTCTATAGCCAAATATAAGATTTTGTAGCCAATTGCTAATTTTGTAGCCAAGTCGCAAGCATGATATGGCAAGTATGAGCATGACAGGGCAAGATCGTGAGAAATATAAGATTTTGTCGCCAGTTGCTAATTTTGTAGCCAAGTCGTAGATCTATGACTAAGAGCATGACATGGCAAGATTGTGAGTTGGAAGACGTGGCAAATGATAGTCTTGAGCTTTTCCACCTATTAGATTCAAACTACCCCTTTTTAGATTAGCACAAGAGTGAAGTCAAAGGCACAATCAAAGTGGTAATAGAGTTTGGCACAGTATGCAAACCAATATGTGGATCAGGATTTTGAAGATCAAGGGTGAATGCATGAAAATGGGTTACACTTTTGGACCAAATGTGGTGATGAAATTTTAAAATTTCACTCTCTTATCTAATTAAAGTCCTCAAAATTCATATAAGCATTGTGAATTTTGATTCAGAGTAAAAATATAATTTTTGGAGAATTATGTTGTTGTTCGAATCATACTTTTTGCAAAAAAAAGTAGTGTTGTATCTGCCAATTTTCCATTAAATGAAATGCCCATCCTTGCAAATTTGTACACATCTTAAGAGGTATATGTGTGTTCACGTACCATAACTTAGTCTAAAATGTGTAATTGAAAAAAAAAAATTATATATGACCATGATCTACACAAAGAGAACTAAGTTATGCA
Source organism: Pinus tabuliformis (assembly GCA_031772625.1). Taxonomy (NCBI): domain Eukaryota; kingdom Viridiplantae; phylum Streptophyta; class Pinopsida; order Pinales; family Pinaceae; genus Pinus; species Pinus tabuliformis. The sequence continues at coordinate 1,147,715,462 of CM062807.1, forward strand.
TATTAAAAAATTAATTTTTTATGCAAAATTATATTTTTTATTATTTTCAAAATTAGCACAGTAATATTTCAATTGCATTTTGCAAAGTCATGTTCACTTAAGATTTTTCTTAACTATTTAAATAAATTCAAAATTCAAGAGTACACTTTTGAAGAGGACTTACGAAGATAGTGTTATTTTTTAAATTTTTTCGTTTTGTATATTTTATGTTATTGATTTTTTATTCATCCTGAAACTGTCTAAAAAAATCAAGCGTTATCTTTAAAAGAAATTAGATGAAAAATATCATATGAATTCGAAAATGTCAAATTCATATGCCATTGGATAGAGGATTCATTTATGAATCCAACATGATCAACTCCACCACCTAAGGACAAATTTTTCCTTATGTCTACAAGGCACAAAATGGTGTTGCAGAGAAAACTGTAGAAGGGGAGCTAAAACTATAATTTTAGGCCTTTAGCACTCGAACAAGCCCTCAAAACACTCGATCAAGCGCTTGAGATAGAATTTCAAATAGCTTGATCAAGGGTCTAATAAATTCTCAATTGAGTCAATTGAGCCCTTAACGTGGTTAAATAGAGGTTCGATCTAGCCTATACCTTGATCTAGCTTTAAGGCTCGATTGAGCCACTTTTTTTTTTTTCGTGCCTTGGTTGTATTGGTAGGAAATTTCAAAAACATGACTCGATCGAACCCATCAACGCAATCGAGCCACTAGCTTGATCGAGCTCCTAGATAACCTTGGGTTACACACAAGCTCGATTGAGGGTTTGTTTTAACACTCGATCAATCTAGCTTTAAGCTCTCAAATAACTCAATCGAGAGCTCAAAGATTGCTTGATCAAACACTTAAAATGGCTCAATCAAGTTGTTTTTCACCCAAAACACGTATTTACATGCCAAAAAATATAACTCAACTTCATTCATAAACCCTTAAACTAAATCATATACTAATATCTTGTTTGAGAAATTTGTGCATCAAAACAAGAATTTCTCATATGTGGATCGCAACCCTTACTCCTATCATCCTAAACTCTGAAAGCTTATATTTTGACAAAATTATTCTAGAGTTTCACACCAAATGATTTACTCGAGCTATATAAATACCTATATATTGGGACAATGAAAGACGCTTATTATTTTCTTTGATATTAGAGTGACGCTTATTATTTTCTTTGATATTAGAGTGATTCCATAGTTTTGAGTATTTTGAGAATTAAAAACTTATAGGGACTTCTTCAACAGAGCATGACTGACCCAAGAAGGCCCACTATGTAAGGGAAGCATTGCCTTTTTTTTTGTTAATTGTTTTTATAATTGAATGTGTAGTTTCAATTCTTTTCATTTTTTAAATGTGTATAGTTTCAGTGCTTTTTAATTATTGTTTTTGTGCAATGTGCCAACCTAAGAAAGGTTATAAGGTTATTCATATGAACCGTGTAATTGAATGTGTAATTGAATAAATAACTTTGTATTTCAATTACAAAATATTACAAAATTTTATAGGGATAGATTATTAAATGAATGACTAAATAATTCCGTAAATTTTTCAGGGCAAAACTTTATATAGAGATAGTTTAAAAATATTTAAAACTAGGGATTATTGATTTTTTTAATTGCAATTACATTTTACAGTTAAATATTTGCTTTCAATAGTCAACAATAAATAACTTACAAATAATTTCCAATAGACAAATTAAAAACCAAATCCTACCGTGCATTACATTTTACAAGTTTATCGACTCACGTTGATGAATAATATAATAGAATTCTAGTTAAAAAATTTAACCGATAATTATTATGATCATATTATAACTCACACGTATACAGTGATAAGTGTAAATTTCCTATAAAATAATATGAACATGACTTTGTGAGATAATAGCAAAGTGGACATTCCATTGAATGCACAAGTGACATGTTATCCTTTCTTGCAACAACAATCTGGAAATAATTGAGAGTTAAACCAAACATCATATGGACATTGTGTTTGAGGGTAGTGATGAGTGCTCCTCGATTAAGTTTGAGAATAGTAGTTATTATCCATACTAGTTAGTACCATTAGTATTCTAAGTATTTATTATCAAAATATTTTCATTATTGTTCCCTAACTTAGTTGAGCTAGATTATTTTTTTCCGGTTAGAATTTGACCACCAAAATGGTATGGAGCATTTTGATCGTTCTGTTAAAATTTAAGCTAACTCATCATCAAATAAATTAAAAATTAGTGAATATTATATTTTTGTGAGTGAGATTATATTTTTGAGTTAGAATTTGACAACCAAAATGGTATGGAGTATTTTGATCGTTCTGTTAAAATTTAAGCTAACCCATCATCAAGTAAATTAAAAATTAGTGAATATTATATTTTTGTGAGTGAATTTAGATGATTTTGACATAGATGCATCACTAATATATATTTGCTTTTGTTTCTTATTTTGTTATAGGTTTATTAGCTTTTGTTTCTTTATTATAAGTTAAAAATACTCTAGATTCATACATGTGTGGAGGAGCTTTTCCAAGTTTCTTATATATTCATATTATAACTGATTACATTTCATATACTATGACAAAATATTAAAATTTGTTTGTTTTAGCATTGATTGAACATCTTGTTTGAGCATATCTGAACATGTATTTAAGGCTGTCAAAATAAGTGCAAGAAATGGTTTTGACTTCTCTAATGATGGAAGATCTGAATCACCTCCAATAACCTTTCACACAGGTGGGTTTGAAGATGATTTTAATCTATTCAGTTATGTGGGGACGAACAACATTGTGTGAGGTTTGAATGAGGTTAGGCTCGAATAACATTGTGCCTGTTAGGTGATTCACTATAGTGCGAAGCTAAATATTCGAAGCCAACTCTGTGGAACCTAAAATACCACAGGGGATCATTTAAAAGCAATATGCAACGCTCCATGTCAAGTAACAGAGACGACGGAGACTAAAGGATAGTATGACTTAATGACCGCAATCAAAATTTATGTCTCCATTTCATGTATGTTGTCATCAACAAAGTTAATTGTGAGTGTGATCTAGATGAAGTTTTCAACTTCAGAGCTGTAATTTCTTTTTTTCTTTTTGTAGAAAAGGCACTCATAATTTTATTCATCATAGAATTTAAATAAAATTATATTTTGCGTATGTTGTATGCATTCCAAAATACGGTAATTTTACACATCATAGAATTTAAATAAAATTATGTTTTGCATATGTTGTATGCATTCCAAAATACGGATCATGACATTGATTTAAAAAGGAAAAAACAATCTGCGAACAAAACTTTACAATAAGATAAATATGAAATTAAGTGTGATAATTCACACTTCTCTTTTTGTCTTTCTTTCTTTGGAAGGAAAAACAATCTGCGAACAAAACTTTACAATAAGATAAATATGAACTTAAGTGTGATAATTCACACTTCTCTTTTTTTCTTTCTTTCTTTGCACTTTTTTCCAACCATCGAAGTTTGGTTTAACAAGAGCCATTGCCAATTCTCTTCCTGTTTTCATTTGAGAAGCTTCTTTTTCTGAATTTGAACTCTCACTCTTTTTGTGTCTCCACTCCCATCAACAGTAAAAAAACCATCAGATTCAGTACCCTTCTAAATAAGGGTTTTGAATCCTGATTGTGCCACAATATCCCCTTCCAATTGCTTTCCATGTTGAGCCAATGCAGTCACTTCTATTTCGACAAGTTGGCTTCTAAATAAGGGTTTTGAATCCTGATTGTGCCACAGTATCCCCTTCTAATTGATTTCCATGTTGAGCCAATGCATCCACTTCTATTTGGACAAATTGGCTCCCCATGGTTTCTTCTTCCTCCTCTGAGAGATGAGTATCTGAAAATTGTTGTCCTTTGGGCCTTTTGACCTACCTCTTTTTATTTTTTGGGTTCTTTTTAGTCTGAGTACATATGTTCCGCAAATTATTTGTTTGGAAACATATACGACATTGAAATGTTTTGTTCTCATAATTTAATTTAAATCTTGAGACCATTGTAAGTTTTTATGTTTCAATATTATGCAATCTGGTAGACCTTTGTTGAGGTCTATCTCCACACATATTTTGGTAAAAGTAAAAATATTTTTCTATGTTTTTTCAAGCATTATGATGCCAAAAGGGAAGAGAAAGGTTTTGAAGTTTCATCCATACTGGCATGGTTAAGACCACCATTTTTCTGGCATCAAACTTAGGGAACCATCGGGTGTTGAAGAGCCCAAGGCTACCCAAAACTATGGCCCTTCATTTAGAGCAAACTCCAAATCTTTCTGTGTATTGAATTGGATAATGAAAAAACTTTTGCAGCGAAAAAAAATAAAAATAAATAAATAAATAAAATTCACTATTGGGTGGAAGAGAAAACCCACTGGTGAAGAGCCTTTAATTTTGCCAAAAACCATTAAATCTGCAAATAATAGCCTTAAAATACAAAGCAGAGAAGAAGGAATTTACTTCATGAAGATTTGCTTCCATAGCTGGAACTTCTTTCGATTGTTCTACCATATAAAATTCCGAAATGTTTTGAAGTTGTTCTATTGGAATGGAAGATTTCCCTTTCACTGCATCTTTGAAGGAGAGTTTTTATTTGGTATCTTGGGTAGTGGATCCCCTGCACGCAACATTAAATTTAAGACTAAGGTTGTGTTCATTTTGATGTTGTAGTCTTGAATTTGTAAAAAATCTTGGTATGCCACTTTCTTCCTCTATTCTCTACTTCAGGATAGGAACAGAGTCTGACCTCCTTATCCAAAGAGAGTGCAGGACTTCCCTTTCATATTCTTGATAATTAAAAAAACTGAAAAAGATTTTGCTTCTTCTCTGCTTATCTAGAGAGTAGAGAACTTCCCTCTCATATTCTTAATTAAAAAAACTGAAAAGGATTCTTCTTCTTCACTACCAGAGGGACATATCGCTTGGTCGTCGAAGAGAGGGTGCAAATTTTTTTGTGGAAAAATGCCCATATGTGCACAAGAAAAGAGAGCGCCGCCAAAGCACCACCCATGGGACAGAGCACACCAAAGAAAATGGGGCATGAGGAGCAATGGATTCAAAATAAATCTTTGAGGAGCACTCCCATCGAATCGACATCAGACCAAAAAAAAAAGCCCCATCTAGACTGGAACCATTTAAAATCTTGCTCAAACTATAGACCTTGACGCTGTAGAGGAGCGGCCATTCCACCGCAGACATGTAACAAAGTCCCCTTTTGTTGTATTTAGGCTTCTGTGATCCATATCAAGTATTATGAGACAAGTATTTTGGCGTAAATCACATGATAGAGCATTTTTTGACGTGTTTCAAACCAACCAATGTGGTTCATCATCAGGACAAGTTGAGGAATCAAATCTAGCTTGCATATTAAATAGTCAGAGCAGAACATCCAATGGCTATATTTCTTGACCAGGTAACGGCTATACTGACTAACGGCTATATTGACCAACGACTAACTTTGACCGAAAAAAGTCACCTTTTGTCAATTCTCAGGTTAAAATAAAGAGCAACAGTTTCGCAACATAGTCCATCCACAAAGGAAGAAGCAGGACCCTGGCCAGTGACTGCGGTTGGGCAACATACACAGTTTTATCAAACCCTAAAACTCGCGCAATCCATATTTTCCCCTGTTCCCTTCAAATCCTCATGGAATTAGACACCCAATTTCCCATACTGGGTTCAGAATCGTCGACTAAATGGCCTTGAAATCGATCCAAGACACTCATCTCTGCGTACTCCAACTATTGTTTTCCGTTTCTCAGCGCCATCTATTGAAAGGATAATAAAACTCAGAGCTTCTTGACCTCTCTGTGGAAGGTGTGTTTAGTATTTATATGACATTTTTGGTGGCAATTTTCAACCAAAAAAATAAAAGCACCTTCTGATTTGGAAGGTGTGATCGAAAACTAAAACTAATGATTAAAAAATTAAATTATGCTCTTTGATCAACTTTCTAGTTGACCCAACTTCCTATCAATTTTTTAGTGGTTTGATTCATGCCATCGCGGAATCCCTATCTTACGAAAGGGTCAAAGTATTACATTAAATTAATTGCATGTGGTGGAAGTGAGGAAGTGTATAAAATGGTAAATTGTTAGAGAGAAAAGGTGGAAGTATGGAGTTGCGGGGGGTGCTTCTCAGCATTCCCGCACCTCCACGCTTTTTATTTTTAAGAGTCAATTCCCTTTTGATCTATCAATTTTAATTTAAAAAGCAATCCACGATTACTCAATGTTTTGGGTTGAACCAACACATATAAAAGTGACAACTAAGGTTAGGGGTTTATATGGGGTTGGGGTTTATGAATTGTTTTAGAGGAATTATTTATAAATTGAACTTGGTTATATTCTTTATTCCTTGCAGAATGATCAAATTGAGTTGAGCTCACAAAAGAAAGGAGGTATTTGTAGGGAGTGGAAATGGATAAATTGAGAAGACCCATGCCTCATTACATTGGAGTTTTAATGGAGTATTGGAAATGGTAGAATGTAAAGATATTTATCTGATTTGTCTTTTTTTATACAGATATAATTTATTTTTATTTTTATTTTTATTTATTTTTTTCTTCTTCTTCAGTTTTTCTTATTTTCACTATTTTACTAAGTAAACAAACAACATTGTTTATGTTTCTCATTTCAGTTTTCAGTAGCATCATCAATAGAGAAATTGGGGCCTAGAAGCGTTTTGATAAACCATGAGTGTGTTTCATAACCATGATTGCATGTTGGAGAAGGAAAGAGTCACTACTATGGTTTTTTCTTTCTTCCCGCACCTCCACACTTCCCCATTTTCTCTCTAATAAATAACTTCACCATTCTTATAATATAATAATGTGAAAGATAAATCTCAACGTTTGAACCCATGAACTTTGCGAATATGAATAATACAGATAACTTACAAAGAGAAAATGTGGAAGTGTGGAGGTGTGGGAGTGTAGAGAAGGTAACAAAAAGCAACTTCTCTTTAATGTTATCAGGATGGACCGAAGTAACGGAGGTTGCAACGTTATATTTCCCAAAATGTTGGTCTCAACTCGAAGAGTTATTACAGTCCTATTAGCCCCTCAGATGGTGAATTTGTAATGTAAATAGGAATTGGATACCCTATTCCAGTAACCATGCATGCAATAGTCGACACAGGCAGTGCCTTGATCTAGACACAGTGCCAACCTTTGTGATGATTATTATATTCCATAGACTGATCCAATGTGTAATCCTATGCAATCATTGACTTACAAGAATGTTTTGTACTCCAACTATTTTTGTGTGGTTGTGGGTGCATACAGATGCGATGATGGCGCAAATTGCATTTATTAATACCTGTATGCTTACAAAACGTTCAATTTGGAAATAGGAGCTCTACGAGCACGAACCCAATGATCAAATTTGAAGGGCTGGTCTTAATTTCAATTAGAAGGGCATATATTCATGTCGTCCTTCCATAATGAAAAACTTTAAAAAAATGCATTTCAACTGAAAACAATATATGATCTTTACATTTCATTTTCAATCAAATTTATTTCTATGAAATAAATTAAATTCCTAAAACTAGATGGCAGGTAGTGTTGTAGCTCAAATTGACTCAATCAATTTGAGCTTTGTCAACTTCTTTATGTGGCTTAGGCATTCTTGTAGTCCAAAGACTATTCCATCTTAAGAGTGATGGTTTTGACTTATGGGGATATTATATAGGGCTACTTTATTAGTTGTTAGATTGTTGAGGGATTTCTGTGAAAGAAGAAAGAAAAAGAACCAGTGGAATTGGTTTACTAAAAATTGTGACTGCAACATGCTTTGTTGAAGGTTGATGCCCTAAGCTTATAGGCATTGATTTTATCTGCAAGGGAACTTCCATATTTCTTGAAGATGTACAATAAGTATGAACTTCAGTTGGAAAGCTCTATATATAATACATTCTGAGTTTAACATTAGCTAGACTAATAATTTAGTGTTTTGTCATTAATTGTTTATTTCTAGTGTAGGTTGAAGAAACTATGGAGGCTCTACATCCACAATTTCAAGAGGTAGATAAATTGGTGGCTCGCAATACAAGTCGGGCACTAAAAGCTTACAAAAATACCAAGTTGGAACTCATGTAGGTAATTGTGTTTGCTTCATGTCAACAGAATAGGTCTATTGACTCAAATTCTTGTTATTAATATGAAAAGAAAATACTCATTAAGGTTTTGATAGAACGCAGTGTGTAAATAACTTGTCTATTTGGCAGCATTTTGGTGGTTCTATTAGTTACAGACACAATGAAGCAAGTGGTCGTGAAGCACTTGACATAACTTTTATAGAGATAGTGGGCGTAGAGTCTGTATTAGTTCGTTCACTGGTATGCATAAAATTGAAGCATCCGAGGAAACTTCTGATCTAATAAAATAAAAATAATTAGGAATTTTTCTTCTGCAGTTTTCTTTGGGACCAATGAAAGAACCCATGAAATAGCTTATGCTCTATATGGTGTCCTAAGATCAGTGGATGAAGTAAGATGTAGACATTATCTTGATGATATTATTATTATCTAATTGTCTTCAAAAATATTTTTTACTCATTCAATGTTGATAGAAAGCATATCCTAAGCTAGAAATCGATGGAAGCTTGTCACTAGAAAATTCTATCAAAGTGAATACGCTGAAAGGAACTCCACCACTAGAAGAATTCCACATTACTGGCTTGTTTTCATGTTGGTTAGATCAAGCTATGATAGTTGGCAACACTTAGATCCATCCCCTGAATGATGAGAGTCAATTGGAGGCTTACATGGAGCAGCCCTAGACAACACAACAAATCAGATGACAAGATAATGGATACGGAAACGATGACTACTCTAGGCCCTCATCCAACCACAAAATATTGCATTAAATCTCACATTAACATGATTCACAACTTATTAAAGTTGTTCTCGAACTGTGGGATGCCAAGGCAGTTCTCTGGTAGTTAAAAGTTCAAAATGTGTTTGGATCACCAGTTTGAGACATGGTTCAAATTTGTAATTAAAAACAAATTGTTGAAATTGAACTTGGGCCACATACTTCACCCAAAGTGCAGTCCTAACCCCTGTCGGGTGACCCACAATCTTGAGAGTTGAGAATGAACCCAAGATTTGAAACCCTTGAATTCCACTAAACTAATTTAAAATGGAAATTTTATAGATATTTGAGTATTCATGGAAGTTTCCCTGAATGAGAAAAGAAGGTTGATCATGGATAAATATGAAAAATTAATGGTTTTATTAGCAAGATGGAGGGTTCAATCAACCTCAGTAGTCAGATTGACAAGGCTTCAATCAATATACATATGATTTAACGATATCAAGAATGGGATCTGGCATGACTTTGAATTATAATGTTCAATTGGAGCAATAAAAATATGATCCTAGATGAAAGAGAGATCCCATGGGGTATTTAGAAGTGCAAAATAGTAGAGGGTTGAGTGTATGGGTACGAAAATCGTTTGTAATGACTTTGAAAATCGACGCAATAACAACACAGAGGCTGACAAGAAACCAACAAATAATCAAATATATATATTTATACATACATTACATGGAAGGACACTAGCATAAATACCTAAAAAAAATCTTGAAAATCTTGAGTTCTGTAAGCTTGTAGGAACAAATAGCAATTTATATAAAATCAGAGTCTTTTTAAACAATAGTGTCTTATGGGCGGACTTAGATTGCTGAGAAATACCTATGATCGTTGGAATTATGACTAGGTTCATGCTACAGAGAAATACCCATGTGCAAAAATGGATCCAAGCAGTGAACTTTGGTAACAAAACTTGGTAAAATCAATGTAATGATCATATTCGGCTTGGAGACAGAGCCCTTTTTAGCAATTTTCTTGTTAGATGGGATGAAAAAACTAGAGTCAGAATGTGGGTCAAAAAAGATATGGAACTAAATAAGGCATTGATTTGATTTTATGCCCAATAAAGTTTTGATAGACCCTACGTCTAAACAAAGGGTAGGGTTTTCCACAAGGAATGAAGAAGGTAGGAAACTTTTTGCAAGGAAAAATAACTCACTCGTCGATGCCACCATTATGATTGTTGGCAATGCAACAACCTCCATTACACTCTATTTATTGCTACAACAACATCCTACATACTCTATATGTTAAGTTGTCAATGATTGTAGAACGAGAACAAGGCAAGTTGCAACCAGGGCCCATGGGTCTAGGCTTCTAGCCTCCAGGGATAATAGATGTCTGAAAATTTATCAAGGGACTGAAAACCCTTCATAAGGAATTTAAATATATATATATTAACAGGTAAAAATCAAAATTTACAATTTTTTTGACACGTAATTTTAGCTTAGCACTTATCTGATGTGCTAGAGGTCTCTTGACAGGTTGTGACATGTTAAAATTTGTACACCACACAGACCTACATTCCACGGATTGACTTTGGATGGGATCATGACCAAGGCAGATGTTTTGACAATTCAACTAGTATAGTCGATCTAGGTAGTGGGCCTCTGTAACTTGTTTCCCAGATTGGATCCTCCATTGACAAAATATTCTCCTATCAATTCATTGTTTAATTACCCATATAGCCAACGATTTATTAGTTGTAATTGTTACCAGGTGAAAGTGAATGCCAGAGGCTCTAGATGATGATTGGTCTAGCTCAAGGCATATATCGACTGTTGTTTTGCTTTGGGCATTGAGATCGTGATTAATGATTTCAAACTAAAAGAACCCTATCCTTTGTGATACAAAATGTGATGGGATAATAACTTTGAATTGTAGTGGAAAACCTTAGCAGAAAATGATTCGGACAAACCTCTCCTTGGTGTTTAATGGAAGTGATAGGCTTACAGGAAAACTCACAGTCATGAGCTCTAGTTCGAAGAACCTTTTCCTTCCCATGGTCTTTATTAATGAAACAACCTCAGTCTCATCTCATAAGATTGTATTGACACTGTGTAGTGTCAACGTATCTTTACCATTGGTCTTTTATTAATGAAGCAACATCATTCTCATCCCATAAGCTTGTATTAATAATATTTAGGATCTTTGGTCAATTTTGGATTATGACACAAGAAACTATATTTGCAACCATAGCTCCAATGTTATATACTCTTTGCAAACATTAGATGAGAACATGATTTCACACTATGCATTATCTACTATAATATGGCTAACTGTACAGAATCAAAATTTGGGAGGACAACTCAAATTATCATGAAGAAAATATCATTGGTCAAGTTTCAAATTAGTCAACTTCTCTCTTGGTGGTCTGGCTCCTCCATGGACACAATTCTTATTCTGCATTCATCTCTACCTTTGCCAATGCTTGATATCAACTCCTTGCAGAAGATCTCCTTAAAGGGTTTGTAGTTGTACACTCTAAGGTCCTACTATCGATCTCTAGTGTTGACTTACTCCGTTAAGGTTCAACAATTGATTGGCCAAGGAAGTAGTGCATGTGTAAAAGAAGTCATTTGCAAGACAAAGATGTAGGGAAGAAGTGTGCAGAAGTAGGAATAACGATAGATTATGGAAATAGAGTGTTTTTTAATAACGACAAAACATGAACCCCACACTTCCTCAATCACTCCAACATATCAATAACTACTAAAAAAGATGGGGACTATGTTGCTATGCAACTCTCACTCTTGTTAGATTATCATATTTATAAGAATGTCTCCAATTGACCTGGACAAAGAATTGTGAGATATCTCTATTCAAAAATGTTTTGTTTATTCTTCATTTTGTTGATCATGTTGATTATGAGCCCATTTTTTAGGAGGGTTTTTCATTTTAGGTAAGAACAAGAATTTTATAACTCCTTTGGTATTAGAATTGATCCAAACTCTATGCTAGTTATTTAAATATAATTCTAGGTTTGCCTTTAGATTTCTATCACATTTCATATATGGAGGATATTTTGAGAATATTTTAGGTAATCTAGAAAAATTATGTACATATACTTATCTTTGTGTTAAAATTGACTTTAAATTTTTCTAATAAAATAATTTTCAAATATAAAAAATTTACTTAAACTTAAGTATTGAATCATGAGTATATGACATTTTGTCATATTTTAATTCATCTACTTGATTCTTTTCCTCGAACACAAGGTTATATTTCATAGGAAAAAATGAACCTTAAAAAAAAAAAACACTTGGACTAAATAAAAAAGAGAAAGAGAAACGATATGGAATTTATCCAGGACAAAGAATGAAAGGTATTACAAACTCATGTGCATGGATGTGCCTATATTACTTATGCAACGGATCGATAAGATTGCTAGAATACATAGACATTGAGGCAATCAGAGAAAACATAACATTCAAACATGTAAACAAACACAAGTTTAATAAGGAGTTCACCCAATGCTCCTGGGCTACGTCTCCTGGTCCAACCTTTCAGTGGTGGCCTCTCTATTATGTTTTCAAGCAGAGTTTTTACAATAGTGAGCTCGATTCGAGTCTCACTAACAGAATGAAGTCAGTAGGAATGGAGTGCACAGACTCTCCTTACTGAAACTCAACCTCTGAGGGTCACAGTAGTATGACAGGCCTATGCTGAGGAGTTTGCTTGAACCTCTCAAGCCTTCAATGGAGTACACAGACTCTCTGACTCTCTTTGGCTCTGTCTGGCTCGATGTTGCCTTCAGGTCAGCTCGGCTTTTACTCTCTGTTCTCTGTTCACTACCTGCATCTGTGTTCTGCTTCTGTCAGTTCATGGCTTTAAAGCTAGTCTGTTCTTTGACTACTCGTTTCCGCTTCCTAGCCTTCTAGTTTCTTTTCCTCTGTCTATTTGAATTCCTCTGCTCTGCGTCATCATCATTGGGTAACGCCACGCAGGGAGGTGGCCACCTGTTTGCTAACGAACTGGGTGTCAGTTTCCCTAAATCATATTCAAATGGCCGTTAAAGCTGTTTTCTTCAAGATCGCCCACAAACACGAATCGTTTGCCAACTTATCATCCACATCGGACGTCAAATCCCTGTCATCTTGCTTTTTGACCTGTCAAATCCGGTCAGTCATCGGGACGCATCTCTGTCGTTGATCTGGGCCCCCCAGATACTATAGTTGTCCTTCATATCGGGCGAACAAGTCACATGATGTTTACCTGTTCGACGCGAGTGGTTTTCTCTCTCTTCCGTCAGACATGTGTCGCTCGATGTGTGGCATCAGGCGAGATTTAGTCAAAACTGCTTACCGCCTCGAAGCCTTTTGATATCCTGCCAGTTTTGGGGAATCTCGTGCTACGGAACCGAAACAGTTACTTTTCCGAATTTTATAGCGTTTTCGGGTTCGGGCGTTTCGGGGCTTTCCTTCACTGAGGGGGATGCCCTGTGAAACGCAATTAGCACTTAGAGCATCCACCTCTGTTTCTTGATCTAGCCTCCAGTTTTGCCAATTTTGTGTCATTGCGCTTTACCATGGGCCAACGGTCTGCGTGCTCGACCGAGCGTCCTCATTGCTCCACTCTAGCCACGACTGCAATTGTTATGAGGATTCCTTCTGATAGCTTCAATATTTTCTAGGACTTGAATCTTTTAGCATAATTTGAAACAGTCATGAAAACTTAGAGAGTTTTAGGATCCAATTCAGATCAAGAAAAGGGATGAAAATCAACAAATCACAAATTTAGATATCACTTTTCAAAAATTCCCACTGCACTAGGAGACAAAGAACTTAGGTATCCATAAAATTAGTTTAACCTTATGTGTTTCCCATTGCAAACTCAAGGTGCCTGGTTTCTCCCAAAATTTTAAGAAACTTACATGAAACTTATTGTTGGGATACACGAATTTTTGTGATTTGCAAGACAGTTGGAAACAAATTACTTACATGCTCGCTTCATTCTTTCAGAGTGATTGGAAAATGTAATAATTCGGTATATTATTTTTTATCATCTTCTCAAAGCATATGGTCAACCATTTATATTGTCCAAACAAAAATGGTTGGTAGGTCTTGGGATCTATAGGCAGATATGTGTTCTAGTTATGCATTTGCTTATTTCAAAGTTTGGCCTCTTATCTTACATTTTGATGTACTTGATATTTTTCTTTTGACACTGTCAACAGGGACAGGATAGCTTTATCGAGAAACCCATACAATAATTTTATGACAATAACCTTGACCTTTTTCTTTTCAATATGAAAAAAATAGTATGCTTTCTATTAATAGAAGGATGTCTACATTAGCATGTGCATACCTTGTTATATTTTCATTCCTATAATATGTTAGAAGCTTATTACATTTATGTTCAAAAGTAATTTTAAAAACTTCCAATGTTTTTATCCATGATTTGCGTCATCTAGAAAAAGTGTTGCTATATATATCCAGTCTTGTGCCCAAGGAAACAAAATGCAACATAGTGAAAATCTAATACATAAGACTTATTCAGTCACCCACTCAACAAAATCTCAAAGTGTGTTCACAAGAAAATATGAAATGAAAATTGCACAACAGGGAACTATAAGATATCGATATTCCCTGATCTAAGTAGAGAGCCATTCTAGAACTCAGAGAAGTAGATTTCTCCCGAACTTTTATTGCAACCACCCTTATATAATGCATCTGCAACCTCATTTTTTCCCTATAAATGTGAGAAAATGTCAACATTTGGAAATTACTAGTCAATATATTAATGCTCTTCATCCAATTTATGTGCATGCGAGGTTCCAGAGAAGATTGTTTCTACATCCAGTCAGTTACCACCATGGAATCTCCAAAAATATCAATAGACTCTATTGACAACCATTTATCATAACACAATGCCCCCCATAATGTTATAATCTCTACAAGGGTATTGGTGCCCTCCCCATAATACCAACTAAAATGGAAATATGAACTTGGTCCCCACATCCACAAACATTATTGTGAGCTGCCCCATCAAGGAAACCAATAGGGAATTTTTTCCAAACTTCCACTTTTTGAAAACTCCCTAAGAAGCCTTTTTGGAAACAGGACCAATTTCATAAAAGTGAGCAACAATCTTCCCATAGGCATGATTAATGTCCATAGCAGAATCCTCAAAAATGTGTGCATTCCTACTTCTCCAAATTTCCCAGAAGATGTAAAAGGGAAGAGAGCGATATACCTTGTATATCAAGATCCAAGCACCTAAACAGTCTTCAGTAGAGTTGGAGTTCCATTAGGGAGAAATTTTAAGATATTCAAAACTCCATTCTAAATGGAAATCATGAATGGACAGTTATGAAAGAGATGGCTCACGTCTTCTGAAATTGTTACGAGATTTCAGGATTCTGGGAATCCAGGCTTTCGGGATTTCGAGCCTTTTGGCTTCCGACTTCCGTCACGGGATTCCATCCCTTAACAAATCTGGGGAATAGAAAGTTACTTATGTCACCTTCATTTGACACTCCCTTTTCACCAGCCCCCCCGGGAACCCAAATATTTTTAATATTTAATTAGAAATAGTTACAAGATTCCGAGGTTCTAGGATTTTGACTTTTATATGCCCAACTTTGACTCCCTTGATCTTTTGATCTAGGAGGCCATTTATAGAATTATTTATACCAATGGAAATCTCTTCCAGAGCAATTTTTGGTTGAGTGGTTTTGACATGGTCTTTGATCTCATCTACTACCTGAAAATTGGCTTCCAACTCTGTTATTCTTTGCACCTTAATCCTTCTGCAATATGAAAAATCAAAGGGAATAATGAGGAGGATACAACATCAAAAATTCCAATGGAGGAATCCAACGGAACTGATAAAATCAAAAAAAGTGTTGAAAGTCAAATGTATTTTTGTTATTTTTTTCTCTAAAATCCCGAGACCCGTCGGATGAGTTTTTAATGGTAGAGTATCCGACAGAATATCTTTTCCCGTCAATTATCCGATGTTTTTCCTATAACCATTGTTGTTTTTGAATATCTGATGGGATTTATTTTACCATTGGATATCTGACGCTTGATCCAATGTGAAAATGTGTTGTCCAATATCCAACAAATGGAAATTAATTGTTCCATAACGTTCAATTCCACAATCAATGACTTTTTCCGCTGATAACATCTAATATGGGATCAATTTACGTTGAATTTAACTAATTAAAATAAATATAACATTAATAATATAATATTATTAATATATATTTAATATATAGTAATATTAATTGTTGGCTTAGGTTGGGCTGACCCAAATTTGATCTTAAACTGCGCACCAACAAAACCCTCAATCACTGGCCCTTTCGGCAATGACCTGCAATCGTATTGCAGTCTCACCCGACTATGGGAGGATGCAGAACCAGGTTTCTGCAATTTTGAGGGATGAAGCAATGTGGTATTTTTATGTTCTTTTATCCTTAACATACATAAATTACCTCACATTCACGTATTACTTCGCCACATTACATTCATCACTTAAATCATACCATAAACATTCATAATTTTTTACTGTACTAAAATTAAGTGCATCTGTAACAAACTGCTATGCTACAACATGTAATAAAAAAATAAACACATGAAGACATTGATTTTACTGCGGTTCATCCCAATGTGGGACTACTTCCACAAGGGTTGTTGCTTATAATTAGGAATTTGTACAACAAACGTTCTTAGCCTACACAGTTAGTTGTAGGTAGTCTGCGCAGTCAACTGCGGACTTGGGCCTCTACGCACTCAGTTGCAGAGCCTCACCTTCTTACCCAAACCACAATTCAGAAAGATACAACCATTCAATGCATGATGTGAGGGATATAACAACACAATACCATGGTCCATTTACTATGGATTCCCCTAATACAAGCTACCATGGTCCAAAACCATTCAATATTTACAAAATTACATTCTTTTAACAAAACAGAGGGGCTTCGACCCGCTCTGAAGCCTATAGACCATGTGGTATATCTACTGCAAGGTCCAAATCGGTGCTCGCTACTCCAATGTGCGGTCTATGTTGTACTCTGTTGCATCCTTTACTTCGCACTCCACTCCTCAAAATGTAGGGTCTTCATCAAAATCTGCTCCTTCTTCATTTCTTTGATTTTCTTCTGGAGGGCCTTACTCTCATTAATCTTTGCAAGCCTGTGCAAGATCAGCAGGGTCTTTATAGATGCCCAAATCTGCTCCAGCTGTTGTTGCTTCTGCAGCATTTCCCCATGCAGTTTCTGTACGTTTAGATCTTCCTGAAGTAAAATCCAAATCTACAAACTTTCATCCAATAACTTTCTATAGTTTGCCAATGTTGTGGAGATAATGTCCATCACAATCTTTAGGTCAGTCTCCCTTTGATCTTTTTCTTCTTGTGGCGTAGCTAGTTGCGGCTTCAATTCCAACTCACTAATCTACATTTCATACTTGAACTACACGGTGGCAATTTTGTCCTTGTACTCCTTTACTATAAGGCTGAGCTTCACAACCTTGTTTTCTACAGCTTCTCCTTCTCAGACTTCAAGATCCAGGATTTCCTTGCATGTTTCTTCCACTGTCTCTTTGAGTTTCCAATGGTGCTGCGTTATTTGATCCCTTTCTTGGATCACTTGATCGAGCTTTTTGGAAAATGTGGCTCGGTCCTGTTCGACTTGTATATTCAATGGTAACTTAGAAAAACATTAAAATCTTGACAATTTTTCAACCATGCAATTAAAACCAAAGATTATGACAACAAAAAAATCTCAAGTTTTCAAAATATTTCAAGCATAACATTATGGAAAAATTTCATGACAAAAAACTTTAAAAATGAACACCCAAGAGTAATTTATTGTTTAAATTCTAAATATATAGCGATTTTAGAATCTTAGCCTAAGACAACTCGATGCATTGCAACAAAAGTTTAAAAATCAACCATCAAATTGACACGCGGTGTAGGTGAACTCGACCCGTTGTAATGAAAACTTAAAGACCAACCATAAAATTGATACATTGTGGGGGTAGACTCAATTCATTATAACGAAAATTTTAAAATCAACTATCAAATTGCTCATAATGGAATAGGGTTGCTAGATGAGCATCAACACGGACCCTGTAGAAAAAAAATAAAAATAAAAACCAAAATAAAAAATAAATGTATAGAGAAATAAAAATGAAAAATACAAAAGAAAACAAAAATTCAAATATTGAAAAAAAATAAAAACAAACGTTAAAACGTTAAAAAAAAACACCAAAAAAAATTCAAATATTGAAAAAATAATAAATAAATATAAAAGGAAAAAAATCAAATCAAATATTATAAAAAATTTAAAACAATAAAAATAATTCAAAAGACACAAAAATTCAAAAATTCAAAAAAAAAAGAGGAAGAAGCAAAACAAAAAGCAAAACATTATTGTTTTTTAAAAATAATAAGAAGAAATAAAGCATTAAAAAAAATTAAAAACATGACAAAAACTTCAACTATAAAAAATAAAGACAAAAAAATTTATAAAAATGTAAAAAATAAAATAAAATAAATTTATAAATATAAAATTTAGACAAAAAAAAAATAAAAAATAAAAATAAAAATAACAAAATAAAAATAAAAAAACAATTTTCTTTAAATACAAAAAATACATAACTAAAAAATTAAATTAAATTACAAAAAAAAACAATTAAAAAAAATGAATTAAAAAAATCAAAATAAAACACACACACACACACACATATATATATATATCCTGCCATGGACGGGGTTAGCTGTGGGCGCGGGCGAGGAGGTGGCTGCATGCAATGCGCTCCACCGCACACGCCTTCGACCAACCCCACCCAGGGGCTAGCAAGGCTGATTCTCGGAATCGGCCTGCCAGCCCTTGGGCGGTGTTGGCCGCCAACATGGGTGGGGAGACGAGCTGCATGCAGTGGCCTCCCCGTCCGCACCCGCGGACAACCCCGCCCATGGTCGGAAATTTTTTTTTTATTTTGTTTTATTAATTTTTTAATATTGTTTTTTTTCTTTTTTTTATATATTTTAACTTTTTTTTTCCAATTTTGTTTTCTTTTTTTTTTAACCATTTTTTTCCATTTATTTTTTTAATTTTATTTTTTTATTAATTTATTAATTTATTTAATTGTTTGGTTTTTATTTGATTTTTTTGTTTTTAATTTTTATTTTTTTTCCAATTTTTATTTTTTTATTTTAATTTTATAATTTTTAAGAATTTTTTTAGTTTTTTAATTTTTTTTTAAATATTTATTTTCTTTTCAATTTTTCTTTTATAATTTTGTTGTTGTTTATTATTATTATTATTATTTGGTTGTATTTTATTTTTTTTAGCTTAAAAAAAACTTCATAAATGTAGTTTTTTTGGTTTAATTTTCAAATTTTTCTTTAAATTATATGCTTTTTTGAAATACTTTCTTTTATTTATTTATTTTTTAATATTTTTATTTTTATTTTTTTTATTTTTTGTTTAATTTTTTTTATTTTTACAATATTTTTTTTTTTTTTTTTATATGGGTTATCTTTTTGTTTTTTATATATTCTTTTCTTATTTGAATTTTTTTGTCAGGCTTTTTATTTTTATTTTTTTATGTTTTATTATCAACATGAAAATCACAAACATTTAAAAAAAATATCCACACTTAATACGTTAGAAAATTTAAAGTGTAAAAAATAAGCCCTTTAAACAAAAAGGGTTGATGTTGCATCAACACTTTTCAAAATCAAGATGAAAATCACTAACATTTAAAAAAAATGTTCATTAAAAAAAAAAAAAAAAAAATTCTGAAATGTCAAAAATCAACCCTCTAAAAAAAGGGGTTGATGCTGCATCAACACTTTTCAAAATTAGCATGAAAATCACTAACATCTAAAAAAAATGTTCATACTTGATACATAAGAAAATTTAAAGTGCCAAAAATATGCTAAAAAAAGGTGTATTCTGCATCACCACTTTTTCAAAATCAGGGGATTTTTTGTTACCTCAAAAAAATGGGTACCAGGTCATTTTCTCATTTGATCGGTAACTATGTTCAAACTACTAGCGCCAAAATATTTAACTCTGCGATTCCTTCCTGCACACCTATGAGAAGTGCGTTGTAGCGATCTTCTACTTTATTCCAGAATTAGACTGTCGCCCCATGAATCTTGCCCCCAATTTGATCTAAGTCATCTTCAGTAAGGACCATGAGATCCTTCATCTTATCAACCTTCTACTTCTTCTTTTTCCTCGAGACATCTTCCACTTCTACCTTCCTCTTCTCCACGGTAGTTTTTTTTTTTCTACCTTCTCCGTCTTCTTGGCCTGCTTATCTCCCTTAGGAGGGTCTTGCTCCTTATCTTTCCCACTGGCTTCGCCATGCTGCAAAGTGCCCAACTCTTCCTCTTCGGTCTCATTGTGTCCTCCTTCCAGTGGAGTCATTCATTCTTCAGGCCATTTCTGTATTTGTGTCGCAAGATCATCTTCAGACACCATATATGGCAAGGCATGCCATTTCTTCTTTACATCCTTGCGTCCCTGTATGTATACTTTGTGGAAGTCTTCTTTGAACCTCGCCACAGACCGATACTGTCATATAAGCTCGGCAATAGTCTGGGGTGATGGTTAACTAACATGTGTAAATCCATGTGGTATAGGACGAAAAATAACATGTTTTCTTGTGCACACGATGGTTCAGTGGTAAACCACAATGAAGCATACCTCCTTGTTTCGTAGATATCTCTAGGTACTTGAGGAAAATTTGAATCCTTTGGTTCATCCAAGAACTCCTTGCATAAGTATTAAACCCAGTTATACTACACACTGCGCGATTAGCGACACCACCGACGTGAGAACTTCATTTGTGTGGCACTTCCTCATAATCGTTCCGGACAATATATGTGCTGCGAAGCGAACTACTTGGTCATTTATTGAATTTATGTCATAAACCCATTTTCCTTTAACCAACCCAAACCCGCTACAGTGTGGTCCTGATCCTTTCCTACAAATTCCTCCACAGGGTTTCATCCCTGGTATGGAAATCTTGTGATCCTCCATATCAACATACGATCTATAGGGATCTTATCTCCTATCCATAGATATCCATCGTGCACTAGCACAAGAAGCTGCCTCACACGGGCTGTGCTCCCCGTAATTCTGTTGAAGTGTAGTACATTCAACATATTAAGCAGTCCCGACTGTGCCAACTCATTTACCCATTGTTGCGGCTCTAACCTTGTCACTTCGTTGTTTGGGTAATGAACTTGCCATAGGTAATGCTCTGGTGCAAATTGAGGGTACTTCTTTTGGTCATTAAAATCATAATTTTCAAACTTGAGTTGTGTAATCTTGCCTAAAACTTCTCCTTTGAAGGGTACTGCTTCCAACAACAAAGGTGTAAACATGCCATACTTCACAACTTTTGACTCCTTGATAGGTTTGGCATTTGGCTTCCTCGATAGGATGTATGCTAGTAGCGGTGATACAAATGTTGTGCCACCTTCCTCTACATGTATCTCCTCTACTTCTTCATCATTGTCCTTGACCGACTCGGGCTTTTGTTGAGGTTTGGTGGGTTTCTTGTCTTGTTTCTTCTTGATTCTTACTTCCTTAGATGGCTTCTTTCTCAGGGATCTCCTTTTTTCTGTGGAGATGGTGCTATGGTTGGTTTTAATTGGGGTGGTTCTATTGAGGGCATCTCAGCTGATTCTACGATCATGCCAGTGGATTCCATAACTCCATATAGTCCTTTCTTTCAAAATTCCTCACAATTTCCTCCCAAGAGTGCTCAGACGACATATACAATGAGAACTCTGCAATCTCTTCGCACTATCAACACTCGAGCTCTCAATTTAGTAAAGTTCTTAATCTGGGCGAGCGGTGGCTATTTATAAGAATTATGAATTTGAACCCCATCATTATATTTTATTTTGTCCATATTATGTTCATATTTTCTCATTAATTGCATATCTATCCTTAGATTTTGCCAATATGTCCTCATAAATGCATTTCTCCACGTACTTTTCCCCTTTTAATGATCATATTTATGTTTTTCCGGTGAACTTCCACGCATTTTACATTATTGCACACATCCCATATTACGTCGCAGCTCCTACACACTTCAACACACTCGAGATTGTAGTGAAGTACTCTCCACGTCGAAGCTCTCTCTGTAGCATAGTTTATAGTCCAATACCCACTTTCAATTGTAAGAGGCACTAAGAATTTCCTCCTTTAGTTTTCAAAGTGAGGGTGTAGGGGCAGGGTTGTCCCTGTACAACGTCAACCTACTGCCATTTACTTTTCTCTGAATCAATTCTCCATTTAACTTCGCTAACTATATTGCACCTCCATCAATTATATACTTGATAACATATGGACCTAACCAATGCATTTTGAATTTTCCTAGGAACTTTACAAACTTACTATGATAGAGGAGAACAAGGTCCCCTACCTGGAACTTTTTCTTAATATGCCTATCATGCTAGGATTTCTCTCTTGCTTTTTGTACTCGCTGATGGAATCCTGCTATAAATATGTCTTCTTTCAAGGCAATCGGCTGCAACATTCTTTCCTCCATTATGTCAAAGTTTGTCATATTTGTAAAAGTTGTAATCTTTAGGCTAGGAACAATGTAGTACATGGGCATCACAACTTCTTGCCCATAAACCAACCTAAAGGGTGTCTGACCTCTCAACTTCTTACATGTAGTCCTATAAACCCATAATATTGTTGGAATAATAAGGTCCCAATCATCTCTATTTAAATTACATACCTTGGTCAGTGCATTTTCCAAAATCATATTGAATTCTTCCACAGTTCCATTGGCCTGAGCATGATAAGGAGTACTCTTTTGATGATAAACTTGAAATTCTCCAATCAATGCTTCAATAGTCTTTTTCAAGAAATGTGAACCTTGGTCATCAAGATCTTTGGACATCCAAATCTAGACGGTATATATTCAAAAATGAACTTCGCAACAGTCTCTGCGCTGCAGTCCCTAATTGGTTGTGCTTCAGCCCATCTTGTTAAATAATCGATTGTAGTAATTATATACCTTGCACCAGTCCTCTTTCCTGGTGGATTGATTGGTCCAACAAAATCGATAGCCCATTTGTTAAAAGTCTGCAATGTAACTTGTGGTACCGGTGGCATCTCATCTCTTCTTGAGGATTTTCCTGTTCTTTGGTACACCTCACAAGCTTGAAAATACTCCTTTGCATCATTGTGTAGTGTAGGCCACCACAATCCTACTCTTAAAACCTTTTGCACGGTAGCTTTTCCTGCATAATGTCCACTAGCTGCACCCTCATGAGCCTCTGTTAGAATTATTTTTCTTTTGTGTTCAGGAATTACTTCAAGGTTTTTAGGGAGATTTTCTTCACTTTCAGATTCACTTAAAAGAGGGCTATAATGAGTTTCTATAGAATTCTTTGGATCTTGGCCACAAGATCTCTTTCTAGTGTCTACTATATATCTTTTTCAACTTTGTGTTGTTCTAGTTTCTTCTTCGGATCTTCTCCCAAACATAAGTAAACTAATAATCTAACTGCATTCCTAAAACTCCCTTTTCACAAAAAATCATATTAATCCAGAGTTTCAGAGACCTCAAGTACTTACGTCGTGGTCCTTTGAAAAAGTTTTGTTTTGCTTCGCTACACGACACAATCAAGTCTACTGCGAAATCGGTAATGAATCCTCCCAAGATGTTATCAATCCAGAAATCAACAACTCTTGAGATCCTATTGTCGGTGTTCTTGAGTCACTATATCAATTCAGGAGTCCACTCCTTAAGTTCGTCTCCTTCGAAATAATATTTTCTCTCAATCAACCATGATACCCACTCATATAGCTCAACATGAAATGAACCAAAGAAGATCTCGTATTGATCTTCAAAGATATAATTCTCCAACCACCTTTCAGATGATAGATGAGGGCTTCTATTTTCTTGCTCTTGTATCCATAGGCTAGCAATCACTTTCTTTATGGTTTTTCCCTTAGTATGAAAACTGGTTTGATCCACTTTACGAGAATCTTTGTGCATAAAAATCCATTAATGTAGAGGTGTATATTGATCGCTCAACATCCTGTGATGAATAATCATTGTTGTTGAAATATTAGCAAGAAAAAGGTTCATTGATTTGTGCCTTAATCATAGGAGCCAGAACGTGTTCCTTCTTGTGCATGACTTGAGTTCCTAAAATTTAGGAGGTTCCCTATAAATTAGGATGAGTTCCTATAATTTAGGAATCAGTCCCTAAAAATTAAGACGAGTTAGGATGCAGTTAACTAATGTGCTAAAATTGAAAGTCTAGTTCTTGATTTTCTAGTGGGAGTTGATTGAGGAGAGACACAAGTGATTGAGTTTTAAGTGGTTGAATTGAAATAGGATGAGTTACATGAGCAGTTAGCTCATGCTAACTCATTCAATCACAAAATCATTCCTTAATTAGGAAACTCACTAATTTTAACCATTCGAATTACTTTTAAAAGGAGGAACGAAGGCACAAGTTTAATCATTGTTTTGGTGGGTACGAGTTGGTGAGATCGGCCAATAGGAAGCACGAGTTTGTGTGTGGAGCTTGTGAGAGAAAGAGTGTGCAAGAGAAGCTTGTGCATAGGTTAGTAAAAGGCAACAAAGATAAGCAGTTTTGCAATGGTTTCACACTTAGATCAAGCAGGAAAGACAATTGTGTCTTTCATATTGAAATAGTTGTATTTTGTAAGAGATCAATTGCTCAATTCTATCAATAAAATTCTCATCAAACATAGGGCTTTCCTAGTTGGGTTCCCAAGAAAAACTATGTATTTTTATTGTGTGACTATGCTTTTATTTATGTTCCTATTTCGCTGCATATAGTAGAGAAATAATGTGTTTATGTGAGAAGAAATTATATTTTAGATTACTCATATTAGCATATCATAATTTCGTGGATTTTCTACATGGTATCAAAGCAATGAACACAATTGACCAGAACACAAATTGCAGATTTTTGTGCCCTGGGAGCAGCCATAATCTTGACAAGTGGGTAGATAAGTGAGCCAAAGTTCAGTGGCACAAAAGGTTTTTTGATCATTAATAGTGGCAAACTATGGACTCGCAAAACATTGTGGGAAATAACAGGTCTTCAGAACAGGATCCGTAGAAGAAAGCAGGGAAGTCTTTTGGTTTAGAGGGAGTAGTTGCAGCAGTAGAGAACTTGGTAGAAGACAAATCCAGGTGGACAAGGCTCTTCCAAGAACATCTTCCTTACTAAGAGGGAGCGTTGAAAATATTAGTGAGAAAATGATTCCTTGATTTGTTCCTTAATCATATGAGCCAGAATGAGTTCCTTCTTGTGCACGACTCGAGTTCCTAATTATTAGGAGATTCCCCATAAATTAGGACAAGTTCCTATGATTTAGGCATCAACCCCTAAAAATTAGAATGAGATAGGATGCAGTTAACTGATGTGTTGAAATTGAAAGTCAAGTTCTTGATTTTCTAGTGTGAGTTGATTGAGGAAAAACACAAGTGATTGAGTTTCAAGTGGTTGACTTGAAATAGGATGAGTTGCATAAGTAGTTAACTAATGCTAAATAAATCAATCACAAAATCATTCCTTAATTAAAAAAATCACTATTTTTAACCACTCAAATTGCCTTTAAAAAGAGGAACGAAGGCACACGTTTAATCATTGTTTTGGTGAGCATGAGTTGGTGAGACCAAGCAATGGGAAGCATGAGCTTGTGTGTGGATCTTGTGAGAGAAAGAGTATGCAAGAGAATCTTGTGCACATTTTGGTAGAGGGTAGCAGAGATCAATAGTCTTGCAGTGGGTTTCAAGCTTAGATCAAGTAAGAAAGATGAGTGAAATTGAAATAATTGTATTTTGTAAGATATAATTTGCTCAATTTTTTCTGTCAATAAAATTCTCATCAAGCAGAGGGTTTTTCCAGTTGGGTTCCCTAGAAAAGTGTCTTATTGTGTGACTATGCTTTTATTTTTGTTCATATTCTGCTACATCTAATACACAAATTTTGTGTTTATATGAGAAGAAATTATATTTCAAATTGCTCATATTAGCATATCATAATTTCATGGATTTTCTATAGTTGCCCCTCACCTATACACAATTGAATTCAACTCCAGATAGAAGAATTTTGGCCTAAGAAATGCATTGCACAACAATTGATCCCACAGGACGACATCCAAAATCTGAACTTCCAGAATGATGCTCAGAGCTTACTCCAAAATTCTCTCGACCCTCTTACTAATCACATACACCAAATGACCGATACTTTGTGTCACAAAATGTTGAGCTGAAATAGAACTCAACCCTTTAGAAATATGGTGTTCAGTCATCAAACTAGCAAACCCTCAGTCTTCAAAATTGCTCTCATCCCCTGCAAAGATTATGTTAGGTCCCTATAATACTAGTGTATTCCCTCATTGTTATTGTTGTGCCCCATAAAAGCCCATTATTGTTATTGTGGTGCCCTTACATTATTATTGTTATGGCGGCTATAATTATATTGTGACCCCTTAGACTCCTATATATAGAAAGGAGGTTGTTTCATTTGAATCATCCAAGAATTGTTCATTTGTGTAATGTATAGGATGTTTCCCCCTCAAAGAGGCTGATTTTGAAGGAGTTGATCTATATTTTCTTCTATTTTGTGAGTTGGTTGCATAACATATTGGCTCTCACAACCCCCTCAAATAATAGTTTTGATCTTTGAGATGATGAGAAAATTGACCCTTCTATAATCTTCAAATATATGTAGCTCAACTTCTATGGAAATGCAAGGAACTCTATCCCTAAAATATGGTAAACTTGACTTATGGAAAGAGACAGAAATCGACATTCATCATAACATATCTTGGCCTTTTGGATAATCCAATTCCCAACAACTTAAATACCTGTAACAAATATTCTATGGTGGATATATTTCTCTTCAGAACTTTGAAAGTCAATTGAAAAATACACCCACAACCCTCAAATTTGATCTTTCAGGAATAATTTGCGATAAACCCTCAGGCTGGCAAGATGCAAAACTCTAATACTACTATAATTTCCCAAATAGATAATTTTTTAGCAATTCTGAGATATTATAAATGTTTTGTTTCTTTTAATTTTGAAAATTTACAACCACAACAATTTTCACAAATTGCAAAAATAATCGACAACCAAAAACACTACAAATTTAGAGAGAAGCAGAACAAATACTGGACACTCAACTTTATTTATATGATACAAGTCATTACAATAAAAATAGTTGAGATAGAACAAGAAAAAATGAAGCACTAGTTGAGGATTTGAATGATCCTCACTCCAATATTGTTGAAGCTCTGTGAAATTTTTGGATGAAGTCTGCTCAAGGAATGTTGGGGTTTCATTCAAAACACACAATGAAAACCCAAGAGTTTTCATCCTGGGGCTTGCTGAAGCTGGGAACTTTGTTCTTCAAACCTCTCTATGACAAATAATCAACCAAACCAAGATGTCCCAAATGATTTTCTCCTCCTCCTTTTATAGATATGATGGATCCCTCTCCAACCTTCTAGAAGCCTTTATTTTATTATTTTATTTTCCCACTCTATAAGCTTTTCTTCTTATCCTTAAGTGACTTTTATTTTATTTTAACCACTTATCCTTTTTCTCAATATACCACTTTTTCCATTCTTTTATTAATTAAAGTTGCTTTTTAATGTGGGAAAATGGTAAATTGGCCACCATCCTTACCCTGGTCACTAAAATCCACTTTCTACCATCCCATCTTATAGATATTCTTGTCTCAGTTCCAACGAGCTATTACACTAAGGTGTTTTATTAAATATTCTTCCCGAATGACACCTTAAGCGTAATTAATTAAGCGTGCTCAATAATAAATTTGTTTCACAGAAATTATCAAAAAGCAATGGAACCAAAAGTAAACTATGTGGATTGTAGAATATGTCAAGCGAACACTGTTAGATCCCATAAAACACCTCTGTGGCATCTGATGATGTAATCTCACTCTTGTGGCCTGACCATCACATACCATGGAAATCCATTCTCGTTGTACTATAGAGGAAACTACAAATGGGGACATTACACCTTATGTATTTTACTAGGAACTCATATTACCCATAAATATAATATGATTCATAATATCATATGGCTCAAAGTTTCAAATTTTCAAATATTACAATAAAAAGCATCACATAAACCAAGTCAAACTAAATATTAAAGCACGTAAAACATGATATTCAATAAAAGAACAATATTAATACTAAAATAAAATGGGAAAACAATTGTAATATGCAGCGTTGTTGATTAGTACTCGTCTCTTATGCAAAAATTAGAGAACCCTTATGGGGTGAATGTGATCATATAACTTAGTTATATTAAGTGCATGATTTAAGCACCATAACCTTGGTGGACGGGGATTCAAATCACTAATAATCTATTGGTACATGATAACATAGTTTTATGGGGTTGATTTTGGGGCAAGGAGGTTGGAAGACGACTGGTTAGAGTAAGGGTTTCAAGCTTCTGCAAGCGTTGAACTCCATGGAGGGACGCAAAGGGGGGAGCTCCACTCCCTCCTACAGTCAGGCAGTAGCCAGCCGAGGTAAGAAACCAATAAAAACTGCCAGAGGTCCTTCAGGGGAAGAGAAAAGGAACATTGAAGAGGAACAGGATTTTACCAATACAAGGGAGGACAATAAAACAAAAGAAAATGAGGAAGAAGACAAGAAACAGGAAGCAGAAAACAAAATGCAAAAGTGTCCATGTAAACCTAAGGCTGAGGTCACACCCAGTGTAGTTTTAAATGATCCTACTCTGCAAGCGCACAGAGACCACATGCGTACCTATGCTATCATTTGTAAATTCATGGGATTATGGCCCATAGAAAAGGCACTACAAGCGTGGATTAAATACCACTGGAAACTGAAAGGAGGCATAGACCTACATCTTGGGTCAAAGGGTTTCTTCACTGTGATCTTTACAAATATCAAGGACAAAGACAGGGTGTTTGAAGGAGGGCCCTACTTCTATGCAACTGCAAGCCTCTACATGTGGCCTTGGATGATGAATTTTGTCCCGGAGCGAGAGACTTTCACTTCGGTCCCGATCTGGGTAAGACTCTATTCCCTACCTCTAGATTACGAGAAAACTGAATCTTTATCTGCCATAGGAAATATATTAGGACATTTTGTCAAAGCATCCGAGGCCACCAGAAAGGGAAAATACACTTCCTTCACATGAATATGTGTGGAGATGGATCTCTCTGGAGCTCTACCGGATGAGGTCATCTTGGAAGTTTTTGACGAAGAAGGGGTGCAAACAGTAGATTATGAAATATTCCTTTCAGATGTCACAAGTTCCATGAGCATGGGCACCTATTTAGAGACTGTCCTCTTACTAAAATAGAGAACAAAAGTAAAGTTACCACAGTGAAAGACATTGAAAACTTTCACAAAGTGGGATATAGAGGAAAGGGGGACAAAAGGGGGCCAAAGAAACACCAAACAAAAGGGCAACAGGCCATTCTGAATAGGTTCCAAGTACTAGAAGAAGAGGAAGAGACAACAAAGGTAGATCAGGTAATGGAAGGCAGCGCGAGGGAGAAGGAGAAGGAAGAAAATAGTGGGCAAACACAGGATATTAATAAATAGAAAGAGACTACGCTGAGCGATGGGGAACTGGAAATGGACCAAGAAATTCCCCAGAGTGAGATGGAAATGGAGGATAATGAACTACATGATATTCTTGATAAAGAACACCTAGATCTGAAAGGGTTCTTGAAATAGGGGACCATGGGAAGGGTAGACTCACTACCTCAATAAGAGTTTAATAGAGTTCAACAACTATTCCTATGGAGAACTCAGGCTAAAGGGCTAGAAAGGCAAACAAACAATGAAAGACGTGGCAACGAAGGTGTGAAAACTATGAAAACCACACCAGGATTAGCTCCTAGAAATCCAGGAAGGAAAAGAGGCCAAAAAAAAGCAGAATGAGTTATTGATGGAATGTGGAAAGCTAATGATAGATTTAGGTAATATGAAAGATCTAACCAGCTACTCCTTTACAAATCTTTCATAATGAAGTTCACATCTTGGAATATCAGAGGTCTAGGAAGTAAAAGAAAACAAAGGATACTTAGCAATAGAATGAAACAAGAAGCTCCGGATATGATCTTTATCCAGGAAACTAAATGTTCCATTCAAAAAATAAAAGAAATACACAGTAAATGGCTCAATAAATATGAGTTTCTAGAAGTCAAAGCAGATAAAACAACAGGAGGTATACTTACTCTTTGGAACCCCCAAAAGATTGGCATAATAGATGCTGAGGCATCTAGGAATTATTTATCAGTGGTTATTCAGCCTGTGGGAGACAAGGAGATTTATTTAATTACAAACGTTTATGGCCCCCAAATACCGGATGATAAAGTCAGGCTTCTAGATTCTCTTGTGTAACTAAGAGATGGACACGCAGGAGTACCATGGATTATGGGTGGGGACTTCAACATGATCAAATCATTGTTGGAGAAAAAAAGTGGGACTAGAACTTTAAGCAAAAACTCTATAGCATTTCAGAATTTTATAGACAACATGAAGCTAGTTGACACTGATATGAGTAATGGCCTCTTTACATGGAACCATAAGAGAGGAGGAGAGTCTCAAGTAGCCTCAAAGTTAGACAGATTCATAATCTCAGAGGACCTTATGCTCACAGACAGGGAAATGACAGTGAGAATTCTCCCCTTTGGAGGCTCGGACCCTTGGCCTGTACAACTTGAGGTTCAAGGCATTGGCACCCCTAAGAACAAACCTTTTACATTTGAGAATCTCTGGCTCACCCACCCAGATTTTATCAGCAACATTGCAAAAAGGTGGACGAAATATCTACATATTCAGGGTACGAGAATGTTTCTTCTACACAAAAGACGGAAACACATCAAGCTCAGACTCAAAGATTGGAACAAGAATGAATTTGGTAATATTTTTGAAGCGAAAAAAGTTGTTGAAGGTAAAATGCAGGAACTCAATCAAGCTGTTATCACGGATGGCTTTGATAGAGTTAGAAATGATCAAGTCACCAAGCATCATAAAGACTGGGAGAACTTATGTAAACAAAAGGAGATATTTTGGAGACAAAAATCGAGATTTCAATGGCTAAAAGAAGGGGATAGAAACACTAGGTTTTTCCACATATACACCATGGCGAACAGGTCTCATAACAGGATCTCATCAATCAAGGACTCCGGAGGTCAACTACTCAATACCCATGAAGATATAGAAGCTATGTTGGTTCAACACTTTCGAAGTATCGCAGAGGAGACCATCTTAGACAGAGCTCATTATATCAGGGACTTAACAAAGCACATACCTAAGCTAGTAACAAGAGAGGATAATTTCAATCTCAATAGGCCGATGACTGAAGAGGAGGTTAGTGAGGTCATCAAAGAAATGCAGAACAGTAAAGCACCAAGCCCTGATGGTTTCAATGTTGATTTTTGTAAAGCTTGCTGGAACATTGTCAAGCAAGACATTCTGAATGTTGTGGAGGACTCCCAAATGAATAGAACCATTTTGAAGGTGCTTAGTACATCCTTCATCTCTTTGATCCCCAAACAGGACATTGCTCAGACTCCAGACAGATTTAGACCCATAACTTTGTGCAATGTGGTGTACAAGATAGTATCCAAAGTTATTGCCAACAGATTCAAACCCCTTCTTCCTACTCTAGTTTCTGTGGAGCAAACAAGATATGTGGAGGGTAGACAAATTCTCAATAACATCATTCAAGTGCATGAGGTGGTTCATTCATTGTTAAGCAATAGGAAGGCGGGAATGATTATGCAATTAGACCTAGCCAAAGCTTATGACAAGTTGAATTGGACCTATATCAGGAAGGTCCTTCTAGCCTTTGGATTTGACCATAACGGGGTAAGATGGGTTATGGCCCTGGTGACTTCATCTAGCTTTTCAATTCTAGTTAATGGTTCTCCATCCAAGACTTTTACTCCTACAAGAGGTCTCAGGCAGGGAAATCTGCTCTCCCCCTTTCTCTTTATCCTCATGATGGAAGGACTTGGTCGAACAATCAAGCATGCTAAAGAAGTGGGTAACATCAAGGGTCTCCAACTCTCCGAGACTGGACAGGCTTTGACCCATCAACAATTTGTTGATGACACCATGTTGCAGGGCATCCCCATGGTCAAAGAAGCGCTAGCTTATAAACAAATCCTGAGTGACTTTGCCATGGCTACGGGTATAGAGGTAAATCTCTCCAAATCTAAGATTTTCTTCTTTAACACTAATATTGCTATTCAGAGGAATATCTCCAGAATTTTGGGCTTCCAAAGAGATATCCTTCCTTCCAAATACTTGGGATTTCCTCTAACTGATAAACCTTTGCACAAGACTATTTGGGAGAGTGTGATTAACAAGATGCAGGACAAAACCCAGAAATGGACTATCAGATCTTTGAACTTGGCAGGCCAGCTAGTGCTTACAAAAGTTGTACTTCAATCAATCCCCATCTTCATGCTTTTAGCCCTTCCAGCTCCAAAAGGAGTTTTGCAACAATTTAGAATCATTCAAAGAGACTTTATTTGGGGTAAGGGGGAGGAGAGAAAGAAATGGGCCTTAGTAGCCTAGGATAATATTTGCAAACCTAAAAACCACGGAGGTCTTGGACTGGATGATCCGGAAGTGCGAAGCAAAGTTTTTAGGGGCAAAATTATGGTGGCAATAGGTAAAAGATCCAAAGGCTCAGTGGGCTCGTATTTGGAAAGGAAAATACGCCAACAATTGGCAAGACAGTGATCACATAAGGATTACTGACATCATAAAAGGCTCCTACATCTAGAATAAAGCCTGGGAGAATAGAGGCTTAGTGCAAAAACATAGCTACTGGGAAATCAGAGAAGGAGATTTTGCTTTGTTTTGGGAGGATAAATGGCAACAAGAACCTACACTGATAAGAGAGGACTTTGTGGACCTCAAGAATGAAACTGATAACAAAGGGTTACTTAGGGTAAAAGATTTTTGGGACCAAACCAACAGTGAAGGAAAATGGCGAACCTGGAAGAATATGGGATACAGGGATGACATCCCCTTGAAAGTAAAAGTCGATGCACTTCTAACAATGTTGGACCAAAGGAAAATTTTGGTATCAGAGGGGCATGACCAACTTATATGTGGCAACAATAATGAAGGTACCTTCAATCTTAAGGAGGCAAAGAGCATAATCCTGGAGCTTGATTCTAATGAACCAGACAGGGTTTGGCAGAAACTATGGAGGCATCAAGGATGGATGAAAATCAAACTTTTCATGTGGCTGGTACATCATAAGAAAATTCTGACATGGGAAAACATTCGGAAGAGGGGTGTTTTGGGACCATCTAGATGCCAGATTTGTGAGTCTCGAGAGGAAAGGATGGAGCACCTACTCAATAACTGCATTTTCACCTCCAGGTTGTGGGATTCTTTTGCCACAATTTTCAGACAGATAGACAGGGACAAAGGAAGCATTATCAATACCCTTAATAACTGGAGAGGAAACTTCTCTGATTATGAAATTCTTCGAACAACTTGGGCTTTAACTCCAAGCTTCATAATATGGAATGTATGGAAAGAAAGGAACTACAAAATCTTCAAAAATGAAAAAATTTCCTCCCAAAGCATTATGGCGCAAATCTTAAGACAGCTTAAGGAGACAGTGGGAACTTTAGTGCGAACTTTCCCAAAAATCCACCTTCAGAAGCTGAAATGCAAATACTTCTTCAGTTGGGTATGCAGGGGCTTATACCAGAGGGCATGGACAGGAAGGTGAAGAAATTGGTCAATAAGCCAGATTGTTGGCATCCTCCCCCTCAGGGCTTTTTGAAATGCAACATTGATGGGCCCTCAAAAGGCAACCCGGGTATTGCTGGTTATGGAGGGGTGTTAAAGGATGAAAATGGTTGCATCCTTTTTATTTTTCATTGCCATTTGGGAAGAGCTACAAACAATATGGCGGAACTAATGGCACTAGAGCAATGTTTAGAAATCCTGAAGTAGGACAATCTTCAGAATATAATAATTGAAGTTGATTCTGAGTTAATTATCAACTCAGTCATGAGAATCTGTTGTGGTATGAAGCCGGAAAGGGTCTCAAGACACTGGAGGTTGCTTCATGTCTTCCAAAGGATACAGTTTAACCTTCTGTGCTTGCGAACTATGAGTTTCACTCATGTGCGAAGGACGACAAATAAATTGGCGGACATTCTGGCTAATCAAGGGGTGCTCTGCACCAAAAGCAGTGTCAAGTTGAGATGGCAAGAGATGCCTCAGGATAGATTGAGGGAGCATTGTCTCAATCAGGCGGACAAGGAAAAAACGTTATATTGAAACAGAGTTGGGCAACAGTCGCAGAGACGGGGTCTAGTTGATTCAGATTCAATATGAAGTGGTATTTCAGAAGTGAGGTTACAATCGAGATGCAAGTCTTTGTCTGCTTCCTCAACCAAGGTAAGCGCAAACATGGGAGTCTCAGGTGGAAGTTGTTCAATAGACAACGGTTCTCGGATGATTGGACAGAGAACATCAAGAATGGTAAGAATATTTTCATATTCCTTTGGTTCAAGCACCAGAGGAGTAGGGGCAGTGCGATGGACCAGAGTCTCGGCTTTCTCAATAGACTCAAAACCCCCTGCATTACTTCCTGTGGTGTCAATACCGCCCTCGGGGTGGTTTTCGATATATCGCATGCCCTTAAAGCAGGGAGCGGTTTCTTGGAGTTGAACGCGATTCCACTCACCACGCAACACGTGGCCAAGGTTGGGGAGAGAATACCACCCTCAACGCGTAGTAATACTCAAAGCTTTTTTATCATGCGATATGATCCTCTGCCATTAAATCAGGCAAGGAAAATCAACGGTCAGGGAACAACGTGCATGTTGGTGGGTCCAGGTCTTGAAGCGTGTATAGCTTCACAGTGGGTCACTAGGGGTTCGGGATGGCCACTCATGCATTGTTTATTTCGGATTTGAGTTATTTCGGGTCTGTTGTTTGGGTCTTTAGGACCTAGTTGGCGGGTTTAATATTTTGGTGAGGTTTATACCTAGGGCTAAAAGGTTTAGCCTGTGGTTGTTTGTATTTTATGTAATTTTATCCTTTGGACATTTTGAAAAAGAAGGCATGACTTTGGAATTAACAAAAAAAAGATAACATAATTTTACAAAAAAAATGGTGGACAATAATTAAATAATTAAACTATCAAACAATATTATGATTAACAAAATATATTAATGGAAAAATATGGAAAACAAAATTATTAGGAAAAAAAGAAAAACAAAACAAAACAATAAAAAAAAAACAAAAAACAAAACAATAAAAAAAAACAAAAAACAAAAATATTGTTATCAAAAGAAAGCAAGCAAAGAATGATTATAGCTTAATAAATATTTATTATTAAAAATATAGTAGTTTTTAAATGAGACATTTTATAAAGTTTTATGGTTTGTTTTTCAATCTAATTTGTCTAGAATCTCGCAAGTTTGACAAGTAAATTCTTCACAATCTAAGGGCTCCAAGAATTTTTTAGGGTGACAAATCCATATATGCAGTGAAAAAAACCGTTTAAACAACACAAATAAGCATACGCCAAAAATTTCAAAAAGTCACATTTAAAAGCTACTCCTTTATAAGTATGATAATGAAAAGAAAAAAAATATTAATTATGGAAAAATCCATATATTTATATTTTTTTGGATAATTAATTTATGAGAACATTTGGCTATTAAATTGTTACTAAAATAAACAAATGAAAATTTTATATATTTAATTTTTTTTAATTAATTTATAAGACTTGATAATTAAATTTTATTTATTTATTTTTAAACAATTTTTAATTATGACAAATTAATTTTAAACCACATAAAATTACCCCTCCACAAATCATAACAATTTAAAATTCCAAAATTAATATTTAATTTAAAAAAATAGTAAATAATTTTTTAAAATTTACGACCCAAATTAATTATAATACTGTGACTTTGTAAAAATGCTTTCTCATTTACCTTCAACTATCATTAAAAGAAACAAAACACTGAAATAAAAATCAATGTTATAAAATCATTGATTTTTTTCGGCCATGTCTTGAAAAATTGCGAATTTAGGAGGTTTTTTTCGTTGAACAATCACGATTTTTTCCTTTTTTTAACGGATTTTTCTTAATTTTTCTGTTTTTGAAAAAATAACATATTTTATATTTTTCAATATACGCTGCATTTTACCGTTTTTTAACCAATATTCCAAAAAAAAAAAAAAAAAAAAAAAATTGTTTTCTGGACTCTTCCCCA
Source organism: Pinus tabuliformis (assembly GCA_031772625.1). Taxonomy (NCBI): domain Eukaryota; kingdom Viridiplantae; phylum Streptophyta; class Pinopsida; order Pinales; family Pinaceae; genus Pinus; species Pinus tabuliformis. The sequence continues at coordinate 1,147,751,607 of CM062807.1, forward strand.
TTTTTTCGACCAATACCAAATTTTTAATCGATACCAATAGTTTCAGCACTGACAAAAATCAGTTCACTTTTATTTTTCCCAACACTGATACCAATGGTTTCAACACTGATAAAAATCAGTTCACTTTTTTTTCCCAACACTGATCAAAATCAGCTCACTTGTAGTTTGAACAAGACCTCATAAGTTAGCTATTTCTCCATGTTGCTGTCATCAAATTCGAATCCATACCCCAACACACACAATTACACCAGTGTGAATGTGAAACAAAATCGGCCGTTTCCAATGTCTTAAGTCAAAAGCAACTTTGAAAATTTTGAAAAGTGAGATTTGAATGGACAAGCATTTAAACCAAACCAGTACAGAAAGAATGATGCAGAAAGTGAAAGTGAGCTTACAAGTATCTGCATTGTGAATCCTTTCATCCTAATTGGTTTGATTATAATACGGTGTTACTATCAACTTATGATAAGGAGTACTCTTTTGATCATAAATTTGAAATTCCCTATTCAATGCTTTAACAGTCTTGTTCAAGAAATGTGAACCTTTGTCATCAAGGTCTTTGGACATCCAAATCTAGACGGTATATATTCAAAAATGAACTTCCCAGTAGTCTTTGCACTACATTCCCTAACTAGTTGTGCTTCGGCCCATCTTGTTAAATAATCAATTGCAGTGATTATATACCTCATCGCAGTCCTCTTTCCTGCTGGATTGATTGGTCCAACAAAATCAATAGCCCATTTGTTAAAAGTTTGCAATGTAACTTGTGGTACCTGTGGCATCTCATCTCTTCTTAAGGTTTTCCCTGTTCTCTGGCACACAGCACAAACTTGACAATACTCCTTTGCATCATTGTGTAGTGTAGGGCACCACAATCCTGCTCTTAAAACCTTCTGCGCAATAGACTTTCTTGTATAATATCCACCAGCTGCACCTTCATGAGCCTCTATTAGAATTATTTTTAATTTTGTGTTCAGGAATTACTTCAGGGTTTTTAGGGAGGTTTTCTTCACTTTCAGATTCACTTAAAAGAGAGCTATAGTGAGTTTCTATAAAAGTCTTTGGATCTTGGATCTTGGCCACAAGATCTCTTTCTAGTGTCTATTCTATATTTTTTTCCACTTTGCATTGTTCTAGTTTCTTCTTCGAATCTTCTCCCAGACATAAGTAAACTAATAATCTCACTGCATTCCTAAAACTCCCTTTTCACACAAAATCATATTAATCCAGAGTTTCAGAGATCTCAAGTACTTACATCGTGGTCCTTTGAAAAATTGTTGTTTTGCTTCATTATAGGACACAGTCGAGTCTACTGCAAACTCAGTAATGAATCCTCCCAAGGTGCTATCAATCTAGAAATCGACAACTCTTGAGATCCTATTATCAATGTTCTTGAGTCATTATATTAATTCAGGAGTCCACTCGTTAGATTCGTCTCTTTCGAAACAATATTTTCTCTCAGTCAACCATGATACCCACTCGTACAACTCAACATGAAATGAACCAAAGAAGATCTCGTATTGATCTTCTAATATATAATTCTCCAACCACCTTTCAGATCACAGATGAGGGCTTCTATTTTCTTGCTCTCGCATCCATAGGCTAGCAATCACTTTCTTTATGGTTTTTCCCTTAGTATCAAAACCGGTTTGATCCATTTTACGAGAATCTTTGTGCATAGAAATCCATTAAATGCAGAGGCGTATATTGCTTGCTCAACATCCTGTAATGAATGATCATTGTTGTTGAAAATATTAGCAAGAAAAAGGTTCATTGATTTGTGCCTTAATCATAGGAGCCAGAACGTGTTCCTTCTTGTGCATGACTTGAGTTCCTAAAAATTAGGATATTCCCTATAAATTAGGATGAGTTCCTATAATTTAGGAATCACTCCCTAAAAATTAAGACGAGTTAGGATGCAGTTAACAAATGAGCTAAAATTGAAAGTCTAGTTCTTGATTTTATAGTGTGAGTTGATTGAGGAAAAACACAAGTGATTGAGTTTTAAGTGGTTGAATCGAAATAGGATGAGTTAACTCGTGCTAACTCATTCAATCACAAAATCATTCCTTAATTAGGAAACTCACTAATTTTAACCATTTAAATTACTTTTAAAAGGAGGAATGAAGGCACAAGTTTAATCAGTGTTTTGGTGAGCACGAGTTGGTGAGACCGAGCAATAGGAAGCACGAGTTTGTGCGTGGAGCTTGTGAGAGAAAGAGTGTGCAAGAGAAGCTTGTGCACATGTTGGTAAAAGGCAACAAAGATAAGCAATTTTGCAAGGGTTTCAAACTTAGATCAAGCGGGAAAGACAACTGTGTCTTTTAGATTGAAATAGTTGTATTTTGTAAGAGATCAATTGCTCAATTTTTTCTATCAATAAAATTCACATCAAACATAGGGCTTTCCCAATTGGTTCTGTAGAAAAGCAATGTGTTTTTATTGTGTGACTATGCTTTTATTTATGTTCCTAGTTTGCTGCATCTAGTAGAGAAATTATATGTTTATGTGAGAAGAAATTATATTTTAGATTTCTCATATTAGCATATCATAATTTTGTGTATTTTCTACATGGTATCAAAGCAATGAAAAAAATTGACCAGAACACAAATTGCAGATTTTTGTGCCCTAGGAGCAGCCAGAATCTTGACAAGTGGGCAAATAATTGAGCCAAAGTTCAGTGGCACAGAAGTTGTTGTGATCATTGATAGTGGTAGATTATGGACTCACAAAACATCGTGGGAAATAACAAGTCTTCAGAACAGGTTCCACAGAAGAAAGCAAGGAAGTCTTTTGGTTTAGAGGGAGTAGTTGTAGTAGTAGAGAACTTGGTAGAAGACAAATCCAGGTGGACGGGGCTCTTCGAGGAACATCTTCCTTACTAAGAGGAAGCATTGAAAATATTAGCGAGAAAAAGATTCCTTGATTTGTGCCTTAAACATATGATAGAAGACAAATCCAGGTGGACGGGGCTCTTCCGGGAACATCTTCCTTACTAAGAGGAAGCGTTGAAAATATTAGCGAGAAAAGGATTCCTTGATTTGTGCCTTAAACATATGAGCCAGAATGACTTCCTTCTTGTGCATGACTCGAGTTCCTAAAAATTAGGAGATTCCCTATAAATTAGGACAAGTTCCTATAATTTAGGAATCGACCCCTAAAAATTAGGATGAGATAGGATGCAGTTAACTGATGTGTTGAAATTGAAAATCGAGTTCATGATTTTCTAGCGTGAGTTGATTGAGGAAAAACACAAGTGATTGAGTTTCAAGTGGTTGACTTGAAATATGATGAGTTGCATGAGTAGTTAACTAATGCTAAATAAAACAATCACAAAATCATTCCTTAATTAGAAAACTCACTAATTTTAACCACTCAAATTACCTTTAAAAAGAGGAACGAAGGCACATGTTTAATCATTGTTTTGGTGTGCATGAGTTGGTGAGACCAAACAATAGGCAGCATGAACTTGTGCATGGAGCTTGTGAGAGAAAGAGGATGCAAGAGAAGCTTGTGCACATTTTGGTAGAGGGTAGCAAGGATCAATAGTCTTGCAAGGGTTTCAAGCTTAGATCAAGCAAGAAAGACAAGTGAAATTGAAATAATTGTATTTTGTAAGATATATTTTGCTCAATTTTTTATGTCAATAAAATTCTCATCAAGCAGAGGGTTTTCCCAGTCAGGTTCCCTAGAAAAAAATTGTGTTTTTATTGTGTGACTATGTTTTTATTTTTGTTCATATTTTGCTACATCTAATAGACAAATTTTGTGTTTATGTGAGAATAAATTATATTTCAAATTGCTCATATTATCATATCATAATTTCATGGATTTTCTATAGTTGCCCCTCACTTATACATGACTGAATTCAGCTCCAGATAGAATAATTTTGGCCTAAAAAATGTGTTGCACAACAATTGATCCCACGAGACAACATCCAAAATCTGAACTTCCATAATGATGCTCAGAGCTTACTCCAAAATGCTCTCAACCCTCTTACTAATCACATACACCAAATGACTGAAACTCTGTGTCACAGAATGTTGAGCTGAAATAGAACTCAACCCTTTAGAAATATGGTGCTCAGTCATCAAACTAGCAAACCCTCAGGCTTCAGAATTTCTCTCATCCCCTACAAATGTGCTAGGTCCCTATAATACTAGTGTATTCCCTCATTGTTATTAGTGTAGCCTCATTATTGGTATTGTTGTGCCCCATAGAAGCCCACTATTCCCTCATTGTTATTAGTGTAGCCCCCTTATTGTTATTGTTGTGCCCCATAAAAACCCACTATTGTTATTATGGTGCCCTTACATTATTATTGTTATGCCGATTTTGATTATATCGTGACCCCTTAGACTCCTATATATAGAAAGGAGGTTGTGTCATTTGAATCATACAAGAATTGTAAATTTGCGTAATGTAAAGGAGGTTTCCCCCACGAAGAGGTTGATTTTGAAGGCGTTAATCTATCTTTTCTTCTATTTTGTGAGTTGATTACATAACATAGTGGCTCTCGCAACCCCCTTTAATAATAGTTTTGATCTTTGAGATGATGAGAAAATTGACCCTTCTATAATCTTTAAATATATGTAGCTCGACTTCTGTGGAAATGAAAGGAACTCTATCCCTAAAATATGCTAAACTTGACTTATGGAAAGAGACAGAAATCGACATTCATCATAACATATCTCGGCCTTTTGGATAATCCAATTTCCAACAACTTAAATACCTGTAACAAATATTCTCTGGTGAATATATCTCTCTTCAGAACTTTGAAAATCAATTGAAAAATACACCCGCAACCCTCAAATTTGGTCTTTCGCGAATAATTTGTGATAAACCCTAAGGTTGGCAAGATGCAAAACTCTGATACTACTGTAATATCCCAAATAGATAAAAAAATTTAGCAATTTTGAGATATTATAAAATGTTTTGTTTCTTTTAATTTTGAAAATATACAACCATGACAATTTTCACGAATTGCAAAAATAATCGGCAACCAGAAACACTACAAATTTAGAGAGAAGCGGAAAAAACACTGGACACTCAACTTTATTTATATGATATAAGTCATTGCAATAAAAACAGTTGAGATAGAGACACGAAGAAATGAAGCACTAGTTATTGTTGAATCTCTGTGAAACTTTTGGATGAAGTCTCCTCAAGGAGTGTTGGGGTTTCGTCCAAAACACACAATGAAAACCCAAGAGTTTTCATCCTGGGGTGGGGCTCGCTGAAGCTGGGAACTTTGTTCTTCAAACCTCTCTATGGCAAATAATCAACCAAACCAAGATGTCCCAAATGATTTGCTCCTCCTCCTCTTATAGATATGATGGATCCCTCTCCAACCTTCTAGAAGCCTTTATTTTATTATTTTATTTTCCCGCTCTATAAGATTTTCTTCTTATCCTTAAGTGACTTTTATTTTATTTTAGCCACTTAGCCTTTTTCTCCATATACCACTTTTTCCCTTCTTTTATTAATTAAAGAAACTAATTAAAGTCACTTTTTAATGTGGGAAAATGGTAAATTGGCCACCATCCTTACTCTGGTCACCGAAATCCACTTTGTACCATCCCATCTTATAAATATTCTTGTCTCAGTTCCAACGAGCTATTACACTAAGGTGTTTTATCAAATATTCTTCCTAGAATGACACCTTAAGCGTAATTAATTACGCAGGCTCTCAATAATAACTTTGTTTTACGGAAATTATCAAAATGCAGTGGAACCAAAAGTAAATTATGTGGATGATAGAATATGCCAAGCGAACATTGTTGGATCCCATAAAACTCCTCTGGGGCATCTGATGATGTAATCTCACTCTTGTGGGCTGACCATCACATGCTGTGGAAATCCATCCTCGTTGTACTATAGAGGAAACTAAAAATGGGGACATTACACCTTATGTATTTTACTAGGAACTCATAGTACCCATCAATATAATATGATTCATAATATCATATGGCTCAAAGTTTCAAATTTTCAAATATTACAATAAAAAACATCACATAAACCAAGTCGGACTAAATATTAAAACACCTAAAACATGATATTCACTCAAAGAACAATATTAATACTAAAATAAAATGGGAAAACAATTGTAATATGCAACTTTGTTGCTTAGTACCTGTCTCTTATGCAAAAAGTAGACAACCCTTATGGAGTGAATGTGATCATATAACTTAGTTGTATTAAATGCATGATTTAAGCACAACAACCTTGGTGGAGGGGGAATCAAATTATTAATAATCTATTGGTACATGATAACATAGTTTTATGAAAAAATGGTGGGCAATAATTAAATAATTAAACTATCAAAAAATATTATGATTAACAAAATATATTAATGCAAAATTATGGAAAACAAAATTATATATATTAAAAAAACAAAAAAACAAAAAACCATTGTTATGAAAAAGAAAGCAAGCAAAGAATGATTATAGCTTAATAAATATTTATTATTAAAAATAGAGTAGTTTTTAAATGAGACATTTTATAAAGTTTTCTGGTTTGTTTTTCAATCTAATTTGTCTAGAATCCCGCAAGTTTGACAAGTAAATTCTTCACAATCCAAGGGCCCCAAGGATTTTTGAGGGTGACGAACCCATATATGCAGTCAAAAAAACAGTTTGAACAACACAAATGAGCATAAGCCGAAAATTCCAAAAAGTAGCATTTAAAAACTAGAAAATATATATATATATATATATAAATTATGGAAAAATCAATATATTTATATTTTTTTGGATAATTAATTTATGAGGACACTGTTACTAAAAAAAATGAAAAATCCATATATTTAATTTTTTTTAATTAATTTATAAAAAACCTGATAATTAGTTTTTTTATTTTTTTTTTACAATTTCTAATTATGACAAATGAATTTTAAAACACATAAAATAAGTCTTCCACAAATCATAACAATTTGAAATTCAAAATTAATATTTAATTTAAAAAAATAGTAAATAGCTTTTTAAAATTTAAAACCCAAATTAATTACAATACTCTGACTTTGTAAAAATGCTTTCTCATTTACCTTCAACTATCATTAAAAAAACAAAACACTAAAATAAAAATCAATGTGGATAAAATCACTGATTTTTTTCGGCAACGTCTTGAAAAATTGCGAATTTACGATTTTTTTTGCTAAACAATCACGATTTTTTCTAAATTTTTTACGGATTTTTCTTGATTTTTCTGTTTTTGAAAAAATGAATATATTTTATATTTTTTAATATAGGCTGCACTTTACCGTTTTTTCACCAATATTACCCCCAAAAAAATTGTTTTCTGGACTCTCCCCATTTTTTTCGACCAATACCAAATTTTTAATCAATACCAATAGTTTCAGCACTGATAAAAATCAGTTCACTTTTATTTTCCCAACACTGATACCAATAGTTTCAACACTGATAAAAATCAGTTCACATTTATTTTTCCCAACACTGATAAAAATCAGCTCACTTGTAGTCTGAACAAGACCTCATAAGTTAGCTATTTCTCCGTGTTGCTGTCATCAAATTCGAATCCATACCCCAACACACACGATTACACCAGTGTGAATGTCAAACAAAATCGGCCGTTTCCAATGTCTTAAGTCAAAAGCAACTTTGAAAATTTTGAAAAGTGAGATTTGAATGGACAAGCATTTAAACCAAACCAGTACATAAAGAATGATGCAGAAACTGAAAGTGGGCTTCCAAGTATCTGCATTGTGAATCCTTTCATCCTAATTGGTTGGATTATAATATGGTGTTACTATCAACTTTGCAGGAGCCTAGTTTAGAGTGAAGAAAAATGTTCCCAATTTTTTGAGACGTTCCCGCCGCTTTTGCGGGAACAGAGCATCCATTATATTCTATTCGATTATTCTCTTCTCAAATTACAGAGGCTACGGGCATTCGAAGTAATCTCCACGGGCCAGGGTCTCTCTGCTTCGGCGTCTGAACTACTCGTAACATTTGCATACTGCCATTTGTTACTGAAACACGAAAAAAGAAATGAGGAATTACGGTCGTAATTTGAGCTCTGTGTTGCTTGCAAGCGTGATGATTTATTTGGGCATGGTCCCTGCTTCGGAGTCTTGGGGAATAGAAGGGCATTATGCGACTTGCAAGATAGCTCAGGTGAGGTTTTCCTCACATTGCTTGTTGCTGCAGATTGACTAGAGGATAATATCGCTGAAGAATTAGAGTAATTTTTCGCTTGTACTCTCTCGTTTGTACTCCCTTGTAGATTTGAACAAATTTGACTTAGTTCCAGATAATTTGTCAATCTTTCAAATAGCTTTTGGGATCCATGGCATTCAGGATAGTTATATATCTAAGTTTTGAAGTGGTTTATCTTCAAGTTAATATTACCAAAGTACAACATTCTTAATCTAAAAAGTTTTTATTGAATTTGAACCTCTAAGATCTCAATGATCTCAGTCTTTAGACTTGATTCTGGTCTGTGCAAATTGAATTTTTTTTTGCAGAGAAAAAAACCGACCTAGATTGCAAATTGATATAACGTGAATAAGTTAAATCTGTTCAATCTGTTCAGTGCAAATCGATCAACCACTGGTTTATCAACTGCCCTAGTTTATCTGTTATAAGTTTTGAAAGATTTTTAAGTATATTTTATATGTTTTACTGGATTTTTTAAAGTGCTGAATCATATGTACAGTAAAAAAAACCATTTTATTATGTACAGTAAAAAAAACCATTTTAAATAATAAAAATCAAGATTTAGAAAAAAAAATTCTCCAATTTTAATTAAAAACTCCAAAACTTACACAATAAATATAAATGTATGAGCATACCTTTTCAGTGAACTGCTAAGATTTTGATAAATATTCAGTAGAAATTTTGAGAAATTTAGATTATAAATATCAAGTTTTAAGATTTTAAGTGTTATATATTTTTGATAATGCTGAATTTATTTTTACCATAAAAAAAATTATTTTAACATTTTTATGATTAAAATTTTTGAAAAAAAAATGTATTTTTAAATTTCTTTATGTTTTCCGATAAAAACACGTATGCAAATCCGGAAGGAATACAATATATGCATATTTGTAAATTTTAACCGTCACATCGGCTTTGCCGCAGTGAATTCTTTATCCTACAAACAAGTCTTTTATACCAATTTGATGCGACACATAACAATCTTAAAATAATTTATTATTATAATAATAATTTTCACTCGGTTTTCATAAAGGAAAAAAAATGCAGAGTAACTAAGTGCATCCATTTTACAATTAATTAATTTTAATGTTAATAAAAAAATCACTATCTCTATAAACGACTTCATTAAATGTGCATATAAATACTTCATAATCGCCTGAATGCTGCAAGGTGAACTCATAAATCCACGGAGCGCATATGGACTTGAAACACAATTTTTTTTCAAAAGAATTTATGTATATTGAGCACTGTAGGTTTGTATGCTATATATACACAACTAGGACAAGTCTACCAATTTATGTATATTGAGCACTGTATCCTTGTAGGCTATATACACAATTAGGACAAATCCACCTGTCCTGCTCAGTCAGGTCAGGTTATCACAACCCAGAGCGAGAGGAGTTATCTATCTCAACCCGGTTCAGCCCACCTCTTCTATCTTAAAAGAATTCTCTTTTATGTTCAGGAATAGGTTTTAAAGGTCTTCAGTCCAAATGTCCTGCCTTTTCTTTCCTCCTTGTAAACTCATAAGCTCATCGTGTGAATCTTTATGGAATGATCTATGTAAACTCACATTAGAAGTACTTTGATAGGGTGGATTTGGGAGAAACAATGATAAGTAATCCTAGCAGGCAAGTTCTAAATTCTAAAGGTTTTAAATTTTATCTATAAAAATGTTTTTTCCTCGTTAGATTTAGATTTTGGATTTTGAAGTGTTACAAAATATTTAGATATACTTAGTAGCATTTTTATGGACTTTTGGCATTTAAAAATGGTGAGAAATGAATGGTCTATAAAGTGTTTGTTATTCACTAAAATAGGTTAGAATTTTTCCTCCTATATTTGACAACCAATAGCCCTTGTGAGTCATCATTAGATGATGATTATGCCTTGTGCCTATGCCATGTGCTTCTCACCCATCTAATATTAGCACTTGGAGGCTGATGTGCTTCACACCCATTTGATATTTTAGCACTTGGACAAAGAAGGGTTGTCATTCAAAAGGTATTTTGATTATTTTGCAATCAATTTGACAATTACTTATACTAGTTTGTTTTTGGGCATTTAGTATGGATTATGGGGGTGATTTGAAAGTTGGACAAACCTTCTATTTTTGTTCTCTCACCTCACCAAGGGGGTTAATCTTTGACCCTAGTCTAGTGGGATCTCCCTTAAGGTCCGTTCAGTTATAGGAGAGGCACTACATAGGAAATCATGACTAAGATAGAGTGTTCCATCTTCCTTATTCCATGCTTAACACCGTCAGTCCTACATTACAAGCCCTATGTTTCATCTCCATTCTTCGGGTACAATTTGTCATTGGTTCTTGGGGATTTGGCATTCATATGTTCACATATCTTGAGTAGGGCCTGAAAACTTTGCCTTGGGAGGTTGATGCAACTAAAAGAAAAGGAAAAAGCATATCATGGCCACAACAAAACAAATAAATTAAAATTAAAATGCAAAAGATGGTCAAGACATAAGAATTAGCACATGGGGAAAAGCCTAGCATGAACTCTAGTCTCTACTTATCTCATATGGTCATTACCCAGTTCATGAGCACATGATGCTCCATTACATCAAAGAAGGAACACTTGCATGTCCTAAACCCAATGAGTGATAATTAAAGGGGTAATCAAACTACTACATCATACAAAGCAAGCTCTAACGCTTGAGCTGTAAGTGGTAATATAAGGAATAATCAAGAAGAAGTAAAAGGCGCACAAAAGGGGTGGAAAAACCAAGGCCAAGATGTTAATTCATGCATCAACGTATGCTCCCTCCTCACATATATACACTTAGGATGTGGACACCCCATCAGTCAATCTCTTTGACCATGGCACTTGGCTATGAAGTCTTCTCCCCTCCATTCTTCGGGTACAATTTGTCATTGGTTCTTGGGGATTTGGCATTCATGTGTTCACATATCTTGAGTAGGGCCCAAAAACTTTGCCTTGGGAGGTTGATGCAACTAAAAGAAAAGGAAAAAGCATATCATGGCCACAACAAAACAAATAAATTAAAATTAAAATGCAAAAGATGGTCAGGACATAAGAATTAGCACATGGGAAAAACCTAGCATGAAATCTAGCCTCTACCTATCTCATATGGTCATTACCCAGTTCATGAGCACATGTTGCTCCATTACATCAAAGAAGGAACACTTGATTGTCCTAAACCCAATGAGTGATAATTAAAGGGGTAATCAAACTATTACATCATACAAAGCAAGCTCTAACCCTTGAGCTATAAGCGGTAATATAAGGAATAATCAAGAAGAAGTAAAAGGCGCACAAAAAGGGTGGAAAAACCAAGGCCAAGATGGTAATTCATGCATCAACGTATGCTCCTTCTTCACATATATACACTCAGGATGCGGACACCCCCATCAGTCAATCTCTTTGACCATGGCACTTGGCTATGAAGTCTTCTCCCCTCCATTTTCCACATTATTCACTAACACCTATCAATTGAAGGGTGGACCTAAGAATTGTTATTTCCCCATGGGGGTTGGAAGCACCCTTTAGCCATCCCTACCTAGGGAGAAAACACCTTTGCGAGATCATGGCCCTGATTTTGAAAACGGATCCTTGTTTGAAGAATTAAATTGCCCTTAACATTCAAGTTTTGTTCACTTAAATGCATTATTGATCTTGTTCCCTAATGATTGGTTGTTTTCACTAGAATCCATGTTTTTCTTGTCTGGTGGTTCAACCGTCCAAGCCTTTGGTACCCACTCCGTAGGTACCCAAGGCTTTCAAAGGAGTACATTGGCCCAAACAAGTGAAGCCTTGAGCGTCTAGAGCCTCCTAGTATCACTGTCAGATGACACATGTCACAGAGCACCTTTAGGACCTAGGATGAAAGTTGACTTTGACTGAGATTTGAGGATTCTTCAGGATGACACCACAGGATCCAACATTGCCCGAGGCTGGCCTTGACAAAACTTGATGGGCAAGAGCTAATTTAGAGACCAGATGAGGATGGTCTCACACTGAGAGGCTAGGGATGGCTTGTTGCACTAGAGAAATCCCTAATTCTCTACTCTAGAGAAAATGAGACCTTGTTTGACAAATGGAGAACCATGATGACCACTTTATGACACCCCAAATGGATCTTGGGACCCCACAAGAGGTATTGAGGTGAATTTGAGGGTAAACCCTCAAATCTTGGACTTTACAGGCATCTGCACCTTCTTGGACACCTCATCACCCTTGGACATGGCATTTGGAGTACTTATATTGGATAATGTCAACATTTTGGAGGCTACGACTCACATGTGTGGGCAAATTTAGGCCTATTTTGATCAAGCTAATGGGTTGGCTTGTAGCCCAAGCACATTTAGCAATCTAACTTGTTATTGGGGGATTTGTAAATTAAAATTGGATGACCTAATCCTCGTATAAATAGAGGATAGGTCAATCTCATTGCTCATCATCACTTGTGGCATTTTCGGTTGTCTTAGAGAGTTTCAGCCTAGTTTGTGTCTTGTGGAGATGTGAATCTATGTTGTATTTTGTTATTGGAGCTACTTCTTTGGTTTTGGAAATGTCATTTTGGAGCAATAAAGACTTGTTCATGCATTATTTCTTGTAAGTGTACCTTGGATTTGATAAATCGTTGCATTTTTGTGTCTACTGTATAGAATGGCTAATTATCTAGGGTTTCTATTGTGCTAGTTATTGTTGAAAATCATTCTTTGGAATTCTAGATAATAGTATTGAATGCCTTACTCACTTATAGAATGTGAATGGCAATCCCATTGGTGAATCTTTCAACTAGCTCTCCCAATTGACTTTGTTGATGCTCCCTCACAAAAGTGATAGCTAGGGTTTTGAAATATAGGGGTTCACTATTCCCTTACTCCTTGCCAAGATTTAGCAAATTTTTCACTTCCATAGACTCCATCATGTAAGGATAAGGCACTGGCCATGGTCACTTTCTTATTCATCCCCAAAACTTACAGTAAAATCTCTTCTTCTTGTCAAAAGTATAATTTCGACCCTTCAAGGATAAGCCGCTAACTAGGGCTAGCACACGAATCTCAACTAGGTTTGAAGTCGTTGGCCCTTGGGAAGATTCAACACTGGAAGGGAAGGTGATTGCCTCAAAGTCAACTCCTTTTAGTGGCTAATCCATCCATATTAGGGATAAAATCTTTTGCTCTAGGTAGATTTTGTCCTAAAAAAGCCCTAGTTTGCCCTAGGCTTCAACTTGGGCTTATTGAAGGTTTCTTGTTCAATAGGTTGAAGGTATACATTAATTGAAAGCCTTTTCTTGACCTTGTGATCCTAGATTGATCCATTTACCTTGTTATTTCTCAAGCCCTAGGTCACGTTATGCTCTAGCTAGGTCTACTATAGGATGAGCATTGTCGTTTTGTGCTATTTGAGCCTCGTTCTTAGGTGGAGTCATTCTTCCTCAAGCCTATTTTGTCACATTGTTCCCGATACTTGATCGATCATTTAGGTAACCTACTAAAGTGAAGCCTCCCTAGTGGTGAAAGCCCACAAAAGAACAGGAGGTAGTGGCTATGGTGACAATGGGCCACACCTCATATTGTTGTCCCTTAGTCTAGTTCTTGCCTTGTGAATTCCCCTCACAACAATACCAATTCATTAATTATCAGTAGCCTAAAATTTCTTTGTTTAGAAGAGAAATGTGTTTAATAGAACCCTAATTCACTTGTTGGAAAATGAAATAGCCAAAGGCCTTCACCACCATAACATAAATAGGTAATGCAGGTGGCCAACCTGGTTGAATTTACCAAAAGCTTCATATCCGTCGACTTACCTGTTAATCGATAAGTAGGGTGAAATCTATAACAAGAAAGTCTCCATTGCTCTCAAAAAAATGCTGTCCAAAACCCAAAGCCTTTAGCATGCGTAGAATAAAGTACCAATTATCTCATTCGTTAGACTGTTACAAATTCAATCTTAAGAAGGTGATGTGGAGGATGAGACCTCTTGCCCAAATTTTTATAACACTATTCAAAATGAATTGCCCTCTTATGAAGCCCATTGGCTCTACGCAATGATCTTAAGCAAGAAATGCAGGTTACCCATGGCTAAAGCTCTGGTCAGGACGCTATAAGAGACATTTAATAAGAATAACCAATCTTCAGTTCATACTAAATCAGGGTCTCCAAACTTAGACATGCAGTTGATTTTCTTTTATTTATATACATTTTTAATAATTGCTTTTAAAAATTTCTTATATACTGAAGCAAATCTGATCCAACAAAGTCTCATGTGATTTTATAGAATTTTCATTAAAAACCATTCAATCTCGTCCACCTAGCCTGGACCGTTTCCATGAGAGCAACTGCCAGTTGTATTCTCTTCTCCTCTTCAAAAAGGAATGCCAATTTATCCACGTTCAACAATTACTCGAACATTCTTTCCTCTACCTCAAAAACTCTCTTAGATAACTTTATATGGTCACCCTACATCGCTTCATGAGGGCCTGAGACTGGAAAGTCATTATCTGACTGGACGAATTCCTCCTCAATATCCTCTTTCTTGGTAAGCTGTCAATTGGCCATCTTCACCGCATCGGCTTTTTCAGAAGTTTCCTAAGCATCTAAGGCCTTGAAAAAGTCCATCGTTAGCTCCGCGAACCTGAGGAATTGCAGCATATATATATATATATATATATATATATAATCCGTTTGTTTATTTGTTGTCATGTTTTATAAATTGGTTGGTATCTGTTTCTTACAATCGCTGTTTTATGGACAAGTACAGCCACTTCTTACTGAAGAAGCATCAGCGGCAGTGAATGAACTGCTCCCTGACTATGCAAAAGGTGATCTTGCTTCTCTTTGTTCATGGGCTGATCAAGTGCGGCTCAGATATCGCTGGTCACGTCCATTGCATTTCATTGACACGCCAGATAACAAGTGTACCTATATCTATTCTAGTAAGTTCCATTGTCCGGGACACACACCATTCTCAGATTTAGCTATTTTAATTTGGGATTTTGCCTCTATTTTTCGTCAAATAGTCTCATATTGCTCATTGATCTTGTATTTAAGCCTTATATTTGTTAGTATGTGAAGTTTCCCTCATAAGATGGGTATACGTTGAATTAAAGCAGCCTTATCAGAGCATTTTGGATTTTCTGTTTGTTTGCAAACAGGGGACTGCCATGATGCCGAAGGAGAAGAAGGCATGTGTGTTGATGGTGCCATAAAAAATTACACTTCTGAACTTGGAAACTATGGTGGCAGAGCCACTGGTGTTGATTGTATGATTTTTTTCAATTGCCATCCTGTTACAATGAGTTTTCTATCTGTGTTGTGTTCCTTACTATTTTTCTTTCATTGTAAATTATATTTAAATGCTGTCTTATTTTGCCAATGGAGGCTAATGTATAGTGATATAACTTGCAGATAATTTAACAGAAGCTTTATTGTTCCTCTCTCATTTTATGGGAGATATCCATCAGGTCCTATACTGTTTCTCTATAAATTTTCAATATAAAAAAAAATCATATACATGTGGTAGCTGCGTGAAAATTCAGGAAAGATAAATTGATATGTATAAGGAGAAACTTGTTTTTTTCTCATTTTGTTATTACTTGAAAAGGTCTTGGCTGTATTGGAAACTTATTCATTGATACCGATGAATGAAAAATGCAGCCTTTACATGTGGGTTTCACTACAGATGAAGGTGGAAATACAATAAAATTACACTGGTATGGGCAACAGAGCAATTTGCATCATGTAAGTAAATACAATTTCTGCTTGATTAAGAAGTACGGTGTTTTTTTTTCATCCACTCTTAGAAGCACATCATTGATTGAGGGAATTCAAAAAGCAAGTAAATGGTCTTAGAAGATCAATTGTAGACTTTATAATGAAAATAATTCAATAAAACTGCCTGGTCCATTTTGTGTGTCTTGCATCATTTCATACAAATGCGGTCTTTTCTTGCCCATGTTTATGTCAGATATTCATATTAAATATTCTTCCATTTAGCGCTTTTCCTTCGACAACTTTAAACATTGGTTAGACTCCTAAAAACTTTTAGCCCATGTAGCCGATTTGGTGTTTACCAGATTTTACCTACCAGTGGCTAAGAGTTTACACTCTACAGATCTTCCCAAGATCTATACAGAAAGACGGGTGAACCATTCAATATTTTCCCTAGATCTAGATTCTTTTAGCCATTGATAGATTGAGAGGCCGGGAAAGTGGCTTGCATACCTTTGCCTTTGAAGGCTGATATAGATCCTTGCTGACGTAGCTGCTGGGAATATTGCTCCAGCTTCTAGAAATCTTGTCCTAGCTGCCTTCACGTGCATCCTGCACACACCACAAACAAAGAACCCAAATCTGCTCTCCTACCAGGCATCTATTAGCGTATTTACTAGATCTGATGTTAGACTTTCCAAGTAACTCCAAATTCAACCAAATGCATTTAAATGATCATAAGAATTGAAGGAAATATACTGAAATTCACATTGAAGAAAATAGAATGCTTACAGCGCTTTACCTTGGATGCAAACACTCCCTTCCGACACCTTGATCTTGACCCCTCTTTGGCTGATAGTTCAAAGTCAGGCTCACTTGGACATGCAAGGAGGCTTCCCCTGAGAATATTACCAACATCTACCTGCAACATCTCTTTTTTGTCTCCCCTTCTAATCTAGGAATGTAATTCTCTTATAGGCTTCTCAAGGATATGGGAGGACATATTTGGACACCTAGAGCCAAGAGAAGTTAGTTTAAGGCACCAATTATTAGACCCTTTACAAGTCATCACCCTCCAGGTCGAATTGATCACCTTGAAAACAGCTTTTTCTAGAAGATTGACCTTTCATTGCTCTGTTGTGGAGCATCTGGAGTGATGGAGGGGGCTTAATCTCTCTTTGCACACTGCAGTAGAGCGATGCGTCGCTCTCTTGCAATTAAGTTGGAGCAATGAAGCACTGAATATAGCTCTCCCAGGGTTTAGAGAAGGGTATCTCAGCCTTCCAACTAAGGCAAGTTGGATTAGGGTTTCTCCTCCATCCTAAGAGTGTCAAATAAGGTTATAACATTTGCCCCATTGGTGAACTACTGAAAAATTTACAACCCAAAAGTATAAATTGTCTTGCATGCAAAACCATTTTTCTGTGACTTAACAGAAACACGCTACCCTAAACTTGTACATTCACCATGTTTTTCACATCCACACTGGTTATCCATGATTTTTCAAATGATTAGTCTGCCAATTAGGTACAAATTGCTACTCATGAAACTAGAATATGGTTGGCCGAAATCAAGGGTCCTGTCTAGACTCTATAAAAATGCACAAAAACTATTGATTTCAAACAAAGAGCTTACCAATTAATATGCAGTGGTGGAATCCTTTCAGCCAGAAGCATACACATAGATGGTGCTTGCAATAAACAAGATATACTTTTTACTTGGCATTTATGCATCCTGTACCACATAAATTTCAACTCCTTGCCATTGCCAGAGTGCCATTATATTGCTTTAACCTTCCACTGTGTGTCTATTTTCTTCACAATGGTCAGACTTCTTTCTAGTTGCTCATCAACCTTTACTGAAGTATCACTGATGAATAGCTTCTATATTCCTGCCCTTCTAATTCTAAATACAGAGTCTTCTTACCCAGATAAATTACTGTCTAGAGTTTGAAAGAGATTGCTGCAATAAAGGTAAAACTAAAATTCTTGTCCAAGAGTAAATACATTCTAGTGTAGAGGAATTAATGGTTTGGTTAGTAGTGGAATTCATTGTACTACTAATATATAGAGGAATTCATTGTCCACTTACATATTTGGAATCATTATTCTTATATAAATAGGTTCAATCATTGAACTAATAACAGGTTCCCCACAGAAACCATTGTTCCTTAATAATCTATAAACCGCGTGTACTAATTCTTACATTTACGTTTATAAAAAGAATGAATTCTTGCCTTTATGTTTATAAAGGGAATCCCTTGCAAACCATGTTCGTTTTCACTCAGGCAATTACGTTTTGTTTTTTATTTATTTTTCATCGAGGTCGAAACGGAGAAACTTTTTATGTTAATTAAAAAAGATGTTGTAGCAGAGCTAAATAGCATAAGTACACTGTTCTTGAAAGTTTCAGATAGACAGCATCATATTCCTTGTCCAAAAGTCCCATTATACAAAAGACGGCTAAAAAAATATTTCCAACATATTATAAGAGCTTCCTAGTATCAGTAAAACCTTGAAATACATAAAAATGCTAAAAGATGTTACAACTGCCACCTTCTTTCATTCCTTGTGCAGAGTGCACTGGTTCCAAATCTCCTATTTCCATGGCTTTAAAGAGTGGTTGAATAGTGTCTTCTTCCTTGATCAAACCATGCTATTTTGAGTCTGCATTCATGTGGTTGGAAGCACTTGAAATTGTATTCTGACTTTGCTGCGTGTTTCTTCAAAAGTCATTTTTGGCTTCCAACTACGCAACCTTCTGGTTCAAATAGGCTAGATCCCTGTAATAGATTCATTCTGTGAAGTGATTTGGTGATCATGATTCTGAATTTTTCACTGTAATTGTGCCAAGGGCATCCCTGTTATCCTTGATTAATCCTCGTGCACCTGAAGAACTTGCATTACTTCTTGATGATCCATAACAGACTCAAGAAGGGCACACAAACAAAGGAGAAGTCGAAGTAAGACTGAGCACACAAAAAAAATAAACCATATTCTACCAGAGTATGCCCCAGCGAATTCAAGTCTCCCAACCCAGAGTGAGCCTGAGCTTGAAAGAAAGCCCAGGGACAAAGAGCAAAAGGATTCCAACAGGAGTCCTACAAACCATAATGAACACTTGAAAATTCAGAGTATCAGGTGCAAGCTTCAAAAGGTGATGATTAATGCTATGCTATTTATTTCAATAGTATTAATTTTACTTCTTTACCCCTTTACCTTTGTGAGCATCATCTAATGCAATGAGTGTTATGTGAACTATTCAAAATCATAAGAAATTTGGTCAATTGAGATTAATACTCATGAATACGGTCCTAGTTTAATGACTTACTCTACTTAATTAATCCCGAAAATGATGTCTAATATGGTGCACTACAAAAACCCCTCAAACCCCTCAATTAGTTGTTGTATTCTCAATAGTGAGCAAATATGGAACAAATATAGTAAAAAAGAAAAACGGAAAGAATAATGGTGGGAGAATGAGTAGTCATCAAACAGGGTGTTTGATAGAATCATTGAATCTCATCATTCAATTTCAGGAGTCATGTAGAAGCTCATAGCATGTAGCTTCTTCGGCCACTTTCCTCTTCCCAAAATCCACAGAGATAGCCTAGACAGGAGTTGTCATTCTTTAAGGACATGCTCATTTTATTGCTCGTCAACTCCCTACTCATGTTTTTATAGGGTTATGATCTCCTTGCAAATGTGTAATATGTTGCCCCTGAACACTTTATCATAATAGTCTGCAGTCAAAGTCATTGGAGCATATATGCAGATCTAGTTGGAATTCTGCATTCTGTATGTATGGCCATTGCCAACTTCTAAAATCTTATGTTTTGCCGCATAGGAATCACAACACTGTCGCATACAACTCTACAAAAGCCCTAAAACCTTGAGATGCACAAGGAGAAAGAGAACTTAGATGTTCATTAAGGGACCCCAGTCTGCATATTCAATGTGCCCTTTTTCCCTACCTCGCCTCCATTAGGTTTCATCCTCGAAAATTTTGCCGTGTGGTTACAGTAAACTAAGCAGTATATTTATATTGTCCCTCAAGTTTCTAATGCCACTTTATTGTTGTTGGCATTTCCCTACATTTTGCTTTAGATTCTACTACGTTTTCCTTCAAATTTATCATTTCACTATTACCCGCAATGAATAAGTTTGTATGGAAGGTTTAATGCGTGACAAGATCTACTTTATATAACTGGCGGGTTGTGCTGAATTTTGCTTATTTTTGCCAGTCAAGAAAAATTCTATTGCTAGCTATAAAATTCAGCCTGTGATGTATCTTAAAAAAATGGTTTCCTTTGCTAATAACATTACTGAGTCTGAACATTTAAATACAAGTAGCAGGGTCGATAAGATTGCGAATAATATAGACAATGAGCAGTTAGAGAAACATAATAGAAAACACACATAACACAACAAGTTTAATATGGAGTTCACCCAAAACTCTTGGGCTACGTCTCCTGGTCCAGCCTTCAGTGGTGACCTCTCTATTATGTCTTCAAGCGCAGAGTTTTACAAAATGTGAGCTCAAATTCAGTCTCAACACAACAGATACAAAACAACAGGAGTTTGCTTGAATCCCTCAAGCCTCTCTGAGTACACAGACTCTCTCTTTCACTCTCTGTCTCTGTCTTTGCTCTGTTTCAGCACTGCTTCCTCTGTCTCTGTCATTCTGTGGCTTTTAAGCCAATCAACGCTATCTGTTCATTTCCTCTTCTGGGCTCTCTGGCTCTCGGCCTCTGTCCGCTCAAATCCCCCTCTGAGCGTTAAGCAATCATTGCTAAACGTTTTCAGGGATGGTGGCCACCTATTCTGTAACGGAATGGACCATCGGTGCCTTTGAAATCCCAAAAATGGTTGTTCTCTGTTTCTACAGAGAAATACTCTAAAACACGGGAAAATCCGCCAATCTATCGTTTATCGGACTTCAAAATCATTGATTCCGCCCTATATTCCATCGGGTCCGCCTTTAAATTGCTATCGCAAGTCGCATAGGCGCGGGTTCCTTTGTATTTGGGTTTATAATGAAAAACCCCACATACAAAGGAAAAACCCATAAAATGGTCGTTTATCAGATCTCAAATAATATATATTTTCGTCTAGAAATACCATCGAGTCTGACTATAAATCGTTATCGCATATTTCCTTTGGCTTCCGATCGCCGATCAGCCTTATTAGCTATCGGTGCATCCCATGGTCCTGGCCTTATCGACATCACCCCTTTATATTGCTCTGATGCGATATTGCGATGCGATATTATCGTAATCGCATATCGCATAGTCCCCAGGCCGTTTGGTAAGCGCTCCTTTGTATGTTGGCGATGCGATATTGCGCAATCGCATATCGCTGATCCGTCGGGCCGTGGTTAAGTCCATATATATATATATATATATATATATACATATATATATACATATATATATATATATATATATATATATATATATTAGCGATGCGATATAGCACGGATAGATCTGGACCATCGGATCTGCGCACTTGATCGATGGTCCTCGTCTAATCGCACTTGACCGCCATCGCAATTTCCATAATGCCGTGCCTGATTGCCTCTGCTTGCCACCGCCGATTGCGATATGCCGATCGGATCTGGACCGTTGATCGACCAGATCCGAAGGCTCCTGTGCATTGTCGCGATAGACTCTGATAGGCCTGTTTTTCACTGTTTCTTCAAGTTTTTCTCTCCCGATAGTGTTTTCCGCCATTATTAAAGGTTCATCCTTTGTGATAGTTTTTTATTCTTGAAGACTTAGAGGGTTGTTTGGATCCATTTTGGATCACGCCTTCCCACTGAAAAGCTTTTGGACCACCAAAAGTTGGTTTTTAAGCATCAATCAAGTGAGGATACAACTTCCTCACTTGTCCAATCTCTATCCATTGTGCACTGCTTGGTTTTGAACCTTTGAGTCCGATTCTCAGGTACTCAACATCCCCTCTGCACGTAGTTCTCACCTTCCTGTCCAGAACTGTGTCTTCCTGCAACTCATTGAGATATTCAGGCAACAGATCATCAATAGAAGGCAACTGACTTTGCTCTTTGGATCTTCAATCAATGAAGGTTCAAACAGTCTCAAGTTCTCTGCATTAACTACTGAATAGATGTGCATGTAAGCTAGCAAATCAAGGCGAAAAGCGTTCTCACTAATTTTCTCAAGTATCTTGAAAGGCCCATACCTTATTGGCTTCAGCTTCTTACCTTCACCTTGCATTCTATCTTTGCTGATGTACAGCCAGAATTGATCACCAACTTGGAAACTATGCTCAATTCAATGCTTGTCATGCCTTGCCTTGTACTTGGCCTGGCTTCTTTCCAGTTGTTCTTGCACTGCCTGGTGAATTTCTTGGATCTGTTCAATGAACTTGGTTGCTTTGTCCACATCACTGTGTCCATCAACTGCTGTGTCTTTACTAAAGACAAAATCCAAAGGAGATTGTGGTGTAAAACCAAAACAAGTCTCAAAGGAGATCTCTGTGTAAAAGAGTGCTTGGCACGGTTGTAAGCATGTTGCACATAACACAAATGTTCATCCCAAAGCTTGGGATGCTTGCCGCAATAGCCCCTGAGCAACTGGATCACTGTCTTGTTGACCAATTCTGTTTGGCCATCTGTTTGTGGATGAAATGTTGTGCTTTTCTTCAATCTGGTGTCCATCAACTCCCATAGACTTGACCAAAACTTCCCAACAAATCGGGAATCTCGATCAGATACAATGGAAGTGGGTAACCCAAAATGAGCCCACACATGTTGAAAGAACAACTTTGTTGTTTGTTCAGCTGTAATCTGCTTGTTACAAGGTATTAAAATACACATTTTGCTAAACCTGTCCACAATAACATATAAATAATCATGACCCTTTCCAGATTTTGGCAATCCCCCAGCAAAGTCCATGGAAACACTTTCCCAAGGACGAGAAGGAAGTGGAAGTGGAGTGTAAAAGCCTAGTTTTCTATTGTTGGGCTTGCTTTTAGCACACATAGTACACCCTTTAATATATCTAGAAATTGTTTCGTGCATTCTTGGCCAATAACAGAACCTTTGCAACTATGCAACTGTTTTACTTACACCAAAATGACTTGATATAAGAGAAGTATGTGCTTCTCGGATTATGCTAACTCTTTCAGTTTGTGGTATGCATAACTTTCCCAAATGATACAAGAATTGGTCCTTAACATAATAATCTAATTTTTCTACTTGTTTGCCATGACTTAAGGTTGCATATACATCTTTAAAATCTACATCTGGAGCATATTGTTCAATGTAGCTTTCATGCATTACTGAGTTATGCTTAAGTATAGTAGATGCATTTATGATTGGTCTTGATAGCATATCTGCAACCTTATTGTGTATGTCTTTCTTATATGTGATGACAAGATGCAACTGTTGTAGAAAACCCATCCACCTATAGTATCTTGATCGCTGCAATTTAGTTTGTGAGTGCAAATATTGAAGTGGTTGATGATCTGTATGTATAATTGTTTATTTGCCCATTAGGTAATATTTCCACTTTTTCACACTCTGTACTAATGCATACAATTCTTTATCATATGTGGGATAATTAACTACTGCAGAAGTAAATGTCTCAGAATGATAACATATGGGTTTACCGTGTTGCATCAACACTGCTCCCATGGCATAGTCACTGGCATCTGTTTCAATCTCAAATGGTCGTTGAAGATCTGGCAGTGCTAGTACTAGTGTTGTACTAATTTTTTCTTTCAAGGTGTCGAAGGTTTTCTGCTGTTTGCCTCCCCACTGAAACACCTTGTTCAATCTTGTTAAAGCATGTAAGGGAGTTGCAATCAAGGAAAAGTTAGCAATAAACTTTCTCCAATATTGTGTTTCTCCTAGGAAACTCCTAACTTCTATAGCAGATTTGGGTTTAGGCCAGTTCACAATGATTTCAACCTTAGAGGGATCTATCTTCAATTCACCACCCCCTACAATATGACCCAAATAATTTAAAGATGTTTTGCCAAATTCACATTTTGATAATTTCACATAGAGATTTTCTCTTTTCAAAACATCTAAAGTCTGCTTTACATGCTTCAAATGTTCTTCCCATGTTTTACTGAAAACAAGAATGTCATCTAAATATACAATTACAAAATCATCAATAAAAGGTCTGAGTACATCATTCATAACTCTCATGAAAGTGGCAGGAGCATTAGTTAAGCCAAAAGGCATAACCAGCCATTCATACAGCCC
This sequence comes from Pinus tabuliformis, assembly GCA_031772625.1. Lineage (NCBI taxonomy): Eukaryota > Viridiplantae > Streptophyta > Pinopsida > Pinales > Pinaceae > Pinus > Pinus tabuliformis. Next base: position 1,147,775,709 of record CM062807.1, read on the forward strand.
TTGCTTTGTTTTGAAAGTAGTCTTCCATGCATCTTGTTCTGCTACTCTGACCTGATGATAGCCACTACGCAAGTCTAACTTGGAGAAGTAAACTGCTTCTTTCAGCTGATCTAATAGATCATCAATGCAAGGAAGAGGATAACGATTCTTGATCATTATTTTATTCAGTGCTATGTAATCAATGCACATCCTCCACGAACCATCTTTCTTTCTCACCAATACGATTGGAGATCCACATGGTGATGTGCTTGGTCTTATGAACCCTTTATCGAGCAGCTCCTGTACCTGCTTCTTGATCTCTGCATTCTCTAAAGCGGATAACCTGTACATTTCGATGTTAGGCAATGGAGCATCTTGCTACAAATGAATATCATGTACTATTTCCCTTTTGGGTGGCAGACCTTTAGGTTCTTGAAATAGGATATCATATTCTGAAACAACTTTATCTAAATCAGCTTTCTGTTTAGCATCACAGCCTTCAAATACATTGGTTTTATTAGGGGTCTTTTCCTTTACAACCATTAGTAAAAATTGCTTGCATGAATTTACAATTCTTTTCATCTGCCCTGAGTTTATGAGAGAGTAGTTATTTTTGAGTTGATGAGCTCTTACAATATATTCTATTCCATCTTTTGTGAGTTGATACTTATTTTCAGTTCTATAGAAAATGGCTTTTCTATCATACAAGTAAGGACTTCCTAAAACAATACCACATATATCCAAGGGAACTATATCTAACTCAACCTCGTCTACAAAAGTTGACCCAATAGCAAACCTAAGTATACATTGTCTAGTCACTTGTAGCTTTGTTTTATCACATACCCAACCTAATGGATATGGCTTCTTGTGAGGTGTTGTAAGCCCAACTTCTTTACAATTGTTTCAGAAATCAAGTTTACTTGTGAACCACTATCAAATAAAGTATCAATCTTTTGGTGCTTGGAAATAACTCTAATATGAAAAAGCTCATGTCTTTTCCTCTCATTATCTTCATTATCAATAGATTATACAGAATTACTTGTGAATGCTTCAAAATTTTTACCTTTTATACCTGTGGCTGTGACTGTTGTTTCATCACCTGAGTCTGACCCCAAGTCTTTCTGAATAGCAGCAACAGTCTTCTTCTTCTTACCACCGAACTTCTTAGGTTTCAGCTTCGGATGTAAAGACCAGCAGTGTTCATCATCGTGTCCATCCTTCTTGCAGTGAGTGCATGAAGGTTTGTCTTTCTGTACAGCGTTTGCCTTCCTCTCCTTCCATTTCTGCTTCTTCTTTTCCTTTTTCTTGCTTGCAGAGGGTTTTGATGATCCCCCAATCTTTGGGTTCACATTCTTGCCTCTAGCCTCTAGATGTGTAGCCTGAACTAATACATCATCTAGGCTAGTGGGATTAAACATGAGAATGGTGTGCCTCAAATAGCTATGCAGACCACCTATATACTTCAACAAAGTTTCAGGTGAGTCTAGAGATATGCCTAGAGTTAAAGCTCTTTTCTAAATTCCTGGGTATAGCTTTGTACACTTTGGCCCTTTAATTGGCGAAGAGTTTGCCAACTCATCATTGCTTGCTGCATATAAGCTAGTGGATAGAATTGTTTTTTAATGGCAGAAACAAATTCATTCCAGGTAGAAAGAATTTTACCATGTCTCTTCAGATCAACTTGTGTCTTGCCTTCCCACCACACTAGGGCAGTTCCTCCAAGGCGAAGGCTAGCCAGCTGAATCTTTCTCCTCTCTGAATCAATGTTCTGCACCCTGCAATATACATCAATCTGTCTAATCCAGTTATCTAGCTTTTCTGCATTTAATTCTCCATCATAGATTGGCAAATCAAATTTCACATCTAATTTAATCACAGATGTTTTCTTCTTTTTCTTTTCAGGGCTAGGAGATGAGGATGATGGAGGTGATGGTGGAGGAGATGATGGAGGAAGATTTTCCCCTTTCCCCTTGCCCTCTGGGGCATCTAGAGAAGGTTCCTCTGCTCCTTTGTCTTGTTTGGAGGTTGAAGTACTTTCACCTCGACCTTTCTTAAATTCTCGATACATCTCTTCCACCATGGCTCTCATGGTCATGAAACTATCCATGAACTGAGATTCTGATTCCAATGGGGTTTGTTCTGTCATTCTCCTCCTAAGATAGACTCTTCCAATTTCTGGATTAGCCTCAACAAGTTCTCCTTCTCCTAGTTTGAGCTTTGACCTAGTTAGCATTCAACAATCTAGCACAAGCTTGTCTAACCTTAGCAAACCTAAAGCTCTGATACCACTTGATCTGAAAATGAGATCTTAGATTACTTTTAAGGTATTACAAACTCATGTGCATGGATTTGCCTATATTACTTAGTGCAACGAATCGATAAGATTGTGAATAATATAAACAATGAGCAGTTAGAGAAACATAATAGACAACACACATAACACAGCAAGGTTAATATGGAGTTCACCCAAAATTCTTGGGCTATGTATCCTGGTCCAACCTTCAGTGGTGACCTCTGTATTATGTCTTCAAGAGTAGAGTTTTACAAAATGTGAGCTCAAATTCAGTCTCAACACAACAGATACAAAACAGCAGGAGTTTGCTTGAATCCCTCAAGCCTCTCTGAGTACACAAACTCTCTCTCGCTCTCTGTCTTTGTCTTTGCTCTGTCTCAGCACTGCTTCCTCTGTCTCTGTCATTCTGTGGCTTTTAAGCCAATTGGTGATGTCTGTTCGTTTCCTCTTCTGGGCTCTCTGGCTCCCGGCCTCTGTCTGCTCAAATCCCCCTCTGAGCGTTAAGCAATCATTGCTAAACGTTTTCAGGGATGGTGGCCACCTGTTCTGTAATGAAATGGACCATCAGTGCCTTTGAAATCCCAAAAATGGTCGTTCTCTGTTTATACAGAGAAATATTCTAAAACACGGGAAAATCCGCCAATCTGTTGTTTATCGGACTTCAAAATCATTGATTCCACCCTATATTCCATCGGGTCCACCTTTAAATTGCTATCTCAAGTCGCATAGGTGCGGGTTCCTTTGTATTTGGGTTTATAACGAAAAACCCCACATACAAAGGAAAAACCCGTAAAATGGTCATTTATCGGATCTCAAATAATATATATTTGCGTCTAGAAATCCCATCGGGTCCGGCTATATATCGCTATCACATATTTCCTTTGGCTTCCGATCACCGATTGCGCCGATCGGCCTTATCGGCTATTGGCGCATCGCATGGTCGCTGGCCTTATCGACATCACCCCTTTATATTGCTTCGATGTGATATTGCGATGTGATATTATCGCAATCGCATATCGCATAGTCCCTGGGCCATTTGGTAAGCGCTCCTTTGTATGTTGGCAATCAATCGCATATCGTTGATCTGTAGGGCCGTGGTTAAGTCCATATATATATATATATATATATATATATATATAGATATATATATATATATATATATATTAGCGATGAGATATAGCATGGATAGATCTGGACCGTCGGATCTGCACGCTTGATCGACGGTCCTCGTCTAATCGCGCTTGACCGCCATCGCAATTTCCATAATGTCGCGCCCGATTGCCTCTGCTTGCCACCGCCGATCACGATATGTCGATCGGATTTGGACCGTTGATCGGCCAGATCCGACGACTCACGTGCATTGTCGCGATAGACTCTGATAGGCTTGTTTTTCACTGTTTCTTCAAGTTTTTCTCTCCCGATAGTGTTTTCCGCCATTATTAAAGGTTCATCCTTTGCGATAGTTTTTGATTCTTGAAGACTTAGAGGGTTGTTTGGATCCATTTTGGATCAGGAACTGCTGAGTTGGCCTATTCCCAGCATAGTTTAAAACCTAAGTCACCTAACACGGGGATTCGAGGATTCGTAGGACTCGGGGATTCGAGTGTCGGATTCGGACAAGTTGACCCCCTGGAACAGGGCACGTAGGATTCGTTATATATTATTTTATTAAAAATATATATATATATATATATATATATATATATATATATATATATATTAAAAATTAGATATTTCTTACACAAATTCTAATTAATGATACAAATTCATTGATTTCAAACATAGATCTTCATCTATAGCATGCATAGTACATACAAAATTGAAAATTCAAATACATGTCATTGTCAGTGGTCACATAAATCATGATTCATAATTCATAAATGAAAGACAACTTACAACTACAAGATAGTAAGATAAAGACACTGACAACTGTAGTTTTCTCATTAAGTCATCAAATCAAAATGTGTTACATAGGTAGTGTTGGTGCAATGCCAATGGCAAATAGAAATAGAAAATATAAAACAACTACAGGTATACAAGCCTCAAGGCAATAGGTAGTCATCAATCCTCAGAGTCATCATCAGAATCAGCATCAATGTCCTCATCATCATGGTCACCACTGCTCTCCTCTGCATCCTCCTCCTCCCCTGTATCCATAGTCGCCTCTGCATCTGCTGGTGTGGAGGATGACCCCTCTAAGTCATCAAATCTAACAGGCTCTAGCACTGGATCATTGAGATCCATGTTGGCCAATGCCAACTCAACACTGTTGTCCAGACCCATATCATCAGGAAAGACATCCCACATCTTTGTCTTTCCCCTCGACCACTCTTCCCTCTGCTTGTAAATAAGACGAAGGTTGGTGTGCACATACACCATTGTCTCTGCCCTAAACTGCTCAAGCCTGCTCTTCTTCACACTTACAAATTCCCATATGTGCTCCAATTCCTCTCGCAACAAGAGGATGAAGTCACCTGAGATAGGAGCTTCATGGCTAACTGCTGAAGAGGAGGGCTTGTTGCCCCATGATTTGCCCACCAAGAATAAGGCTTCTTAGCCCCCCTATCTCTAATCACATCATATCTTGCAAATCGACCAGTGCCAGTGGAAAACTCTGCAAAGGCATCCTCCACCTCATCAAGCAATGCACTATCCTGAAAAACCCGCTTAAATGCCTCTTTCCTCCCCTGTGAGATTTCACCATCCATGTGAGGAGGGAATTTGCGGGAGGGTCCACCATTCAGCCACTCATGGTTGTAGTATTTTGGGTTCAATGAGTGAGCCAAACAATGTAAAGGTGTACAATTCTTGTCCCATTTACTGACAAGAATATCCTGTATAGTATAACAAAAGGCCTCTAGTGATGTCTCATACTCGGGGCACTCACTTTGTAGAATAATGCTCCTCACAGACTCAATCATGGAATCTCATCCCTCATAAACCTCTCCTAGGATGGGTTTGTCTGTATCTGCAAATCGAAGCAAAGAAATGATAGGGTCCATGATCCGAATAATTAGATCTACCCTCTCCCACCAAGCATCATCTAGCATTGTGTCCTTCATTCTTTTAGAGGCTACCTGATCTGTCTTTCTCCAAAAAGACCAAAACTCAAAAATAACCATGGACCCAAGAGCGGTCTTGACCTCCCTCAACCTCTTCAACATCATGAATGAAGAGACAAACCGTGTATCAGCAATCTTCAACAATGATAGATTGGTGTACTCCTTGTAGATAGTGAGGGAATTTGTATGATTTTGCACAAAGTTACGGATATGTCATGCATCCTCAATAATGTTACCAATCCAAATCACATCAGAAGCAATGGATTTCAGTGCTAAGTTCAATGAATGGACAATGCAAGGTGTCCAAAACACTTGTAGATATTTAGCTTCCACAGTCATGCCAACAGCCTTGCAAACAAGTGCATTATCTGTAATGATTTGCACACAAGAATCAACACCTACATCTTCAATAACTTTAATAAATAACTCACCAATAAATTGTGCATCCTTGTATTCTCCAAGTGTATCCACTGCTTTCAAGAAAACTGGACCATTCAAGGAAGACACCATGAAGTTGATGATTGGGTGTCGTGCTAGATCTATCCATCCATCAAAAACAATGCTAACCCCAGATGTTGGCCATGATGCTACAATAGGCTCAAGCATTTTTTGCACCTCTTTTTTTGCCTTCGTCAACAATGTGGTTCTCAGCTTCTCTGACCCAGGAGGCACATACCTTGATGGAGCCCCTTGAGTTAGAGCTCGGCACATCTCAATAAATAGAGGTGAGCGTGCAACATTAAATGATATGAAGTTTTGATAGAAGAAGAAGGCAATGGTGAGATCAAGCTCTTCCCGTCTCTCTTTTTGGAAAATCTTGTCCATTGGACCAAGTGCAATTGCTCTTCTTTTTGCTGCTTGTCCCCCAACAGAAGTAGAACTCTCAAATGGAAATTTGGTGGTGCCTTTCCTCAAAAATGGAAGGGGGTCTTCATTCTTGGTTTTTCTTGATTTTGTAGCCACATTTTCCATACCAACATTGGACTCCTTGTCCATTTCTTTCCTCTTTTGTAAAGGAACAACTTTACAAGCTCCAATTCCACAACCTGGTAAAGCCAACAAATGGCCTTTCACACGGAAATATGTGCTTTTGAAAGCAATGTGACAAAAGTTGCATCTCCATTGCACATTGCCTCCTCCCTTCCCCTTGGTGCTTGTCCCATCCTCTCTTGTGACATATTTCCACAAGGGATATTTCTCAATGTTGTCTTTAGGTCCTCCTCTTCCCTCAACATTACTTGCAGCAGACTCTGATGATATTGGGGGAGGAGGGGCATCTCCAATGGAGACATTCTTCGCCTTCCTTTGCCCCCTAACTGCTGCCTTTGATTGAGCCATCAACACTGTAAAAAAAATGAACAAAACATGCACAAATTTGTAAACAAAAAATCATATACAAACTGCTGTAATAGAATAAGAAATGCAAAAAAATGGAGCTGAAATGCACTTACCTGGTGCTTGAATCTCCTTGCCAAATGCTCTACTCCCTTAGCTCCTTGCTCCAAACCCTTAGCTCCTTGCCCACAGCTCAAACTATGCAAAATGAAATGAGAAATAAGGTGAATGAATAAAATAACAACGTGCTTTTTAACCCGTGGAAGTCGTTTTTTTGGGATACAAATCCCAAAATCGGGATTCGATGTTCCCGTACGGGATTCGTACGAATCCTGTTTTGGGATTCGAATTCCTGGCGAATCATATCCGATTCACAGGATTCGGATTCGACAAGGGGTTTCAACGAATCTAGTTACTTAGTTTAAAACAATATCAGTGTCATGCTCAAATAATACTTCCCGTGATTGGAAAATATAATAAGAGCAAAATGTGCTTCTTGAACATTGTGTCAAAGAATATTTTCCTTTAATGGTCAACTATTTATGATGTCAAGATAATTATGGCAACCGATGAAAAAATGTGTTCATCTTCAAAATGTAATTGACCTCTTGAGTTACATTTTGATTTAGTTGATCTTGTGCTTCTATAACTGTCAACAGGTATGGGATAGTCTGATCATTGAGACAGCCATGAAAGATTACTATGATAATGACCTTGAGGAAATGATAGCAGCGATTCAGAAAAATGTTACCGTATGTGCCCCACTCTTTCTCATTTGAAAAATGTACTTAACTGGTAGATTATTCATTTCTTTTCTTGTCATAAATAGCCTTTGAAAAATTTTGCTCTTGCAATAGTAAAAACGTTGTAGTTTACACCTATAGATTGTGAATGTCATCAAGGATAAAATTTATGTCTAATTTCAAAAACAGGGCAACTGGTCTGATGAAGTACCTACCTGGGAGAATTGCAGCACGGATGTACTTGCTTGCCCCAAACCGTAAGTGTCAAAATTTTCGAAAGTGTATCATCATACATGGATTGCAATTTGTAATATTATTTTTATTGTATCTGTTGACAATCCAGCCACCTTAAAGTTCTTGATGAGCTTGGTGAACTGATTCTTAGGATTGCTGCCAATATTCATTGTAAAACAACAGTGGAACAAAGTTAACAGTTCTGAAAAACCAAAAAGCTATAATCATATTAAGCCTCTGTAAGATAGATCATATATAATCTTTGCCCAAATTTATGCCTGATGGTACAGGCAGCTAGACACTCTGTCATGCGTTAGAGCTGATGTTTTTAATCACTTATGCCAAGTTCTCTGCAACAAAGGAAATATCAGGTTTTTCTTTGAGCAAACAAATGCGATCTGTGTTGGTAAGAAAAATGAATTATGCTCGATTTGATGTGGATATGTATTCTTTGATGCTGATATAGTACTATTTATAAGTCCCATGGCATACTTGGGTAAGTTAAAGATCTAATATAGGGCCATTGGTGCAAAGTCAATCATGGTCTTTTGAGGGGCTGAAAATAACTGGCTTTATCTAATGGTGGGCATATACAATCCCTCATTTACTGCTGATTGGCAGATCAGTTATTTGTTGTCTTTTTTAGGTACTAAGTGGTGCAGTCATCCTGATTCCAACCACATCCCTCCAACTAGTTTGTTATGAATATAAATAATTACTAGTTAATAATAATTAGTATACTGAAGAGCCATATGTCTAAGGTCATGACCATCATAAAAGGCACCTGTTTAAATATATAAGTGGAACTCATTTCTAATCACATTATCTCATATTTCTTGTACATTTAATATTTCTTATATAAATATATTACTTGGAACTCATTTCTAATCACATTATCTCATATTTCTTGTACATTTAATATTTCTTATATAAATATATCACTTGTCCCGTGATGAACATTGCTATATTCAAAATGTTATGAATATTTGGCTGTATATATGAACCTTGTTAGTTACATAATTTAGAAGCATAAACTTTCGATTTTGAACTGGCAAAGCTCAGAGATCAAACTTGATACCAACCACAAGAATACTAATGGAGATTTTAAAACTGTGTATTCTCCATAAAAAGTGAGAATGAACTGTCGCTAAGCACAGAGAGAGAACTACAGAAGGTTGTCTGAAAGTTGCATAATAAATCAGCACACATTCACAATAAGAACAGAATTTTGTTGCCAGATGCAATCACGTAGCTGCATGCACGCAATGGTTTGCGAAAACTGATGTCAGTGGTTTCATGTATTTAGGTAATTTTTTGATCATCTGATTTTAGAATTCGTCTTGATGTTATCAGGTATGCTGATGAAAGTATCGGTCTAGCTTGCAAATGGGCTTACAAAGACGCTGATGAAGACAGTGTTTTAAAAGGTATATTCATCAATTTCACATCATGCAATTCGTCGTCCTTCCTCTAATTTTTTGGGCCTTGAATGCCAAAGTCTCTTCTTTTGCAGATGACTATTTCTTCTCTCGATTGCCCATTGTGGAGACTCAGCTTGCAAAAGGAGGTGTAAGGTTGGCTGCAACACTTAACCGCATATTCAATTCAACAGGAAGCTATTAGCATCTTTACTGCCGTTTCATCATAGCAATTTGATTGCTCTATGTATCGATAAATCAACTGTCGTTGAATAAATAAGCATTGGTATGAATGATTTGTCTATCACAAAAATATATTGTAAATTCATTAATGTTTCTATGAATTTCAAGCTGAGGCTTTTCTTTTTTTAATTCCTTCCGTCTTTCTATGGGCTTTCCATAGATCCTTAAACAATGGAATGGAATTAAAATTCCTTCCGCCTCTGTGTGGGCTTTCCATGGTCTTTGAACCATCAACGGAATTAAAGCAACAGTTCTAACTTCCTTCAATCTTTGCCTCCCTTATATCCAATCAAATGGAATTAGAAGAATGTATATTAATATGGCTTCGATTGGAATTAAAAGAATGTATATTAATATGGCATCGGCTCATGCTGTATAAGGAAAAATGGCTTAGTCTAAGTATGATTTTAAGAAAATTTAGTAGAAATTTTTGTAAATACAGGTTACTATGGTTAATCTTTAAGATTTTGAGTATCCCAGGAGTTTTTGATGTTGCTGAATTAATTTTCGTCATCAAAAAACTATTTAAACACTCTCATATTCAGATTTCTTGAAGAATTTCTCCTCAAATTCGGACCATAAATTTGTCATCCAAGCGAAATTATTGTCTTTTTAGAAAATTGTCATAATGGTAAAAATATGCAAAGTTGAATACATTATGGATTAGTCTTAAGTGCTACTTTTTAGAGTTTCCTGCCGATTTCTGACCAGAATTTAATTTCTGTTGTGTAAACTAGGTTTCTTTAACTACATATATAGATTCAACACCATCAAAAATCTATAAAGCATCTAGATTATGAAAAATTCACCTGTCAAACATGTAATTTCAATAAATCCTATTAAATTATAAACAAATTAAATCAAAAAATAAACCCAAAAACTTTCCAAAAACATTATACTTAAAGTTTACCAATACATTAGGTTAGAAGTGTCGTGTGTTCTTAAACGGTGTTATAAGCAAACTTTTATGTTAAAAAAAGTGAAAAACGATTTGTTCTCGGCCATATTCTAATTTTCAGGTATTTATTACCACCACTTAATATGGCGTCACTCCAACAGTTAATCTGGGAGTCAATATCATAGGCTTCTTGAATCTTGTATTAGTTGGATTCCATGAATTACTTGTTCCAAAAAAAAATACACAAAACTTGAATAACGCCCTTCGTGAATTCCTTAAAAAACACACAACTTGAATTACACTCTTTCTTTATGAAACACAAATCGTCAGTTTGAAATTCTCTTAATTGGATTCCATGGATTACTTATAATAAAACTTGAATAACATACATTTACTTTATATGAAACGAAAACCTCTTGAATTTGAAAAGCGTACACGTGGTAAAATCATCTACTAGAAATTCCATCTGGGAATCATCCAATAAGCAACTGAACTATGAATATGATCTTTCAATCAGGTTGGAATCTGCAAAATGAATTAAATTTATGGTTTTTTAATATTTTTCATAACTTTATTGAACTTCTTTAATATATTCGGTTAGTGTTTGGTAAATGTTGTCAAACATTTTTATTTTTTGTAATTAAATTATACATATGGAGTTTTTATTAATGTTGAATTTTTAAAATTTAAAAATATTGTTTCATTTTATTAACCAATATTTTATTAAGTTAGATTTTAAAATTAGGAAAAATGTAGTTCCTAAATGGTAGGTATTGGGGATATGGGTGATATTGGGTGTAGGGGTTTATACATATTTTGGGTTATAAAAAAAAGTAATATATATATATATATATATATATATATATATTTATTTATTTATTTATTAAGATGGGAGTTTTTTTAAAAGTTTTTATTTTTTATTTATATCTAATGAAATAAAAAATGTTATTTAATATTCCATGAATGTATGTTATAGTAAGAGTTGATTAAGTAAAGACTTCATAGTTTCACTATATATAGAATTTAAATTATTGTGCAACTTTGATGAAATTTGAAATTTTTGTTAAATTTATATCATATATATATATATACCACAAAATTTACTATTTTATTTATCATAATAGACAATATATCCACAGCCCTTTGGGGCAGCTCAATTGGTGATGATTGTAAAAATGAAGTGTTATGTGCAAGGAGGTTTGAGATTCAAATGTCTTGTGAGTACGAGATTGCCTTGTTGTTGATTTCTCTAAATACAAGAAAAGAAAAGAAAAGAAAAATAGACAACAAATTCACAAAACTACTTGTGAACTCTTTTTGACGCTATTTTTCTACTTATTTTGCCTACCATATTTTACAAGCCTACCATATTCAACATCCTATACTCCATTACTAGCATTTAGATAAGAAATCATGCTCTAAGCTACAAGGATTAAACACAAGAAAAAATCTAGATAAAGTGTACATCCTTTATATGTTTCCATGGGTTCTTTTGTAAAAACTATTTAAATGCTACAGTTACAAAAACAACAGTTCTAAGGATTAAACACAAGAAAAACTCTAGATAAAGTGTACATCCTTTTTATGTTTCCATGGCTTCTTTTGTAAAAACTATTTAAATGCTACAGTTACAAAAAAATTAGTTCTATGGTGGGGTATTTTGACTTCTCTGGAGGGAATTGAAGATGGGGAACAAGCGAAGGGCATGGGAATCGAAGCCAGGTCTAGTTTCAACAACACTTTCCCACATTTCGCGCTAGGGTTTAGGTTGGGGTGAGGAAGGTTTCAAAGGAACATCGATAGAACCGTCACGGGGTCCCCCTTTGACACAGAGCGCAGCAGGTGTTAGCCATCATCCTCGAAGGTTGTCAGCTAGCCCTTCGCACTTATCCCACAGCCTCCCGGTTAGAACCCCGACCCCTTCACTCACCGTTGCAGACTGTGTTGTGGTTACGGGCGCCCAAAACACCAGGCTGCTGGTTACCTGAAATTTACCCACCGCAGTCTAAGGGTTTGAAGGCGAGTGCTCAACCTGCAACGGTTACCCGGGTCCGTTGGTTCGCGGTTCTTGACCCGAACCCCATTAGATTATTGATATGTTGGGGATGGAAGAGGGTTACGAGGAGGAGCTCGTTGACTACACCTCAGATAACTACTCAGAAACTGAGATCTTTGTGGCTTCTCGTCCGCAAACGCATGAAGGGGTCAGACCGGCTACAGCCTCTACATTGGAAGAACAGGTTAACCAAAATACCTTTGGGTTGGTAGACATGGAAGTATCATTGCAAGGGTTGGACATAACCCAACCGACAATGGCGGTAACCGAGGGCTTTATTAGCCTCGTCGAAGGCACCAATTCCCCTTTCCTCTCCATTCCGTCACCGTCTGACCTCTTAGCCTGGAGCGGACAACAACAACATTCTGAGGGCCTACAGGAAAGAGAGGGTTTCACGGCCGCTGCTTCTGAAGATCGGGATTTTGGCACCATCGAGTCGAACACAGTACACGGGACCATAAACAACGCACCAAACAGGCCCAAATACCTTCAGGACGCCTACACGCACCTCGACCCAAGAAACAAGGTGCAGCCTTCGGGCTATTTCGAGGGCTTGGTGAACAACGAGCCAGACAGGGAAGAGCCAAGGGACTCGGACCCGGAAAGCAGTCCGGCGAGAGCAGGAAGCAACCATATAGAAAACCAGAATCTGAAGGCAAAGAAGGCCAAGCAGTCCAAGCTCTCTAAGACAAGGGAAAGGGGTCGGAAGCTCGTTTTTGGAGAAGGCATCGGAATGGACAAAGTTGCCCTAACAGAAAGCATTGTCCTAGTGGGACGTGTGCGTGGAAGGAACTACTCGTCGGGCCGCCTGAAACGATGGACGATGGAGGTCTGGGGGAATGTTCTGGTGCAGCTCCCTGCGGTGTTGGCTATGTCAAGAGGATGGTTTGCGCTAATTTTCACTGAGCCAGATGATGTGAATTGGGTATTGACCCGATACTGGCACCTGGAGATGACTCCCGTGCTCCTCAAGTGATGGACAACGCTCTTCGACCCGGAGAAGGAGAGTATTGGAGCAGGGCCAATATGGGTTCGGCTACCAAGTCTCCCACTGCAATTCTGGTCTGAGGATATATTCAGAATCATTGGGGATGACCTTGGCACCTACCTGGACCATGACAGAACATATATGGACACCAGAATCCTTGCGATGGCCCGCATCCTAGTTTACTTGGACTCCTAGTTTATTTGGACATTAGAGATGGTTTGGTGGAAAGCTATCAATTTCAGTTGGGATCCACAATCCGCTGGCAGGAATTGGACTATGAGGGCATTCCGTTTAGATGCAGGAGATGCCATGAAGTTGGTCACCTCTACAAGTCCTGCCCACTAGTCACAGGGTTAAGGCCATCCCCCCCAAGAAGCTATGCCGCGGCCAACACTCAGACGGATTTGGGAATGGCAGAGATTACAGACCTACAATCTAGACAGCTGAAAGGACCGGACAGGCAGCCCCCAGCTTCACCAGCCCAACCGGGGATGACAAACTGGAACCCAGAGGCATCGATCACCAGGGCACGTTCCAGAGAAGGCACGGGCTTCACGGGTATCTCCTCTCCCTCTAACACTCATACTCCGACTGAATGTATAAATTCTGTTTCTAATTCTTTACATGTAAATTTGAATATAGTCTCCCCCCTACCCAAGCCGAGCCAAGCCAGCTGCCCGATGGTCTCTGCTCCCATCCCCATCCTAAACACCCGTTGCACTACCATCCATCTCATCCAGCCAAGTGTGCCCCCTGGGGACACGACATCCGGATCCTCCCACTGCTACAACCTGCACTCCATCCCTCCACCCCTCCATGCCTTCGGATTGGAGGAGGACCCAATCCCACCTCTCCCCCACAAAGCACCTTGGGGAAGGCAATCCCATATCTCCAAAGCTATCAAAAGAGCCAGCCTGAAGGTGGACTCCGGTATTCAAACTCCCATAGACTAGGTTCTTAGAGCAAAGGGGAACCCTGCCTCAGTGAACCCATGAAAGGCCTCTCTTTCAACTATAGGGGTTTAGCCAACCTTGATAAAAAGTTGGCATTGAAAAGACTATGTTTGGCTGAAAGTTTGGATTTACTAATGCTACAAGAAACTCTTGGCGATGGCCCCTTGGTTCTACAAACACTCAAACCCTTTTTGCCCAACTAGGAGTTTTTCTCTCTGGATGCGAGAGGTCGCTCGAGAGGACTAGCCCTGGGCTTCAATAAATCCTCAGTCAAGATCACAAATGTTTGGGGAGGGTAAGGCTTCCTGGGAGCAGACATTACTTAAAACTCACCCCATATCACTATGAGAATCTACAATATATACGGCCCCTGCCATCATAGAGAGTTTTTCTGGGAAAGCCTTTTATAGATGGACTTTATGTAGTCAGAGAACATAATCTTTTTTTTCTGTATAAAGACCAATTATATTAAGAGAGAAAAAATATAGTACAAACAAGCTTGCAAGCAAGCGTAGCAAAAAAGCGAGGGAGCCAATGGAGATAGGCTCTCTACCTCGCTCCTTAGAAACAGACAAGGGAAGGCCAAGGCCAAAGAGAACACGGAAATGCAAAAGAAAGAACTAAGCAGAGAAAACTACCCCGAGGGGTCAGTTCCTACCACCCGACATTTTTTTCCTTTTTTCTTGCTTACTTTGACCCACCCAGAGGAGTTTGGCTGAGCCATTACAAGTTGTAGACTATTCTGCACTGGCGGCGGAATATCCTTATCAGAGTCTGAGGACGAAGAAGAATGAGTACGTTTCTGAGAAATCTGAGGGTCAGAGGGGACTGTCGGGTCGACCGAGGGAGCGTCCATCGGAGTCTCATCATTTTGCCCGTCTGCTATGGTTTCCTCCTCATCCGAGCTAGAGAAGTCTAAATCGTCCATACGACGGGGTGGCTCACAAGGATTCCAGCGCTTGGATTTGGGTTTGCGTTTCAGATTCTTCTTTTTGTCGAGGAACTGGGTGCAGGTACTCTGGAGGTGTCCCGCTTGATGACAATGTCGGCAACGGAAGGCTGTATTCTCGTAATCCAATGGTTGAGTCCAGTGGAAATCTCCAATCTTGAGATTGATCTGATCCGGCAGTCCTTTGCTGATATCTATTTTTGCACACAGTCTGCCATAGGTGTAGAGACCATTATCCTTTCTGGAAGTATCTGTAGCCAGGTAGCGTCCCAAAGTGTTTCCAATGGCTAGGAAGACAGAGAAATGCCATAGATGTGCTGGAAGATTCGGGAGCCTGACCCAAATGGGAATCTTGGTGATGATGGCTGTAGAAGGGTCAAATTATGGAAACCAAGGGGTCAGTCAGAGAACATAATTATTGGGGGAGATCTAAATTTATTCCTGGGGCTTGCAGAATCATGGGGGCACAGGGCTCAATCTGATGTCCTAACAGGGTTTTTCAAAAAAATGTTGGACGACAATGACCTCATAAGCATAGACTCTGCCCGCAAAATGCCCACTTGGAGGAACCGCAGAATAGGGGAGAACGCCCTTGCCCATCAACTAGACCGTTTCCTTATCAATTCATCCCTCTTAAACAGTCTTGGTCGAATATAGGATTGGGTCGATTATGGGGGTTGTTCAGACCACTCCCCGATTTTCCTGGAAATTGAAGATGCAGCTAGGAAGCCAGGATCCCCCTTCAAATTCAATGCTGCCTGGATCGGGGAGGATGGTTTCCAAGATTTGGTTAAAGAAAATTGGACCCATTATAGCAGGGAAGCTGGGTTGTCTCCTGCATCAGTCATTACAAACAACCTAAATTGTCTCAAAGGGAAAACAATAGCTTGGGTGAAGACCAGAAAACAAAAAGAAGAGGAGAAGCTGGTCAAGATTGAGGCAGAACTAGCTCAGCTCGAATCTTTGGGGTTGACAAGCTATGCTACTCTCCACACTAAGGATCAGCTCATCAATCTAGAGAAGGAAAAAATTAAACTCCTGAGACGAGCCGAAGAGACTTGGCGCCTAAAGAGTAGAGCTATTTGGTTAAAAGCTGGAGATGAAAACACAAAATTCTTTCAACAATTCGCCAGAGGCAAGCGAGGTGTCAACACTATCTGGGCTCTAAAGGACTAACATGGGAGAGAAGCCAACACTTTCGCACAACTAGCGAACCTAGGGGTTCGACACTTCTCGAACATCTACAAAAGCCTAAGAGATGCAAATATAACAGAAATCCTCCGGGTGGTTGAAGCAGTCCCTCGATTTGTCGAGGAAGAAGAAAGGGAGATGCTGAACTCGCCCATCACCTTGGAGGAATTGGAGGCTACCCTTAAAAGTCTGGGCAAAGATAAGAGTCCTGGGCCGGATGGTTGGCCCATTGAATTCTACATCACTTTCCTAGAGCTCATCGGCTAGGACCTCCTTCTGGCTGCCGAAGATTGCAGAACCTCGGGAACAATGTCTGAAGCCTTCAACTCCACCTTCATAGCCCTCATTCCCAAGGTGGATAAGCCTCAATCCTTTGATGACTTCAGACCCATCTCCCTATGCAACTGCATCTACAAGATTACCTCCAAGATAATTGCACTCTGCATCATTCATTTATTCCCCAAATAAAACGTTAAAGGCTTTTGATCTCAAAGGAACAATTTTCCTTTCTCAAGCATCGCCACATCCAGGAGGCTATAGGCACTGCCCAGAAAATGCTGTAGAAATTTTGAATAATATGACACTTATTCACAGAGATTATCCCGATTATACACTATTGCGGAATACATGCATAATACATAACCTCCTCTACGTTGATCATCAATTTAGCAACATTAAAAACAATGAAACATCAATCGCAAGCGCACATTAACACAATATGTAACCCGGGGAAAGCATACAGCTGAAAACCCCCAACTATCTATATATTATAATGATTGAGAACATGTAACAATACATAGTACAATACTCCTCACAAGTACTCAGTACTATCTCCACCTGTTACACACAAACTAGCTCAGATCTGATGCCTCAAATCTCCTCCACTGTTTGCCTGCCTCCACTGCGCAATCCTGCAAGAGAATGGATGAGAATGGCTGAACCAAACTCGTATTTTCCTTCTGTTTGACCACGCAATCCTCATTGGCAATTACTCAATCCATGCATGTGCAAATCTCATGCACAACTATAGTCATAACTGACAGCTGTCTTGCCCTTTCACTCACCTCTAACACCTGTCTCCACTGAACTATCCATGCACTGAGTTAACTGATGTATTTTTTAGTTGCTTTATGAGTTAATAACTAGTGAATTAATTAATAATTAATTCACATAACTCATCACTAGTGTATTATGCAGTTAGACTAAATACAACTAGTTCAACTAAGTCAAACTGAACACAACTCCATCAACTCCTCAATCAGCTCCACCAAAACTCAATCACTTGAGTTCTAACTGAAGTCCATCATGCAATAGCTCAACTAACCCATAGGAAAAGCATATTTCCTTCAGCCAGTTGCATGTGCCATATCTGTAGCTCGAACTGAAGTGCTGCAAGAGGATAAGATAATGTTTATAGTCCAAATATTATTAAGAGCTAATAATATTCGACTGTTCTATATTTAGACTGGCAGTCTAAAAATAGACTCCACCCATATGTCTAAAAATAGAAGTCCATCTATTTTTACCAACATGACCAATCATCCACAAATAGCATCCTCCAACTCATAGACCATGATCCATATGCCTAAAAATAAACTTTGTGCCAAAAATAGCCTGCGGGCCCACTTAGTGAAGGCGACTCCTTTCCACTAAGCTCCATCATCTTGTTGCATTTTCAACACTCCCTCTCAACAAGATATGGATTATCTGCAACCCCTATCCTGCAACTCTGGAATGTTCTGCATGCAACACATTTGCCCGGTCCACTTGCTCCAACAACACTTGGAACAAAAAAAACACTCCCAACTGACCACTCTGTTGGGCTAGGAACATACTCTGATGCTGAAGCTCTACCTGCTGCTGAAAAGTGCTCCCTCTCTGACATCTGCACTACTGCAACATCTCCATGCATCTCGAACCATTGCACACTTCTCTGTGCCACCTAGCACTATGCAAAACACTTGTGCGTCTCGCATTGTTGTAGCCTGCTAGCTATACGTTGTCTTGGGATTCCCTACACTGTCGCTCTCTCTGCTGCTCCATTCGCATCTGTGTCTACCCAATCGGTCAGTTCCTGCTACTCCACATCGGGGCTCCCGTAGCAAGGTCTCATCCAAGAGGTCGAGTACCTCAAGGATCCTGCCCCTCCTCCTTGAGACGATCAATCCACATCACCCCACCTCCTACCTGGAGGTATGGCTGCATGTGATCCCTCAGCCCACTTGGCTTGAAGTTTCCCCCTACTGGAGGTCTTTGCATGAGTAGATGTCTCTACTCAATCTCCTCTCAGCTTCCCTTGTTGTGGCTGCTCCACAACCTCCTGAAGCTGTTGCACCAATCGTGGCTCCTCCACAATCGTCTGAGACTTCTTCTGGCTCTGCATGTTGAGAGGTAATATACGCTCCCTCTCAACCACCAAGTCTCCATTAGTTTCCTCACTTCTCAAGGCTTTGCATGCATCTTGTAACTCAAGTGCATACAGGTTCTTGACCCGTGAACCAATCTGCTTCACCTGTCTAGTGATGATGTATCCAAGGAAAACCTTTCCCTTACTGAAGACTGCATCATAGCCTCTATCTTCCAGCATCGCGATCGACACCAAGTTTCTCTTCAGTCCTGGTACATACTTGACATTGGTCAAGGTAAAGGCGAGCTCCATGCTCCCTCTAAAAAATAACCGTGCCTACACCTGAGACACTATACTTATCATTACCCATCGCTATGAGTATCTGGAGATCTTTCTCCTCCAAAGTACTGAACAGACTCTTGTCACCGGTCATGTGGAAAGAAGCTCCACTGTCAAGAAACCAACCACTTCCCACCATGGGTGAAACCATGCATGCGAAGAGTGTGAAATCTAACTCAAACTGTGAAGCAAGTGCCTCACCTTCAGATCCTTCCTCGGATCCCTTCTTGGATTTCTTCTTTGGGCAATTAGTAGCATAATGGCCCAACTCATGACAACGAAAGCATCTCACCTTCGACTTGTCAACCTTCTTCCCATCATTGGAAGAACTGGATTCGGAAATAGAACCCTTCTCCTTCCCCTTCTTCACCTTACTCTCTAAGGCACAGTTCTCCTCATCATGCATGGATGAAGAACTGTCTCTGGTGCTTTGTCCGATCTCCTCTTGCACAAGATTCGACCAAAGTCTCCCCAATCCTGGAAATTTCTCCCGACCATTGACAGAGTCCTGATAGGAATGCCAACTCTTCGAAAGGCCAAGGAGAGCCAAGCTCACCAAGTCCTCATCATCGACAATCACCCCCACACTTCGCAGCTCATCCCGGCACTGGGTGAACTTCTTGAGATACCTGGGCATACTGTCTCCATTCTCACACTTAATGTTTTTGAGTTTATCCTTGAGTGCCAACTTCCTCTGGTCACTCTTTCTTTGGGATAGATCTGTCAACGCTTTCCACATCAAGTATGGAGAAGCCTTTCCATGCAGGCTGGACACAATGTGATCCTTCACGCCCTCCAACAGAATCCTTCAACACTTTGCTGTCTTCTTTTGCCAAACCACAGCTTCAACAACATCAGTAGGTTTTGGGACCTCAACCTCTATGAAATCCTTCAACCCATTATCATCTAACACCGCCTCCATCCTGTCTTTCCATGCAATATAGTTCGAGTTGTCTTCAAGGGCATACTCCAATCGCAATCTGTTGAAAGACATTTCAACTTTGACACCAAGAAAACACTGCTGCAAATTCGAATTCCACCAGCTCAAAACTCAACTGCTTCTGATCTAAAATTCGTGAGAACAAAGTATTTCTTGTACAAATATCGATTGTATGGGCATTCACCGGATATCTCACCTTCTAAAGGAAGGATGAATCCAAAGGATAGCTGGCCCGATTACAGACTCTCCCTGAAGAAATAAAATGTAAACACTTTCTGAATAGTAGATCTAATGATCAACTCTGCTCTGATACCATGTAGAAATTTTGAATAATATGACACTTATTCACAGAGATTATCCCGGTTATACACTATTACGGAATACATGCATAATACATAACCTCCTCTACGTTGATCATCAATTTAGCAACATTAAAAACAATGAAACATCAATCGCATGCACACATTAACACAGTATGTAACCCGAGGAAAGCATACAGCTGAAAACCCCCAACTATCTGTATATTATAATGATTGAGAACATGTAACAATACATAGTACAATACTCCTCACAAGTACTCAGTACTATCTCCACCTGTTACACACAAACTAGCTCAGATCTAATGCCTCAAATCTCCTCCACTGTTTTCCTGCCTCCACTGCGCAATCCTGCAAGAGAATGGATGAGAATCGTTGAACCAAACTCGTATTTACCTTGTGTTTGACCATGCAATCCTCATTGGCAATTACTCAATCCATGCATGTGCAAATCTCATGCACAACTATAGTCACAACTGACAGCTGTCTTGCCCTTTCACTCACCTCTAACACCTGTCTCCACTGAACTGTCCATGCACTGAGTTAACTGATGTATTCTTTAGTTGCTTTATGAGTTAATAACTAGTGAATTAATTAATAATTAATTCACATAACTCATCACTAGTGTATTCTGTAGTTAGACTAAATACAACTAGTTCAACTAAGTCAAACTGAACACAACTTCATCAACTCCTCAATCAACTCCACCAAAACTCAATCACTTGAGTTCTAACTGAAGTCCATCATGCAATAGCTCAACTAACCCATAGGAAAAGTGTATTTCCTTCAGCCAGTTGCATGTGCCACATCCGTAGCTCGAACTGAAGTGCTGCAAGAGGATAAGATAATGTTTATAGTCAAAATATTATTAAGAGCTAATAATATTTTACTGTTCTATATTTAGACTGGCAGTCTAAAAATAGACTCTGCCCATATGTCTAAAAATAGAAGTCCATCTATTTTTACCAACATGACCAATCATCCACAAATAGCATCCTGCAACTCATAGACCATGATCCATATGTCTAAAAATAGACATAGTCTAAAAATAGACTTTGTGCCAAAAATAGCCTGTGGGCCCACTTAGTGAAGGCGACTCCTTTCCACTAAGCTCCATCAGCTTGTTGCATTTTCAACAAATGCTCCATTCCATAAAAACCTCATCAAAAGAAGCGGCCATCCTCAAAATCGACTTATCCAAGGCTTTCGACAGAGTCAATTGGACTTATCTTCAGCTCATGCTCACACACATTGGTTTCCCTCACCAATTCATCAAGTGGATGGGGAGCTGCTTCACTTCTGTTTCCTTTAGTGTCCTGATCAATGGGGCAACTTCCAATTTCTTCCACGCTGAAAGAGGCCTCAGACAGGGCTTCCCTCTCTCCCCAATGCTTTTCCTACTGATAATGGAAGGACTCAGCAGACTCATAAAATCAGCAAGGATCAATGGCACACTGGGAGGAGTGGAAATCAATACAAGACCACCATTTCTCACCTTCTCTTTGTTAATGATATTCTAATTTTTCTAAATGTATCCTATAGGGATACATCTAGTTTCAAGGCAATCTTATCTCTCTTTTGTAAAGCTACAGGAATGGAGCTGAACTTTGTCAAATCAACAATCATTTTCAGTTCTTGCCTCCCGAATGAACAAAGATTCGCCTCCCAACACTTCGGCTTTGTAAGACAGGAGCTGGAGGATGGTCTGAAATACTTGGGATTCAGACTCAAGCCAAATGGGTACCGCATTGCAGATTGGGCATGGATGATAGCAAAAATTGAAACCCGCATAAACATCTAGCAGCAGAAGTGGCTCTCTAGGGCTGGCAGACTCACCCTCATCAAATTGGTCCTTGAGGCCATTCCAGTCTACTGGATGTCCCTGGCCTGGATCCCAAAAGGTATTCTCTGCAAAATCAAACGGATCTGTTGCAGATTACTTTGGAGGGGCCAAACAGTAGGCAAAACTTTCACCTGGGTCAAGTGGGAGAGGATAGCAAAACCAAAGAAATGGGGAGGTTGGGGCCTAAAGGAGCCCCAGGAGTTCGCAAAGGCCTTGGGCGCAAAGCTGGCCTGGAAAATAATTACCTCAAACAACCTCTAGACATAAGTGATTTACAACAAATATATTTATCCACAAACAATTTCAGATTGGCTTCGTAGCCCTAGCCACTGCCATGTTGGAGCCTCAAACATCTGGAAGGCCATCACACTCTCCATCGACATTATCAAACAAGGCCTGGCTTGGAGGGTGGGGGATGGTGGGCTCCAGTATTGTAGCAATCATGCTACAACTCCTGGAGCTTCCTTCTCTAATTTTATCAACCCGGTAGTTCGTAACAAACTTGGAAGCGACGGTGCTGTATGCACAAGTACTAGCTCTTCTCGCAGCTGTCACTTGGTCAGCTGGCACAAGTTCGCTAGGGCTCAAGCCAACTTCTATATTTTCTCAGAAGAAGCTTTTTAAGTGATGAACAAAAGTTATCTCAAAGGAAATTAACCTACTTTGCAAGAATGAACTGAAAGCCAACAAAACATGGAAACCCTAGTAAACCCTAATTCTACCAGCTTAATCCTTATGATGCAATGGTGGGAATGCAACTTCTAAAAGTGATGCCATTACTTCTATTGAGATGAGATGCATGTGTCTAAACTACTTTCATCTGAAGAGAACATGTTTTTGTATTTTTGCTCAAGTTGTTGGAGTTATTATGACTGTGCTTCTTACTGGGTCTTGACTGTGCAGGGGTAGATCAAGGGGAGGAAGGCTTGGAAAAGGTCAGGAGGACTCTGAGAGGGTCCAAGGGATCCCTAACATCATGCCACAGAAGTTCACAAAGTTCAGATGCTTGGCAACTGTGTTTGCAATCTTCTACAGGATGTTTGCAGGGGGTTCTACAGGAAGTTCAGGATTTCTACAGGAAGTCCCGTAATTTCTACAGGATGTTCTGCAATCGGAGTTTTGGGTGATGGATGAGTAAATGAGCTGTATGGGTGGATAGGGAGGTAGGAGGGGAGCTTGTGATGGCTTATGGACAGAGAGATGAGATGGAGAGGGGGTGTGTAAAGCTGGTTGGTCTAGAGGAGGGTAGAGGCAATGGAAGGCCGAAAAGATAAAACAACGTGGATGATAGAAGAGTTGGGAGGCAAATGATCTAACTGGGAGATAAGTAGATGGCCTAGGCACGGCTTAGAAGGATAAGGAAACGACGGAGTGGTGCTGCGCAGTGTAAATGAAACGAATCACCCCTGTCTTGCGTATACCCGAAATGTCATCAACCTACTCTAACTGTTTTATTAGAAACCATAGAACAACAATGTCGTTTTTAAGGGAAAATCGTGCATGGTGCTGAAACAAAGAGTTATTGCTCAAGATCTAAATGCATGGAGACTTCTACAAACGGAAATATTACGTTAAAGCTTGCATGAACATGTAAAACTGTGTTTTTGGTAGTTGGCACGGTCTGCACTCCCAGTCCCCAAACAGAGGTGAAAGTGAGTGTGCATTCAACCCTTTTTGGAACTCAGATTAACTTCAATCTCCCTACTCTAATCTAAACTACTGAAGCAACTTTGTTCATAACACTAACCTATGTAACCACACCAAGAAATTCGAATCAGCAAACGGTGTTTCCAAGTGCATGTAAAGGAAAAGAAATATAATGTTGAAAGAAAGAAAGGTAACAATACAAAGGAAGGAAGCCTTAGGCTCTCAGGTTGGGCCCAACCCTGAGAGCTTAAGCTCCTTTAAGAACTCAGAGCTGCCTCAAATCTGCCTGCTTATTCATTAAAAGATAATAGTCAAAAGTCTGATAACATGCCAAAAATGGCTTACAAAGAGCAAAACAGGGCTATAGCTCGTAATTCAGAATCTGCAACAAAGTTTCAAAAGTCCTTTTTCGAAGGCTATAGCCTCAACATTTATACATTATGAGGGCCAAGCTGGCCTCCTAAATTAGTGGGGCTTGACTGACCAACTAAAAGTAAACTGTTGTTCCCTTAGAATCCGTTGGCTGCCTTCTAGCTCGGTGGTGATAGCTGTTGGAGCTCGGAGTTGTGGGTGGAGATCACGAGGAAGGCCATTCAATGCCGTGGACAACCTTCCTACAAAACCTCAATGCCACCTTGGCTGTCTCCTAGCCTTCATCTGCGTGGTTTTGCTCCATTTAATGTCAAAAAACCTGAAATAAACATGTATTAGCCACCTAGGAATAGTGACTGCCCTTCATTCGTACAAATAACATAAATATACTAAAAAATGATGCATAAGTCATGAAAAATGAAGGGTTGAGCAAGGGTAGTGAGGCCAAATGAGCCCAAAATGTTACCAAATTTGGGGCTCATCATCACCCCCCAGCTAAAATATTTGCTCATCCTTGAGCAACTAATCCAGCTCCTCATCCTTCATTGCCTTTACTGCCACCCTTACATCCCAAGCCTCTGTAGTAGTGTCCTCCTTGCTGATATGGAACCCAGCCTTTCTGTTCACCTCTTCCCACTGTTCATTATCATCTTTCTCTGTGTTGCCTTCCATCAATCCTAGCATCAGTGGTGGGCTTAGCTTGAGGCCAATCCAGCTGGCCTGGAGGTTTTGCATGGATTTCTTATAGAGGGCCACCCGTACTAGAGCTTCCCTCATCCGAGTTGGGGTATGATACTCTCTGATTTTCAGACTGTGGGCCAATGTATTCCATTGGCGGGTGCAAGCTTGGACAGAGTTGTCTCCTAACAGTCTCTCCATGTCCTAAAATGCGTTATGGCCTGGGCCTGCTGATCCATATATCTCAATGAAGCTTGAGGGTCGGTGGACAAGTGTTGTTGTGCTGAGATTAGTGCAACTGGATCCCCTGGTTCTGCTCTAATTAGCAATGGCTCATTCAGCTCTCGGTTCATGACCGCTTTGGCTTCTGCTACTCTTTTGTCCTCATGGTTCAACCATGAGGCAAATGCCATTAATTGCATATCTCCTAAGGCCGTATTGGGATCCCATGAAATTACATTAGGCAGGGCCAAATTATGGAGGTAGAACTCCGCTAATTTGGCCTTATCCTCTGATGAGCTGGTACTGCATAATTCAGTGAATTGTTGTGGGTCTTGGAGCTGAGAGATACCCCTTTGCGCCAAGGTATTGATTTGAAATTGAAGCCATTGGTATTCCAGGTACAGGCCATAGGATTTGGCCGGCTGTCTGCATTGTATAGCATCCATGGCCCAACTGGCCATGCAGGCCAATTGTGCCTCTTTCTGCTGCAGCTGTTGTCTGAGAGCTTGCACCTCAATTTGTGCTTGTTGTTCTGCTTCCTGTAGATGCAAGGTTGGCTCCCCAAGACCGGTTTGCAGTTCCTTTTTGCCTTGTTGTTCTGCTGTGCTGTCCCCTGAGGGTGTGCATGTTCCTCTCCTCAGCTCTTGTAGCTGCAGTCTAAGTTTTTCGTTTTCTTCCTGTAGGAACACCCGCTGGCAATTTGCCACGTGTTTAGCCATAGCCAATTCCTTTCTAGCCTCCTTGAGTTGTTCCTCCAAGGGGCCTATGTCTGCCACACCTTTTGATTTGGCTATTTTCATCCACGTGTGGGTTCGTACTCGCTCTTCCTCCAATGCAAAGAACAGTGGCACAGTGAATTTCTGAGGTATAATTTTGCCAGCCTCTAAGAAGTTGTAATATGAACTCAGACTTGGCTGAGGGCTAGGCTCTGGAATATGCTCTTTCTCTACTTCTTTTGGTGGCTCTACTTCACCCTCCCTCGGTGGTGATGAGGGTGCTTCTCCTTCCATCCTCTCGGTCTCCTTAAGCGGGCTAAGGTTTCCTGTAGAGCATCCTCAGCATCCTGTAGCCGGGCTTTTGAGGCCAACTGGTCCAACCTATCCTTCCAAGTAGTTTTCTTCGGGCTCCCCCTCTCATAGGTGACTGATATCTTTGAGGGGGACCTCTCCTTGGGCGAAGTAGGGGCATCATCTATGGTGATTGGGCTGCTGGATGGAGGCTGTGGCTTGCCCGTTTTTATTCTCACACTTCTCCTGGCTTTAAAATATAGAGGGGCCTCCCTCTTTCTCTTTTCCTTGGGCTTAGGAGGTGTACTGAGGGCGGCCAGCACAGCTGCTGCCTCCCTTGCAAGAACATCGGCTTTCTTTTCCCTTGGTTTTCTCTTTTAAGGGCTTCCTGTAGAAGGCCCTTTTTCAGCTGATTTCGGGCTTCCTGTAGAAGCCGGTTTCGGTTTTCCTGTAGGAACAGGAGGCACCACTTTAATTTGCTTTTCTGAGGGTGTTTTACTTTTTGACTTGGTCGAGGCTGCTGTCGAGGTGTCTTTGCTGACGTGGACCTGCTCAGCCTTGTCCACTCTGCTTTGTAATCTTTTCTCTCTGGTCGTCAACATGGGTGTGTCATCCTTCTCTTTGGCACCCTTTTTCTCTTGTTTCTTCTTTTGCTCTTTCTTCTGCTCCGTGGTCGTGGTCTTCTGGCCTTTTTCTTTCTTCCCCACGGGCACTGACTCCGCCTCCTCACTGCTGGATGAACCGAGCTCTTCGGTCAACATCTTTATATCACCATCCTTGGTCAAATTTCTAAAGGCTTCCCATGAGAGAGGAACCTTGTATGTGTGGAGCGCATCCTCCACGAGGAGTTTAATGAATCCATGGTGGGCTACCTGGTCTGGTGTGCCTTCTTTCAACTTGGTGGCACATTCAATCATAGACTGTAGTAGAAAGTAGGGGATACTTAGTTTGTTTTCTACAGGTAGGTCCATCTGATGCCTTAATTCCGCGAGTAACCGAAAATGGTACCCATATACAATGCTAAACCGACCTTCGCAGGTGATGTACTTCATAATCTAGAGGCTAACTTCACTCCAAAGTGGCAGTAAGCTGGTTCTACGAACCCCATTTTTATCTTCTGAGAATTCCTCCTCTGGGGGAAGAATTCCTTCTTAGCCTTCTGGCCCAATTTCCTCTCTTCTTTATCCCATGGTAATCCCATTGGGAGCTCAATGACTCGGCTGATGAATTGTGGGGTGAGTCTGAGACTCAAACCCCTGAAGTTGACGGTGGCCAATGTTTTGGATTTCGGCTTCAGAGCTTGCAAGAACTCCTCTGCCACCTCATCGTCATAGCCCTGCAATTTGTCGCAGAATGACATCCATTGCGCTTGCGTGAACAGCTCCACCACCTCAGGATTCTCTCTTAGCTTTGTTGAGTCGGTTGGTTCCCTTCTGATGAACCCACCCGGCATGGTGAAAAATTGTTGCGTTAGCTGGAGGTTGCGAGTGCGGAAGAAAATTGGCCTACTGGGACAGAGCGTAGAATTACGCCTCTGCCACGCATACAATTCACGAAAACTTATCCCCCGATGAGCCTTAACACGACTTAATTATAACTCACATCCTATAGGACGACAATTGATGCAAACGACAGACAATACTTGCAATTTTTTTATGACCAGACTGTAGAACGTCGACTCTGCCACCCTCGAAACCAATTGCATGGAAGGTTCAGGCTTACCTTTTTAATCCGCCACCTTTTGACGTGAGGAACCCAATTTCCTGTAGAAGCAGCGCACGAATTCTGGAGGATACTGCAGTGGGTCTGCGCCTTCTGTGCTGCTATCAGACGTTCGAACGGCTGAAGGCTTGGAGTGTCGAGCTTCAGAGGAATGCGGATGCTCACTCGACTTCCAAACGGCTGATGATAAATGCGTGGGGTGGCAATCTAGCCGATAGATTTGAATCTGGTGGAATTCGTGGCGCGGGGGTGAGCTGTCCCTGTCGGACCGTTGGATGGCGTCATCTACTCATTCCCCTGCAAATTCCTTGACTGCTGCATCATTCTCCGCAGATCCGCCGCCGCCATTTCTGTTAAAACGCGCTTCTCCCCGACTGGACGGTTCTCACGTGTCCACTACCCGTTCTTTTTCCACGGCCACCATTCTACACATCCGACTAGACCAGCTGACTGGTCGACGTGGCCAGTTGAATGGCCATGCAACTGCTCAACCCGTTCATTTCATGCTTGCAAACATTTCAAAGTAATATTCATGTAATTTGACGAAAGAAAGGGCGAGGCACTTACCTGTGCGGCCGCGACATGCTTTTCCAGGCTTCAGGACGACGATGACTAGATTTGCTTGCTGTTGTTATTTGCACAGGTCCGGATTTGCTTGCTGCTGCTGCTATTTGCATAGGTCCAGATGCTATTTGCTGCTGATGATGATGAAGCATATGACTCCGCTGCATGCGCCCGCTTTGTTATTGCATGTTGCAGGCGATCGAATGGTGTACACTCTAGTTGGCTAAACTGCTACGGGATTCCTGTAGGATGTCCTGTAGCAGTTTGTCCTCCTTGGGTGCATGTTGAACAATGAAGATAGTGGCATCACGATCACACTCGCAGGGCCCTTGGATAGCTGGGTTGAGTATTGCATGGCATCTCAACGTCTTCTTTCATTTCAGAATTGCTTCCTCTTGATAATTCACTGATCTGCTTTGATTGTGCAGGTATCTTCATTGCATGTCAACAGGGGTGGTAGAAGGAGGTGACAGCAGTGTGTGAGGGAGAAAATAGTAGCTTTCATGCGTCCATACCGGACCTTGGTCGTTAGATCTCCTCATACAATTAGTTCTGGGCCGTCCAAAACTTCTACAGGAAGTTTCCTGTAGAAATACAGAACTTCCTGTAGAAAGTCTGTAACTTCCTGTAGAAGACTAAGCTGTGATGAAATCGTGCCCATACCTTGGAGAAGATGAGTGTTCTCGGAGGAGGTGCTGGTAGGGTCTCCTGGCAGCATGATATGGACCCTTGTCTTCAAGTTGAGGGACCTCTTCTTCCTTCATAAACCTGCAACCTGCATGCATTACCACATTGTGAACTTGTTGTCCCTGTTTTTTTTGTTTTTTTTTTTTTTTTTGAAAGACAGCAGGGGTGCCTCAATGAGGTTTTCACCCTTGCCATCTGCCTCAAGCGCCTCGGAAAGGTTTTCACTCAAGGGTATTTTTCATACTTTTTTCTCTTTTTTTTGAAAGACAGCAGGAGCGCCTCAATGAGTTTTTCACCCATACCATCTGCCTTGGGAGCCTCAGAGAGGTTTTCACCCAAGGATCTTTATTTTTTCTCTTTTTTTTTTTTTCTTTTTTTTTTTAAGATCTTCAGGGTATGCCCAAAACAGAGGCAGAACCCTTCTCTATGACCAGCACTTATTTCTCCACAGTTTTAATGAATTCTTGTCTTGAGAGAGGTTTCCTGTAGATTTTCAGTTGATGCCCATTGACAAGCATGGGGATGGCCTCCTCGTCAATGGTCCGAATGAGGACAAATCCATTGTCATGACATTTCTCTACTGCATATGGTCCCAGCCATCTGGTTCTCAGCTTCCCCTTGAAATCTTTATGCCTGGAATCATACAACAGTGCCCAATCTCCTGGCTGAAATTGCTTGTCATTGAGGTGTTGGTCATGCCACACCTTCCTCTGAAGTTGAACCACTTATGTGTGAAGAAGGGCCTGCATTCGGTGCTCATCCAATCCATTCAGCTGCAATAACCTTTCTTGTTGGGCATGGCTGAGGTCTAGGTCCAGCTGAGCTGCCATCCTCAAAGTGTTGTATTCAAATTCGATAGACAACAAGGCTCTCTTCCCATAGACCAGCTCATAAGGTGTGAAGCCGGTTGTGGTCTTCCAAGTGGTGTTGTAAGCCCATGTGGCCTCAACCAGGCGATCTGCCCAATCCTTCCTGCTGCTGCTCACCACCTTAGTCAAGATCCCTTCCAATGCTCTATTGGTGACTTCCACCTGCCCATTTGCTTGAGGGTGATAGGGGGTGGAATTCCTATGCTTGATTTTGTGATGAGCTAGTACGTCTTCAATTAAGTTGGATGTGAACTGGCTTCCTTGATCGGTGACTAGCTCTCTTGGGTAGCCAAACTTGTAGAAGATGTTTTCTCTTAAGAACTCAGCCACCTTTTCTTCTGTTGCTGCTTTGATTACCTTGGTTTTTGCCCACTTTGTCAGGTAGTCGGTGCACACAATGATGTAAGATATCTGCCTCGAAGGAGGGTTGATGGGACCCACAAAATCCATACCCCACTTCTCAAATGGCTCAAGAGTCACTTGAGGTTGGAGAGGCATTTCATCCCTTTGAGTTGGTTTCCCCATCCTTCGGCATTGGTCACATTGGTTGATATACCTTCTGACATCTTGATGAAGTGTGGGCCAATAATAGCCTGCCTGCAAGATTTTGAAGGCAGTCCTCTTTGCTGCAAAATGTCCTCCACAAGGTCCATCATGATAAGTGAGGAGGATATCAAAGACTTCCTCCTCCCTTACACAATGCCTTAAGATCTAATCAGGGCCAAGCTTGAACAGGTTGCCCCCGATCCAAGTGAACGAGGCACTTTTTCTGATGATTCTGCTCTTCTCTCTTGAGGACAGGTGCGGAGGGAACTGTGCGGAAACAAGGTAGTTTGTTATATCAGCAAACCATGGAGAGAGTACTGAAATAGCAAACAGATGTTCATCGGGCATCTGGTCATCCACTGTTCCATCCTCATCTGCAGACAAGTCCAATCTAACAACATTTTCTTTACCTGGTTTGTCAACAATGGTCAAATCAAACTGCTGCAACAAAAGTAACCATCTAATAATACGAGCATTCACATCTAGTTTATTCATTAAATATCTAATTGCAGCATGATCAGTATTACAAATGTTTGATAGCCAGTGATATAATGTCGGAACTTGTTCAGTGCATGGACCATGGCCAGGAATTCTTTCTCAGTTACAGTGTAATTCAGTTCAGCTTTGGATAAGTTTTTGCTAACAAAGTAAATGGCATATGGAAGTTTTTGTTCAACTTGTCCTAAGGCTGCCCCTATGGCTTTGTTCGAGGCATCAGTGTGGATGTGGAAAGGTAGGTTCCAGTTTGGACCTCTCAAGATTGGGGCAGACACCAACTTGTCCTTTAATTCATTCAGAGCCCTTTGACAATCGTCAGTCCATTTAAAGTCCACATCTTTTGCCAACAAGCCAAACAATGGTGAGGCTAACTTGCTGAAGTCTTTAATGAATCTTCTGTAATACCCTACTAATCCTAAGAAACTCCGAACATCCCTTACCTTTTGAGGAGGTGGAACCCTCTTGATGAGAGAAATTTTGTTAGGATCCACCTGTAACCCTTGGCAAGAAATGGTATGGCCTAGCACGGTCCCTTCAGTCATTAGGAATTCACATTTTTCAGGACTAAGGGACAGGTTCATCTCAATGCATTTGGTTAGGAATTTTCCCAGGTTGGAAAATGCTTCCTGGAAGTTGGACCCATAAGGAGTGAAGTCATCCATATAGATTTCCACTGCATCATGGACCAGCTCCGAGAAGATGCTCAAGACGGCTCTCTGGAAGGTAGCAGGAGCATTGCACAGACCAAAGGGAAGAACTCGGTAGGCAAAGGTACCCCAAGGACAAGTGAAGGTGGTTTTATCTTGGTCTTCCGGGCTGATTTGGATTTGGTTGTACCCGCTAAACCCATCTAGGAAAGAGAAGAACTTCTTTCCTGCCAGTCCATCCAACATTTGATCTATGAAAGGTAGAGGAAAATGGTCTTTCTTGGTAGCTTTGTTTAGTTCTCGGTAGTCCACACAGATTCTCGACTTCCCATTTTTCTTGGGAACCAACACCAGAGGGGACACCCATTCGCTATCTGAGATGGGGTAGATGAATCCGACATCCAACAGTTTTTGCAGTTCTTCCTTGACAATGTCCTTAAGGGCTGGATTCATTCTCCTCTGGGGTTGCCTAACCGGTTTACAGTCCTCTTTGATGTATATGTGATGGGTATAGACCGAAGGATGGACTCCTTTCATCTCCTTATAGCTCCAAGCAAAAGCATCTAGATGACTAGCCAACAGGCTACACAGCTCCTTTTCCTGGGAAGGAGATAGGGAGGAGCTGATCTTTAACGTTCTCTCAGGGCCGAACTCCACATTCTTGACTCTGGGAGTGACAGGGTTGGTCGCACAAAGATCCACTAGGGCGCTGGCTTGGGCATCCTCCACCAATTTCTCTAAGGATAGTGCACTGGGAGGTGGATTTTGGATCAAGGTCTCAATCAAGTCATCCTCGTTTGGGGGTCTCTTCTAGTGGTGTCTAGGGTGCACAAAGGTGCTGAGTACACCTCATCCTCTTCTCCTTCCTCCAACCAAAGTGGTAAGTCATGCTCTAAGGAGGGTTGGGCAGGAGGGTATAGGACTAGCTGCTTGGACATAGGACCATTTTTGATGGTCATGTTTCCTGCACGACAGCTTATGTAAGCATCTGCAGTGGCTAACCAAGGCCTTCCCAAAATGAGAGGGTATCCAGTAAGCTTTGCCTTTGGTTGCAGAACCAAGAAATCTGCAGGGTATTCCCAAGAGTCAACAGAGACCAAGACATCCTCCACAATCCCTTCGGGAGTCACGGTGGAGCGATCTGCTAGTTGCAGGACTGTCGAGGTCTTCCTCAAGGAACCCTAAAGATTGAGTTTGAGCATGGTATCCCTGGTCATCACATTAATGGCAGCCCCCAGATCAATCAAGGTGTGAGGTATGATGGTGCCATTGATGTGGACATCTACTACAGGACTCCCAGGATCTAGATACTTTGGGCAGATGACTTGTCCCAACATAAGGTCAGACAGTTGTCCTAAGACATTGATGGTTGAAGCATCTCTCTTTCGCCTGCCTGGGTGTCCGAAACACTTTTCCTTAACCAGTTTGTTGTATATCGGTACATCTTTGATGGCTTGGAGAAGTGGAATTTTCACACACAACTGTTTGAGTTCTCCCAGAAGCTCATCCTCCTCTGGGTTGGGTTGTGTGGTGGCTGTTAGTCTCTCAAGAAAGGGCGGAATAGCCTTTGGTTCACTTTCTTGTTTGTCTTCCTCGTCCTCTGGGGGAGGAGGTTGGCGATCCAGAAGAGTCTTTCCAGATCGCAGATTGATCTCCTGGATCTCCACAACATAGGTAGGGCATGATGTTTCCCCAGTGTATACCTGCTGGGCCTGTCTGTTGTTGGGGTTCGGGTTCGGTTGAGCAGGCATTTGAGGTTGCCTTGGAGGAGCAGGAGGTAATGGTTGAGGTTGAACTGGTGGTGGAGGCAAAATGGCGGGAGGAGTGTTGTACTGGGGCCTCCACCCCGATTGAGGTGCATTCCACTGAGGTTGTGGCTGGGCATGTGAGTGATACGAATGAGTAGTGGGTTGAGTATGATACTGAGGTGGGTAAGACCATGGAGGAGGCACAGACCAGGAAGGATGAGCAGGGGGACCCCAGGAAGGCATAGGAGTAGATTGGTTGGGGCTGTAATAAGCTTGGGGTGCCCCTTCCATCTCCTGCTGGTAAGGTCTAGGTCCTTGTGGCCTCCTTTGGTTGAGGAAATAGAGAGGTTCCGTGGGGGCTTCTGTCCCTTGATACATGGCTTTAAGCCCAGGTAAGGTTGGACATTGATTTGTGGGATGGTCCTCCTCACAAACAAAACATACTTCAACCAAATGTAATGGGCATTCGTTCTTAGGGTGTCTCCTTGTACACCTAGGGCAGAAGATAGCCAAGGCCCTCTCATCTTCTTCCTTCTTCTGCTAGATCCTGAATGTATCAAGTTGCATGGCAATGGTCTGTCTCACCTCACTTTTGAGATCCTCTAATTGATTTGCAAACTCATGTTTGGAGAAAGGAATACCAGCTGAGAGGAGGTTTCCTCTACCTCGTTTCCGGGCTGCCCTAGAGTGGTTTCTAAACACAGTCTTTATGTCCTCATAAGGTAGTTGGTAAATATCTCCTCCAGCTAACATGTGAAGGGTATCTAAGAGGTCTTCATAGACTCCTCGGAGCAGGACCAACTTGAGGGATTCAGGGTCAAGTGTGCACCTGGCCCGTTTATAGCTAAGTTGGAACCTTTCCTCATAATCCTCTAAGGACTCATCATTTCCCATGGTCATCCGGAAGATTTCTCCCTTGGTTTCCTTGGACCTACAGTAGTCCCGGTACTTGTTATTGAAAGCTTGCTGCATCTGAGCCCAAGTGGTGATACTGTTCCCAGGTAAGCCCATGAACCAGCGTAATGCTGCATCCTTAAGGGTTGAGGGGAAGAGTTTCAGATTCTGCTCATCTTCAGTATAGTCATAGGTTCGACAAAGGATAGCAAACTCAAACAGGAAGGTATCAGGATCTTCAGTAGTCAGCCCATGGAAGTGAGGTAAAGCGGAGGGGCTAATATTCTTCATTTTCATGTCCCCATTGGTCTCTCGGATGGGGAAGGCACCTTCTATTCTCTCATCTTCTCCTCTATTGTCAGCCATAGCTTCAGGTGGAATGGTCTCTAACTCTTCTTCTGCTATAGGATCTTCGTATATCTCAGGAGGTTCGCCTATAGGTTCTTCAGGATCACTGTCACCAAATAAGAGAGAAGGGTGGCTCAGTGATGTGGTGGGGGTGTTGGGTAAGAATTTGCCTATTTTGTCACGGTTCCTACGAGGCATGAAATGGAAAGACTTTTGATTGATTTTGTTTTTTTTTTTTTTTTTTTAGGTACCTGCAAAAACTGAAACAAATTGATCTACAACTAACTATCTTGTTGAAATGAAAATGCAGAATTGAAATGAAAGCAGGAAAGAACTAATCTACTTTGCTCAAATGAAATTGCAGGAATGGAAATGCTAATCTATGCTTGCAAAAATGAAATTGCGGAATTGAAATGTTAATCTATGAAAGCAGGAAATGTCTATGCTACTTTTGCAGAATGGAAATGAAATAAACTACTTGGCAGAAGGCGAGAGTAGGAAAATAGAAGAAAAGCAACAATTACTAATACTCTGACGCTTCCCCGGCAACGGTGCCAAAAAGATGGTGGGCTCCAGTATTGTAGCAATAATGCTACAACTCCTGGAGCTTCCTTCTCTAATTTTATCAACCCGGTAGTTCGTAACAAACTTGGAAGCGACAGTGCTGTATGCACAAGTACTAGCTCTTGTCGCAGCTGTCACTTGGTCAGCTGGCACAAATCCGCTAGGGCTCAAGCCAACTTCTATATGTTCTCAGAAGAAGCTTTTTAAGTGATGAACGAAAGCTATCTCAAAGGAAATTAACCTACTTTGCAAGAATGAACTGAAAGCCAACAAAACATGGAAACCCTGGTAAACCCTAATTCT
Organism: Pinus tabuliformis; assembly: GCA_031772625.1. Classification (NCBI taxonomy): domain Eukaryota; kingdom Viridiplantae; phylum Streptophyta; class Pinopsida; order Pinales; family Pinaceae; genus Pinus; species Pinus tabuliformis. Next base: position 1,147,811,153 of record CM062807.1, read on the forward strand.
ACCAGCTTCATCCTTATGATGCAATGGTGGGAATGCAACTTCTAAAAGTGATTCCATTACTTCTATTGAGATGAGATGCATGTTTATAAACTACTTTCATCTGAAGAGAACGTGTTTTTGTATTTTTGCTCAAGTTGTTGGAGTTATTATGACTGTGCTTCTTACTGGGTCTTGACTGTGCAGGGGTAGATCAAGGGGAGGAAGGCTTGGAAAAGGTCAGAAGGACTCTGAGAGGATCCAAGGGATCCCTAACATCATGCCACAGAAGTTCACAAAGTTCATATGCCTGGCAACCGTGTTTGCAAGCTTCTACAGGATGTCTGCAGGGGGTTCTACAGGAAGTTCAGGATTTCTACAGGAAGTCCCGTAATTTCTACAGGATGTTCTGCAATCGGAGTTTTGGGTGATGGATGAGTGAATGAGCTGTATGGGTGGATAGAGAGGTAGGAGGGGAGCTTGTGATGGCTTATGGATAGAGAGATGAGATGGAGAGGGGGTTTGTAAAGCTGGTTGGTCTAGAGGAGGGTAGAGGCAATGGAAGGCCGAAAAGATAAAACAACGTGGATGATAGAAGAGTTGGGAGGCAAATGATCTAACTGGGAGATAAGTAGATGGCCTAGGCACGGCTTAGAAGGATAAGGAAACGACGGAGTGGTGCTGCACAGTGTAAATGAAACGAATCACCCCTGTCTTGCGTATAACCGAAATGTCATCAACCTACTCTAACTATTTTATTAGAAACCATAGAACAACAATGTCGTTTTTAAGGGAAAATCGTGCATGGTGCTGAAACAAAGAGTTATTGCTCAAGATCTAAATGCATGGACACTTCTACAAATGGAAATATTACGTTAAAGCTTGCATGAACATGTAAAACTGTGCTTTTGGTAGTTGGCACGGTCTGCACTCCCAGTCCCCAAACAAAGGTGAAAGTGAGTGTGCATTCAACCCTTTTTGGAACTCAGATTAACTTCAATCTCCCTACTCTAATCTAAACTACTGAAGCAACTTTGTTCATAACACTAACCTATGTAACCACACCAAGAAATTCGAATCAGCAAACGGTGTTTCCAAGTGCATGTAAAGGAAGAGAAATAGAATGTTGAAAGAAAGATAGGTAACAATACAAAGGAAGGAAGCCTTAGGCTCTTAGGTTGGGCCCAACCCTGAGAGCTTAAGCTCCTTTAAGAACTCAGAGCTGCCTCAAATCTGCCTGCTTATTCATTAAAAGATAATAGTCAAAAGTTTGATAACATGCCAAAAATTGCTTACAAAGAGCAAAACAGGGCTATAGCTCGTAATTCAGAATCTGCAACAAAGTTTCAAAAGTCTTTTTTCGAAGGCTACAGCCTGAACATTTATACATTATGAGGGCCAAGCTGGCCTCCTAAATTAATGGGGCTTGGCTGACCAACTAAAAGTAAACTGTTGTTCCCTTAGAATCCGTTGGCTGCCTTCTAGCTCGGTGGTGATAGCTGTTGGAGCTCGGAGTTGTGGGTGGAGATCACGAGGAAGGCCATTCAATGCCGTGGACAACCTTCCTACAAAACCTCAATGCCACCTTGGCTGTCTCCTAGCCTTCATCTACGTGGTTTTGCTCCATTTAATGTCAAAAAACCTGAAATAAACATGTATTATCCACCTAGGAATAGTGACTGCCCTTCATTCGTACAAATAACATAAATATACTAAAAAATGATGCATAAGTCATGAAAAATGAAGGGTTGAGCAAGGGTAGTGAGGCCAAATGAGCCCAAAATGTTACCAAATTTGGGGCTCATCAGGGGACGACACCCAAATCAGAATCGAGGCTGATGCCTGGGAAGGTAGTGGCAACGCCCACATATTACCATATGAAATGAGGCAGGAACTCAGAGATGTTGGATACTCACACTTAGCCCACATCAAGGAGGAGGGGCGGGCTGAGAATTCATATATACAATGGCAGACCTTTGAAAACTTGGGCATAAGTGACAGATGGAGCAGGGAGTGGTTAAGGTTCGTGGGGGCTCTGGAAGAGGCGAACATCAAGATTACAACAAAAGAAGATTTGCTAATTTGGGCTAAGGCCCCCAATGGCAACTACTCCCCCAAGACTGGGTTCGAGGCCATCATGGAAGCTCGAGAAAATGGCCCTCTGCACTGGTGGTGGTGCTCCATTTGGAAGCTGAAAGCCCCTCACAAAGCGCAACTTCTCCTTTGGTCTATACTATCAAACAAAATCCCAACAAATCAAAACCTGACAAATCGAAATTTACATGGGCCTTCACGATGCAGCCTCTGCAAAATGGCGATCAAGGACACCGACCACCTTTTTCTCCACTGCTCTGTCTCAGCGGACATCTGGAGAATAACCACCACAACACTCATTGTTCCTCTTCATTGGACTGGCCCAAATGTAAAGGAGGCCTGGCAAAGCTGGTGGTCTAATACAACCAGCCATAAGCTAAAAAACCTGCCTCCCATTATCTGTTGGGGCATCTGGATTGTCTAGAACCATAGAATCTTCCAGGACAAAGACATATTGGGAGCGGCTATCTGCAACCACATCCTGGCCACATACAACTCTATCCCTGAAGATCAAGCACAACGCCCCCCTCGGATAATAATCCCAGAAGTAATAGACAGAGGCCAGCCTTGGGCATACTTCGATGGCTCGGCCCAACCGGAGGGAGGAGTTGTCCTACACCTAAACGAGTCTGTGAGCTTCAAAATAAAAGTGGGACTAGGGAGAGGCACAAACAATTTCACAGAACTAAAAAGTCTCAGACACCTACTCTTCTTTGCCAAGGAAAAACACTGCCACAACATACAAATATTTGGAGACTCTCAGCTCATCATAAATTGGATAAATGGGACTTATAACTGTCACTTGCACACACTCAGAGACTTGGTGGAAGAAGCCATTGATTTGAAATCACAGTTTGAGTCTTTTGTCTGCTCTCATATCTACAGGGAAAGGAATGAAGTCGTTGATCTTCTTTCCAAAGAGGCCGCGCAGCTGACCAGAGGACAGTGGATAATCCAAGAGTACAAGGATGGAGACTTTTTCCAGATCTACCACAGGCCTTTTCTACAGGGAAAGGAATGAAGTCGTTGATCTTCTTTCCAAAGAGGTCGCGCAACTGACCAGAGGACAGTGGATAATCCAGGAGTACAGGGATGGAGACTTTTTCCAGATCTACCACAGGCCTTTCATCGACGAGGTGGTTCACCTACAAGACTGATCAATATGATCATCCTAGTTTTTGTTTCTGTTTTTATTTTTGCTCTACAGTTTTTAACATTGCAAATACAATTATGGTTATTTTGACCCTTCAAGTTTAATGAAGGAATATGTAAATATAATGCTCATAACATTTGAACTGAACATATGAACTAACTCAACCCCTGATAGTAGTGAAAGCATTGTTCTAATGCTGGCATACAACTTGTAATTTTCTTAAAATCTTAATGAAAATTACGCATTTTTCCTTGAAAAAAAATTGTTCTATAGCCAAATATAAGATTTTGTAGCCAATTGCTAATTTTGTAGCCAAGTCGCAGATCTATGAGTACGTGCATGACATGGCAAGATCGTGAGTTGGAAGACGTGGCAAATGATAGCCTTAAGTTTTTCCACCTATTAGATTCAAACTAGCCCTTTTTAGATTAGCACAAGAGTGAAGTCAAAGGCACAATCAAAGTGATAGTAGAGTTTGGTAGAGTATGCAGACCAATACATAATTGTTTGTGTAGATTGTGGATCAGGCCTTCGAAGATCAAGGGTGAATGCATGAAAATGGGTTACACTTTTGGGCCAAATGTGACAATAAAATTTTAAAATTTCACTCTCTTATCTAATTAAAGTCCTTAAAATTCATATAAACATTGTGAATTTTGATTCAGAGTAAAAAATTAATTTTTGGAGAATTATGTTGTTGTCCGAATGATATTTTTTGCAAAAAAAATTAGTGTCGTATAATCTACCAATTTTCCATTAAATGAAATGCCTGTTCTTGCAAATTTGTGCACATCTTAAGAGGTATATGTGTGTTCATGTACCATAACTTAGTCTAAAATGTGTAATTTAAAATATATATATATATATATATATATATATATATATATATATATATATATATATATATATATATATATAGATATGAGCATGATCTACACAAAGAGAACTAAGTTAGGCATATTAAAAAATATATATTTTTATGCAAAATTATATTTTTTAATATTTTCGAAGTTGGCGAAGTAATATTTGCATTTTGTAAAGTTATGTTCACTTAAGATTTTTCTTAACTATTTAAATAAATTCAAAAACCAAGAGTACACTTTTGAAGAGGACTTATAAACGAAGATAATGATTTATTTTTTTAAATTTCGTTTTGTATATTTTATGTTATTGATTTTTTATTCATCCCCTTTGAAACTGTCTAAAAAAAATCAAGCATTATCTTAAAAGAAATTAGATGAAAAATATCATATGAATTCGAAAATGTCAAATTCATATGCCATTGGATAGATGATTCCTTTATGAATCCAACATGATCAATTCCACCACCTAAAGACAAATTTTGCCTCAAGTCCACAGGGTACAAAATGGTGTTGCAGAGAAATTTGTAGAAGGGGAGCTAAAACTTTAATTTTTAGGCCTTTAGCACTCGCACAAATGCTCAAAACGCTTGATCGAGCGCTTGAGATAAAATTTCAAATAGCTTGATCGAGGGTCTAAGAAACCCTTGATTGAGCCCTTAACGTGGTTAAATAGAGGTTCGATCCAGCCTATACCTTGATCTAGCTTTAAGGCTCGATCGAGCCACTTTTTTTTTTTTAATTTCGTGCCTTGGTTGTATTGGTGGGAAATTTCAAAAACATGACTCGATCGAAGCCATCGACTCAACCAAGCCACGATCTTGATCGAGCTCCTAGATAACCTTGGGTTACATAGGAGCTCGATCGATCTATCTTTAAGCTCACAAATAGCTCAATCGAGGGCTCAAAGATTGCTTGATCAAGCACTTAAAATGGCTCAATCAAGTTGTTGTTTTTCACTCAAAACACGTATTTGCTTGCCAAAAAGTGTAACTCAACATCATGCATAGACCATCAAGCTAAATCATATATCAATATCTTGTATGAGAAATTTGTGCATCGAGAGAAGAATTTCTCATATGTGCATTGCAACCCTTACTCCTATCATCTTAAACTCTTAAAGCTTATATTTTGACAAAATTGTTCTAGAGTTTCACACCAAATGATTTACTCAAACTGTATAAATACCTATATATTAGGACAATGAGAGACACTTAATATTTTCTTTGATATTAGCATACAAAAGTGTTGTTGTTACTTTAGTCTTACCCATGTGTTTATATTGTATGAGTGATTCCATAGTTTTGAGTGTTTTGAGAGTTAAAAAATTATAGGGACTTCTTCAACAAAGCATGACTGACCCAAGAAGGCCCACTATGCAAGGGAAGCATTGCTCTTTTTTTGTTAATTGTTTTTATAATTGAATTGGTGTAGTTTCAATTCTTTTCACTTTTTAAATGCATATAGTTTCAATGCTTTTTAATTATTGTTTGTGTGCAATGTGTTAACATAACAAAGGTTATTCATATGAACTGTACAATTCAATAAATAACTTTGTACTTCAATTACAATTTTTATATAGATATATTATTAAATGAATAACTAAATAATTTTGTGAAATTTTCATGGCAAAACTTTATATACAAATAGTTTAAAAGTATTTAAAACTAGTTATTATTGATTTTAACAGTTAAATATTTATTTTCAATAGTCAATAATAAATAACTTACAAATAATTTTCAATAGACAAATTAAAAACCAAATCCTACACATATTTGTGCATTACATTTTACAAGTTAATAAAATTCTCGTTTAAAAAATTAACCAACAATTATTATGATCATATTATAACTCACATGTGATAAGTGTAAATTTCCTAGAAAATAATATGAACATCACTGTGTGAGATAATAGCAAAGTGGACATTCCATTGAATGCACAAGTGACATGCTATCCTTTTTTGCAACAACAATCTAGAAATAATTGCCATCATATGGACATTGTGTTTGAGAGTAGTGATGAGTGCTCCTCGATTAAGTTTGAGAATAGTAGTTGTTAGTCCCTGCCTCCGGCATAGCAGGGACTATAGTGTTTGATTGAGCGTTGAATCCATATTAAGTTGGGTTGACCAACTCATTTAACCAATCTTTTAAAAAACCATTTCACCAAAAAATCTTTTTATCCAAAGTTTCTGGTTTGAGGTCTTATTGTCGGGCTATGGATTTTGTTCCTCCAAAAAATGTTTTATCCAAAGTTTGAGAATACCCATCCACCTTTTTATCGAAAGTTATCAAAAGTTTGAAACTGCAAAGGTTTTATCCAAAGTTTGAAAAAACCCATCCACCCCTTTATCCAAAATTTCAAACTGCATATATCCTCCGTCTTGTATATTTCAAAGTTTGTCACTGCATATAAATTTGACACTACATATATCCTTATCCTTAGTTTTACAATTGGCTGTGCATTGGAATAAATTAAACAACATTTTTGCCTCGCCACCTATTGCTACCATGCAAGGTCGCCACCTATTGCTACCATGCAAGGTTGTTGTCGAGCCTGGGTTATGGTGTGGGCCGCCACCTATTGCTACCATGCAAGGTTGCTGTCGAGCCTGGGTTATGGTGTGGGCGTCATTCCATCTCCTATACTCACATGATATCCAAATATAATCACATGATATCCAACTAGCTTGCTGCTTCAGGGACGAACTCATTGGTATGCAAAGAGAGAGCTCGTTGTTGAGCAGGTCATAAATGATGCCTTGCCTGTACCTGAAGAAAGAAGAAAGATCTATGTCAGTGGACATCTCGGCCATGCGTTGATGTAAAAATTTAGATACTTGCATTGTTGATTAATTACATCTCTGCCATTAAACTTCCTTAAACTTAAGGAAGCTTAAAGGAATGAATTGAAGCAAAACTCAAGCAAGCTTCATTGATGGTGCTTCTGCAAAGGATTGAGAATAAACATGTACAACATTTGAATAGTGGGCTGCGACGCAAAACTGCTGGTTTGCCTGAGAGAAGCTCAGGCATGAAAAGCATGAGGGAAACACTGGTACCTGAATAAAGCGAACTAGTAGATGAATAAAGCGAACTAGTAGCGAATATTCATGTTCTCTGTTTGAGGGAAACAGAAAACCATAGCATGCATAGTAAGTTAGATTAACGAAAATAATTGCAAAAATACAGTTAATAGTTGATTAAAACGTTTCTCTCAAGCTTGTATAGTGTATAGTGTATGCTTACTCTTTTTTTCTTTTGAATATTGTAGGAAAACATCCTCAAAGAAACTAGGAGTCGTAGTATCATTGATTCTTATATCGCCACAATGAAGCAGGTAAGTAGCAATCAACGTCTTGCGTTTCAAATGATATTCATGGTCAGGAAGGTTCTTGATTTGTGTGCTAATAAATGGATCCCTGGACATGAAACGATGAAATCCAAAACTATAAATGAGTTCCATTCAGAAATTGGACAAAAGCTCGGTTTAAACCCCCCAAAAAAAATATGTGTAATATGTTTGCAGGAAACAATTTTTGGTATTAGAGGTGTCACAAGTGGTAGGAAGGAGTTTGGTAAAAGATTAGAGGAACTTACATGTCCAAGCCCACGCTGCAAGATTCTGAGAATGGGAACATTTCTGCGAGCTTCCATTTTGAGAATGGGAACATTTCTGCGAGCTTCCATGAACATTTTTGCGAGCTTCCAAGCATGGAGACATTTTTGAGCACTGGAATTTCTGAGAATTGTGTTCATCAGAATTGTATTCATGGCAGCTTTCGGCTTTCCAGTTAAGGGCATGAAACGATAAGGCTTTCCAGCTAAGGGCATGAAACGCTAAGGGTCGCTGGTATTTTCACTCTATCTGGAAGTTGCATGGGACAATGTCTGAGGCATGGAATTGAAGACAACACATGGTTTCTTTTTTCTTCACTTTATGCAAAAGCGTTCATGAAGACAACATGTGGTTTGCTTTATGCAAGTGTTCACAACTGCCATTAATGCAAAATTTGAAGTCTATTGGTTTCTTAAAGACTACGTGGTTTTTAGGCGCTGCTATAATTTTGTTCTGTTGCTTATCCTTTAGTAAAAATGTTGCGTTGTTAAACTCGCAGTTGAATTCATATTTCTGCTCAAACCTTGAAGTCAAAAGCATATTTTCTTAATCGATATATTGATTCTATCACTTCAAACTTTATCTCTTCAATATCTCTTGAATGAAAAACTTTATCTGTGATATCTCTTGAATGAAAATTTATAAAACGAGTAGTTAAAAAAAGAAAAAGTGACCTATTCCGCCTGTTTCCATTTGGTACATACTAGCTCATTCTGGAATAGGGCTTTAACAACAACGATATTATTGATTTCAAGAAGGAGACCATTACCTTCTTGACATCTCATATATGTTCTTCGATTTAAAATTTTTAATTAGCTAAACATTATATCTCGTGAGGGTCCTCTACCCACCTTAATTGATAGCATTGAATGTAGCGCATATGAGATATGGAAAAATGTTTACATTAATCTTTAAAATAAAGATTTACAATAGCTCTATGTGATGTATTTTGGTATATGTGACTGAAATCATTTGACATGGACTTCTCTTAGCTCTCTTAGCGTTTGGTAATTCATGCTCTGGCTTACGACAACCTGCAGTAACTAGCAACTACCAGCCGCCCCTTGCCATCGAACTGCTTTATTACCAGCTGCCCCATGCCAACCAACTGCTTCATTCAGGCACGATATTTTGCCCAGATTTATATTTGGTTAAATACAAAATATTGTTATAGTGTAGTAGTATAACTCTCTTATTTGAACATAAACCAGAATTCTCCATTGCAGAAGTTCGACCTAGATAATGCTTCTAATGTTGTTGTTCCCACTCCAGATTGTTCTCGTGATACTGCTGGATATTACCACGGTTTCGCTCTAATATAATAGAAGGAAGCATTCCCCATCTCTAGTTGTTTTGACAGTTTTCTATGCAGCTCGATATCCATTCGCGTGTCACTGTCATTTCATGTAATCATGTAAAATGAAGAAGATGGTAAGTTAAAACTTCTTTACTCCTGAGTAGCGACCACTTGTTGCAAGCGGTGTTTTCTTATTAGCATTATATAGTCACATTTTTTTGCATTCTGCGCTGGCAGGGACTCCTCGGCTGCATGCCTTCCTTGTTATCCATACTAAGTTAGTAAGTACCATTAGGATTCTAAGTATTTGTTATCTAAATATTTTCATACTTCGTTGAGTTAGATTAGATTTTGGGTTGGAATTTGAAAACCAAAATAGTGGAGCATTTTGATCGTCCTCTTAGAATTTTAAGCTAACGCATCATCAAATAAATTAAAAATTAGTGAATATTATATTTTTGTGGGTGAATTTAGATGATTTTGATATATATGCATCATTAATAATATATATTTGTTTATGTTTCTTATTTTGTTATAGGTTTATTAACTTTCGTTTCTTTATTATAAGTTATAAATACTCGATTCATACATGTGCGGAGGAGTTTTTCCAAGTTTCTTATACATCCATAACATTTTACATTTCATATACTATGTCAAAATATTAAAATTTGTTTGTTTTAGCATTGATTGAACATCTTGTTTTTGCATATTTGAACATGTATTTAAAGTTGTCAAAATAAGTGCAAGAAATGGTTTTGACTTTTCTAACGATGGAAGATCTGAATCACCTCCAATAACCTTTCCCACAGGTGGGTTTGAAGATGATTTTAATCTATTTGGCTATGTGGGGACGAACAACATTGTGTGAGGTTTGAATGAGGTTAGGCTCGAATAGCACTGTGCACGTTGGGTGACTTTCACTATAGTGCGAAGCTAACAACATTGTGTGAGGTTTGAATGAGGTTAGACTTGAATAGCACTGTGCACGTTAGGTGACTTTCACTATATTGCGAAGCTAAATGTTCGAAGCCAACTGCGTGGAGCCTAAAATATCACAGGGGATCATTTAAAAGCAATATTGCAAAGCTCCATGTCAAGTAACAGAGACGGAGACTAAAGGATAGTAGGACTTAATCACTGCAAAGCTCCATGTCAACTAACAAAGACAGAGACTAAAGGATAGTAGGACTTCATGACCACAATCAAACTTTTTGTCTCCATTCCATGTCTGTTGTCATCAACAAAGTTAATTGTGAGTGTGATCTAGATGAAGTTTTCAACTTCAAAGCTGCAATTTTTTTTTTGACTAAAGGAGAGTAGGACTTAATGACCACAATCAAAATTTTTGTCTCCATTTCATGTCTATTGTCATCCACAAAGTTAATTGTGAGTGTGATTTAGAGATGAAGTTTTCAACTTCAAAGCTGCATTTTTTTTTCTTCTTCTGTAGAAAAGGCACCCTTAATTTTATTCATCATAGAATTTAAATAAATTTATATTTTGCATATGTTGTATGCATTCTAAAATAGGGATCATGACATTGATTTTTTTTTTTTCTTCTTCTTCTGTAGAAAAGGCACCCGTAATTTTATTCATCATAGAATTTAAATAAATTTATATTTTGCATATGTTGTATGCATTCTAAAATAGGGATCATGACATTGATTTAAAAAGGAAAAACATTCTGCTAAAAAAACCTTACAATAAGATAAATATGAAATTAAGTGTCATAATTCACACTTCTCTTTTTTGCCTTTTTCTTTTTGCACCTTTTTTCAACCATCAAAGTTTGGTTTAACAAGAACCATTGCCAATTCTCTTCCTGTTTCTATTTGAGAAGCTTCTTTTTCTGAATTTGTACTCCCGCTCTTTTTGTGTCTCCACTCCCATCAACATAAAAAAACCATCAGATTCAATACCCTTCTAAATAAGGGTTTTGAATCCTGATTGTGCCACAATATCCCCTTCCAATTGGTTTCCATGTTGAGCCAATGCATCCACTTCTGTTTGGACAAGTTGGCCCCCCATGGTTTCTTCTTCTTCCTCTGAGAGATGAGTATCTGAGTATCTGAAAACTGTCGTCCTGTCTCCTTTTATTTTTTTGGGTTTTTTTTAGTCTGAATACATATGTTCTACAAATTATTTGTTTGGAAACAGGAAAGGCATTGAGCTGTTGTGTTCTCATAATTTAAATCTTGAGACCGCTGAAGTTTTTATGCTTCAATATTATGCAATCTGGTAGACCTTTGTTGAGATCTATCTCCACACATATTCTGGTAAAAGTAAAAATATTTTTCTATAATTTTTCAGTTTCAATATTATGCAATCTGGTAGACCTTTGTTGAGATCTATCTCCACACATATTCTGGTAGAAGTAAAAATATTTTTCTATGTTTTTTCAAGCATTATGATGCCAGAAGGGAAGAGAAAGGTTTTGAAGTCTCATCCATACCGGCATGGTTGAGACCACCATTTTTCTGGCATCAAACTCAGGGAACCATAGGGTGATGAAGAGCCCAAGGCTACCCCGAAACTATGGCCCTTCATTTAGAGCAAACTCCAAATCTTTGTTTGTATTGAATTGGATAATGAAAAAGCCTATGGAACATAAAAAAAATCACGATTGGGTGGAAGAGAAAACCCACTGGTGAAAAGCCTTTAATTTTACCTAAAAACCATTAAATCTGCAAATAATAATCTTAAAATGCAAAGCAGAGAAAAAGGAATTTACTTATGAAGATTAAATTTGCAAATAATAACCTTAGAATGCAAAGCAGAGAAAAAGGAATTTACTTATGAAGATTTGCTTCCATGGCTGGAAATTCTTCCAGTTGTTTTATAATATAAAGTTTGGAAATGTTTTGAAGTTGTTCTATTGGAATGGAAGATTTCCCCTTCACTGCATCTTTGAAGGAGACAGTTGTTCTATTTGGTATCTTGGAATGGAAGATTTCTCTTTCACTGCATCTTTGAAGGAGACGGTTGTTCTATTTGGTATCTTGGGTAGTGGAGCCCCTCCATGCAGCATTAAGTTTAGGACTAAGATTGTGTTCCTTTTGATGTTGTAGTCTTGAATTTGTAAAAAATCTTGGTCTACCACTTTCTTCCCCTATGCTCTGCTTCAGGATAGGAACAGAGTCTGAGCTTCTTATCCAGAGAGCAGAGAACTTCCATCTCATATTCTTGACAATTAAAAAAACTGAAAAAGATTCTGCTTCTTCTCCTCTTATCCAGAGAGTAGAGGACTTCCCTCATATTCTTGATAAAAAAACTGAAAAGGATTCTGCTTCTTCACTGCCAGAGGGACATATCGCTCGGTTGTCGAAGAGAGGGTGCATGTTTTTTTTTTTTTTTTGGAAAAAATGCCCATATATGCACAAGAAAAGAGAGCGCCGCCAAAGCACCACCCATGGGACAGAGCACACGAAAGAAAATGGGCCATGAGGAGCAATGGATTCAAAATAAATCTTTAAAGAGTACTCCCATCGAATCGATAGCAGACCCCCCAAAGAAAAAAAAGGTCCCATCCAGACTGTCACCATTTAAAATCTTGCTCAAACTACAGACCTTGACGCTGTAGAGGAGGGGCCATTCCGCCGCAGACCTGTAACAAAGTCCCCTTTTGTCGATTCTCAGGTTAAAACAAAGAGCAACGGTTTTCCAACACAGTCCATCCACGAAGGAAGAAGCAGGATCCTGGCCAGCGACTGCGGCTGCGCAACATACACAGTTTTATCAAACCCTAAAACTCGCGCAATCCATATTTTCCCCAGTTCCCTTCAAATCCTCAGGGAATTAGACACCCAATTTCCCATACTGAAGAACGAGGGTTCAGAATCGAGTAAATGGCCTCGAATTCGATCCAAGACACTCATCTCTGCGTACTCCACCTCTTGTTTTCCGTTGCTCAGCGCCACCTCTTGTTTTCCGTTGCTCAGCGCCATCTCCTGAAAGGCGAATACAACTCGGAGCTTCTTGACCTCTCTGTGGAAGGTGTGTTTAGTATTTATACGACACTTTTGGTGGCAAATTACAAAAAAAATAAAAATAAAAGAACCTCTGAATTGTAAGGTGTGATCGAAATTTCGTAGTCAGAGACATTTTGGCGAAAACTAATGATTAAAAAATTAAACTATGCTCTTTGATCAACTTTCTAGTTCACCAAACTTCCCGTCAATTTTTTTACTCGTTTGATCCATGCCGTCACGGAATCCCTCCCTATTTTACGAAATGGTCAAAGTATTCTATTAAATGGAGTTGTTTTTAGTGCGATTTTTTGGAGATTTCGGTATCGGAATCTGGCGGAAAAATTTGGGGTGAAATCTTGTTTTGTGTTATTCAAACTCATTTTTTTACTGCATATTTGGATTCAGCACCCTTAAAAACCTCCAGGACACTCTGATTGTGAAGGGATTACCAATAAGCTTGTGATTTCAATAAATTGTTGCCGATTTTAGAGAAATTTGACCAGAAAAACCCACCGAAAAAACTTCTAAAAAATCACACTAAAGACTACACCACATTAAATTAATTGCATGTGGTGGAAGGGAGGAAGTGCAGAAAATTGTAAAGTTATTTGTTAAAGAGAAATGTGGAAGTATGGAGGTGCGGAGGTGCTTCTCGGCATTCCCGCACCTCCAACACTCGGTATAATTGACAAGACTAACACACTTTTTATTTTTAAATTTTTTTAAGTCAATTCACTTTTGATCTGTCAACTTTAACTTAAAAAGCAATCCACGATTACTCAATGTTTCAGGTTGAACCAACACATATAACAGTGACAACTAAGTTAGGGTTTCCTATTTTCACTATTCTATAAAGTAAACAAACAATATTGTTTATGTTTCTCATTTCAACTTTCAGTAGCATCATCGATAGAGCAATTGAGGCGTAGAAGCGTTTTGATAGACCATGAGTGTGTTTCATAACCATGATTGCATTAGACCATGAGTGTGTTTCATAACCATGATTGCATGTTGGAGAAGGAAAGAGTTGTTACTATGGTTTTCTCTTTCCGCACTTCCACACTTCCCTATCTTTCTCTAACAAATAACTTCACCATTTTTATAATATAATAATGTGAAAGATAAATCTCAACGTTTGAATCCATGACCTTTGTGAATATGAATAATACATATAACTTACAAAGAGAAAATATGGAAGTGTGGAGGTGTGGGAGTGTAGAGAAGGTAACAAAAGGCAACTTCTCTTTAATGTTATCAGCATGAACCGAAGTAACGGAGGTTGCAACGTTATATTTCCCAAAATGTTGGTCTCGACTCGAAGAGTTATTACAGTCATATTAGCCCCTCGGATGGTGAATTTGTAATGTAAATAGGAATTGGATACCCTATTCCAGTAACCATGCATGCAATAGTCGACACGGGCAGTGACTTGATCTAGACACAGCGCCAACCTTTGTGACGATTATTATATTACACGGACTGATCCAATGTATAATCCTATGCAGTCATTGACTTACAAGAATGTTTTGTACTCCAGCTATTTTTGTGTGGTTGTGGGTGCATACAGATGCGATGATGGCACAAATTGCATTTATTAATACCTGTACGAAGATTCTTCCCATGCTTTTGGAGTTTTAGCTTACAAAGCGTTCAATTTGGAAATAGGAGCTCTGCGAGCACGAACCCAATAATCAAATTTGAAAGTTTGGTCTTAATTTCAATTGGAAGGGCATATATTCATGTCGTCCTTCCATAATGAAAAACTTTTAAAAATGCATTTCAATTGACAACAATATATTATCTTTACATTTCATTTTCAATCAAATTAATTTCTATGAAATAAATTAAATTCCTAAAACTAGATGGCAAGTAGTGTTGTACTCAAATTGACCCAATCAATTTAAGCTTTTTCAACTTCTTTATGTGGCTTAGGCATTCTTGCAGTCCAAAGACTATTCCATCTTAAGAGTGATGGTTTTGACTTATGGGGATATTATATAGGGCTACTTTATTAGTTGTTAGATTGTTGAGGGATTTCTGCGAAAGAAGAAAGAATAAGAAGCTGTGGAATTGGTTTACTAAAAATTGTGACTGCAACATGATTTGTTGAAGGTTGATGCCCTAAGCTTATAGGCATTGATTTTATCTGCAAGGGAACTTCCATATTTCTTGAAGATGTACAATAAGTATGAACTTCAGCTGGAAAGCTCTATATATAATACATTCCGAGTTTAACAGTAGCTAGACTAATAATTTAGTGCTTTGTCATTAATTGTTTATTTCTAGTGTAGGTTGAAGAAACTATGGAGGCTCTATATCCACAATTTCAAGAGGTAGATAAATTGGTGGCTCGCAATACAAGTAGGGCACTAAAAGCTTACAAAAATACCAAGTTGGAACTCATGTAGGTATTTGTGTTTACTTCATGTCAACAGAATAGGTCTATTGACTCAAATTCTTGCTATTAATATGAAAAGAAAATACTCATTAAAGTTTTGATAAAACACAGTGTGTAAATAACTTGTCTATTTGGCAGCATTTTGGTGGTTCTATTAGTTACAGACACAATGAAGCAGGTGGTCGTGAAGCACTTGACACAAATTTTATAGAGATAGTGGGCGTAGAGTCTATATTAGTTCGTTCACTGGTATGCATAAAATTGAAGCATCTGAGGAAACTTCTAATCTAATAAAATAAAAATAATTAGGAATTTTTCTTCTGCGGTTTTATTTGGGACCAATGAAAGAACCCATGAAATAGCTTATGCTCTATCAAGGTGAATACGCTGAAAGGAACTCCGCCACTAAAATAATTCCACATTACTCGCTTGTTTTCATGTTGGTTAGATCAAGCCATGATGGTTGGCAACACTTAGATCCATCCCCTAAATGATGAGAGTCAATTGGAGGCTTACATGGAGAAGCCCTGGACAACACAACAAATCAGATGACAAGATAATGGAGATGGAAACGATGAATACTCTAGGCCCTCATCCAACCACAATATATTGCATTAAATCTCACATTAACATGATTCACAACTTATTAAACTTGTTCTTGAACTGTGGGATGCCAAGGCAGTTCTCTGGCAGTTAAAAGTTCAAAATGTGTTTGGATCACCAGTTTGGGACATGGTTCAAATTTGTAATTAAAAACAAATTGTTGAAATTGAACTTGGGCCACATACTTAACCTAAAGTGCAGTCCTAACCCCTGTCGGTTGAGCCACAACCTTGAGAGTTGAGAATGAACCCAAGATTTGAAGCCCTTGAATTCCACCAAACTTATTTAAAAAGGAAATTTTATAGATAGATGAGTATTCATGGAAGTTTCCCTGAATGAGAAAAGAAGGTTGATCATGGATAAATATGAAAAATTAATGGTTCTATTAACAAGATGGAGGGTTCAATCAGCCTCAGTGGTTGGATTGACAAGGCTTCGATCAATATACATAGGATTTAATGATATCAAGAATGGGATCTGGCATGACTTTGAATTATAATGTTCAATTGGAGCAATACAAATATGATCCTAGATGAAAGAGAGATCCCATGGGGTATTTAGAAGTGCAAAATAAAAGAGGGTTGAGTGTATGGGTACGAAAATGGTTTGTAATGACTTTGAAAATTGGCACAATAATAACACAGAGGCTGACGAGAAACCAACAAATAATATTTGATCAAAATATATCTATACATACATTACATGGAAGGACACTGGCATAAATACCCAAAAAAAATCTTGAAAATCTTGAGTTTTGTAAGCTTGTAGGAACAACTAACAATTTATATAAAATCAGAGTCTTTTTAAACAATAGTGTCTTATGGGTGGTCTTAGATTGCCGAGAAATACCTGTGATCGTTGGAATTATGACTAGATTCATGCTACAGAGAAATACCCATGTGCAAAAATGGATCCAAGCAGTGAAATTTGGTAACAAAACTTGGTAAAATCAATGTAATGATCATATTCGGCTTGGAGACAGAGCCCTTTTTAGCAGTTCTCCTGTTAGATGGGATGAAAAAACTAGAGTCGGAATGTGGGTCAGAAAAGATATGGAACTAAATAAGGCATTGATTTGATTTTATGCCCAATAAAGTTTTGATAGACCCTACGTCTAAACAAAGGGTAGGGTTTTCCACAAGGAATGAAGAAGGTAGGAAACTTTTTGGTAAGGAAAAATAACTCACTCATCGGTGCCACCATTATGACTGTTGGCAATGCAACAACCTCCATTATGCTCTATTTATTGCTGCAACAACCTCCTGCATACTCTATATGTCAAGTTGTTAATGATTATAGAACCAGAACAAGGCAAGTTGCAACCAGGGCCCAGGGGTCTAGGCTTCTAGCCTCCAGGGATAATAGATGTCTGAAAATTTATCAAGGGACAGACAACCCTTCATAGGGAATTTTAATTTTTTTCTTTTTCTTTTTTAACAAGTAAAAATCAAAATTTACAATTTTTTTGACACGTAATTTTAGCTTAGCACTTATCTGATGCTCTAGAGGTCTCTTGACGGGTTGTGACATGTTCAATTTTGTACACCGCACAAACCTACATTCCACGGATTGAATTTGGATGCGATCATGACCAAGTTAGATGTTTTGACAATTCAACTAGTATAGTCGATCTAGGTAGTGGGCCTCTGTAACTTGTTTCCCAGATTGGATCCTATATTGACAAAATATTCTCCTATCAATTCATTATTTAATTACCCATATAGCCAACAATTTATTAGGTGTAATTATTACCAGGTGAAAGTGAATGCCAGAGGCTCTGGATGATGATTGGTCTAGCTCAAGGCATGGCTCGACTGTTGTTTTGCCTTGGACATTGAGATCATGATCAATGATTTCAAACTAAAAGAACCCTATCCTTTGTGATACAAAATGTGATGGGATAATAACTTTGAATTGTAGTGGAAAACCTTAGCAGAAAATGATTCGGACAAACCTCTCCTTAGTGTTTAATGGAAGTGATAGGCTTACAGCAAAACTCACAGTCATGAGCTCCAGTCCGAAGAACATTTTCCTTCCAATGGTCTTTATTAATGAAACAACCTCAGTCTCATCTCATAAGCTTGTATTAACAATATGTAGTGTCAACGTATCTTTACCATTGGTCTTTTATTAATGAAGCAACATCATTCTCATCCCATAAGCTTGTCTTAATAATATTTAGGATCTTTGGTCAATTTTGGATTATGACACAAGCAACTATCTTTGCAACCATAGCTCCAATGTTATATACTCTTTGAAAACATTAGATGAGAACATGATTTCACACTATGCATTATCTACTGTAATGTGGCTAACTGCACATAATCAAACTTTGGGAGGACAACTCAAATTATCATGAAGAAAATATCATTGGTCAACTTTCAAATTAGTCAACTTCTCTCTTGGTGGTCTAGCTCCTCCATGGACACAATTCTTATTCCGCATCCATCTCTACCTTTTCCAATGCTTGATATCAACTCCCTACAGAAGATCTCCTTAAAGGGTTTGCAGTTGTACACTCTAAGGCCCTACTATCAATCTCTGGTGTCGACTTACTCCGTTGAGGTTCAACAATTGATTGGCCAAGGAAGTAGTGCATGTGTAAATGAAGTCGTTTGCAAGGCAAAGATGTAGGGAAGAAGTGTGCAGAAGTAGGAATAACGATAGATTATGGAAACAAAGTGTTTTTTAATAACGACAAAACATGAACCCCACACTGCCTTAATCACTCCAACATATCAATAACTACTAAAAAATATGAGGACTATGCTGTTATGCAACTCTCACTCTTGTTAGATTATCATATTTATAAGAATGTCTCCATTTGACCTGGACAAAGAATTGTGAGATATCTCTATTCAAAAATGTTTTGTTTATACTTCATTTTGTTGATCATGTTGATTATGAGCCCATTTTTTAGGAGGGTTTTTCATTTTAGGTAAGAACAAGATTTTTTATAACTCCTTTGGTATTAGAATTGATCCAAACTCTATGCTAGTTATTTAAATATAATTCTAGGTTTGTCTTTAGATTTCTATCACATTTCATATATGGAGGATATTTTGAGAATATTTTAGGTAATCTAGAAAAATTATGTACATATACTTATCTTTGTGTTAAAATTGACTTTAAAATTTTCTAATAAAAAAATTTTCAAATATAAAAAATTTACTTAAGCTTAAGTCTTGAATCATGAAAATATGACATTTTATCATATTTTAATTCATCTACTTGATTCTTTTCCTCGAACACAAGGTTATCTTTCATTGGAAAAAAAGAACCTTAAAAAAAAAACACTTGGGCTCAATAAAATCGAGAAAGAGATGTTGAAAAGTGTTCAACAAGAAATGCTAAATTTAGGAAGTGCTAAAAATAAGACTGCTAAAAATATCACCTCTAAAAATAGCAGTTTGGCCAATGAGAATTTTGGCCACCTTGGGTGAGAGATGAAACTGCTAAAAATAACATCTTCTAAAAATAGCATTTCTGGGTCCCTTCCTATTTATAGCAGTCCCTGGTCTATCTATAGGAAGTAAATTCGAATTTGGTCTTACCAGCAGTTTGGAATATTAATTAATTAATTCTCCATGAGTTAATTAGTTAAGGAAAAGCAAACTTGAAGTCTTTGTGAGAACATGCAATTATTTCTCCACTAATTGGGGAATGTGTCCTTGATTTGCTCCACTGATTGAGGAATTAAGGATGAGTTATATATTGAGAGGATCAGTTGACTTAGTTTAACTTAGTCAAGTTCAGTTAGATTAATTTAACAAGTTGTTAAATTAATGAGATATAGTTTGTTGATGCTTGCATGCATGTGAAAACTATTATTTTCAGATAACTGTGTATTCACTCATGGATAACTGATGCATGTCAGTTCTGTCAGAGACCTAGTTGAGATCAGATGTGGGACAATGTACTATCAGATGCTAGGATATTTCTAGTAAGTATTCCTTACATGGGGAAGGAAGCTTCTTCCTTCTATGACTGCGTAGTTGGACCTGAGGTGACAGTAGGTATGATCAGGCCAATTTACATGTGTTTTGTAATTGGACCCCAATCAAAACTATGCAAGGAAATAGGAGCTTGGACCTGAGGTGTAGCCTTTATATACAGGGCTAGGTAGTCCATGAGCTTTATCATTAGAGTACAGAGAGAGCAGGATAGCTTTAGCATTGATTCTTTTTGTATGTTGTTGAGGATTTCCACTTGATTGATAATATAGTGTTGGGGTTTTATGCTGGTGCTTTCCCCAACGATATATTCTGTGTTATGTGTGATTGATTTCTTCTTATCAGTTATATGTGTTCATGCTTGATGTTGCTCATGGTTGATTAGCTTCCGCAAAGTTTATGGTAGATGTAGATCTAGTATTATGCTTTAGTACATTGCATATATTAGTTTGATCTGCAGGTGAAATTTCTACATGATATCAGTGAGCTAGCTGATTGGTGATTTATACAGTGATTTTCCAAACTTAAAAGTTTTCAAAAAGAGAGTTCCAAACTGACTGTAATGAAATCAATTCTCAAAATGAAGTAAATGTATCAAAACAGTGAACTAGTGACAATGGCCCAGTATCCTTACTGATGTATGAAAAAGAAAGTAAAAACTGAACTTAAAGCAACTCAAAGACTGAAAGAAAAGCAAACTAAATCACACTACTTCAACCCCTGTTCTGACCCTTCACCTTTCAACTTACTCTGTCTATAGGAAGTAATCATAAACAAGCTGAGTAATATGATATCTAAATTGCATAAAAGGAAACTAAGATTTAACTACTCATTCATATTTCAACTCTTGAAAATGACATAAGTAATTCAATCTCTAACTTGCATGAAAGAAAACTAAATCATACTACAATAAGTAATATTCTGATTCCTTACTAATAGAGTTGCTTGTCTATAGAAAGGAAATCATAAACAGATAAGTAATATAATGTCTAAGTAACAGAAAAGTAAATAAGCAAAACACAACTTGAAAAATGACAGTGCTGGAATTAAACTCAAGAAATGAAAATCAGCAGAAAGGACAAGATGATCTCATGTCAGTAGTTATCAAAAATATGTAAATCTGCCCGGGCTACCTACAACAAAACCTGTAAAAGAAGCACTGATCTGCTAACAGTTATAAAAGAAAACATAAAGGAAATATGGACAGCAATGAACATCAGAACAACGCAATATGTATACAAGCAATGATTTAAAAACAGTAAATGAAAGCAAGTAAGAAACTATACAAAGCTTTGGTGTACAGGGGCCCTCTCCAACCTCGGCCAGTCAATCACTTAGTCACAAATCAGATTCAGGAAAGCTGTCTTCTCATGTATTTATAGTGCAGTAATAAAACAAAGGGAAACACAGTACAGTGGGCTGATGACAACAGTCAAAATTACATTTCAAAAACTAACTATCCAACGTATATCAACGCGTTATTTATAAGTAAAGGTGCTGCAACTAATTCCTAGATTTTATGTTGCCAAGAGACACGTAAATCTCCTTGACCCGAGATCTAGCGTGATGGTCATCATGACAGTTAAAACCATGGAGTGGTGGCTGCTCAATTCAGTTCACGAGCTACTCTACAGGTGTGCCAGTACCTCCGGAGACTAAGGATCGTGCCACGCAAACCTTCACGTGGGCAAAACAGAGTCGTGCCACCGCAAAACTCCTCATTTGGCCCTTCCTTTGACCGTCGTTGACCACGTCCGTTTATGAGTGATTTGGATGAACTGAGGGGACACACTCCATGTACACGCCACTTGCAACTTACCCATGCGGCCGGTTTCTCCATTGGACACCTATAGCATAGCTTTTAACAAAATGGCTGCGGAAACTTGGGCTGGCTGCGGAAAGTGACAAGTTTCCGCAGCTGCTTGAACAAAAATCTAAATCAAACAACAGTCATAAACATAGTTAGGAAACCATTTCATAAGTTCTTTTTAAACTAATATGCAACGATTTGACATCTTGGTGGATGAAGTAAATGGAAAAAGAAGGCTGAAAGGGTATATAAGAAAGTGCAGGTTTGGGACTCAACATACCCCCACTGTGAAGGTGTTGCATGTCCTCATGCAACCAAAATTTAGTCACTCCTCTCTAATTTATATGTTCTGATGCTTCTGCTAGGACATCTAGCCCCCTTTTCTTCTTCTTTGGTGCTACCACCATTCTTGGTTTCCTTATTAGACATCTGAACTTGAGATTGATCAATGCTCTGCTCAACTTTTTGCACTTTTTCTTCAGTTTCTTGTTTTTCTTCTGCCATAGTCCTAAATGGAGCATAGTGTTATCATGAATAATTTTATCTACTTTGCTCTGCTCTTTGAGTGCTTCATTTTCCTGCTTGATATGCCTGTTTAGGACCTCTAATTCAAATACTTCCTGTTTTAAGGACTGAACTTGTGCATCTAGTGGCACAGTGGTACTTGGACCTGCAGCTGATTTTTCTAATGATTCCAAGTAGTCATATACTTCCTGTTGATTGGGGTCTACTTCAGGTGTCTTTCTTGGACTGAGTTCAAAATCTGGTGGAGGAGGAGGACTGCTCTCTAGCTCTGGCCGAGAAGGGCTTTCATCATGTGGAGGACTGGTTTCAATGCTTGGCTGAGGACGAGGTGGACTACGGCCAACTGGAGTTTTCTCAAGTGTCTCTCCACCCAAGTCAATGAAGTGGGGTCGTTTTATTTGTGTTTTACTCCCTTTTCCTCTTAACCTTGTGCTTCTCCTTAAGTATTGTGGACTAGTACTCTTTTCTTGTATACTCTGTTTTCCTTTTGCCTTTTTCTTTGCTATAGCAGCAGCCTGAAGATGTACTAATCTTTCTAACAGTGGTTGATAATCCTCCTCTATGGAAGGCTCAGGTGATTGGTAGACTTCTTGGATGGTCCTTTTGCCTTTTTCTTTCTTCTGTTTCTTGTCTTTAGTTTTGTCTTCTTCTTCTTTTTGACCAATTTCTTGAGTTTCTATAGTAGGGGAGTCTTGGACTATGGTGCTCTTTTCTCTTCTCCTACTTTTTCTTGGTGTCTTTGGTGTACTACTTTCAGAGGCCTCAGATGGCTCTTAGAAGTAGTTTTTTATCAAGAATTGTTCCCATGTATCTTTGTTTTTCTTTAGTTGGTCTTCAATAAGGATTTTATAAGTCCATGATGGTATAGATGAGGGTCTATATTGCCTATGTGTTTTTGGACTGTAATGCTCATCTTCTTCAAACTCAAGAGTAAGAAATAAGGCAAATTAAGAGTCTGATTCTCTAAGAAATTCATCAACAGTCTAGCATGGTACATGTACATCGAACCAAAGCGTCCTTCACAAGTGACAAATTTTTGGATAACTAACAGCAGACTAGCCCATTCTTCCTTCAATGCATGAACATGAATTCCTTTAGTAAACACAGTAGTGTCCATACCTGGGTTTCTTAGCATAATTCTCCATGCCTGTTCATCCACGATTTTATTTTTGAACCATCTCTCACCTTCCTGAGGTAAGCCTGTGGCAGCTGCTATTGTTGTTTCGGTCACCGTGAGCTTCAAATCTCCAATCTCCACTTTTTGACCATCGAACGACCGTGCAAAAGCCTTGGTTACTTCTTTGTTATAGCCTTTAAACTTTTGAATGAACTGTAACCATTTGGCTTTCTTCAGTAAATCCTTGGTTTGAGAGTAACCTTCTAGATATTTCGGTCCTTCTGGCTCTACCCTTAGTAGTTTTCCCATTCCTTTCTCTGTTTTAAATTTCAACTGAGGATGCAATTGCGTATGAGGATTTTTACAGAGGGAAGTAGCTCGGTTGCAGGGTTTATGGTAAAATGCAATGGCTGCAATCGATAGCAGGTAACGGGAATGCTTCAGATTATAGGCGGAACAGAGGATAAGCAGTAGTGAATGAGT
Source organism: Pinus tabuliformis (assembly GCA_031772625.1). Taxonomy (NCBI): domain Eukaryota; kingdom Viridiplantae; phylum Streptophyta; class Pinopsida; order Pinales; family Pinaceae; genus Pinus; species Pinus tabuliformis. The sequence continues at coordinate 1,147,835,008 of CM062807.1, forward strand.
TCACAAATTGAAATGCGTGTGTATGAAAAGGAAGGTCTTAAATGAAATGGTAAGTGAACGGTAGTGGAGGTGAGATATTTTTTTTTGAATTAACGGCTGCGTACGGGAGATCACACGTTTTGATAGATGGCTGCGGGAAATACGGTGGAGAAGAGCCGTAAAGGGATTGGTCACATCTTATGAGCGCAGGTGGCAAATGAAAGTGCAGTCAACTTGAGTTTAGACTCGAAAACCCATCATGAGACCGTTAAGAAATGAATGCATGGTGTATGGAGTAATATTGTGGGATAGGAGTGGGTAATGGAGCTATCATATCGAATCATTGCACATAGTAGAACTTTTCATGGTTTGATAACTATGCATAATCATGACTTTAATTGCTATTTGATAAAAAAATTTGCTCATACCTTTGGAAACTTTGTCATTTCTTGCCCATAGCTTTTAACCAACTGTTCTTTCTTGATGTCTTGGAGATGCTCCATGTCTTCATGGCATTTTCTCACTTACACCTGCATTTTCATGATTTTTGTACTAACATTGTGACTGTGAATTTGAAAAACAGAGTGGTGGTAGCTGCAGAAATCGTTTCTGGCTACAGAAACTATTTCTGGCTGCGGAAACTGCTTCTAGCTGCGGAAACTGGGACAACACCCACTTAGCTGAACAAATATGGTTAGAAAAGAACTAACTGAGTGAAAATAGTCCTGAAAGGAACTTTTATTGATGAAATGAAAATGAAATGAGTGGAATGGAATGAAAATGAAGTGGAGTGAAGTGAAGAGAAAATGTGAATGAGATGGAGATGGACTGGAATGGCAAATGAGGTGGAGTGAAGATGGAAAGAGAATGAGAGGAGATGTTTTTTTTGGAAAATATAGAGCGTCACGTGTCCTTGATTTTCACTCTATATTTTCTGTGTAAGACTGCCAATCCATGATTGGTTTTCAGGCTTATACAATTTTAATTTTAATTTTTTTTTTCTTTTTTTTTTCTTTTTTTAATTGAAAGAATCAAAGGCTAGGCTGGTGGGGAAGAAGGATTCTTCTCCACCAGCCTTATTGCAGAATTCTCTTGGAACATCTTGACAAATTCTTCTTTTGAGAGTGGCTTATGATAAATTTTCAATCGGTGGCCATTCACAATAAGAGAAATTCGAAATTCATCAATGGTCTTGATTCTTACCGCTCCATTGTTAAAGACTTTGTCAATTTCATATGGCCCAAGCAAATGGGTCTGAAATTTACCTTTAAAGTCTTTGAACTTGGAATCAAACAGTAATGTCCAATCTCCCTTTTGAAACTTTCTCTCTTTGATGTATCTGTCATGCCACTTAGCTCTTTGATGTTGAACTAGATCAGTCCTTAAAATTGCTTCTTGTCTGATCTCATCTAGCTCATTCAGCTGCTCCATTCTGTGTTTTTGGGCTTCTGATAGATTCATCCCCAACTTGACTGCCATCTTGAAAGTCTTGACTTGAAACTCAATGGGGAGCAGGACTTCTTTCCCATAAACAAGTTCATAGGGAGAATGTCCTGTTGTATTACTCCATGTAGTTCTGTAGGCCCATAAGGCTTCAGGAAGCCTTTCTGCCCAATCTTTTCTGTGTAGATGAATAATTTTGGTGACGATGCTCTCAAGAACTTTGTTTGTAGACTCCACTTGACCATTTGCTTGCGGATGGTAAGGAGTAGATTTTTTGTGCTTGATTTTGTATTCTTCCATCAGCTTCTTCATCAAGTTAAATGTAAATTGACTTCCCTGACCTGTCACAATTTCTCTTGGGACACCAAAACGAGTAAAAATATCCTCAAAAAGAAATTGAACAACTAAATTTTCAGTGGCAGAAGGCAATGCTTTGGCTTCTACCCATTTAGTGACATAATCAGTGCATACCAATATATACTTTTTCTGTTTAGATGGTGGATTAATGGATCCAATGAAATATAAAGCCCATTTTTCAAAGGGTTCGATGAGTACCTGTGGTTGTAATGGCATTTCATTTGAAAGAGTCGGTCTCCCAACTCTTTGGCAGCTATCACACCTTCTGACATATTGTTTTGCATCTTTGAAAAGGGAAGGCCAATAATATCCTAAAGAAAGGATTTTATAGGCCGTCCTTTTGTCAGCAAAGTGTCCACCGCATGGTTCATCATGACATGCTTTGAGGATGTCAGGCATTTCATCTTCCCGAACACACCTTCTGATCACACAATCTAGCCCTATTTTAAACAATTCATTAGAAATCCATGAATAACTTGAACTCTCCTGAATAATTCTTCTTTTTTCACCAGGAAATAAATGTGGAGGTAGCTTTCCTGTAACCAAATAGTTAGCAATATCTGCATACCAAGGAGTCTTAGTAGTTACTGCAAATAAATATTCATCTGGAAACTTATCCTCTACAGGAGAATCTTCATTAGTATTTTGGATTCTAGACAAGAAATCAACTATTGTATTTTGTTTCCCTGGTCTATCCAACACAGTAATATTGAATTCTTGTAAAAGTAAGAGCCATCTTGTAACTCTGCCATTAGTAACAGGTTTATTCATGAGATATCTAATTGCAGAATGATCAGTATGGACAAAAGTTTCATAGCCTGTTATATAATGTCTAAACTTATTGATTGCATGAACAACAGCTAAGAACTCTTTTTCAGTCATAGTATAGTTTAACTCGGTGGGAGTCAAATTTTTACTGGTGTAGTAAATGGCATAAGGAACTAAATCCTTTTGTCCCAACACAACTCCTACGGCTGTATCTGAAGCATCTGTGGAAATATGAAAAGGAAGTTTCCAATTTGGTCCTCTCAAAATGGGTGCTTCAGATATTCTTGTTTTCAAAGTTTCAAATGCAGATTGACAATCAGGATCCCATTTGAATTCACAGTCTTTTGTAAGTAATTTGAAGAGTGGAGATGCTATTTTGGTGAAGTTTTCAATAAATCTTCTATAGTATCCAGTAAATCCAAGAAAAATTCTAACATCTTTTTGACAATTTGGAATAGGCAACTTGGAGATGACTTCAACTTTTGATCTATCAACTTTAATCCCATCCCCTGAAATATGATGTCCTAAAACAATCCCTTCAGTAAACATCATAAAGCATTTTTCATGACTGAATGATAGGTTTGTTTCTTTACATCTTATAAGGACTTTTTCCAAATTCTCTAATGCCTCTTCAAACGAATTACCATAAACTGTAAAATCATCCTTATAAACCTCTACACAATCATGGATTAGATCAGAAAAGATTCCTAGTACTGCCCTTTGAAATGTTGCGGGTGCATTACATAATCCAAAAGGAAGTACTCGGTAAGCAAAAGTTCCCCATGGACAGGTAAATGTGGTCTTATCCTGATCTTCAGGTGCTACCTGAATATGATTATAGCCACTAAAACCATCCAAAAATGAAAAATACTTTTTGCCTGCTAAAGTGTCTAATACCTGATCGATAAAGGGTAAAGGAAAGTGATCCTTCAAAGTTGCTTTGTTCAATTCCCTGTAATCAATGCATACCCTCCATTTACCATTCTTTTTAGGTACTATAACCAATGGAGAAACCCATCGGCTATCTGAAATTGGATAAATGAAGTTTACATTGAGTAGTTTTTGGAGTTCTTCTTTCACTATCTCCCTAAGGTTTGGATTCATCCTTCTCTGAGGTTGTCTGATTGGTCTACTGTTTTCCTCAATGTAGATGTGATGAATGCAAGTCTTAGGGTCAATACCTTTCATATCAGTATATTCTCATGCAAATGTAGTAGAATGTTTTTGCAAGACTTTGGTTAGTTCTTCCTGTTGTGATCTTTCCAACTTTTTGTTGATATTCAATGTTTTGCCTGGAAATATCTCAATGGCGGAACTACCAAACTCTTCCATAGAGAAAAGAGACATTTGTCTAGATGATAGATACTCAATGTCAGAATCTAACTGAAATTGTGTGTGGTCATATTCTGAAGATGTTTCAAAGTTTTCTAATGTGTTTAGAATTTGACTATCTTTACTAACTTCAGAAATGGTAAAGACAGGTTGTATAGTATCCTCATCATCAACCCACTCATTATCTCCTATTTATGTAATTGCTTTTGCTGGAGGATACAAATTGAATTTCTTTGTCGAATTACCATCAGAAATATACATATCCCCAGACCTACAACTGATGAAAGCATCAGCTGTGGCTAGCCAAGGTCTTCCTAAGATGAGAGGGTGTCCTCCTAAATTACTCTTGGGAGTTAAAATCATGAAATCTACTGGATATTCCCAAGAGTCTAAGGAGACCGAAATGTCTTCTAATACACCATCTGGTTTGATAATTGATCGATCTGCAAGTTGCAGTAAAGTAGGTGTAAAAAGAAGATTAGGAAGTTTCAGCTGTTCCATAGTGTCACACAGAATGAGTCGATCTTGCGGACAAGATAGACCTTCCTAGAATCTAAAGAAGACCTAATGACAAGCAAACCAACTAGACACTATCTTTCTCTAAACATGCTTTGATAAACAATAGCAAACAAGTGTTTTTAGGGCCTACCTTTGGTCCAACGCAAGCTTGTGGATGCCCTCGCTCCTTTGATCCAAATGAGCTCCTTTTCGCGAATCTGCAAACACAAACAAGGCAAGCAAATTAAATAGCACCTGAAAAGCCAATTGCATAAAACATATTTAACATGAAAGTCAAGGAGTCCATGAAACAAATAACATAAGATACTTGTTGAGAAAAATGAGTTTGATTGTATTAATTCAAAAGGAGCAGAACTTTACAACCTTTGCCTTGACGATGTACAAGCTCCTCCCAGGGTCCAACAAGAAGTCTCCTCTACTTTGACAAGTTTCACTCACTCCCCAATGAAGCCAAAAAGGTATGTGATCTCTCCTCTTAAGCTCAACTAGGAAGTCTTAATTTCACCAGCATTTACCCTCAAAATGTTCAGCTTCTAACCTCCCTAGTCCTCACCCCAATGCCTGTATTTATACTGCAATGGAGGGAAGTTACTAGGTCCTCCTTCAAAGGGATAAAGCCCTCCTTCAAAGGGATAGCTCCTTTAGTCAAGGGATTAGATCATTCTCTTTTGGGATGCATGAACTACCTCAGAGCGAACAATCCACGTCAAAATTCCTTCTAGAAAACTCTAGAATTAACCCAAATTGAGTTTTTTTAAGATAAAACTTGCGCGTTTTGACTTTCACAGGGGTCCGCACCTACCCCGTTAGGGACAGAGCGGGTAGGTACGCAGCTTTTGTACACAGAAGGTGCGGGACCGCAGGTGACCATGAGAGAAAGTGCGGAACCAGAGTTACATTGATTTTTAATGTCTTTCTCCCATTTCCAAAGCTTGATTTGAAGAGCTGAGGTCTTAGACTTGCTTAGGAGGACAGTACAAGTGATGATGGACCCATACTGACGGAAAATAATCATGGTGACGATATTTTTGTGTAACACATAGTCTGTCTACTCATAATGTTGATAGCAGCCCCTAAATCAATCAAAGTATTTGGAATTTCTACCCCATTGATATGTGTTTTGACAATTGGACTATCGGGATCTACATACTTCTGCATAGTAATTTTTCCCATCATGATATCTGCAATTTTTCCTACCAGGTGGATTCTTCTTGTATCTCTAGGTTTCCTTCCTGGTCTTTTAAGACTCAACTCCTTTATTGTTTTTGCTAGAATAGGAATCTCTCTAATGGCTTGTAACAAGGGAATCTTGATATAGACATTCTTCAATTCATCTAGAAAATCATAGTCAGGCAACAAGATTTGTTTTTCCACCCCTTTGTCAATTTGTAATCTTTCAGGAAAAGGAGGTGTGGACGAAGATGCAGGTTGCTCAACTATAGGAGTTGTGGGGGTTAGCTCTTTTTCTTTTTCTTTCTGAGTGCTTGGGTTTTGAAGAGATGCTTCAGAACCTTTATTGGCTTCAAGAGAATCTTCCTCAGAAATGCTTTGCTTTTGGGCATCTATAGAAGGTTTATCTAAAACTCTACCAGATCTGAGTTGTACATCATTGAGAGGAACAATCATATAGGTAGGAAATTGTTGACCTTCTACCATGTAAGCATTTTGAGGGTTTTTATTATTTGGGTTTGGCAATGGCTGGGAAGGAAGTTGATTTGACTTCTGTTGGAATGGAAGCAAGAGCTGAGAATTTGGATTCTGTTGAGAAGGTTGTTGTTGTTGTTGTTGAAATGGAAATGATAGTTGTGGATTTTGATTTGGAAGTTGTGGAGCTTGTTGGTTTTGAAAAGATGGAGGATATTGATAAAATTGAGCATATCTCCCATAAGGATTTTGCATGCCTTGTACCCATGATTGAAAAGGATTTTGAGGTTGGGACCAAGGTTGTTGCCAAGGATTCCAATTTGTTGGGGTTTGAAAGTTCATAGTGTTGTTAACCCTTGCTTTTGTTGCCCCTGCCAAGGTCTCCTTGCAACAAAATAGAGAGAATCAATTGTATTTGGATCTTCTTGGAAGACAACTTTGAGCCCAGGAATTGGAGGACAATCCTTGGTCTCATGATTTTCTGAACAAATCGCACATGTTTCTACAACTTTTGCATCCAAGGGACATTCCCTTAGAGCATGTTTCTTTCTACATTTTGGGCAAAAGATGGCCAAAGCTTCAGCTTCTGCTTTCTGCTGATTGTGTATCTTAAGAGTGTCTAGTTGTTCACTAAGACTCCCTAAGATATCAGTTTTGAATTCATCAAGCATATTGCCAATCTTAGCCCTACTTACTGATCCAATTGCAGATTTGTTTGCTCTGATGAGAGAAGGATCTCTAGGCCCTTTTCCAGTTTTAGATTTTCCTCTTGAGAGATGGACACATAGCTCTGCTATATCATGAAGTGGAAGTTGAGATGTGTATCCTTTTCCCATCATGTTCAAAATATATATCCATTCATCTCTAATGGCTTTTAATAGAAGGGATTTCAGGGTTTCCTCATCTAAGTTACTCATTTTTTCTCTTTTCAGGTTGTATTGGAATCTTTCAAGTAAATCCTCCAAGTTTTCATCTTCTCTTTGCACCATTTTGAATACTTCATCCTTGTGATTGGTGGGCATACAATAGTCCAGGTGTCTATCCAAAAATGTTTGTTTCATATCATTCCAAGTCCTAATGGATTGAGTGAGTAATCCCATGAGCCATTTCAAAGCAGCTCCTTTCAATGTTGAAGGAAACAGTTTGAGTTTTTGAGAGTCTTCCAAATAATCATAAGTTCGACACACGACCTCAAACTCAAATAGAAATGTTTCAGGATCCTCATTTCTTAACCCATGAAAGTTTGGGAGAACAGATGGTGAAATATTTTTCATTGTTGCTCGAGAATCCTCATCGACTATAGGAAATCTGAATGAGTTATGTCCATCCCTATTTCCCCCATTGTTACCTCTACCTCCTCCATTGTTTCCTCCTCCCCCTCCTCTACCTCTACCTCTACCAAATCCGTTAACTACCTCCTCTGTCATAATAGCTTCCTCAGAGATTTCAGAGTCCTCTGGTTCCTCTGCTAATGGCGAATGAGGAGGAATTTCTCCCTCTTCTTCCTCAGGTGATTCTACTTCTTCAATTACAATGTATCTCCCTGTAGAAGGAAAGAAAGGATCTTTCCTAATTCAGATTCGATGGATGGTGTGGAAGAGTCTCCTAATTCAACTACTGCCTCTTGAATTCCAGGAATCCTAGGGCTAGGAGTGTGGGTTGGAGATGATGGTGGTGTCTCTTGTCTATTCCTTGAAGTAGATGGAGTTGTGAAAATCGAACTCTTGGCTCTAGCTAAAAACCTTCCCTTAGAATCTCTTGCTCTATGCATGTCATTTTTATTTTTCTTCAAGTCAGGCTAATAATTCTTTTTCTGATCTTCCAGGTCACTCTAGGTGCAAGAAGAGAGCATACTCAAGAAACTATTAAACCAATAACTTTCTCTTTTCTGATCCTCCAGATCACTCTAAGTGCAAGAGGAGAGCATACTTTGAGAGGTTATCAATTTTCCTTCCTTGAAATTTTTTTTCTTATTATTATTTTTTTTAAGAAATTGGCTACCTAGTTTCACTTCCCCGGCAACGGCGCCAAAATGTTTGGTCAATTTACTATGTTCTAAATTGCTAATTAAAATATCAATCCGGGATTCGTAAACTAACGAAGTGAGGTGTACTATATGTACAAGATAACCATTTTCTTAGTCTTTTGTCGTTTTTGAGATTTTTTTAGTTTGTTTTTGGGTTTGTCTTCTATGGATTCCCTAGTGTGTGATGGAGAAATTGAAAGTTAAGTATGGATGATAATGGTGATTTCTACAGTGATTTTCCGAACTTAAAAGTTTTCAAAAAGAGAGTTCCAAACTGACTGTAATGAAATCAATTCTCAAAAGGAAGTAAATGTATCAAAACAGTGAACTAGTGACAATGGCCCAGTATCCTTACCGCTGTATGAAAAAGAAAGTAAAAACTGAACTTAAAGCAACTCAAAGACTGAAAGCAAAGCAAACTAAATCACACTACTTCAACCCCTGTTCTGACCCTTCACCTTTCAACTCACTCCGTCTATAGGAAGTAATCATAAACAAGCTGAGTAATATGATATCTAAATGGCAGGGAATTAAATTGCATAAAAGGAAACTAAGATTTAACTACTCATTCATATTTCAACTCTTGAAAATGACATAAGTAATTCGATCTCTAACTTTCATGAAAGAAAACTAAATCATACTACAATAAGTAATATTCTCATTCCTTACTAACAGAGTTGCTTGTCTATAGAAAGGAAATCATAAACAGATAAGTAATATGATGTCTAAGTAACAGAAAAGTAAATAAGCAAAACACAACTTGAAAAATGACAGTGCTGGAATTAAACTCAAGAAATGAAAATCAGCAGAAAGGACAAGATGATCTCATATCAGTAGTTATCAAAAATATGTAAATCTGCCCGGGCTACCTACAACAAAACCTGTAAAAGAAGCACTGATCAGCTAACAGTTATAAAAGAAAACATAAAGGAAATATGGACAGCAATGAACATCAGAACAACACAATATATATACAAGCAATGATTTAAAAACAGTAAATGAAAGCAAGTAAGAAACTATACAAAGCTTTGGTGTATAGGGGCCCTCTGCAACCTCGGCCAGTCAATCACTTAGTCACAAATCAGATTCAAGAAATTTGTCTTCTCATGTATTTAAAGTGCAGTAATAAAACAAAGGGAAACACAGTACAGTGGACTGATGACAACAGTAAAAATTACATTTCAAAAACTAACTATCCAGCGTATATCAACGTGTTATTTATAAGTAAAGGTGCTGCAACTAATTCCTAGATTTTATGCTGCCAAGAGACACGTAAATCTCCTTGACCCGAGATCTAGCGTGATGGTCATCATGACAGTTGAATCCATGGAGTGGTGGCTGCTTGATTCAGCTCACGAGCTGCTCTACAAGTGTGCCAGTACCTCCAGAGACTAAGGATCGTGCCACGCAAACCTTCACATGGGCAAAACAGATCCGTGCCACTGCAAAACTCCTCATTTGGCCCTTCCTTTGACCGTCGTTGACCACGTCCGTTTATGAGTGATTTGGCTGAAATGAGGGGACACACTACATGTACACGTCACTTGCAGCTTACCCATGTGGTCGGTTTCTCCATTGGACACCTGTAGCATAGCTTTTAACAAAATGGCTGCGGAAACTTGCGCTGGCTGCGGAAAGTGACAAGTTTTCGCAGCTGCTTGAACAAAAATCTAAATCAAACAAAATTCATAAACATAGTTAGGAAACCATTTCATAAGTTCTTTTTAAACTAATATGCAACGATTTGACAGCTTGGTGGATGAATTAAATGGAAAAAGAAGGCTGAAAGGGTATATAGGGAAGTGCAGGTTTGGGACTCAACACTGATTTGTAGAGAAAATTCTAGAAGAGAAAAGGGATGAAAATCAACAAATCACAAATTTAGATATCACTTTTCAAAAATTCCCACTGCACTAGGAGACAAAGAACTCAGGTATCCATAAAATTAGTTTAACATTATGTGTTTCCCGTTGCATACTCAAGGTGCCTAGTTTCTCCCAAAATTTTAAGAAACTTACAGGAAACTTATTGTTGGGATACAAGAATTTTTGTGATTCGTAAGACAGTTGGAAACAAATTACTTACATGCTCAGTTCATGCTTTCAGAGTGATTGGAAAATGTAATAATTATGTATATTATTTTTTATCATCTTCCCAAAGCATATGGTCAACCATTTATATTGTCCAAACAAAAATGGTTGGTAGGTCTTGGGATCTATAGGCAGATATGTGTTTTAGTTATGTATTGGCTTATTTCAAAGTTTGGCCTCTTATCTCACATTTTGATGTACTTGATATTTTTCTTTTGACACTGTAAACTGGGACGGGATAGTTTTATCGAGAAACCCATACAAGAATTTTATGACAATGACCTTGATCTTTTTCTTTTCAATATGAAAAAAATAGTATGCTTTCTATTAATAGAAGGATGTCTACATTAGCATGTGCATACCTTGTTATACTTTCATTCCTATAATATGTTAGAAGCTTATTACATCTATGTTCAAAAGTAATTTTAAAAACTTCCAATGTTTTTATCCATGATTTGCGCCATCTAGAAAAATGTCGCTATATATATCCTGTCTCGTGCCCAAGGAAACAAAATGCAACATAGTGAAAACCTAATACATAAGACTTATTTAGTTACCCACTTAGAAAAATCTCGAAATCTGTTCACAGGAAAATATGAAATGAAAATTGCACAACAGGGAACTATAAGATATCGGTCTTCCCCGATCTAAGTAGAGAGCCATTCTAGAACTCAGAGAAGTAGATTTGTCCCGAATTTTTATTGCAACCACCCTTATATAATGCATCTGCAACCTCATTTTTTTCCCTATAAATGTGAGAAAAGGTCAACCTTTGGAAAATTACTAGTCAATATATTAATGCACTTCATCCAATTTATGTGCATGCGAGGTTCCAGAGAAGATTGTTTCTACATCCAGTCAGTTACCACCATGGAATCTCCAAAAATATCAATAGACTTTATTGATAACCATTTAGCATAACACAATACCCCCCATAATGTTATAATCTCTACACAAGTATTGGTTCCCTCCCCATAATACCAACTAAAATGGAAATATGAACTTGGTTCAATAACAATGAGCACCCCACATCCACAAAAATTATTGTGAGCCGCCCCATCGAAGAAACCAATAGGGAATCTTTTCCAAACTTCCACCTTTTTGAAAACTCCCTAAGAAGCCTTTTTGGAAACAGGACCAATTTCAGAAAAGTGAGCAACAATCTTCCCATAGGCATGATTAATGTCCATAGCAGAATCCTCAAAAATGTGTGCATTCCTACTTCTCCAAATTCCCCAGAAGATGTAAAAGGGAAGAGAGTGATATACCTTGTATATCGAGATCCAATCAACTAAACAGACTTCAATATAGTTGGAGTTCCATTAGGGAGAAATTTTTAAGATATTCAAAACTCCATTCTAAATGGAAATCACGAATGGACAGTTAAGAAAGAGATGGCTCACATCTTCCAACTCTTTTTTTCCCATGACACACCTCCTTGGCCCAAGGAATCCTCTCTTGCATACATTGTCCCATGTTAATATTTTTTTTTTCTACGCGAACCAGCCAAAGCAAACCAGTTTGAGAGGGATATTCCACATCCATATCTAACAAAACCAACAATGTACTTCCCTAGATGATTGTGCCGGTAAAATATAATTATAAACAACTTGCACCAAAATATGACCTGAAATTGTTTTACCATCCCACGAGAGGATGTCTTCACTTTCAGACAAGCTAATACTCATCGTTTCTATGTTATGAGCATATCAATCCCAGACAAAATCCATCTCATCACAAATACCAAGTTTCCTTGAGCACGACCAAGAAGGAGTAGATGTGATGGACACATCAGAGATATATATTTGATTTAAAAAGTAAATTCCCAGATTATTGATATACCTAATTGTCGTAGCACGAAAAGTATGATTTCCATTCAATCCTTTGATGATATCCAATCCAATCTCAACATGTGTTATTGATCCAATCTCCCATCGAAGATTCCCAATGCCCCAATGTTTATTTTTAGATAAACTGTTATAGATGTAGGGGACACAGATGGGACTCGAGCCCCTCCTTTTATCCACTCTATGAATGAGTAGTTTTTTAAATATTTTTCCATAATGATCATCTACCATAATCCAATTCCATTTGTAGCACTCCATAGACTCTTTATCAACATAGCTTGACCAAAAATCTTGGTTTTTTTATACCCCTTCCCCTAGCATCCTTCGGAATAGAAATTGCCTCTAGACTAGCGAGATGAATCTTCTTGTCCTTCGTAATGTTAGCCCAAATAAAATTTGAAATAAGTGAATTAATCCTTTTGATGACATATTTGGGCATCGAGTAAAGATGCATCTAGAATATCGAGATGCCCTGTAAAACTGATTGGACAATAATTAATCTCTCCCCCAAGGTGAGCCATTTGTTTGACCATAGAGATAGTTTTTGTTCAAATTTTTCAATCAACCACATCTAGTCTTTGATCCCAAAAACTTCTCCCAATTCCATAGAAGATGTAAAAGGGAAGAGAGTGATATACCTTGTATATCGAGATCCAATCAACTAAAATCTTCAATAGAGTTGGATTTCCATCAGGCATAATTTTTTAAGATATTCAAAACACCATTCCAAATGGAAATCATGAATGGACAGCTGAGAAAGAGATGACTCCTGTCTTCGGGCTCTTTTTTGCACATTGCACACCTCCCTAGCCCAAGTAATCCTCTCTTGCATATAGTGTCCCACGTTAATATTTTGTTTTTCCACACCAACCAGCCAAAACAAACCAGCTTGAGAGGGATATTCCACATTTAGATCTCACAAACCAACAATGTATTTCCCGATATGATTGTGCCAGCAAGATATAATTATAGACATCCTGCACCAAAATCTGACCTGAAATTGTTTTACCATCCCACGAGAGGGTGCCTTCACTTTCAGACAAGGTAATTCCCATCATTGCTAGGTTATGAGCATACTGGTCCTAGACACAATCCATCTCATCACAAATACTAAGTTCCCATGAGCACAACCAAAAAGGAGTACAATGTGATGGACACATTAGAGATATATATTTGATTTAAAAAATAGATGACCAGATTATTGATAAACATGATTGTCGTAGCAAGAAGAGTATGATCGCCATTGAATCTTTTGATGATATCCAATCCAATCTAAAAATGTGTTACCGATCCAATCTCCCATTGAAGATTCCCAATGAACCATTTTTTATTTTTAGATAAACTGTTATAGATATAGGAGACCGCTGATGGGACTTGAGCCCTGCCTTTTATCCACTCTATGAACGACTAGATTTTTTAATATTTTTCCATAATGATCATCTACCATATGCTATTTCCATTTGTAGCACGCCATAGACTCTTTATCAGCATAGCTCGACCAAAAATCTTGGTTTTTTTATACCCCATCCCCCAACCTCCCTTAAAATAGAAAGTGCCTCCAGACTAGCAAAATGAATCTTCTTGTCCTTTTCAATGCCAGCCCAAATAAAATTTGAAATAAATGAATTAATACTTTTGATGATATATATGCAGGCATCAAGTAAACATGCATCCAGAATACTAAGATGCTTTGTAAAACCAATTGGACAAGAATTAATCTTCCCCCCAAGGTGAGTCATTTGTTTGACTATAGATATAGTTTTCATTCAAAATTTTCAATAAGCCACATTCAGTCTTTGATCCCAAATTTATTTGGTTTTAGAAAGAACCTGAGGTACCTAAACCCATAATCCAATCGTGTCATTTTGACAATAAATTTTCGTTTAATTCCCACAATCAAGTCCTCTTCCAGAGCAGCTACAAGGAGAATGGATTTTGACTTACTCATATAAAGACTAGAAGCCTCACCAAAGGAAAAAAGAATATGATAAAAAGTTCCTAGCATTCTAATATCACAACCTCCCCAAGTATGGGAACATCATCCACAAAGATAATATGAGGGATAGATATGCTCCTTTTAATTTGATATCCGGAAATGAAACCGTAAGAGCGAGCCTCTGAAATCATCTAACTCATTCCATTAATGACCAGTAAGAACAAGAGTGGGAAAAGAGCACAAAATTTCCTTAAGTCGAGAGAAGCCTTGAAAAATGACAAGGAACCTCATTGATTCAAACAACAAAATTGACCGATGTGATGCATGCCATTATCCAATCAATAACATGCAATGAAAGACCAATTTTATGCAATACCATTCTCACAAACTCCCAATCTACACAATAAAAATATTTTATCAAGTCAATTTTCAATAAGCACACATTCTTCTTTTTGACTTTTATTGATTGTAGGCATTCTTGTGTTATAGCCACTGCATCCTGTATTTGACGATTTGCCAAAAAAATATTTTTTCTAGGAGAGATGAATAATGACCTTGATGTTATGATAGAAGCAATCCAGACAAATATTTTTTAATCCAACCCTCTTTCTCATATGAAATTTGTATTTAAATTGGTAGATTACTCATTTACTTCTCCATCATAACAAGATTTTGAATAATTTTTTATCATGCAATAAAGAAAGATGTAGTTTATGTATGTATAGTGATTGTCTTAAATGAGCATGTGTTACTCACAACGAATATTCAGGGAATAAATTGACTTTGTTAAGCATCCCTCTTATTCTAATAATGACTCTGGACTTTTATATCTTTGAAGAGACTACAAAGTTTCATTACATTTCAATAATATGTATATATCCGACAAAAAGTTCCTAACAACAAACAAAATTTTCTATAGTATATAGATCATTTAGAGTCATCACCCTCTACCACCAGTGTCTGGTTGAGGTTTGTGTTGAAAATGGCAACAAGAAAATCCTGATTTAATTTTCCCTTGAATTAAATTAGGAGAAAATTGTAATTCCACATCTAAAGACAACAAGAATGAGTTAACTAAGTTAGTTTCACTTAGTTGGCTCAGTTAATTCGAGTTGAGGGCCTAACTCGAGTCATGTAGAGTGGTTCCTAAATTTTAGGAGCCTAATTTGAGTTTAATATGAGTTGTAATAGTTTAATTAAGTTAAACTGAGTTAAAGTCGGTTAAATTAGTTCCAACTGTTGGAGGAACTAGTAGGATATCTAGCAGTGGGGTGAAATTTAGTGTTCAACCAATTAACTGATAAATCAACCATAATTAACTCATGCATGTATGAAATACGAGTTACCCATTTGAGATTGGAGTTCAAGGGCAGTGTCCTATCAGTTATATAATTATCCAAGTTGTATAGGTGGTGCATGCAGTCAGAGAATGACCTATAGGGATTGAGAAATTCAGGATGGAGATTTCCCTAATTAATAGGGGGCTAATTCCTTGAGAAACATTGCAAATAAATAGGAGCTTGGCAGGCAGTCGAATTGGCTAAGTATTAGCCAGAGTCAGCTTGTGAGGTAGTGAGATAGATTATACTTGTGCAAAGATTGTTCAAGCTTGAACAAGAATTGTATTTATTCTCTAGTTTCTGACTAATGCGATACAGATAGAAAGGGGTTTTGAGCAATTGCTTTTCCCTTAGATAAATCTCTGAGCATATGTGATTGAATCTTGTCTCATGTTTATGTTGTGATTTCTCGATTGATTAATTATTTTTGTTGATGAGTAGAGTAGATTCAAGTCTTTTGTTTTAGCATATTACATAAGCAGTTTGAATCTAGAAGGAATTTCTACATGGTATCAAAGCTAGAATCACATTAAACAAGAGAATTCAAAGTTTGTGCAGGAGGTTCAAATTACAAGATCAGTGGTGCAGGTTTTCTCCAGAATTGAGAAGATGACTTCCACCGGACTCAGGCTCGAGTATGCTCTGGAAGGAACCACAAATTTTGTGGCATGGAATATCTGTATCAAGGCGATAATAGATGATAACGAGCTACTATATTACATCAAGACAAATGTAGTCAAACCCTATAGATGATTCCCGAGATCTTTCTCAGTGGAAAAAGGATGTAGCTAAAGCGAGGAGGATCATATTAGAGGGAGTTCAAGATCATATTGTCTCAAATCTCCATAGGAAAGAAACTCCATTCACAATGTGGAAAACATTGGCCGAATTGTTGGAGAGAAAAAGTGACCACAAGAAGTTGGCACTGAAGGACAAGCTTCGTAGCATCAAAATGTAGAAGGTTGAATCAATTCTGTAGTACCTGAGAAAATTCACATAGTGTCATGATGAACTTGGCGGGGTCAGTATTACTGTTCTAAAAGAAGATATGGTAGCTCTAGCTTTGTTGGGTCTTCCCAAGAGCTGGCACAGTTATCAGGATTTCGTGAATGGTAGAGACAAACTACCAAGCTGGGAGTAGTTATGGTTTGATCTCGTGCAGGAAGAGATCAAGTGGAGCAACAGAGATGGAACTTCATCCAAGGTTGAGGATGAGGAGAACTGTGCCTTGGCTGGAAAGGAAAAGAAAGGGAAAGGGAAGAAATCCAAATCCAAAGGAGATTATGGTCAGGTAGGAAAGAAGAAATACTTGTTGAAGATTAAATGTTTTCATTGTCATGAGTGGGGAAACTATGCCATGAAGTGTCTACAAAAGAAGGCGGCAAGAATCCCTCAGGAGGAGCGACAAGTGAAGCTCTAGCTTCACAATTCAAGTTGGATTTCACACTCATTGCATGCATGGTGACATCGGTGATGGGTAGTGTGTGGTATTTGGATAGTGGAGCCTCATTCCATATGACAGTCAAAAAAGAATTTTTCAGTGACTTGGAGGAGAAGGACCTCCAGATGCACATCGAGATGGGATATGATGGAAGGTATAATGTAACCAGTATCGGTACAATTAATTTTCAGAGGGAGTCTAGTTCTCCTCTCACATTAAAAGATGTCATGTATGTTCCGGGTTTGGAGAAGAATTTAGTTTCAGTTGCTATGTAGGAAGATTGTGGCTATGATGTGATATTTAGCAAAGGAAAGGATTTCCTTAGACATATTTCCACGGGACAAGTGAATCGGATCGGGGTTCGAGTGAAGAACCTCTACAAATTGGATGTAGAAGACTATGTTTCTTTGAGAAGAAAAGAATATAAGGTGCATAGCCTAGACATTAGTGAATTATGGCATATGAGACTTGGCCATTTGCACCATGGAGCTTTGAAGATCATGCAACAGATTTCTACATGACTTCCCAAGGGTGCACTAGAGCAACAAGATACATGAAAAGGGTGTACACTAAGGAAGTACACCAAAGCCACCTTTCATGATAAGGATAGTAGATTGCACACAGTCCTTGAAAGAGTTCACTTAGATGTGTGTGGACCTTTCTCGATAACATCCATGACCAAGCACAGGTATTATGTTATATTTGTAGATGATTTATCACGTAAGTGTTGGATTTTCTTCATGTAGAAGAAAGACCATACATTCTCCAAATTTTGTGAATTTAAAGCACTTGTTGAGAAAGACACTGGCAGGAAAGTGAAGGCTCTCAGGAGCGATAATGGTGGTGAATATGTGTCGAATGAGTTCAAGAAATTTTGTGCAAAAGAAGACATTCGACGGGAATTAATAGCACCCCATAACCCACAATAGAATGGGGTGGATGAGAGGAAGAACCGAAGTATTGTGGGAGTTGCACGAGCGATGTTGCATGATCAGGGCCTACCATTACACTTGGGCTAAAGCATGCAACACAATGGTATATGTGCAAAATAGGAGTCCTCATCAGATTCTCGTGATGAGTACACCAGAAGAAGCTTTTTCAGGGAAGAAACCAGATGTGTCACACGTCACGATCTTTGGTTCATTAGTTTACTGTCATGTTTCCAAGGATGCAAGGAAAATGCTAGAGTTGATAGCTGAGTTGGGCATATTTGTGGGGTACATTGATACACCCCACAACTATCGGGTGTACTTGTCATCTCATAGGATGCCAGTTGCTCATAGATAAGTGAAGTTCGATGAAGAGAAGGTAATGTGATGTTCCCTTGAGAGGGAGCTTCATTTGCATGCAAATGACAAGCTTTTGGCTCCAAAGGAAGAACCTCAGGATGTTGTGGAGAAACCACAGGCAGAGGAGCAAGGAGTGGAAGCACTCACTCATGCAGAGACATTCGGAGATGCAAGGAAGCACAACAGGGAAGCTGACACAATAAGGAAGTTGACGGGTTATTGCATGATGCTAGAGAGAATGTGGGAGCATCCACATCACAACATAAGTAGAGGAGGTCACCAGATCAGTACACTGGGTACATGGCTCTGATGAGTGAGCTAGTTGAGACAAAACCATCCTCATTCGAGGAAGAAGTGCATCAGCTAGTATGGGTTGATGCCATGGTAGAGGAATATGTTTCCATAGTGAGAAACAGTGTTTGGGAAGTTGTCTCAAGACTAGAGAACAAGTCAGTGGTAGGTTCGAGGTGGATCTACAAGGTGAAGCAAGCAGTAGATGGAAGCATCAAGAAACAAAAGACCAAATTTGTGGCCAAGGGGTTCTCTTAGGTGGATGGAATTGATTATGAGGAGACCTTTGTTCCTGTAGAAAGGTACTATTCGATCAAATTAATTCTAGAACTTGCAGCGCATGTGGGATGGAAGATCCATCAGATGGATGTGAGGACAACATTCCTCAATGGAGTGATTGAGGAGGAGGTGTACATTGAACAACCGGAAGGATTTCAGACCTACAACAGAGATTTACATGTGTGCAAACTTAAGTGAGCATTGTATGGATTGAAACAAGCACCTTGTGCTTGGTATACCAGGATCGACAGTGATTTCACCAGGTTGGGCTTCACCAAAAGTGAAACAGATGCAAACTTTTACCATATTGTTGTTGAAGGTAAATTGTTGATTATAGTATTATATGTTGATGATTTTATTTTAACCGATGATGAGAAGTGATAAAATATTGCAAAGAGGATCTTGCAAGAGAATTCGAGATGAAGGACATCAGACTCCTACATTATTTCCTCGATTTAGAAGTATGGCAAGGAGATGGGTAATTGTTTGTCTCTAAGGGCAAGTATGCCAATGAGATACTAAAGAAGTTCCTACGTGGAGAGTAGCAAACCCATGGACACTCCTCTAGAACGAAGTTCGAGGAAAGAGGATGCCATTTCATGTGAGGAGGTGGAGGACACTATTTACATGTAGCTTGTGGGTTCACTTATGTATTTTGTGAACACAGGACCAAACATGTGTTATGCAATTAATCAACTTAGTCAAGCAATGGTTAAGCCAACCAAATTGTATTGGAAGGCAACCAAACATGTGTTGAGATACCTCAGAGGCACTACTCAGTATGGTATTTGGTACAGATGGACAGAGGGAGTGAAGTTTCAAGGCTTCACAAATGTAGATTGGGCAGGTAGTCCATCAGATCGGAAGAGCACTTAAGGAGGATTCTTTAGTATTGGGTCAGCAACAGTTTCATGGTATAGTAGGAAGTAGAGATCAGTTACACTCAGTTCAATAGAACCAGAGTACATGGCTGCTAGTCAAGCATCTTGTGAAGCTATCTGGATGAGGAAGATTCTTGTTGGGTTATTTGGTCAGATGATGGATCCCACTATGATTTATTGTGACAATCAAAGTTGTATCAAACTCTCTGAAAATATAGTTTTTCATGATCGATCCAAGCATATCGACATCTGGTATCACCATCTACGAGATTGTGTGTAGAGGCGGATCATGTTGTTGGAATACATTCCTACAGAGGAACAAGATGCATATATTTTGACAAAGGCATTTTCAAGAGGAAAATTCGAGTTCCATAGAGATAGGATTGGGGTATCTGATAATCCATTTATTTTTTAGAGGGAGTGTTGAAAATGACAACAAGAAAATCATGATTTAATTTTCCCTTGAATTAAATTAGGAGAAAATTGTAATTCCACATCACAAGACAACAAGAATGAGTTAATTGTGTTAGTTTCACTTAGTTGGCTCAATTAATTCGAGTTGAGGGCCTAACTTGAGTCATGTATAGTGGTTCCTAAATTTTAGGAGCCTAGGTTGAGTTTAATTTGATTTGTAATAATTTAATTCAGTTAAACTGAGTTAAAGTCAGTTAAACTAGTTCCAATTGTTGGAGGAACTAGTAGGAGGTCTAGCAGTGGCATGCAACTTCAGTGTTCAACCAGTTAACTGATAAATCAACCATAATTAACTCATGCATGCATGAAATACGAGTTACCCAGTTGATATTGGATTTCAAGGGTAGTGTGCTATCAATTGTATAATTATCCAAGTTGTACAGGTGGTGCATGCAATCAGAGAAGGACCTATAGGGATTGCACAATTCAGGATGGGGATTTCCCTAATTAATAGGGGGTTAATTCCTTGAGAAACAGCGCAAGGAAATAGGAGCTTGGAAGGAAACAAAATTGGCTAAGTATTGGCCAGAGTCATCTTGTGAGGCAGTGAGATAAATTATAATTGTGTAGAGATTGTCCAAAAGCCTTCAACAAGCATTGTATTTCTTCTCTATTTTTTTACTAATGCAATACAGATAGGAAGGGGTTTTGAGCAGTAATCTATGAGCATATGTGATTGAATCTTGTCTCATGTTTATGTTGTGATATCTCGATCAATTAATTGTTTCCGTTGATGAGTAGAGTAGATTCAAGTCTTTTGTTTTAGCATATTACATAAGCAGTTTGAATCTACAAGGAATTTCTACAGTTTGGACACATATATACCTATTACCAACTTCCAAAACTAGTTTCATTTATATTTGTGTTTAGTATCTTGATTTTCTCATGTAGATCAACAATTTGAAGGTGAAGTGCCTTGATCTCATCCATTTATCAAACTATCATGTCTTTCAGGTTTTGAATTTTTTCTAGCACATTCACATTTGCCTCCATCAGTTATTGTTGTCACACGTTCATAACCATCATGTCAATTTGGATGGCGTCCATTTGTGTTGCTAGCTGAGTTACTCTGTCCTTACTGATCCAGGTGGATATTGGTGGCCACCTGCCAAGTCCACCTGGACCCCCACCATTGTCTTTCTCAGCATTTTCAGTTTCCTTAATTGTAGCACAACTTACTATTTTTAGCAGTTTTTCGGGTCCTAAACTTCCGGAGCCGTTTTGAGGCCCTAAACGACGTTTTTTGGGGAATCCGGGGGCAACACGAGTCCATAGAATGGACTAGTGTTGCCCGTTCCAACAATGATAGTGCTCGGATAGATCTTTCTAATGAGCTATTGTACGCGTCAAACGGAGATCATATGCCAAAGTTACGACCCCGGGAAGTTGATGTACCAACTTACCCCCAAACGGGGCCCACAGTTTGGCGTTTCATCTCCTAGGGTTAGGTTTTGGAATGTTAAGGGTTTTTCCATTGTTTCTCAACAACAAATAGGCCTTCGAGCCTCATTGTAACACAGTTCAGAGGCATGTAGCCATCACATCTCTTCTCAGAGATAAGCTACCATCGCCCTAGCTAGTTTATTGCCATTTCTGCTTGTAAGCATATTTCAGTATTTTCCATTAATGAAATGAAGTATTATTTCCGCTGCATCTTTGTGTATATGGTTATCTCTGTAATTTGTTGCGTTCCTGTTTAAATCCGGATCAGTGGTATCAGAGCGGTCTGCTTTTTCTTTGTTTTTCTTTGCATGTCCCCAACAAGGTCGGGATATAAGGAGTTAGGGCTTGAACTGGTTGAACCTTTGCAAGACCAGCCTCGCAAATCCCGACGGCCTCCCATGGCGGACGAGAAGAAAGACGAGGGGGCAGGAGATCCCATCAAAATCTTGCTCGAAGAAGCGCTCGAGCGACAACGGAACGCGATGATGGACAGCTTTGCGCAGATCCTTCAGCGGCTACCCAGAAGCGGCGCATCGGCTTCCAGCAGCTCCTCTGGAAACGCCACACCCTTTAAGGTACAAGTTAATTTTGAAATCCCTATATTCGAGGGTCAGATAGACGCCGATGCCGTAGATAAATGGTTAAATCTGCTAGAGGGTTATTTTTCTGTTCATGAATTTTCGAGTCGGGAAAAGATTGTTTTTGCTCTTCTCAAAGCAGCCCCCCACGTCAAGGACTGGTGGGAAACCTACTGCGAGCAGAAGGATGAAAGTACTGGCTCACTATTTTCAGCCGCACCCACCTGGGATTCGTTCCGGGATGCCATCAAGGAGCAGTACTACCCTGTCGGAAGCTATGAGGATGAATACATAAAGTGGACCACGCTGCGGCAGGGAAGGGACCAAGACGTGCCAGAGTTCACCAATCTTTTCCATACCCTTCACACAAAGTTGGGTATCAAGGATTCAGAGCAACATTTGATACTCAAATACCGTGGTTGCCTGCACAAGTACATCCAGGAAGAAATACAGTTCCTAAACATCCCCTCGCTCGGCGCAGCATACCGGTATGCCGTCAAGGTCGAGCAGAAGTTTAAACAAAAGAAGCGAGACTTTGGATCTGCGAATCCAAAGCAGGGGAAAGGTGCCCCTAAACCACAGAACAAAGGACAAAGCCAAGGCGGGACAACCCAAGACAACTAGCCGAAGCTGCAAGCAAAGGGCAATGCCGCGAAGCCGAGAAAGGACACTGGAAAATGGTGCGAGTTCCATAAGAGCTCCACTCACAACACAAGTGAGTGTCGGGCCAAGCAGTCACTGGTGGCTGAGCTAAAGGTTTCAGAATTAGATGCATGTTCTGACTCTGAGTCAGAACCTGATAAGGGGTATGAAAAAGGGAAGCAGATCATTGATGTGGATCCCAGCGCCACTGTTGCTACCGCAAATATCCAGAAAAATGAACCCGAAGATCTAGAGGAGGAGGAGCATCTCTTCCACTCCCAGATGTGGGTAAAGGGCTCCCCGATACAGTTCATTGTTGATAGTGGGAGTCAAAAGAACCTCATTTCGGAAGAGGTCGTGAAGCGGTTGGGCTTACCGACCACAGCACATCCACAACCATACACCATTGGGTGGCTTCACCAAGGGCGAGATCTTCGCGTGAGCCAGCAGTGTCGCCTTCCATACAACATCAAGCCCTTCACGGATGAGGTATTGTGTGACATTGCTCCCCTTGAAGTTTGTGATGTATTACTAGGACAACCATACTTGTGGAAGCGACATGCTGTGTATGAATCAAGGCCTCGTGCTGTTATTATTACATTGGGAAATAAGTTGTTCAGGATACCAGAGGTAGCACCACCTGCCGCCATCTCTTTGATTACTGCAAAACAATGCAGTAAGATCATTTCCAAAACCAGGAAATTTGTTTTCCTGATGATACGCCCTCAAGGGAAGAAGAAGACATTGGCCGCGGCCTCCAAACGGGGTCCCTCTGCACGGCAGCTACAGATGGACAAGATTGTGGAGGAGTACGAAGACATCTTCACCTCCCCGACAGGGGTTCCTCTGCACTGTCAAGTCAAGCACTCCATCGATCTGACCCCAGGTGCGCCGCTACCCAATGGACCAATTTATCGGCGCTCCATTCTGGAGAACAATGAAATCAAGAGGCAGATTCAGGAGCTCCTGCAGAAAGGTCACATTCGTCCGAGTTCTTCGCCCTGTGGGAGCCCGATAGTGTTTTTACAGAAGAAGGATGGGACGTGGAGACTCTATATTGACTATCGGGCGCTGAACAAGATCACTGTCCGTAATAGGTACCCGATCCCGCGGATTGATGACCTCCTAGACCAACTAAAGGGGGCGAAATATTTCAGCAAGATCGATCTGAAGTCAGGATATCACCAGGTACCAATTGAACCCTCAGATGTGTGGAAGACTGCCTTCAAATCCAAGGAGGGCCTCTTCGAATGGTTGGTCATGCCTTTCGGATTGACGAATGCTCCTGCAACCTTTATGAGGCTAATGGATGACATCTTGCGGCCATTCACCAACTCCTTTGTAGTAGTATACTTGGATGACATTCTGATCTTCAGCGAGAGTTGGGAAGAGCACCTCCACCACATCCGACAGGTTCTCCAAACACTGCGGCAACACAAGCTATGTGCCAATTTGGAGAAATGCACTTTTGGCATGACCGAGGTTCAGTATCTGGGATACATCATTGATGAACAGGGGGTGCATGTCGATCCAGCCAAGGTCCAAGTCATTCGGGATTGGCCCTCTCCAACCACTCTAACAGAGCTCCGCAGCTTTCTAGGTCTTGCCAACTTCTACCGCAGGTTTGTGTTGGGATTTTCTCATATTTCTTGGCCCTTGAGTCAAGTCACCAAGGGCGGGGCGAAAGCAAAATTCTTTTGGTCTGAATCTCAACAGAAGGCATTCAGGGAGTTGAAGGATCGCCTCTGCACGGCACCAGTGCTCGCGTTACCAGATTTACAACAACCATTTGAGGTCGAGACAGATGCCTCTGACTATGCTATTGGGGCAGTCCTTACTCAACATGGACATCCAGTGGCATATCACAGTGAAACACTTTCAGACACAGTCCGGAAGTACCCCACTTATGATAAAGAGATGTATTCCATTGTACAGGCCTGCCGACAATGGAAGCATTACATTTTGGGGAAGGAAACGGTCATCCACACAGACCACCGACCTCTGCAGTTCATACAGACCCAAGGGAAATTGCAGAATGATCGCCATCAGAAGTGGTCTACATACCTGCAACAGTTTCACTTGAATATCAAGTATAAAAAGGGCAGCACCAATAATGTTGCAGATTGCCTCAGTCGACCACCGATCATGGCGCTAACCACCGTGCTCAACTCTTGCGGGCACGAGACTTCTGATTGGCCACTTCTCTACAAAAGCGACCCAGAATTCGGCCACACATACCAGACACTCTTGGAGGGTCGGCAGGTTGCAGATTTTCACCTCCAGGATGCCCTATTATGCCACCTCGGTCACCTCTGTGTTCCTTCAAGCGAGCGTGCCAAGATGATTTGGGAAGCACACTACAGTCGGGCTGCTGGGCATTTCGGGGTCGAGAAAACAGTGGCAGTGCTGCAAAACTATTTCTATTGGCCGAATCTTCGACATGATGTTGGGAAATACATCCGATCATGTACTGCCTGTGCCATTGCCAAACCGACCATTAAGAAGCAAGGCCTCTATACCCCGTTGCCTACCCCTAGTCGACCTTGGGAATCCATCTCCATGGATTACATGTCAGGCCTTCCTTCCACTAAGCATGGAAATGACTGTGTTTTTGTGGTTGTCGACAGGTTCTCAAAGATGGCCATTATGATGGCCTGCAAGAAGAATATCACAGCAGAAGCCACTGCTAAACTCTTCTTTGAACGAGTGTGGGTGCACTTTGGGATCCCACAGTCTATCATCTCAGATCGGGACAGTCGGTTTCTTAGCACCTTTTGGTCCAGTCTCTGGTCAATGCTGGACACCAAACTCACGAAGTCCACAGCCTTCCATCCTCAAACTGATGGCCAGACAGAGGTTGTCAATAGGATGATTGTGCACATTTTGCGCATGTATAACTCAAAGCATCCACGCACATGGGACGAGAGCCTCCCCTACGTTCAGCACAGCTACAACCGAGCTCTTCACAGCTCCACTGGCCATAGCCCTTTTCAGGTGGGTTTGGGATTCCAGCCACTATGCCCCATTGATGTGGCCATGCCACTTGCAGCTACTCACATGAATTCAGCTCATGTCCAGTCCGAAACAGATAAGGCCACCAGCTTCATTGAGCGCATCCAACATATTCGCCAGCAGGTCCATGACATTCTTGAGAAATCAAATGCCAAGTACAAGCAGCGACATGATCAACATCGGGTGCCACACAAGTTTCAGGTGGGCGACAAAGTCTGGTTGCATTTGCAAAAGGAACGCCTTACTGGAGCCTATCGGAAATTGAGACCACTCCGATATGGTCCTTACACCATTACTAAGGCTATGGGAGACAATGCATTTGAGCTCAGCATTCCCCCATTCCTTGGCCTGCACCCAGTATTTAATGTGGACCGCCTTCGGCCATACTTTCCACCATTGCTAGACACATCCGACATTGCAGAACAGCTCAAACCCACAGAATTAAACCCAGATTGCATGGAACAAGCTGCAACTGATCGGATCATGGACACACAGATCAAGAACACTCGCCAACAGAATATCCAACTGTATCGAGTTGTCAAAGCGGGCCAACTCCTTCAGCAGGGCAAGTGGCTCACCAGGGAACAAGTTCAGCAGAAGTTTCCTCATCTCATGGAGGAGCTCAACGCAATGGGGACCATTGCTTCCTAAGGGGGGAGGAATGATCCAGGTGGATATTGGTGGCCACCTGCCAAGTCCACCTGGACCCCCACCATTGTCTTTCTCAGCATTTTCAGTTTCCTTAATTGTAGCACAACTTACTATTTTTAGCAGTTTTTCGGGTCCTGAACTTCCGGAGCCGTTTTGAGGCCCTAAACGACGTTTTTTGGGGAATCCGGGGGCAACACGAGTCCATAGAATGGACTAGTGTTGCCCGTTCCAACAATGATAGTGCTCGGATAGATCTTTCTAATGAGCTATTGTACGCGTCAAACGGAGATCATATGCCAAAGTTACGACCCCGGGAAGTTGATGTACCAACTTACCCCCAAACGGGGCCCACAGTTTGGCGTTTCATCTCCTAGGGTTAGGTTTTGGAATGTTAAGGGTTTTTCCATTGTTTCTCAACAATAAATAGGCCTTCGAGCCTCATTTTAACACAGTTCAGAGGCATGTAGCCATCACATCTCTTCTCAGAGATAAGCTACCATCGCCATAGCTAGTTTATTGCCATTTCTGTTTGTAAGCATATTTCAGTATTTTCCATTAATGAAATGAAGTATTATTTCCGCTGCATCTTTGTGTATATGGTTATCTCTGTAATTTGTTGCGTTCCTGTTTAAATCCGGATCACTTACATTTCTAATTTTATTCCCTTTCACAACCATTATCATCCCTAGTTGTCTCGTTGCCTCTCTGCATCTTCCCTTTCCCTATCTCGAGAAAGTCACTGTCTATCTCGATGTTCCTCACAGTCTCCCCCTTATCTTTGTCCTCAGCATGCCATATTGACTGCCGCAAGTCACATCCAATAGTGTAATGCGCCTCCAAAATCAAAATGTGATATTCTTAGCTAGTCAATTCAGAGTTAACAAAGAAATTCTTCTCCCATCGCTAATCGGTGCAAGGGGAGTCAATTTGGAGTATGCTCAACCCTTCGATGCTTCACCCCTATCCATGAGCAATGCACCCCAAAGTAATTCTTAGGTAACTAGATTGAGCCACCAGAGAAGACCCCTGAGGCGACCTAAGTCCCCTTAAAAGATAGATATTCCTAGTTCTACACCGCGTAATACTGGAAATTCCACAACTGATTGGTTTGATGTCAGGCATTGAACTGAGACTTGATAATATTCCCTACAATGGAATTTAAACCAATATACTCTTGCCCATATCTATTCTAATAAATTAGCACAAAGCTTTGCAACCAGAACACCAAGGATGGATTTTCCATCCACCCAGTCCAAATGCAATTCCCTCTTATAACTAATACCCATACATGCACACACAATTGTCTAAGAAACAAGTAAGGATTAGGACCAACCTGGAGGTCGAAGATGTCAATAGGGGAAGAGGGTGCACCAAACAGGTTGTGGCTCCATGGGACCTACCAAACTCGACAGCCTTTTCCCCTATTTCACCTCACCTATTTTCCTCTCGAAATGGAAAAACATGCCATTCAATTGTTCTGCATCCAATGCAATCTATATTTCTTCTCGCAAATCCCACATGATCCTGGAGTTAATGTTGCATATTGATTCTTAATGGCCTCGCATTCCACTAAGATCATCATCTGATGTGGGAGTATTGCGGCATAACGAGATGACGTCCTTTGGTTTGTGTCTTGTATACAAGAAAGGTGTAATTGTTTGTCTTCTGCATGCGCCAAATTGAATCTAGGTGCCACGACATCCATCAGGCCACCTGCCAATTTTTTAATTTGGAGTACTTCCTAATCACCAAGCTAAACCATATTAATATTGAAACTTAAATTTTCTTTTGGAGAATTTACCATTTGAATTATGGCAAGGACCACCATCCTGAGTCGTCAGTGACCTTTGTTGTCCCAGCTTTATGCTGACAGGCTTGATTATCCTATCTATTTTCTTTTCCATTTTGAGTTCTAAATATATGGAAGTACTCTTTTGTAGGATGTCTTCAAGAACCCTCCTTATTCAGTTTAATAGGGTCCTTGAGTGTTTGTCTTGGGGAAATATTCCTTCCAATAAGTGTTGTATGATAATAAGTGAGTCACCCAAAAATTTGATGTTGGATACCTGTGAGACTTTGGTCGAGATCTAACCTTACAACATGCCATGCATTTATACTTGATTATTTGTCATTGAGCCAAGTCCCCATGCAAAAATTTTAACCAAATTTCCTTCAGGGTTGTACAAGACCTCTCCCACTCCCGCCTCCCCTTTTAACAATTATCATCAAAGATAAAATTCATATATTGTTTCAAAAATAGGACATCTGGTCTGATGATGTACCTATATGGGAGAAGTGCAATGGAACATTTGCTTACCTGCCCCAATTTGTAAGTCTCAAAATTCTTGAACTCTGTCATCATCCTTTAATTGAGATTTGTGAAATGATCTTGTTTTAATGGCTCTGTAAACTATTCCACCAACATAGGGCTCTTGATGATATGGGTGAACCATCCTTCATTGATGTCATCGTTTTTTTTTAAATCACCAGAAAACCAAGCCTCTTCGGGGCAGTTCATTTGGAAATTGCCCTGATAATGAAGTGTTATGTGCCATGAGATTTGAGGTTCAAATCCCCTGAGTTTATCCATAGCCATTTGTTGGGGCAGTGTGGTTCACCTAGGAGTTATAGTGATAACAGTCATAATCGACCTTGTGTCAAGCAAGTACAAAGAGTGGCATGGTTGACCTATAATTTGTTTATCTATTTATAATTTAGGAAGGTTCTTTTTAGGAAGGTAGTTCCATTCCGATTTAAATTAAGACATTAATTCAATATACCATGAAGAATGGTAACTGCAATTATATCAGTATAGATCCTGTGTCAAGCAAGTACAAAGAGTGGTTTAGTTGACCCATAGTTTGTTTATCTATTTAGAATTTAAATTTAAGGTTTTTTTAAGAAGGTAGTTCCATTCCGATTTAAATTAAGACATTAATTCAATATACCATGAAGAATGGTAAGTGCAATTATAGGAGTATAGATCCATCTTAATGAGCAGAGAGGAGAGAGGAGAGGGATCAAATTTCTTCAAGTGAAAATTTCTTTACAGTGCAAAATACAATGTGTAATTTTTCATTGTTTAAATTGTATTTTTGAATGCTAATGAGACTACTTGAAACGTTTTAACCATAAAAAATAAAAAATAAAATCATATACTCAATTAAAATATTTTTGAAAAGTATAAAATGGAAACATCTTACTCACATTTTTTTTACTTCTAATTATTTTATATAAAATTACTTTAAATGCATAGCAAATTCATTTTTTTTACTATAGCACTAACATTATTTTTTTATTTAAAATATATTTTATTTTTATTTTAAAAAAACATATATCAACTCAACATTAAGATTAGACATTCTTATACATCCACTCCTACTAAATTATAAAATAAAATAAATCTATAACCTCAATTATTTATAAAATTCACCTTATTTGATATATTTTTTTGGGCCTCCTTTCATTATTTTATTGGAACTCAAATCTTTTGGGCATCCTTTCATTATTTTATTGGAACTCAAATCACTGACGTAGGGACGCAGATGAAAGTATCATTCTAGGTTGCAAGTGGGCTTATAAAGATGCTGAGGAGAACAATGTTTTGGAAGGTATATTCATCAATTTCAGATCATGCGATTCTTTTATTTCCTGTATTTTTTTTTGAAGCCTGAAATGCTTTTGCAGTTGACTATTTTCTGTCTCGCTTGCTTATTCTTTGAAAAGCAACATGTTTGGATTATAAGCTATTTTCTAGATTTGGTTGTATTAACATGGTTAAAAATAAATAAAAATATTCTAAATATATAGATATAGGAATCTAAAATATATTATTAAAAAATTAGAAAATATAATTTAATAATTTTTAATATTAATAATAATAATATAAATTATAAATATTTTAGTAAAAAAATTTATATATTAATTTGGTGTTTAACTTAATTATAACTTTAAAATTAAATAATAATAATAATATATATTCCTTATCAATTATTAACTTTACTTATTTTATTAACTAACCTATTATTTATTAATACAAGTTTTTCTTTCTTTTGGGATTCTTCATCCTCACAGCATTAAAAGATACCATTAATATGTATACGTTCACACTATGCCATGCCATGTTTGACCATCTATTTATTCATAGTTGATCTTTATCTATTTATTCATAGTTGATCTTTATTATGGGTAATATTTAATATTAATATGTATACGTTCACACTATGCCATGCCATGTTTGACCATCTATTTATTCATAGTTGATCTTTATCTATTTATTCATAGTTGATCTTTATTATGGGTAATATTTAATATTTCAATATCATATAGTTGTTTTTCCTTAGATTTTTTAAATGGTTGTATTTGCCTAATTGTTATACTAATTATTATTTAATAATACCTCGTTATCATATAATTGTTTATTGTATTTTTCTAATTTATTAAATTTATTAATATTTTTTTTGTAAGCTAGAGCGGGATTCTCCGATTTACATGTCCATTATATACCCCTCTACGAGGGAAGAGTAGCCCAAGATTTGAACCCAAGAATTCCGGTTCGGTGAGACTTCATTTCCACGGCCCTTGCCCCTTGAACTACCCCATGTGGACTTAAATTTATTAATATTTAATAATATTTTATTTAATAATTATTTTTTGTGCTTTCCTAATTTATTATATTTAATCCTATTTTATTTTATAATTTATCTTCTTTGGATTCTATTAATGTGTTTATATTTCTTGATAAATTAGATGTAGATCTATTCAATTAATATATAATTAATTTTTTTTTTTTAATTTATTCTCTATCTATCTAT
This sequence comes from Pinus tabuliformis, assembly GCA_031772625.1. Taxonomy (NCBI): domain Eukaryota; kingdom Viridiplantae; phylum Streptophyta; class Pinopsida; order Pinales; family Pinaceae; genus Pinus; species Pinus tabuliformis. The sequence continues at coordinate 1,147,866,084 of CM062807.1, forward strand.
ATATTATAATATATATTTTTTATAAATTTTTATTTTCTTAAATTATATATATATATATATATAGATATATCTTAAATTATAAGCTCGAAGGTTATTTAGAAGAAGCAGGATGTGGTGGCACAATCTTAGCTGGGATAGTCATTATCCTTCTTCTCTATGCTGACGATATTGTTCTTTTGGCAAGGTGCCCTTCTGATCTTGATAAGCAACTAAAGCTTCTTAAGGATTTCTGCTCTACCATGGGTATGACTGTTAACACTGACAAAACAAAAGTTATGATTATCAAATCCAAGAAGGACACTTGCGCTAATTTTATGTATGACAATAATAACTTGGAGGAAGTGTATTCTTACAAGTACCTAGGAATTGATATCCATCACAAGCTCAACTGGAACCATAGCATTAAGAAAAGGATCAATGGGGGATGGAAAGCTTATTTTGGTCTTGAAAATATTTGTAAAACAGCAAACCTCGTAATGTGGGATAAAAAGAAGTTCCTCTTTGAAACTTTAGTCACTCCTGTTATCTTATATGGCTGTGAAGTTTGGGGCTGCAGCATCTCCAGAGAATCATGGAGGAAGATTGAGCAAATCCAGAAGCGTTTTATAACTTATAACCTGAAAATTAAAAGTAATACACCCTATCCTATTCTCCTTATAGAAGCAGGTCTTTCTCCTATTGAGAGCCTTGCTATGCTCAGGTTTCTGTTGTACAAGCACAAGCTCAATAACATAGACAACCATAGACTTCCTAAGCTAGCTTTAAATTCCAGCCAAAACCACCTAAGGCTTAACCGAGGATGGCATAAGGACACAAGGGCCTGGTTAAAATATTGGGAGATCAATGAGAATGATGCTTTACAAAACATAAATAACATTAAAGATATTGTTACTTCTAAGTTCAAAGAAAAATTGTGGTGTGAGAAAGATTTAGCGTCTAAAAGAAAATTAAGTTATTATAAGAAGGTCATCAACCCCACCCTTGAAGATCAAAAGTATCTCTCTATTCTAACTAGCTCAAAGAAGAAAATTAATATAGCAAAGATTAGAACGAATTCTCATGAGCTCCATAGTGAAACTGGTCGCTGGGCAGTTCCTAAAACGCCATGGATGGAAAGGATCTGCCATATTTGTGAGAATAGGAGCATCGAGGATGAAAACCACTTCCTCTTAGAGTGCCCTGCATACAACCACATTAGATCTCAATTTCACAATCTTTGTTACAATACTGATCTTCCTAGCCTTTTACAATGCCAAAATTATAGTGAGCTCGGGAGGCTTCTCTCCAAGCTTTTTGAGCATAGGAATAAAATCTTAAATCAAAATAAATAATTTGTCTTTTTAGGTCCGATAGATCATTATTTGGCCTCAGCGGACGTTAACCATCATCATCATCATAATTTCTTTCAGCTTTTCATTTGTTTTTTTAATCGAATTTTAATGTCGATTCCTACCTCTTCCTTCCTTCTTTAATCAAGAACTTTTGCATTTCTATAACAACTTCGTGCGTCCTTAGAAGTTCTTTAACCTTTTTATAAATCTCTTTCATACTTATGATCTTCGTACTTATGATCTTTAATATTTCTTGATTTGAATGCGTTTCCTCTTAATTTCGTATCATAATCTTTTTAAGGAGGATTTGTTTATATTTTTATTTTAAAATTCAATTTTCATTTTTGGTTTCCTTATGAGATTTGAGAGTTAATATGTGTTGTTATTCACATTTCTTAAAGAAAATAGAGATATTATAAATATACTATAGCAAAATTCAAAATATATTTTTAAGAAATTGTATTATAAGTTTTAATGATTTTAAAATTGGTAATAATGATAATAAATTATAAACATTTTGTGTGATGATTCCCATATATAGATAATAAATTATAAACATTTTGTGTGATGATTCCCATATATATATAAATGTAATTTAATTTAAAGAATAAATATTTTTTTAAGTGAATTTTAATTAGAATTTAAAATTTAATATTTTTAAAAATTTAAATTTAAATTTTTATTTTATAAAATTCGAATAACTTAAACATTGTTCAAAATATTAAATTTATTTATAAATTCAAAAATATATTTTAAATAACAAAAAATTATAATCTATTTAAAATTGTATATTCTTTTATATATATAAATATATAAATAAAACTAACATTACCTATCTTCTTTATCTTTTCTTATATATATATATATATATATTATTTTTTCACTTTATCCTCAAAAGCATTTAACGATACCAATTAATATGTTCAGGCTATGCCATGTTCGACCATCTCCTTATTCATAATTTATCTAATCATTAATATTACAATGTCATATAATTGTTTTTTTCTGGGATTCTTTAAATTATTGTAATTTGCTCATTTATTATACTTTTTAGTATTTAATAGTATTTTATTATTATATATTTTTATTATTTAATAGTATCTTATTATTATTTATTATTTAATGATATATTAGTTATTTATTGAATTTTTTATTTATTATATTTTTAAATTTATTAATATTTAATAATAATTTATTTAATAATTGATTTTTTTTTGTTATATTAATTAGTCGAGATCTATCTTAACTCTAGATCTACTAAACACTCACAAAGATCAAATATTTTTCACTTTAAAAAAAGGTTTACATATCAAGAGATCACGAATTAAGATGAAAACTCTAGACTTACCAAGCACCCACAAGGATCAAATATCTTTCAATCTAAAAGAAGTTTGCATATCAAGAAATCAGGGTTAAAATGAATCTAAGGTGGTAGATCAGGGGTTAAGATGAATCTAAGTTGGTTTAATTCCCCCCACCTTAACATGAATACCATGAAGATCATTTTTATTTTTATTATTATTTTATTTTTTATTAGACTATTTTTATTTTGTTTTGATTAGCTAAAATATTTATATTATATTACATTAATCTTGTTATTTAATTTTATTTTTATTTGTATATAATTTGACTTAGCGAAAATGTTAAATATTACATTACAACATTATCTCTACCAAATTGACTAAAAAACACCTCTCAACACAATAATGTTGATTCTTTTATTTTCTTTTTAAAGATAAATATTTATTATATTTATTGACCATTTAGGTATAGAAATATTATCAAATATTTCCTTTGGAGCTTTTATTCTCTTTACTTCCTCAAATTTTATTGAATTTTTTGAAAATTTCCAAATAACTTTTATTTTTCCTTTTAACTTTTTTTTAATTGAATTGTAATGCTAATTGTTATATTTTGGATTTCTGTAACAACTTCATGTATACCTCCAGTCACACCTGTACTCACGATCTTGTGTTTCTTCTCTTAATTTAGTATCTTAATGTTTTCATGAAGATTGGTTTATGTTTTGGATTCAATTTTCATCTTTTCATACTAGTGGATTTCATAAATCTTTTTTTTACTTCTTTTAATTCATCCTTAAAAATAAAGAAATTTCAATGTTATTTGTTTTTTTAGATTTTTTCAAACTAGATATTCAAAATTAATTTATAAAATTATTTTTATATGAGTTTATTGTATTTGGAATGATGGTGAATGGGTACATTATTAAGGGAATATTTGTAATAGGTCATCAATTCTATAATAAGTTATTGCTTCAGATTTCCTGTGAGTGGTCTTACTTGCTTAACATTTTCTTTTTTTAACAAGATAGAGAATATTTTTATTAATTGCAAATATGTGTGTGAATTATAGTTACAAGAGGAGTTACATTATGATTTTCTTCCATATTCAGTGTGATCTACAAACTCTTGAACCAAAATTATTCTCCTAAGATGAATACAACCAATACTAAGAATATACCCGTCTTTGGAGGTGAATACCTTCCAATAGAGCCCCAAAATTAAACAAAACTTGCAATATATATAGCCTACTTCAAAATATAATCATTGATTACAACATATTTCCTTGAATCCACTTTGACTAGGAGACCCCCCAAATGTTTTTTATATTTGAACATAGGATTCATGCTTAATCCATTAAGGGTGGAGGATAGTCTTGATCATTAACCATCAAATCTCCAAGCTTCAAATTGCAACCTTCGTTGGAACATTGATATATTTCTTGGTTATTATCCCTTAGAATATGCTTGAAAATCATATTTGGTATATCTTTTGATACCTTGTTAATTTGATTTAGGAGATTAACTAGAACTTTGTCTCTAAGTGACCAAATATTTAATTATTAAAAGGGAGTGACCTAACACAATGAGAGAAGAGTGTGAAATTATTTGGCAAGAAGAATGTCTCGGAGTAAACCATAAGGTTCTACCTAATTATTTTTCATATTCCCCAAGCCCTATGAATACTCTAAAAATTTGATTTCTTCGAGGCCATAAAGGACCCTTCCCTCTCCTACCACTCTTGGATTTCCTTTTGATGCACCATTAAAGCTAAGAATGTAGTTAGAAGAGGCTTGTCACCAACTCTTGAAGTCCATCCACAAAAGGCGAAGCTTACATGTTGATCCAGATTGGATCATTATATTGTCTTTCATCAATCTCAAATGCATTCAAAGTGGAAAAAGTGGAGGACTTAACTCACGGGACCAGTTTTACGGGCGGGACCTAGTTTGGCGAAACGAGGTCTGAAACCTTCCGAAAGCGTTTTGAAGCATCAAATGTCATTTTTTGGGGTTAAAAATGTATTTCTTTGGTGTGGAACCTTTTAATGTTGTTTTACCACTCAGAAGTTGACCTTCTTGTTTTCACACTTACAGTTCAGGAGGATGCCGTGTCAGCCCCCATTATTCATGGGGAAAGGGCTAGGCACATGTTTGCGATGTAAAAGAAACTAGAAGATTCTATATTGTAAATCTAGTTAAGATTTGATGTAGTCAAACTTAACCACTAGTATGTTATTGGGTTGTGTTATAACCGAGCCACTAGGAGGAAGAGACATCCCATTCTTTCAAGAGAATTTTGTTCCATAGTTGAGAAAATATATCTAAGAGAGATAGGAGGTAGAGTACACATAGAGGATTTATGCACTATAGCATTCCATGGGCCACAGAGATTGCCTCTTTGTACTTGCATCCATATTTCAAGATAGAGAAAGAGAGCAAAGAAACCTCACCTTCAAGTGGGATTTTCTCCTGAAAGGGTTTCCCATAGCATATTTTGTGTCTTATGTATGTGTGTAAGCTTATTTTGTCATTCTCTACTTTTTTGCATAATTTTGATTTACATGCATGCACTAATTATAGTTAAATCTACATGTCTAGGAGTTTAATAAAACTGTAATAGTGTAAAAATTCATAATTTTAATATATTATTATCAGATCTGTTGTGATGGACTGTCTAGTGGAATATCCATGACATTTTACGAATCACATGCCTCCACATATGGCCTTTTAAACACCCCAGAAATTTGAGATTTAACTGAATTAAAGGAAAAATTGGAGAGCCATGCAACTTCAAAAGGATCCATTCCATAGTTGAATAGAGTTCTAAATGTCTTAATGGACCAAAATTCTGAGCACAGGTACTGATGAGCCTCATCATTGGGTAATTATATGGACCTTAATTGGCCTTAATTCACCTCCTAGCTTAGTCAAACCAACTATTCTCAAAGCTTATTGCATACTTTTGGTTATATTTTGTTTATGAGATGAGTTAGAGTTGGATATTTTGCTTTGTGGTCTAATGTGCATGTAATGCAGGAATAAAGGATAAAAGCAATGAACTGTGGCAAATACCTTGGTCAAAACTCGAATGAGACAAGGGGGAGGAATTATAGGAGGCAAATCCTCCTCATTTACTACCCCTCCATTCGAATATTCCTCCATCAGCTCGAAGTGCAAACAACCAAATCATGAGGACTAAAAGACAACCGAGCAAGTGAAAGTGACAGAAACCAATTTATCTTGAGTGGGGAACCAAGCCTCCCTAATGGGAAGGAAGTCATTGGAGACTTCAGATGTATAAGTAGAGAGGCTTAGGACCTCAGTAGGATTCAGATTCTTATTGTAAAACTCTACTTTATTTTTGAGTTGCAAGACTTGTGACAGTTTTTTATGTAATCCATGGTTTTTATAATAAAGATGAGTTATGTTTTGAGCCAGCACTAAGTTAACTCAGAGGGCTGAAGCTCTTGGGTTAGGGCCCAACCCGAGCAGCCAAAGCTCCTCTTTATTGTACATGTATGCTAGCATAGATTTCTGGTTCTGTTCATTTGCTTAAGTAGCTTCCTGGTTTTCTGTTCATTTGCTTAAGTAGCTACATTTCCATTATAGCATATCTTCCTAGTTTTCTGTTCATTTGCTTAAGTAGCTACATTCCCATTACAGTAGTGTAGAGTAGATCGGTTGTGCTTTAGTTTACTTCCATTTGTGTTTTTTTCAATTAGCAGGTTAGCTAGGAGAAAAATATCACCATAAGGTTGTCTGCAAGTGTCTCGGCCTCGCCTCCTCCCTCTGGGACCATAACTTGAGGAAGAGACCCTTCAGCAACCTCAAAAACACAAGTTTCTGGTTCTCGCATGACCTTTGGAGTCTGTTGTTTGATGCAATTACTTGTTTCAGTTCATTGTCATCGTTTTCCCTCCCGGTCCACCCTCACCCTAACTGGTTTTTCTGTCGTTTTCATTTGAAACCTCCTTTGGCACGTTCTTTATGAATCATTTCCTCACTATCTGATCCACAACAAACTCGCCCAACCACCGTCCGATTCATTTGTTTACCCAACAGTCATCACGTGCGAAGTCTTCCACCTAATTTATGCGCTCTAATCACCATCATTGATCTGTCTCTTGATCCAACATCTATCGCATCACCTCAATACTTTATGTACTCTAACCTCCACCATCGATCTGTCTCTTGATCTGATGACTATCGCGTCACCCGCTCGCCAACTAGCTTAGCCAATCTCCACCGTCGATCTGCCTAGCCTGATTCGACGGCTATCGCACAATCTTATGCGGCTTCTTGCACGACTGTTATTCGCTTGAGATCACGTGAGAAAAGTGGTTTTCCCGTGCTACGTGTCACCCAGTTAGGCTAATTGCGTGAAATTTCAAAATACAGCTTACAACTTTGAGGGCACGCGAGAAACTACTTACCACCTCCGAAACTCACTCCATCATTTCCGCACGTTTCTTTTTCCCACGATAGGATCTTCACCATCCATCCTTCGATTAATCTTGTCCGTCCATCTCTTGACTTAATCTTCGCAATAAGATCTTTTTTGTTCATCCTGTTCGTTCATCTGGTTCGTCCATCTATCCACTTAACCTCCACGATAAGACCTCCGTCGTTCATCCTGTGCGTTCACCCTATTCATCCATCTATTCACTTAATCCTTCGTGATAGGATCTTCGTCATTCATATTTTTTTCATTGGCTGATCCAACGGTTCTTATGCACTACTGCTTCCTTACATCCTCCTTTCACTGATTTCATCCTCCAATTGCTCTTCTGCTTGAAAATTGATTTAGCTTAGTTTCCTCGTTTGCACCTTAGTATAGTTTGATGCTCTTTGCTTCTGTAACTTAGATAGTAACATTAGGTTAGTGATTGATTTAGCAATTATGCTTAGCATAGTTGTTTAATTGGTTAATTAGGTTATGGTGTGAGTTAGCATTACAAGTTGTTTTCTTCATTATTGCAGTAGAGTAGCTCTCTCTTAGAATAGATTTTCTCTTCTTCCATCAAAGAATCAAGCTTCTTCTAACCCTACAAAAGTCTGGCTTGGAACCCCTAAGGTCTCTTGCTAGATGAACAATGACAACAAGCAGGACCATCACTTTTACTTGTGCATATAGCACTGTCACCTCCAAGTTTGTACCAACCCCAAGTTGATAAGTAAAGTTGGTAGCCCTGGGAGTTGCAGCATTCTTGTTGCAATACCTAGGCTCATCAGGTATAATGCCTTCAATGTTATTGATTCAGGAGGCAACTTTGAAGCATTAAAGATACATTTATTTCAAGCTAACAAAACTTTCCAACAAATAAACTTTGGTAATGCCTCCCAGATTTGCTTGAGAAGGAGCTTTTGAATGAATCTTCTAGCATATTTCAAATCCCAATGTGAAGAGAAGAATCTAGAGATCAAATCCGGGAGGGCCTTTTGAATGAATATTCTAGCATATTTCAAGTCCCATGAAGACAAAAATCTAGTCAAATCAATCTATCAAATAGAGGAGAGAAATCCCAAGACCGGGCTTCCACTCTCCCATACTTAACCCTTATTTTTGTTTACTATGTAATGTGAGTCTTGGGATGGTTGGCACACTTAACCTGTGGTTTGAGTAGCCGCGACCCAGGGGTAGCTAAGCCGTCAAAACCCGAGGATCTCACCTGGCCTGGGCCACACCAGCCCTTAGCATGGCTAGATTCTTCAAATCGATGACCTTTACACCACGAAATACCTTAATAGAACACCTTATCACCATCTAATTTATGCCTCGCAAACCTCGCCTTATATATATATAGATATTAAAAAACGTCCATTATCATGATATTAAATATTGTGAAGTTTTTTGTTATCCACAATCTTGTACGTAAATTAGTTTTCATGTGAACCTTGCTCTAATATGCATCTCAACATCTATATAAAAATATATATACGAAAATAAAAACTACAATGATAAATTATCATATTTTTAATAAATTTGATTATGTTTAATTAAATTATTAATTTATTTATGTAAAAATAATAAAACTTTATTAATAAAATGACTTGTACAATTTTATCTTATTATACCTGTCCTTATTTGTTGACTTATTAATTCAATCAAACATGAGAAATATTTTTCAATTTAATAAAGTGCAACTTCAATTTTTTTTTTTTTTTTTTTTTTTGCAATTTATTTTATTGACATTTATCTCTCATGGGATTGGTTGTCAATTTGGACATGTTATTGCTCAATGCCTCAAATAATGAGCCAAGAGTACATGGATCACATCAAATTTTGTTTTGGTTTTTATTGCATTCCATAATTATTTAAGCCAAGAGTACATGAGTCACATCAAATTTTGTTTTTGTTTTATTGCATTCCATAATTAAGTAATTGACACATTTCTTTTTTAAAATGTTGCAAAATATTCTTTATTTCAATTAATAAATCTACTATTATAATTAACATGAACAATGTGTAATATTTTGTAAGCTAATTTTGTAATCTCCATAATAAATAACTTTTTATATTTTTAAATTTATATGTTTATCGTCACTAAGTATGTTTACCATTTTATATTTACTTAATATAGTTATAACATTTAATATTTCAAAGAACATCCAAAACAAACTATATACTATAAGTAGTTATTTATAAATAACACATTGTATTATTTCTTCATTTTTAAGTTAAGATATATATTAAACGATAATTTTCAACATCTTCAAATATATTAAAATGAATCCTACCCCAAAAATACATTTTACATCTACATTTACAAAGCTTAGTTGTTGATTCTTTTAATAGATCACAATCTTCATATAGTTTCATTATTTTTTTATAAAGGGTTCATTATTTTTTTACGAAGGGGCGGGGATAAGCTACTATATAGCACTTGTTCAATTTTATTTTGAATTATTTAAAATTTTGATAATAATAATTCCAAATGTTTTTATGTAAATGATTAAGATTATATTTAATCCAAATATAGCTTATTTATGAATATTTACTAAATTATTTCTATAAATTAAATGGTCAATAAATATAAATAGGCATTAAAATACTTATTTTGTAATACATTTCATATTGCTAAGGTTAAAAAATCATAAACATTAACTAAATTATGATTTTATTTTAAATTATTATTATTAAATATAAAAAGAATTAATATATGAGTGAAACATATAATAATTTTAAAAAAACATGTAACAAAATTCTCAATCATGGAGATTCAACCTCACTTTATCATGGAGATTTTTGACTTGAAAATTGATTTTGTTACAATATCATGGTTTACTAATACCACATGTCTATAAAATCATAACTCATATTGATATGACATATGTTCATATGACATTCTCTTAATTAATAAATTTAATTAAAAAGGTAGAAGGGCATATGTATTTTTAAGATAAATTTTAACCTTTAATTTGTGACTATTACTAAAAGTATTCTAGAAAATTATGTAAAGGCTAAATCCCTACCGTCCACCTAATAAATATTGATAATTACATTAAAATTCTAAAAGACTTATTCTAAAACGGACATGTCTATAACTATTCTCATAATTTATTAGAATTATATTTACATGTTAATTTATATATATATAGTTTTTTTTGTAAATTGGTGCAAGAAATTTTCTATTCCAAAAAAAAGAGATACATCAAAGTTACAATTAGACCTTCTCGCCTTTTCCAACTAATAAAAACCATAAACATCTCCAAATGGCCAGGAAAACACTGACTGGCCAGAAAATTATCATTTACCTCCAAGACATTGCCTACAGTCAAGCCATAAAACCAACATCATGCACTAGTGAATACATTCATACAAATAAAAGTAGGCAGTATACAGTGAGTTATATCGCCACCAACCACCAGACCATCATGTATTGAAATTGCACCAAAAAACGAAAGGGAAGAAGTGCCACCAGTTAGATGATCCACCAAACATCTATAGTCCCAAATGCCTGAATAAGAAGATACTCACAACAAACAATCCAAAACAGTACCCCAAACACAAAACACATCCTTAAGTCCTCACATAAAGTTTGAACCAAGAACCATGTTTTCTAGATAAACAGTTACACAGACGGGAAAAAGTAGAGTCATCCCATTCATTTTCAGGTTAAACAAATGCCATTCTAGAACCTGCCTTCATATCACATAGGATATGCAGACAAGCTCTAGGGGTTGAATAATCCAAGAAATAAAGGTAAGCTTTCTCGAAGTGCAAGAGAACCCAATTTTGAAAAAAGAGACAAAGAAGTCTCTTCTGGCCTGTTTAAAACCAAAACCACCAAAAGTGCTTGATTTTCACAACAACATAGTCATTACCCATGACAAACAGGAACACCATCATACATCCAACAAAATCCACATTCAAAGCCAAAAAGACCCATTGACAGTCCTAAAAAAAATATTTACAAAAGGGAAGCAAAAATAGTGAAACATTATGATCAATATATATTCGAACATGTAATGGTGAGACCTTGAATACTATCTTCAAGTGGGTTAATATGATCACTAGGATTGCTAGGTGGATCAGTAACCCGAGCTAGTCTTGAATCAACATTATCCAAACAAAACCTTATACTTATCAGCATGTGTTTCAGATCCTCCGACCTAGATAATATGTTGTAGTGATCAACTGATTGTATTTAAAGATTAAACATAGCAAAATTTCCATTTGTTGGTGCAATACAAGAGAGTATAGGAAATGAAGCCTCCTTTTGTGAAATCTACTTGGGTTTGGGACCCTTTGCAAATCTATACCAGTTTCCAAGATCTCAGAATCAAAGTGGTAAGGGTGGTCATCCATTTCTTTGGCCTCCAAAAGAAGGATTTCTCTCCTCACTTGAGAGGAACCATGTCAAAAACCACACCAACAAAGTCAAACACAAAGGTCCTAGAACGCTTGAAGCCCGCATTACCCAAACCACCCCTTCGACTCATCATTCGTTTACGAGGAGGAATGGTGGTTGCCATAAGAAAACATTTTATACACCTAGATGACCCATGACCAGCCAAACAAGAGTAGACAAACTACATACCCTTGATCCCCCAAGTCTAGAATCAACAAATCGTCTCCCCAACCCCACTCCAAAGGGCCAAATTTTAACAAATTTTCCATTTTTGGACAACCCAGAGACATAGGGTTCACCACATGGACAATTTCCCCCCTCAACACAGGACACCATATCCAAATTTGAATCCAACCAAATTAAAAGGAGTAGACCAAAACAAAACAGGAATAATTTCTAGTAACTAAAAGAAAATAAACCCTAGAAGAGAAACCAACACAATTTCCCCAATAGAGTCGAGGCTTGGGTGCTCAAGATAATTATACCACAATTAAATGGAGTCCAATTGGAATTCAAATAGACTAGAAGAGTAAACCTACTACAACCCCAAATATTTCATAGAAAGGACAACACAATAACACACCATAGCATAATATAATTGAAGACTAAGACACACGGGAGTGGAACCAAAATACAAGTAATAAATGAAAATATTTGGGATGTAAGATAGAAAGCCTCACCATGCCATAGCAGGTCACCCACACCAGACGCCTTTGACCTAAAAAATGTGAGCTTTGGAACCAGCCAGATGCACCGTCATGTAGAGAAAATTCAAAAAATCGTAGTGCCAAACCAAACTAGGAGAAAGAGGGCAAGGATGCGACCTCACCTCCTATCACACAAGGAACGTACCTTCACCACCCAGGAGCAATAATCCAACATTTAAAACAACGAGACTCGTGGATCGTATCCCAATTCCCTTCATCACCCTTATGACATGCAATAACAAACTTCATGCCATTTGTACAAAACACCTAATACAAGGATACTCCTTAATCACTCATGTTGACACCCCCATCAGGGGATATTGGATATATAGTTACTTTAATCAAATTCACCTCAATTTTTATTCAATGATATTTAATTTGGATCTTCTTATAAAAACATTTAACTTTAATAGTTTAGGGTACTTATTTAGGTATCAATACAATAATAATTCACTATAATATGAATGTCTATTTCTTATTGACCACAATATTGATGAAGCTATATAGAAATAAATGGGTATATATATATATATATATGATTCCAAATTGTATTACCCAATATTATATATAGATGGGATTTATTGTCGTGAAAATTTATTGAATAGAAAGGTGTTTTCTATAATTTATTAAGAAAGAGATTTATAATTATTTTTGTATTTAATATGGAGTTGACATGTGATATTTGAAAAATATATTAATAGCAACAAATAATTTCAATGTTAGTGATAAATAAAATATTTAAATGTTCACGTGAAATGTAATTTATATCAACTTCATATATAAAGGATAATTGAAAATGAGATTAGCTATTAGAGATGGAAAATTGATATGGTCTGGTGCTGGTTACCATCATACCTGAGGCGGCCCTCCTTCTCGTTATTGTTTTGTGTTAGCAGTGAACCTCCGATGTAACAGCATTCTATGGATGTTCTGGCATCTAGCATGACTTTTTCGCTGTCGGCTACAGTCATGGAGCTAGACCAGGTAGACTACTTGGAGGATCCCTATACCTTGGTTCCCATCTAGACGACATATCCTCCCCCAATACCAGATGTGTCGTTTTCCCAACATTCTGTCTCCTATGACGTTTTCTCCTAGACAATCCCCTTTCCCTCGCATTGTGATTCGAGATCCTCCTGTTCAGCTGAACCCTTGCCTAAAGACCCCCTCTCATGTCTAGTTTTCGCTACCCCTCCACCTTTGCTAGCAACCCTTCAGTTCATGGCCAACTGCATTAGCCCGAACCCCTCCATTTACCCTCCAGGTTATACATTGAACCCTTCGGTTGACATCTCAACCCATTTCCCCTCTTCTGCTCCTAAAGGTTGCCTCCCTGACTTTCTCGTCGGTCCGTCACTCTCCCCTATTTTGGCGCTTCCCACCTCTGGATACTTTGAAGGAATACGTTCCAAGGTCGAGTAAAACATGTTCGTGCACAACCTTGAAGAATTGATTTCCCCTCTGGGAACTCCATGGAATGCCCACAATGACAAGGGTCACAAGCAAGGGAAGAAGACTAAGTGTGTGAAGGCCAAGTATCAGGACATTGCCCTTCGATTCAGTGAAGACATCAAGATGGGAGATGTGCTTGATACAACAAACATGGTCTTGGTTCGCGATGTGCATGGACCGACTTACTTAATAGCCAGACTCAAACAATGGACTTCAGAGATTTGGGGGCATATTTTGACAAACCTCCTGTTTGTTCAATCACTGGCCCGGGGCTGGTTCGCTCTTCGTTTTGTGAGGGCTAATTACACCACATGGATTCTATCAAAATTTTGGCATATAGAGCATACCCCAGTTCTGCTAAAAAGATGGAGCCCTCTATTTGATCCTGAGAGGGAGCATCTTGGAGCAGGGCCACTGTGGGTAAGACTCCTTGGTCTACCCCTTCACTTCTGGTCTGAGGACATCTTCCACCATATAGGGAACGCCCTGGGAACCTATCTGGAGCATGACAACTCATATCTATCTTCGAGCAATATGTCTTTGGCGTGGATTCTAGTACACCTTGACACCAGGGAAGGCCTGGAGGAGCATATTACTCTGCATTGGAAGCACTACACATGCACACAAATTCTTGACTATGAGGGTGTCCCATTCCGTTGCAGACGTTGTCACAAGGTTGGGAATTTATTTAAGGAATGTCCACTGAACAAGAAATCCACAACTTTGGAACACTAGACAGAGGATCTAGTCATAGACTCAGAGGCACCTGATCATCGGGCGACCACCAGCAATGCTCTGAACAAGGCTGCCAAAGAGACTCTGAAGAAGCACAACAATGCTCCCATTCGGACTCCCTCACCTCCCATGACCAGGGCTCGGGCGGTTGCAGCGGCTATGCTCCCTTCGGGTAATTCTAACCCTTGTTCCTTTGTTTTTTCCTTTTCGTCCTATGCATCTGCATTTGACTCATTTGGGCAGCATTGCTTTGTCTCATCTGCTCTGTCTCCTCACTCCTTAGCTTTCCCTCTGAACCCTCCCCCTCTGACTATCTCCTGTACCCCTCCCTCGTTCCCTGAGCCGACCAATTCTATTGATCAATCCACCGCTTCCGATTCTGGGAATCGCTCACACCCCTACAACCTTCATTCTCTCAATTGGTCTTTGCCTTTGGACACCATAGGCATTGGGTTATTATCCCCCTCCATTCCCCTGAAACCTCCATGGGGTTGACCTTCTTCAATTTCCAAGGCCAAGATTCAGGCGGGCATGGATGTCATTATAGGTCGTCAACTAGCCATTGACCAGGTTCTTAGAGAACAGAACACCCTGATGTCCTCCCCCTCATGAAGCTGCTCTCTTTCAATTACAGAGGGTTAGCTAGTCCCACTAAAACAATAGCTTTTTGTAGGCTCTTGAACATTGAACATGTGGATGTTATTTTCCTTCAGGAGACTCTGGGTTTAGCTAAGCCCATCTCACACCTTCTTGAATCCATGCTACCTGGATGGCATTTCCATGCCCTGGATGTTAATGGGAGGTCTGGTGGCATTGCACTGGGTTATAATCCTAGGCTGATCAAATTGATCAATATTTGGGGGGAACAAGATTCATTGGGGCGGATTTCTTCACACCTGAACTTGGCATTGAAATCAGAATGATCAATGTTTATGGACCTTGTCAAAACCGAGTCTTTTTCTAGGATCAATTACTTAGATCCAGCCTCCTCCAAGTGGATAACCTTATTCTGGGAGGCGACCTTAATTTCTCTATTGGTTATTCAGAATCATGGGGACAAAACACGTAGATTGACTCATTATCGGACTACTTCGAGAATATGTTGGAGGATCATGGATTAATTGATATTCCTTCAGCCAGGCTCCAACCCACCTGGAGGAACAGAAGGACTGGGGATGCAAGGCTGGCTAGAAGATTAGACTGTTTCCTCCTAAAATAACAATTGCTAGGACAAGGACGCATCTATCGTTAGTGGGTTGGTTTGGGGGTACAGTCAGACCACTCGCCCATTTACCTTGATCTCAGTGGTCGAGTCAACAAGCCCAAAGCACCATTCAAGTTCAATGCTACATGGTTAAAAGACCCAGATTACATCAAGCTTGTTACTGACTATTGGAAGACCCATCCACCTAGTGCGGGAGGAAATCTATCAGAAGGGTTTGCTCACAATTTAATCAACCTGAAGCACCTTTCCATGAGCTGGGCTCATAATAAGAGACTGAGCGATGATGAAACCCTGAGAAACATTGAAGTAGAGATTGCTAAAATGGAAGATGAACATGGGAGTGGATATCTGACTGCAGAGCACAAGGATCAGCTCACATCCCTTGTCACTCAAAGGGATAATATCCTTAAAGACAAAGAAGAATCGTGGAGGCTCTGGAGTCGTGCTATTTGGCTACAAGAAGGAGACGATAATACTAAGTTCTACCATAAATTTGCTAATGGACGCAAAGCAATCAATACCATATGGCAAATGACTAATGAGCAGGGCATCAGGGTACATTCCTTTCAGCATTTGGCCTCCCTCGGCACCTCACACTTCAGGCAACTCTACAAGGCCCCTCCCAATGCATCCCTGGCTGAAATCATTAGGGTTGCTCGACTTTCCCCCCGCTTTGTAAATCAAGAGGATGTTGAGGACCTCAATAAGCCTATTTCGATGGGGGAGCTAGAATCTACCCTGAAATGGTTCAAGAAGGACAAGAGTCCTGGACCAGATGGATAGCATGTAGACTTCTATACTACATTTTTTGAAATCCTTGGGGAGGACCTCCTCAAAATCATTGAATATTGCCACACTTCAGGGTGCATGTATGAGGCCTTCAACTCCACATTCATTGCACTCATCCCTAAATTTGATAACCCGAACTCCTTCAATGATTTCTGCCCTATCTCACTTTGAAACTGTATATACAAAATCATTGCCAAAATCATTGCAAACCGCCTCCACCCCATTCTATCCTCCCACATCTCCTCTGAGCAATTTGGTTTCCTTCAGGATTGTCAGATACATGAAGCTATCGGTACAGCCCAGGAGGTCTTGCATTCCATCAAGACAAAAAAGCTGAAAGGTATGATCCTCAAGGTATATCTCTCAAAAGCCTTTGATCGTGCTAGCTAGTTATATATAAGAATGCTTTTAACTCATTTAGGTTTTCCTCCAGATTTCATCAATTGGATTATGTGTTGTATAACAAATGTATCTTTCAGTGTTCTCATAAATGGTTTGGCTTCTCCCTTTTTCCACTCGGAAAGGGGACTCAGACAAGGCTGCCCCCTCTCCCCTCTATTATTTCTACTAATTATGGAGGGTCTAAGCAGGCTCATCTTGGAAGATCATAGGCTGGGCCGCATACAGGGAATCAAGATCTCTAACAATTGCATACTGACTCATTTACTTTTTGTAGATGATGTCCTGCTTTTCCTTAATGGAGGTATTGGGGATCTGACTGGGCTACAATCTATCATGTCCATCTTCAGTATTGCAACAGGTATGGAGATTAACAACAATAAGTCTACCATCACTACATCGGGTTGCTCTCCTCATGAAATTCAATATGCCCTCCACAGGTTTCCCTTCACTCTACACACCCTGGATGATGGACTAAGATATCTTGGATACCAACTAAAACCTCACTACTATAGAATTGTTGATTGGCTATGGTTGGTTGCCAAGATCGAGAGAAGACTCAACATTTGGCATCACAAATATCTATCTAGAGTAGGTAGAATGGTCCTCATAAAATTTGTTCTGGAGGCCACACCTGTATACTGGATGTCCCTAGCATGGATCCCTAGGGGTATTCTCTCTAGAATACAAAACCTATGCTGCAAATTCCTTTGGAAAGGTAAACAGGAAGGAAAGATTTTTGCTTGGGCCCAATGGGATCTGATAGCTCTTCCCAAGAAGTGGGGTGGATGGGGTATTAAAAGTATGCACACTTCTCATCTGCTCTGGCTGCTAATTGGGGTGGAAACTACTCACCACTTGCAGCTTATGGATGAAGGTTGTCTCCATGAAATACATTCACCCCCTAAACACATTGGATTGGATCAGAGACCCCACATGGAACAGAACAAGTATATCTATTATATGGAAAGCAGTTCTCAACTCCTTGCCACTCGTTAGGGAAGGGATTACTTGGAAAATTCACTCTGGCACTTCAGTGCATGTTGGCTTTGTTCCTTGGATAGGAAGTGGCAACTTACACAGACTCCCATAGGATTTTATCACATTGCTCAACAACCCTAGCATCTCACATTTAGATCACATAGTGGATCCTGAGAGCACCACCCTCTTCCAACAAGCGTGGAAAATTTCTCATTGGCTAAACCTTCCTCAAATATGGCACCAATATTGGGAATCATATATAATAGCCCTCACAGAATCTCATATTAGGATCACAGAGGGTGAAGATGAAATGATCTGGGCTTTGGCAAAACATGGATTATATTCTCCCAAGGAAGGACACCTCAGCATCTATGTGGACCATCGACACCATTTTTGGAGCAATGGTGGAGTTAACTCTGGAAATTAAAGGCACTACCCAGATAACATTTGTTCATGTGGAATGTGCTCAGAAACAAGGCCCTCACTGGGGACAGCCTCATGAAACGAACTTTCCAAGGCCCATCCCGGTGCTACTTATGCAAGAACAACACAGAATCCACAGACCACCTTTTCCTTCATTGTCCTGTCTCTGTGGATCTATTGCAATCGATCCTCTCCACCACCCATATCCCCATCCGATGGCAGGGCATATCTGTCCGGGATGCATGGCACTCCTGGTGGGCACTGGTCAATTTGATCAAATCCAAGAACATCCCTCTCCTCATATACTGGGCCATCTGGTTAGCACAAAATTAGCTCATTTTCTCGAATCATTTACCTAACTGGCACATTATCTCTGCCCGAGTATTGGCCACCTATCATCTTATCCCTGATGATGACACTTCACCTTCTTCTAGGCCTGTTATCCCTGAAGCCATAAACAAAAATTACCCTTGGGCATACTTCGACGGGTCTGCACAAGAAGGAGGTTGTGGGGGGGGAGCTATCCTATACCTATCTGATACACATTTCTTTAAAATCCAAATGGGGTTGGGAATGGGTACTAATAATTTTTCCAAGCTCATTACTCTCAGACATCTACTTCAATTTGCATTAGAAAAACATTGTAGAAATATTCAAATATTCGGGGACTCAAAGATCATTATCAATTGGATCAACAATATTTCTATCTGTCATGCTTACTCACTGAGGCACATTTTGGAGGAGGCACAAAGACTTATAGCACATTTTGACTCCTTTGTTTGTCGTCATATATACAAGGAATGCAACCAGATTTTTGATCAGCTATCCAAGGAAGTTGCGATCTGGCCTAGAGGTGCATGGATGATACAGGAACAGAGGGACGGTGAACACTACCAATACTATCATAGACCATACATGGACTTCAGAGTTTAAGGGCCCGAGGGGCCTGTTTTTATATGGTTTATTTTTTGCTTATTTATCAGTACATATTTACTGTTTACTTGATGTATATAATGGTAGAACTAAAATTGTACTCCCTATGTGGAGCATTTTTGTACTCTGATATTTTTTGATGGGTGAGTCGCCCCACCTTACAACATATGCTATACAACATCTACAATATGTAATTTTCTACTATCAATGAAAATTACGATTTTTCCTTAGGGGAAAAAAGAATAATTGAAAAAAAAAACTTCTTATACTTTTGATATCGAATATAAGAGAGATGTATAACATATTCCCTCTTCAAAATGGAGTTGATGCAAATCATATATATATATATATATATATATATATATATATATATATATATGAAAAGTATGTTTTAATATCTATTATATGTATAGAAAATAATTGAAAGTAAAAGAAGCTTACTGTAATTTTTCTTCAAAATGATAATATGTTTTTTTTTGTATTATTAAGTAATGTTAGTCCTGAGATGACTGGAATGCCTAACTTGTGGCTTAAGTAATCGAGACACATGGGTATCTAAGCCATCAAAATCACCTGTAGATCACACCTAGCCTAGGCCACACTAGTCCTTGGCATGGTTGGATTTTTGCAACAAGGTCAGGGAACCAGTGACCTTTTCACGATGAAGTGCCTTAACATAACTCCTTATCTCCATCTATTATACAATTTTCTTCAAAATGAATTGATAATATTTTTTTTGTTAGGTAATGTGAATCCTGAGATGACTGGCACACCTAACCTTTCGCTTAAGTAACCGAGACCCAGGAGCATCTAAGCCATCAAAATCACCAAGGGATCGCACCAAGACTATGCCACACATGCGCTTAGCATCTTTGGATTTTTGCCACAGGGTTTTAAACCGGTGAAATTTTCACCATGGAGTGCCTCAACAGAATACCATGTCACCATCTATACTATGCCCCATTGGAAAATTGATAACAAACTATTAAAAAAACATTTAACGCAATTTGTTTAGTAAAATATAATTTATATATCTACAAATATGTGTGTGGGGGGTGGGGGGTCTGTAGTATGTCTTATGGCTGGTTTTACTTGTCTAAGAGCTCATTTGTCTTTGATGTAAGGAAATAGGTTTATGCCCAAGACCCAAAGGCATCAGGTAGGAGTAAAACTTTTTCTCCTTAAAGACCACCAATAGGTAGTTCTAGGTGGCATGGTTTTCCCTTAATAATGGTGATGAGTCAACCTACATTCACAAACAACAACAATTGGTGACTATCCCCACTGCTAGTTCAACAACTAAATTATGATATATATTTCCAGTATAATATATATATATATATATATATATATATATATATATATATATATAACTCAAACCAAATTTGAAAAGAGCGTAATTTTCCACCATATAAAATTATTTCCTACAAATTCAAAGCGACCAACAGATTTTATAACGTAAACAATATCTCAATTTTATAGAGATTGCTATGCATAGCCTACAAAGCTCCTCTTTCCAGAGTGCTTCAACCGCTCCTCTCATCACAATCAAATAGGCTCTCTTCAAATCTGCACTTTTACTCCTATTATTCTTTGCATGGTATAAAATTGAGTGGATTGTGTGCATATTGTTTTACTCATAAATATATTGTTGTTGTGTACTAATTTTTTATTTGGGGGATGCTAAGAATAATTCTTTTACTTTATTTTTAATGTTACAAAGAATAGCATGCTCATTTAAGGTTGAAAATTATTGTAAAAGAAGGGGTGGTAGGAAGGGGAGGGCTATTTTATGGCCCAAAGGAGGACAAAGTGCTAAGATATTCATGGGGTCTTGATCATATGACAAATAATCAAGCATAAATATATGGTCTCAACCAGAGACTTTTGTTAGCCAAAGAACATAAGGTGGACACACTTACAATTATGGCAGATTCTCTCTTAATCTTGCATCATTTGGTCAAAAGCTCCCTTCCAAAGGAGAAATCTATGGAAAACAGCATTAAAAAAAATCAGAAAATTTGTGGAAGATATCCATCCAAAATATACTTTCATGTTCTAAGAGATTTCAATAGAGAAGCAGACGGAAAAATTGTGGAAGATATCCCATCTAAAATATATTTTCATGTCCTAAGAGACTTCAATAGAGAAGGAAACACGTATACTAATGTGGGGTGTAAAGTGAAGATAGTTGAATTAAATATTAATGGCCAAATTAGGCCTACTAGTAGCGTTATGTGTTGTAAATCTTGTGCCTTTTTGACGCCGTTTTATAAGGTATTCACCTACAAAACTCCTCTTTTTGTTGCTCACATATATTCCTCTCAGAAAATCATGTATTCCTATTGGAATGAGAAAATAATTGGAATTTTTTTATGAATAAGCTTTATAATGCCTGATGTATTTGCTACAAACCAGATTTAAAATTATATAATACAAATACCCTTTCTGGCTTTAAAAAAGAGAAAATTGTCATAAAAAAACGATATAAATAAAGTAATAATTGCTTACACAAAGGGAGGTGGAGATAGTGATAATATCGTTGTTTGGAAAAGAATTAGACATATTGTAATTTTTATTTTTTAAATGATTATGTTTATAATTATATTTTGAAGATAAATGTTTTGGATTAAAATCAAACATATTTTTATGTTTCATACGAGGAATATACGAACTCAATAGTAAGGCTCAAGGTCATTAGAATAAATTTCATCATGTCATTTGTGGGAATCAAACCTAGGTGGGAAGGATCACAATCATTCCTTCCAACCACCCAAAACAAACCCAATTGATAGTTTTAAATGAAATATATGTTAATATTTTTTAAAGTTTTTAATTTTAATTAAGTTATATATATATATATATATATTTATTTATTTATTTATTTTTAATCTTATATTTATATTATGGTTAGTCCTAAGGGTTAGCTCAATTGATCGAGTCCTCGTCATTAAAGCACCTTTGTTATTAAGAGGTCATGGGTCCAGTCTGCTTATGGGACAATAGGGTGGTTTTTTCACTGGGATGTTATCCCCTCCACTCAGTTTCAAATCCCACAAGGTGACACCATGGCATGTCATAGTAAGGATGGAAGGAAAGCTGTCTCATTGGAGTTCGGGATCCTGATTTTAGTTTCCAATGGTCTTTGAATGTCTCAATCCTAAGTTGAACTATGAGTTTCTGATATATGTGGTTTGTTGGTTGTTTCATATATTTGGGGAGGTTGCTAGTTCTCCATCAACCATTTTCCTTATAAAAAAAATGTCAGCAGTTCAATTATCTCGACACTCTCGGGGTTAGGCTCTGTAGTTGAGCCAGCAGGAAGTCATCCCTTCTGGTGAATTTTCATACTACAAATATTTTTTGGGCGTAGCAATCACCAATCTCCAAGGTTCATGAACCACATAAAAATATATATTTATATTATGGTTAATATCTTAGATTTTTTGGTGGACGCGGGAGCAAGAGGAGTCATATTTCACCACGATAAAAAAATTGAGACAAAATTTGCTTGGAATCTTGGCAAAGCAACTAACAATCAAGCAAAAGCACTAACCCTATGGAAAAGCTTGAAAATGACCATTGCTCGGAACATCCGCCACCTTTCAGTTTATGGAGAATATATGATAATAATTCAAAAGATTCACAAATTTAAAAATGTCCCTGATATGAGTGAATGCCCTTTCCAACCAAGGAGCATTGTTGGAACAAGGAATAATAAATATAGATTAAGGCAACCCATATATTTATCATGTCTCGTGACTAATAGAACGAATATCTAGTGGGACATCATCCCAATTTAATGATATAGGGATAAAAATAAAACGGAAATCCGGGACCGTTAGGAGATTAAATGAAGATGGCACTCAAATCCCATGACACTTAAATGATGCGGCCTTCTCTTATCCCGAATGTCGTCGAAGCATCGTCCAGCTGGGATTTAAAGGACAGTAGATCAAAATCTTCGGGCATATGGCATTTTCTCTACAGAGCATTAATCCCTTATGTCACAGTGAAGCATGTTAATTATTTGCGAGGCTCTAAGTCTACAATCTTACTTGCGTTGAGTCTCAAAGAGGAAGTCATAGTAATGGCACTCCATGTCATAAGCAACCAAGAAAGAAATTATTTAGTTTTTAAAATTATATATATATATATATATGATTTTGTATTTATTTAATTTTTTAAATGGTATGTGCTAACTCGAGGTTAAACATGAAAGAAATTACACATTTTATTATATTCAATTATAAAAGGCTCTTTCAACCTAATAAAAGAGTATACAAACTATATATGCTAATTTCTTTTTTATTATGCATGTGAATTTAGTTTTGGGTTGAAATATATTCATATATACAAGTTTTTCTAAATATAAAAGAGAATCCGTCATATTATATTAATGATGACTATAAGATAATCATGTATAAATTAGTGTGTGATGGCTATAATAATCTTTTATGCACTAATTTATTATTCTTTATTTATGAGAATTTAGTTTTATGTTGATAGCACTTGAGTGGGTTTAAGAATATGCGTTTTTTTTAAAAGGCTTATGTTTTCTCTCGAAAGGACTTGAGAGGGGTAGAGCATGTACACCTCCATAAACTTTTAACAATAAAGTCAATATGTAACTTTAAATTATTATTGTTATTTACATCAGTTTAATACATAAAGACATCTAATAACTCTCAATTATATTAATAATAACTATAAAGTAATCACAATCGATATTTATAATTATGTGTATGAATATGATATTAATAATAATTATAGTGTTGAGAAAACGATAAATGGAGAGTGGAAAGCTTATTATGGGCTAGAAAACAATTAAATTAGTAAATCTTTAGCTTTCTGGCATAATTAAATGGAAATGGGCTAGGAAAAAATTGAAAATTAGGGGACCTTGGCTTATGGATAATAAAAACATTTTTAAGGTTCTCTCACTCTTATTATTTTGAGACTCTCTAACTCTTTCTATCTTATATAGATGTGAAGTTTGGAGATGTAAAAAGATAGAGTATATCCAAAAGATTTCTATAACTCACAACTTAAAGATTAAAGGCAATATACCCTATTTTATTCTACTAATAAAATCAAGTCACTTTCCTCATTGAGAACATGGCTATGAATAGGTACTTAATGTACAAGAACAAGATAAGCAACATGGATGACAAGATATTCCCCAAAACTGCTTGAAACTCAAGCCAAAACCATCAATGGCTCAAGTGGGAATGGTTTAAAAATCTTTAGTCTTCACAAAATCATTGGAAATTACAAGAAGTCATTTTGCATAATACCTATACTATTAAAAATATTATTACATATAAATTTAAATAGAATATATGTTGTAAATAATTAAAGAACAAAATAAAATTATGATATTACAAGTGGTCAACACTAACATAAAAGATCAAGTATCTTAGACTTTAACTAGTGCAAATAATTGACATTCTTAAAATAATAACAGACTCTAATGAGGTGTGTAGTTAGACTAGGGTTGGAAAAATCCCAAAATACCATGGAATAAAAGATACCAACAATATGGATCTCTCTAACCTTTTAAATCATCTAAACTATAACATTTAAAAAAAAAGATCAGCTAACTTATCTTTTATATTTCTTAAAATCCAATAAATTGATTTTAAATATTAATATTGTGTGTGTGTGTTCCACATTAAAAAGTGTAAATGTCATTCATCTGTAGAGACAAAATTTACATTTTTAAAATAAATGTTGTCAGAAAAAAACATATATTTATGTATATACTGCTTCCAAGAACATGCTCGAGAAATGTGCTAGAAGTGATCATAAAACAAAATAAAACTACCAGTAGGTAGCATTAAAACCTCATTCCTGAATAAAACATGGCTATTAACAAATTTTTAGTTGTCATCACTCATGGAAAAAACAAAAGGAGTGTTGTATACATCATCTCCAATAATAAGAAAATTGGTTCATAAATACATAAATAGATACAACCTTGGGAAAAGACATGTCTACATTAGATAATGAAGGTGATAAATTGAGATTTCCCATCATTTCTTCAGTAAATGGTTGGTGGTAGTACTTGTAGTGGTCTCCATCCTTTGATTATGTAATCACCGACAACCCATAATCCAACTCATTGCCCTTGTAGACATAATGCACATGGAAGGAGTCAAATGTACTCAAGATTCTATAAAATTCTTCAAGTAAAGGAATCATGATTATATCATGACATTTCTATGTGTACTTGGACCAATTGACAAAAGTCAAGGAATCTCCCAATATTTTAAAGAGTTTACATTTTTTCACTTGCAAAAGGTTTATATGGAAATATAAGAAATTTCCATATTTAATTATATAAATTTAAAGGTTTTTAATATATTTATAATTTTAAATTATAAAAATATAGTCTTGTCGTTGGGCCGATCCTCGGTCTCATCATCTTCATCCCCTTCTCGATATTTTCTTTGGTTATCTGCTAATCAAATCTCCTCAAGTATAGGTGATTTGAGGATTGCTTTGTATGTTAAACAAATTAGTAGGGGCAAGGACCGAAGATTTTTCTTATCATGCACTCAACAAAGGGCTAATCATGAGGTGGTTGTTGGTCATAAAAAAAAGTATCCCTGGGGCACTTAGAGCATTGCAAGCCCCATCCCCTTCTTCTTCATGATTTGTTTATCCTTCAATTGCAAAGGTTTGGCTAGTGCCTCTAAAACGTTAGCATTAAAGAGATTGATAAATTTGATTGCAATTCACATCATATTTTGCAAGAAACATTGGGTCCTAGTGATTCCATCACCTGGGTTTTAGAGAGCCTTCTACTAGGATGGATTTTTGTGGCCTCTAATGAAAAATGAAGGTCTAGTGGACTGGTGTTAGGGGTAAATTTGAAACCATAAATATTATTACATAATAGGGTTTGGATCTGGTTCTGGGGGTAGATATCTTCTCATTCAAGATATGTAGGGCCTTGAAGATTGTAACTAATTACAAAACTCATCAGGATATAACAGATTTTCGGAATTCTCTCTTCATTTGATCTTGCATGAAAGAATCTAACTTAGTGCTCGATGGTGAATTAAATTTTTCTATTGGGACATCACATATATAGGGCCCTATAGCACACTTGGATCCCTTCTCAGGGCTTTTAATACGTAAGCTAGAGGAGTGCAGACTTTCTAATGTAGATCTAGTCAAGAATAATCCTACCTAGAGGAATAAGACAACTAGGGAGGATAGGATTGCTAGATGAATAGATCATTTTCTGATGGCAGAATCTCTAACCAAGCAATTTCCACTCTTTCGAGAATGGATTGGGAAGGGAGGAGAATCGGATAACCATCTAATTTTTTTGGAACTAAAATGAGATCAAAGTAAGCTAGGTAGTCCTTTCAGATTCAACTCATCTTGGTTGAAAGATGCCTCATTTCACAACCTAGTACCAGAGAATTGGTCTCATTTAAATCCTAAGTTCGATGATATGGCAGTGATAAAATTTGTCAAAAATATCAAAAAAATTAAACAAGAAATGATAACATTGGCCTCCAAATAAAAGAAAAGGGGAGAAAAGGAGCTTAAAGTTATAGAAGAGGAGTTGGAAATACTGGAAGATCGAGAAGGAGGGGGATATATATATGATGTATCTAAACAAAGGGTGATCCAGTTGGAAACATCTAGGAAGAAAATTCTGGAGGAGGAGAAGGAAATGTGGCATCTCAAAATCAGAATGCTCTGGCTCAAAGGTGAGGAGGAAAACACCAAGTTTTTTCAACAGTATGCAAATGGCAGGAAATTCCAAAACACCATATGGGATTTGGAAATTTTATAAGTAGCAGAGCCTCCTCTTTCAGATATTTGGCAAAGCTAGGGACAAATCACTTTAGAAGACTTTTTTAAGCACCCTCAGGGCTTTTATAGTAGAAATTATTGCATTGGCTAGGGTTTTCACTAGATTCGTAGATGAGAAAGAGATCAAGGCTCCGAGGGAACCCATTACAAAAAATGAATTACACAAAACCCTTCATAGTTTCCAAAGGGAAAAAAGCCCAAGACCAGACGGTTGGAGGATCAAATTATTTATAGATTTATATGAGATTCTTGGTCAGGATCTTCTGGAAGTAGTTGAAGAATCAAGAGTCAATGGAAGAATTCATGCCCCTTTCAATGCCACTTTCATTGTTTTAATCCTGAAATTTGATTCCCCAATCACTTTTGATTATTTCCGGCCTATATATCTATGCAATGTTATATATAATATTATTGTCTAGATCATTGCAAATAGGCTCAAATTGATCCTTTCAAGGAACAATTTGTTTTTCTAGAGGTACACCATATTCATGAGGCTATCGAGGTCGGGCAAGAAGAAATCCATAACCTAAAACACGTAAGCTAAAATGGTTGGCAATAAATTTATATCTTTCAAAATCTTGCGATAATGTAAGCTGGATTTATCTCCAGATGATAATGACTCACATTGGCTTTGAAGTTTGTTTTATCCATTGGATTATGAATTGCATATATTTTGTATCATTTTTTGTACTTATTAATGGAGCAATGACCCTACTCTTTCATGTTCAGTGGGATCTGCATCAGGGTTGTCCTCTATCCCCATTACTCTTCCTATTGATGGTCGAGGGGCTTAGAAGATTATTAGTTGATGCCAAAAGAAGGTGAGCATTAATAGGTATCATTGTTTTTTATTTTCGTTACATCACTCATTTATTATTTGTAGATGATATATTGTTGTTTTGTGATGGAACCCGAAAGGATGTGGCTACCATAAGGGAGGCACTCTCTTTATTTGAATCAACTAAAGACATGCAATTTAATCAGACGAAGTCATCCATATCTTCCAATGGTCTCTCCACAGAGGAATCAAGGAATTTTTAGCATGTCTTTCCATTCCAATTCAAATCCCTTGATGAAAGCCTTAAATACTTGGGGTTTTTTTCTTAAACCAAATGATTGTCATGAGGTTGAATGGTAATGTCTTTTGGAAAAAATTGAAAATAGACTAAAATATTGGAGTGTAACACCCTCCTCCCACATCTACCCAAATAACTGGCGAATTGGGGTAAACATGTGACGAGAAGTTACTATGATATGATTCGACCTCCTAAGTTACATTAAGGAAGTAGTACCGACATAAACACGCGATACAAACCTTCCACATCAACAATAGGACTCCTAGGAACCATCCCAAACTTTATGGTAACTAACCCCTAGGTCCCGCTGATATTTTGGACCACTTAACCCATGTACACTCCCATGATATGGGCATGAAAATGTCCAAAAGGCTCTGGACGCTCCCACAGCATGGCATGCTAGCGTCTAGGGACTATTTTTCTCATTGTTGTGCCAACGTACCTGGGATTTGGGCACCTTTTTCAGGCCGAGAGCCCAGGTCACTGCCCAAAATTCAATGAAACCTTCAGAATAGAAAGATAACAAAGAAATGATGATACGAATGAAATTACTTGAACAAGCCCTTGATTAGAACCCTACTAGACATGCGAAGCATTTTCATCAAACATATCACAAATTTGTAATCTACAGGTGTAAATGACATATCTAAGCATAGGGGCCTCATACACATCTGAGAATCGCTAAGAAGCATTGACGACTCAACACATTAGTTGCAGTTTCATCCATTAGGCCATAGATACATTGTTCATTCATTTACAAGTGAAAAAATGATGAGAGCCACACATAGCTACTACCATAATACATGATCATAACCAACATAATAACAACAGAAATACCAAGGAAACAACAACCATATAACCTACATATAAACCAGCCATATACTCATAAAATAACAAGGAGAAATAATCTCATATTAATGATGCAAAGGCCAACCAGTTGTGGGATTTCCATGAACCACTCAACTATAGACATGGCTAAGCCGAAACTCCCTTCATCTAGTCACCCCCGTGCCATATTCTAAGCATGAATGTGGGATCTCATAAGAAAAATCAATCCAAAACCATCCAGGGCTTCCAAATTCCAACCACTTCAACCCATCAAACAATGATTTGACCTCATGGTTGGACATCAAAAAACCATCATCAGATTGGTCTCTACCGAAGCCTTCCAGGGCTCTTGAGCATTTGTTCCAATCAAGGCTTCCAAGACTAGTAACTCAACCCACATCTTATTCCGGGCTTCTAGATTGTTTATCCAACCAGGGCTTCTAGGAATAGTAACTCAACCCGCCAAGGGCTTCAAGAGCGCTTGTCCAACGAAGGCTTCCAGGACTAGTAACTGAACCCAAGTTTCTATAAGGCTTCCAAAGCATTTGTCCAACCAGTGCTTCCAAGAACTATTAACTCAACCCAAGTTAAATGAAACATGAGAATCAACCAGACAAAAAAAAAACCAACAACACCATGGCTATCCAGTAAATGGTAAGGCTAGGAAAATCCATTATCAATCTAGGCAATCCTCCATGTCACTGATAGATCATGACCATAAACCACATGCATATGTCATGCATGCAAAAACTAGTGAGGAAAACATATATGCAACTCGACACCTGCAAGAAAAACCTATTGTAGTTATTTATCTTGATGTCCTCTTACACTTTCCTACTCTTCCTTTTTCTTCATGCTCCAAAATTCCAAGTATGCCACCATCTCTAAGAGTGCCAAAAGAAAACTCTAAGTGTCCAAGAGTATGAGAGAAAGAATAGATAGAGAGCACCAAAACTGAACTGACAAAAGTATGTGTATTGATCCTCAAAAGCCTTTTTATTAATGAGGCCTCTATTTCTTCATTTCCATTATTTTCCTCCTCACATGCAACTTGTGACCTTTCACCTCCCTTTTCTCCTTTCCATTATTTTCATGAATAAATGTGGCAAAATTCCATTTTTCCTTTCCAAAGCCTTAGCCATTGCCTTTTTCAATTTCCTTAGCCATTAATCAACCATAAGTAATCCCCATCACTATGCTTTTTCCCAACATTTAGCTTGGAATAATTATCCCATCAACCATGGTTATTATTTTGCCTTTTATTGACTTTTATTACATGGAATTTTCACTCCTTCTCTTACAAAACCCTCCCCTTGGGGGGACACCATCCTTGGTTTTCAACAACACCTATAACCACAACATTGATGTAAGAAAAATATACTGCCATGGAGCTTTATAAGTTAGCTTGTTGCAGTATTTACAATGATCATCTTGCTGAGAAGCAAACCAACATGACAACATAGCAAATATAACATCATAATGACATGACATCCA
The DNA here is from genome assembly GCA_031772625.1 of Pinus tabuliformis. Classification (NCBI taxonomy): domain Eukaryota; kingdom Viridiplantae; phylum Streptophyta; class Pinopsida; order Pinales; family Pinaceae; genus Pinus; species Pinus tabuliformis. The sequence continues at coordinate 1,147,896,447 of CM062807.1, forward strand.
TAGCACTTATTGGAGCTTTATAACTTATCTCATGACAATATTTACATCCATATACATATGTGCATATACTAAACATCATCAAAACATATACCAAAGACATTAACCAAAATATCTACCAAAACATCCACTCAAGCATCAAATAAGGAAGTATGCATAGCCCACATCTGATATTCCATCTCCCATGTAGCTTCATCGGACCCAAAGTTCTTCCATTGCACTTTAATCTGCTCGATTTCTCAGTTCGGGAGCATGGGCATCTTTCTTTGCAATATACACTGAGGCTTTATCTGGAATTTTCCATCTAGATCCACTTGCAATACAAACCAGTCAATCACATGATCAACATTTTTAACATACTTCTTAAGCAATGACACATGGAAAACATCACGGACTTTCATTATCAGAGGCAGTGCAATTCAATAGGCTACTGGCCCAATCCTCTCAATAATGTTGTAGGGTCCACAAAATCGGGGTGCCAACTTGGCACATGATCCAATCCGTAAAGAGCTCTTCTTTGGTTTGATGTGCAAGTACACCTATTCCCCAACCTGGAACTCCTTGAACAACTTATTCTGATTTGCATAGCTCTTCTTCCTATCTTATGTTGCTTTCAAACTATTCTTGATTACTTGCATTTCTTGTTCCAGTTCCGCCAACATGTCTGATCCAATCAACACCCTGTTCACTGGATCACTCCAACTGATGGGAGTATTGCAACTCCACCCATACAATGCCTCAAACAAACTCATCTTCAAAGATTCTTGATACCCATTGTTGTAAGCAAACCCTACCATTGGAAGATACTCTTCCCACTTTCGTTGTTGATGCATCACGTACATTCTCAACATGTCCCAAATATCCTATTGACCCTCTCAGTCTATCCATATGTATACAGATGATAAGTTATATTGAATGCCAACTCTATGCCCAAACTTGCAAACAACTCCTTCCAAACCTGGAAGTGAACTTTGCATCCCTGTCTGATACAATCTTCTTTGGAACTCCATGCAATCTGACCACATCTCTAATGAACACCTGTGCTACATCACTAGCTGAGAATGTTGAATTAATTGGAATAAAGTGTGCTACCTTTGTCAACTTGTCCACCATAACCATGATGGAATCATGTTGTCTTGTTGTCCTCGGCAAACCTGTGATAAAATTCATGGAAATGACCTCCCATTTCCATTGGAATCGCAAGCAGTTCTAGCAGTCCACCTGGATGCTTACACTCTGTCTTCATCCACTGAGAATCAAAACACCTAGCCACAAACTCCGCTACATCCTTCTTTAGATTTGGCCAATAATAAAACATCTTCAATGTGGTCAATGTCTTCTGATAGCCTGGGTTACCTGAATATGGTTTCGCATGAAACACCCTCAAGATCACCTTCTTGAGCTCACTACTGTTTGGCACATATATGTTGTCTCTAAATCTAACCAATCTGTATGTCGTGAGATGATAGTACACATCCTTTACACCTACATCTGTACATGCACCACTACCTGTACCTGTACCTACAGTACTACCTGTACTTTGTTGCCAACTGTGCATAATCCCCATATACCTGACATCCTGCTGACCTTCCTGCAAGATCCTATCATGTAGATCTGTCCCATACGAACTCATAGTTGCTATATGGTTTACCTATATCCGCCTACTAAGAGCATCTTCCACCTTGTTCTCTTTACCTTTGATATACCTAATCTCAAAATTGAACTCATTGATCATGGCCAACCATCGAGCTTGCTTGCCATTCAGATTCGGTTGGTAAAATAGATATCGCAACCCACTGTGATCACTCATCAATACAAACCTCCTTCCCATAAGATAGTGCCTCCACATCTTCAATGCATGTATGATTGCTTCCAACTCAATATCATGTGTCAAGTAGTTCTTCTCATGCTCATTCAGTTTCCATGACTCATAGCATACCACCTGTACATCCTGCATAAGGACTCCACCAATTCCTCTCTCGTAAGCATCTGTGTATACAGATAAACTCTTTGTCTGGATATGCAACCTTTAACACTGGTGCATGTACCAACAACTGCTTCAGCTTCTAAGAACTGGCCTCACAATCCTCTTTCCATTCAAGGTTCTTACCTTTCCTTTGCAATGATGTAATAGGATAAGAAATCTGTGATAATTTCCTGATGAACCTCATATAATATCCTAACAACCCCATGAAGGATCTCACCTCATCTACATTTCTAGGAGCTTCCCACTCCATGATAGCTCTTATCTTTTCTAGATCCATTGCTATGCCATCCTTGGAAACCACATGTCTCAAGTAGTGTACTTCAGTCTGAAAGAAACTGCATTTGTTGAGCTTAGCATACAATTGATGTTCTAAGTGCTCGGCATGCTCTTCTTCATTTTTATAATATACCAATATGTCATGAATGAACATAATAACAAACTTATCCAAATACGGAAGCAACACACTATTCATCAAGCACATAAAACGAGTTGGAGCATTAGTCAAATAGAATGGAACTACAACAAACTCATAATGCCCATACCTAGTCCGAAAATTTGTCTTGTAGATGTCCTCTTCCTTAATGTCTACCTGATGATATCTGGATCTTGGATCAATATTTGAGAACATTGTTGCTCCCTTCAACTGATCGAACAAGTCATCAATCCTCGGTAACGGATACCTGTTCTTGGTGGTCACTTTGTTCAATTGTCTATAGTCAATGAACAACCTGATAGTACCATCCTTCTTCTTCACAAACAATACTAGTGTGCCCCACAATGATACACTTGGCCTATGTACCCCTTGTCAAGCATTTCCTTCAAATGCAACTTCAACTTTACCAACTCAAATGTACTCATCCTGTAAGGTGCCAGATTCTGGAGCTTCTCCTGGCACCAACTCAATAGAAAAGTATACTTCCCTGTGAGGTGGAAACTCTGAAATATCCTCAGAAAATACACCTTGAAACTGTTATAGAACTGGGTACCTGCTCAAAACATTTGCATCCTCAACTTCCTTACCTTTTTCACTATAAATATGCACTGCAAATAACACACACCCTTTCCTGCGACTACGTTTGGCCTACATAGTTTTCACCATCCTAAGTGATGTGGCTTTCTTATTTCCCTGTAAGACTCTTGGTTCCCCATTGTCATCCAAGCACTCAATGGTTTTTTCATAACAATCCACCTTGGTCCTATGAAGGTACAACCAATCCATTACCAACAACAAACTTTATGATCCCAATGGTAATACATTCAAATGTGTTGCGGTAAGCATACCATTCAAATCAAATGCACAAGCTCTTACCTAATGGTGAACTCACTTTTAGCACTTGTAGCTTGCTGCACTAACTAAGACTCTGCATGCACTTCCTTATTCAAACCTCACTTATCCACTAGGTTAATACTAACATAACTATAATTAGATCTAGGGTCAATAAAAATAGAAACAATTTTATCACAAATCTTACCATCCATCTCAATCATAGAAGCCTTATGATCTGCTTCTCTGTTATACAGTGCTGGATAGATACAAGGAACGCTCTGACCGACATCCCCAACAGTTTGTGCCTCCTGTGCACTATATATATTAGGCCTACCACCCTGATTTTGTGGGCAATCTCTCATGCAATGATCTTTTCCACAATTCGAACACTTTATAGGCTTCCAACCTGCATCTTTGTTCTGCTCCTCAGATCAATGTCCATGTCCTCTGTTAGACACATTGAACTTCTTAGATGGCATCGCATTCTATTTATTACCTGAGTCCTAAGGTCTCGCTCATTTCTTGTCCCATTTTCCTTTGTTCTTTGCATTAGCTTTCCAATCTAGCTTAGTCTCAGTGTTATGCTGTTGACCTGCGAGAAATTACAAAATACCAAATATGTGAAGAAATACAACCCAGAACACATAACAAAATGAGAAAAACCAGTTAGTATTTTATTATACAAATATGAAAGCGATGTTCACTTGTCTCTTCGAGGGGGCAACCTCCAACACAGTAGAGCTCGATTACAAAATAAGAATCAATATTTCTCAATGGGGAGTCTCTATCCTTTATATAGGATTCATACATACAATACCATGGGTCACCATGGTTCTCTCAATACCATCTATCTAATACCATGGCCCGTTTGTAACTAACTGCGATCCCTTCCTTAAATGTGGGTCAACCACTTACAATTATTAATACGGCCTTTACTGACTCTTTAACTAACTATAACAATGACTCGATCCTATTACAGAAATAAAGGGGTTAGGTTTGGACCCCAACATGCCCTCCCCCATCAAAATTAGCCTTGTCCTCAAGGCTAAAGCTACGTAAACTACTGAAGAATAGTGGCTGGTTCCGAGGTCGCATCTTCTGGAGAGGTGTATTTCCACTTGACGAGGACTTCCTTGATCATGCGACCACACAGATGTCATTTTCGGGTATCAAGAACTTGTTCAGGTTGGAGCCAGAGTGAACCTTCTTCATCCAATTCAGGTAGACTAGTTTGAATTCTGCAATTGTTCCCCACCACTTTCTTGAGGCATGATAAATGGAAGACTGGATGGATTTTTGAAGTTAGTGGCAAGGCCAGCTTGTAGGCTACCACTCCAATGCGCTAAAGTATTTGATAAGGTCCGTAGAATTTTGGAGCTAATTTTTGGAAACCCTTTTCTTTGAGCGATGTTTGCTTATATGGTTGTAGCCATAGGAATACTTGATCCCCTTCTTCAAATGTGTGCTCTAAACGATGTTGGTCTGCCTGTTGCTTCATTCGATTCTAAGCTTGATGGAGATTATCTTTGAGATGGGCTATCATGGCTACACGGTTCTGTAGGAGTTGATCCACTACTTGCACCTCGGAGCATCCAAGGATATAAGAAATAGGTGAAGGTGGGAGTTGGCCATACACTACTTCGTATGGAGTCATCTTGGTAGCTGCATGATAGTTAGCATTATACCACCATTCAGCTAAAGGTAGCCACTGTACCCATTGATGTTGCTTTTCTGAAGTGAAGCACCTAAGGTATGTCTCCAAACATTTGTTGACTGCTTCAGTTTGACCATCAGTTTGGGGATGATAGGAAGTACTTATTTGGATTTGGGTGCCTTGTAGATTGAAAAGTTATTACCAAAAGTTAATGGTGAAAGTCGGATCAGGATTAGACACAATGGAAGTGGGCATGCCATGCAGTTTGAAGATCTGGTCCATGAAAGCTTGAGCCACCAAAGTGGGGTAAATGGGTGGGGTAGAGCACAAAAATGAGCATATTTAGAAAGTCTATCCACAACCACCATGATGACTGATTTGTTGCCTAACGTCGGGAGACCAGTAATGAAATCCATAGAAACATCCATCCAGACAGAGGCAGGGAATGGCAATGGTTGTAAGGTGCCTCGTAACTTGACTGTTTCTTCTTTGTGGCGTTGACACACCTCACATTCAGCTACAAAAGTAAGAATGTTAGTTTTCATGTCTTCCCAAAAGAAAGAACAACGAGTGCGAGCATAAGTCTTTTGAAAGCTTGCACGACCTACAGTGGGAGATGAGTGCATATAGGCCAAAATGTGCATTTTGAGGGTGGATGTCGGTGATATAACTACTCTTTCCTTGTAGCGAAGAATCTCATCCTTCCAAGAGTAGCCAACTGAGAATTAGGATCTTCTCTCAAGTTATTAATGAGTTGGGAGAGAGAGGAGTGTGAAAACCATTCCTTGTGGGCTTCTTCAATCCAATCGGGTATGGGAAGAGAGATTGATAGCAGGGTTCTTTCATCCTCAAATTGGTGTGATAAAGCATTTGTTACTACATTTTCATGTCCTTTCTTGTAAATTATCTCATAATCATATCCCAACATTTTGGCCAACCATTTATTTTGCTGGGGCAAGGATAGACATCGCTCTAAGAAATATTTGAGGCTTTGATGGTTTGTACGGATTTGGAAACCCCGCCCCAATAAGCATGGTCGCTAGATATCTACTACATATAAGATGGCCATCATCTCCTTCTCATAGGTAGATTGTCCCGGATGTTTCCACTCAATTGTTGGCTGGTGAAAGCCAAGGGTCGACCTTCCTACATTAAGACAATACCAATACGAATACCAATACCTGAAGCATCACATTCAATCACAAAATATTTGGTGAAGTCAAGTAGTGCCAATACGAGAGTGGAACACATGGCCTGTTTGAGAGCCATAAACACTTGTTTTGCTGCATCAATCAGAAGGAATGAATTTTTCTTGAGAAGGTTAGTGAGGGGTCTAGCAATGCGACCATAATTGCAGACAAATTTGCAATAGTAGCTGGTAAGACCCAAGAATCCCCTCAAACTTTTCAAGGTTTTTGGTTGGGGCCAATCTTGCATTGCTTGTATCTTTTTGGGATCCACCCGGACACCTATATGACCCACAATCTGGCCCAAATACTCAACTTCTTCCATGCCAAAAGAGCACTTAGACAATTTGGCAAATAATTTGTGAATCTGGAGCAGTTGCAAGAGCAAGTCTACATGCTGAAGATGTTTTTCCCTGGTTAGGTTGTAGATGAGAATGTCATCAAAGAAAATGAGGACAATTTGTTGAAGATATGGTTTCAGCAAGTGATTCATGAGGCTTTGAAAAGTGGATGGGGCATTACAGAGACCAAATGACATGACCAAGAATTCATAATGGCCTTCATGAGTTTGGAAAGTAGTCTTGGGAATGTCTACTTCTTTCATGTGTATTTGGTGATAGTCAGAGCGAAGATCTAACTTATTAAAGAATTGAGCACCATGTAGTTCATAAAGAAGATCATCAACAACCGGGATAGGGAATTTGTCTTTGACAGTGAGCTTGTTGAGGGCCCTGAAGTCTGTACATATGTGCCATTCCTCATATTTCTTGAGCACCATGACCACTGGTGATGAATAAGGAATGATGCTAGGACGAATAACACTGGCTTCAAGGAGTTCCTTGATGATTTTTTCAATTTAATTCTTTTGGGCAAAAGGATATCGATATGGGCACACATTCGGCAGTTGTGCCCTTGGGACCAAAGTGATACTATGATCATGTTCCCCTCTAGAGGGTGGAAGCTCTTTAGGTTTTTCAAATACCTGTTGGTGGCGATTTAAGACGTGTTGCATCTCAGGATGAATATGTGGGCTCTATGGCCTGGATGGCATTAAACTAGGTGATAACTCCATGATGGCCCTTTTTCAACAACTTTTCCATGCGATGCGAGCTGATGATAGAAGGAGCACCTGCTTGGAGTCCACGGAGGGTATGCATGTGGTCATTCTGCTTAAAGCTCATATATAACTCCTGCAAATCCATGGTGATGGGGCCTAGTGTTTGAATCCATTCATCACCCAAGACAATGTCACAACCACCCATGTTAATCGCAAACATGTGGGTATTTAGGTGGTAGTCTCCCATCTGAGGTTTCATATTTTCGCAGTGGCCTTCACATTTCATTGTCCTCCCATCAGAAATCTGGACCTGGAAATTAGAGACTGCCCTAACAAAACAATGAACAGCTTCCGCGACTTACTGATGGATAAAGTTATGAGTGTTGCCACTATCAATCAATACTATTACATGGAGATGTTTAATAAAGCCTCTGATTTTGAGATTTTGGGGCGCAGAAATGCTTGCCAAAGCATGTAGCGAGATAAATGGTTCCTCTGGTGTAGTTGGGAGTTCATTGTCCTGCTGGGTTTCCTCAACTTCTTCCTCTAGTCCCTCAAGGGGTGGAGCTTCCTCAGATGAGTTATGATCAGTAACATTAATTTGAAATAATTTGGGTTCCTTGCATTTATGCCCGGGGATTATTTGTCATCACAGTAGTAGCATAATCCTTGTTTTCTCCTTTCATCCATTTCTGCTGGAGACACCTTTTGAACCTTAAGTGTTTGGGTGAGGCCCTGAGCCTGGGTGGGGCATCTCTTGGGTATGAAATTTGGACAAGGCAAGTGGGAAGCTCAAGCATGTTCCACTTTGATAGCCTTTGTGCAAGCATCCATCCATGTAGGTGGGTGGTGCATCCGGACATGGGCTTGGATGGCTTCTTTGAGACCACTTATAAAACATTCCAAGTAGAATTCATCTTTTCGACCTTCCGTGCGGATGGCCAATGTCTCAAAGGCTGAAATGTAGTCTTTTATTGTGCATGTCTGTTGGAGCTTAGTAAGACGACCCAAAAAATTAAATTCTTTGTCAAAGTGGTCACAAAGAGATTTTGAGAATACCTAACAAGTTATGTTCCCGAGATAGCATTCCACTGCCACCATTGCCATCTCTCTTGGTCCAAGTAAAGGGCTTCCACACATAGTTTAGTTTGATCATCTCGGATATCATTCAAAACGAAATATTGTTCCATTTGTGCAACCCATACTACCATATTAGAGCCATCAAATTTAGACATGTCCATCTTGGGTGGGTGAGGGTGGGAATGTTGGTGATTTCCATGGAAGTGAATATGATGGCTAGATTCTCCTTCAAGGTCTTCATTAATACCATGTGCCTCCAGATGCAACCCCAACATGCTCATTTTGAATTGTGCCATGAATTGTTGCATTTGTTCTTCTATGCTCTGGAAAGAATCCAACTTTTATTCAAGGTGCTCGATCTTCTCGTTGGCCATGACTTGTGCTTTGGTTGCTACCATACACAGATCTTGATCACTTGTCGTCACTTTGAAAAAATTTGGGACCACCCAAAAATTTACTCGAATGAAGTTTTACTCCTTGCTGATCAATACTGTAGTGGCCAAATTCCAAAAAAATTGAACCTGCCAAATGTCTTGTGAAAATCGGGCCCAGACTATAGAAGCCACAAGCCTCACTGCACAAATGTTCATATCTACCTGCAAAACCCCAACTGCTAAATGTGATTTGGACTGCGGCGGCAACAGAACCCAAACTCTTGAATGTGATTTGGACTGCAGCGATGACAGAACCCCAATTGCTAGATCTGAATGGTACTGTGGCAGTAGAATCTCAACTGGTGGGTCTGATTGTTGCAGCGGCGACAAAACCCCAACTACTAAATATGATCTGGAAAATAAGATAATGGGTGATCTTCAGAGAGTCGAGGGAAATATGGTCTCAAAGGAGTGTCAGGTGCTATAGATCACAATATATATAAGAGTCCAACAATAGTACTCGTCCCAATATTTCAGGGAACTAAGGAGGATCAACCATACCCTTAGCAATACTACCCAGCTACCCTATCGTATGTGCAAGTAATCTCCCCAAGTGCTGTTCTCAGTGTACTATAGCAGCAAGACGGTCGACGGTTTATCTAAGGCGAGGTTTTAGGTGAGCCTAGGGGGCTTCCGTTACCCAGAGGGTAAGTGGAAGGCAGTCCATGCGCAATTTTGTCTAATGCGCTACTACTTGAAGGGGTACCCACAGGGGTTACAAGGGAGTCCAACAAGTGTGACCACCTCTTGTATTTCATGCATGCATGCCTCCTCAAATTCGCAGGTTTATGCGCTCAATGACAGATCCCATGGTTTAAAGACATCAGAACACGTCTCTAGCCTAAAAGAAATTCTGCAAAAAATGGAGCTACCACTGACCCTGGAAAGTGCTCTGATACCACTTGTTATGCTCTTGACTTGTGAGAAATTACAGAATACCAAATATGCGAAGAAATACAACCCCGAACATAGAAAAAATGAGAAAAACAGCAAGTATTTTATTATTCAGAGATGAAAGCAATGTTCACTTGCCTCTTTAAGGGGGTAACCTCAAGCAGATCAAAGCTCGATTACAAAATAAGACACGATATTTCTCAATGGGGAGTCTCTATCCTTTATATAGGATTCATACATACAATACTATGGGTCATTACCATGGTTCTCTCAATACCATCTATCTAATACCATGGCCCGTTTGCAACTAACTGTGGTCCCTTTCTTAAATGTAGGTCAACCACTTACAATTATTAATACAATCTTTATTGACTCTTTAACTAACTATAACTATGACTCTACCCTATTACATAAATAAATGGGTTAGGGTTGGACCATAACACTCAGATCTATGCTTTGATTGCTCATAGCAGTGCTTTAGCTTTTGGATGGCCTCCTCCAATGATCTAGACTCATCGAACTCAATCTTGTCTTTTAAATCCATTGGTAACCCACTAGTGATTCTTTCAATCTTGGCCTTCTCCTCCTTGAGGTAAGTCACATACCTCGGTAGCTCTAAGAAGTTACTAGTGTACTCCTCATCTATCATTGATCCCATCTTTAGCTCATAGAATTATTTTGCCCTCTCATCAAAGTATCTCTCTGATAGGTACTTCATGAAAATTCGCTCAAACTCAATCCAAGTCAAGTTCTCCTCATTTATACCTCTCACATTCTTCGCATCTTCCCACCAAATGTCTACTTTACCTTTGAGACTGAATGTAGCTATTTTGGCTTTCATGTTCTTTGAATAATCATGCAACCTAAAGAACTTCCTCATACCAAGCAATCATTCCTCTGCATCCTGTGATTTCTTCACATCTCCATCAAATGTAGGTGTCTTTTCTTTCTTTAACTCATCTGGAAAATTTCCCTTATCACTCATCTTGTAAGGATGATAACGAAGTTGATCATCATACCTATCAGAACTAGACTTAGAATAGTACATGTGTCTATCTTCTCTCTTATCTGGAGTATCCAACAATATGCCATCTCTAACTGGGTCATCTTTATCTAAAATGTGAACACGATGAGACCTACTTCCATATGCCCCATTGGTTTTTTCCTCCTTCTCATGGCTAATCTGAAGTGGTCCCTGTCACTGCAATTTTGACAAACTCTGAAGTATCACTACATTTACCTCTTCTAGTTTCTCTTGTGCCTATATGATTATGTTATTATCTGCCTTACAACTCCTTATTTATTCCTTTAAGCTTCTAAGTGTGCCTTCCAAATCAGAAGATTTCCCATCACCACACTTCTCATTTGATCCATAGGGAGAGTCTCAGGAACTATAGGATACCATCTTGCTAGTCATATTTGGTATTTTTCCTGCAAGGTATATCATGTCAACTAGACCAAATCACAATAAACCAACATAGCTTAACATAATTCAGGGAGAATACCTCATTTGCAGGGGCCAAAAAATCAGTGTAATACATTTATAACATAATCATGAAAACATATAGAATATAATACATAATCATGTAACCATATAACCATCATTCTAGCTAGAGTCCATTCATCAATGCATGACCATGTCAACTACACATATCATGACCTCATGCATGAACAAAACCACCACATCATTGTACACTTTACCACATGTGAACAATAACATGCATAAGCAATGCATAATCAACCATACAGTCATGATGACACACTTCATAACAACAACATCAACTTCCCATGGAGACCTCACTACAACCATGACCCATACCAAACAAATGCAACAAGCACATGGTCTTACAACACAAGAAACACATATGCAATTGACATGAATGCATGACCAACACAGAGCCCATCCGGTCCAAGGGGTGAAAAATGCTCTGATACCACTCTATAACACCCTCCTCCCACATCTACCCAAGTAGTTGGCCAACTGGGGTAAACATGTGACAAGAAGTGACTATTATATGATTCGACCTCCTAAGTCACGTTAAGGAAGTGGAACCGACATAAACACACCATACATACCTTCCACATCAACAATAGGACTCCTAGGAACCATCCCAATCTTTCTGGTAACCAGCCCCTGGGTCCCACTGATATTTTGGACCACTTAACCCCCGGATGCTCCCATGATATGGGCATGATAGCGTCCAGAAGGCTTTGGACGCTCCCACAGCATGGCATGACAGTGTCTAGGGACTATTTTTCTCAGTGTCGTGCTAGCGTCCCTAGGAACTGAGCCAAGTTTTTAGGCCCAGAGCCCAGGTCACTACCAGAAATTCAATGAAACCTTCAAAACAAAAAGATAATAAAGAAATAATGATACAAATGAGATTACATGAACAAGCCCTTGACTGGACCCCTACTAACCATGTTAGGAATTTCGTCAAACATATCACAAATATATAATATAGAGGTGTAAATGACATATCTAAGCATAGGGGTCTCATAATCATCTGAGAATCGCTAAGAAGCATTGATGTCTCAACACATTAGCTGCAGTTTCATCCATCAGGCGATAGATGCATTGTTCATTCATTTACAAGTGAAAACATGATGAGAGCTACACATAGCTACTGTCATAATACATGATCATAACCAACATAATAACAACAAAAATACCAAGGAAACAACAACCATATAATATATTCATATAAGCTAGTACAATACTCATAAAATAACAAGGAGAAATAACCTCATATTAATGATGCAAAGACCAACCAGTTGTGGGACTTCCACAAAACACACGACTGTGGACATGGCTGAGCCAAAATTCTCCTCAGCCAGTCACCCCCGTGCCATATTCTAGGCATGTATGTGGGATCTCATAAAACACATCAATCCAAAACCATCTAGTCTTCCAAAGGCCAACCACCTCAACCCATCAAACAGTGATTCCACCTCATGGTCAGACATCACAAAACCATCATCAGATTGGTCTCTACCCAAGCCTTCCAGGGCTCCAGATCATTTGTTCCAACCAAGGCTTCCAGGACTACTAACTCAACCCACAACTTATTATGGGCTTCCAGAGCATTTTTCCAACCAAGGATTCCAAGACTAATAACTCAACCCAAGTTGTTATAGGGCTTCGAGAGTGTTTTTCCAACCAAGGCTTTCAAGAACTATTAACTCAGCCCAAGCTAAAGGAAACATGAGAACCAACCAGGAAAGAAAAAAAAAAAACAAAAACAAAAACAAAAACAAAAAACAAAAAACAAAATAAGATAAATAAATAAATTAAAATTAAAATTAAAAAAGAAAAAAATAAAAAATAAAAAATAAAAAAATAAAAAAAAATAAAAATAAAAATAAAAATAAAAACAAAAATAAATAATAAAAATAAATAATAAATAAAATAAAATAAATAAACCCACAACACCATGGTTATCTAGAAAAGGGAATGGCTAGGAAAATCCACTTTCAATCCAGCATGACCAATAAACCATATGCATATGCCATGGATGCCAAAACTAGTGAGGAAAACATACATGCAACTTGGTACCTGCAATCAAAACTCGTTGTAGTTGTTGATCCCAATGTCCTCTTGCACTTTCCTGCTCTTCCTTTGCCTTCTTGCTCCAAAATTACAAGTATGCCACCCTCTCCAAGAGTGCTCCAAGAAAACTCTAAGTGTCCAAGAGTATGTGAGAGAGAGAATAGAGAAAGTGCTCCAAAACTTAACTAACAAAAGTCTGTGTACTGATCCTCAAAATCCTTTTTATTAATAAGGCCTCTATTTTCCTCGTTTTCCATTATTTTCCTCCTCACATGCAACCTGTGACCTTTCAACTCCCTTTTCTCCTAATTTCCATTATTTTCATAAATAAATCTACCAAAATGCCATTTTTCCTTTCCAAAGCCTTAGCCATTGCCTTTGTCAATTTCCTTAGCATTAATCAACCACAAGTGATCCCCATCACTTGTTGACCTAGGTTGTCATTGATGTCAATATGGAAATATTCTGGATACTAGAGGATGACATGAAGCCAAGGGGATGCAGAGCAGATTCATGAAGAGACAGGACCAAGGCCATCAGGATAGCCAAGCCATATATATATATATATATATATATATATATATATATATATATATATATATATATATATATATATATATATATATAGATATCATATTTATATGCGGAAGCAGACTTATATGCAAGGAGGTCTTTGAAAGACACTGCCAAGCCAGAGGAGCAGATGGAGACGAGAGGAGCAGACAGAGCTTCCAAAGGAGCAAATGGAGTAGACAGATTGAGAGGAGCAGATGGAACAAGAGGAGCCAAGAGGAGACGGACCGAGAAGAGCAGATGGAGCAAGAGGAGCCAAGAGGAGCAATATATATAGAGCCATCGGTATATGCCAAAGAGGAGCAGATGGAGATGAGAGGAGCGCACAGAGCCATCAGAGGAGCTAACAGAGCATGAAGCACCACCAGAGGAGCCATATATATATATATATATATATATATATATATATATATATATATATATATATATATATATATATATATATATATATATATATATATCATAAATATGCGGAAACAAAGCAAATAGGGCCATCGGAGTCATCGGAGAGCCATATCAGAGCAAGAGGAACGTTGCTTGTAATATATGCCAAAACAGAGCTATCGGAGCCATACTTATAGACCATACATATATGCCAAAGAAGAGGAGAAATGGAGCAGACAGAGTTAGCGGAGCTACAGGAGCAAATAGAGCAAATGGAACAGAGCATATATATATGCCAATGAAGAGGAGCAAACGGAGGATATTAGAGTAAGAGGAGCCATATCGAAGGTGTGCTGCATGTAATACATGCCCACAAAGAACCTACAAGAGGAGCACATAGCTATCGGGAGCCATATATCCATGGGACGCAGCAATCACGGCTATCGGAGCAATAGTGCTTAAGGAATACTGTATCGGAGGCAGAGATTGTGGCGGAACTATGTTTAAACATAGAAATCCCTCAAAGGCAGCGAATTCCATTTCCGCAAAGAAATGGCGGATAAACCATTAAACAGAACATTGGGCGGACGTGAATTCTTATTAAGATTGGTCCAGACCCATATCGGGTCCGAAACCAATATCGCATCGGAGGAGTGGAGCCTTTCGGAACCGCCGAAGTGTATGCTCCGACAGTCCGGAGCCGAACCATTATAAAGGGGAGCATAAAGTAATATCGGGTCCACAAGGGCCTTTGGGACTGTTAATTGTGCGCTCCGACAGCTGGAGCCGAAATATTATAAAGAGCTGATTGAATGGGACGTCGGGTCTGCAGACCCTTTGTATTACAAAACCGTCGATGCAAACCTGCCGAAATGACGGACCCGAAATCATTAAGAAGCAGAGTATAAAGGGTCGTCGGGTCCGCAGAACTATCGCATCACAAGAGGCCGCGATAACCCCGATATCCCGGACCCGAAGTCATTATAGGAAGGGATGTAAGAGGTGTCGGGTCCGCGAGGGCGTCGGGGGTTGGAGTCAAGTGGTTATTGCGATCGCCGAACGGACGGACCCGCCGATAAGTATAGAGGCGGGTGTATAATATTTGGGATCCGCATATGTGAACTGGAGTGGGACTTACGTGTTTTCCCATGTATTAATATATGTGCATGTCCGTGGGGCTTTAAATCTTAGCCCGATAGTTAACACAACGGATGGGTGGTGGCTTCCGATAGTATTAAAAGCGCCGATAAAAAAGGTGGCTCCGATTCTAAAGTGTGGAGGCAAAAATACTGTAAGGAACAGTCCCGATAGTGCGGGAGACCAAATCATGGCGATTATGATTGGGATAAGATGTGGCTATCTGTTAAATGAAACAAAACCCTGTGTATGCCTGCTATTATTGTCGAAAGGACATGGCTATCCGTTAAATAATGCCATCCCTGTGTATGCCCACAATCATTGGCAAAGCAGCGCTGTTACAGTTTTAGTCGAGAAGATATGTTCTCCGGTGGATTGTTTTGGACCTGGCCATTGATTCAACGTGTCCTGTGACCATGAATAGACAAAGGAAACGGAAATTCGAGAAGCCGAAGAAGCCAGCAAGAGAAGAGGAAATGACAGCGAGCGTTGAGGAAGTCTAAGAGGCCGTGTAAGAGGAAATGAATGGACAGAGGCACGAGAATGCATAAAAACAGCAAGAACAGAAGACTGTGGGTGCTGTTTTTATTACAAACAAAATGAGAATGTGAGATAGCAGAAGCAGCAGCGGTGAATGCTGTTAAACGTTGTGGAAATAAGCTGGAGGAGACAGAGGCAGCGAGAGGATCTAGCAGAATAAAAAGAGGGTCGCAGGGCTAATAAGACAGCAAACATTCAAAGGGGAGAAGCAGCTAGTAGAATACATAAACTTGAGCAAGAAGTTGTTCTTTATGCAGAGCTTAGTGCAGCTAACAATAGACTGACTAGAGCTGTGTGAAGACATTATCAGAGAGCATGAAGGCTATTGGAGACTATGTGTGGGCAGTGTGCAGAGCTGTGAAGACTCATCCATAAGAAGACATGGTTGTCATTGATACTGTAGTTTGGAGATTACAGTGAAGCTGTAAATAGACAGAACTCAGCAGAGAAGAGTTCTGAGAACAGAAGGATAGGAGTCCTTGGGGTTGGTGCCTCAAAAGTGAGAAGGATAGGAGTCCTTGGGGTTGGTGCCTCAAAAGTGAGAAGGATAGGAGTCCTTGGGGTCGGTGCCTCAAAAGTGAGAAGGATAGGAGTCCTTGGGGTTGGTACCTCAGAAGCAAGAAGGATTGGGGCTGGTGCCTCAGAAGTATGGAAGGATTGAAGTCCTTGGGAGTTGGTGCTCCTAAGTCCAAGATTGGTGTCTTGGCAAAATAGAGTTGGTGCTCTGGAGGTTGGAGCCTCACCAAAGTCCAAGTTGGAGCTTGGCAACTGATTGTGACCATCTATATATTGTATTTATTTTACTGCACAGTTATATTAATAAAAGCATTTATTCTTGTTGTTCATTTTGTGTTCTGAATATATATGTTTTAACTGGTAAAACAATAGTGGGAAAAAGAAATATTGATTCACCCCCCCCCCCAGTATTTCCAACATCACTATGTTTTTGCCCAACGTTCAACTCGGAATAAGTGTCCCATCAACAGTGGTTTTTATGTTGCATTTATTAACTTTTATTACATGGAATTTTCACCAGGGTTGTTACATGGAGCTTCAGATGGCTTTCTCAGGCAGGCAGATTGATACTTACCAAATCGGTCGTTGAAGTGATTCAAGTTTTCTAGTCTTACCTCTCTTGGATTCCTAAAGGAACCCTATCCCTGGTTCAGAAAACTTGTTGTCATTATGTATGGGTTGGTCAAAAGGAAGGAAGATTCTTTTCTTGGGTAAAATGGGATAGAATTTTTCTCCCAAAGGAGTGGGATGAATGGGGATTGAAGAACATTCACTTATTTTCAAGGGCCATAGCTACTAAGGTGGCATAGTGTCTGATATCTACCAATAGTTGATGGACAGAGGTTGTGTACCACAAGCATATTAGGCCCTGGACCATTGTTGAATGGATACGTGCCCATGATCATAGTAGACCAAATGTATCAATAATTTGGAAGGCAATTCTCCAATATTTTCAAGTAATCGAAAAAAGCCTCGTATGGAAAGTTTGAAATGGTGAACAGGTTTATATAGGATTGGATCCATGGGTTAGGTGTGGTCCAAACTTTTGCCTCCCACCTGAGATTATTGTTTTCCTTCAGGAAAATGGTTTTTATACTTTGGCATAGATCATAGATGAGGAAAATCATTTCTACGTGGGGTCATGGATGGATTTCTACTTAGCAACTTCATATTCTGGGAGAATTGTCTCATCTTTGTATTCGTTTTATTTCCAATTTAAGCTCTGCTCATGTTCGTATTAGGGATAAGGAGGACTCCCTAGTCTGGGCACATTCCAAATCTGGTAATTACACTCTGAAAACTAGATATTTTTTTTGCTTGAAGATAGGAAGGCTCCCAATCTTTCATGTTGGTGGAAGAAGTTATGGAAAATTGAATGCCCAACAAAAGTGCGTCTTTTCAGTGGTGCATCTTGGAAAATAAAGTTCCTATAGGTTATAACCTTACCAACTGTGGCATCGTTGAGCCAAATTGGTGTCTTTTATGCAAAAGAGATGTGGAATTTTTAATTCACATCTTCTTTCTATGTCTTTTTGTTATAATTATCTAGTTTTAAGTATGCTCATCCATGGGTTTCACTTTCCATTGGCAGGGTGAGTAATACCAAGTAGCATTGGATTACTAGTGGAACTTTGTACACCCAAGAAAACTCAGAGCATTGCTACTATTGATTTCCTGGGGAATGTGGATAGCTCGCAACATAGAGGTATTTCAAGATAAACCTTCGGTCCTGGATAAGGTGGGTACACAAACTTTGGAAATCTATGCATTAATCTCTGATTCTGATTCTATCCCACAAGCATGCAACATATGTGAAGAATTTATTAACCCCTCTTAACTGTGGACATACTTTGATGGTTCTACTTCTGTTGACGGTACTTGTGGGGGAAGGGACAGTTCTTCATTTGACTCACAATCATTCTT
Source organism: Pinus tabuliformis (assembly GCA_031772625.1). Taxonomy (NCBI): domain Eukaryota; kingdom Viridiplantae; phylum Streptophyta; class Pinopsida; order Pinales; family Pinaceae; genus Pinus; species Pinus tabuliformis. Next base: position 1,147,914,627 of record CM062807.1, read on the forward strand.
TCTTGATGGAAACTGATCTAGGACAGAGAACAAATAATTATGTTGAGATTATGAGCTTGAAGTTTCTTTTATTATTTGAAATTGATAAAGGTATTCATCATTTACAGATCTATGGGGATTCACAGACAGTAGTAAATTAGTTCAACAACACATCTAGATGTCACATTCACACTCTCAGCCCCATCTTGGAGGAGATCTTTTTGTTAAAGCGGAATTTGGACGATTTTTCTATGTGCCACATTTACAGGGAAAGAAATGGGGAGGCCATGACATTGTCTACAGAATATGTTTCTCATGTTATGGTCACACGACACATAACATAACCCAACAATGATTAAGAACATGTTTTCTATCATATGCCCTTCATAGAGGGCACTCTTGTTGAACAATAATTTTGAAATCATACTTCTCTTTTATGGTATCTATATATGTAAATTGCATAGTATAGCTAGGCTTTTGATAGTATTATTGTAAAGGGTTGTTTATAAAGCATATGATGTAATTATCAAGGAAATTTATATTTGTTGATGTATACGAAGAGGATGGAAGTCCAAGCATATGTCAATTTTTTTTATACAACATGTCTAGCCATTTTTTGGTTTTCTTAGTGCTTTAGAGGCACACATTGATGCAAACATTGTTTTTTGGTACAACCATAGATGAATGGTTTTTACTAAGTGCAACATTGACACATACAAAATATAATTTTCAGTCTTTAAATGAAAGTTACGATTTTTTCCTCGAAAAAAAATACTATAAAATAAATTCATATATAAAAATTATTTAATTTTTATCTTTTTATTATATAATATATAACTATTTAATTACAAATTTTTAATTAATATATTTTAATACAATTAGTATAAAATAGTTTTAGACCCCTTAACACCATTCGTAGCTCCCTAAGATCTGTAAAAGACCTTGTTGACCCCAAGGACTTGAAAGCGGTTTATGTTATTCCATGTCTTGTGGGACCCCCTATATTGGTTAAACTGGGTGCTTTATTAATCAGAGGATTCATAAGCACGCAACCGACACCAAGCATGGAAGGACGCGGTCTTCAGCCTTGGCAGAACACGTAGAGAAAACTAAACATCATATATGTATTGAGGAGGCCAAGGTTATTGCTAAGATTGCTCTTTTTCATCACTGTAAATTTAGGGAGGCCATAGAAATTGAAAGGAGACCGAGCAATCTCAACAGGGATGATGGTTGGAAGATTAGCAGTTGTTGGATCCCCGCCCTTTCCTCTTAGCTCCCCCCGCCTCCCCTTTTTACCCTTCTTCATTCTGGTTGGTTTTCTTGTTTGTTTTTTCCCTCGAGCGTTGGATTGTTTGAATTCCCCTATGTTCCCTTTTCCATTGAATTCTTGTTTTTCCTTTTTTGCTTGGTAATCATTACCTTTATTTATTCATATTTTATTAATATGTTTTCATTCATATAAAGTTATTTATATTTTATTTAGTTTAAAATTAAAAATAGGAGGATAATAAAACTTACCTTATTATTTATTTATTATTTTTAATTTCTTAATTTAGGCTCTTAATAATTTTACTTAATTCTTATTAAACATGATATATAGATAGATAAGTTTATTTATAAACATAACTAAAAGAACTATTAGCACATATATTTAAATATACAAACTTAATAATAATATTAACTACTTAACGGATTATTTGATGTACATTTATGTTTAATCCTTATTTATCCTAGAATAAATTTACTAACTTATACATTTAATTATATTTAATAAACAAATTAACTATTTAATTAATTAATTAATTAATATTTATATATAATAAAAAATCCCATAATCCCTCATATACATATAAGAGTATTAATATGAAATTATATATATTTTAAACAAGGATAATGCATATTTGGTTACATATATATTTAAATAATTAAACTTGGTAAACAAGTAATAAACATTTATTATTTTTACCTTTTTTTATCCCATAATAATATACAGTTTATATATAGTTTATTTAGTTTTAAACTAAAAAAAGATAATAAGTCATTTATTAAGTTCTTAATTTAGGATCATAAAAAAAAATTAATTATTAGCAGATATATTTAGTTACCTATAGGTTTAAGTAGAAATAATCAAATATAACATATTAACTAATTAATAAACTTTCTCCTAACTCTTGGTCTAGTCAAATTTCGTTGTTGTCCTATCAATTGTAATCGTCTCCTTTGGTCATAAGTAGTTGTCTCTTTCCATCATAAGTAGTTGTCTCTTTCCAGCCGTTGGAATGATCGGTCTCTCTATTTAATTTGTTCCATGATATGGTTCTTCATCTTGTCCTCGCTATGAACCACACTTCTTGGTTCGAAACGCATCAACAAATGAATTTTTATGTGATTATTGGTGAAAACATGTCTCAAAAACTTGATATGGATCAGAAGACTTAATTCAATAATTTATATTTATGTTGATAGGCATATCTATTTTGGAACAGGGCTTTCAAATTTTAATTTAATTATAGAAAATTATTAGGTGGATGGTAGAGATTTAACCACCATGGAATATTCTAGAATATTCTTAATAGTATACACAAATCAAAAATTGAGATTTATTTCCAAAGTAGTTATGTCATTTTTGCTATTTTAATTAAATTGATTAATTAGATAAATTTGGTATGAACAAGCATCATATAAAGTGAGTTATGATTTTTTGGGCATTTGGTATGGATAACCCATGGCATAGGCCCATGATATTTTAACAAAATTTATTTACGAATTAAGAATCTCCCTGGTAAAGTGAGGTTAAATCTCCATTGATAAAAATCTTGTTCCATGTTTTTTTAAATGTATATATGGTTAACTTATATATTGATTGGCTTTATAATCAATAATTTAAATAAATTTAGTTTTATGATTTTTTTATTTTAACAACCTGAGATATATTATGAGGTAAATGTTTTGATGCTTATTATTCCTTGCCAAGGCAGGACTATAGCAATCAATTTGCTTGTTGACCACTACTAGTTTAGTGTTGACTGTGACAACTTCTAATGTTTAACTTTAGAAATCATTAAAGTGTTCCTTTTAAATTAAAAAAAGTAACTTGTTACCATGTGATTGGCTTAAAAGTTTGAGTTTGTTATTTCAACTTTTTTGACATGTGTTCCATGTCGCCCATGAAATTTGGTCACCGTGACAATTCACCAATTTTCATGGGGATCATGGTTGGCATCTTGTAATCAAAATAAAACAAAATAATGATTCAAGCAAATTTCTATTAATTAATTCTTTGTATTGACTAATTGTAAATACAAACATAACATAGCGTTAATATGGTTGAGTTGATTTAACATATCTTTATTATTTAGAAATCTACAGGTTAAAGGATCAAATAAAGAATATATTGGCTTCCCTTCGCCCAGTTTCAAAGGGGGATCCTGTAGCTTAAGAACCAGTGAATGCGCCCATTGAATCAGCTGACCAAAGATATATATATATATATATATATATATATATATATATTGGATATTATTGTTGATTAAAGTTAAATTAGAGAGTCAAGTCTCACTAGCACAATCAGTTGAGGATGGGCCTTGTTAGCAAGGTGACCTAGGATCAAACATCATAGAGGTTGCTGCACCCGCGCTAGGGGGAGGAGACAGGCTAAAATCCAATCAGCTTAGCATTGGTGTGGCCCAGGCCAGGTGCAATCCTCGGATGACTTTGACAGCTTAGATGTCCCTGGGTCGCGGTTTCTCAAGCCACAGTTCAAGCCTAGAGGAACACAAACAACATGACAAAAAACAAAAACAAAAAAGCTAAATTACAGAAAGATATACTAAAAAAATGCAATTATAAAGAAATAACATAATGATATCTAAGCTCAAATAGTGATACATTTTCAAAGTAAATAAATACATAAGTTATAGATGATTATATGAAATTTTATAGTAATAAATTTTAAGAATTATGAAAAAAAATATTTAATGTAAATAGCTAATTGTAAATACCAACATAACATAACGTTAATAAAGTTAAAAACCCTGATAATTCCCCAATTTTCATGCGGATCATGGTTGGCATCTTGTAATCAACATAAAACAAATCAATAATTCAAACTATTTTTTATCAATTAACTTTTTATATTGACTAATTGTAAATATGGACATAACATAACATTAATATTGTAACACCCCTCAATGAAAAGTAAATATTTAATTTAGTTTTACCGCAAAGACTTGGTAAATCACGGGCTATGTTGAAATCCTAAGTGGAAACTTTAATATTTAAAGTTTATTTCAATTTTATATAAAAGTGTTTATGGAAAGTTTTGGAATTCAAGAGAAAAGATCCTAGATGAAAATTTTCATTTACCAGACAGTTAGAGGATAGTTACTTATTCACTCCCTACAGATAAAACATCTTAGTGGGAAAAGAAGCCAAGAAAGGCAAGAGAGAAAAATGGAGGCATCTTGAAGGAAGAGAGAAGAAATTGAAAACCTTGAACAGGACATTGTTAAGGTGAGGTAGGACGTTGCTAGATAGGGTATTCTTGAGCTAGACAAAGAGCCAGTGGAAGTCGTAAGACAAACTTGGGAGTCTATGAGTTCTAGGTTGGATTGGAGGTCTTGATGCCTGGGAACATAACTTGATAGGTCATTGTCCATTCTGTTGTTTTAGAATTGAAAAGGATCAGGGGGGGTGGGGTCGGGGGGGAGGGATTGGATGTGATTTCCATTCTCGTTGGTTGGGAGTGGTATATTTCCCTTGTGAATTCCCCGGTAACCTAAACTAAAAAGATATCTTAAATTTTAAATATAGTGGTCTATGTCTCGGTAAAATCTTTGTGTATGAGTTACAAAATGATTAGCCAAATGATATGACCTTATGAGACTGTAAAGTGATCCAAGCTTTGATAGAATGAAAATAAGATGTTGGTGTGTTTCTGGATTGATACCATATTGCACTTAGTATTATAATTAGTTTTAATTTGATACCATATTGCACTTAATATTATAATTAGTTTTATCTGATTAACTTGAAACATGTTAGCTCCAGAACTTAATGGACAAAAGTCCATTAATGGAATAGCCCTCTTTTTATGTGATATATGTATACTTAAGTATTCAAGGGGGTGGAAGTAGCAGGTTCCGTAAGGAACCAGAACCCGCCTACCCAATTAACACTGGTAATAACCGTTATAAGAAAAATAAATAAATAAAAAAGAAGAAAGGGGTGAAAGGTCAAAACGGGAAAGTCTGGTAACATAATTATGTGTTTTAAAACTGTATAATATGAATTCGTTTTTTGAATAATGTTTCTTAATATATGGATAATCTTATTCTACGGAAGAATGTGAATTAAAACCTTGAAGCATTTACATATGTAAGATTTACGACATAAAAATGGAGCCAGACTAACTTAGAATATGGGGCTCAGTGGTTATGAGGACATAAACTAATACTAAGTTGGCCAATATTTTAAAAGAAAAACACACTGGTTATTGGTTATGAGGACATAAACTAATACTAAGTTACCAATATTTTAAAACAAAAACACAGCAGTCAACATAGTCATTTTAATGAATATTGAGTATGTGATTATCCATTGTATAGAAAATGAAACGATTCGGTCCAAGACCATAAGCGCACAGTTGATAATGCCACAGTCATAATTATATTTCATTGTTCTTAGCAAATATTTATATATTAGGTTCCAAGTTTATTGATACACTTACCATAGTCCCGATATCCATAATGAGAGGTCCTCTCAAAACATAAGTTTCAAATATTATATATATTTCAAACATAGCACATATCTATAAATAAAAACTTCATTGTGATTCAAAAACAAGAAACCCAAGTCAACTATGGGAAAACATTATGGTACTAAGTTATATAGCGATGATATTTAAAATATTGAAATCATTACTTGGCCTGTCAACAAAGTAATTGCTACTTTTGACACTTAGTATCATAATAAATAAAAATTAAAAATTAAAAAAAAATAATAATAATAATAATAAAATAAATAAAATTAATTATATATATATATATATATATATATATATATATATAAAATTAAAATTAAAATTAAAATAATAATAATAATAATAAATTAAATTTAAAAAAAAATACTCTTCAACGCTGAGAGGAGAGTTGAAAGAAGTTTTTTCATTAAAAAAAAGGGTCGGGAACTCGAGTTAGGGTTTGGGCACCATCTAAATACCTAAACAATAAAGGAAAGGGTGGGTATTAGGAGAACCGGGGAAAGTGAGTAGAAAGGAAATGAAGTTGCTCCCAAGCAAATTTTAAATTGGACAAACAAACCTGTAACAAAAGGAAAGAAAATTTAGTAGAAAAGGATGACAAGAGTAATAAAGTAATAATGACGTAAGGGGAGCTCAACAATACCTAATTCAGAGTTGGAGAGTGGTGCAATTCCCTGGGAACCCTACAAAAGAGGCACGAGGAGAAGATTCATAAGATAATTTGGTAATCAAAACCGGAAAATACAATTCGAGTCAAGCATGAAACCTAGGCTGTGATAGGGTACCTAACCAAAGAAGTTGAGAAATAAGGCTTTCCAGGAGCATTCATCCAATAAATATTACAGCCTTGTTTGAAACTAAGAAAAACAAAGTTATAGTGGGTACTAAATTATAACTGAACTAGGAACAAATGGTTATTCAACTGAGAAAGAGGGGCAAGCGATATGGAAACTCATAGCTGAATTTCCTCCGTAATTTTCATTCTTGCAAAGTTAACCCGTCAATTTACAAGCAAGGACTAGCTGGAGCTCGTCATTCTAGAATTGGTGGTCGACATTTTGTCAAGGAAGCAGTATATGCGTAAATCCGAGCCAGCGAGTACAGAGAAACATCATCACAGAGAGACATCATTATTACTTGCCAAATGTGGGAGAGGGGGAGGGTATTCAAGTGATGCACATGAAAGTCGAGCAATATTGTGCTACAAGGAAACACAATTCGCCCATCTGTAGCCAGAAAGATGATAGCTATAGTAAGAATGTTAATTTCATAATTGTGAACCAGTCAATCACTTAAGCAACAGAAGGTAGAAAATTCACCTATCGCCTTTGGTGAGGGATCTAGATGCATTTCTGTAAATTCATACTAGGGTTTGAACAAAGCTCATCTGGTGCACTGAAGGGTCCCAAAAGAGAGAGAGGTGTGACAAGATGCGAGGTTGTTACCCAAATCAACTTGAAACTAGTGTGACTGTCAGATCAAACCCTAGGATATCGACAGTCAATCCCGCAACACGTGATACAGCTATGAAATGCCACGTTTCCAATAGATGAGTCTAGAATTCGGGCTTAGAATTAGGTAAGCGTTCAATGAGCGAAGGGACAAATGATTTTCAATTAACAAAAAAATATTACAAGCATACATTGCAGTGCACTAATGAAAATAAGCTTAGGCTAACAAAAATCATCAAATCATTACCATGATGTGATCAATCATAAATTCAATACACGTTATTAAGTGTAGCCCTAATTCAATCTAGGGATCTATGTAGAACGTAAATCATTCGAACATAAGTGACTAGTCTGTAACATATTGTAAATAATTATTTACGATTGACAACAAAATGACTATGGTAATGGGTTTTTTATGTCAAGATTATTTAAAAAAAACAGGGGTGGATGGATGTTACAAGTGGTATCAGAGCTATATGTTCAACTATGAGGCCTAAGGGTCAACCTAGAGTTGAAAAGTTTGAAATTATTGTTGAAATTATGTAGAATCAATAGACAGAGAAGATAGAAAGGTAAGATAAACATGTTAGACCCCTAGGGGAGGAGATTAAATAGGGGTATAATTAAGGGATGAAGTGTCATTTCCTACAATGCAATTACTAGAAGTAACCGTCAATAAAGTATTTTCCTAATAAGGGTGATAGCTATTAAAACCATGAAAACTAAGTACTTTGAATAGTTACTATACTTACAGCCAAAAAGAAACGATGCCTTATAAAATATTATTAAGACGAAGTACATAGGTCTGACAGAATAAAAACAAACTGCTGCATTAAGCATTTGGAAGTAGCGATCAAACCAAGGGTTCAGACTTGGACACTTGTAGATGCTTGTATTAAAAAAAATAAAAAAAAATCAGATAATCAAGTCCTTTTGGATCAATCACAAGTTGGTAAAATATGAATATGAGTGTTGGTAACTCAGTCCATACATGGAACCTCTCCAAGATTAGGTATCCGTGGTTAAGATGTCTTAAGGGGATCCGGGGGACCAAAGTTGTAGCAAGTTATTCCAAAAGAATAACAACCTGAAAGGAAAAAGAGTGTTGGAACCAAAAGGTGTATACTTTTTATTGATTGTAAGATTATGCATTTTTATGGATTTGTGTATAGATCTATAGAAAACCCTATTGTGCCCTGGAAAGTAATAGTGACAACAACATTAGCATATGTTAGGTCCCTATAATACTAGTGATTACCCCATTACTATTGTATTTGTATCCCTTATTAATATTGTTGTGCCCCTATTGTCCCCATATTGTTATTATTGTGCCCCATAGAATCTCTCTATTGTTATTTTTGTGGCTTTATATTATTATTGTTAGGTCGGCTGGGTTATATTGTGACTCCTTAGACTCCTATATATAGAAAGGAGGTTTTCTCATTTGTATCATCCAAGAATTGTTCATTTATGTAATGTAAAGGAGGTTGCCCCCTCAAAGAGGCTGAATTCTAAGGCGTTGATCTATCTTTTTGTGAGCTGGTTTCATAACATTTGGTATCAGAGCTTTGGATTCTAGGGTTTCGCTGCTCCAAATCGGTCATCGTGGCATTTTTGCTATAAATTTTTTCTGCGACGTTTCAAAAGCTAAAAAAAAAAACCCCATTTGAGATGAAATCGCATTGAACCTCAGGTCTGAATTTCATAGCTTTTCGCACTATATTTGCGGAGATATGATCTGAGGAAGTTGGTCTTTGTGCAGACTCCTGAATTATATTCCAAACATGTGACCTGGGGAAAATCGTCATAACTTTCTCTCTGAGCATTAGATTGAAATTTCATAAAAAGGTACAGAAAGAGGACGGACTGTAGTTTCTTGTATATATTTTTCAGAGCCAAACGTTGAAACAGTGACTCGTGGCATGTCGTAAAAGTTCGCTCTACTGAACTAGTCTATAATCAGGTCACTGTGGGAGATTTGGCATAACTCTTCCCTGGAGAATCCAATTTGGATCAGACTTGTGGAAGTGGAAAGAGGATGCATAGGGCTACCGCAAATCACAATTTTAGAACTAGATGATCCGAAATTACAGAGATACATCAAATTCAATATCAAGCTCCTACAAAGTGAAAAAAGGTGTGTAGTTTTTTTTTTTAATTTTTGCATAAGCTTGGTTTGAAAAAATAGTTTGAAGGAATTCAAAGGGCACAGTAAAGCATTATTATCGATAATTGATGCCCCGAGGAAAGAAAATGCAAACACCTAGTAGGCAACCTGAAAGATCTAGCATGACTCATGAAGAAGAAGAAGAAATGCAACATGATATATCAAAATTATGAGACCAAGTGCAACAAGTGTCACTTGCACAAAAAGAAACAGAATCTCATATGGATGGTTTAAAGAAATATGTAGAAGCTAAGATGGATGGTTTAAAGAAATGCGTAGAAGCTAATATGGATTGTTTAAAGACAAGCATGGAAGATTTGAAGACAGATTTGAAGATAGATTTGACAAATTTTCTACAAGAAATGCTTACTAATGGTGAAAGGGTAGTAAAGGAAACTCATGATGAGAACAAAAGAAATGTTAATCATGATTTCATAGACTCTAATGTTGGATCGAAGACCTACCATATTCCAAAAATCGATATGAGGAAGTTTGATAGCAAGGATCCCGCAACATGGATATTACAGATGGAGCAATTTTTCGATCTCAATAATGTGCAAAACACACAAAAGGTATGTATTGCAACTTTATATTTGGAACCAAATCAGTTTGTATGGTATCAATGGATTTTCCCTCGTAAACAAATTATCACTTGGGCAATTTTTACGGAAGAATTGACAGCACATTATGAGGATACAAAAAGTAACACTTTTTTTAGCCAATTGATAAGTCTCAAACAAAAGGGTTCAACAATGGAGCACATTGAGGAGTTCCAAAAATTGAACATAAGAGTAAAAAATATTCCAGAGGAGCATAGGATTGATGTGTTCATAGGGACTTTAAAGGATAATATCCAACATGATGTTCGCCTTTGGGAACCTGATTCATTAGAGAAAGCATTCAGGTTAGCAAGAAAAATGAAAAGCAAAATTATGGCAACCAGGAAGCATACCACTCACAACTATAAAGATGGAAGTGTTGTTGCCCCTAGTCTTCCACAACCTATAAGGTTGACACCACAACAATTGGAAGGAAAAATAGCAAAAGGGCTTTGTTACAATTAAGATAGCAAATACACTAAAGGTCATAAGTGTGCTGATAAGAAATTATTCTACATAGATTGTGAAGAGGAAGAAGAAAAGGAGCAAGAAAGGTCAAAAGAAGAGGATATACTCCAAGAACAAAGCCTAGATAAAGAAGAAATGAATCCGACCATATCTTGTAATGCATTGGCTGGAATTACCACTCCTCAAACCATCAAGATAGAAGGACAAATCAAGAAGAAAATGGTAATAGTGTTGATTGATTCAGAAAGTACCCACAATTTTATTCAGTGTAAGGTAGCAAAAGAATTGAATTGCTTCCTATATCCAGCACCAGAGTGTCAAGTGATGTTTGCAAATGGAGGAACAATAAATTGCTCTGGAAAGTGCCATAATATCAAGCTATCCATGGGAGAATATGTATTGAATAGCCCAATTCTTTCCATTCAAATGGGAGGTGCTGATGTTGTACTAGGAGTCCAATGGCTACAATCCTTGGGTACAATATCTTTTAATTTTCAAGAACTTTTCATGAAATTTTATGCAAAAGGAAATGAAGTTGAATTAAGGGGTATTGCAGGGAAATCGAGAAAGATAATCAGCTCTAATGGTATGACAAAGCTTCTAAAAAGGGAACAAAGAGGTGTAATTGCACAATTATGTTCGCTAGATGTTTCCACATCGGAATCATATATTTCTCCAGATCTCCAAAAAGTCTTGGAAAATCATTCCAAGGTATTTGAGACTCCTAAAGGTCTCCCACCTATTCGTGATCATGATCATGCTATTCATCTGATTCCAGGAAGTTTTCCTCCAAACATCAGGCCGTACAGATATCCCTATGCCCAAAAGAGTGAAATTGAACATATGGTTGCAGAAATGCTAGAGGCTAGTATAATTCAACCTAGTCAAAGTTCTTTCTCTACTCCAGTAGTATTGGTGCACAAGAATGATGGATCATGGTGCATGTGTCCGAATTATAGGGAGCTCAAAAAGCTCACTATTAAAGATAATTTTCCCACTCCTGTCATTGACGAATTATTGGATGAATTGCATGGATCAATTTACTTCACCAAGTTGGATCTTTGTTCAGGATATCATCAAATCATAATGAAGACTGAAGACATTTCGAAAATAGCATTTAGAACTCATGAGGGTCATTATGAATTTTTGGTCATGCCTTTTGGCCTTACCAATGCACCTTCTACATTTCAAGGTTTGATGAATTCCATTTTCAAACCCTTCCTTAGAAAATTTGTGTTAGTTTTTTTTTATGATATACTATTCTACAGCTGATCCGGATTTAGACAGGAATGCAATAAATTACAGAGATAACCATAAACACAGAGATGTGATAACCATAAAGACAGATATGCAGCGGAAATAATACTTCATTTCATTACTATAAAATACTGAAATATGCTTACAAATAGAAATAGAAATAACCCAGCTAGGGCGATGGTAGCTTATCTCTGAGAAGAGATGTGTCAGCTACATGCCTCTGAACTGTTCCAAACTGTCTTTACAATGAGGCTCGAAGGCCTATTTATTATTGAGAAAAAATGGAAAACCCTTCACATTCCAAAACCTAACCCTAGAAGATGAAATGCCAAATTGTGGGCCCCATTTTGGGGTAAGTTGGTACATCAACTTCCCGGGGTCGCGAATTGGTCGTACTATCTCCGTTTGACGCGCATGATAGCCCGTTGGAAAGATCTCTCCGAGGAATACGACGGAAAAGACGATTTTTAGTCAAAAAAATAGCTGGCGATGGATTTCCCAAAAAACGTCGTTTAGGGCCTCAAAACGGCTCCGGAAGTTTAGGACCCGAAAAACTGCTAAAAATAGTAAACTGTGCTATAATTAAGGAAACAGAAAAACTGAAAGAGACAGTTGTGGGGGTCCAAATGGGATAGGTGGGTGGCCACCAACATCCACCTGGATCATTCCTTCCCCCTTAGGAAGCAATGGTCCCCATTGCGTTGAGTTCCTCCCTGAGATGAGGAAGCTTCTGCTGAGCTGGATCTCTGGTGAGTTGTTCTGCAATCTCTGACGTGTCTAGAAATGGTGGGGAGCATGGTTGGCGATGGTCCACATTGAACACTCGGTGCAAGCGAAGGAATGGAGGAATGTTGTGCTTCAAAGCATTGTTGCCCGTAGCCTTGGTACTGGTGTAAGGACCATGTCGGAGTGGCCTGAGCTTCTGATGGGTTTTGGTAAGGCGTTCTTTCTGTCGATGCAACCAAACTTTGTTCCCCACCTGAAACTTGTGTGGTACCCCTATGGGTGAGAAGAAGTTGTTCCTGTGTTCTGTTCTGACTATATCCCTCTATTGCTGCTGCTGCGTGGAGGAACCCTTCGTGGGGGTCATGGATGTAGCAACGATCTTCCCCTTACTTTGGGAGCGAACCAAACAGAAACTAAATTTTCTAGTCTGTGAGATGAGCTTGCTGCCTTTCTTAGCAGTGATCAAAGAGGTGGCAGTAGGTTGGGCTACCTCCGGTATCCTGTATAATGAATTATCCAAAGAAATGATGACAGCGCGAGGCCTTGACTCATACACAGCATGTCGCCTCCACAAGTATGGCTGGCCTAATAGTACATCACAAACATCTAGAGGTGTAACATCACACAATACCTCGTCTGTGAAGGGCTTGATGTTGTAGGGAAGGCGACACTGCTGGCGAACTTTGGGATCTCGTCCTTCATGAAGCCAACCGATACTGTACGGCTGTGGGTGTGGTGTAGTTGGTACGCCCAACCGCTTCACGGCCTCTGCTGAAATGAGGTTCTTTTGGCTGCCACTGTCGACAATGAATTGCAGCGGCGAACCCTTCACCCACATCTGTGAGTGGAAAAGACGTTCCCCCTCCTCTAGATCTTCGGGCTCATTCTTCTGGATCTTGGCAGTGGCAGCAGTGGCACTAGGATCCGCATCAATGATTTGCTTCCCTTTGCCGTCCCCCTTGTCGGGTTCTGGCTCAGAGTCGGAACATGCATCTGATTCGGAAGCCTTCAACTCGGCCACCAGCGACTGCTTGGTCCGACACTCACTTGTGTTATGAGTGGGACTCTTGTGGAACTCACACCACTTTCCTGTTTCCTTCTTCGGCTTTGTGGTGTTGTTCTGGGTCACCCCACCTTGGCTTTGTCCTTTGGGCTTCGGATTTGCAGATCCAAAGTCTCGCTTCTTCTGTTTGAACTTTTGCTCGATTTTGACAGCGTATCGGTATGTTGTGCCGAGTGAGGAGATGTTCAAGAACTCCATCTCTTCCTGGATGTATCTGTGTAGGCAGCCGCGGTATTTGAGTACCAGATGCAGCTCAGAATCTTTGATACCCAACTGTGTGCGAAGGGTATGAAAAATATTTGTGAACTCTGGCACATCTTGGTCTCATCCCTGCCGTAGTGTGGTCCATTTGATGTATTTGTCCTCATAGCTTTTGACAGGGTAGTACTGCTCCTTGATGGCATCCCGGAAGTCATTCCAAGTGGGGGCGGCTGAAAATAGTGAGCCTGTACTTTCATCCTTCTGCTCGCAGTATGTTTCCCACCAGTCCTTGACGTGGGGGGCTGCTTTGAGAAGAGCGAAAACAATCTTTTCCCGACTTGAAAATTCATGAACAGAAAAATACCCATCTAGCAAATTTAACCATTTATCTATGGCATCTGCGTCTATTTGACCCTCAAAGATGGGGATTTCAAAATTAACTTGTACCTTAAATGGTGTGGCGTTCTCAGAGTAGCTGTTGGAAGCCGATGCGTCACCTCTGGGTAGCCGCTGAAGGATCTGCGCAAAGCTATCCATCATCGCGTTCCTTTGCCGCTCAAGGGCTTCTTCGAGCAAGATTCTGATAGGATCTCCTGCCCCCTCTTCTTTCTTCTCATCCGCCATGGGAGGTCGTCGAGATTTGCGAGGCTGGTCTTGCAAAGGTTCGACCAATTCAAGCCCTAACTCCTTATATCCCGACCTCGTTGGGGACATGCAAAGAAAAACAGAGAAAAAGCAGACCGCTCTGATACCACTGATCCGGATTTAGACAGGAACGCAATAAATTACAGAGATAACCATAAACACAGAGATGCGATAACCATAAAGACAGATATGCAACGGAAATAATACTTCATTTCATTACTGTAAAATACTGAAATATGCTTACAAATAGAAATAGAAATAACCCAGCTAGGGCGATGGTAGCTTATCTCTGAGAAGAGATGTGTCGGCTACATGCCTCTGAACTATTCCAAACTGTCTTTACAATGAGGCTCGAAGGCCTATTTATTATTGAGAAACAATGGAAAACCCTTCACATTCCAAAACCTAACCCTAGAAGATGAAACGCCAAATTTTGTGCCCCATTTTGGGGTAAGTTGGTACATCAACTTCCCGGGGTCGTGAATTGGTCGTACTATCTCCGTTTGACGCGCATGATAGCCCATTGGAAATATCTCTCAGAGGACTACGATGGAAAAGACGATTTTTAGTCAAAAAAACCGCTGGCGGTGGATTTCCCAAAAAACGTCGTTTAGGGCTTCAAAACGGCTCCGGAAGTTTAGGACCCGAAAAACTGCTAAAAATAGTAAACTGTGCTATAATTAAGGAAATAGAAAAACTGAAAGAGATAGTTGTGGGGGTCCAAATGGGATAGGTGGGTGGCCACCAACATCCACCTGGATCAATAGCAAGTCTTGGAAGGATCATGTTGAACATGTTGACAGGGTGCTACAACTATTGGAGGAGAAACAATTATATGCAAAAAGATCCAAATGTTTCTTTGGAGTACAAAAGGTGGAATATCTGGGTCATATTGTATCTCATGAAGGAGTTAAGGTAGACCCTAGCAGAATTAAAGCCATTAAGGAATGGAAAATCCCCACATCCATAAAGCATCTGCGAGGATTTCTCGGGTTGACAGGGTATTATCGCAAGTTTGTTAAGAATTATCGGAGAATAATAGCACCTCTAACAACATTATTGAACAAAGATGCATTTTCATGGACTCCAGAAGCAACAAAGGCCTTCGAACATCTTAAAGAGGCAATTTTCCAAGCACTGGTCTTAGCTACACCGGACTTCACAAAAACCTTTATTATGGAATGTAATGCATCAGGAAATGGAATTGGTGTTGTTTTAATGCAAGATGAAAGACCCATTGCTTTTGAAAGTCGTCCAATCAAGGGAAAGTTTTTACACAAAGATATTTATGAGGAGGAAATTTTGGCAATACTACTTGCACTTAAGAAATGGCGACCCTACCTAATGGGAAGACACTTCAAGGTAAAAACGGATCATGATAGCCTTAAATACTTTTTAGAACAAAGATTATCCTCCAAAGAGCAACAAAAGTGGGTCACTAAGATGTTGGGTTATGACTTTGAAATCATCTACAAAAAAGGGAAGCAAAATGTGGTGGCAGATGCACTCTTAAGAAAGAATGAGGATGTGGAAGCATTGTTGTGTGTCATTTCTATTATCCAACCAGATTGGATAAACGAAGCAAGGGAGGAATGGAAGAATGATGAAGAAGTGTGGGCACTTATTCGAAAGTTACAACAAGATTCTAGTACATCTGATACATTTAGTTGGCAAAATGAT
This sequence comes from Pinus tabuliformis, assembly GCA_031772625.1. Lineage (NCBI taxonomy): Eukaryota > Viridiplantae > Streptophyta > Pinopsida > Pinales > Pinaceae > Pinus > Pinus tabuliformis. Next base: position 1,147,930,627 of record CM062807.1, read on the forward strand.
TCATTATGGTACAAAGATTGCTTATACCTCTGTAAGAATTCCCAACTCGAACAAAAGATTCTTATGGAATTGCACACTTCTCCCTTAGGAGGGCACTCAGGATTTTTGAAAACTTACCACAGGTTTAAGAAGGAATTTTTTTGGGATGGCCTTAAATCGGATATTCAAAAGTTTGTGGAGGAATGTTTGGTTTGCCAACAAAATAAAGTTGAAACAATTAAGACCCCAGGTCTATTACAACCTTTATCCATTCCAAGCCAACGTTGGGAGGAGGTTTCAATGGATTTTATCACAGGTTTACCCAAGTCTGAGGGAAAGACTGTCATCATGGTGGTAGTTGAGAGACTTACCAAGTATGCACACTTTTGTGCATTATCACATCCATTTAAAGCCAGCACAGTTTCTACTGCATTTATGGAAACAATTTAAAAGCTACATGGAAATCCAAAGATTATTGTAAGTGACAGAGATCCCATCTTCACTGGAAATTTTTGGACAGAATTATTTTCTTGTCTTGGTACTCAGTTAGCTCATAGCTCATCTTATCATCCTCAATCTGATGGGCAAACTAAGATAGTAAACAAATGTTTGGAAGGATATCTTCGTTGCTTTGTCTCTGATAAATAGACACAATGGGTCAGATGGTTGCCTCTGGCTAAATGGTGGTATAACACATCCTTCCATACAACAAAAAAAATGACCCCATTTATGGCACTTTATGGATATCATCCACCATCCATCACATCATATTTAAGAGAAAATTCTAAGGTTTAAGCAGTGGAACATCACATCGAACAACAACAACAAGTCCTCCAACTCTTAAAGGATAACCTTGTGTTGGCACAGAATAGAATGAAACAACAGGCAGATCAACATCGCAGCGAAAGAAGTTTTGATGTAGGTGATTGGGTATTCCTACGGCTACAACGATTTAAACAAATGGTCCTGAAGCAAGCTAAGAAGGATAATAACTTATCACCAAAGTATTATGGTCCATACAAGGTGTTGCAAAAGATTGGTACTATGGCATACAAATTGGAGCTTCCTGCAGCTTCTCGAGTGCACCCAGTTTTCCATGTTTCATGTTTAAAGAAGGTTATAGGCGACAAGCTCCCAGTTCAAACAATATTGCCAGAACTTGACGAGGAAGGAAAAATTATATTGGAACCGGAAGCAGTCACAGAGACAAGAACTCGACGGCTACAAAATCGATCAATTTCGGAGTATCTCATCAAGTGGAAGAACTTATCCAGTGAAGATTCCACATGGGAGGATGATAATTTTATACAAAAGCATCCAGAACTACTCAAGCGTTGAGGACAACACTTTTTTGAAGGAGAGGGGCATGTTAGTTCCCTATAATACTAGTGATTACCCCATTACTATTGTAGTTGTATCCCTTATTAATATTGTTGTGCCCCTATTGTCCCTATATTATTATTATTGTGCCCCATAGAATCCCTCTATAGTTAATTTTGTGGCTTTATATTATTATTTTTAGGTCGGCTGGGTTATATTGTGACTCCTTAGACTCATATATATAGAAAGGAGGTTTTGTAATTTGTATCATCCAAGAATTGTTCATTTATGTAATGTAAAGGAGGTTGCCCCCTCGAAGAGGCTCAATTCTAAGGCGTTGATCTATCTTTTCTATCTTTTTGTGCGCTGGTTTCATAACATTCCAAATCAAAGATATTCCCTATAGATAAATGCATAATTAAACGAATCCAAGTTGGAAACCTACATAATTGTAAGGCTCACAAGGTTTTGTTGATCTTGTGAAGGAAAGAACTCTAAGTTATTACATTTGCATCAACATAACTCTAGAATCAGGAGAGTAAAATCTCGAGAAAAAAAGTGTACCTAAGGGTGGTAGTGCCTTATGGATTTCCAAGCATGTGCATGTGAGTGATGGTCGTCCATGAAGTAAGGACAAGAAAATTGGAAATACAAAATTAATCTATGGTATTAAAATAAAAATAAAAAATCTAATAGAAATTGTCGAAGTGGGCTATGTAGATGCGTAATTAACAAATCTAGTAAATAACAAGTAATTCTCGAAATAGTGCATGCATGTGACACTTAATAAGGTTTAACAAACCATGAAAAAATAATAGAGTGTGGATAAAAACCATGGACAAACATGAAGAAAAAGTGTCATCAGTGATTTAAATCACGTGCTTATGTCAAAATTTATGTTGGATAGGAATTTAACACGGAAATGTTGGAAATTGAACTTACCTTTTATATATATATAAAAGTTAGCTATGAATCATAAGAATTCTTGTTTGTATGTTCAGGAGTCCATGTAAAAGTACTAGTGCATCACAATGACTAAGAAGGTTTGGGAACCTTTGCTCTGAATACTCTGGTTCAGAGTATAAATACATAATAAAGATGTAAATATCTGTGAAAAGTACTGAGAGGAGGGGGGGGGATTTATATTATGTAGAATGAAGTATTGCACAACACAGAAGTTACCCAATGTTAACTTGGGATTACACCTGAACTCGATGTATAGAATAACTACATAGAAGAAAGAACATATCATAACAAAATGACATGAGTATAAGTCTACTAAATGTGTAACTTATGGTTGTGACTAAACTCCCATGATTATTAGGAGCAGCTTTAGTTGTCAGAACTAATAAAAGTGGAAGAAATAATGATACACCTCTCTAGAAAAGAGATATATATATATATATATATATATATATATATATATATATATATATATATATATATATATATATATATATATATATATAAACTTCAGCTCTATATATCGAATAACTTAAAGAATGATGGTACCAACATGGCCAATGACACTCTCAAGGAAAAGAGGTGTGTGAAAAATAGGTAATTATGTGTTACAAACTTACAAAAGAAGTTTCAGCTTAAAACCCTCTATAGAAACCTAGAGAATGTTGATAAGTCGGGATAGAGTAATGACAAGGATTTATTGAAATAACAAAATGGATTAATTATTTGGAGCCTGCCAAATTAGAAGTGATAGTGATAATAATATTTTGGTTGTTCCCATAAACATAAAAGTTGAAGACACGTAGAAAGAGTACTGGAAAGAATTATAAATGATAGTTTTACGCAAGTATGGGAAATGTGATATTGATTAAAGCTAAGACTGAGAGTGGAAGTAGAAATGTGACAGCCAAGTATGGTTGAGTCCATGGAAAATATGGACAATAAAAAAAAATTGGAAAAAGGGACTTCTCTTAACTTTGGCTTAAAATTTCACATGTATGTATGTATTGTAGATATGATAACATGAATATATATATATATATATGTGTGTGTGTGTGTGGATGGAAGTGTCAATATGTTTGACATGGTTGCTAGAGGTCATTGGAATAGAAAAATGACTACTTATGGATAACTTGAAAAAGAAATCTATATGTTAAACCAAATTAACAAAGAAATCCATATTGAAAAAAAAAACTTACTAAGCCAGACTCTTATATTGAGCAAAAGAGTTTGTAGGGCCTAATTCGCATGAATAGAGACGATGTGGTCTCTGGAACTATATGTGGTAACATGTAAAGTGTTGTGTAATATGTTTATGTGCATATGTATATTGTGTACAATGCTACGTGTATGTGGCATTATGAACACGTGAATATTTAATAAATAAATTAATTAATTAGTATAATGGTCATTAGATCTGTATGAGGTACAAATTGGTGTGACAAATAACTAAAGACTGATTGAGGTGATGTTGCAGTATAAATAGGTAAACATTTATTTGGTTCCCTAGAGCAACCCCAAACGAAATTGCAAGATTTTATGACGTGAAACAACCTAGGGGAAAAGAAAAAGATTGTGCTCAGGTGGTACATTTATAACTATGAAAAGATAATATTTACTGTGAACATTGTAAGTTGAGATAATTGCCCTATAACTTGGTAATATGTTGTTGTCACATGTTTGATATCATAAAAGTATGATGGTGCCAAAGGAACAGATCATGGGTTGCAATCCATCATGGTAACAAGGAAATAAACCTTTCCATGTGATGATAACAAGAATGGATATTGTGTGAGGGTATAATAAGATAACCAATTATTCTTAGGTTGGAATAGAATTAATGTCTATTAATAGTCCATCGGACCTTACACATCAAATGTATTAAAATAATTTGTTGTTGAAGGAAGTAGATGTGTTTTGATTTATAAGGAAAGAACCATATTATAGTAACATGGTGAGTATGAAACAGTCAATACGCATATGAGCATAAGAGGGAGAAACCCTATGGCTGTATATGGAAGAAAAATAAAAATTGCATATAACTTACATTAATGACATGTAATATAAGATGAAAAGGATCCAAAGTTGAAAAATATTGTAAATTTCACCCTTGGTTTGCACTAAAGAAAAATAGTAAAGCATCCAAGATGGGCATAACTAAGTTTACTTGGACAAAGTAGACATCAATATGGCCATCTTGAATATGGCAGGAACATGAAGTTATCTTAAACTCTACTCATACATGACTAATGTGTATGTAACATTTGAATTAAGATAAAAGTATAGTAGTGTTATTTAGTACAAAATGCACTAGTTGCAATCTTTCATAAAAGACAAGAACCATAAATGGTTTATGAACATATTACTATTGCTAAAGCAAATGGTGTAGACAAAATTGGTACCTTAGTATTCTGAAACTTATATCGGAACCGCATGGCAAAGTTTTTGTCAATTGGCATAGTCATTTGGCAGGTAAAAAGAATGTACAATTATGAATTTACTATGATGTTGGTAACTCTTATTGAGTGCAGGTTACTGACTCTTGTTGGGTTATGATGCATGTTGATGACCTTTGTTGAGTATATAAATAATTGTTGATAATGTTTGTAATGAAGATTGAATATATATATATATATATATGGAAACTAATGACCATAATGATTGTGAAAGTAGGTCAAACAGGACGAAGTAATCCTGATCGAACCTTTGCGCATTCTTGATCAAAGAAAATTTATGCTACACAAACAAGCGGTCACCCAGGTTACTTCATCCAGGAGAGGCTACCTGGGAAGATGAGAATAAATATTTTATGTGCAAGGAAATATCCAACCTGTTTTTGTTGACACCTAATCATCAGGATTGGGTGAATAAATACAATTGATGTAAATAAATAATAAGAAATATGAATAGTCGTCGAGAGATGAAGTGAACAGTCTCCCTCATGTATATAATAAAGACCTACCTGAAGGAATAATATGAATTAAATTTGTGGAGTTACTACCTAGTCTGACATCGTATCAGAGCCCAGGTTCCTAAAATTAGTTGTAACTACTTGACTGCACCCTTTGCGCTCTCCTGAGTTGTGCATAATTGTCCTTTCTGCATTCTCTGGGCTCTCTGCCATAATCCTTGTCTGCGCCCTCTTAACAGTTGGCACAGTTTTTCTGTATGGTCGTAATAGCCCTCTGTCGTAACGTTTTCTTTACCCTCTCGGTTTTCCAGAAGAGGTCTCTCATTGTCTTTATTTTTCATAAGATCTTTTCCAAACATTTTCATCCATGAAATACGACAGTTTGCCTTCAGTCTTGAACCTTCCTTTTGCATTGATCGACAAAAAAATGCTTTGACAACATGTAAAAGTTGTCATCTCTCTCATACTGAACCCAAACCTTGCAGCGCAATGCAGATGTGATGGACATCCTTGCTCCCAACAACATCAAGGTCTTTGATCTTGCAAAATTTCGAGAAAATTTTGTGCGTAACCAGAATAGAAACCTTTGAAGACACCCGTGGCTCTAAAAACCACCGCGATGGAATGACTTCCAAAATAAGAGGATCTGGACGTTGCATTATATTCCTCATACCATACCCTCGACTTCTCGCTGCATAAAACTCCTCCCAACTCATTTTCATCTTCTAAAATTCATCCTCTGCGGGAACCTCCGCCGAGATCCGAGGTATCAGAGGGTGATGGGCGATTTGTCGAAGGTTTGAAGCTACGAATCTCTGTTGTTCATCCTCAGAGCCAGTTGGTATCTAGTCAAAATTCCACCCAGTGTGGTCCGAGTTCGATTATAAAGGCAGGATACGACCCACCACTATATGCTCGGTATCAGAACGCTGTGGTATGGAGCATTGTGAATGCTATCTTGCATCAGAACGCTATATGGTATCCCGCTGCTGATATATACCTTTGTTGAATGCACTATAAAGTTTTGTGTATTTACGCTGTCCAGTTCAGAGCACTGTCCAGTTGAATGCGCTGTACAGTTTTGTGTATTTACACTGACATATATTTAGGCTGCTCCGAATATATTTAGGCTGTCATATCATAATTATATTTTTTTTCCCATTAAGAGTAAAATTTTGCAGCAGAAGTTTTTGTTACAGTATGCATTCAATCATATCCATTGTGGGAATAGTTCTCACTGCCAAAGAGAACTATCCTGAGTGGTCCCGGATGATAAAACACACCCTCTTTTTCAACGAGTTGTGGAAAGGAGTGTCAATTGGAGACGGAGACAAAGAGCTAGAACAGCCTAATTTAGACAAAGAGCTTGCCATTTGGGAAAATAAGAACAACAAAGCTTAAGCATTAATCACAGCATCTATAAATGAAGATGTGAGTCGCCATATTTCACCATTTTCAACTGCTTTCGAAGCCTTACAAAAGCTGAAAGAACTCTATGACTCACATTATGCACTTGAAGTTTTTCAACTCATGATTAAACTCTTCACTCTTGAATTACAAAATAATGACCCTCTTGCTATTGCATCCGAAGTAAAATCTATAATGCATGATATCAAATCCACTAAGGTTGAATTGGATATTCCTCTTATCGCTTTTCTCAAGGCACTTTATCCTACTTACTCCAATTATCTTGAGTCATTGAAAGCAAATGGAAATCTCAAAGATATTACCTTTGACTCTCTTGTGAAAAAAATTGTTGAAAGGGAGAAAGCTTTTGGAAAGAAGACAGCCCCTGAATCTTCTGAAGAGGCTGTGTGCCTTACTCAAAAAGAAAAGAATCCTGCTCAAGATTCTACCAAAGGAAGAGGTGGTCGAGGAGGAAGAGGAAGATATTTCAGAGGCAATGAGGGGAAGACACTCTCAAGGAGAAAAGGTAGATCTGCACTGCATACGCTACAAAAGAAATGGATCATATGATGCCGCTACATGCAAGTTACCATGGGACAAAATTGAGCAGCAAAGAAATCAACGGAAAGGTAAAAATAATTACATGGACAAAGGTAAAGCACCTGAATCTGCTCACTATGTTGTGGCACAATGTAATATTGGAGTAAATGAAGATTTATTTAATGCTTCACTTGCTTCTTTGAAAAATGACTAGTTGCTTGATTTAGGAGCAACTTGCCACATGACTCGTAGAAAAGATTTTTTTGAAGAATTTACTGACAATGTTGATGGAAGTATACTTTGCAGACCAATCAAAAATCAAGCCATCAGGGCTTGGCACAATCAGGCTTAAATTGCCTAGTCTTCCAGACTTTCTTCTGCATCATGTTCTCTATCTCCCACAACTGAAGAGAAACGTGTTGTCCTTGGTTTGCATCCACCAGCAAGGTCACTCCATTCATATGTTTGATGGCAAGCTTGAGGTGAGAAAATCATCTGACCACTCACTTGTCATGAGGGGAATAGAAGAAGAAAGGCTTCTCAAGCTGCAAGGTACCTCTGCTCGTGCACAACATTTCTCATACAATTCTCATTATGAAGAAGGTACACTTCCATGAAGTTTATTATGGCATGCTATATTTGGACATTTGAACTATGAAAAAATGGTGTTGTTGGTTTGCCTACAATACCTAAGAAATTTAAGCAATGTGATGCTTGCATTCTAGGAAAGCATAACAAATAGTATTTTCATGATTCACATTCAAGAGCACATAGAAAACTTGAACTCATTCATTTAGATTTATGTGGTCCAATGTTTGTTCCTTCTGCAAATGGAAATAAATATATGATGACATTTATTGATGACTACACCAGAATGCGTTCGGTTTATTTATTGAAGAACAAATCTGATGCTTTTCAAACATTCAATAATTTTCATAAATGGATTGAAAATGATGCACAATCTCATTTTTGGTCTATTCGCACTGACAATGGAAAAGAATACACATCAAATGAATTTGAAAACTATCTTCGCCAACATGGGATCAAACATCAAACAATTATTCCTTATAATCCCCAATACAATGGCGTAGCTGAAAGAATGAATAGGACAATCTTAAATATGGTATGCTCCATGCTCTTCTTCAAAAATGTAAAGATAATGTTTTGGGCTGATGTTGTTCTATGTGATACATATATAAAGAATTGATGTCCATCTAATGCTATTAGAAACAAGACTCCATATGAAATGTGGTATGGGCATGTTCCTTCGGTAAAGCATCTCAGGGTCTTTGGTTCCACCTGTTATGCCTTGATACCAAAGGTACATAGAAACAAACTTGGTGCAAGAATTTGTAAGTGTATCTTCTTGGGGTATTCAAATACCTCCAAAGCATACCGTCTTTATGATGAAGTCAATAAAAAGTTTGTTGTATCTAGAGATGTAATTTTTCTTGAATCATCCAAAACTGACAATGTTGTTGAGCGAAAACTTGATCGCTTGGATAGATTCGCAAATGCAAAATAATTTCAAGAATTTGATAATCAGATTCCACATCTTGAAGGGGGGATTCCTATACTAGATCAACATGTGGAATCTTCTTCTGAAGAACTCTCTCCCCTGCATGAAACTCCAACAACGGATGATGCTTTAATGTGATGTGATTGATAGAATTGGGAAACTCAATCTTGATTCAATCCCAACTCAATCAATGGAGCAGCCTGGACCATCTGAGAAAGATCCCCCAAAGTGGCTAATAAAGACACTTGAAAGTGTTCATCTTGATGAGGTTGGAAAGACAAGAACTAGAAATTCAAACCGGCAAAATGGAGGTGATGTAGATGACTCTAATTCACCTGTTGATATGGATGTTTCTTATGATTGTGAATTGAACTTGTCTACAGATTTTGAACCAACTTCCTTCAAATAAGTTGCTTCTCATGATGAATGTAAAGAAGTGATGCAAAAGGAGTATGATGCTCTCATAAAGAATGGCACTTGGAAGCTGGTTAATTGTCCATTAGGAACCAAACCAATTGGCTACAAGTGGGTCTAAAAGAACAAGTATAAAGTTGATGGCTCACTTGACAAACACAAAGCTAGGCTTGTGGAAAAAGGTTTTGCACAGAAGGAAGGGGTCGATTTTGAGGAGACTTTTTCCCCATAGCAAAATGGCCTACCATCCAGACACTCTTTGCCCTAGTAGCTCAAAACGGTTGGAAAGTCCATCAAATGGATGTAAAAACTACTTTCTTGAATGGAGATCTAAAAGAGAATGTTTTTATGTCCCAGCCTGAAGGATTTGCTGTGAAAGGACATGAACAAAAAGTATGCAAACTTGTGAAATCCTTGTATGGCCTCAAACAAGCACCGCGAGCCTGGTATGAAAAACTAACTGAGAATCTTCTGAAACTCAATTTAAAACATTATGATCTTGATGATGCAACTTTATTTGTCAAGAAAGTTGGCAAAACAATTGTATATCTTTTGGTATATGTAGATGATCTTTTGATGATAGGGAACAATGAAAGCTACATTGCATCCATAAAGAAGGAATTGGGGAAAGGTTTTGAAATGACTGATTTGGGCTATGTTCATTACTATCTTGGTATTGAAATAACCCAACATCCGAAGTCCATATTTGTTTCTAAAAATAAATACATTGAAGATCTGTTGAACATGTTTGGCATGAAAGAATGCAATCCTCTTACTACTCCAATGGAACAAAACTTAAAGATCACATCTATTGAAGGAAAAGAATTTGAGGATGCAACAAAGTATAGACAGCTTGTAGGAAGTCTCAACTACCTAACTACTACCAGACCAGACATTTCGTTTTCTGTTGGAATCCTCTCCAGGTTTATGCAAAAGCCTTGTGAAGGACATTGGTCTGCTGCAAAAAGAGTTCTAAGGTACTTGAAGGGAACTCAAGACTTTGGAATCAAGTATACACAGGTGGATGACTTCAGTTTGATTGGATACTCTAATTCAGACTTCGATGGAGACAAAGAAATTGGGGTATCTACTTTAGGATATGCTATGATTCTTGGACCTGGAGCTATCTCATGGAGATCACGCAAACAATCAGTTCCAGCAGATTCCACAACAGAAGCAGAATATGTGGCAGCAGCTGAGGCAACAAAAGAAATTGTGTGTCTTAGGAAAATTCTTGAAGATTTGCAGGTAAAACAAGTACAATCAACTCCACTCGTGATTGACAATACCTCTGCAATAAAGTTGGCCAAGAACCCAAAGTTCCATGATCGAACGAAGCACATCAATATTAAATATCATTTGATTCGACATCACGTTGAGGCTAAGACAATCCATATCTGGCATTGTTCCACTAATGAGCAAATTGCAAACATCTTCACCAAAGCGCTTGGAAGAGAAAAGCTTGAACGATTCAGAATGATGCTTGGACTCACCAACATCCCTTCATATTAAGGGGGGGAATGTTGACACCTAATCATCAAGATTGGGTGAATAAATACAATTGATGTAAATAAGTAATAAGAAATATGAACAGTCATCAGGAGATGAAGTGAACAGTCTCCCTCATGTATATAATAAAAACCTACCTGAAGGAATAATATGAATTAAATTTGTGGAGTTACTACCTGGTCTGACAGTTTTGAAGACCAGGAAACACCGATGATGGTGTTTCACTTGGCGGGGGCAGATGTAACACCCCTTGGTGAAAAGTAAATATTTAATTTACTTTTACCGCAAATATTTTGTAAATCATGGGCTATGTGGAAAGCCTAAGGGGGAAACTTTAATATTTAAAGTTCATTTCAATTTTATATCAAAGTGGTTATGGAAAGTCTTGGAATTCACGGGAAAAGACCCTAGATGAAAATTTTCATTTACCAGACAATCAGATGACAATTACTTCCTTTCTCCCTATATATAAAACATCTCAGTGAGAAAATAAGCCAAGAAAGGCAAGAGAGAAAAGTTGGAGGCATCTTGAAGGAAGAGAGAAGAAATAGAAAAGCTTGAACATGACATTTTTAAGGTGATGTGGGACACTTCTAGATAGGGTATTCTTGAGCTGGACTAAGAGCCGGTGGAAGCCCTAAGAAAGACGTGGGAGTCTATGAGTTCTAGGTTGGACTGGGGGGTCTTGATGCCTAAGAATAGACCTTGATAGGTCGTTTTCCATTCTACTTTTCTAGAATTAAAAAGGATTTTGGGGGGGGGGGGGGGGGGTTTGGACATGATTTCCATTCTCGTTGGTTGGGAGGAGTGGTCTCTTTCCCTTGTGAATTCCCTAACAACCTAAACTAAATAGATAAGTATCTTAAATTATTGCTTTCAGAAATTGAACTGTTAATTTTAAATATAGTGATTTATGTGTCTGTAAATTCTTTGTGTATGAGTTACAAAATGATTGGCGATCCAATCTTTGACAAAATGAAAATAATATGTTGGTGTGTTTATGGACTGATACCATATTACACTTGGTAATCATAATTAGTTTTATATGATTAACTTGAAACAAGTCAGTTCTAGGACTTAATAGACAGGAGTCCATTAATGAACAATCCATGTTTTCTGTGATATATGTATACCTAAGTATTCAAGGGGGGGAAGTAGCAGGTTTTGGAAGGAACCATAACCCGCCTACCCATTGAACACTAGTAATAACTGTTTTTAAGAAAAATAAATAAATAAAAACAGAAAGGGGTGAAAGGTCGAAACTCGAAAATCATGTAATAGAATTATGTGTTTTAAAATTGTATAATATGAATTCCTTTTCTTAATTATGTTTCTTAATATATGAATAATCTTATTCTATGGATGAATGTGAATTAAAACATTGAAGTATTTACTTAGGTAAGTTTTAAAGCAGAAAATTGGAGCCGTATTAACTTAGAATATGGGGCTCAATGGCTATGACCACACAAACTAATAATAAGTTAGCCAATATTAAAAAAAATCACAGCAATCAACATAGTTGTTGCAATGAAGATTGGGTATGTGATTATCCATTGTACAAAAAATTAAAAGAAATTAATAACATTTCAATCGAAGGCCATAAGCCTGTAGTTTATAATACCACGGTCATGATTATATTTCATTATTCTTAGCAAATATTTATATATTAAGTTCCATGTTTGTCGGTACACTTACCATAGATCCGACATCCATAATGAGAGCTTATCTTAAAACATAAGTTTCAAAGAATATATATATATATATATATAATTCACTAAGATTCAAAGATGAGAATCCCAAGTCAACCATTAGAAAACATTATGATACTAAGTTATAGTGATTAAAGTTAAAACATTGAAATCATTACTTGGCTTGTAAAAAAAGTAATTTCTACCTTTTGACACTTAGTATGGTAATAATTCCCTTTGTGAACTGAGATGTTACAATGTGAACAAACAAAAAAAATACTTTTCAAGACTGAGAGGAGAGCCAAAACAAGTTTTTTCGTTTAAGAAAAGGGGGCCAACAACCCGAGCTAGGGTTTGGGCACCATTTGAAGACATGTACAATAAAGGAAATGGTGGGTATTAAGAGAACCTCAAAAAGTGAGTAGAAAGGAAACGAAGTCGCTACCAAGTAATTTTAAATAGGAGGAACAAACATGTAACAAAAGGAAAGAAAATTTAGTAGAAAATGATGACAAGAGTAATAAAGTAATAATGGCATAAGGGGAGCTCAATTGTACCTGATTCATAGTTGGAGAGTGGTGCAACTCCCTAAGAACACTGCAAAAGAGGCATGATCAGAAGATTAGGAAGATCATTCGGTAATCAAAACCGGAAATGATAGTTTGAGTCAACCACGACGCCTAGGCCGTGAGAGGGTACCAAGCCAGAGGAGTAGAGAAATAAGGCTTTCCATGAGCAATCATCAAGTAAATATTCCATCCTTGTTTGAAATTGTGAAGAAAAAAAAGTTATAGTCAGTACCAAATAATAACTGAACCAGGAACAAATGGATATTCAACTAAGAAATAGGGGAGAGCAATATGGACCTTGCTACCAAATTTCATTGGTAGGGTTCATTCTTTCAAAGCTAACTCTCCAATTTGCAAGAAAAGACTAGTCGGAGCTCATCATTTTGGAATCAAATGTCAGCATTCTGTCAAGAAAGGAGTGTATGTTTAAAGATGAGCTAGTGAGTAAAGAGAAACATCATCATGGAGAGACATCATTGTTCCCCTTCAAATGTGTTGTTGGGGGGGGGCTGTATTCAGTTGATGCAGATGAAAGCCAAGAAATATGGCACTATGAGGAAATACAATTCACCCATATGTAGAAAAAATGACGATAGCTACAGTAAGAATGTTAATTTCATAATTATCTTAAGCCACAAAAGGTAGACTGAATAAGTCAACTATCACATTTGGTGAGGGAGTTGGCTGTATTTATGTAAATTCATAATAGGGTTTGAACAGAGATCATCTAACGGATTGAAGGGCCGTAAATGAGCAAGAGAGGTGTGATAAGGTGTGGGGTCATTACCCAAATCAACCACAAACTAGTGTGATCGTCAGATTAAACCCTAGGATCTCAGCGGTGGATCCCACAACACGACACAATTAATAAATTCCATGTTTCCAATAGATGATTCTGGAACTTAGACTTAGAATTAGGTAAATGTTAGATGAGAGAAAGGACAAATGATTTAACATATTATGTGCTAGTAAACAAATAGTCATTACAAACATGCATTACAACGCACTAATGGAAATAAGCCTAAGTTAACAAAGATAATCAAATCATTACCATGATGTGATCAAACATAAATCCAATGTGCATTATTAAGTTTAAACCTAATTCAATCTAGGGATCTATGTAGAAAGTAAATCAGTCGAACAGAAGTAACCAGTCTGTAACATATTGTAAATAATTATTTACGATTGACGACAAAATGACTATGGTAATGGTGGTTTTACGTCAAGATAATCAATAAAAATTATTTGGGGGTGGACGAATGTTATAGATATGGTTGTGTTGAGTTAATATATATTTATTATTTGGAAATATAAATGTTAAAGAACCAAATAAATAAATAAAGATATATATATATATATATATATATATATATATATCAAATTAGTTGATATTAATTTTGATCAAAGTTAAATTAGAGAAAAAAAAAATTGTAATTATAAATTAGCATCATGTAATCAAAGTAAAACAAATCAATAATTCAGATTATTTTTTATTAATTAACTCTTTGTAATGACTAATTGTAAATATGAACTGTGTTGAGTTAACATATCTCTATTATATCTTAAAAATTAGTAACTATATATAAATAAAACTTTTTTAATAAATTTAGGAATGAAATGCTGTCGAATTCTGAAAACTAATAACTAACTATCATAATAGTTATTAATTAAAAAAGTTATATGTAAATAAAACATATTTAAAAGAGTTAGGAAAGAAAATCCTAGGAGATCCTGAAAATTAGTAACTATATACAAATAAAACTATTTTATCAAAATTAAGAAACAAATGTTCAGATAATTATAAAACTAATAACTAAATCATAACGTAATGGATATATAATCTCAAATAATGATACATATTTAAAATAAATAAATACATGAAGTTACGATGGCCCACAAATTGATGGTTTCTATCTCAACATCTTACAGTGTTGTTACAGGAGGAACAACAATCATTGCTCTCTCAGCAAACTACAATGATGTTACAGGAGGAACAGCAAATCATAGCTCTCATAGCAAACTACAGTGTTGTTACAGGAGGAACAACAAATCATTGATCTCATAACAAGCTATAGTGTTGTTACAGGAGGAACAACAAATCATTGCTCTTACAACAAACTAAAGTGTTGGTTTTTTTCCAGCCACACAGTCTATAAAAACACATTTTAAAGATCCCTTCGTAACTCCCCAACCAAGGATATTTTTGGAAAATTGCTTGTGATTTACCAAATAGACCCTGCTCTACACAAAACCCAGATGCCAGAATTTCGAATTTCGTCTTCCTTTGATCATAAATTGACCCGCAAATTTGATGATGGTTTTCCTTTACGAATTTTATTTCTTCTGTTGGCTTGATACAAAGTGCTCTGTATTCTCGAATATGTAATGTAAAATGACTCTTTCCAATACACAATCTTGGATGCAAAAGTACTAGATTAGAAGATTAACTGAAATATGATTCTCCAGGTTCTCATTTAAATGTAAATAATAGAGAAAATACAGTGCAGGAATTCCTCATTCAACACAACAATTTAAAGACCAAATCAATTTCAATCTCCAGATATTAATATTATGGTTCACAAACCTCACAAACACATATGCAAATAATTGTCTCACACACACTTACAGATTCGATTTGCTGATACAAAAAGCCATTGGTTTAAGAAATGTTGTTCAATTCACTTCAATCTCACACCAAAAACTTCCAGCACCCAAAAATGTTCCTCCTCCCTCTCCAAAAAACTAAAAACAATTGTCCCAGAAAAGAGTTCATGAATGTGAACCAATTTCCCTTAGCCCTAAGTACCTACTAGCTATAAAATCATTTCTTTTAACTAGATATTCCTAACTAATCTTAACTAAATATAAAAAAAAAAAAAAATCACAAATAAAATTTAAATATTCTAGCCTTGACATGTGATCAATCCATCACATTGCTAGGCTCTTGGTCTGACTTGAATAACTTATCATTTTTATGTGCTCAAACTAATGCACTTGCATCAGGCTCCCAAAGAAAGAAAATTTTATGAACTCCTGCTCATAAGATCTTCTATAGAATGACCTGCTTTCTGTAGTGTTGCTTCATCCATCCAAGTAGAATCCTCCATCGGACGGTCTTTCCACTTCACAAGATATTCCAAGTATTCTTTCCTTCTGGTCTTCTTGGCAACATGTGTATCCAAAATCTGTTTGGCCTCATGTGTATCCAAAATCTGTTCGGCCTCTAAACTCTTTGCCATGGGCATTTGCTTCAGCCATTATTGTTCCTTTCCTTCATTATGGTCAAGATTCCCAGAAACTTGATCCGCATCACCAACTATGTAGGGATACAAATCTGCTACATTAAAAATGGGTGAAATGCCAATTCTTGGAGGTAACTCCAGCACATAAGCATTTGCTAAAAACTTGCAGAGAATCTTACAAGGTCCTACCTTCTTCACTTTCAATTTGTTATATTCTCCCCTTGGACACCTCTCCTTTCTTAGGTGAGCTAGGACCACATCTCCCACTTCAAATTTTACCTCTTTCCTCTGTACATTTTCTCATTGCTTGTATACGTTGCTTGTATCTTGTAGTATTTGTTTTACTTTCTTGTGCAGCTCACTCATGGTTGTTGCAAAATCCTCTCCATTAACACTTCTATGCTCAAGCTTTCCCAAGTCTCTTAGCTCACAAATTCCCCTTGGATGCATGTCGTACAGTATCTGAAATGGACTCTTTCTTGTGCTCCTATTTAGTGAGTCATTATATGAAAACTTAGCCTGGGCTAGCACATGATCCCACTGCTTTGGTCGGTCACCTACTAAACTCCTCAACAAATTACCCAAACTCCTGTTTACAACCTTTGTTTTCCCATCAGACTGTGGATGATAAGCTGAGATAAAATTTAACTTAGTGCCAAGTTTCTTCCACAAGGTCCTCCAGAAATGTCCGGTGAATCTTGTGTCCCTGTCAGAGATTATACTTTTTGGAAAACCATGCAACCGAACAATCTCATCAAAAAATAAATTAGCCACATGGGTGGCATCACTAGTTTTGAAACACGGAATGAAATGAGCCATCTTAGTAAATCTATCGACAACTACAAGGATTGAATCATTCCCTTGTTGAGTTCTCGGTAAACCCAAAACAAAGTCCATACTCACTAAATCCCAAGGTATGTTGGGAATGGGTAATGGCATCTATAGTCCAACATTATGACTTCTCCTTTTCGCATGTTGACATACCCTGCACTTACTCATGTACCTCTGTACATCTGCCTTCATCTTAGGCCAAAAATAGAAGTGACTCAGTTGCCCAAGTGTTTTATCAACACCAAAGTCTCCATCCAACCCACTATTATGATTTTGTTGGACTAAGTTTTCCCTCATTGAGCAATTGGGAATACATAGTTGATTGTTCTTGAACAATAGCCCATCGTGCAACATAAACTATTTCCATGGACTGTTTTCCCTATTGACTATATTTTTACACGCTGCAAAAGCTTCTTTAAAAATCAACATCAATGTCATACAAGTCCTTCGAAAATTCAAAGCCTAAAATTTTTATTTGACTTTCCTGCATGATTACGCATCTCCTACTCAAGGCATTAGAAACCTTATTTTCCTTCCCACTAATGTGCTTCAAAACAAAAGAAAAAGTTTGAAGGAACTCCACCCATTTTTCATGTTTATTATTTATTATGTTGTTGCATAATGTATTGTAAGGCAGAATTATCTGTGTATAGAACAAACTCATTAGGCATAAAGTAATGCCTCCAATGCTTCAAAGCTTGAACGACCACATAAAATTCTTTTACGTAGGAAGAGTATTGATGTTTTGACTCATTTAAATTCTCACTGAAATATGCAACAGGCTTATCTTCTTGGCTCAATACAACTCCAATGGTTGTCCCACTAGCATCACATCTCACTTGAAAGGGCTGATTGAAGTCTGGAAACTTCAACACCAACTTCTCAGTGATCTTCTTCTTCAATAGTTGAAAAAAAAATTATGCTACTATTGTCCAATAAAATGGCTGCCTATTCTTCTTGATTGTGTCAATGATAGGTGCACAAATGCCACTAAAATTCCTGTTAAATTTTCTGTAGAAGTTGGCTAAGCCATGAAAACTTCTCATCTCAAAAATATTCTTAGGTGAGGGCCAATTTACAATTGTCTCTATCTTTTCCAGATCCATTTTCAAGCCATCCTTAGAAATGACAAAACCCAAGGATACAAGCTCACTCTTCATAAAAGAACACTTCTGTATGTTAATCAATAGCTTTCTTTGTTGCAATCTCTCTAAAACATACTTCAAATGTCTTAAGTGTTCTCCTTTAGTTTGACTGAAAATAAAATGTCATCCAAGTAAACAATTACAAACTTACCAATTAACTCTTTCAAGACTTCATTCATTAGCCACATAAAGGTCCTGGGTGCATTTGACAAGCCAAATGGCATGACCATCCACTCATATAAGCCTTCATTGGTCTTGAAAACTATCTTCCACTCATCTCCTTCTCTGATCTGAATTTGATGATAACCACTTTTCAGGTCAATCTTTGAAAAGTAAGTTTCTCCACCCAAGCAATCCATCATATCATCCATCTGTGGCAATGGAAACCTGTAACGAATGGTGATCTTGTTGATTGCTCTAGAGTCAGTGCACATTCTCCATTCTCCACCCTTCTTTGGACTTAGTACTGTAGGTACGACACATGGACTCAAACTTTCTCTTATTAATCCTTTGTCCAACAATTCTTGGACTTGCTTCCTCACTTCCTCATTCTCTTTGGGTGTCATCTGATATGCAACCTTGTTCGGAAGACTTGCTCCTGGTATCAAGTCTATGTGATGACTGATGCTTCTTTTGGGTGGCAACTCACTTGGAAATTCATCAACTACAATATCATTACACTCATGCAACAATTCCTGAACTTCAGTAGGTAAATCTACAATTTTAGTGTGCATAAGTACTACCTTTGGCTTACAAATCACTGCATAGCTTACCTCTTCTTCTTCCATCTATTGTAGAAATTCCTTTCCACTAAGTAACAGTGCTTTTGGGCTGCTTGTTTTAGCTATACCTTCCTCTTTCAATGGTACAAGAGTGTGCTTGATGCCATCCTTTTCGAACTTATAACAATTTCTCTCTCCATCATGTGTCACCTTCCTATCAAACTGCCATGGGCGACCCAAAAGAATGTGACAAGCATCCATTGGCATTACATCACATAGCACCTTGTCTTTATACCTACCTATCTGAAACTCAACTTCACTTTGTTCATGCACCAACAATTGGTGTCCTTTTTGCAACCACGATACCTTATAAGGTGTGGGGTGCTTAATATTTTTCAATCCCAAATTTTCCACCATTTCTTGGGAAACTAGATTGTTTGTACTTCCATTGTCAATCACCAATTTGCAGCATTTTCCTTTTGCCTTACACATTGTCTTGAATAAGGATTTCCTTTGGACTGGTTCAGCAGTCTCCTTTGTTGGTTTTAACAAGACTTTGTGCATCATCAACACCTCTCCAATCTCTGGCACATTCTCTACCTCAGGTACTTGTGCCTCTACTGCTTCGGTTTGAGCTATGTATGCACCTCGTTGTCCCGTATTTTCATTCTTAGGACATTCAAAAGATCGGTGACCCAATTTGTTACATCTGTAACACTAGTAGCATGTCTCTATGCCTCTTTCTCTACCTCTACCTATTTGGTAAGGTCTTCCTCCTCTGCTGCCACCTTCTTTCTCTAACTGCCCTTGCTGATTTGAGTTCCCTTCACCATTCTTTTATGCAGGAAACTTTCCTCTTCCATTTTTTTGTCCTTTCCCTTAGGAAAGACCACGTCCTCTGTCAAAGCTTTTCTTCCTAGCTATCTTTTCTTTTTCCTTCAAAGTGCACTAGTATGCTTCCTATATTGTCCTTGGATAAAGTATGTTGATTTCATCTTGAATATCTAGCCTCAAACCATTGATATACCTTGTTGTCTTTTCTGGGGTATCTTCTACATATCATGCTCTAAAATTCACCTTGTAAAACTCTTCAATGTATTCTCTCACTGTCATTATCTTTTGTTTAAGATTTTTCATTTTTTTGTAAAGAGTTAGCTAGTAATCCTTTGGCAAGAACTTACTCTTCATCTTTGCCACCATTCTATCCCAGTTCTTGATCAATGGTTTACCTTCTTCCTTCTTTCAGCCTGTTGTTATGCAACCAACTCACAAAATAGAAGAAATAGATAGATCAATGACTTAAAACTTACCCTCTTCGAGGGGGCAACCTCCTTTACATTACACAAATGAACAATTCTTGGATGATACAAATGACAAGACCTCCTCTCTATATATAAGAGTCTAAGGGTTCACAATATAATCAAAGTCGACATAACAATAATAATTTAAGGGCACAACAATAACAATAGTGGGCTTCTATGGGGCACAATAATAATAATATGGGGAAAAAATGGGCACAACAATAATAATAAGGGGTGCAATGACAATAATAATAAGGGAATACACTAGTATTATAGGGACATAACATGCCCCTCTCCTTAAAAAAAGTGTTGTCCTCAATGCTTGAGTAGTTCTGGATGCTTCTATATAAAATTCTCATCCTCCCATGTAGAATCTTCAGCGGGTAAGTTCTTCCACTTGATGAGATACTCTGAAATTGATCGATTTCGTAGTTGTCAAGTTCTTGTTTCTGTCACTGCTTCAGGTTCCAATATGATTTTTCCTTCCTCGTCAAGCTCTAGAAATATTGTTTGAATTGGGAGCTTGTCACCTATAGCCTTCTTTAAGCATGAAACATGGAAAACTAGGTGCACTCGGGAAGATGCAAGAAATTCCAATTTGTATGCCATAGTACCAATCTTTTGCAACACCTTGTACGGACCATAATACTTTGGTGATAATCTATTATCCTTCTTAGCTTGCTTGAGGGAAATTTTCTTTATGGTTGTAGTCGTAGAAATACCCAGTCACCTACATCAAAACTTCTTTCATTGTGATGTTGATCTACCTATTGTTTCATTCTATTTTGTGCCAAAGTGAGGTTATCCTTTAAGAGTAGGAGAACTTTTTGTTGATGCTTGATGTGATATTCCACTGCTTAAACGTTAGAATTTTCTCTTAAATATGATGTGATGGACGGTGGATGATATCCATAAAATTCCATAAATGTGGTCATTTTTGTTGCAGTATGGAAAGAAGTGTTATACCACCATTCAGCGAGAGGCAACCATTTGACCCATTGTGTTTGTTATCATATACAAAGCAACGAAGATATCCTTCAAAACATTTGTTCACTATCTCAGTTTTCCCATCAGATTGAGGATGATAAGATGAGATATGAGCTAACTGAGTACCTAAACAAGAAAATAATTACGTCCAAATAAATCCAGTAAAAATAGGATCTCTATCACTTACAATAATCTTTGGATTTCCATGTAGCTTTTGAATTGTTTCCATAAATGCAGTGGCAACTGTACTGGCTTTAAATGGATGAGATAATGCACAAAGTGTGCATACTTGGTAATTCTATCAACTATCATCATGATGACACTCTTTCCTTCAAAACTTGGGTAAAACTGTGACAAAATCCATTAAAACCTCCTCCCAACGTCAACTTGGAATGGATAAAGGTTTTAAAATACCTAGGGTCTTAATTGTCTCAAATTTATTTTGTTGGAAAACCAAACATTCTGCCACAAACTTTTGAATATCATATTTAAAGTCATCCCAAAAAAATCCATCTTAACCTTACGGTAAGTTTTTAAAAATCCAGAATGCCCTCCTAAGGGAGATGTGTGCAATTCCCTAAGAATCTTTTGTTTGAGTTGGGAATTCTCACAGAGGTACAAGAGATCTTTGTACCATAACAAATCATTTTTCCAACTAAATGTATCAGATGTACTGGTATCTTGCTGAAACTTTTGAATGAGTGCCCACACTTCTTCATCATTCTTCCATTCATCCCTTGCTTCATTTATCCAATCTAGTTGGATAATAAAAATGGCACAAAGAAATGCTTCCACATCCTCATCCTTTCTTGAGAGTGCATCTGCAACAACATTTTGCTTCCCTTTTTTGTACATGATTTCAAAGTCATAACCCAAAATCTTTGTGACCCATTTTGGCTGCTCTTCTAAAGATAATCTTTGTTCTAAAAAGTATTTAAGACTATCATGCTCTGTTTTTATCTTGAAGTGTCTTCCCATTAGGTAAGGTCGCCATTTCTTAAGTGCATGTAGTATCGCCAACATTTCCTTCTCATAAATATCTTTGTGTAAATATTTTCCTTTGATTGGATGACTTTCGAAAGCAATGGGTCTTTCTTCTTGCATTAAAAAAACACCAATTCCATTTCCTAAGGCATCACATTCCACAATAAAGGTTTTTGTGAAGTCTGGCATAGCTAAGACCAGTGCTTGGAAAATTGCCTCTTTAAGATGTTCAAAGGCCTTCATTTCTTCTGGAGTCCAAGAAAATGCATCTTTCTTCAGTAATGTTGTTAGAGGTGCCGCTATTCTCTCATAATTCTTAACAAACTTGCGATCATACCTTGTCCACCCGAGAAATCCTCGCATATGATTTATGGATGTGGGGATTTTCCATTCCTTGATGGATATAGTTTTGCTAGGGTCTTCCTTAACACCTTCAAGAGATACAATATGACCCAAATATTCCACCTCTTGTACTCCAAAGAAACGTTTGCAGGTTTTTGCATATAATTGTTTATCCTCCAATAGTTTCAGCACTCTATCAACATGTTGAACATGATTCTTCCAAGACTTGTTGTAGATTAGTATATCATCAAAAAATACTAACACAAATTTTCAAAGGAAGGGTTTGAAAATGGAATTCATCAAACCTTGAAATGTAGAAGGTGCATTGGTAAGGCCAAAAGGCATGACCAAAAATTCATAATGACCCTCATGAGTTCTAAATGTTGTTTTCAAAATGTCTTCAGTCTTCATTCGGATTTGATGATATCTTGAACGAAGGTATAACTTGGTGAAGTAAATTGCTCCATGCAATTCATCCAATAATTCGTCAATGACAAGAATGGGGAATTTATCTTTAATAGTGAGCTTTTTGAGCTCCCTATAATCCGAACACATGTGCCATGATCCATCCTTCTTGTGCACCAATACTACTGGAGTACAGAAAGAACTTTGACTATATTGAATTATGCCAGCCTCTATCATTTCTACAATCATATGTTCAATTTCACTCTTTTGGGCATAGGGATATCTGTAAGGCCTGATGTTTGGAGGAAAAATTCCTGGAACCAAATGAATAGCATGATCATGATCACTAATAGGTGGGAGGCCTTTGGGAGTCTCAAATACCCTAGAATGATTGTCCAAGACATTTTGTAGATCTGTAGAAATAGATGATTCCAATGTGGGAACCTCTAGCAAACATAATTGTGAAATTATGCCTAGTTGTTCATTCTTTAGAAGCTTTGTCATGTCATTAGAGCTGATTATCTTTCCCGGTTTCCATGTGATACCCCTTAAGTCAACTTCCTTTCCTACCGAAACAAATTTTAAGAAAAGTTCTTGAAAATTAAAAGTTATCATACCCAAAGATTGTAGCCATTGGACTCCTAGTACAACATTAGCACCACCCATTGGAATGGAAAGCATTGGACTATTCAACACATATTCTCCCATGGATAGCTTGATATTATGGCACTTTCCAGAGAAATTTATGGTTCCTCCATTTGCAATCAACACTTGACATGCTGGTGCTGGATATAGGAAGCAATTCAATTCCTTGGCTATCTTACAATGAATAAAATTATGGGTGCCGCCAAAATCAATCAACACTATTACCTTTTTCTTCTTGATATGTCCTTCTATCTTGATAGTTTGAGGAGTGGTAATTCTGTCCAATGCATTACAAGATATGGTCAGATTCATTTCTTGTTTCTCTAGGATTTGTTCCTCGTGTGTATCCTCTTCTTTTGATGTTTCTTATTCTTTTTCTTCCTCCTCTTCAAAATCTATGTAAAATAATTTCTTCTCAACACACTTATGACATTTAGTGTATTTTCTATCACAATTGTAACAAAGCCCTTTTGCTCTTTTTTCTTCCAATTTTTGTGGTGTCAACCTTATAGGTTTTGGAAGGCTAGGGGCAACAACACTTCCATATTTATAGTTGTGAGTGGTAGGCTTCCTTGTTGCCATAATTTTTCTTTCATTTTTTCTTGCCAACCTGAATGCCTTCTCCAATTAATCAGGTTCCCAAAGTCGAATCTCAAGTTGGATGTTATCCTTTAAAGTCCCTATGAAAAAATAAATCCTATGCTCCTCCGGAATATCTTTTACCCTATGCTCCACCATTGAACCCTTTTGTTTGAGATTTATCAATTGGCTAAAAAAGGTGTTGCTTTTTGTATCCTCATAATGTGATATCATTTCTTCAATAAAAATTTCCCAAGTGACAATTTATTTACGAGAGAAAATTCATCGATACCATACAAACTGATCAGGTTCCAAATATAAAGTTGAAATGTGTACCTTTTGTGTGCTTTGCACATTATAGAGATCGAAATATTACTCCATCTGTAGTATCCATGTTACGGTATCCTTGCCATCAAACTTCCTCATATTGATCTTTGGAACATGGTGGGTCTTCAATCCAATGTTAAGAGTCTATGAAATCATGACTAACATTTCTTTTGTTCCCATCACGAGCTTCCTTTACTACCCTTTCGCTATTAGTAAGCATTTCTTGTAGCAACTTGGTCAAATCTATCTTTAAATCTTCCATGTTGCCTTTAAGTTTTGCTTCTATACCATCCATATTAGCTTCCACGCCATCCATCTTAGCTTCCATTCCATTATTTAAACCATCCATCTTAGCTTCAGTTACTTTTTGTGAGAGCAAAATTTTTTGCACTTGGTCTCGTAATTTTTATATAGCATGCTACATTTCTTCCTCTTCTTCATGTGTCATAGTAGAGATTTTAGGTTTCTTACTAGGTGTTTCCATTTTATTTCTTCGAGTCATCAATGAATAATAATTATGCTTCACAATTCCTTTTGAATCACTTCAAACTACTTTCTCAAACAAGGCTTACACAAATTTGAAAAAGAAACTAGACACCTTCTTCTTCTTCTTCTTCTTTCTTTTTTCTTTTTCTTTTTTTATTTTTTCTTTTTTATTTTATTTTTCTTTTTTCCTTTTTCTTTTTTTTCATTTTCTTTTTTTTTTCTTTTCATTTTTCCCACTTTGTATGAGCTCGATCTTGAAATTCCTGTAACTCTGTACTTTCGGATCTCAAAGTTATAAAATTTTGGCTTTTGATAGCCCTCTGAGTCTTCTTTCCACTCCCGCAAGTCTGATCACAATTGGATTCCCGAAGAAAGGGTTATGCCCAATCTCTCGAGATGACCTAATTATAGACAAATTTAGTAAAGCGAACTTGTACGACATGCCGCGTGTCACTGTTTTGACCTTAGGTTTTGAAAACGATACCCAAAAAAATAAATTCCTTCTTCTTTCTGTTGCTTTTACGAAATTTGAATCAAATGCTCAAAGAGAAAGTTATGACAATTTTCCCAAGGTGACCTATTTGAGATCCAATTTGAGAGCCTGCAAAACCCTAAATTCCTCAGTTCATATCTCTGAAAATATAGCAATACAAGATCTGAAATTCAGTCACACGGTTCATCAAAGTTTTGTTTCAAATGGGTTTTAATATCATGTTCTGAAGCTTTGTATAAAAAGAGTTATAGAGAAAATGTCACGATGTCCTGTTTGAAGCAGCGAAACCCTTAGAATCCAAAGCTCTGGTACCAATTGTTATGCAACCAGCTCACAAAATAGAAGAAAGAGATAGATCAATGACTTAAAACATAGCCTCTTCGAGGGGGAAACCTCTTCTACATTACACAAATGAACAATTCTTGGATGATACGAATGACAAGGCCTCCTTTCTATATATAGGAGTTTAAGGGGTCACAATATAATCAGAGTCAACATAACAATAATAATGTAAGGCACAACAATAACAATAGTGGATTTCTATGGGGCACAATAATAAAAATATGGGGACGACATTGGCACAACAATAAAAATAAGGGGTACAATGAGAATAATAATAATAATGGAATACACTAGTATTATAGGGACCTAACACTTGTACATTATCGCACCATAGTGCAGCATGGCCTTTCAATCTTTTCACAACAAAAATAACTGTCTTATCCTTGTCAATTTCCTCGTACTAAAAATACTTGTCCATCTCACTAATCTAATCTAGTAGATTCTCATCTTTCAAACTGCCATCATAAATAGAGATTTCAGGCTTTAGCATTGAACTTGAGCCCAATACTGCTCTCAACAACTTAATCTCAACAGCTTCTTCAACAGGTGTTGCTCCTTCTTCTTCAAGTTCCTCTTCGGCCTCACTAACATCTCCACCTTTAGGATCCCGTTGTCTCCCTACTTCCATGGCTTCTAACCGAATTTGTAGTCTCCTTATCTCTTCCCGGAGTTCTGCATTACCCGCGGGTCTGCCTCCACGACCTCGTGCCCTTCCTGCTCACCTATTCATCTCTCTATACTATAGAGACCAACAATGTTAAGGCTCTGATACCACAAATTGATGGTTGTTATCTCAACATCTTACAGTGCTATTACATGAGGAACAACAATCATTGCTCTCTCAGCAAACTACAGTGTTGTTACAGGAGGAACAACAAATCATTGCTCTTACAACAAACTACAGTGTTGTTACAAGAGGAACGGAAAACAATTTCTCTCACAGAAAACTACAGTGTTGTTATAGGAGGAACAACAAATCATTTCTCTCACAGCAAAATGTAGTGTTGTTACAGGAGGAACAACAAATCATTGCTCTCACAGCAAACTACAATGTTGTTACAAGAGGAACAACAAATCGTTTTTTTCCATCCACACAGCCTGTAAAAACATAGTTTAAAGATTCCTTCGTAACTCCCCACCAAGGATATCTTTGGAAAATCACTCACCAATTACCAAATAGACCTTGCTCTACACAAAACCCAGATGCCAAAATTTCAATTTCGTCTTCCTTTGATTAGAAATTGACTCGCAAATTTGATGGCATTTTCCTTTACGAATTTTCTTTCTTCTATTGGCTTGATACAGAGTGCTCTGTATTCTTGAATCTGTAATGTAAAATGACTCTTTCCAATACACAATCTTGGATGCAAAAGTACTAGATTAGAAGATTAACTAAAATATGATGCTCCAGTTTCGCATTTAAATGTAAATAGCAGAGAAAATACAATGCAGAAATTCCTCATTCAACACAGCAATTTAAAGACCAAATCAATTTCAATCTCCAGATATTAATATTATGGTTCAAAAACCTCACAAACACACATTCAAATAATTGTCTCACACACACTTACAGATTTGATTTGCTGATACAAAAACCCATTGTTCTAAGAAATGTTGTTCAATTCACTTCAATCTCACACCAAAAACTTCCAGCACCCAAAAATGCTCCTCCTCCCTCTCCAAAAAACTAAAAACAACTATCCCAAAAATGAGTTCATGGATGTAAACCAATTCCCTTGGCCCTAAGTATCTTTTTTTTTAACACGGTCGGGTACTTTTCTATTATAAAAAACTGCTAGGAGCAAATCCTGTTACAAAGAGTGGAAGAAGAGGAAGAAGAGAAGTCCAAAATGGGTGCGCAGACCCTGACTTCTTGGGAGTAAACTTGGATAGGATAGATTGAAATAAAAAGTGGCTGTATTGCCTTACAAAGAGACCTGCAAGAAAGCAAAATTTACTAGACATTTGACTGATTACATAAACTGATTGACAGAGTCTTCGATCTGGTGTTCCTTCTTGATGCTTGCTCTGGTTGATGTCTCAGCTTGCATGCTCTGGGTGATATTTTTGATGTGGGCTATGGCCTCTTCCATATGATTACATTTTTCTTTTAGGCTTTCAATCTCAGCTCTTTGTTTTTCCAGTTTCTTTCTCTTGGATCTACTATCTGTCTGAAAATCTTCTTTGAGTTCATTGAAATGTTTAATGAACCTGGCTATCATGAAGCAATGTTGTTTACAGAGCGTGCAGCTATTGTTGCCGAGCATTCTGTCCAGCGGGTTCTCAGGTTGGTCTCTGCCTTCCTGATTCTCGTTCTGCATTCTGATGTCTGGAGTCTCTGCCATGGCTAGGGGGCTAAAAGAGAAGAGGATGCGGGCCAGAAGGACGGGGGAGAAGGAATAAGAAGAAACAGAAGATGGAAAAGGGAAGAAGTTAACGCCGAGGGAGCTGACCACGGGGTCTAGGCGAATAGAATGCACAGGAATGATTGGAGCAGCCGAGAAGGAAAAGAGCGACCAGACTTGGAGACAACGAAAAATATACCTGAAGACTTTAGATGAAGAGCGCGCTTCTGAGATGCTCAGGAAACTGCCTCGCCTGTTGCAGAGCTTCTGGGACCGATTGCTTGAAGGGGAGTCTTTGTTCACCAGGAGGAAGAAGAGCGAAAACCGGAGGCACACGAGGTTGAGTGGCTTGGGGGGGGTATAAATCAGAGCGGAAGTGGAAGGGGACGAAGGGAGTGATGTGAAATTGAAGATTTGCACTGGATTGAGATCAGGGGGTGGATCTTTGTCGTGATTTTTGTAGATCTTGAGATGACTGATATCAGGAGGCCGCTTAGTGAAATCACGAGAAGAGTGAGAGATAAGGGTCCTGTTTGCAGGCCAGTACATTCGGATGAGGCACGATGCAGGAGGAGGAGCTTGGTTCGGGGCGGGACAGACTACTTGCGACATGATTGAGTATGGCCTGAGATCACGAGAAGGAATGCAGGAAATGATTGCGTCAGAAATCAAAGAGGGGCTGATTAGACTTGTCTGAAGGATTGACTGACTGCTGGATTGGTTACGGGATTGGTTTGCCATATGTGAGCTCATTTTCCTTGACTTGACCGATCTGTCTGGATGTTGCCATGGAGGCAAAATGGTCTGCTTCCTTATTATTGTCTCTGAGAACATGTTTGAATAACGTATCCCCCAGTTCTTGGATATTGTCTAATATTCTGGTTTTTACGTTGTTGAGAACCTCTTTTTTGAACTGTGTCCCCGACACCATGGCTGCGATAAGAATGGCCGAATCTCCAACAATAATTGAATTCCTGAGTTTTAACCTGTTCAAAATGGAGGTGCCTAAATAGAGGCTGTAGGCTTCAGCCAAATTGTTGGACATTTGACCCAATCCCCATTCATAGCTCACTAAGGTTTTCCCTTGACTGTCCTTTATGACACCCCCTGCTCCTGCTTTCCCTGGGTTATTCTTGGAGGCACCATCGAAGAACAAAGTGTGGCGTTTCTGGTTAAGAATCCACTGGCTTACTTCTTCCTTTGTGCCCCTGATCTTCCATTGTGTTCTTCTCGTGCTGCTTTTGGGATGGTCCGAGCAGATTTTGCTGAATTTGATATGGAATTTGTTGAGCCATTCCTCCTCTTCTTTGTGCCAATTGGATCGGTCTGGGGGAGCTGCCAAATTTGCACTTACTGTTTCAGAGATGAGTGCGATTGTTTTGGCCAAAATTCGGGCAGGATTGGGCTTTTTATCATTGAAGATACAGTTATTCCTGGCTAGCCAAATTTGCCAGCAAAGAGTAGCTGGGATGCATTTCCATACTCGGGTTATGATGCCTTTGCCTTTCTTGGAGAAGGGATAAAGTCTTGCCCATTTTTTTTGCAGGGATGAAAGCTGATTATTTGTTTCTTCAATTTCCAGAGGGCTGGCCATCTGTTTCCAGCAGCTTTGAGCTAGAGGGCATTGGAAGAACAAGTGGTGACTACTTTCCTCCTCAGTTCGACAGAAACAGCAAATTGAAGGCCCTAAGATGCCTCTTTTCCTTAAGTTTTCAGCTGTGAGCACCTTACCTTTGAGGAGAGTCCAGTTGAAATGTTTAACCTTGGGGATGCACTCTGTTTTCCAAACCGTTGTGGAAAGATTCCAGTTCTCTGTTGGGTTGTGAGTCTGAAGGAATTTGTATCCATCTCTGACCGTGAATTTGCCTCCACTTGGATCCCATATATACCTGTCTGCAGCCCCTAGATTGGTAGGAGCGGCACCTGAGAGAGAGGCCTTGAGATTGAGCCACATATCTTCAATATCTATGGGAGGCTTTATGTCCTTCCAGCCCTGCCAGACATTGTGTTCCCAGATAGAGATGTCGTACAAGGTGTATAAGTTTTTTGTTTCCATCCAAATCTGCAAGGGCCTGAGATTTTGATTGAGGTTTCTCGGTTTTGTGCCCATGATTTTGTCCTTCCATATGTTAATCTCCTTGCCACTGCCAGGCACTTTGGATATGTTGTCCCTAAACTGAGGGAGTACCTTTTTAATGAGCTTCCAGACTGAAGTGCAAGGCCGATCAGCAATTGTTTCTGAAAGAAGATTTGAGTTTGTTCCATTGAGGTATTTCTTTGAGAGAACATCCACCCACCAGGCACCTTTATCAGTGAGTAATCTCCAGATCAGTTTGAGTCCCATGGCGCGGTTGGAGAGGCTCGGAATTTTTATGGCTAGGCCTCCCTTTTCATAAGGAAGAATGACTTGCTCCCATTTGACTAGACTAAATTTTTTTGAGTCTTGCCTTCCCCCTTGCCACAGGAAACTTCTCATGAGCAGTTCCATATGCTTGTGGATACTGGCTGGGGCCAAAGTGACCGCATACTGATAGATGGGGAGGGCCGAAAGGATTGCCTTTATTAAGGTTGATCTGCCCGCTAGGTTGAGCCAAGAAACTCCCCAGCTCTGAAGCAAGCCTCTCATTTTTTCGATATGACTGGTCCAGATCTCTGCCTTGATTGTTGCTTTGGCTAGAGGCAGGCCAAGGTATGAAAAGTAACTCCAATTCCCTTGAATTGGAATGTCCAGGATATTGGAGATTCTTCTCTTGATTTGGTCAGAGACATTCCAAGTGTAAATCTTGCATTTTTTATTGTTCAATAATCCTCCTGAGGCATCTAGGAAGGCGTTCAGGACTTTCTTGAATCTTTTGGCCATTATGCTTGAAGCACCCCCGATGAGGAGAGTATCATCCGCAAAGAGAGAGTGATTGATCTCTTTAGTCCCTCTTTCTATGCCTATTCCAGTGATCAGTTTTTGTTTGCGGAGTTTTTCCAATTGAGCGCTCAAAGTTTCTGCCATGATGATGTACAAGAACGGGGAGAGAGGGCAGCCTTGCCTCAGACCCCGGGTGCTTCTGAAATATCTGCTCGGGCGGCCATTAATCAGAGGGGCAGTCCATGGATTGGAAATGCAACCAAGAATGATATTTATGAACTTGTTTGAGATCCCAAATTTTTTGAGGACAGCTGATAGGAAATGATGGTCAACTCTATCGAAGGCGTTTGCCATGTCTAGTTTAATTATCATACCTCTTTCCTTTCTGCTGATACTGCTATGAATTGCCTCTTGGATGAGGATGACATTATCAGTGATCTGCCTGTGGGGGACAAAACCTCCTTGATTCTCAGAGATAAGATGGGGGAGAAGCTTTTTAAGTCTGTTGGCTAAGATTTTGGTGACTATTTTGTAAGAGACATTGCACAGGGAAATTGGTCTAAAGCGGTCAAAGGAACGGGGATTAGGATCCTTGGGGATAAGAGCGAGGTGGGAGGATTTAGTGTTGTCTCCCATCTTGAAGTTTTTAAAGACATTCTTGACCATCCTTACAAAGTCTTTTTTGATGATGTTCCAATGATTTCGGAAAAAGGCCACCGTGAAGCCATCTGGCCCCGGGGCTTTGTCCTGTTGCATGCTGAATGCTGCGAGTCTGATTTCTTCCTCTGTGATCTCCTGATCCAGCTCCTGGTTTTGAAGATCGGAGATTTTGTTTTCTACCGCGCTGAGAAAGTCTGAGCTGTCCGACTGCCGAGGGGCTGCTGATAGGAGGGAGTTGAAGTGGTTGAAAGCTGCCTCTTTGATTTCTTCTTGCTCGTTGATCTCTCTCCCATCGACCACTATTTTATCTATCTGATTTCCTGCGCGCCTGAGCTTTATATTATTATGGAAGAAGGATGTATTTTTGTCTCCAGCCTTTAGCCATAAGCATCTTGATTTCTGCCTGTGGTCTTCTTCCTCAAGTCTGTTTTGCCTGTATAATTCTCTATACATTGCGTTTTCATGGTTTATGTCTTCAGTTGTAGGCTGACTGTTTTCTTTTTCTTTGTTCCACTATTCCATCTGCTCTTGAAGATCCGCCTTTTTCTTCTTCTCCATAGCAGCATTTTCCTTGGCCCACTTTTTAAGAACGGTTCTCAGGTTTTTTAGTTTGGTTTCCCAAACATAGTTTGGGGATCCCACAACTTCCTTTGCCCACTGAGTTTGAATGAGAGAACTGAATTTTTCATTATGGTCCCACGTTTTGTTGTATTTGAATGGGAGAGGTCCCAGATTTCTCCCTTTTTCCATATACAACACCACAGGTTTGTGGTCGGAGGCCGAAGCCTGAATTATTTTGCTTTTGATGAGAGCATGGCTTGCTGCTATACCTTCCTGTATTAGAAATCTGTCAAGCCTTTCTTTTATGTTGTGACTGCCTGTTCTTTTATTACTCCATGTATATTTCCCGTTGCAGAGAGGGATGTCGATGAGGTTGTGAGTCTGGATTATGGCTTCCAGCGCCTCTCTTGAAGGATCCGAATGAAAATTTCCTCCAAACTTTTCATCCGTGTTTCTTATAAGATTTAAATCTCCCCCCAGGATTATGTTCCTATCAGGAGAGGCTAGTAATTCAGAGGATAAAGAGCCCCAGCAAGATGCTTTGTCCCGGTAGTGATTGGGTGCGTAAATGTTGAAGATGCTGAAGACTTCTTGTGAGACTTTGTTTCTGAGATCGGTTTTGATCCACCAGTTACAGGACTGGAGGTTGGTGGGAGTCCATTTATTTTTGTTCCAGAGTGTTCCTATGCCTCCTGAGGCACCTTCTGAGCCTGAAGAGAAGCCTTCAAAATTTTTGATTCTTTTGATTTGGTTTTGGAATTCTTGGTCTGATAACTTGGTCTCCTGGATGAGGAAGATTTCTAGCTGCTCCTGGCTGATTAGATCGCGGACTGCATTTATTTTTGGGGAGGAGCCCATCCCCCTACAATTCCAAGAGACCAGATTCATCATTTACCAGACTTTGGATGAGTCCCAATCCTCTCCTTTGATTTTTCTCCACTTCCTTTTTGCTTATCTAGGTAGGAATCCATTGGTTGTTGTGCTCCAGTTGCCATCTCTTTCACTGCTGCCTCGTCCCTGAGCTCTTTATTTGATTTTCTGCCTACCTTTCTTGGGGGATCTGAAGGAATATTGGCTTCTTTTAGTTTGTTTCTGGTGAGAATTCTCTCTATAGTTGGAGGGGGGGAGGGTGGAGGGATTGAAGGCGAGGAGATTACAGCAAGGGAGATGGCTCGGGGGGATGAAGGGGGGGAGGGAAGGTTTTCGACATTCAGAGATTCGAAAGGGTTGGAGGAGGATGGAAAGGAGGGAGTGGAGCTGGGAGGAGGGGGAGGAGGAGGAGGGAGGGTTTCTGGAGGGGGCTTTGAGGTTGTCCCTTGGTTGACTGAAGGTTTTTTCCTCTTGACTTGTTCCCAGTGACCTTCTGTTTGTTCTTCATTTTCAGTGGTTTCATTTATTTTTAGCTTGCTACATCTATTTGCAAAATGTCCATATTCATGACATACCTTGCATTTGAAGGGGAGTTGTTCGTAGTCAAGTTGTTGGATGTGCGTCCATTGATCAACTTTAATCTTGATGGCTTCCGGCAGTCCTTTCCCGAGGTCTACTTCAACACAAATCCTGGCGCATGCATGCATGTTCTCCCTTGGCTCAGATCTGTCAATGAATTTTCCTACTGCATTCCCTATTGCCTTGACTGATTCGTCCCCCCAGCAGTGGAGCGGAAGATGTGGGAGGCGTACCCAGACCGGGACTGCGTTTGGGATGTCCATTTCCGGATCGAAGTCTGGAGTCCATCTGTTTAGGTAGAGGCCTCTTGAGTCCATGAAGTAAGGCCCATTTCTGAATATTAGGTTCCTATCTTCCTTAGATTCAAATATGAAGGTGTAATAGCCCCTTCCGCAGAATCTGATAGCTATTTTCCCTTGGATCATTGCGTTCCAGTTGCGCTCCACCCATTTCTGCACTGTTCTTGGAGATGGCCATAGACCTGTGAACTGACCAACTAGGCCTCTTTCAGCGAGTGTTATTGCCGATTTTCTTGGAAGGGATGGAGGGAGAGAAACCTCAGGTATTTCATCGAGGCGCTTGATGAACTTCGATTCAGAGGGACGCGGTCTTGAGGCAGCTTTCTCAGGGAGCAGAGAGGCGAAAAGATCTTCATAGTTTTCAGGGTCCGGAGGGGGGGGGCATTCCCAGCCATTTAGAACTGCGAAGCCAGGTTGAAAGGGGCAGAGGCGCAGGAGGGCCCCAGAGCAGCACCGGCAGAAGGCCCGTGTCAGGAGCGAGCAGATGGGAGGGCAGGGGCTGGCGGCATCCCTGCCTGCCAGGCCTGAGAGGCAGAACCAGGCGAGGGCGGGAAGGAGTTTGAAAGTCAGGTGCGCGCGCAGGTCGTCCGTCCGTGTCGAAAGTTCCTATCCAATGCATAATATATTATAACCTACAATGCTATCTGGCCCTAAGTATCTACTAGCTATAAAATCATTTCTTTTAACTAGATATTCCTAACTAATCTTAACTAAATATCAAAAACTTTTCACAAATAAACTTTAAATATTCTAGCCTTGACATGTGATCAATCCATCACACTGCTAGGCTCTTGGTCTGACTTTAATAACTTATCACTTTTATGTGCTCGGCCTAATGCACCTACATCAAGTTAACTCTTTAACTCTTTGTATTATCTAATTGTA
The DNA here is from genome assembly GCA_031772625.1 of Pinus tabuliformis. Taxonomy (NCBI): domain Eukaryota; kingdom Viridiplantae; phylum Streptophyta; class Pinopsida; order Pinales; family Pinaceae; genus Pinus; species Pinus tabuliformis. The sequence goes on from CM062807.1 coordinate 1,147,965,336, forward strand.
AATATGAACATAATACAACATTAGTATGGTTGTGTTGAGTTAACATATCTTTATTATTTAGAAATCTACATGTTAAAGAATCAATTAAAGAAAATATCTTAATTATAAAATATTTGTGCAACTCCCATCACTATCATCACTCTATCGATTATTTCCACACGGTTATGTTCAACTGTCAACCAACTCTAGAAGGTAACGAATTAACAGAATTGCATGACCATAAGAAAAGACTCGAATAAGAGCTTAAATAAACATATTCATTGATTTATACAGAACTTACTAATTCTTCTTTTTGCAGTGCATAGGGAATGAAAGCTAATAAGGATGAAAATTATTTGGGAAAAAAATTAACCATCTTATTTTTGTTATTATTAATTACTTTGGACGTATTTGCAGAACTTGAGAAAGTTGTTGAAAATGAGTTGGCATTTTAGAATACAACTAGCCCAACGAATTTCCATAGGAAGGTGTAGCATTCAATGTGGATTATAAGGATCCCAGAGCAAATACAGATCCCCATGGTCCAACCCCACAGATGCCTCCATCCTCTTAGAAAAAATAACTCAGGTGGTATTTGATTCTGGCCACATTTATTCCAATGAAGATGATATATTTATTGTATTGAATTAAATTTCTTTTCATCTTAATAATGTCAACTTGCTTCTCGATAATGAAGAGAATGTATACACAGATTTGTAATTCAGTTTAGGAGCCTCTGAAATTTAGAATTCAACGTTATATGGCTTTGCAGTTCAGTTTAACTATGACTTTGTAGTTCAATTTAACTAGTTTTTTTATTGGTAGAATTGGCATTTTGTGAACTAAAATGTGTAGAACCAAAATTTCATAGTGAAGTTCTCATAGATGTTAAAAATAAAAATTTCATAATTAAATTATTAATGACTCGAGTGAAATTTGATCGTTTCCAAATATTTTAGAAATCTTCCAACAACCAGTGAAATCAAACTTTATATTCAAAATATTTTTAAATTTACAAACAAATATAGAAAACAGGAAAAATAAAGGATTACATTTCAATTTCAAAAATTAATTTCATTTTAACTTTTTAATATTGATAAGTTAAAATGAATTATTCCTTTCATATGAAGTGGAAAATAATTTAAAATTTTGTATACTACAAAGATAATTATGTGTACCATTTACAGTTGATTGGAGGTGTTGTTTTTGTTTTAAAATAAAATTGATAATGGAATAGAATATTTTGAACAATGATAATAGTGTAGGAGTTGATATGGTAGCAGACGTGTCTTGATGTAGATCAGATAATATTATAGTGTTTCATAAATATGGATGCATCGTCATTAGATTTTTATGGTGTAATTTAGATTTTTAAGTTTTGTATATTTTATTATTGGTATATGTGTTATATTTTATTTTGTATATTTTAAATTGTGGTTTTATTTTTTTGGAATGTGATCTCAAACATTTTATGAGATTATGAATTTGCATTGTTTAAAAGGTGTTTCTGAATATCTATTGTGCATATTACATAATTCAGACTTACCATCTAAATAAATGCACATTAAATGGACAACAACGAAAAAAACACCTACATATATAATATATTGATTTGATATATGTTTCGCATAATTTTAACAATCATTAGTTGCAATCAAAAGTTTCTAATTTGAGTGGTTCAAGAAAAGCATATTTTAATTATAAGAAAAAATCACAATTTTGTTGATGAAAACTTTACTATTGTATTAAAAATAAATAAAAAAACTTAAATTGATAGAATCACTCAACTATATTTATTGAGGCTCATTGAGCCGAGAGGCTTCATTCTACAGCCCAGTATGAGGTGGTTGTGTAAGTTTGTATGTTTGTTTGTTCATCGTTGACACGTACCCCTTTAAAATAAAAATAAATTATGCTCTAAATAGAAAAATAATGTCGGCTATAGTAAAAAAAATGAATATGTTGCAACAAGAAATGTGTGAGTAAATGTTTAAACCTTATAATTTTCAACGGGGGATTTAATGATTTAATGTTGTATATAAAAAAAAATTACAATTTAAACAATGAAAAATTACATAGTCTATTTTACACTAAAGAAATTTGCACATGAAGAAATTTGAACCCTCTCAGCTCATATTAGATCGGTACTTAAGATAGATGTTATTTTTTTTAGATGTTATTTTTTTTCGTCAATGGTTGTTTAAACAACCAATGATTTTCTTCATCAGAGTTTCAGGTTGAGGATTCTTTCACGGAAATTGAATGCAACTTGAATCGACCATTTCAATTAAGTTATGAATAATTTAAGCATATTTTGTATGAGGCTCAGTGAAATTAAAATTGAAGTCGTTGGTATATAAAGAGATATTTAACTTATAAAGAAATATTTTATGGAAAATAAAACGTTTGTACATTTATTTTACGGAAATAAAAAATTAGAAAAATGAAAAATTTTATACAAAAGGTTTAAAAGTGAAAAGGATGTCGAAAAAATGAATATTTAAAGCATATTTTGAATGAGGTTAAATAAAATAGTTGGTTTATGAAGAGATATTTAACATATAAATAAATATTAATTGGAATAATGGAGAAATATAGAATTCTCCAGAGTATTTCATTATTAGATATTTGTGGTGATCAGTTGTAATCAGTTAGATTGGATCCTATTCTTAAGGAATTTTTTCAATTCCTCGACAGATTTCCAATCTTATTTATGTATGAATGATTTAGTGAATGACAATTTGGTCTCATTTCCTCCTTATTATTCTGTCTCTCCTCAATTTTAGTTGGTACCAGAGTTGCCGAGAGGAGATTGTTGTGTGTGGAGAAGCGCACCAGTCCATTGGGAGTGGATATGTTGCATTGACGAACTTATCCCTTCAAAATTATTTGGTATTTGTGGTTGTGGAAATTAGTATTGTAGTGAGCCAAAATCATTGTGTGAAGGCAACAGACAATTTTGTGATGCGAAACATCGTTCTTATCAACCCAAGTGGCCCATCATTGAAGATTGTTTGTTGTAAGTTGTGTGCTCTGGAGAAGAGATGACGATGCCTCTTCAAATTAGTCTTCAATCCCAGTGCTAACGAGTAGAGTCATGCGAGTGTGGGAGAAGTTTCAACTTAACCTCTTGGGTGTCTACATGAGACCATTGGTTTGAAAGGGAATTTTATGTTTGTTTAAATAGACAGTGATCTTTATATGTAATTGCTGAGAAGAATAATCTTTAATTAATTGAGGGGCAATGGCAATGATCTTGATCTTATTTAACGTGAAATAGTTATTATGTTAAATCTTTGAGTGGAAATCATAGAATCAATATGTTGTGGATCTAATCGCAGGTAAGTGGAAAATTGAAAATTGTTGAAGTTTACCAATCAATCTTTGTTGACATTGTGAATTTGTCATGCATTGGTTTGATTGATGTTGGATCAAGTTGGTAGAGGATCGATCTCAGGGAATTCCAACTTCGTACCAAGAATGCAGAGCATCTCCAGGCAAATGGTTGCAGCTTGGTTGAGTAGCTCAGATCCTTGTTCACGTACATCAAACGTTTTGCAAAAGGAATTGATTCTATTGCTGATCGATTTGGTAAAAATCGAACTCATAAATCCCAGCTACGCACCAAGGAAGTATAGCATTCCCAATTGTGTAATTATAGTCACAGCAGACTTGCGTAGAGATGGTGCAATGTAACCGTGATTGAGACAATAAACCCATAGCCTTGACCAGGAGTAGGTTACATTAATTGATTTGCAGACTGGTTGTGGCACACTAGGTGTATATTGATGGTGTACGCTTGATGCAAAGGAAAAAATAGAGGTGTGTGCATTGCAGTGATGGGTAAACAAAGGAGACACAAACAGAACAGGAGGAAGAGCCAAAGGGTAGAATCAGTATATTTTTCAGTTGAATAGGAAGTGTTTCCAGTTGAAGCTAATGGATATGATGCTGTTCAGAATGTAGATCTGGATCAACGCATTGAAGAATTTTATGAAATCGTAAAAAGGTTAATGTTGGATCTACCCTTTTTCTCAGGTATAAATTATGAAATCTGGGCAACTGAAATGAAAACAATATTATGGAAGGTAGACTTATTTAAACAATATTATGGAAGGTAGACTTATTTAATTATGTTGAAGATGATTTTGTTAATTCAAACCATGATATGAGTAGAGATGTATCAACATTACATCTTATAACATCTTATTCATCTTATAACATCTTATTCAGTATATTGCATGAATATGGTGAGATTCAAAATGCAAAAGTATTGTGCGATATTTTAAAAATGAAGTATAGTTTGAATGAGGCAAAAGATGATGAAAGTATTGTTCTTGAAAATGAGGATTATGCTTTCAGTCCCATAATTGATTGTGAAACTGAAGATGGAAACATTGAAGCTACAATGATGGATGATGAATGTGTGCCTGTAGTTAACATTGAAACATGTGATAATGAAGAAACAATCCCTGATGTAGAATTTAAATATTTTTATGAACAAAGTTTCTCAAATGCAGAGACGTATGAAGAGAAATTTGATGAGAACTATGTATCTCATGAAAAGTGGTTCAATCTAATGCATGAAAAGCATCTTATTGATGAGTTGTTGTTTGGTGAGAAGAGATGCCTACCTCCATACACAAATCAAATGCAGGACAACATGTTTGTAGCAACATAATTGATTAAAGAGGTTGAAGACATGAAACAACCAACTATGTCAGTAGAGAAAGATGAAGAAAGGAAATCTCTCTTAAAAGAGCAAGATGACAAGAATCAATATGGTTATCTTTATGAATTTAACATTGTTTTTAAGTGTGTAGATATTGACAACTAGGAAGAAGCAATAAAACTTGAAGAAATTGCAAACATTAAGGACAAGTATAAGTCCCAAGAACCTACAGCAATGTTGAATACAAAGAATGTTAGCTCGCAATCAAGATCAAGAAAGAGGATATCAAGAATTCAAGTGTTCCACCTTTGGCATAGAAAATGTAAAAAAGAGGAGAAGCTCCACCACTATCTTATGGCAAGAAAGGTGAAGATGAAACTTCACCAGCAAATGAACAAGCATGGACCCTTTAGAAAGAAGGCAAAAATGAAAGCTCAGTTATCAAGTTTTTTTATGTATCGTTGTAAGCCTAGCTGAGACTGAGACCAACCGGCATATTATTCATGTTATGCTTTGATCTATTTCTTCATTAAGATGGGGAGTTGGAATAATGGAGAAATATAGAATTCTCCATATTATTCTATTATTAGAGATTTGTTGTGATCAGTTAGATTGGATCATATTCTTAAGGAATATGTTCAATTCCTCAACAGATTTCCAATCTTATTTATGTACGAATGATTTGGTGAATGACAGTAGTGCCTGTGTAGACACTCTTCAGTTTGAGATTGGCTCACCTAAGAGTTACTCATTTCCTCCTTATTATTGTGCTTCTCCTAAATTTTAGTATATTTAATTTATGGAGAAGAAAAAGTTTATACCATTTAGTTTATGGAAATAAAAACTAAGCAGAATAAGAAATTTTATGAACAAGGTTTCGAAAGGAAAAAGATTTCAAAAATTTACATAACACATTTAGATTCACTTTAGAAGGATTATACTTCTTAAAGCGTAATGTTGTTTTAAAAGTGTAAATTTTGAAAAAGGATTTATAATTTGATAGATTTAAATATGGAAAGAATTACACATCCTATTTGTTTTAAGTAATACACTAATAAAACATTTTAACCAACCACTTGGATAAAAATAAAAATAAAAAAAAAAATATATATATATATATATTAATACGATTATTCTATAAAATGAACTTTTGATTTCTTATAGTAGCATATAGACTCTACAAAGGTTTTATGGACAATTATTTATAGGTTATTGTTGAACTATTTCCTAGATGCTTAGCTAAGATTAGTGGTCTCCAAGTGTGTAACTGTTATCTAAAATCACCCACCTTCACCATCATCTTAATTTTATTAATCTCATATACTTTCAAGAATCTACAAAATGTAGGTAATAATTTATTAAAAAAGAAAATAATTATTTGTAAAACATGTTCCTATTTTTAATCAATATTTTGTTTAATTAATAAAATAAATACAAACTCTTTTATCATTTGATGGAGCTAAGTCAAAATTCTCTACATGTAATGTAATAGAAACTACATATCATGGAAGCAAAGATAACATACTAGCATAGTTGATAGTAGTGACATGGTGCCGGATCATCACCCAAATCAAGTACAAACTAGTGTGATCGTCGGATCAAACCGTAGGATCTCGAAGGTGGATCCCGTAACACATGACACATCTATGAAATGCCATGTTTCCAAGACATAAGTCTAAAACTCATACTTAGAATTAGGTAAACGGGATCATTACCCAAATCAAGCACAAACTAGTGTGATCGTCGGATCAAACCAAACCCTAGGATCTCGAAGGTGGATCCCGTAACACGTGACACGGCTATGAAATGCGATGTTTCTAAGAGAAAAGTCTAAAACTCATACTTAGAATTAGGTAAACGTTCGATGAGAGAAGGGACAGATGATTTAACATATTCCATGCTAATAAACAAAAAATTATTACAAGCATAAAATGCAACGCGCTAATGCAAATAAACCTAGGTTAACAAAACCATTAAATCATTACCATGATGTGATCAAACATAAATCTTGTGGGCGCTACTAAGTGTAGCCCTAATTCAATCTAGGGATCTATGTAGAAAGTAAATCAGTCGAACAAAAGTAATCAGTTTGTAACATACTATAAATAACTATTTATGATTGACGACAAAATGACTATGGTAATGGTGGTTTTACATCAAGATAATCAATAAAAATTCTTTTGGGATGGATGGATGTTACAAATATGGTTGTGTATGGTTGTGTTGAGTCAGTATATCTTTATTATTTAGAAATATATATGTTAAAGGATCAAATATATATATATATATAGTCTAACTTATAAACAAAATGGCATTTTTTTGGTTAATTTTAATCAAAATCACATAAATATTTCTAAAAATTTGAGTTTATTAAAATTATTTTGCATAATTCGAGTGCCCCAGGTGATCAAGTGCTTAGAATTATGCTTAAAAATAAAAGTGTTGGAATCTTCTCAAACTCAACTTCATATTAAGAGCTCGTCATTCTAAATCCAATGGTGTGAACAGAACTCAAATCTGAGTTCGTATGCAGAAGTTAGGCCAAGTCAAAGTTGAAGTTTGACTTGCCTACATGGCAAGATTGGGATGATGTGGCAAGTCTTCAGCGAATAAGGAGGCGCCAAGTGGAATCCCTCCATTGGCCCTCGCAAATCGCATATCGCAGCGGTAAGTGTTTCGGTGTTACAAATCGGCCCCCGGTAGGTTCAGGGTTGCGATGTGATGAGGCAATCACAAATCGCAATCGCAATCAGCGAAGGGGAGAATAGAACAGCTTATAGGCCCCGACCCCAACAAGGTTTGGAGTCGCGATGTGATGCGATTACATATCGCAATCACAGGAAATAAGTGGCAACAGGAATCGGCCCCAGCGTGGTTGAGTTTCGAATGCGATAGACTCGGACGCGATAATTTATATGATGCAGTTAATACACCGGCGGGTCAACGAAATCGCAATCGCGGTGTTCTGTCGGGTAAACAAGACCTTGCGCCTTCCCAAACTCACTGTTTGTGATGAGCAGGAGGTTCTGGACACGGGAATTTGATATGTTGTAGTTCATTATCCCATCGATTCGTAATACCACATCGCAACATTTGTTGTGTTAGGAGCCCGCAGCACTGCCGATTGCAATTGCGATAAGGCCGATAGAATACAGCCCACCGAACAATGAATTTCACGCTTCCTTAGCGGATTTTGGAGCGGAAAAGGGGTTTTGGTCGGTTTTGGAGCATTTTGTGGAACAAATAGTGGGAGAACTGGGAGAAGTCATAACTCCTTCAGTTATTATCCAAATTGGATGCAAAAATAGTCAATGCTAGCAATTTTTGGTATTCTTAACTCATGGAAACAGGTTTCAGAGGCATCTGAGCATTGTAAATACACTTTTGATGTAATTTGAGCATAATAGAAAGGCCCAAGCCATTGGAAGCTGGACCAAGGAGACATAGCCCAAGAGGGGTGAACTCCTTTATCATGTGCTTGTTGTGTGTTGTATATTGATGTTCATTTTTGTTATATTACCATTGTTCAGCATTACTATTAATTGCAAAAGTTTTTAAATCATTAACCACTTGAAAAAAAAAAAAAATAAGCATCCTAGGTTTATTTCTTAATGGAGAATTAGCACAGCATTACTAATTTGCTCCAATTTAAATCAAGTTGGAATCAAAGCACTGGTTTTGCTTACTAGATTTGTTTTGTGAAAGAAGGATTTAATTGTTTTCAAGTTTATTTCATCCTCACAACGTTAAAGCTCAAAAGAGGTGAAGGAAAGCTGGTTGAAAGCCCTGAAATTGGGTCAAAGGGAAGAAGAGCAAGGTTTCCAAAGTCTTCTACACCAGTTCAGCCTCAAGTTGCAGAAGTTGCAGTTGAGATTCCAACACCAGTACAACCTCAAGTTGTAGTTGAGTCTTCAGAGACCATGTCTCATAAAGGAGAACCTATCATGACAGAAGATGAGAAGACCTTCAAAAAGGCTTTCTTTGATATGACAGAGATGGTGAAGGTCCTCTATGAAGAGAGGAATACAAGACTACAAGGAGAAAGTTCCAAGCCTCCCAATGGAGAAGGCTCTTCAGGAGGAGGTAATGGAAAAGAAGATAAGGGAAAATGAAATAATGAGAATGGAGACAAGCATCCACCATCTTCTTCATCTTCTTCTTTGAAAGCATCTTCAAACTCTTCCACCAGTACCACCATTACTCATACTCATCATTCTTCAAAAGGGGTTGGTAAATCACCTTTTCTGAAGCTTGATGTTAAATTTGAGTTGCCTATGTACAATGAAGAAGCTAATGCAGAGAAGTTGGATAACTAGATTCGTCAGTTGGAGGTGTATTGTAGATTTCAGAACCTTCAAGAGGATGATATCAAGATTCAGTTGGCTTCATTGAGAATGGAGGGTGCAGCACTTGTATGGTGGGTAGCAAGGACTCAAGACGAGATCAAGAAACATGATAAGATCTCTATTACTTGGTCAGATTTCATTGCTGCTATAAAAAGACAGTTCTACCCTTTAGCTCATATGCAAAACGCCGTTACGAATTGGAAAAATTTCAGACAGTTGAAAGGTCAAAATGTGAAAGAGTATACTCAAGAGTTTAGGAAAAGAGCTCTCATGCTAGGAGTTGACTTACAGTCACAAGATACCTTGCTGAAATACATAGGAGGGTTGCATAGCTATCTTCGACATACCATTCTTATGTTCAGTCCCATGAATATTGATGAGGTATGTGTTCAAGCTACACACCTTGAAGAAAGAGGGAAAATATATAGGAAGAAGGTAAGAAGAAGCCATTTCAGAGTGTTGAAAAAGGAAATAAGTTTAAAGGGAAGCAGAAGAAAAATGCTTTTGTTAAGAAAGAAGGGGAGAGACCTGTGTGCAAGAATTGTTCTAAGGAAGGACATGATGAAGCACATTGTTGGAAGCTTCATCCAGAATTACGACCGAAGAAATTCAACAATAAAGGGACACAGAAGACCAAAGTTGCTGCACAACAAGACTTGGGTTCAGACTCAGGAGAGGAAACAAAAATCGCAGCCACAGTCACCAAAGGAAAAGTCATGGCAAAAGCAAGCAAAGAGGTCAGCAAAGAGGCAATCGTAGAAAGTACTAGCGCAACAAATAATACCCATAGCATTTCAAATGAGGAAAATCGAATAGAGCTATTCCATATTTGAGTCATTTCCAAACATATGAAAATCGATATGTTGTTTGACAGCGGATCGCATGCCAACTTAATTTCTAGGGATTTGGTTAAGAAAATGAATCTAGAAACCGTGCCCCATCATAAACTGTATTCGTTGGGTTGGATAACCAAGGATGCCAATTTGCAGTTCACCCAGAAATGTGTTTTCAGGTTTGCAATCACCGCTAATTTTATTGATGAAGTTGAATTAGAAGTTGTGCCATTGGATATCTCAGGGATTGTATTGGGAAGCCCATATTTGTATGATAGGAAGATCGTTTTCCACAAATTTGAGAACGAATACCATTTGTTCAAAAACGGAGTGGAGTATATTATGAGATCCCATCGCATGAAACTTAATATGTCTTTGGCAAGCGCAGATGAAATGAAACGACTAGTTAATTCCAGCAAGAGTCTCATGCTCCTCATGATCAAACAGAAGAATGACACAGAGCAGGAATCCTTTGCAGGTTGTGATGTGAAGCTGAAAGCTAAATTGGTTGATGTGGTCAATCAATATGGAGGCAAGTTTCAAGAACCAAAGGGATTTCCACCAAAAAGAGGAATTCAGCATGAAATTCAGCTACAGCAGGACTGTCCACTCCCAAACATTGGTATGTATCAAATGCCAATTCTGGAAAGTTTAGAAATTAAAAAGCAAGTCCAAGAATTATTAGATAACGGAGTAATTTGTCCTTCTACTTCGCCATGTGGTTCACCAATTGTATTGGTACCCAAGAAAGATGGAACCTGGCGCATGTGTGTATATTATCGAGCTTTAAATAAGATCACAATAAAGAATTGATACCCACTGCCTAGAATAGATGATTTGATCAGTTGAAAAATGAAAAGTATTTCACTAAATTAGACTTGAGAAGTGGATATCATCAAGTTAGAATAACTGAGGAGGACATATGGAAGACTACTTTTAAAACCAAACAGGGATTGTTTGAGTGGCTGGTTATGCCTTTCGGTCTTTGTAATGCTCCAGCTACATTCATGAGAGTAATGAACGATGCTTTAAGATAATTTCTTGATGAGTTTGTAATTTTCTATTTAGATGATATTTTTATATTCAAAAAATCACGAGAAGAGCATGTCAAGCATGTTATGAAAGTTTTGGATATTATGAGAAAAGAACAGTTATTTCTAAAGATGTCTAAATGTGAATTCAGGAAAACTTCCTTAGTGTATTTGGACCACATAGTTGGAGGAGGTGAGCTGAAGATTGATCCCTCCAAAGCTTTGGTCATTGTGAATTGGTCAATACCCAAATCAGTCACAGAAGTCAGGATTTTCTTATGAGCAATGTAGTACTGGAAGAAGTTTATTGCCAATTTTTCCTCCATAGCAGCTCCACTACATGCGTTGACCAGCGTGAAGGTTGTCTTCCAGTGGGGAAGAAAACATCAAAAAATATTTGATGCTTTGAAACAAAAGATCAGTTTAGCCCCAGTTTTGGCATTGCCAGATTTGAAACAACCATTTGAAAAATAGACAGATGCAAGTGACTATGCCATGGGTGCAGTTCTTTTACAGCATGGTAAGCCCATTTCATTTCATTCTGAAATTTTTAATGGTGTTGTTATTAATTATCCTACGTATGATAAAGAGCTTTACGCATTGGTACAAAGTGTGAAGAAATGGAAGCATTATTTGATGGGAAAAGAAACCATTATTCACACTAATCATCAGCCTTTGCAATATCTGCAATCTCAAACCAAATTGCAACAGCCAAAGCACTTTCGTTGGATGGTACTTTTACAGAAATTCCACTTGGTAATTAGGTACAAGAAAGGCATTTATAACAGAGTTGTTGATATGCTTTCTAGACCGGTTGTAAATGTAGCCATTTTACTCAAGAATAATTTTGTTTTTCCTGAAAGTTATGTTGAACAATACGCACAGGATGTTGACTTTCAAGAGGTGTATTTAAACTTGAGTCAAGGCCACCAAGTTGAGGAATTAGACTACCATGTACATGATAATCTGTTATATCATTTGGGAAAACTTTGTGTTCCACGGGGAGAGAGAGTAAATGTCACAAGGGAAGCACACACTTCTCTTATTGCTGGACATTTCGGTGTAAGTAAAATAGTGGCAAATCTTCAGAGGTATTTTTATTGGTCTCGTATGCTTGAAAGTGTGTCACATTTTATAAGAGGTTGTTCATTGTGTGCAGTCAGTAAGCCTAGTAATAGGAAACTAGGATTGTACACACCACTTCCAGTGCCTTCAAGGCCATAAGAAAGTGTTTCTATGGATTTTGTAGGAGGTCTTCCTTTGTCAAGGAAAGGTCATGATTATTTGTATGTAGTTGTGGATAGGTTCAGCAAGATGTGCATGTTAATTCCTTGTAAAAATTAAATTATCGCTGAACAAATAGCTGAAATTTTCATTCAAAATGTATGGGCTCATTTTGGATTACCTACTTCTATTGTAAGTGATCGTGATTCTCGATTTGTTGGGCATTTTTGGTAAATTTTATGGAACTTGATGGAAACCAAATTGAAGAAAAGTACATCCTTTCATCCACAAACAGATGGTCAAACTAAAGTGATAAACAAGAAAGTAATTCATTTGCTAAGAGGATATTGCAGAAAACATCATAAGTTGTGGGATGAACATTTGCATTATATTCAGCATGCTTACAACCGAGAAAAATGCTCTTCTACTCTAACTTCGCTTTTTGAGGCATGTCTTGGTTATTTTCCTAAAACACCTTTGGATTTCATATTTGAGAAAGATGTAGCTATAGATGGACATAGTGACATAGACAAGGCAAAGAAATTCATTGAGCAAATTCAGTTGATTCACCAAATAGTTCAAGAACAACTAGAAAAGAGGCAAGGAAAGTATAAGGCAAGGCATGATAAACATAGTGTGGATCATCAATTTCAAGTAGGTGATGAAGTTTGGCTATACATTACAAGGAAAGGCTTCAAGGTGAAGTTAAAAATCTGAAACCAATTCGTTATGGTCCATTTAAAATTCTGGAAAAGATTGGTAATAATGCTTTCAGGCTTGATTTGCCTTCATATATGCAAATATATTCCATTGTTAATGTTGAAAATTTGAGATTGTATGAACCTTCTTTGATTGAATTTCAAGGAGAGAATGTTAAAAATTCATCTATTGAAGACTTTTCTCCGTAATACCTTGATGTGCTTCAGCAAGACACTATACTTGATAGAAGGACAAGGACAACTAAAAGGGGAAATATTGATTATCTTCGGGTGGGTCTCAAAGGTACACATCCATCAAAGGCCAAATGGATTGAAGTGGGGAAGGTGAGGGAACAGTACCCTCATCTGTTCAATAACTGAAAGTGATCCTTTTGGGGTCCAAAAGGCTTCTAGTGGGGAGGAGTGATTAGGTGCTCAGAATTATGATCAAAAATCAAAGTGTCAGAATCTTCTCAAACTCAGCTTCAGATTGAAGAGCTCGTCATTTTGAATCCAATGGTGTGAACATAACTCAAATCTGAGTTCGTATGCACAAGTTGGAGCAAGTCAAAGTTCAGGTTTGACTTGCCTATATGGTAGGATTGGGATGATGTGACAATTCTTCAACAAATAAGGAGGTGCCAAGTGGCAGCCCACCATTGGCCCTCACAAATCGCATGTCACAGCGATAAGTGTTTCAGTGTTACAAATCGGCCCCTAGCAGGTTTAGGGTTGCGATGCGATGAGGCAATCGCAATCAGTGAAGGGGAGAACAGAACAGCTTATCGGCCCCGGCAATGTTTTGAGTCGTGATGCGATGCGATTGCATATCGAAAGAAGTGGCAATAGGAATCAGCCCCGTCACGGTTGAATATGAATGTGATAGACCCAAACGCGATAATTTTTATGTTACAGTTTAATACACTAGCGGGTTAGCGAAATCGTAATCGTGGTGTTCTGCCAGGTAAACAAGACCTTGCGCCTGCCCAAACTCGTCAATTGTGATGAGCGGGAGCTTCCGAACATGGGAATTTGATATGTTTTAGTTCATTATCCTGTCGGGTCCACAATACCGCATCGCAACATTTGTTGTGTTAAGAGCCCGCAACACTGCCAATTGCGATTGCGATAAGGCTGACATAATATAGCCCGCCGAACGGCGAATTTCACACTTCCTTAGCGTGTTTTGGAGCAAAAAATGGATTTTGGTCGATTTTTGAGCATTTTGTGGAACGAATAGTGGGAGAACTGGGAGAAGTCATAACTCCTTCAGTTCTTATCCAAATTGGATGCAAAAATAGTCAATGTTAGCAGTTTTTAGTATTCTAAACTCATTGAGACGGGTTTCAGAGGCATCTGAGTATTGTAAACACACTTTTGATGTAATTTGAGCATAATAGAGAGGCTCAAGCCATTGGAAGCTGGACCAAGGAGACGTAGCCCAAGAGGGGTGAACTCCTTTATCATGTGCTTGTTGTGTGTTGTATATTGATATTCATTGTTGTTATATTTCTATTGTTTAGCGTATGTTTTTATGTTAAATTTTTTATAACATTTACATAAGAAACTCTCATGGGAATCTGTTAATTGAAAAAAAAATTGAATCCTTAAGCACTTGAAAAAGAAAATGATAAGCATCTTGGGTTTATTTCTTAATGGAGAATTAGCACATCATTACTAATCTGCTCCAATTCGGATCACGAGGGGTTTTTCATGGTGGTGAATATATTTATGTATTGAAAACTGTATTTTAAAAAACAAAAAATCTTGAAATTGTATTGCCAGAGTTTGGTGAAAAAGGTTATTTTGTCTATAAGTTAGACTATATATATATAGTTGATATTACTTTTGATTAAAGTTAAATTAGAGAAAGATATACTGAAGAAGAAAAAAATTGTAAATTGGCATCTGGTAATCAAAGTAAAACAAATCAGTAATTCAAAATATTTTTTATTAATTAACTCTTTGTATTGACTAATTGTAACTGTGTTGAGTTAACATATATCAGTTAGATCCTACAAATTAGTAACTATATATAAATAAAACTTTTTTAATAAATTTAAGAAAGAAATGCTCGCAAATTCTAAAAACTAATAACTATTTCTCATAATAGTTATTAATTATAAAAGTTACATGTAAATAAAACAAATTTTAATAGTTAGGAAATCAATCCTAAGAGATCCTAAAAGTTAGTAACTATATACAAATAAAACTATTTTAACAAAATTAGGAAAGAAATGTTCACGGGTTATAAAAAAATAGTAACTAAATAATAACATAATGGATATATAATCTCAAATAATGATACATATTTAAAGTAAATAAATACATGAAGCTAACTCTTTAACTCTTTATATTGATTAATTGTAAATATGACCATAATGCAATGTTAATATGGTTGTGTTGAGTTAACATGTCTTTATTATCTAGAAATCTACATGTTAAAGAATCAAGTAAAGAAAATATCTTAATTAAAAAATATTTGTGCAACTTATGTCACTATCATTACTCTATTGTTTTTTTCTACATGGTTCTGCTCAACCGTCAACCAAGCCTAGAAGGTAACGAATTAACAGAATCACAAGACCATAAAAAAAGACTCGAATAGGAGCTTAAATACACTGATTCATTGATTTATATGGAACTTAATAATAATTTTTTTCGTAGTGCAGAGGGAATGCAAGCTAATAAGGGATGAAAATTATGTGGGAAGTCTCGGGTAGTAAATTAACTGGCTAATTTTTTTAAATATTAATTACTTTGCAGGCATTTGAAGAATCTGAGAAAGTTGTTGAAAATGAGCAGGCATTTCAGAATACAGCTAGTCCAGCGAATTTTCCATAGGAAGGAGTTGCATTCAATGTGGATTATAAGGATATCATAGAAAGTACAGATCCCCATGGTCCAACCCCACGAACGCCTCCATCCTCTTAGAAAAAATAACTTGGGTGGTATTTGATTATGGCCACATTTATTTCGATGAACATGGTATCTTTGTTGTATTGAATTGAATTTCTTTTCATCTTAATATGTCAACCTATTTCTCGATAATGAAGAGAAGGTCTACACGGACTTGCAGTTCAATTTAGGATGCTCTAAAATTTAGAATTCAATGTTATATGGCTTTTCAATTCAGTTTAACTGGTTTCAGCGTTATATGGCTTTGCAATTCAGTTTAATTGGTTTCAGCGTTATATGGCTTTGCAGTTCAGTTCAACTGGATTTCGTAGTAGTTGGAATGGCATTTTGTGAACTAAAATGTGTAGAACTAAAATTTCATAGTGAAGTTCTCATGGACGTTAAAAATCAAAATTTCATAATTAAATTATTAATGACTCAAGTGAAATTTGATTGTTTCCAAATATTTTAGAAATATTCCTGATAACTAGTGAAATCAAACTTTATATTCAAAATATTTTTAAATTTCCAAACAAATATAAATAACAGGAAAAATAAAGGATTAAATTTCAATTTGAAGAATTAATTTCATTTTAGTTTTTAAATATTGATAAGTTAAAATGAATTATTCCTTTCATATGAAGTGAAAAATAATTTAAAATTTTGTATACTATGAAAATAATTATGTGTATATTTTACAATTGATTGGAGGTGTTGATTTTGTTTTAAAATAAAATGTGATAATGGAGTAGAATATTTTGAATATTGATAATAGTGGAGTAGTTTATATGGCAGCAAACGTATATTGATGTGGATCAAATAATATAATATGTTTCAATATGGATGCATCGTCTTTAGAATTTTAAAGTGTAGTTTATATTTTTAAGTTTTGTATATTTTATTATTGGTATATGTGTTATATTTTATTTTGTATATTTTAAATTGTGTTTTAATTTTTTTGAAATGTGATTTCGAATTTTTTTATGAGATTATGAATTTGCATTGTTTAAAATGTGTTTTTGAATATATATTGTGCAAAATACATAACTCAGACTTACCATCTAAAGAAATACTCCTTAAATGGGCAAAAATTATCAAGAAGAAAAAACATCTACATATATAATATACTGATTTGATATATGTTTCGCCTAATTTTAACAACCATTAGTTGCAATCAAAAGTTTCTAATCTGAGTGGTTCAAGAAAAACATATTTTGATTATAAGAAAAAATCACAATTATGTTGATGAAAACTTTACTATCATATTAAGAAAAAGAAAAAGAAAATTTGACTGAATCACTCAACTATATTTATTTATTGTTTTGTCAATGGTTGTTTAAACAACCAATGATTTTCTTCATCAGAGTTCAGGTTGAGGATTCTTTCACGGAATTTGTATGCAACTCTAATCAGCGATTTCAAATTAATTTATGAATAATTTAAGCATATTTTGAATGAATTTCAGTGACATTAAAATTGAAGTCGTTGGTATATAAAGAGATATTTAAATTATAAATATATATTTTATGGAAAGAAAAAAATTTATACCATTTAGTTTATGGAAATAAAAAATTAGAAGAATGAGATATTTTATGCAAAAGGTTTCGAAAGTGAAAAAGATGTGGAAAAACTGAATAATTTAAGCATATTTTGAATGAGGTTAAATAAAATAAAAAATTGAAGTGTTTGGTTTATGAAGATATATATATATATATATATATTAACAAAAACGGTTGAGTTTTATTTATAAGAAGAGGTTGGGCATGGCCAAACAACCTCTATTACAGTCAATTGAGAGATTTCTGGCTTTTTAGAATCCTCATATTCTGGCTTTTGTATCAGAGATTATTTGTTGCTTTTTATTCTTTTGGAATGGCTGAGTGTTCCTTGCTTTGCTCTTGGTTTCTGAATATCCTATCTTACATTTCTGCTTTTCTTTGATGATTTGAAACTTGCCTGACTTAAAATAATTCTCGCATATATATTAATCTCAAACCCATATAATACAAACCCGCATATATTAAACCATATTAATATATATCCTGTCTCGACCCCACGTCAAGTTTAACATCCCACCATATTCATCGCACGATAGCCGTCACATCTTCCCCCGCCCATATCCGACGCTTTTCGCGTCCCTCGCTGTCCGACCCTTAACACCTCAGAAGCGCTTGAGATGGGTGGTTTTGTCCTGCCACATGTCAGTCCCTAAGGTACATCGCATCCATTTGAGAAAAATTGTCCAGCAGCCAAACGCGGTGCGATAAAAACTACTCTTCTGTACCCGACCCCACGTCAAGGTTAACACCCCACCATATTCATCGCGTGATAACCGTCATATCTTCCCCCACCCAGATCCGACGCTTTTCGCGTCCCTTGCTGTCCAACCCTTAACACCACAGAAGCGCACGAGATGGGCAGTTTTGACCTGCCACGCGTCAGTCCCTAAGGTACATCACGTCTGTTTGAGAAATGTTGCCCAGTAGCCAAAAGCGGTGCGATAAAAACTGCTTACCACTCCCCGCATCATATAAAACCGTCCTCCATTTGAATTCAATTTTGCACCCTGTTAAAACACCAAACCACTAATGGCCCACGTGATAAACCGTTTGCCTGTCGACTCCGTGTGATGTTAAACCATCATGCCACTTTCCGGCTCTCCATTGCCAGAACTCGTCCCATAGTTCTTCCCAATTCTTTGGACTGATGGAGCAGTGATGAGACTAACCTGCGGTGCTTACCTTTCCCATCAGTGATTGTCAACTTGTGCCAGCGCCTTGGTTCTGCGTATTTCTTCTACATTCAATTGTGGATTTGGTGGATGCAATGATCTCCAAGATTTGCAATTTCAGGAGATAGGACTTATGCATAGGGATTCAAACCCACTACCTTGTCTAACCTGTCCTTGCTCAGCTCTCCTTTTCTGTTAAGGAATTAGGTTCCTTTCAACTTCTTCATCGTTCTTTGTCAGCATACCTTGAGCTAGAAGACATCCTTTGTTAGCCATTATATCAGCTTCCTTGTTCAGAGTTTGCAGGACATGGTAGAATGAGCAAGAAGTGAAATTTTGAGTCATCTTTCTTATTCTTTCAAGGGTCTTGTTTAGAGTAGAGCTATTGAGTTGTTGCCCGTGTTAAGGATTTTACTCAGGATTTCGGAGTCCCCGAAGATTTGAAGGTTTTCCCCTTTGTTCCTCTGAGCCAGTTAACACGCTTTGAGAAATATGAGAATCTCGGCCTGGTTGTTAGTGCTCTGTCCTAGGCCCCAACTAAAGTTGTCCTTTTTGTGCCCATCTGTGGAGTAAATTGTTCCTCCTGCCCCTGATATCCCCGGGTTTCCTTTGGAGGCTCCATCGAAGAATATCGTGACTTTACCCTCATTTTTCCACCACTTTTTAAAGTCTGCCTTAGAGATCCGAAGCCGCCACTCTAGATTGTGGCTAGGCAGGGAGATATTCTTTTTTATGCTAGCCCATCTCAGGGATTCACCTAGCCAGCTGAGCTCTTCAGGGGGAAGGGAATTTTCAAGCTTATGAGGCCTATTTTCAAAAGTTTCCAGCAGCAGAGCTTTGTCCTTGGCAATCATTGTGTTGGTGGATTGAAGTCTATTGTTGAAGATTGCTTCATTCCTTGCCAACCAAATTCCCTAGCAGATATATTTTGGGATTGCATTCCAAATTTCAGTCCATGTTGATTTGCTTTTTAGAGTGTGGGGATAGTGTTCTTTCCATGTGGCAAAAAGACTAACAACTGATATCTACTCAGGGATTTGGGCGTTGAGCCCCATCATTGCTTGCAACCAGAATTCTTGAGAAAAGGGGCAGTTTATGAACAAGTGTTTGATTGTTTCCTGAGCCTTGCAGCAGAGAGGGCATCTGTAGGGACCAATGATTCCTTTTTTCTCTAAGTTATCTCTAGTGAGGGTCCTTTTGTGCATGAGAATCCAGCAGAAGAAGTTGATTTTTGGGAGTCCAAATGGGTCCCAAACATGCTGCCAAAGCTTTGTAGTGTGGATCTGATGTTGTTGTTCTTGTAGAGCTGCAAAGCCTAACCGTGTTGAGTAAGCTCCGGTCTTCCCCCAGCCCCACTTGTCCCTCGAATGGAGATTCACAAGAGCCAGACCATAGAGTTTAGATAGTAATTGATGGAGTTTAGGGAGCATCCGTCAGGAGGGCGATGGAGGGCCCAATAACTCCAGTTCCCTGGTGAATCCCAAGTGCATATGTCAGCAAGTTTGTGGATACCTTTTTGGATGAGCCAGTTACGCAAGTGTGTTATTTCCGGCGCAAGATTCAGGGGTTGGAGGACCATGATCTTGTCTTCCCACAGTCTAATTATTTTCCTGTTTCCTGGTATTGTGTAGCGCTGGTCTTTAAAGAACTTCCAACCTTGGCTGCACAGCTTCCACAGCGTGGTTCGTTTGTCGGAAGTTCCTTCTTCCATATTCTTTATTGAGAGTCTGTGCAAATATTTTTTAATTAGAACTTAACTTACAGGGTGTCTTTGATTTGAGAAGATTTTCCAAAGGATCTTACCTCCCATTTCCAAATTGGCCAACCCAAGATCTCTTACCTCTAGTCCACCTTCAGATATTGGCCTTTCCACTATGTCCCAGCTTACTAGATGAAATTTTTTTTTTGGCTCCTCTTTCCTCCCTGCCATAGAAAATTTTGAATCAACTTTGCTGGCTGTTCGGTGATCATTTTTGGAGCTAAAAGGAACGAAGCCTGGTAGACAGGGAGGGATGAGAGAACTGACTTGACCAGAGTGAGCTTCCTGGCTGTGGTAAGCCACTGTCCGCCCAAGTAGTCATTTTTGCCTTGATTTTGCTGATAATTTCCATCCAATGAGGGGCCTTACTGGTACCCAAGGTTAAAGGCATGCCAAGACACTTGAATTTTTCCCAAGAGACATAGCCAGTGAAGCTCAGGGCTTGGGAAATCCTGAGTATAGTTTGTTGGTCTACTGCCCAGTCGTACATTGCACTTTTCCTCTTGTTGACCATAGCTCCAGAGACTCTGCAAAATCTTTGGATTACTCCATTGAAGTCCCTTGCTATTTTAATGGAGGCTCCTCCCATAAGGATAGAGTCATTGGCAAACAAGGCATGATTGGTTGGGGTTGTTCCAATTATCGCCCTAATGCCAAGAAGTGTCCCATTGAGCTTCTCAGCTGTGAGCTTTTGGCTTAGAGAGTCTATCATCAGAATATACAGGAAGGGGGACAGAGGGCAGCCTTGCCTTATTCCCCTCGAAGCTTTGAAGTATTTTATCGGCCTGCCATTTACTAGAGGGGCTATCCAAGGTTCTCCAATGCATGCTTTAATCAATTTTACAAATTCAGAACTGAAACCAAATGCAGAAGGAACTTGGAGTAGGAAAGAGTGCCTTACTCGATCAAAGGCGTTCGCCATTTCCAGTTTGATGAGAATACCTTGCTCTTTGCGTTGATGGTTGGAATGGATGATTTCCTGCACCAGTATCACATTGTCCAGGATATGTCTGCCTTTGAAAAACCCTCCTTGGTTGGGTGAGATGAGTTTTTCTAGCAGAGGCTTTATTCTATTTGCAAGTAACTTGGTGAGAATTTTGTAGGATGCATTACATAGCAAGATTGGCCTGAATTTGTCAAACACCTTCGGGTTGGCTTCTTTGGGAATTAGAGATAGGAAAGTGGAGTTTGTGCTTCCTCCCACTTTGGCTTTTCGGAGGAAGCCTTTGATCATTCGAAACAAATTAGCCTTGATGATGTCCTAGCAGATTCTATAGAAGTGTATGGAGAATCCATCAGGTCTTGGGGTTTTGTCTGGTTCCATCTTCCATATGACATTGCTAATTTCATCTTCAATGAATGGCTTTAGGAGTGTTGCATTGTCCTCCTCGTTAACCATCCTTGGAACGTGCTTGAGGAAGTCATGAGCTTCCTCATCATCCTCCACGCCTTCTTCTTTGAACAGCTGCTAAAAATGAGAGGTTGCCGCCTCTTTTATCAGAGTTGTGCCTTTGAGAACAACCCCATCTAGTGAGATGATTTCAGCAATGTGGTTTCTAGAAAGATGGGTTCGCATTTGCTTGTGGAAGAAGGCTATATGTTTGTCTCCAGACGCAAGCCAGAGATTGCGTGACTTGAGCCTAAAGTATTCTTTCTCCTCTCTGAATGTCTGGAGGGTGCTTATTTGGTGTTCTTGCTTGCTATGAATTTCTGAGCTAGTAATGTCTTGCATCTCCAGGCCCATTTGCAGATCCAGCAGCTGCTTTGTGCTCTATTTTTGTTGGGTAGTGGGAGAACCTACGGGCTTTTTTATCCATTGTTTCAGGGCTGTTTTGGTGGCTTTTATCTTTTGCTCCCAAACATAGTTGGGTGATCCAAGAACATGGATGGACCATGCCTTATTCACTATATCCATAAACCCTTTTCTGTTTGCCCATAGTGGGCTGAACCAGAAGGGGATTGGCCCCAGGTTTTCTTCTTCTTCCAGCAGAAGGAGGATGGGTTTATGGTCTAAATTCCACTTTGGCAGAATTTTTGTGGAAATAATCATCTTCTCGGAGAGGAAGGAACTTTAAAGAAGGAATATGTCTAGCCTGGTTGATATGTTCTCCTCCCCTATTCGGTTATTTGTCCATGTGTAAAGCCCTTTTTTTGGCTTGAAATCCAATAAATCCCATTGTTGAATTAGGTTTTCCACTAAGGGAAGAAAGCGGTCCCTGCTGTTGGTTCCTCCTCTTTTTTCCTTTGGGTCGAGGATTAGATTGAAGTCTCCCGCAATAATTATATTCTTGAGGGAGTATGCTTCTATAAAATCAGTCAGAGTTTGCCAACATTTTTCCTTTTCTGCATAGAGGATAGGTACATAGAGATTAAAGAGAGCAAAGTTTATCTTACTTGAGAGGTGTCGGAGTTCGGTGTAAATCCAGTGCTGCGTCTAAAAGGAGCTCTCAAGCTGAAACTTGTCAGCCTCCCAGAGAGTGGCTATCCTGCCGCATGTACCTCTAGCACTTACCACTTTTCCAGCTTTTGTTTTCCATTTTACTTTGCTGAGTTCCAGAAGGGCTTTGCCTTCTATTTTAGTCTCTTGGAGCATGAGGATCTCGGGGAGTTCTGATTTCAATAGGCTCTTGACTGCTTCAGCTTTTGATGGATTCCCCAGTCCTCTACAATTCCAAGAGACTAATCGCATTATTTACTGGCAAAGGTTGGGGTAGCACCTCCCTTGGGAGGCCTGGTTCTAGTATTTCTACCGATAAACATCTCTATAGTGGCCTGGCTACCTTGCATTTTTTGTTTCTCTGCTTCTTCTTCTCTAGCCTCTCTGTGAGTTTTCCTCCCCACTCTTTTCAAGGGCCTCTCAGTTGTTTCATCTTCCGAGGATCCTGATATCTCTGGGGTCTTCTTCCTTATCATATCTGCATAGGTTGGGGAGCTAGAGGCACCTTTTGGGGATTCAATTTGGAGAGGGATTGTTTCCTCTTGCCTTTTGTTTTCTTCCATGTTGTTAGCCTGTTGTTCAACCTCTTTATCTGCTGGATCTTGGAGTTTTTCTGGTGTGCTGAGTATTTCAAAGGGATTTGTGGGTATGTCTACTCTTAGTGGGACTGAGCTTCCTTCTGCTTGGGCTTCGAAAGGAGCACCCCTCCCAGTGGACAAGGCTTTCCCTTTGTTCCTGTTGCTCTTCTTAGTTGTTCCTGGTTTCTAAACCTGAGTCCATTGGACAAGGCTTTCCCTTTGTTCCTGTTGCTCTGCTTAGTTGTTCCTGGTTTCTGAACCTGAGTCCATTGATCTCCTTTCTCCTTCTCAACTCCATCCTCTGATTTCTTTTTACAGTGCTTGGAAAAATTCCCATAGCCATGGTAGTGATGGCATTTAAATGGGATTTGCTTATAGTCTAGTACTTGTATGTGTGTCCAGTCAGCCACCGTGAGTTTAATAGCTTCAGGGAGACCTTCCTCCAGGTCTACTTCTACACAAATTCTCACACAGGAGTACTGATCTCTTCTTTCTGCTCGATCGATGTATTTACCAAGTTTGTTACCTATGTTTTTTAAGGATTTAGGGTTCGAACAGTGCAAAGGTAGATGAGGCAATCACACCCAGACTGGAGCAACCGAGGGCACATCCTGAGTCGGATCGAAGTCAGGTGTCCATTGATTCAGATATAGACCCTGAGGCCCCATGAAATACGGGTCGTTTTTGAATATGAGGCTCCTGCCTTCTGTTGCTTTGAATACGAATAGAAAGAAGCCTTTGCCGACGAAATGTCTTTTTATTCCATCTTTGACCATATATCGTCAGTTCCTTTGCACCCAGGCATCTATAGCTTTAGGCGAGGGCCATAAGCCTGTGAACTATTTAATAAGCCCTCGTTCTACTAGGTTTAATGCCGCTTTGCAGGATTCTTCAGTCGGCAGAGCAACTGTGGGGATGGATTCCATTTTTTTTACAAACTTCTATTGGTTTTCGGTTGTTGGCCGTTTATTGCATGCCACAACCAGATCCTAGAATGCAGCTAGCTCAGGTGGAAAGGGTGGATCCATTTCGCAGCCCCCTCCTGGGGCCATGGCTCTAGAGCTGCACGTAGTCTCGTGGTTGGCTGTGGCTCCTCACGCACTCCCCAGGCTTCCTCCTACCAACCTCAGAGGCTACACCAGACTCCTGCTGTCTAGTTCCTCGTGCGCAGAGCCCTCCTCTCAAAATTGCAAGCACTTTAACTAATGGTTTATGAAGATATATTTAACATATAAATAAATATTTAATTTACGGAGAAGAAAAATTTTATACCATTTAGTTTATGGAAATAAAAAACAGAAGAATAAGAAATTTTATGAACAAGGTTTCTAAAGGGGAAAAAAATCAGAAATTTACATAACATAATTAGACTCAATTTAGAGGGATTATATTTCTTAAAGCATAATGTTTTTTTAATAGTGTAAACTTTGCAAACTTTGAAAAAGGATTTATAATTTGATAGATTTAAATATGGAAAGAATTATGAAGGTGGTGGAAGATTTGGTCATTTTCCCTAGGAGATTGGCTTTGTGTATCATGCCAAAAATTATGTAAGGCTAGTGGGTTGGAGTATATCATCGTAGTGCACTAGGTTGAGTTCTTTCACTGTGCAATTTTTTCAGTATTTCTGCTTTCAAGTTGTGATGAATCTGGTTTTGGGGTCTTCGACATTGTGTCTTTGGGTCTAAAAGACTGGTGGCAAGTCCTGTTGCAAGGCAAGGGTGTTTTATTTTTCTGCATGTGGTTTTGGATCTTCAGTTCCTAGCTAGAGTCTAGTATCGGGGTCTTTGTGTCTTTGTCTTTGGGTCAGAGAGGTTGGGCACAGGCCGTGTTGCAAGGGGAGGGTATTTTAATTCTATGCATGTGGTTTTGGACTCATAGCTTTCAGTTTTTTCCCAATTCTAGACATAGATCTTTTTTATGGTTGGTAAATTCTGGAGGTTGGTATGCTAAGTCTGCAAAAAATTATAGAAAGAGTTTTGTGGTTTATGTTAAGGGGTTGTGTTCTCCATTATAGCTTTTTGGGTTCATGAGTATACGTGGGTCTCTCTCAGTGTTTAATGGTGTCAAGGTTTTATTCTCATGTATAGGTTGCTGTGCCTACATCTTCTCTTGACGAAGTCTTTATTGAATCTTGTGTTTGTGTCTTAAGCTATATGGATGATTGTGTAGGGTGGCATCCTAGTCCTATTGTCGGTGGGTCTAGTATTTTCTCTTTTTTTTTACAGGGAGGGGAAGTTATAGTATCTACTTGGAGTGTGCCCCTGGGTTTTTGTCATGTTGTCGAGGAAGATAATGAGATGTAGACGAAGTGAAGGTTGAAACGCTCCTCAGGGTCAGTGAGGATCCAGACACTTCCCTCATGACTCGGTTGCCACCTATTTTAATTTAGTTCCGCCATAGACTAAGAAATAAATTCGAAAGTTGGAGACTCAAGAAGGGATTGAACGTCAATCTCATTCGGATTTAGAGAGCATGGACGATATGTCGACATGGGTTCCTGAACCTAGTCATACCAAGGGCAGGAAGAAGCAATACTTGAACTTGATGGCTTTGCATAGGCAGATGAAGACCCTTTTGGGTCTTTTATTGAAGGACAAGCAAGTAGAAAGGTATAATGTCTTCGCCTCCTTAACATACATTAAAAGGATGCTTATGAACCAAATATTTTTCCTGGACAAGATAGATTGTTGCATAGTGCATGTAGAAGGCCATATCACATGTTAATCAAATAGTGGAGACTTGATGGATACTCTAGGTTCTAGTGCAAGGGTCCCTGCAATTTCCTCCTTAAATAATGACCAAGGATCATGCAAGATGTTTTTTAGTGGCTAAATTATTGGTTCATGTTTCCAAGCATGATGGTATGATCTCTGGTGATTTACATATGGCTCGTTGTGGCCTAGTTTTGGTTTGTGACTATGAATTTTGTTGTCTTATTATGGTCGGGCCTGACCTATGTTTGTGGGTCTTTTTTTGTGGGGTATTTTTGTTTTATCGTGATGCCCTTCCTAACATGTTCATGGTGTGTCAGAAGGCATTTCTTTGTGAAGGAGGCTATATGGCTATATTGTCGTCATGGGAATTTGTATTTTGTAATACTATGGTGTCATCTCAGTTATCATATGAGAATTTTGTATGTCTTGCTTGGCTGTGTATGTGTTGGATTGGGGCAAACATCTTACATCCAGCCTAGGCGCATAGTTTTGTTGAATCTCTTCTTCAGTGGGTTCACATGTTAGCATTATAGTATGGTCCTTACTTTGTAGATTTTGGGGAAGAAGAAACAAACTCTTATTGGAGTCATTTGCAAAATCAATGTATCCATGTTTTGTTGAGTAATACAAAAGCTTCAATTTACCAAAAAAAACAAGTATTCTAGGATTTTAAGAGTAGTTGATCAAATTGATGGGAAAAAACATTAGGAGGACCCATTACTTTATTTCTGAGCCTCCTTCAAAAGGGTTAAGTGATTTTACATAATTTTTATATTGTCGTAGATTTATGCTAAAGAATTTGTGAGTATGTCTTCCATTCACACAATTAAAGACCAAATGACCCATTGAAACCAAAGAAAGATTGAGCCTTTGAAGATATGGGGTAAGGAAGATTGCCAAGCAGGTAGTCACATAGCTTGAGTTATGTATGGGGAGGGTGATGCCTGGTGTTATGGCTAAATCTTACAAGGCCTAAATTTAAATGCTTTGAATTGATACAAATAGGAACAAAAATTTTCTCAGAAATAGGCATTGTAGTTTCTAATTTTGATCATTGTTGAAAACATGTTGGAATTCGTCAAACCTAAGAAAAAGTCTGCAAACAGGGTCCTACAACGATATTTTCAAAGCAAAGGAAAGCTTTATAAAACAATAGTAATTGGGAGGTGTTATCGAGTT
The DNA here is from genome assembly GCA_031772625.1 of Pinus tabuliformis. Lineage (NCBI taxonomy): Eukaryota > Viridiplantae > Streptophyta > Pinopsida > Pinales > Pinaceae > Pinus > Pinus tabuliformis. The sequence continues at coordinate 1,147,992,418 of CM062807.1, forward strand.
TAGTTTATTCCAGATGTTCTTTTGTTCAAGCACAACTAAATTTTGATTTTTGGTTGAAGCAAGTTGGTGACAGGCACTCTCAATATGAATTTATGAATTTATGTGACAAGGTGTTCTTATTTGTTTTCTGGAAAAGTTCATGTGAAAGAAATGCTTAAAGAGATTGTTGAGAATAGACTCGCTGGGAAATTTGGTGAACTCCGGGCGCTGGCTATAACATTTCAATTCATTGTAGGCTCCTTTCTTTATTTGTTTTTTGCATGTCAAGAAATTATTCTGGGAGTGATGAATTTCAAAAAATTTATACATGCTAGGTAGTAGCAAATGATGTTTGAAAAGACACAAAATAACCGATTTCGTCCTTTGAACACTTTAATTTTGGAGAATTTCAGAGGGAACTCAAAAACTTATACCATGCACTCGGTTGAAACAAGATGTTAATTCTACTTTGAATTTCCGCTAGAGAGTAATATACACAGTTCAGAACTTTCATTCACAAACTTTTTCTCTTGGGAATAAATATACATTCTACTTGGAATCTCAGCATGGACAAGTGAAGACATCTTACAACCAACAACATTTGTTGTATCATCCTTGTTCTCTCACCAAACTCAATACTAAATTCAAATGATGTAAATCCATCTTTGCAAGGGAAAAATGGCATTAACAAAGGAATTAGAGGGGACATAAATTGAATTGGAAGTTAAACAACAATGAATGATTCAAAATGTCATGTGTTGATTGTCACAATAAGTATGCGGTCGTTATCCTGCGTGGATGGGATGGCCGGTTATTAGCCTCCCCACCCGGGTTCGACCTGCGATACATGCCATTGTGATTGTTGAGTCGTTGTTTGATGCGACATATGTACGGTATATTCCGATGTAATATTGTACCATGATGTATATATACAGTGTCTTTCATAGGGGATTTCCCCTCTGAAAAAAGAAAAAAATAAATAAATAAATAAATAAAATAAAATAAAATAAAAATAAAAAATAAAATAAAATAAAAATAAATAAATAAAAATAAAAATAAATAAATAAATAATAATAATAATAATAATAATAATAAAATAAATAAAATAAAATAAATAAAATAAAATAAATAATAAAAAAAGGCGCTTCTGAATAAATTAACTATGCATTCAAAAAACTATCTTTTCAGGGATCTATTATTTTGTCTTTGAGGCTTTGCGAGTTTCTTGATTCTGCAGCGTATCTTCTGGATACATCGCATTGGGTTTGTTTATAGTCGATGTTTCGAACCAGCAATGATGGTTCATAACAATTTTTCACATCCTGATGATGAACCATCATTGCTGGTTTGAAACATCGACTATAAACAAACCCAATGTATCCGAAGATATGCTACAAGATCTATTATTTTTTTTTTAAAAGATTAAATAGAGTTTGTGTTTTTGTGTGCAACAATCTAATAAAGAATGGAAAAGTTTGCTCGACAGGGTTTGTTGATTAAGACTCCACATTCGGTTCCGGTTGCTTTGCCATTGTCAGTTTTCTTCTCTTCTTTACGAGGATGGGATCTGTAAATAGAGTTTCTTTAAACCAATGATCGACGATTTATATTACTGCATGCCCAAATCGATGACATGTGATGGTCCCAACCCCAACGAAGTTTAACAAGAGTGGGGGCATCACAAAGTCGATTGTAAAAACATGCGGTACAAAGGATGTGACACCCCTCCCCCATTCCTAAAACCGCCAGAGGAGGTGTCTCAAAGCAGTTTCCAATATTCAAAAAACCATAATGGTTTTCCACGGCACGTGATTAAAGCTGGGTCCGCAGGCCCCACCACTTGTATGAAGCTTGTTTTATTTCATATAGTTTTTGTTTGTAGGGGAGACAAGCTCGTTATATGTTGTAAAGAGTTTTAAAAATGTGGGCTCCTTTTATAAAAAAGGGTTTATTGAAAGTTTTTTTATTTGAGTTATAAATATTCAAAATAACTCATATTTTATTTTTATTTTTTTTTGCCTTTTAAAAAGTGTTTAAAAACTGATTTTGGTAGTTAATTTTGAGAGGGAAATAAAAGATAAGGAGTAGGGAAGAAAAGGGGTTCGGAGACTCTAAATTTTGAGGGATTGTGTAATGTAAATGTAAATTTTTCTTGAAGATCAATAAAGGAAAATTAGATTGGTTTTAGATTTTCACTATGTTGTGTTTTTTTCTTCTCTATTCTTTTCATCTATATTTTTCTTTGTATGAGGTAAATGTATGATGCAATGGGGCTTTTTTAACGAAATACACGTTTATATGTAAAAATACTTGTGTTTTCTTTGAAGGAAGCTTTATTGGGTGCTCCATTCGCTGGACCCTTTCATCTTCTTTATTTATATTGTTTCATTCATAATTGCTTCTTCAAGGTGTAAACATTGGATTCCTCCCGTCTAAATTAAAACCCTATTTTAGTTGATTTCTTTTGTCCAACTAGATATTTTTGGCACCTGCATTCACTTAATTAAAGGCCAGTTTGGTTGCATGAGTTCATCTCCAAGATTAAGTTAACATTATGCTAAATAGTGTTTTGTCTTTGGGCAATCCTTTTATAAAAAAATTATCAAGTTTTATGGATGTCCTAGGCACTGATTTTGTTTATCCATGAACGGTCTCCAGGAGACAACATCTGGCATCACCCCTACGCCCATGACTCTAGTCGAGTAGACTACATACATCCCACACAAACTGTAGACTACATACATCCCATGCAAACTATATAATCAGCAACTCAACTAGACCTATGGGTGGAGAGGTGATGCCAAGCATCATCCTCCTGACATAGAGCTTATGTTCACCCTTTTTTTTATGTTTTATTTCCCTTTTTTTATTTCCATTTTTTTATTAAATATGTTCTATTTTAAAAATATAATATATATATATATAGATAGATAGATAGATATATGTATAGTTAGAGTTATAGTTTTAATTCATAATTTTTTTGGTTATATATTTTTTATTTTTAATGTTATTTTTATTTTTTTAATATATAGTTTTAAATTTTTTCGTTTTAAATTTTTTTTAATATATTGGGAAGTTAATTTCTCCTAAATATATCTATATTTTTAGACTTTATTTGTTTTATTATTTTTTATATAGAATTTTTAATTATTGTTTTTTCTTTTCTTTTAAATATTTTTTTTAAATTCATTGCATTTATTTTAATTTTTTTTTTGTTTTTATTTGTTTTTGAAATCATCTTAAAGTTTTAGCTTTAATTGAATGTCTTTTTAAAATCCAATTTTTTAAATTATTAAATTTGTATTGCAAAGAAAGATTTAAAATTTTCATATTTTTAATTAAAAAAAATTGTATTGTATCATTTTTAAAGGACGTCTTTTTATGATTTTGTATACACTAATGATGATTTTATAAGTTATATAGTAAAAAAAATATTGCAATTTTAGCTCTCTTTTGAAAACGAGTCAATTTTGCGGCTAAGATCTCAAAAGAGCTATACATTTAGCCCCTTAAAAAATAAAATAGAAAAACAAAAAACAAAAATAATAATAATAATAATAATAATAATAAATTGCTCTTGGTAGAGTTACTATTTAGGTGTTGATTTTTAAGGCTTTTTTAGTCATAATATTTGGTTTATAATGTCATGGTTGAAAATGTTGAAATCTTAAGGTTTTTAATACCCATGATATTTAATTTTAATTCCACAGTTAAAAAACATCATAATTTTAAGGTTTTTCGAAGTCATGCTCTTTGATATTTAATGGTGTGGTTGAAAATTTTTGAAATTTTAAGGTTTTCCATGATCATGATTTTCGTTTTTAAAGCCATGGCTAAAAAACATTGGAATTTTAACCCTGGAAAAAAAAATGGTGATGCATAATCACCACATTTCGATTTATGTGTGTTTTTCATAACTTTTTGTACAAAAATAAGGGTTTTAAGGGCTAGAGTTCTTATTTTGAGGTTATGGTTCTTGTTAGGTAACATTGTTTTCCACTCTTGTTAAATATAGCACACATTAGTACGCCCCACCATGTTTGGTCACAATATGATCCTTGCATGAAATCCACACATGTTTTTAATGTATGCTTGCTCGACAATTAAACATATGTATATTGAATGAATGACCATTAATGCCATCACGGAAGCTACAATCATGTTATTTCATTTTCCCATGCCTCAAATGTTTTGCACACCTCTATAAATCAATAATCATGTTATTTCCTTTTCTCACCACTCAAATGTTTTGCACGCCTCTAGAAATCAATGAATTTACATAAGATAAAGAACTTTGGCTTTAGTGAGAATAATATCATATCTTAATAGTATTAATACCTTAGGTCAATATTTGAAGATACAACAACACCTACAAAATTCAAATCGACATTATGAGATAGCACATCAATATATGGGTTGAAGACATCATACCTAATAAATGGAAAAGGAGGACAATTCATCCTTCTCACTAAACTTATGTGTATCCCATGGACTAGTATAGTTAAGGTCATAGAGCTTTCAATGCGCTTTGTGAAAGCATGAGAATTGGTATGAAATGGAGTTTCGGATATTTCATGTGGTCCAAAGGGTGTGTTGTAGTCAAATTTTTGAAAATACATGTTTGTTATAACATGCATAGGTATCCCTTGTTAGGTTGTGAAGCATGTGAACACTCCCTTTAGCACCCTCCATCAATTGGCATGCCAACCTCTATCTCAATCCTTAGTACAATGATCTCATGAAGGAACAAAGTAATTTGTGCAATAAGATAAACACCAACATAATTACATGCACATATGTCACCTAAATGATGAGATATCTAACATTCGCCTCAAACACCAAAATCCACATCCCCATGACCTATTGGGTTTTTGGTTGAAGAAAATGATGGACCAATGCCTTAAAGAGGGCTATGGAGTCACTTCACACAATTCAAGCAAGGCTTAAGGTTTAGTATGATACAATGTTGAGGGAACCCAGACAATTACCTCTAAAGTGTTGTCTAGGGGTATAAGGTTGTTCTCAAGGATGGATAAAGGGATTGGTTCTTTGAGAATCCTCTCCACATACAAGCAAGGTGGTCTCAAAGTTTGGCCAAGGGAAGAGGGAACATCCCTAGGATGCCCTACCTCAATGCAATGATACAAGTCTTCAATGGTCAAAGGGCAAAGGAAAGAAAGCTATACCTTGAGTTACCCTTCCAAGTGGAGCAAAGGTGCCCTTATTTGGCATTTGTATAGCCATATCCTCCAGCAAAAGTGAAAATAAAATAGCCTATTCTAACGCTTATTGTTAAACACACACATGGAAGAAAGAGTATGAAAGATTAAACATAAGAGTACATTTTTAATGAACAAAACATATACATTTATAGTACATGGTGTGACTGTTGGGTTCCACATTCCAAGGTCTCTTGGAGTTCCTTTATCTATTCGGCTTCAACACTAACCCTTAGAGGATTAGGTTTCCAATCCCCCCCTTAATCCGAAGGGTTATGTATGAGTCCAAGAAGAGAGTTGTAATAGAAAATGTGAAAAAAATGCATGGCAGCACTAGGCTGAATGTGCTCTCTGAAATGTTGGTATAAAGGGTGGTGGTTTAAGGATGACCACCAACACTGGAATGCTTAGTGCAATTCCTAGAACTCTTCCAAAACTGGCAAGAAGCTAAAGTCTTCTGCTAGAGGAAGTGCTCCTATTGTTTTGAAGAGGGAAACCTTCAACCATGAAAGGGAGGTCTCACCTCGCATAAAAGGGAGAATCTCAACCTAAAAAGGGAGGTCTAAACCTGTGATGGTTGAAGGATTACCAACAAATCTGGAATGCTTAATGCAATTCCTGGAATTCTTCCAAAACTGGCAAGAACATGAAGTCTTCTGCTAGAAGAAGTGTCCCCAATTCTATTCCTGGAACTGTTCTGAAACTGGAAAGAAGTTGAAGTCTTCTGCTAGAGGAAGTGTCCCAAATTCTTTGAAGAGGTGTCGTAAACTGAAGGCATGATCAGGGGCATCTTTGTCTCTGGCTACAACTCTGAATTGGTGTGGCAGGTTGTGGCTCAGGTTCACTTGATGTGGATTTGAAGCTTGTAGATGACCATCATTTCCCCCCTATCAGATACAAGGTCAGATGATGGAGAAAACTCAACTACAATATTGTTCAATACTCTTGAACAAGTTCTGACATGTGACTGAAATATCTTCTTGGTTGTTGATGCCCATTTCCAAGAAGCAATCCATCCAAGATGAATCTTTTTTCTTGCAGGAGGTTTGTTTCTCAAGCATTTGTTTGAAGAATGACTGGTTTTATGACAGTGATTACATGGATGAAGCTCAAAACAGTGATCTTTCAGATGGCCAACTCAGTCACAGTGTTGGCATTTCACAATCTATTGTTGTTTCTATGGAAGAGGAGCAGAATCTAGAACAGCTGGAGGTGAACTGTCATGAATGAATCCAACACTCTGAAACTGAATGGTTTTTGAGTAGTCTGGAATATGAAAGGACACCTCCTTATCATATCCAAGACCTGTTCTATGCTTGTTGTGGACAAGCTCTTCCCAAGGTCTGATGACCGACTTGGGAAGTGTAGACTGAGTTTATGCATCTACATGTATAACTGTTGCTTTATTGGGTACTAAATTTGAATGAACTGTAACATTATTGACTTGTTGCTGATGGGTTGTTGTCTCAATGTTCTGAATAGAGACAAGTTCAGAATGACGACTCCATTATTGTAATTCGTCCTGCTGCAGATGAGATTCAAGCTACAAAAAATCAATTTGTTCATGTACATCTTGTAAACATCAGTGAATATCCGTGAGAAAATCCTTGCTGATTTTGACTGTATTATCCATAGTAGAGAGTATTAGATTGTCCAATAACTCTAATATTTCACCAATTGGAACCATTTTTCTTAGAAAAATTTTACTCCCTTTTGTGAAATGACTTTATTGTTCAACAAATATCTTTGTCTAAATATGTTCCTTGTAGAGCTTTCAAAACCTTTAAAAGAATTCTAGCTTTGCTTTTGCGAGGATCTCAAACAATATCAATAAAGACAGTAAAGACTCCAAACAATATCACTACCAATTACTCTTGTTACTCAGCCCTCCAATTGTTTGAGACCCAAGGAAAGTCGATAAGCACAAAAATGATATGACCAAGGAAATGGCTATTGAAAAGGCAATACCCTTGTTGATTATCTTCCTTCCGAATTATAGAAATGCAAGTATCGAAATTAATAAAATAATTATTTGAAGTACGTGGGAATAATTATCTGAAGAATGGAATTTTGAATGCCAAATTGATAGTATGACTGGGCGCTCAGAGTAATACGATAACAGGTATTCCGATCGACATAGAATGATTTTTTGTGGATTGTTCTCCGATTTTGTATCCTTTGTGAATTCTTAAGCCTTAATTCGACAACAAGATTGCAATGATGAATAAATAAGACGATCAGAGGCAACAACTTCTTCAATCTTATTACATAGGAAAAGACGAAACAGCTACTCGAGAAACGCAGCGGATTGTTTATCCGAAGCTGGATACCGAGGGTCTGACCACCCCGGAGGCTGTTATAATGCTCCACCTTCCATACATTGTCATAACGCTTCTTGGCAAGTCTTGTGAACCGTTTGAAGAAAACAAGGGACCAGAGTGTGAACCGGTTGAAGAAAACAAAATTATATGCAATCATCCATCCAGCTATACATGTGGGAAAACTAGGTTGTTCACTGCGTAAAGGTCAATGTTGAGAATGTGAAGGTCGGAGGTCACAGTTGTACCAATTATTCACTGAAACACCAGAACACCCAATCCGGAATCGCGCCCTGTTAGCTGCAACTGGGCTTCATAAATACTATCAAAGATCACAGATCTTTGCTCCTTCCTTGACAAATTCGTGTGTCAGAGATGGAATTTAACGCAGATTCCATCATCAGAGAACTGCGGGTGGCGTTTTCTTCCAGCCGCACGAGAAGCCACGAGTGGAGAATTTCTCAACTCAAGCAAATCTTAGAGCTTATGCAAGAAAACCATAATCCGATCGCTGAAGCTCTCCGTCAAGATATGGGCAAGTCAGTCTCCAACCATGGAAACGCAGTACAACATGTTCAATGCATATATATATATATATATATATATATATATATATATATATATATATATGTCGATCGTCCGTTAGGCAACGTTCGTTTCTTTACCTCATTCAGTATTCCAACACACAACAATATGCACAATTCAAACCAACGTTCACCACGTCAACAATTTCGACCAACATATTCAACGCAAAGTCCTTCAGTCTTCCAGCAATCACAAGAACCGACTATTAGTTGACTATGTCACTCTGATACCAATGCGACAGTTGCAAGGAATTCGGCTATGGATTCAGATACAGCGGTCGTCGACCTCGATGTAACTTCAACCTCCACGAGTCCTGCGCAACAGCACCTGGTGTAGTTAATGGAGCTCTCGATGATCATCCACACCCACTTCAATTACATCAATATGATTTCCGACGAAACCCGTTACTGTATGACTGCGAGCTTTGTCGCGAGAAAGTAGTTGGACTTCTGTGCTATCATTGCCTATCTCCTTCTAAAGATGCAACATCCTTCTTATGAGCAGCAAATGCTTGTACTGCATGAAAAACCACTATTGGCCTTATGTCATGGATGCAATGGATTCCATACATGTTCAAGAATGTATCAATCCCCAAATGCTAAGTTACATATTTCCTACGCCAAATTACCTGTGGATTGGTTGGAACTGTTTAAACTGCAGTTAATTTATATGTTCAACTGTAACGGAATTGAGCAGGTGGAATATGGAACTGGACGCAACACTGAAACTGAGAATGGAATCAATACCACGACTAATACCAACAACAAAGCAGTGTGTCAAAGAGCGTCCATAATGACAGAGCTACACTTTTGTAATGGTAGAGAGCGTTTCTGGAATCCACTGGAGCCAGGGAGTAGGCGCAGATTTCAGAGCGTTAAAGTAGGCGTAGCTTGAGGAAACGGCTTGCATAGCAAATGATTTCATGCAGGAGCAGTTCTGGAAGATGACAGTTGCTGCACAGTTGTGTTGTTGGGTAGCTCAGGAGAGAGAACAACCAGATTTTCAGGTAAAGGAGCATCCAGTGCAGAGAAGAACCGAAGTTTCAATGAAGCAATTTCGAAAGGCACAAAACTGATAAGGAGAAGTGCTCAGATTTACAAAGGCCACAAAACAATGGCTCAAATTTGAGCAGGGCAAGAGATCGCCCGCTCTAATACCATGTTAAACACACACATGGCAGAAAGAGTATGAAAGATAAAACATGAGAGTACAATTTTTATTAACAAGACATATACATTTATAGTACATGGTTTGACCGTTGGGTTCCACATCCCAAGGTCTCTTGGACTTCCTTTTTCTATTCGGCTTCCACACTGACCCTTATAGGATTAGGTGTCCAACAATTATACATAGAAAAACAATCACTTCAAAAAGAATAACTTCAAAATAACTCTTCAAGCAAGTTTTCTCATTAATCTCCAACAAATTAAAATAAAATAGGTATCCTCATATAGATAGAGAGCCTCCTTAATACATCAATACATTGTGCTTTAGCTCAAACTTTGGGAAGAAACAATTGCCCAAGTCAAAATAATGGAAAAATAAATCATGTGGGGACAAATGATCCTAGTTAACCTCTAACTCATAAGTTCCCCATCAAACCACTAGGCAAGCCACCTGTTGACATTAGTCAATACTAATTAAAGCTCGCAAACCATTATGAATATCTATTACCAAAACAGATTCTCCCCTAACTAATATTAGTCATCAAATTAAACATGATATAGACAAAAGACCTACTAGGTGGGACCCCTCCCAAGAAGAAATTGTTAGGCGATAAGTCAGTACTTGTCATCAAATTATGATTGTTGAGCTCCAACAAATATTCATTGTATAAAGATATACACTATTGGAATGACAAATCATATGTGGATGTGACTCTCAAGACATATGGGCTATTCATTGGATATATATATATATATATACATATATATATATATATATACATATATATATATATATATATACATACATATATATATATATATATATATATATATATATATATATATATATATATATATATATATACATATATATATATATATATATATATATATATATATATAGAGAGAGAGAGAGAGAGAGAGAGAGAGAGACTTAGATCATCACATGGAATTACTACACATATGATGTCGAAAGCCACAGTGGTATGACTATAGTCTCAATATAAAAGGTCTCTTGGTGTAATTCTGATGGTTTTACTTATGTTATCATGGTCAGGCACCACCCTAATAAGCATGAATGTGTTCGCTTGTTGATTGGTTATAAACAATTATAGTGTGCATATGATATAACGACGTGGTCTGAAGTATGTTGTTTATATACCTTTGGTTGGAGGTGCATATACATGCATATGATATGGTTTCGGGCTTTGAATTGTCAATTTTGTATTGGCATGAGGTGTTTGATCTACGTTATAACATATGTTTTGTGTCTATAATGAAATTTTAATATAATTTTGTGCATGAATTTTAATGGTTAAGTCTAATGATTGGGTTGTCACTGTGAATGATTGGAATGTTGCCGGAAAACGATTGACATTGTTGGTTTAAACTTAGATTTAATATATTTACTGTTGGGTTATTTAATAACTAGGAATTTCCGTAAGATTTGGCATGTTTTTCAATGCACTACATTCATTAACAATGGTGATTGTATTTAAAAAATATGGGACATTCACATCCATGTGTTGTGTTGGCCTTCTCTCTAACATTTCTCTCTAAATTTTATTGGTCATGTTATCACTCTCTAAACTTCCTAGGCCGAGGAAGAAAACTACAAAGGTAACCACAAAACCACTTTTAAAGTTGGGATCTATCCCTTCCAGCTTCAAAGTGGGATATCTCTATATGAATTAGATTTCATCTTCAGATTTTAGGCTATATATTTGAGTTCGATATGGGTTTTTCAAAGTGTAGTTGAAAGGTGCAGGAAAATTCCATTGGGCATGGAATCATTAACCTTTGGGTAATCAATCACAAAATGACAGAGTAGTTGTAACAAGGCAGGATAGGCAGACTTTTGGATCTTATAGAATGTCTATGGGGTGAGATGAATATGATTTGAGTTCAAATAAATATATAGCATACTGGGATGAATTATATATTTAACATCAGAAAGAAAACATGGATATTGCTAACAAGCCAGAGCATAGTACACTTAAGCAAATTCGCCCCTTAATATTCTTGCAACAATAAAGACGGAAAAACATATGGAAACTGAGGAAAGAAACAATTTAAAATAATCACATAACCAATTGTCTGACACCAGAATCCTGGAGCAAAACTCTTTGTATTTTTGCAAATTGGTCACTTTGAGTCCAATCCACAGCTTACATCAATGCAGAGCCATTTTCTTCATACATAATCCAACCTTGTTTACATATTCACAAATTGTTTATATAATTCTTTACCTAACATTTTTACAAAATAATAGTCATCACATTATTACAGAATCAGAGATATTTTTAAATATTCATGTATGCAAATATAAACTTAAAATATATTTTTTATGTCCTAGAATAAATATAGGAAAATATGCTTGCATTTAGGCAAATAAATATCTAGTCAACTGCTTCCCTTGAAAGTATAACAGGTCCCTAACTGAAGTTTTAACATTTCTGCTATCATAACAAGTCCCTCTACAATAATCCATTCAAACTACTCCTTCACTCTTCTCAATTCTGATGGAAAATCCTTAGCCTCTAAATTTGGAAATTGGTTCAATATTTCTTATCTTTTTCCATTAAAACTGGAGTGGGTAGTTATTTTAACAGACACTAGTCCATTATCCATTTGAAACTATCATTTCCCTCTTTTCTGCAATTCCACAACTACCAACCCATACATTTGTTGACACTTCTGCATGGCCTATCGGAGAAGTTTCCGCCTTGTTTTGGCCTTATTGTTTCGCTAATACTCTTAATCTCCTTTCACTTTACTTCTTTGGCCTTGTTTCTGTTGTATAACCAGGCCAATGATTCTCAGGTCAATGTTATCAACACTCCTCTATAACGTGATTTATCGTGAATTTATGCTTTTGTCTTAGCTCCTTTGGCTTTAGCCCCTTCCCACATTTCTTTGCATAGGACCAAGGATTGTGGGCCTGGTGCTTAGATTTACGGCGCTAAGGTATTTAGACTCCCACCAAGGGCGATTTTCCTTTGTTACGTGCTTTAGCCTTTGATTCTTTAAGTGTTCATGACCACGTGTTAGCCCCTCTATCAGAGCCCCCTCTAGTTAAAACTTTTTCAAGTGGCACCCATTACCAAAATTTGATGTCTCTCAACCTCTGATTTGTGACCTTTGATTGTGACGTCATCACTTGTACATAGCACATTGTGAGTGGTGACACGTGTCACCCTGTTTCCCCCCTTATGACCCCTCAAAATTGACGAAATTTCCTACCACGTGTATGTCGTACCGCCACGTCATGCTGGCGTCAGAGGCCACGTGGCTTTATCAAAACCAATTTGTTATGAAACCAGCTCAAGAAAAGATAGAAAAGATAGATCAACGCCTTAGAATTCAGCCTCTTCAAGGGGGCAACCTCCTTTACATTACATAAATGAACAATTATTGGATGATTCAAATGAAAAAACCTCCTTTCTATATATAGGAGTCTAAGGAGTCACAATATAATCCAGCCGACCTAACAATAATAATATAAAGCCACAAAAATAAAAATAGAGGGATTCTATGGGGCACAGAAATAACAATATGGGGGTAATAGGGGCACAACAATATAAATAAGGGGTATAACCACAATAGTAATGGGGTAATCACTAGTATTATAGGGACCCAACATGCCCCTCTCCTTCAAAAAAGTGTTGTCCTCAACGCTTGAGTAGTTCTGGATACTTCTGCATAAAATTCTCATCCTCCCATGTGGAATCTTCAGCGGATAAGTTCTTCCACTTGATAAGATACTCTGAAATTAATCGATTTCGTAGCTATCGAGTTCTTGTTTCTGTGACTGCTTCCGGTTCCAATATAATTTTTCCTTCCTCGTCAAGTTCTAGCAATATTGTTTGAATTGGGAGCTTGTCGCCTATAACCTTCTTTAAACATGAAACATGGAAAACTGGGTGCAATCGAGAAGCTGCAGGAAGCTCCAATTTGTATGCCATAGTACCAATCTTTTGCAACACCTTGTACGGACCATAATACTTTGGTGATAATTTATTATCCTTCTTAGCTTGCTTTAGGGACATTTGCTTATATGGTTGTAGCCGTAGGAATACCCAATCACCTACATCAAAACTTCTTTCACTGCGATGTTGATTTGCCTGTTGTTTCATTCTATTTTGTGCCAACACGAGGTTATCCTTTAAGAGTTGGAGGACTTGTTGTTGATGTTTGATGTGATGTTCCACTGCCTGAACCTTAGAATTTTCTCTTAAATATGATGTGATGGATGGTGGTTGATACCCATAAAGTGCCATAAATGGGGTCATTTTTCTTGCTGTATGGAAGGAAGTGTTATACCACCATTCAGCCAGAGGCAACCATTTGACCCATTGTGTCTGTTTATCATATACAAAGCAACGAAGATATCCTTCCAAACATTTGTTTACTATCTCAGTTTGCCCATCAGATTGAGGATGATAAGATGAGCTATGAGCTAACTGAGTACCAAGACAAGAAAATAATTATGTCCAAAAATTTCCAGTGAAAATGGGATCTCTGTCACTTACAATAATCTTTGGGTTTCCATGTAGCTTTTGAACTGTTTCCATAAATGCAGTAGAAACTGTACTGGCTTTAAATGGATGTGATAATGCACAAAAGTGTGCATACTTGGTAAGTCTGTCAACTACCACCATGATGACACTCTTTCCCTCAGACTTGGGTAAACCTGTGATAAAATCCATTGAAACCTCCTCCCAACGTTGGCTTGGAATGGATAAAGGTTGTAATAGACCCGATGTCTTAATTGTTTCAACTTTATTTTGTTGGCAAACCAAACATTCCGCCACAAACTTTTGAATATCTTATTTAAGGCCATCCCATAACCTTGTGGTAAGTTTTTAAAAATCCTGAGTGCCCTCCTAAGGGAGAAGTGTGCAATTCCATAAGAATCTTTTGTTTTAGCTGGGAATTCTTACAGAGGTATAAGCGATCTTTGTACCATAACGAATCATTTTGCCAGCTAAATGTATCAGAATTACTGGAATCTTGTTGTAGCTTTTGAATAAGTGCCCACACTTCTTCGTCATTCTTCCATTCCTCCCTTGCTTCGTTTATCCAATCTGGTTGGATAATAGAAATGGCACACAACAATGCTTCCACATCCTCATCCTTTCTTGAGAGTGCATCTGCCACCACATTTTGCTTCCCTTTTTTGTAGATGATTTCAAAGTCATAACCCAACATCTTTGTGACCCACTTTTGTTGCTCTTCAGAGGATAATCTTTGTTCTAAAAAGTATTTAAGGCTATCATGATCCGTTTTTACCTTGAAGTGTCTTCCCATTAGGTAGGGTCGCCATTTCTTAAGTGCATGGAGTATTGCCAACATTTCCTTCTCATAAATAGCTTTGCTTAAAAACTTTCCCTTGATTGGACGACTTTCAAAAGCAATGGGTCTTTCATCTTGCATTAGAACAGCACCAATTCCATTTCCTGAAGCATCACATTCCACAATAAAGGTTTTTGTGAAGTCCGGTGTAGCTAAGACCGGTGCTTGGCACATTGCCTCTTTAAGATGTTCAAAGGCCTTTGTTGCTTCCGGAGTCCATGAAAATGAATCTTTCTTCAATAATGTTGTTAGAGGTGCTGCTATTCTCCCATAATTCTTAACAAACTTGCGATAATACCCTGTCAACCCAAGAAATCCTCGCAGATGCTTTATGGATGTGGGGATTTTCCATTCCTTAATGGCTTTAATTTTGCTAGGGTCTACCTTAACTCCTTCATGAGATACAATATGACCCAAATATTCCACCTCCTGGACTCCAAAGAAACATTTGGATCTTTTTGCATATAATTGTTTCTCCTCCAATAGTTGTAGCACCCTGTCAACATGTTCAACATGATCCTTCCAAGACTTGTTGTAGATTAGTATATCATCAAAAAATACTAACACAAATTTTCTAAGGAATGGTTTGAAAATTGAATTCATCAAACCTTGAAATGTTGAAGGTGCATTGGTAAGGCCAAAAGGCATGACCAAAAATTCATAATGACCCTCATGAGTTCTAAATGTCGTTTTCGGAATGTCTTCAATCTTCATTCTGATTTGATGATATCCCGAACGAAGATCCAACTTGGTGAAGTAAATTGATCCATGCAATTCATCCAGTAATTCATCAATGACAGGAATGGGGAACTTATCTTTAATAGTGAGCTTGTTGAGCTCCCTATAATCCGGACACATGCGCCATGATCCATCCTTCTTGTGCACCAATACTACTGGAGCTGAGAAAGAACTTTGACTCGGTTGAATTATACCAGCCTCTAGCATTTCTGCAACCATACGTTCAATTTCACTTTTTTGGACATAGGATATCTGTACGGCCTGATGTTTGGAGGAACACTTCCTGGAATCAGATGAATAGCATGATCATGATCACGCATAGGTGGGAGACCTTTGGGAGTCTCAAATACCTTGGAATGATTGTCCAGGACTTTTTGGAGATCTGGAGAAATAGATGATTCCAATGTGGAAACATCTAGTGAACATAATTGTGCAATTACACCTCTTTGCTCCTTTTTTAGAAGCTTTGTCATGCCATTAGAGCTGATTATCTTTCCTGGTTTCCCTGCAATACCCCTTAATTCAAATTCCTTTCCTTCCGTAGAAAATTTGATGAAAAGTTCTTGAAAATTAAAAGCTATTGTACCCAAGGATTGTAGCCATTGGACTCCTAGTACAACATCAGCACCTCCCATTGGAATGGAAAGCATTGGGCTAGTCAATACATATTCTCCCATGGATAGCTTGATATTACCAGAGCAATTTATTGTTCCTCCATTTGCAATCATCACTTGACACTTTGGTGCTGGATATAGGAAGCAATTCAATTCTTTTGCTACCCTACAATGAATAAAATTGTGGGTGCTTCCTGAATCAATCAACACTATTACCTTTTTCTTCTTGATTTGTCCTTCTATCTTGATGGTTTGAGGAGTGGTAATTCCAGCCAATGCATTACAAGATATGGTCGGATTTATTTGTTCTTCATCTAGGCTTTGTTCCTGGAGTATATCCTCTTCTTTTGACCTTTCTTGCTCCTTTTCTTCTTCCTCTTCACAATCTATGTAGAATAATTTCTTCTCAGCACACTTATGACCTTTTGTGTATTTGCTATCACAACTGTAACAAAGCCCTTTTGCTCTTTTTTCTTCCAATTGTTGTGGTGTCAAACTTGTAGTTTTAGGAAGACTAGGGGCAAAAACACTTCCGTCTTTATAGTTGTGAGTGGTATGCTTCCTAGTTGCCATAATTTTGCTTTCCATTTTTCTTGCTAACCTGAATGCCTTCTCTAATGAATCAGGTTCCCAAAGGCGAACATCATGTTGGATATTATCCTTTAAAGACCCTATGAACACATCAATCCTATGCTCCTCTGGAATATCTTTTACCCTTATGTTCAATTTTTGGAACTCCTCAATGTGCTCCATTATTGAACCCTTTTTTCTTAGACTTATCAATTGGCTAAAAAAAGTGTTGCTTTTTGTATCCTCATAATGTGCTATCAATTCTTCCGTAAAAATTGCCCAAGTGATAAATTGTTTATGAGAACAAAGCCATTGATACCATACAAACTGATTTGGTTCCAAATATACAGTTGCCATACGTACCTTTTGTGCATTTTGCACATTATTGAGATCGAAGAATTGCTCCATCTGTAATATCCATGTGGCGGGATCCTTGCCATCAAACTTCCTCATATCGATTTTTGGAATATGGTGATTCTTCGATCCAACATTAGCATCTATGGAATCATGATTAACATTTCTTTTTTTCTCATCATGAGTTTCCTTTACTACCTTTTCACCATTAGTAAGTATTTCTTGTAGAAAATTTGTCAAATTTGTCCTCAAATCTGCCATGCCTGTCTTCAAATTTGTGTTCAAATCTATCTTCAAATTGTCCATCTTAGCTTCCATGCCATTCATCTTAGCTTCCACGCCATTTATCTTAGCTTCTATTAACTTTTGTGAGCGTGACATTTGTTGCACTTGTTCTTGTAATTTTGATATATCATGTAGCATTTCTTCCTCTTCTTCATGAGTCATGCTAGAGCTTTCAGGTTCCTTACTAGGTGTTTGCATTTTCTTTCCTCGGGGCATCAGTTACCGATAATAATGCTCTACTATGCCCTTTGTATTCCTTCAAAATAAATTTTCAAACCAAGCTTAAGCAAAAATTTAAAAGAATGTACACACCTTTTTTCACTTTGTAGGATCTCGATATTGCCTCTGATGTATCTCTGTACTTTCCAATCCTATAGTTCTGAATTTGTGATCTGTAGTAGCTCTCTATGTCCTCTTTCCAATGCCACCAGTCTGATCCAAATTGGACTCTCCAAGAAAGAGTTATGAACAATCTCCCAAGATGACCTAATTATAGACCTTTCCAGAAGAGCGAACTTGTATGAAGTGCCACATGTACAATTTTCGATCTTTGGTTCTGAAAACGATATACAAGAAACTACAGACCGTCCTCTTTTTGTACCTTCTTATGAAATTTCAATCTCATTCCCAAAGAGAAAGTTATGACGATTTTCCCCAGGTCACCTGTTTTGAATGTAATTCAGGAGTCTGCAAAAAGACCAACTTCCTCAGATCATATCTCCGCAAATATCCCGCGAAAAGCTCTGGAATTTGAACCCAAGGTTCAACGCTATTTCTTCTCAAATGGGTTTTTCTTGTGACTTCTGAAACGTCACAGAAAAATAGTTATAGCGAAAATGCCACGATGACCTGTTTGGAGCAGCGAAAGCCTAGAATCCAAAGCTCTGATACCAAATGTTATGAAACCAGCTCAAGAAAAGATAGAAAAGATAGATCAACGCCTTAGAATTCAGCCTCTTCGAGGTGGCAAACTCCTTTACATTACATAAATGAACAACTATTGGATGATTCAAATGACAAAACCTCCTTTCTATATATAGGAGTCTAAGGAGTCACAATATAATCCAGCCGACCTAACAATAATAATATAAAGCCACAAAAATAACAATAGAGGGATTCTATGGGGCACAGAAATAACAATATAGGGGTAATAGGGGCACAACAATATAAATAAGGGGTATAACCACAATAGTAATGGGGTAATCACTAGTATTATAGGGACCCAACACAATTCTATTCTACCATGTGTCCCTTATCGAAACCAATCACATTGTGCCACACATCCCACTAGAGGAGAGATAAAAGGGCCCATCTTTCTCTATTTTCCGATGAAAATCATTTGTAAATGCATTTCGGTGCTCCCCGACGATTTAACACTATCGACCCTTTTTCCCGTCCCAACTTCGCATATCGCAACTTTTTCCGACTACCAATCTACCTCATTTTCAATTCTTCGATTGTCAAACGTCGATATTGTTTATGCCATGTACCTCGCTGACATGTGATTGTCGTTTTGACCTTATGTTGCAAAGTGCATTGGGCCTTCGGTTGCCAATATTACTAGACCCGCCAATATGCGATCATCGATTTTCCCTTGTGCCTTTCCTCTGATATGTGATCTTTGACGTGCCATGAACCTATCATCGACCGTTGATATCGCTCTAGACCTCCGATCTGCTCTTTTTCCTTGCTTTAAATGGTTTAAAACCTTCAACATGCCATATTTTTTTATGGAGAAGTCCATTTTTGGACTTCCACATACCATCGGAAAGCTTGTTCATAGCACTTTCCAATTAAGAGGGTCCATTGTAGACTTTGAATCCTTCTATTGCTTGAAAAATGATTGAAAAAATCTCTGCTCATTTTCTCTTTGAATAGCTGAAATCCCAATCACCATGATGATCCTCTACATGAAATCTGTAGCTACCATAGGAATCCTTCTGAACTATGCACTGCAACACACCTTCTTGCCAGTCTGGTTAACATCAGTGCCAAGATGCACTCATGAAAACTCATTGATGGCCCCTTAAGGACCTTACAATTCAAATCAAGACTATTGGACCCCTTTTGACACACATATTTTCAATGACTTGAGAAATTCGAGACCTTAGTACAAAGATCATTTAGGCTATAATACATGGTGAATTTATAGGATAAACTTTACAAGTATATTCCCAAAATAAATCAACTAGGCAGACATAATTTCATTACCTATATCATGGGACCCTAATAGGTCAGGTTCACAGTCATTGTTCTGACTTATCCTCCACGTATCACACATTCATTGTATGAGACCCTTCCCTATCAAAATTAATTTATTGGATCATATGAAGGTGTCTTATTTGACTTGGCACCAAGCTTCGAGCTCATTAATGCACCAACCCACTCTTTACTCCTGCAATAGCTCACCACAACCTCTAGACATGCATTCTAGTTCTTTGTCATTTATGAACCCTCAGATGATTCCACTCTCCAATTCGCAAATTCACTAACTCTGCAAACAATATTTGGTCAAACGTACGGTTTTATTTTAACTTCCAGAGTCTAGTAACAAGGAGAAAAGTGTGTTTTCACAAATTGAGCCACTCTCTAGAACATTCTTGCTTGTCAGGCATGCTTAAATTGAAATTCTTTAGTCAAAAAGTTGGGATGCTCTGAGTTTTTCCCATACATTACCTGTCTTCTTGTTTTGGTTTATGTTTGGAATTGATGCACTCGTTTCCAGTTAAAATGCAGTGTTAATTTATGTCTTTGACTAGCATTTAAAGGAAGAGGAAACAATTATGTTATCTTTTGTTGGTAAAACTTTAGTTCGTTTGGTTGCAACCAAATTTGGCACCCCTACGCATAGATATGTGATGCCCTTGAGGAATCCCTCAGGTAAACAACACCAATCACTGCAAATATTTACCATCCATGGCATATTTTGTTGAACCTAGCAATCGTGACATATATCTGTCCTATTAACTGTAAATTATGCTTATGGTTATTTCTGGTATTTACCATTAACTATAACCATGAAATTTTTTGGTAATCATTGGCTTAGTTACTTCTATTAATTTTTTTTTTTTAACTGTGTAAGCTCTAAATTCATTATTATGCCGAGTAATTATCAATAAACCCTAACCTGACACATAGTTACTAGATTGTGTTGCTGTGTGGGAGCTTTCAAGGTCATAGGACCTTGGGAAAAAAACCACAGTCAACCTATGCACAAGAGTCTTTGTCCTTTTGTATGAAATTAGTATACCAAAATCATCATCCTACTCCACTCTCGTTTTAGATTAAGAAGTAATTTTTATTAACATTAAACCTGATTTCTACCATTTCCATTACAGTCATGATTACAATTGAACAATTTTTCTCGAATCGATGGAACCCTCTGCAAAATTTCTTTTGTGTATACATATACCAGGGTTTTCACAATTTATCCGGCCTATATATATATATATATATATATATATATATATATATATATATATATATATATATATATGTATATATGTATATATGTATATATGTATATATATATATATATTCCTCGTTTCATTTCACTCAAACCTGCTTGTCAAAAGAATATTATACATTCATATTTGGTCATTATTGATCACTTCAAATTCTTTCTTCCTTATGATCATATTGGTTCCATAGTATCCACGCTAGGCTTAGAAATTAAATGTTTATGTTGTATTCAGTATGTCTAAAGAATTGTGTATATTTTCCATTGATTGCTTAGCCTATGTAAAGGCCTATTAGGGGTTATGATGCCCTATTTTTTCACTTCATTCTTTTCAATCATGTGGATATTTGTGATGGATGGTAATGTTTATATCAATTCCATATCCTTCTCCTCATTAAATTTTATTCGTTATTTAATATGTTTCAAACTTAGAACTATTTGTATGTGTTGATGAATCGTTCTTATATTTTATTGCCTGCAAGTAATTCAATGAATATGTTGTAGCATGAGCTTTTTCAATAGAAACAAGGGAATAGGCAGGGATGACTCACTTCAGTGTGTTTTATCACATTTTGAGCTCAATTGTATGTCTACTACTGACAGTGTTATTTCATTATGATGGTGTTGTTTCAATTTTGACTGGGTACTTCATACTATGCACATGTATGTATGGTGATATATTTTGGTTTGAGTTTTGATTCATGGACACAAATGGAATATATATATATATATATATATATATGATGCTTTATTTATATATGGAACATTTTATATATATGAATGATGAATGTGGAGGGACAAGGGATAAAGGAGAAAAAACGGGTGGTGTCTTGAATGCAGATATGCTCATGATATTTTGATGGATGAGATTTGATATAAAGTGACACATGGTTGGTTGCACATTGATATTTTTTATTATATAATGTGTTTTCATTATGATTATTTTTATATCATCATATACGTGTGTATGGTTTTGAAACTCTTTATTTGAATGTTAAAATGAAACAGAAAAAAAAGGGAAAGGAGACGGTCCCGCCTACTGAGTCAAATCATTAATTAATTGTGTAGAAATCCTTTAGAACATCTCCCCTCTCGTTATCTAATCAACCTGAGTAGAGACAAACATAATCTGATTTTTTAAACATAAAAACTTCCAAAATTGCCTAGAGCCTCTTTAAAAAGAGATCTATGAAGGCGAGGGAAGGAATTGTTAAGAGATAGGTATGCTATAATTTTTTGGTAGTTATATTTCCGCTCATTTCAATTTCTCACAAATTTGAAGTTAATCCTTATGGTGACAACAACTTTATATCACCAGTGGGGAACAAACTAGGTGACTCCATTGAAATTCCTATAAATCTTATAAGTATCTTATATATTTATGATTCATTTATTGTTGTTTTAAGATCCTACTATCTTTGCCAATTCTAATAGCTATTTATTTGCAGAAAGCAAGCTATTCACATTTACACTTGCACGGAGGATTTCATTATGTTTTCCTTCTCACTTGTTCTCGCATTATTGTATATGATAATGTTTACATTGCAATAGTCTATCATAAGGTTGCTCAAATCAGCCTTTTATTCTCTAAATCTATTATCAAATATCTCTTTATATTTAAACTCATTTTTATTTCAACGGATTTTCTTATTACCATTAGCAGCTTATGCTCTACAGGACTTAAGGCATTAGCCTAAGATTTGATTAGCTCTCTGCCTTATTCAAAATCTGTTTCGATTTATTTTCAATTTCATTTTGTTTGTTTATTACTTTAACCCATAAACAATGTACTTTTTGGTGTATATATCGTTGCTTCATTTATTGATGTAAATATTTTCTTGTTTGTCTCTATATTTATAAAATGAAAAAGAAACATATAAAACAAAAAGTACAAGATTCAATTTAATTTCCCGAGCACAATGTCTCACTATCTCGTTGTGATAACAAGATTCGAAGAGTTGATTTGTTTAACGTTTTTCAATCTTAAAACAATTATCAACATATTTTGGCAACCATACTTGGGAGCAATTAGGTTTTCTCTCCTTGGTTTTTTTGTCATGAAGCATGCGTAACACTTTTCAAGTCTTGGTTGAATGCTTTCCTTGGCATCTTTGCCCCATCTTTGTCAGTTTTCCTTTAGAGTACTCCCAAGATCATGTTTACAAGTTTCTTGATTTTTTTCAATCAAAAGGAGTGTATGACCTTCACACTACCTCCCATTTTTTTTGCCTTACATTCTTTGGAGAGGCTGAATACTGGAACCCTAATTTTGTTGGCCTTTCTCTTTTTGAAAAATTCATCAATGATTTTCCATTCTTTCCCCATTTCGAATAATTGTACAATTTTTGTGAGAGTTTCCATGACCTTGTTACTAGTGTAATACTCTCTGAAGCCAAGAGGCAGTACAAGCTAGAGAAGGAAAATCATATCACTTCAGATGGATGGGAGTGTACATGTTTTCAACTTGTGACTCTTGATCCATGTGAAGAGGTTGTTCCTACTCCCTACCTGACTAAACCTGAAAATCCATGTCATTTGAATCAGTGATCGGAGAATCCACAGTATGAACATTTTTACACCAACATTTCAAATCCCAAGTGGGATCCATCATCAGGGTTGAAGAATGATGATAAAAGAAGAGCAATAAGGCAGAATAAATACTAATGAGGAAGAAATTTAAGGAAGAACACACTTTCGGCTAGAATTTTTAATTTAATATAATTTTATTTATCCATTTGATGATCTACTCTTTCAAGAAGATCCTAAACCTCTCATAGGCAATGATAATCTCGATCCTGAACCTTGTGTATGTGATGATAATCGTGATCTTAAAGTTGATCTTAACCCTCTTCATCCTGATGACAATGTTATTTTTGACAATTTTGATGAAGATGAGTCTAACCTTAGTCTTCAATAATGATTTAATGAGATGGATGAATATTCATTCTTTAATGAATCTCCCATATACAATGATGACCTTGGTCCTAAGGTTAGTTTCAACCTTCTTTATCCTAGTTGCAGTGTTATCTATGATGAGTATGATGAAGATGAGTCAAACTCAGATTCTAAGGAGTATTTTTATGATATCAAGAATGATACATCCTTAAATGAATCCCTTTTTGGTAATTTTGTTTCTTGCAAAGAGCAGAGTCTCAATGATGAAATCCCCTGCTATGACATGGAGGGCGATGAAGTGTTCTTTAAAGAGCTTTCAGGAGAGTTCTCTCCTTGAAACCTTCAACATGCTTCCTACTCTCATGATATAGATGATGAAATATTCTTTAATGAAATTAGGAAGAAATATTTTGTTCTTGACTCTGGAGACACTTCTTCAGTTCCATTGGCTGAAATGTTCCATGCATTCATTCCCCCTTTAGTTTATGTGAGGAAAAGTATGACTGAGACTGCATTGATATTTCCCTTGACTTTAGCCTTGAGCTAGTTGTGCATGAGTCTTACTTTTCGTCTAGTATGGTTTTCATATGTAAACCCACAGTTGTTGGTTGGCATGTTATGCGTTGCAGCCAATAGTACTTTTGGATTCTTGTTAAGCGACTCTCATCATCACACACACATGTTGGTTGGTATGGCAGACATTCCTACTTGATTTCCATCCAACAAACCCTTAATCTTGGATGTAAGATTCAAGATGCATTTCTCTATGCACATCACCCTGTATGATCATTAATTGGTCTTGAATATTATACATGTACATAAATAATAATAATAATAATAATATAAATGAATGAATAAATAAGACTTTCTTTCTTTTACTTGTTTGAATTTATTTCGACATCATTTCCATGCTTTGCTTTACTTTTACGTTATCATGATCACTTTTGTTTTGCAGCTTGAGCTTGTTTCTATTTAACTGTCACTTTATTTTCTTTTGTGTCTCTTTTGGCCTTATGCCAATAATTACTAATCAGCGTTATGATTTTCTACTATTGTGTTTATTGTTGCATCTACACAGTTGTGAAGATCTATATATAGAAAAATTCTCTGGCAAGTACGATGTTTTAAGGTAGTTATTTTATGCGAATTATTGGCTGACATTTTTCTTCTGCAATAATGATTTTGTAGGAAGCAAGAAATCTATGGCCCCCTATTCCCAAATGGATCACTTTAGTCTTGTTCAATCCTTATCAAATAACTGCATAATTTATCTGAAGGCATGCCTTTAACAACCCACCGCCAACATCCCTTTCTTCATACCCCCCCGATAGCAAACTGTAGCCTACTCTCTAACAGGGAAATTATGTCAGCTACAACAAAAAATTATGAGTTCTGGCTTGGGTCCAGCAAGCCTCCCTATGGAGTTGCAAATGTTGATGTTAGTCAATACTAATTAAAGTCCACAAACCATTGTGAATGTTTATTACCAAAATATACTCTCCCCTAACTAATATTATTCATCAAAGTAAAAATGATATAGACAAAATGACCTAGTAGCTGGGAGCCCCCCCCAAGAAGAAATTTATGGGCGATAATTCAGTACTTATCATCAAATTATGAATTTCAAGTTCCAACCAATATTCACTACCTAAAACTATAGGTTATTGGAATGAAAAATCATACATGGATGTGACTTTTAAGACATATGGGCTATTCATATGATATATATATATATATATATATATATACTTGGATCATTACATGGCATTACTACACATATGATGTCGAAAGCCACAAAGGTATAAACTATAGTCTCAATATCAAAGGTCCCATGGTGTAATTATGAGGGTTTTCCTTATTATACATATGTTACCACAGTCGAGCACCACCGTAATAAGCATGAATGTGTTCGCTTTGTATATATATATATATATATATATATATATATATACTTGGATCATCACATGGCATTACTACACATATGATGTCGAAAGCCACAATGGTATAAACTATACTCAATATCAAAGGTCTCTTTGTGTAATTATGAGGGTTTTCCTTATTATGCATATGTTACCACAGTCAGGCACCACCCTAATAAGCATGAATGTGTTCACTTTGTTGATTGTTTATAAATGATTACAGTGTGAATATGATATAAAGATGTGGTCTAAAGTATGTCATTTATATACCTTTGGTTGGAGGTGCATATACATGCATATGAAATAGTTTTTGGATTTGCACTGTATATTTTATATCGGCACGAAATGTTTGATATGCATTATAACATTTTATTTGTGGCTATAGTTC
Source organism: Pinus tabuliformis (assembly GCA_031772625.1). Classification (NCBI taxonomy): domain Eukaryota; kingdom Viridiplantae; phylum Streptophyta; class Pinopsida; order Pinales; family Pinaceae; genus Pinus; species Pinus tabuliformis. The sequence goes on from CM062807.1 coordinate 1,148,018,263, forward strand.
ATTTTTAATACAATCCTATGTGTGAAGTTTAATGCTTAAAGTATGATGATTGGATTGTCACCGTGAATGACTAGAATGTTGTTGAAAAATGATTGGAATTTTTTTGTTTAAGTTAGATTTGATATGTTTACAGTTGGGTTATTTAATAACTAGGAATTTCCATAAGATTTGGGATGTTTTTTGATACACTGCATTCATTAACAATGGTGATTGTATTTTCAAAATATGGGACATTCACATCTAAGTGTTGTGTTAATCTTCTATCTCACATTTCTCTCTAAATTTTATTGGTGTGGTTCACAATCAGCGTTCTAACTTATCCTGCATTTATCACACATTCGTTGTATGACACCCTTCATTGTCAACTTTTATTTATTGGATCATATGAAGGTCGCTTATTTGGCTTGGCACCGAGCTTCGAGCTCTTTAATGCACCATCCCACTCTTTACTCTTACATTAACTCGCCACTACCTCAAACCATGCATTTTGGTTCTTTGTCATTTGTGAACCATCATATGGTTCCACTCTCTCCAATTCGCAAATTCACTGACTCTACAACAATATTTGGTCGAAAGTAGGGTTTATTTCCCGCTTTTAGAGTCTAGTAACGAGGAACAAAGTGTGTTTTCATAAACTGACCCACTCTTTTGAATGTTCTTGCTTTCCAGGTATGTTTAAATTGAACTTCTTTCATCAACAAGTTGGGATGCTCTAAGTTTTTCCCGTACATTACCTGTCCCCCTATTTTGATTTCTATTTAGCATTGATGCACTTGTTTACAATCAAAATGTGGTGTTAATTTTTGTCTTTGACAAGATTTTAAAGGAACTTGAAACCCTTTTATTGTCTTTATGTTGGTAAAGCTTTAATTCTTTTGGCTGCAACCAGAGTTGGCCACCCTAAGCACAAGGGTGTGATGCCCTTGAGGAATCCCTTGACCAAAAAACATTGATCACTGCGAATATTTACCACCCATGGATTATTTTGTTGAACCTAGCAGTTGCGACATATCTCCGTCCTATTAATTATAAATGATGCTTATGGTTATTTTGGGCATTTACCATTAATGATAGTTATGAAACGTTTTGGTAATCATTGGCTTAGTTACTTGTATTAATTATTTTTTCTTTAATTATGTAATCTCTAAATTCGTTATTATGTCGAATAATTATCAAGAAACCCTAACCTAACACACTGTTACTAGATTGTGCTATTGTGGGAGCCTTCGAGGTCGTAGGACCTTAGGAAAAAAACCATAGTCAACCTGTGCGCAGGAGTCTTTGTCCTTTTGTATGAAATTACTATACCAAAATCATCATCCTAGTCTGTTGACGTTTTAGATTGAGAAGTCGGATTTATTAACATTAAACCTATCTTCTACCATTTTGGTTGCAGTCATGATTACGATTGAACAATTTTCCTTGAATCAATGGAACCCTCTGCAAAATTTCTTTTGCATATACATATACCAGGGTTTTTGCAAGTTATTTGACCAGATAGATATATATATATATATATATATATATATATATATATATATATATATATATATATATATATATATATATATATATATATATATATATATATATATATATATATATATATATATATATATATATATATATTGTTTGCTCACTTCATTTTAGCTAAACATGCTTGTGAAAAGAATCTTATACATTCATATTTGGTCATTATTGATCGCTTCAAATTCTTTCTTTGTTATGGTCATATTGGTTCCATAGTATCCACAATAGCCTTCAAAATTAAATGTTTATGAAGTGATCAATAATGATTTCTCAGCCTAGCCCACGGGGCTTTGGATTGACGGTGAATGGGTGCGCTGTTAAGGCACTCCTTGCGATAGGTCACCGGTTCAAATCCCCCGTGGGTACTTAGGTTAGTCTTAATTAGAAAAAAAAAATGATTTCTCAGCCTATGTAAAGGCATATTAGGGGTTATGATGCCCTATCTGTTCCCTTCGATTTTATCAATCATGTAGATATTTGTGATGGTTGCTAACATTTATAGCAACGTCATTTCTCTTTCCTCATTAAATTATGTTCCTTATTTCTCATGAGATTTTGATGGATGATATTTTATAAGTGACACATGGTTGGCTATACATGGATATATTTAATTATATAATGTGTTTTCACTATGCTTATTTTGAGATCATCATATTCGTTTGTATGGTTATGAAACCCTTTATTTTCATGTTAGAACAAAGAAAAACAAAGGGAAAGGAGAGGGTCCCGCCTACGAGAGTCAAATCATTAATTAAAATAATTTTGTAGAAAACCTTTAGAACATCTCCCCTCTTGGTATCTAATCAACCTTATTAAAAACAAACATAATTTGATCTTTTAAACATAAAAATTTCCAAAACTGCCCAGAGCATCTCTAAAAAACGGGAGATCTATGAAGGTGGGGGAAGGAACTTTTAAGAGAGAGGTATGCTATAATTTTTTGGTTGTTATCTTTCTGCTGATTTAAATTTCTCACAAATTTGAAGCTAATCGTGATGGTGACATCACCTTTATATCACCCAAGGGGTACAAACTAGGTGACTCCATTGAAATTCCTAGAAATCTGACAAGTATCTTGTATCTTTCTGATTGATTTATTATTATTTGAATATCTAGCTATCTTTGCCATTGCTAACAGCTATTTATTTTCAAAAAGCAAGCTGCTCACATCTACACTTGCACGAAGGATTTCATTCCATTGTCATTCTTGGTTATCTCGAATTATTGTATATGCTAATGTTTACATTGCAATGGTTTGTGATAAGGTTGGTCAAGAGCTTTTGCAAAAGCTTTCCTTTTCAGTATTTTTGTTGTACTTTGTTCAATTTAGTAAAATCGGCCTCTTATTCTCCAAATCTATTGTCAAATATTTAGTGGTATTTAAATTGATTTTTATTTTAGTAGTTCGTCTTATTACCGTTAGCAGCTTATGCTCTACATGACTTAAGGCATCAACTTAAGCTCTAATTAGCTTTCTCCCTTATTCAAAATTTGATTTGAAATTTTTTCAGTTTCTTTTTGTTTGTTTATTAATTTCAACCATAAACAATGTACTTTTTGTGTATATATCATTGCTTCATTTGCTAATGTAAATATTTTCTTGTTTGTCTCTATATTTACAAAATACAAAAAAAACCATATAAAACAAGAAGTACAAGCTTCAACTTAATTTCCCAAGCACTCTGTCTCACTATCTTGTTGTGATAATGAGATTCGAGGAGTTGATTTGTTTAGAGTTTGTCAATCTTAAAACGATCATCAAAACCACCTACTATAACCTCGATGGCCTTACCTCTCACTTTAAGGCTAAGGAAAGGACTCGCTAACTTAAGCAGTGTTTATATAATGTTCAAATTAAGCTAGATCATATAGCTAAAAGGGGAATCTCTTATAGCTTGGATAAAAAAATACTTCATAAATAATAACATCCACTCTAGTGGACAATAAGAAGATTTTAACTATGAGAAAGTATTGTAATAAATATACTTTAAGCAAACCATGCCTGTTCAAATGTATGCTTGGCAATGAAAATCTTAGTCTTGTTCAATAAACCAATATTTCAATTTGCATCATGAAGAACATTATACCCATGACAACAAAAAGATATATCACATGAAAACCATAAACCGTTTGTTCAACATTAATGATAGAACTAAGTGTAATATGTCATGTATCAAATTGACATTATAACACCCCCATTTTTATACCCTACTGATATTGTAATCAAAATTATAAATGATGCATGTAATCAACATGTATGTATGGCATGGGTTAAACCCGACATAATGATGTAATTACATGTATGTATTTTATCAAAAAAAAATGGCAAGCAATTGATGAAAGGGGATAAGCACCTATGCATTGGTTACCAATAGGAAGGAATAACAAGTAAACTACATAATCATGTGCAAAACATAGAAGAGTAAAGAGACACAAAGTAGTGGACAGCCACCAAATCAATACTTATATTATATATCGTTAACAATTGATCAAGGCTATTACATAGAGTCGAGTACATGCATATATATCCTAAGTGGACAGTTACGACAGTTTAACAGTCTGAACCGACTTTACCAGACCAACTCAGATGGTCAAGTCAGCTAAGAATTTGGTTGACTTACAATACATTATTTTTGTGTACCAACTCAACTCAGCCAACTAGCCCATCCAACAAGTTGCCCTTATTTGAGAAAGATATATGAGGTATTTTATTTTCAATTCATAAAAAAATTGTATACGAACTTTTTTTCTAAAAATATAGCCTTACTTTTAGCATTTTATTGTAATGTGCTATTGGAGCCCCATAATGCTTAGGTGAGTGACAAGTCTCTCTTTAGGTTGGCTAATCCAAAAACAAATTAAATTTATAACCTTAATTAAAATGCTTAGTGTTCGTTTAGTTATTTGGTTATATTTATATCAATATTAAATTATAAAATTATATGTCTTCACAAACTTAAGGATTTTATTGATTGCACTCTACATACTTAAAAATATATCACATAGAAAAAGAATTTATGTAATCAAATTCTAAAATGTATATAAAATCTTTTGATGAAGGTTGAACATTGCCATGAACTATGCAATTTAAATTATGTGAATCACATGCCTTTAAATGCTCATTGAAACTTCATTTGAACTTCTTTTACATATTTAAGAAGTTTTAAATGTTATGAAACCAGCTCACAAAAAGATGGAAAAGATAGATCAACGCCTTAGAATTCAGCCTCTTCGAGGGGGCAACCTCCTTTACATTACACAAATGAATGATTCTTTGATGATTCAAATAACAAAACCTCTTTTCTATAAATAGGAGTCACAATATAACCCAGCCGACCTAACAATAATAATATAAAGGCACAAAAATAACAATAGAGGGATTCTATGGGGCACAGTAATAACAATATGGGGACAATAGGGGCACAACAATATTAATAAGGGATACAACTACAATAGTAATGGGGTAATCACTAGTATTATAGGGACCTAACATGCCCCTCTCCTTCAAAAAAGTGTTGTCCTCAACGCTTGAGTAGTTTTGGATGCTTCTGTATAAAATTCTCATCCTCCCATGTGGAATTTTCAGCGGATAAGTTCTTCCACTTGATGAGATACTCCGAAATTGAACGATTTCGTAGCTGTCGAGTTCTTGTTTCTGTGACTACTTCCGGTTCCAATATAAGTTTTCCTTCCTCATCAAGTTCTAGCAATATTGTTTGAACTGGGAGCTTGTCGCATATAACCTTATTTAAACATGAACCATGGAAAACTGGGTGCACTCGAAAAGCTGCAGGAAGCTCCAATTTGTATGCCATAGTACCAATCTTTTGCAACACCTTGTACAGACCATAATACTTTGTTGATAATTTATTATCCTTCTTAGCTTGCTTGAGGGACATTTGTTTATATGGTTGTAGCCATAGGAATACCCAATCACTTACATCAAAACTTCTTTCGCTGCGATGTTGATCTGCCTATTGTTTCATTCTATTCTGCGCCAACACGAGGTTATCCTTTAAGAATTGGAGGACTTGTTTTTGATGCTCGATGTAATGTTCCACTGCTTGAACCTTAGAATTTTCTCTTAAATATGATGTGATGGATGGTGGTTGATATCCATAAAGTGTTATAAATGGGGTCATTTTTGTTGTTGTATGGAGGGAAGTGTTATACCACCATTCAGCCAGAGGCAAGCATTTTACCCATTGTGTCTGTTTATCAGATACAAAGAAACGAAGATATCCTTCCAAAAATTTGTTTACTATCTCAGTTTTCCCATCAGATTGAGGATGATAAGATGAGCTATGAGCTAACTGAGTACCGAGACAAAAAAAATAATTCTGTCCAAAAATTTCCAGTGAAAATGAGATCTCTGTCACTTACAATAATCTTTGGGTTTCCATGTAGCTTTCGAATTGTTTCCATAAATGCAGTAGAAACTATACTAGCTTTAAATGGATGTGATAATGCAAAAAAGTGTGCATACTTGGTAAGTCTGTCAACTACCACCATGATGACACTCTTTCCCTCACACTTGGGTAAACCTGTGATAAAATCCATTGAAACCTCCTCCCAACGTTGGCTTGGAATGGATAAAGGTTGTAATAGACCCGGGTCTTAATTGTTTCAACTTTATTTTGTTGGCAAACCAAACATTCTGCCACAAACTTTTGAATATCCGATTTAAGGCCATCCCAAAAAAATTCCTTCTTAACCCTATGGTAAGTTTTTAAAAATCCTGAGTGCCCTCCTAAGGGAGAAGTATGCAATTCCATAAGAATATTTTGTTTGAGTTGGGAATTCTTACAGAGGTATAAGCGATCTTTGTACCATAACGAATCATTCTGCAAGCTAAATGTATCAGATGTACTGGAATCTTGTTGCAACTTTCGAATAAGTGCCCACACTTTTTCATCATTCTTCCATTCCTCCCTTGCTTCGTTTATCCAATCTGGTTGGATAACAAAAAAGGCACACAACAATGCTTCCACATCATCATCCTTTCTTGAGAGTGCATCTTCCACCACATTTTGCTTCCCTTTTTTGTAGATGATTTCAAATTCATAACCCAACATCTTTGTGACCCACTTTTGTTGCTCTTTAGAGGATAACCTTTGTTCTAAAAAGTATTTAAGGCTATCATGATCCGTTTTTACCTTGAAGTGTCTTCCCATTAGGTAGGGTCGCCATTTCTTAAGTGCATGTAGTATTGCCAACATTTCCTTCTCATAAATAGCTTTGTGTAAAAACTTTCCCTTGATTGGACGACTTTCAAAAGCAGTGGGTCTTTCATTTTGCATTAAAACAGCACCAATTCCATTTCCTGAAGCATCACATTCCATAATAAAGGTTTTTGTGAAGTCCGATGTAGCTAAGACCGGTGCTTGGCACACTGCCTCTTTATGATGTTCGAAAGCCTTTGTTGCTTCTGGAGTCCATGAAATTGCATCTTTATTCAATAATGTTGTTAGAGGTGCTGCTATTCTCCCATAATTCTTAGCAAACTTGCGATAATACCCTGTCAACCCCAGAAATACTCGCAGATGCTTTATGGATGTGGGGATTTTCCATTCCTTAATGGCTTTAATTTTACTAGGGTCTACCTTAACTCCTTCTTGAGATACGATATGACCCAGATATTCCACCTCTTGTACTCCAAAGAAACATTTGGATCTTTTTGCATATAATTGTTTCTCCTCCAATAGTTGCAGCACCCTGTCAACATGTTCAACATGATCCTTCCAAGACTTGTTGAAGACTAGTATATCGTCAAAAAATACTAACACAAATTTTCTAAGGAAGGGTTTGAAAATGGAATTCATCAAACCTTGAAATGTAGAAGGTGCATTTGTAAGGCCAAAAGGCATGACCAAAAATTCATAATGACTCTCATGAGTTCTAAATTTTGTTTTCGGAATGTCTTCAGTCTTCATTTTGATTTGATGATATCCTGAATGAAGATCCAACTTGGTGAAGTAAATTGATCCATCCAATTCATCCAGTAATTCATCAATGACAGGAATGGGAAACTTATCTTTAATAGTGAGCTTGTTGAGCTCCCTATAATCCGGACACATGTGCCATGATCCATCCTTCTTGTGCACCAATACTACTGGAGCAGAGAAAGAACTTTGACTAGGTTGAATTATACCATCCTCTAGCATTTCTGCAACCATACGTTCAATTTTACTCTTTGGGCATAGGGATATCTATACGGCCTGATGTTTGGAGGAACACTTCTTGGAATCAGATGAACAGCATGATCATGATCACGAATAGGTGGGAGGCCTTTTGGAGTCTCAAATACCTTGGAATGATTGTCCAAGACTTTTTGGAGATCTGGAAAAATAGATGATTTCAATGTGGAAACATCTAGCGAACATAATTGTCTTCAAATCTATCTTCAAATCATCCATCTTAGCTTCCACGCCATTCATCTTAGCTTCCACTCCCTTTATCTTAGATTCCACGCCATTTATCTTAGCTTCTGTTAGCTTTTGTGAGAGTGACATTTGTTGCACTTGGTCTTATAATTTTGATATATCATGTAGCATTTCTTCCTCTTCTTCATGAGTCATGCTAGAGCTTTCAGGTTGCTTACTAGGTGTTTTCATTTTCTTTCCTGGAGGCATCAATTACCGATAATAATGCTCTACTATGCCCTTTGAATTCCTTCAAAATAATTTTTCAAACCAAGCTTAAGCAAAAAAATTTAAAAATCTACACACCTTTTTTTTCACTTTGTAAGAGCTCGATATTGCCTCTGATGTATTTCTATAATTTTGGATCATCCAGTTTTGAAGTTGCGACCTGCAGTAGCCCTCTGTGTCCTCTTTCCAATGCCACTAGTCTGATCCAAATTGGATTCTCCAAGGAAGAGTTATACCAAATCTCCCACAGTGACCTGATTATAGATTAGTTCAATAGAGCGAACTTGTACAACATGCCACATGTCCTTATTTCAACCTTTGGCTCTGAAAAATATATACAAGAAACTATAGTCCGTCCTCTTTCTGTACCTTCTTACGAAATTTCAATCCGATGCTCAGGGAGAAAGTTATGACGATTTTCCCCAGGTCACCTGTTTGGAATGTAATTCAGGAGTCTACAAAAAGACCAACTTCCTCAGATCATATCTCTGAAAATATGGCACGAAAAGCTCTGAAATTCAGACCCAACGTTCAGTGCGATTTTGTCTCAAATGGGTTTCGTTTTCGCTTCTGAAACGTCACAAAAAAAAAAAAATTATAGCGAAAATGCCACGATGACCTATTTGGAGTAGCGGAACCCTAGAATCCAAAGCTCTGATACCAAAGGTTATGAAACAAGCTCACAAAAATATAGAAAAGATAGATCAACGCCTTAGAGTTCAGCCTCTTCGAGGGGGCAACCTTCTTTACATTACACAAATGAATGATTCTTTGATGATTCAAATAACAAAACCTCCTTTCTATATATAGGAGTCTAAGGAGTCACAATATAACCCAGCCGACCTAGCAATAATAATATAAAGGCACAAAAATAACAATAGAGGGATTCTATGGGGCACAGTAATAATAATATGGGGACAATAGGGGCACAACAATATTAATAAGAGATACAACTACAATAGTAATGGGGTAATCACTAGTATTATAGGGACCTGAAAAACGAGTCTCTCTTTAGGTTGGTTAATCCAAAAACAAATTAAATTTATAACCTTAATTAAAATGCTTAGTGTTCGTTTAGTTATTTAGTTATATTTATACCAATATTAAATTATAAAATTATATGCCTTCCCAAACTTAAGGATTTTATTGATTGCACTCTACATACTTAAAAATATATCACATAGAAAAAGAATTTATGTACTCAAATTCTAAAATGTATATAAAATATTTTGATGAAGATTGAACATTGCAATGAACTATGCAATTTAAATTATGTGAATCACATGCCTTTAAATGCTCATTGAAACTTCATTTGAACTTCTTTTACATATTTAAGAAGTTTTAAATAACTCATCAAATTTGGACAAATTAATTTCTGATTGTAAATAGATTTAATAAAGCGAAGAGACACTCGAGTTTTAGTAAGTATCTTCGAATATAATGGAAAGTTGTTCCAAGATTATGAGCTTGGAAGCCCTGAAGGCATCGGTTTATTAATATTGCTATGAATATAAAGCCTTAAACAGCCTTAAACATTGGGCTTTTAATTTATCTTTGCAAAGAGCTTTTCTTTTGGCTAGAAAATTACTTTTTAGGCGTGCTAACCGAGATTTAACCCTTACTCATTTACTAAATGCTATGATGGCCTAAATCAACCTTGATATATATGTGATATGTAATTTGGTCATATAATATGTATATTTATGTAAAGGTTTTCACCAAAATTGAGTAGTGAGATGGCAATCATATGGACCAGGGATTATGGCCATGGATGGATATGTATTTGGGATTAATATAATCATATCAATATGTCCGCTAAAAGGCAAGGGATGTGTGAATGGTTATTCATAAATTATTCATCATGTGAATGACAGAGTATGGAGTATGGTGTTGAGTGGGTTTTTGGTTAAGTGATACGAAGTGTTTTTATGGATGGATATGTATTTGGGATTAATATAATCATATCAATATGTCCGCTAAAAGGCAAGGGATGTGTGAATGGTTATTCATAAATTATTCATCATGTGAATGACAGAGTATGGAGTATGGTGTTGAGTGGGTTTTTGGTTAAGTGATACGAAGTGTTTTTATGGAATGATATAGGTGTAGGTATATAATTTAATTTTAAGGTTATTGTTAAGTTAAATATTAAATTGGTGTATGAGATTTTGGTTTATTTCGTGTATTGATTTATATTTAAGATTTTTTTTTAAAAATACATGTACAAAAGTGTACTTACTCTATTTCTTTTGAATTTGAACTTGTGATCTCTTACGAAGTGAATAAACCTTGGATACACATGTATATGAAATATGATTTATGTCAATATGACATAAACTAACAGTAGTGAAATTTCCCCACTCGAAAATATGCTCATAATCAAGCCCAAGTTGGTGGAGATTGGAATCAAGGTATCTTATCCAAGCCATGAACGAGTGTACCTAGGCATCGAAACCATTACCATGGTAAAAGGGGAACCAAGAGCTCGAGTATATGGCGAAAGTGTAACCTCCTCAGCACCAAGAAGACGTGGTATAGTCCAACCCAAGAAAATTTGTGTCAACGAAGTTTGATGCTCTTGAAACCAGTGTGAGCCCCTGTAAGATTCACTTATCCATCAACAACGAGAAGCCATGGCAATAAAATCCCAATGATGTTGTGGTATGGAGGCTAGGCCTAAGAGTCAATGGAGAGGTCACATTGTTATCTTCAGGATTGATGTTTAGATGGGTTGTTTTCGTTCCATGGAGAAAATAATTTTGTTCCATGTCAAAAAAACATCTAAAATAAATAAGATAATGCCACGTGTCACATGTTGGTTTGTGGTTTTTGGGTCATGGGAAAATTAACTCGCATCTATTTAAAGTGACTGAAAACCCTATGGCCAACCTCAACTAAATCACCACCCTTGTATCCATGTGATGTGCAAGGATGATAGCATAGTAAAGCATGGATATGTGTGATGATGGAGTTTGACATGGGTGTGGGAACCTTGTCACATCATGGAAGAGATATAGGCAGCACTTGGAATGTGGTCCATTTGGGATTTGAAAGTAGAGTGGTGTATGTATGTGTGTATGTATATGGACTGGTTAATGTAAGTAAATTTTATGTTTCAATTGTATAGGATAAAGTTAAATTTGAGCTTTAAGAGGTTTTGGGAGTGTTATAGACATTTTTGGGCCCTACAACTCCAAGCAGGAAATGTCCATAAACCAAGGGCTCCTAAGTCCCTAAAAGTGTTGTTCTAACCCCTAAAGGAACAAGTTCAACAAATTACAGCTTCTCCCAGAAGTTCTCCATGAAAAACTGCTCAGAATTGGTCAAAACAGGATCATTTCAGCTGCTCCACTGGCCAGGTGCATTGCATCTCACCTAAATACACTGTGTGGGTGCATTGTATTTCAAAAATCCCTTCTGTGGGATGCGATGGGCGAGAAATGACAAATGGCAGTATCATTCCGCGAGGTGGAGAGGCAATGGAAGCTTCCAGAATCTTCTTCTGTGACACTTGCCTCACTGAATTCAACCAAGGATGAGTAATAGATCATCAATCTCCAAGTGGAAGCAAGAACTATCAGAGGGAAGACACTAATCAAATCATAAACTGACTCATCTCCATTACAGATATCTATATATGGATCCCTCATCCCAGAGATCCAGAGGCTGGAATTTTGCATATTGTAAGGAATTGTTGTTGGTTTCTTGAGACAAACATCAGATTGTTGGGTGATCTAAGCTTTGTTTGAGGTGAAGAGGGGCTTCTTTGCTGGGAGGTTGATGTTGGGTCAGAACAACTGGTTGTAACTCCTCTTGGCTCTTTCATGTTTTATTAATAAAAGCTATTCAAGTTTTCCTCCATGCTCTTGTGTCATTGATGCTTGTTACATTTGTATGGTCAATTTACATCTGATCCTAGATTGTTTATGATTATAGATCCATGTCTTTGTATAGTGCTATGCTTCTATGATCTTACAGGTACTTTGTGAAGCTGGGCGTGCAAGGGAGCAGGTAGCTAAAGACTATCAAAGAAGAGAGGAACCAAATCGGGAGATTAGCGCAAGACAGAGGTTGGTCTTTTTGTTCCTCTCTATCTATAATTCATAAAGGAAAAACGAAAGTAGCTTTTCTTTGTTTGTTTCTAAAGTAGCTGTCACACCTTAGTGGGATAGAGCAGTTCTATATAGACACTTTTCCCTGTAACAAAATTGCGACTCCACTGGGGACATAATTAGTTTGTTTGTTTATCATTCTTTGTTGTTTGTTTCATAAACTTACGAGTAGCATTCGAACTGCATTTGCCATAACAAATGCAAAGTAGATAACTGCTATTTCAATCCATCTACTGGATCTGTTTATGATTTAAACAACTGATTCACAAACTATCTGATTGCCCTTGTGATAGCTCTTAGATCCTCCTTAGATCTACCCCTGATTGTTGCATTACTGATTGCTTTTTGCTCGGCCAAAACCCAAGAACTAAACAGCAAACTGTGACCTGGAACCCAAACAGAGTCTCGTTTCTGGTCCAGCGCAGGTATTGTTCAGAGAATCTGAACTTCAGCGCACTTCCCGAGTGGACAAGCTGCGCTGCATTTCAAATTCTCTGTGTTACAGGTCCGCTGATCAGACTAGGCCCTGTGCAGTTTTGGTTTCTGTGATTCATTCTTTCTAGTTCTATTCCTGAATTTTGCTGCCTGTGATCAGTATATGTCTGTTTGAAACCCCTTTTCCTTGTTGTTATTCCGCCTCCTTTGTACAAAAGAACTGTAGATGTTTTTGTGTGTTTGTTGAGTCATTTACAGTTCTCCTTTGCAAAAGTAGCATAATCGTACTGTCATCCTTTGATTTGAAACTGTCGCAAGTATTGATTTCAATCGTAGGAAAGAGTTTGATTGTTGTTGATGGTCGATTATCCTGTTACTATTATTTTTTGGTCTGAATTTGTAAGTTTCTAGTGTCAAGAACAAGTATTCATTTTAAAATCATAAGGTGTTGTGATCGTCTCCATTTTTTATTTTGAAAAGAAACTTGTTGATATTTGTCGCTTGAAAAGAAATTCATATTTGTGCATCAACTTTCTTTTTAGCATTCATATACTAAGAAAGTCAAAAACAAATAAATGCATGTGCATTTGCATATAGACAGTCTGATTGGCTTGATTTAGGAAAGTGCATTTAGAGTGTGCTCTTTGCTCTTTGTGAAAAGATTCTATCTTTCTTTCCTTAGTAGCTAGGATTTTCATTGCACAAAGAAGATAAAAAGATTGTTTATCATCTTAGATTGCATTTTAGGAATTACATCTACATCTCGCGGTGAACTTGAAAGCCAAACTTCATAAACAAGATCAACTATAAAATAAATTCAATGAATCTAACAACGCTTTGGAACTTAACGCACAACATTTAGAAGTCTAGGCTAGAGACGTGTTCCAGCGTCGTAAAGCCTGGTAACTGTTGTTCTCACTGATGGTTGGGTGATTCCTCCACTTTGAGACGATAAGTGCCAGTACGGACTTGTGCTCCCACGTACCGTCGAGTATATTTTGGGAGACCCCAATAGGCTTAATCCTTTATCCATAAGAAGTCGTGTCTGCCGCCCTATCGATCGCAATGCACTGAACACAGCATTCGGGAAGATTGACTGCCGTACCGTAAAAAGTATTCTGCAGTTTTGCGATTGGTTTGGTAATCCCTCTACCTAGATTTCTAGAGCAGTCCCTTTCATTCATTTTCAGACTCCTTAACGGAAAAGGTCCATCTGAGCACTTGTCACTTCAGGCTCATTAAAAATCAAAGGAGACTAGAGTCATCCTTTGTTTTTTCTCGACTCTTAAAAATTGAAAAAACAAGTTGTGTCAAAGCGTCTAAAATTCATTTAATTTGGAAACATACTTCCCCTTTATTTTAGTTGATCGAGTAATCCGCAATCGTGGAAGAAAGTCAATTGAAACCCCGTCATTCGCGGAGGCTTACGAGTCAGCCGTCTTTGTCTCCGGAATCGAAGCTAGTACGAACAAAGCGAACTCGTTTAACCGGTTCCAAATCTCCTGTTAAAGTTAGAACAAGTGTTCCAACAACATCAGAGACTCTGGTTACTCCAAACATTTCTGGAATCCCTGCCTCTATAGAAGAAGTTCAGCAGCCACAGAAGGACAGTGATACTGATCCTAGTCTGAGAGTAAACACTTGTGTTACCGAACCAGTTCCATTTTCAACCGGTTCGGAGAGTCTTGCTCTTCAAACATCTGTCGCTGCCGATTCCATACCTTCTTCGGCACCAGAAATATTTTACGGACCTGACTGTCTTCCCCTTCCACCTGGTCTGATTGCCATAGAAGATATTGTGGAAGATCCTCCAACGAGTACTCCATCGCAATTTGGAGTCGGGATCACTCTATATCCTTTTTCATCAGAAGTTAGTCTACTGCCAGCGGAAGCTCCTGTAGAATCGCTAGGTAACCTTTTGGATAGACTAGAAATGTCTGAACAACCGTCAACATCTAGGACTGTGTCATTTGACACAACGACGGTAGAACTCCCTGCTATCACTCCAACAATGTTCGCCGGTATACCATCTGTCCCAACTAGCTCTCAACCGCTAGAAGGAGCCCACTCAGGGGCCATTTCGACAGTATGGTCTGTTCCTGTTTGTTCATCCGGAATAATATCCGGAAACTCTTATGTTGAGTCTCAACAAATTGATCCATTTGGAGGTCAATTTGGGCAGTCCGGCCCCCAAGGGCAAACCATTCCCTTGAGTTCTGGATTACCACCGTATGGGGGGCAGTATACCCTTTCATTATCCCCTTCGGGAGGATATCCATACGGGATTTCACAACAACATTCAGGTTATACTGGAATTACCTCAAGCGGTTGGGTACCAATACTACCTCAAAAACCAAGAGTTGTATACTCGATGCAACAATGCTTACCTATGTCAAATATACCAACTACGCCAGCTATTGTGACGGTGTCGCAAGTTCAAGCGCTGCCTGTTGTATGCCAACCTCAGGTTTCTCAGGTTGTAATGCAACAGCCCCTTGACCCTGCAACTCAACCACAATCGCCGACTGGAGGAATGACACAGGTTCAGACGGGTACAATTACCACTCATCTTGGTCAAACTGTTAGTATCGAGCAACAGCACATGGCTTCACAACCATGGCTAGTGCAATACCAACAACCGCAATTCCAACAAGTATACCAAGGTTCTGATCAACAAATCTTTGCAAATAGTGGACAACCATATATTCAAAACGGTCAAAATCAACCATTTTACAATGGTCATGCCCACCAACCTTACCAAAGTTACCAACATCAAATGCATTATGCCGGTATGCAAAGACCAACTGCTCAGGCAATCCCATCTTATCCTGGGTATGCTTCACCTAACCTGAATCAGCAGTTACCCTTTGTGGCAACTTTAGAGTTACCTGATTTAAATCGGTTAACAAACGATCCAATCGCTTACGCCCCTTGGTGGCCAGTGATTCCGCATAAACTTCCATCAGATATTCCTAAATTTAATGGAAATCTGGGTGAAGATCCGTCGAATCATGTGATGACCTTTCATCTGTGGTGTTCATCAAACACCCTAAATGATGATTCGATAAGACTTCGCCTTTTTCAGAGGACGTTAACGGGTCCAGCGGCAAAATGGTACATTGAATTGCCTAGAGCTTCATTCGACAACTTCAGTACCTTAGCCACAACCTTTTTAACCCATTTTCAATTACCAATAAGGTACGAAACAGGAACGAAACTCCTTACTAACTTCAAACAGACAACGGCCACTCACATATCTGATCATATACATGAGTGGCGATGTCGTCGTAGAATGGTTAAAACGTATGTTCTCGATCAGCTCTTAGCTGAATGGTTTATCAAGTCATTACTACCTTCCATCACAGAAGATGTGGCAAAGTGGGGAGTCGTAACAGAAGAGCAAGTTATCGCTCGTACGCAATATTTGGACTTGATTTACACTCAGTCTGGCACGCTCTACGACAAAATACCTGACGCCCCTAGACCGGAATTCTCAATTCCTCCTCCTCCAAAATCAAACAATGACTCTCATGCCGGCGATGGCGTGATTGGCACAATAGACACGAAATCGACAAAGGCTACATCCAAAAAGACCCGTAAGATTTCAGGTCAAAATTCAAAAGATGAACTTCTTGCCTCGGAAGTAAATGCCGTATCGACAGATAAAGGCAAAGAAACCAAATAACCAGGGGGCAAGAAGAAAGGAAAAGTGAAGAAGAAGAAACAGGAAGAATCATCACCTGAAAAATCTTCTTCAAACCCTCCTGGAGATAGCAAACCAAAAAATCCATGCTTTATATGCGATGAGGATCATTGGACCGCAAATTGTCCACACAGAGCTGAGCTTAATAAATTCTTCAAGAATTCAAAAACCTCTGCACGGTTAACTGATCCGTTTCCAAATCCAGGAACAAATCTGGTTGAAAGTGGAAATGCTTCCCCGTCTCAAGTGCTAATGTTGTCGGTTTCAAAACAGCAAAATGATGCTTTGATATCGACAAGGAACAAAGATTATGGGAATCCACAGCTGTCGAACAACAAGGATAAAGATCAACCTAGTAGTTCGACAATGACTTCGACAGAAGTTGCGCCGCCCATCATTCCCGAATTGTCAATAAAACCGCCAAAGGGAGTAGTACACAAGTCGACATTTAATTCCCGCGCTAGAGCGGCACAACATTTTAATATAGTGGAAGATTTGGCCCAATCGCCATCCGCTATGTCGACTCTTGAAGTACTACAGAACTGCCCATCCCAAAGTCAGGCTTTATTATCAGCCATTGGGGGGATAAACCCAAAGGATTCCAATCTTGTATCCTTCGATCATAAAGGATACGATCTTCAATTACTAGCTCAACTAGCTTTCCTTGTTCAAGTGAAAGCCCTCAACAAAACTGTTCATCGGACAATTATTGATGAGGGGGCATCTACATGCATTATGTCGATGAGTTGCTAGAAAACTTTAGGATCTCCAACCTTGTCGCGATCTTCGACGACATTAAAAGCATTCGACGGAAGGACATATACCCCATATGGTATTCTAAGTAACTTGAAAGTTGAACTAGGAGGGAAAACAGTAGAAATAGATGTTGAAGTAATCGATGGGAATCTTGATTACAACATCCTACTAGGAAGACCATGGATATATGCTATGGCTGTTGTTGTGTCGACCTATTTTAGGAAGATTGAATTTCCCTTTCAAGGAGGGATTACAATAGTCGATCAACAAAACTTCCTCCCCAATGGTTCTCAAGTTACAGGAAGCATTCCCATGATCCATGGAAGCCCCCATTCGCTTCAAAATATCGGAGTAGGCCTACTAAAATATCCTATATTAATGAGAACTTTCGCCCTTCCACCTCCAATCAACCTGGCGGAAGTAGCGTCGGTAGGAACCTGCAATATGATATCTTCTAAAAAGATCTCAGGAAACGATACCGACATGGATCATGCAATGGTTTTGCCCCCAAGCCCAACGGAAATATTGTAGCAATCAATGTTCCTAGCCTGGATGGCAAACCCAAATCACCGCTCATCAAGCGTTTGGATAGATAGGTCTAAAGAATATGGTACCCCTTCAGATCCTTGGTCGCGAGTGCATGTCACCAACGAAGGAATTGTCCAATCAATGGTAATTGAAGGAGCACCATGGAATGAATCCCACCATCGTTCCCTTCTTCCAGATTGTGGAGAAGATACTTTCGATGACCTTTATCATCCTTCAGTTTTTTATTTTCTATCAAATACTGTAAACACGGTGGATTCCGAGCGAAACTTGTCCAACATTGAAGAGACTATCGCCATAAATATCTCGACCAAAACAGATGTTGTAGAGAATATTTATGTTGGCAAATGTTGTTCTCCTTCAGAACTGGAAATATACAATGCTCTTTTTCGCGAATTCAGAGATATTTCGCAGCATTTAAGAGCAATATTTCTACGTTGCCGACACTACAAGATACGACTCAATCCACACAAATGTGTATTTTGCGTCAGTTCTGGTCGTTCGCTTGGCTTTGTAGTCTCAAAGGACGGGATTCGTCTCGACCCATGTAAGGTCCAGGCAATCATAAATTTGCCTCCACCTTCAAATTTGCTTCAGATTTAGAAACTCCAAGGGAAAGCAAACTTTCTGAGGAGGTTCATTCCAAATTACGCCGAACTTGCTAAAGGTTATACGCGTCTTTTGAAAAAGGGAGTGCCCTTTGTCTGGGATCAGGTTGCGCAAGCTTCCTTTGATGCTTTAAAAGAATCCCTAATGAAAGTATCATTAATGTACGCTCCTGATTATCAAAAAGATTTTAACCTGTATCTGGCTACAGCAGATACGACCATCGCCATCAATGGAATTGAACATCCTATATATAATTTAAGTAAAAACTTAAATGATACAGAAAGCAAATATTCTTACGTTGAAAAGCTAGCACTCGTAGTTGTTCAAGCGATACAGAGATTTCGACACTATGTCCTCTTTCGAAAAACTACCATTCTGTCAGATTGCAACCCCATGACTTATATATTGTCGCGAAAGTTGTTGGGGGGAAAATATTCAAAATGGATAGCAATCCTGCAAGAGTTTGATCTGGAATTTGTAAGATCCAAGTCAAAGAAAGCTCTGGTTTTCGCAGAATTATTATGTGATCTCCCATCGTCGTCCAACGATGAAACATCTGATGAAACAATCGTGGACAAAAGTTTGTTTCTGATATCGTCAAGCTATGAGTGGTATGGGGATATAATCATTTATCTCCAAACCCAAAAATATAGGCCAAACACCTCCCGCTCCGAACAAAAACGTATTTGATACCAAGCAAAAGACTACATGATCGTCGGTGATACACTTTACCGTCGCGGTATCGATACAGTTCTGAGAAGGTGCCTCACCCATGAGGAGGCCGAAAAAGTCCTGAATGATTTTCATTCAGGCGCGTGTGGGGGGCATCAATTCGGTTATGCTACAGTGCAAAAAAATTTACGAGCAGGATAGTTCTGGCCAACAATGTTCAAAGATTGCATAACCGCAGTCAGAAGTTGCCATGCTTGTCAAATTTTCGATAGCAAAACCAGAAGACCACCCGCACCTCTGCAGCCAATAGTTGTTGTTGGGCCATTCGCCAAATGGGGCATCAATTTCATGACATGTAACCCCACCTCGACCGGGGGGCATGGGTATATCATAGTCGCAGTTGACTATTTTACCAAATGGGCCGAGGCGATGCGTACATTAGATAATACTGGTGAAACAGCTGCCCTCTTCTTTTTCAATCATGTAGTCACCAGATTCGGCGTACCACAGGCTATAGTCACAGATCATGGATCGCATTTTCGCAATCACATGATGGTCAAATTAGCTGCCAAGCTAGGGTTGTCTCACGACAGCTCTACTCCATATTATCTGCAAGCCAACGGACAAGTTGAAGCAATCAACAAGGTCCTAAAACGCATGCTGCAAAGGATGATTGGAGTTCACAAGAGAAGATGGCACCTAATCCTGTACTCAGCTTTGTGGGCTTACTGAACATCGGTAAGGAATGCAACCAGGTTTACACCTTTCCAACTGGTATATGGCCTGGAAGTAGTCTTACCAATCCAGTGTGAAATCTCGTCTCTCAAACTCGCAATTGATCTCCTCCCCGGAACTTCAGAAGAAGAAGCTCGTTTCTTGGAATTAATCCAATTGGATGAAACCCATCGTGATGCCGCTTTGGCTAATGAAGCCCATAAGAAACGAGTCAAGGCGCAGTTCGACAAAAATGTCAAACCCCGTGTCTTCTCAGAAGGTGACTTGGTCTTGCTTTACGACCAAGAATCCGATAAATTGGGAGCAGGTAAATTTAAGTCTTTGTGGATGAGCCCTTATATTGTTAAACGAGTGTTAGCAAAAGGAGTCTACGAGTTAATGGATTATGACGGAATTCCACTGGCGCAACCTCGTAATGGGTTGTACCTCAAGCGTTACTATGCGTAATGGTAACCTGTATGCTTTTGTTATGTTTTTGTTTTCGCTAAAGTGTTTATTTTGGTCAAGTAATCCACTTTTTACATTTATTGCAGATGTCAAACCTATTAGAGTCATGTTGTTATATACCTAGGGGGATAATATGGGGTACCAAGGGAGGTACCCAAGGTAATAATGTAATAATGAGATGGGCCATAGTAATAAATAAGGTGGTTAACCCATGTCATGTAAGGGACCACAAGTAGTTAATAATAATGTAATGGGCCCATGGTATTAGTTGATGGTATGAGGGAACCATGGTAATGATGCATGGTATTGTATGTATGAGGCCTATATAAAGGCTAGAGACTCCACATGGAGAGAGGAAGATGAAGTGAAGCATTATTGTATGAACAGGCATATGGCTTGTGGAGTATTCTCCTTCCTTAAGGAGTGAATGTATGGTGTTGCCCTACCTTAAGGGTTTGATAATAAAGTATCATTTCATCTTATTTCTGGGTTATTTGCATTATCTCATATTTTCATATCTGATCTATAATATTCTTGGGTTAGATATATAACAATTGTTATCGGATCTACAACAATTGGTATCAGAGCCAGGTTTCGATCTTGGGACCTGTGGGTTATGGGCCCACCATATAAAGCCATCGTGGGTTAAAACTTCAACATATCATCACCCACATCACCCAGCAAGACAACAATCAAGATGGAAACCAATTAGCCACATGGACAACAAACCCCGCAGGATAGATCGAGAGGAACAAAGATCCACCTACTACACATCCACACAGAAGAGCTACCGCAGTCAACTTCCATCGCAAGCGAGCGAGGCACCAGCAAGATCGAGGGTTCACCTTTCTCTTGGATGGCTAGATGCACGTGCATGGTATCAGTGGACTACTCTTTTGAGTAGATCTTATTATTTATGTTCTTCCCATGTTTCGGGGACGAAACATGCTTAGGGGGGTGGAATGTTATATACCTGATGAGCCCCAATTTTGGTACAATTTGGGCTCATTTTGGCCTATTCTACTTGCTCAAACCATTCATTTTTTATTGCTTATGCATGCATTTCTTAGTTTATTCATGTTGTTTGTAGGAAGAAGGGTAGGCACTCTCTCTACGTGACTAATGCATTTTGATTCCAGGTTTTGGCATTAAAAGGGAGCAAAAGACAACGAAAAAGGAGTTAAGGAGACAACGAGGTGGCACTGCGGGTTTTGGGAGAGGATGTCCACGGTTCTAGGGACATCCCTCGTGATTCCCATCAAGAACTCCGAGCTCTAATCCATCTCCCCTCCGAGCTTAAAAAACGGCCAGCTGTTCTACAGGAACAGCAGTTATAAACTGCTCTACAGGAACAGCAATTATGACCATCCTACAGGATCAGCAGTTAAACTCTAGTTGGACAGCCGAGCTCCTAAAATGTAGGACACTTGTTGGATCATCGTTTTTGTATAAGTATGAAGGCTTTAGCCTTAGATAGGTTGTTGAAACTCTCGTATTGCTATTGTAATTTTGGAGCACAGTTCAGTTTTCGTTCCTTTTTGTAAGCCAATTTGGCATGATATCAGTTATGAATAAAGAAGGCAGTTTGTG
This sequence comes from Pinus tabuliformis, assembly GCA_031772625.1. Classification (NCBI taxonomy): domain Eukaryota; kingdom Viridiplantae; phylum Streptophyta; class Pinopsida; order Pinales; family Pinaceae; genus Pinus; species Pinus tabuliformis. The sequence goes on from CM062807.1 coordinate 1,148,040,048, forward strand.
ATCTAGTTCTGAGTTTTTCTTAAGGAGACTATAGCTCTCAGGTTAGGGCCCAACCTGAGAGCCATAGGTCCCCTCTGCTGTAGTGTTGTTTCCATTTCGTTTTCAGCACTTTGAGTTTTCATTTGCACATGCAATTCGAATTACAGGTTGTTAAGTTGGTCTTTCTCATGAGGTAGATAGGATTTGCTTATGGTGAGTTTGTTTACAGTTGTTTAGTGTAGCAGAGGATAGATATAGTCCAGTGGAGCTCCAACAAAAAGGTTGTTAAGGCTCACTGCCGTCTCATCTAGGATTGGAGTGAAGTCCATGATTAACCACCAAAAATACGCATTTCTTTATTCCATGATTGCTGCCAACACAGTCACGTTAAGTTAGCTGCTTCTCCATGATTCACACCTGCACCACACTTCCTTACCACAGCTTCATGCACGTTCTCTTTCACGTTTAGATTGCTTCTCATCGAATTTACAAGCACAAGTAGTTTAGGTTGATGCATTTTTGGTTAAGTGACAGTCATAAGCATTTGTTTCACTTACACTGCTCTCTCTCTCGTTCCATCACTTTGTCCTCCATCTTGATCACGCATGCAGACATCTCTTTGACCCCTGCTCCGCTCTATTACCTCACAAAGTCTTTCATTCCTCACGTATTTCCATTCTCTAGCCTTTCGTTGACATAGCCCTTCACCTTCCATCCTCCTCCCTACACTCACTTCCCATCCTAATCTTCCACTTCTAAAGCCATCACCAGCCTCATCCCTACCTTACACATCTCCCTCTACCATTTCATCACACCTCCATCACTCCAAACACTCACGGTAGGTCATCCTGTAGCCATTTATAGACATCCTGTAGAAAACAGAGTATCCTGTAGGATTCTCCACAGCCATCCTGTAGGAGGCCACTCTCTCGGTTGCTGAGCATCTGAATGCGAGGAACCTCTGTGGATGGGTGCTAAGGATCCCTAGGGACCTCTCTTAGCCTCCCCAACCTATCCCACGCTTTCCTTCCTTCTCCATCCCATCTGCACAACCAAACCCTAGTTAGCACAAGATCACAATCATTCCACACACTTAAAGGAAAAATACAAAAACATATCTTTCATGATGCAAATAGTTTAGATCCATGCATTTGCACTTATTAGAGGTAACAGCAGCATTGGTAGAAGTTTCATTCACATTTCTTGCATTGTAGAGGTTAGACTAGTTAAATTAGGGTTGCCTAGGTTTACATGCTTTGATTTGCTTTCAGTTCATTTTTTGTCAAGTAAAGTAGCTTTCCTTTGAGATTAGCTTTCGTCCATCAATTAGCAAGCTTCTTCTGAGAGCCTATAGAAGTTGGCTTGAGCCCTAGCGGACTTGTGCCAGCTGACCAAGTGACAGCTGCGACAAGAGCTAGTACTTGTGCATATAGCACCGTCGCTTCCAAGTTTGTACGAACTACCGGGTTGATAAAATGAGAGACAGGAAGCCCCAGGAATTGTAGCATTATTGCTACAATACTGGAGCTCACCATCTTTTTGGCGCCGTTGCCGGGGAAGCGTCAGAGTATTAGTAATTGTTGCTTTTCTTCTACTTTCGTACTCTTACTTCTGCTCAGTAGTTTATTTCATTTCCATTCTGCAAGAGTAGCTTAGCATTTCCTGCTTTCATAGATTAATATTTCTTGCTTTCCTAGATTAATATTTCTTGCTTTCCTAGAGTAATTTTTCTTGCTTTCCTAGATTAGCTTTCCAATTTTGCAATTTCATTTGAGCAATATAGTTAGTTGTAGATCACTTTGTTTCAGTTTTGCAGGTACCAAAGAAAAAAACAAAAGAAAGAAAAGTCCTTTCCATTTCATGCCTCGTAGGAACCGTGATAGATCAGGCAAATTCCTACCAAACACCCCCACCACATCACTGAGTCACCCTTCTCTCTTCTTTGGTGACAGTGACCCAGAGGAACCTATAGGTGAACATCCTGAGATATACCAAGACCCTATAGAAGAAGAAGAGTTAGAGACCACTCCATCCGAAGCTATGGCTGACAATAGAGAAGATGAGAGAATAGAAGGAGCTTTCCCCATCCGAGAGACCAATGGGGAGATGAAAATGAAAAACATTAGCCCCTCTGCTTTGCCTCACTTCCATGGACTGACCACTGAGGATCCTGATACCTTCTTGTTTGAGTTTGCTGTCCTTTGTAGAACCTATGACTATACTGAAGATGAGCAAAAGCTGAAGCTTTTCCCTTCCACCCTTAAGGATGCAGCCCTACGCTGGTTCATGGGGTTACCTGGGAATAGCATAGCTACTTGGGCTCAGATGCAGCAAGCCTTCAATACCAAGTATAGGGATTATTGTAGGTCCAAGGAAACTAAGGGAGAGATCTTTCGAATGACCATGGGGAATGATGAGTCTTTAGAGGATTATGAGGAGAGGTTCCAACTTAGCTATAAACGGGCCAGGTGTACACTTGACCCTGAATCCCTCAAGTTGGTTCTACTCCGAGGAGTCCCTGAAGATCTCTTAGACACCCTTCACATGTTAGCTGGGGGGGACATTTACCAACTGCCTTATGAGGACATCAAGACTGTGTTCCGAAATCATTCTAGGGCAGCTAGGAAAAGAGGTAGAGGAAATCTCCTCTCCACTGGTGTCCCTTTCTCCAAACATGAGTTTACAAACCAGTTAGAAGATCTTAAGAGTGAGGTGAGACAGACCATTGCCATGCAGCTGGACACATTCAGGATCCAGCAGAAGAAAGAAGAAGCTGAGAGAGCCTTGGCTATCTTCTGTCCTAGGTGCACCAGAAGACACCCTAAGAACGAATGTCCATTGCATTCGGTTGAAGTGTGTTTCGTTTGTGAGGAGGACCACCCAACAAATCAGTGTCCAACCTTACCTGGATTTAAAGCCATGTACCAAGGGACTGAAGCCCCCACTGAACCTCTCTACTTCATCAACCAATGGAGGCCTCAAGGATCTAGACCTTATCAGCAGGGGATGCAAGGGGCATCTCAAGCTTATTACAACCCCAACCAATCGACTCCTATGCCTTCCTGGGGTCCCCCCGCTCATCCTTCTTGGTCCATGCCTCCTCCATGGTCTTATCCACCTCATTATCCTACTCAACCTCCCTCTCATCCATATCACTCACATACCCAGTCGCAGCCTCAATGGAGTGCTCCTCAGTCGGGGTGGAGGCCCCAATACAACACTCCTCCTGCCATTTTGCCTCCACCACCAGTTCAACCTCAGCCTTTACCTCCTGCTCCTCCTAGGCAACCTTAGATGCCTGCACAACCGAACCCGAACCCCAACAATAGACAGGCGCAGCAGGTATATACTAGGGAGACCTCATGCCCTACCTATGCTGTGGAGATCCAGGAGATCAATCTTAGATCTGGAAAGACTCTTCCAGATCGCCAACCTCCTCCCCCAGAGGATGAGGAAAACCATCAGGAGAGTGAACCAAAGCCTATTCCACCCTTTCCTGAGAGACTAACAGCCACCACACAACCTAACCCCGAAGAAGATGAGCTTTTGGGTGAGCTCAAGCAGTTGTGTGTAAAAATCCCACTTCTCCAAGCCATCATGGACGTGCCTATATATAACAAGCTGGTTAAGGAGAAGTGTTTCAAACACCCAAGCAGACGGAAGAAAGATGCCTCAACTATCAATGTCATAGGACAACTGTCTGACCTTCTGCTAGGACAAGTCATCTGCCCAAAGTACCTAGATCCTGGAAGCCCTGTAGTAGATGTTCACATCAATGGCACCATTATCCCCCACACCTTGATTGATCTGGGGGCAGCCATCAATGTGATGACCAGAGATACCATGCTTAAACTCAATCTTCAGGGTTCCTTGAGGAAGACCTCGACAGTACTGCAATTAGCAGATCGCTCCACCGTGACTCCCGAAGGGATTGTGGAGGATGTCTTGGTCTCTATTGATTCTTGGGAATACCCTGCAGACTTCCTGGTTCTGCAACCAAAGGCCAAGCTTACTGGATATCCTCTCATCTTGGGAAGGCCTTGGTTAGCTACTGCAGATGCTTACATAAGTTGTCGGGCAGGAAACATGACCATCAAGAATGGTCCCATGTCCAAGCAGCTAGTCCTATACCCTCCTGCCCAACCTTCTTTAGAGCATGATTTACCACTCTGGTTGGAAGAAGGAGAAGAAGACGAGGTGTATTCAGCACCTCTGTGTACCATAGAAACCAATAGAAGAAATCCCCCAACCGAGGATGATTTGATCGAGAACTTGATCCAAAACCCACCTACCAGTGCACTACCTTTAGAAAAATTGGTGGAGGATGCCCAAGCTAGCACCTCAGTGGACCTTTGTACAACCGGCCCTGTCACTCCCAGAGTCAAAAGTGTGGAGTTTGGCCCGGAGAGAGCATTAAAGATCAGCTCCTCCCTATCTCCTTCCCAGGAGAAGGAGTTGTGTAGCCTATTGGCCAGCCACTTAGATGCCTTTGCTTGGAGCTATAAGGAGATGAAAGGAGTCCATCCCTCGGTCTATACCCATCATATATACATCAAAGAGGATTGTAAACCAGTTAGGCAACCCCAGAGGAGAATGAATCCAGCCCTTAAGGACATTGTCAAGGAAGAGTTGCAAAAACTGTTGGATGCCGGATTCATCTACCCCATCTCAGATAGTGAATGGGTGTCCCCTCTAGTGTTGGTTCCCAAGAAGAATGGGAAGTGGAGGATCTGTGTAGATTACCGTGAGCTGAACAAAGCTACCAAGAAAGACCATTTCCCCCTACCCTTCATAGATCAAGTGTTGGATGGACTGGCAGGAAAGAAGTTCTTCTCTTTCCTGGATGGGTTTAGCGGGTACAATCAAATCCAAATCAGCCTGGAAGACCAAGATAAGACCACCTTCACCTGTCCTTGGGGTACCTTTGCCTACAGAGTCCTTCCCTTTGGGCTATGCAATGCCCCTGCTACTTTTCAGAGAGCTGTCTTGAGCATCTTCTCGGAGTTGGTCCATGATGCAGTGGAAATATACATGGATGACTTTACCCCTTATGGGGCCAACTTCCAGGAAGCATTGTCCAACTTGGGAAAGGTCCTAACCAAGTGCACTGAGATGAACTTGTCCCTTAGTCCTGAAAAATGTGAATTCCTAATGACTGAGGGGACCGTGCTAGGCCATACCATTTCTTCCCAAGGATTGCAGGTGGATCCCAACAAAATTGCTCTCATCAAGAGGGTTCCACCTCCTCAAAAAGTAAGGGATGTCCGGAGTTTCTTGGGATTAGCAGGATACTACCGAAGATTCATTAAGGACTTCAGCAAGTTAGCCTCACCATTGTTTGGTCTGTTGGCAAAAGATGTGGAGTTTAAGTGGACTGACAATTGTCAGAGGAGTTTGAATGAGATAAAGGACAAGTTGGTGTCAGCACCAATCTTGAGAGGTCCAAACTGGGCCCTACCTTTCCACATCCACACTGATGCCTCAAACAAAGCCATAGGTGCGGCCTTAGGACAAGTTGAGGAAAAACTTCCATATGCTATTTACTTCGTTAGCAAAAACTTGTCCAAAGCCGAGCTGAACTACACTGTAACCGAGAAGGAATTCTTAGCTGTGGTCCATGCACTGAACAAGTTCCGTCATTACATTACTGGTTACCAGACTTTTGTACATACTGACCATGCTGCTATTAGATATTTGATGAATAAACCAGATGTGAATGCTCGTATTATTAGATGGTTACTTTTATTGCAGCAGTTTGATCTAACCATTGTTGATAAACCAGGTAGAGAGAATGTTGTTGCTGACTTTTTATCTAGATTGGATTTGTCTGCAGGTGAAGATGGGACGGTGGATGACCAGATGCCTGATGAGCATCTGTTTGCTATCTCAGTACTCTCTCCATGGTTTGCTGATATAGCAAACTACCTTGTTTCAGCTCAGTTCCCTCCGCACCTCTCTTCAAAAGAGAAGAGCAAAATCATCAGAAAAAGTGCCTCATTCACTTGGATCGGGGGCAACCTGTTCAAGCTTGGCCCTGATCAGATCTTAAGGCGTTGTGTAAGGGAAGAGGAAGTCTTTGACATCCTCCTCACCTGTCATGATGGGCCTTGTGGAGGACATTTTGCAGCAAAGAGAACTGCCTTCAAGATCCTGCAGGCAGGCTACTATTGGCCCACACTTCATCAAGATGTCAGAAGATATGTCAGCCAGTGTGACCAATGCCAAAGAATGGGGAAACCGACCCAAAGGGATGAGATGCCTCTCCAACCTCAAGTGACTCTTAAGCCATTTGAGAAGTGGGGCATGGACTTTGTGGGTCCAATCAATCCCTCTTCGAGGCAGAGATCCTACATCATTGTGTGTACTGACTACTTGACAAAGTGGGCAGAGACTAAAGCAATCAAGGCAGCAACAGAAGAGAAGGTGGTCGAGTTCTTGAGAGAGAACATCTTCTACAAGTTTGGCTACCCAAGAGAGCTGGTGACCGATCAGGGGAGCCAGTTCACATCCAACTTGATTGAAGATCTTCTAGCTCATCACAAGATCAAGCACAGGACTTCCACCCCCTATCACCCTCAAGCAAATGGGCAGGTGGAAGTCACCAATAGAGCATTAGAAGGGATCTTGACCAAAGTGGTGAGCAGCAGCAGAAAGGACTGGGCAGATCGCCTGGTTGAAGCCACCTGGGCTTACAACACCACCTGGAAGACCACCACCGGCTTCACACCTTATGAGCTGGTCTATGGGAAGAAAGCTTTGCTGTCCATTGAGTTTGAGTATAACACTTTGAGGTTGGCAGCTCAGCTGGACTTAGATCTCAGCCATGCACAGCAAGAAAGGTTGTTGCAGCTGAATGGGCTGGATGAGCACCGCATGCAGGCCCTCCTTCACTCAGAAGTGGTTCAACTTCAGAGGAAGGTGTGGCATGACCAACATCTCCATGACAAGCAATTTCAGCCGGGAGATTGGGCTTTGTTGTATAACTCCAGATTCAAAGATTTCAAGGGGAAGTTGAGAACCAGATGGCTAGGACCATATGTAGTGGAGCAGTGCCATGACAATGGATCTGTCCTCATTCGAACCATTGATGAGGAAGCCATTCCCATACTTGTCAATGGGCACCGATTGAAGATCTACAGAAGACCTCTCTCAAGGCAAGAGTTTATCAGCACTATGGAGAAATCTGTTTTGGTCATAGAGAAGGGTTATGCCTCCATTTTGGGCATACCCTGAAGAAAAAAAGAAGAAAAAAAAAAAAGAGAGAAAAAAATAAAGATCCTTGGGTGAAAACCTCTCTGAGGCGCCCAAGGCAGGCAGTAGGGGTGAAAACCTCATTGAGGCGCTCCTATTGTCTTTCAAAAAAAAAGAAGAAAGTTAAAAAAAAAAAAAAAAGATCCTTGAGTGAAAACCTCTTTGAGGCGCTCAGGGCAGGTAGCAAGGGTGAAAACCTCTTTGGGGCGCCCTTGCTATCTTTTCAAAAAAAAAGAGAAAAGAAAAATCAATAAGCACAATAAAAGTTTTGCATGCAGATGTTCTATGGAGGAGAAGAAGCCTCTCCACTCCAAGCCAGGGGCCTTCATCATGCTATCAAGGAATGTCATCAACACCTCCTCCAAGAATAACAATGTTTTTCAAGGTATGTGCAATTTTTATCATGATTTGGATCTTCTACAGGAAGATACAGTTTTCTACAGGAACAGACAGTCTTCCTACAGGAAGACGCGGATCTTCTACAGGAAAGTGCAAAATTTCTACAGGAAGCTCTGTGTTCTACAGGAAACTTCCTGTAGAAGGTTGCGATGGCCGAAATGTGTTTCAAATGAAGATCTAGCGACTGAGGAGTGGATTGAATGCATGCATGCCACTGATGGTACCCCTGAACATTGCTATTATCTTGCTCCACCATCCTCGTCGCCATGCAACCAAGATCCCTGCAGCAGCACAACAAAGCAATGAGTTCTCGTGAAAAAACATCTGTCAAAGAAAAACCAAGCACCAAGAGCCATACCACATCCACGTTATGCATTAGAAGCGCTGGGATCGTGATCGAGAAGCCAGAACCGCCAGCATGCAGCATGCACCCAAGGAGGTGAGACTGTTGCAAGGCTCCTGCGGGAATCCTGTAGCAGTCAAACCTGCAGGAGTGGATGCCATTCATCAGCCAGCCATCTGCAAGCAAAACGCGGGTGCATGCAACCAGTACATCCACCACAGCGCCAGCATCCCGTGACCACGAGCCTCTGGACTGTGTAAGCCACATGCAGCAGGTAGATCCGTCGTCCAAAAACCTGAAAATCATATGCAGACGCGCACAGGTAAGTGTTCTAATCCTTCTCTCCATCAAATCGCATGGATATTACTTTGATTTGTTTTGCATGGCATAAAGGTGAATGGTTGAGCGGCCGTAAGGCCAGTTGACTGGCCACATCGGCTAGTGAAGGGACAGTCAGATGATGAGGTGGCAGCCACAACAAAGGACACACGCAGCACGCACGTGAAGATCAGTCCCGTCAACCGTGAAACGAGTTTAACCGAAAAGGGCGGCGGCAGATCTGTGGGAATGAATGCAGCAGCAAGCGAATGTGCAGGCGGATGATGGGTGACGTCACCCAACGGTCCGGCGGGGACAACTCACCCCCCGCGCCACGAGCTGCGCCGATTCAAAATCTAATCGGCTCGATTAAGCGTGTATATCCATCAACTTCACTTCAAGACTCGAGTAGCTCCTCTGATTACCTCTGCATGTTGATACGCCAAGCTCTCGGCTACCTGAACGCTGGTAAGGCACCTCTCGACCGCTGTTCAACTATAGCTCCCCCCGAAGTCTGCGCACTGCTCCTACAGGAACAGTTTCTACAGGAACGCGGTCCTACAGGAAGCAGTATCTACAGGAAAGCAGTCTCTACAGGAAGGTGAAGTCTTCACGTAAAAAAGGTGGCGGAAAAGAGGTAACCCTGAAACTCCTTCCGCAATTGGTTTTCAAAGGTGGCAAGGTCATTATTCACAGTCTGGTCATAAAAGATATTGGATTACCGTGCCTATACTATCGCTTCTACAGGATAGCAGTATTATTAGACTGTGGTTTTGTGAATTCATTGCATGCTCTGTCTATAAGACCGAATTTCCTTTATATCTACCGCCTTTGGTCAAAACCACTGTGTTCGTCATGCCTGGTGGGTTTATCAGGCGAGAACCCACAGATTCCGCCAAATTAAGGAGAAACCCGGCAGTGGTTGAGCTCTTCACCAAAGCACAATGGATGCCTTTTTGTGATAAGCTACAAGGCTACGATGATGAAGTAGCCGAGGAATTCTTGCAGGCCCTGAGGCCAAAATCCAAGGTGCTGGCCACAGTCAATTTCAGAGGCCTAAGCCTCAAGATAACCCCGCAGTCCATCAGTAGAATCATTGAGCTTCCTATGGGTCTCCCGTGGGATAAAGAAGAGCGGAAGCAGAGCCAGCAAGCAAAGAAGGAGTTCTTCCCGCCTGAAGAATCATTCACAGAGGACAAAAATGGGGTGAAAAGGACAAGCCTGTTGCCACCGTGGAACGAAGTCAGTTTGCAAATTATGAAATATATCACCTGTGAGGGTCGTTACAGCATCATATATGCGTATCACTTCAGGCTGCTCAATGAACTAAGACACCAGATTGACCTCCCTGCAGCACAGAGGCTGAGCATTCCTTACTTTTTACTGCAGTCCTTGATGGAGTGCTCTACAAAGCTCAAGGACGGAATCCCTGATCAGATAGCCCATCATGGGCTGATAAAATTGCTTGTGGAAGATGCTCTTCACTCATATAAAGTCCCCCTCGCATGGGAATCATTTAGGAACTTAACACGGGAAGGGGACATAAAAATGTTGCTTGAAGAAACGGAGTCCTCTAGTGGTGAAGAAGAAGAGCCCGTAGCCAAGAGTAAGAAAGGGAAAAGCAAAAAGGTCCCGACTCCGACACAGAAGGAAGAACGAAAGGAAAAGGAGGAGGGAAAGGATGACAGAGAAAAAGAAGACACCCCCATCCTGTCAGCAAGGGAACAGAGGTTGAAAAGCAGGGCAGTCAAGACTGAGGTGGTCCCTGCCAGCCCAAGCACCTCGTCAGCTCCTGCGGGCAAAGTCAAAAGCAAAATCCACGCAACCAAGCAAGAAAAGGTGGCGGAAGTTGCATCTACAGGAACGCAAGCACAGGCTTCTACAGGAAGCCCGAAAACAAAGATAAAGGCTTCTACAGGAAGCCCAAAGATCAGTAAGGAACAGGCTTCTACAGGAAGCCCAGAAACGGAGAAAAAGGCTTCTACAAGAAGCCCGAGATTGGAAAGAGGGGCTTCTCCAAGAGGCCCGAAGGTCATTGAGATACAGCCTCCTATAGAGAGTCCGAAGACAAAGAAAGAATCTTCTACAGGAAGCCCGGAAGTGGGCAAAGCAGGGTCTTCCACAGGAAGCCCGAAATCTAAAAAGGAGAGGCCCTCTACAAGGAGCTCCGAGATAGCAAAGCGCAAGAAAGAGAAGGCTGGCGTTCTTGAGAAGGAGGCAGCAGTGGCACTGGCTGCCCTCAGCACACCTCCAAAACCGAAAGAGAAAAGAGAGAGGGAGACCCCTCTACCACCTGAAGTCAGGAGAAGTCAGAGAATGAAAACAGACAAGTCGCTGCCTCCACCCAGCAGCCAACCCACTTCAGGAGACTCCCCTACTTCACCCAGTACAAGAACTCCCTCTAAAACACAGGCCACCCCTGAGAAGGGAAGCCCAAAAGTCACTTCCTGGACGCGGAAAATAGGCCAGTCGCCTTCTGAAGCCCGGCTCAAGGAAATGAAAAAGGGGGAAGAAGCACCACCCTCGTCTCCACCTGAGGCAGAGAAAACAGAGGGCCCAAAAATAGAGAAGAAGGAGCAGGTTCTGGGCCCCAGCTCTCGGCCAAGGACAAGGAGCCGGGGCAAAATTGCTCAAGGATGAGCAAATGGTTCAGCTGGGGGGTGATGATGAGCCCCAATTTTGGTACAATTTGGGCTCATTTTGGCCCATTCTACTTGCTCAAACCATTCATTTTTTATTGCTTATGCATGCATTTCTTAGTTTATTCATGTTGTTTGTAGGAAGAAGGGTAGGCACTCTCTCTACGTGACTAATGCATTTTGATTCCAGGTTTTGGCACTAAAAGGGAGCAAAAGACAACGAAAAAGGAGTTAAGGAGACAACGAGGTGGCACTGCGGGTTTTGGGAGAGGATGTCCACGGTTCTAGGGACATCCCTCGTGATTCCCATCAAGAACTCCGAGCTCTAATCCATCTCCCCTCCGAGCTTAAAAAACGGCCAACTGTTCTACAGGAACAGCAGTTATAAACTGCTCTACAGGAACAACAATTATGACCATCCTACAGGATCAGCAGTTAAACTCTAGTTGGACAGCCGAGCTCCTAAAATGTAGGACACTTGTTGTATCATCGTTTTTGTATAAGTATGAAGGCTTTAGCCTTAGATAGGTTGTTGAAACTCTCGTATTGCTATTGTAATTTTGGAGCACAGTTCAGTTTTCGTTCCTTTTTGTAAGCCAATTTGGCATGATATCAGTTATGAATAAAGAAGGCAGTTTGTGATCTAGTTCTGAGTTTTTCTTAAGGAGACTATAGCTCTCAGGTTAGGGCCCAACCTGAGAGCCATAGGTCCCCTCTGTTGTAGTGTTGTTTCCATTTCGTTTTCAGCACTTTGAGTTTTCATTTGCACATGCAATTCGAATTACAGGTTGTTAAGTTGGTCTTTCTCATGAGGTAGATAGGATTTTCTTATGGTGAGTTTGTTTACAGTTGTTTAGTGTAGCAGAGGATAGATATAGTCCAGTGGAGCTCCAACAAAAAGGTTGTTAAGGCTCACTGCCGTCTCATCTGGGATTGGAGTGAAGTCCATGATTAACCACCAAAAATACGCATTTCTTTATTCCATGATTGCTACCAACACAGTCACGTTAAGTTAGCTGCTTCTCCATGATTCACACCTGCACCACACTTCCTTACCACAGCTTCATGCACGTTCTCTTTCACATTTAGATTGCTGCTCATCGAATTTACAAGCACAAGTAGTTTAGGTTGATGCATTTTTGGTTAAGTGACAGTCATAAGCATTTGTTTCACTTACACTGCTCTCTCTCTCGTTCCATCACTTTGTCCTCCATCTTGATCACGCATGCAGACATCTCTTTGACCCCTGCTTCGCTCTGTTACCTCACAAAGTCTTTCATTCCTCACGTATTTCCATTCTCTAGCCTTTCGTTGACATAGCCCTTCACCTTCCATCCTCCTCCCTACACTCACTTCCCATCCTAATCTTCCACTTCTAAAGCCATCACCAGCCTCATCCCTACCTTACACATCTCCCTCTACCATTTCATCACACCTCCATCACTCCAAACACTCACGGTAGGTCATCCTGTAGCCATTTATAGACATCCTGTAGAAAACAGAGTATCCTGTAGGATTCTCCACAGCCATCCTGTAGGAGGCCACTCTCTCGGTTGCTGAGCGTCTGAATGCGAGGAACCTCTGTGGATGGGTGCTAAGGATCCCTAGGGACCTCTCTTAGCCTCCCCAACCTATCCCACGCTTTCCTTCCTTCTCCATCCCATCTGCACAACCAAACCCTAGTTAGCACAAGATCACAATCATTCCACACACTTAAAGGAAAAATACAAAAACATATCTTTCATGATGCAAATAGTTTAGATCCATGCATTTGCACTTATTAGAGGTAACAGCAGCATTGGTAGAAGTTTCATTCACATTTCTTGCATTGTAGAGGTTAGACTAGTTAAATTAGGGTTTCCTAGGTTTACATGCTTTGATTTGCTTTCAGTTCATTTTTTGTCAAGTAAAGTAGCTTTCCTTTGAGATTAGCTTTCGTCCATCAATTAGCAAGCTTCTTCTGAGAGCCTATAGAAGTTGGCTTGAGCCCTAGCGGACTTGTGCCAGCTGACCAAGTGGCAGCTGCGACAAGAGCTAGTACTTGTGCATATAGCACCGTCGCTTCCAAGTTTGTACGAACTACCGGGTTGATAAAATGAGAGACAGGAAGCCCCAGGAATTGTAGCATTATTGCTACAATACTGGAGCTCACCAATACCTAGGGGGGATAATATGGGGTACCAAGGGAGGTACCCAAGGTAATAATGTAATAATGAGATGGGCCATAGTAATAAATAAGGTGGTTAACCCATGTCATGTAAGGGACCACAAGTAGTTAATAATAATGTAATGGGCCCATGGTATTAGTTGATGGTATGAGGGAACCATGGTAATGATGCATGGTATTGTATGTATGAGGCCTATATAAAGGCTAGAGACTCCACATGGAGAGAGGAAGATGAAGTGAAGCATTATTGTATGAACAGGCATATGGCTTGTGGAGTATTCTCCTTCCTTAAGGAGTGAATGTATGGTGTTGCCCTACCTTAAGGGTTTGATAATAAAGTATCATTTCATCTTATTTCTGGGTTATTTGCATTATCTCATATTTTCATATCTGATCTATAATATTCTTGGGTTAGATCTATAACAATTGGTATCGGATCTACAACACATGTGTTGGATATGCCGACGGAGCGAGTCGTAGTTCGCGGAACCTATCTTCCGCAGCCTGGGCCATTTTTTATCCAAGCGGCGAGTTAGTAAGTTTCAGAGGGGTATGTAGTGGTCGATCAACAAATAACATCGCTGAATATAGCGCGTTGATAGAACTTCTCTCTGATGCCATCAGACATGGTATACGCTGACTGATTGTTAGGCTAGACTCACGACTCGTAATACTACAACTCACTGGTATCTATTATGTCCGAAATCCAGCTATTTATCTTATGTTCCTAAGGGTTAAGATTTTGGAAAGACAATTTGATTTTATTCAATATCAACATATTTCCAGAAACTTAAACACATTAACTGACTCATTGGAAAATTATGTGTTAGATAGACATTTGCAACATTTATAAAAAGAAACATACCATCAATGTTTGCATTTGGATCATGTAACTTAACCAAAATAAAACTCTGAAAATCAAAAATATATATAACTGTTTATGGTTTACACATAATGTTCTGTAACCAAGACAAAATCGGTCAAGTGACCAAAAACTCAAAATACTAGGGGGCACCCTAGTCTAATGATGCTCGTGATAGCAAGTCACAGCCTGTGCGATTGTGCGTAAGAGACGAGTCCATCATCTTGGCACACCAGTAGTATGCCGCTGCAACCTCAAGGGCAGCTCGTCAGTCCTCACATTTGGAATACCAAGAGTGAGGCCTTCAACCTGCTCCTATAATGCTGTGAGAGTCTCGGCCACATCGAGGTCGCGAAGGATAGCCCTTCCAACAGCCTCTCCTGTTGGGGCGGCAGCTGGTACTCTCAGGCATGCTGTGGGCCGAACAGGACCAACATCTGCATGTACACATGAGTTTGATTAAAGTCTTGATAGAATAAAGCACAAGGACATTATAAATGAAAAACGATAAATAGGAATATGGTCAAAGGATTTACCAATGGCGCCCCACTGTTCGCCATCCGGCAGTACTAAATCTGGATCACCCAGGAAGTCCATGCCAGCATATGGATACTCGGAATAAACCATCTCCTGACGATCAAACCACCTGAAGAAGGTATCAGAAAATGAAATCTGAGACTGACCAGCATGCCTAGACATATGGTCAACCCATCTCTGCATATGTGGTTCAGTAGGTGAAGGTAAATCGAGTGCAATATATTGCGGCTGCATCAGAGGTATCTTCTCCAAGGAAAAGGCGGTCAAAATAGAACCATACCCAAAGTTCTTCAAACTCCCGCTCTTTATCTTGGTCAACTGTTCTTTCATCACAAGAAGTATTGCGTCACACCAGTTGAACACCTTTAGTTGGAGGCATTCCAAGGCATATTGCATATAAGATCGGTTGGCTACATGAAGAGCCGCACCACCATCCATCCTACCAAAAGTAAACAGAATAGTCCTGAGGGACCTGTTAGTGACATCACGGATGATGATCTTGCCGTCTTTACTCGGCTGAGATCCCTCTCTGCAATACCGGTGAACATAATCTCTCACAGAGTCACCTCCTCGGGCCGAACCCGATAAGGAGATGGGGGCACCCCTCCTCGATAAGCCAATGAAGAAATAGATGTCTACTACAGTCAAGGGGATAGATTTGCCCCTGATCTGGAAAACCTGATTGGTAGGATCCCAAGCATCGAGCAAATACTGCAGTAAGTTGATCTGTTATCTCATGCTAGAAATG
The DNA here is from genome assembly GCA_031772625.1 of Pinus tabuliformis. Classification (NCBI taxonomy): domain Eukaryota; kingdom Viridiplantae; phylum Streptophyta; class Pinopsida; order Pinales; family Pinaceae; genus Pinus; species Pinus tabuliformis. Next base: position 1,148,055,291 of record CM062807.1, read on the forward strand.
TGGAAGAACTTCAGCAAGCCACAGTTCCGCAGTGTGTTTACTGTAACCGGATCATGAAGGGCAAGCATGTCCTCTTCTTCATGCTCACGTTCTTGCCAGATAATGGTCATATTACTCCAAAGATCTCTGAAAAACAAACAAGAGAAGAGTTAGATACTGATTTTGGTAAGAAACAGGCAAAATTTCCATTAAAAAACTGTGCACAGAATTCCTTCTCTATGCCCATCGCACCTACAGTAGTGCTCTGGGTGCGTTGCATGTCAGATGTCCATTAGGCAGGCCAACATCCAACGCACCTTTCGATACACAGAGGGTGCGCTGAAGGCAGAACGAGTTTTTCAAACCCCGGAGGCTCAGAAAAACCAAGAATCAAGCTCAGAATGTAAAATGGAAAACATGAAATGAAAGAGCTCAGGTTTAGCTCCTACCTGGTCTAGACGGTGCCAAGAATCGTCCACAGAATCTCCCGAAATCAGCTGATGAAAATCAAAGAGGGAAAGCACCTCCAAAGCTCCAACAGACCAAAGTTCAAATGAAATGGTAAAATGAGAGGTAAAAACACTTTTTCATTACTTTTTACGTAGTTCAAAGTAAAATATTAGTGTTCTACCTCGTTTTTCAAGCATATATTGTTGATTTCTGACTAGTTTGATGAAGCATTTGAAAATAAAGTACAATCTTTGAAAGAACAAAGCTATTTATGGTAAAGTCAAAAAGAGACCATTCGATCGAGCAATGTTACCGCAAGGTTCAAGCTCGTTAAAAAATAAACCCGCATCGAGCAGTTTTAGCACATAGTTCAAGCTCGTTAAAAAATAAACATAAGCCATGACCAAATGTTTCCCCCCGCGTTTAAGCTCGTTAAAAAATGAACTATTCCCCGGTAAATAACCATCGTGAATGTAGTACTTCAGCCATTAAAGCCTTGGTCATGTTGGCACCATCACCTCCACTTTTGCATTGGCCGATCATTCACCTCCATTTGATTGTTTACCCATTTTGAGGAACAGCTGCAAAGAGTGATTTCACTAGCCATCCTTGTAACACTACCGTGATTGGAAAATTCCAAACCTTACCTGGAATCAGTTTCTACCCATTTTATCACTCGTTCCTCAAAAGACGAGTCTCCTTTAAGCTCTTTTCAACTGACTCGTAAAATATGAAAAGATTGCCGAGCCATTGGCCTCTCCAGCTCGTTAAAGGGACAGGAAGTGCTATCCCTCCTCTAAATTTTAATCCTTTTTGGACCTGAGGGATTATTACGCAAAAAGATCGAGCACTTGTTTTGTTCGGCTCGTTAAAAGTATCGAAAATTCATCCCTTGTGTATTGTTTTATACTTTTTCGGACTTAAGGGATTAGATGACGAAAAAGGAATTTTGGAGTTACCTTTACGTTCCTTTTCAGACTCTCTAAAATTGAAAAGGACCGAGTTATCTTTGTCGTTAAACTCGTTAAAAAGATTAATAGCGAAAAACTTGTCTATAGACGAGAACGAGTTTCACTATCTCTAGGCTCGTTAAAACATAGCGATGGGTTTGCCCGAAGGGAAAATTATAGAACAAGCATATGTTATCCTCCTCAAGCTTGACAAAAATAAAGAGGTACTGGTCAGCAATGACTGGGGAAAAATTGGGAAGAAAACTTGAAGAAACTTTGTTGGTAGCAAGTCGCTCTTGAACATGACACTTCCACTCCGTGTCCGAGTCGGGTTGGGTTGTTTCATTCACCGGTCACATCACCATGGTCCCATCATACCATCCACATTTGGGGTTAATGCTACCAATCCATCACATCAGTGTCGCTGATATGTTCAAGAGAAGTCATTCAGAGAATTCACCTGTGTCTCACCCACTACCATACATTTATACTCCATTCTTTCATGACCGCCACCCTGAACCTTATATCACCAGATTGTTTTCACCTCCATTAAAATCATTTGCTCCGTTCCATGTCATTGATGTGGGATTCATTAAGGCCCTCCTGTGACGGATCACTTCTTGTCGACATCAACTCATTATCCAAGAAGTTGATCTAGGAACACCCCATTCAATACTTTGAAGCTTGCATGCCTCAACGACAAGTTTCTCACTTCTGGCGACAGGTTTACATCAATGGCCTTCGACCGAAAGATTTTGTGTGGTGTTCGACGCCAAGTCCTTTATTCACACCACGTGAATTGTACTGCAGTACCTTGAGGGTAATTATCATTATCGGTGATTCCTCTCGCGCCTGTTAACAGCTTACATCATTGGCTGGTAATCAGGCGATGTCTTTCCATGTTCGACTCCAGAACAGCTTTCACATGGATCGACTTGTACTTCGAGTGAAGATCGAACGAGATTGAAGACCCCAGATCTAGTTTCATCCATCCGGGCTGCGATATATATTCAAGGAAATAAAGACATCAAATGTACATCATTGCCGCACAGATAATCCTCCAATCAAAAGGATGATGGCTCTATCAAAATCATCAGTCTACGCTCAGACGATTGTCTTTCCTATGTACATGAAAATGAATTTATAAAGCTGAGCATGGGAATGCCCGCCTCAGCTAGATCATGAAAATATTATGAAGATAATGTATTGTACTGTATCTTATTACAGGTCTCCTCCCAGCATTGAAAGAACTTTGGATCCTCATAATAAAGCATTTCACCCGACACCAAAAGATTAACGACCTCATGCTTTAGGGGGCAACTGTTATAGACATTTTTGGGCCCTACAACCCCAAGCATGAAATGCCCATAAACCAAGGGCTCCTAAGTCCCTAAAAGTGTTGTTCTAACCCCTAAAGGAACAAGGTCAACAGATTACAGCTTCTCCCAGAAGTTCTCCATGAAAAATTGCTCAGAATTGGTCAAAACAGGATCATTTTAGCTACTCCACTGGCCAGGTGCGTTGCATCTCACCTAAATACATTGTGTGGGTGTGTTTCATTTCAAAAATCCCTTCTGTGGGGTGCGATGGGCGAGAAATGACAAATGGCAGTGTCATTCCGCTTGCCTCACTAAATTCGACCAAGGATGAGTAAGAGATCATCAATCTCCAAGTGGAAGCAAGAACTATCAGAGGGAAGCACTAATCAAATCATAAGCTGACTCATCTCCATTACAGATATCTATATATGGATCCCTCATCCCAGAGATCCAGAGGCTGGAATTTTGCATATTGTAAGGAATTGTTGTTGGTTTCTTGAGACAAACATCAGATTGTTGGGTGATATAAGCTTTGTTTGAGGTGAAGAGGGGCTTCTTTGCTGGGAGGTTGATGTTGGGTCAGAACAACTGGTTGTAACTCCTCTTGGCTCTTTCTTGTTTTATCAATAAAAGCTATTCAAGTTTTCCTCCATGCTCTTGTGTCATTAATGCTTGTTACATTTGTATGGTCAATTTACATCTGATCCTAGATTGTTTATGATTATAGATCCATGTCTTTGTATAGTGCTATGCTTCTGTGATCTTACAGGTACTTTGTGAAGCTAGGCGTGCAAGGGAGCAGGTAGCTAAAGACTATCAAAGAAGAGGGGAATCAAATCAGGAGATTAGCGCAAGACAGAGGTTGGTCTTTCTATTCCTCTCTATCTATAATTCATAAAGGAAAAATGAAAGTAGCTTTTCTCTGTTTGTTTCTAAGGTAGCTGTCACACCTTAGTGGGATAGAGCAATTCTATATAGACTCTTTTCCCTGTAACAGGGAGGTAATAAAGCAAGACTAGGTAGCTATAGAGTCCATATGGCTTCATCATTAAGTGACACGTGGACCTATTGAATTGTCATCTGCCATGTGTCAATTATATGGAACATTGACTTGGAAAAACTAAGGAAATCTTTATAATACCATATATTTGTACGTAGAGCTCAAATTTTAATGAAATTTATATTGTCAAAAAGATCTTGATAAGAAAAAGATAATGATAGCCTAAAAAATGGGGTTCAAGGTGAATGAAAGAAGTGAAAATTTTATGACCATCATCTTCTTAAGGTGAACTAGAAAATTGAATCTACTGTAGAAAAATGTTAGGAGAATAAGCTTGTCTAAAGCATCCATATTTTAGTTTTCACAAGTAATGATTAATTTTAGTGTTAAACAATCTTATATTATCTTCAAGTGCCAAATTTGAGCTATAAAATAACAAAGGTGTCACATACTTATTATCATTATGGATTGATAGTCATAGGAACATAATGGCAGTAATATGTATTGAGTAACCTCTCTCGTTCACATGATAACAATGATCTAAATCTTAGCATGTAAGATATCATCCACTATACATGCATATGTCAAATAAACATCACATTATTGCATCTTTCAAATGCATTCCAGGAGGATCTGTGTCATAGACGTATTATGCTACTAAGAAGCCAATGTATAGTAAGATAATGCTCAATCATTTAATCAAAATAAATGTTTGGAAAACAAAATAGAGATACCAGTACTTAGTTTAGGCCATGTTCCACTAAAAGATATTTGCAAGTTTCAAGATCCAATTATACAATATGACAAATGCAAGAGTGACACAAATTTCAAGAAGGAAAACAATGAATACTTTCTCAAAAGATATTATGTGTGTTTTCAAATCTTATAGAAAATAATCACCATCAAATTGCAATAACATAGAGATCACCTACAACTACAGTGAAATATTTCTATATATTTCACCAAATGGATCATCCAAAAAGATATCATCTTAACTTAATATGGAAGAATTAAAAAATTTTGCAATGAACCAATGATACAACCCTCAAGATAGTGAACATTGAATGTGACATTTACATTATAGACTATGGTGTTTAGTATCTTATCCATTAGTTCATTTTGGGAGAGGCTTGAGATACTTTATATGTGCCCAAGATTCCTCAATAGAGATCATAAACTTACACCATGCTTGTAGCGTATCAAAGCAAAATAAACAACATGCCAATTCCAAGGTATTTTCGTCATGCATTAAATATAGTAAATTATCAACTATGAAATTATACAAATATCAATGTAATAGCCCCGGTTTAAATTTCATGTAATAAAGGATAATAAATGCAAAATAAGACCAAGGTCACACGGCATGTATTCTAAGTTGAATGTTGGGCAAAGCACTATAGTGGGAATCACTTTCGGTTTATTAATGGCTAAGGGAATTGGCAAAGGAATTGGAAAAGGAAAGAGGCATTAATTAACATTTATTTATGAAAATAAAGGAAAATAGGAGAAAATGGAGATGCAGGGTCACAAATTTGTGTGAGAGGGAAAATTAAGAAAATAGAGGCCTCAATGATAAAAAGGCTTTTGAGGATCAGTTCACAGGTTTTGTCAATTTAGCTTTTGGCTCTCATTCACTAGTTCACGCTTAGAGCATTCTTGAAGCACTCTAGCATTAGAGAAAGGAAGGACAAGGAAAGCAAAAGAAAAGACGAGGAAAAGCAAGGAAGATTGGATCAAGTAGCTTCAGCAGGAGGATTTTGCAGGTAACAGGTTGCATGTGTGATTTCCTAGCTGAGGTGTGAATGCATGGTACATGCATTTGTTCATTTGGTTTATTTGTTGTCATTGGCATGGGTTTTGCCTAGTTTTGATAGTGGTTTTAGCCTTTCCTTGCCATTTCCTAGATAGCCATGGTGTGATGGGATTTATTTCTTGGTTGAGCTTTGGATTGCTGGAAGGTTTTGGAACCGGGTGAGGTGGTCTCAGGAAAATTCCCAAGGGTTGGGGGTGGAGATGGTTTTCTCCAAGAAGCCCTCGATAGGTGGGTGGAGACATGTAAATTCCCCAAGGTATGGTGTAGGAATTATGAGGCATCCAATCTTATTTGGGTTTGTGATCTCTTAACCGGTTTTGGAAAGATCACGAGAGTTTGAGGGTGGAGGTGGTTTAACCTCTAGATTCCCTTGGTTGTTTATGTCTTGGTTTATCCCATGAGATTTCACATTCATGCTTGGAATATGGCACAAGGGTGATTGGTTGAAAGAAAGATTTGGTTCAGTCCAATTTATGGTCGGGTTGTAAGTGGAAGTCCCTGACTTGGTTGGCTTTGCATATGTATTTAAGAGCTATTTACATAATGTGATTAATGAACACATGTACTTTTCATTATGTTGATTATATTACATATTTTTCATGGTTCTTACTCTTGTTATATGCTGGTTACAAGCATGGTTCTATGATGTGCTCTAGTTTTGACTCTTGTTCATGATTTGACATGTTAATGATTGATTGAAGAATGCATGAGTTAACAAGTGTTATTGAAACTAGTAACAGAGGGAATTACACCTTCTTGGTGATTCTCATATGAGGTTCAAACTCTTAATATCAGATATGCATTCATGACCTGTAACTCACATGTTCACCATATGTTTGATGAATTGATTGTCATGGTTAGGCCTGGTTAGTTCAAGTTCTTATTCAAGTTTTGTATGAATATATTTGTCATTATGTCATTTATCATATTGATAAGCTACAGGCAGTTTTGGGAAGTGGTCTAGAGGTTGGTCTAGAAAAGTGGCTCAAATCTAGGGACCACACCCTTTGAACTAGAGATTTTGGGCTATAACTGTAGGCAAGGAGGCTTGTGCATGTAGTTGGAGGGTTATAACAGCACCCTAGCCTTGTCAGCAGTTGTGGACCCAAGATAGTGAAAAAGAAATCTAGCCCAGGGATTGGGCACCTGGAGTGGTGTTTTAGCTCCTAGGTAGTTTATATCCCTTAAGGAAGGTAAGGAAGGCTTAAGTTTGTAGGCCCCACTTCTGTAACTAGAATTTGGAGGTTGGATCATGTCATAGTGGTGCTCCGCTTCACATTTACTAAGAGTGCTTACAAAAGTGGGTAAACATGGGGTGGCGTTGTTACAATCAAGTTATCAAGACAGACTTATAGTGAATGTAAAGTGCTAATTTGATATCATTGGGGCTACATTGTTCTTTCATTTAAGATTGAGGCTAGCTAGCCCAAACTCAACCTAGTTGAAAAAAAATACTACTTTGATGTGAAAGTGTTCAATAAGTCATTGTGTATTTTCATTAAAGAAAATATTCAAGTTATATTAAGCATGGAAATGCTACCCAAAAAGTGATGCAATCAAAACATAAACAAACTTATTATCCCTTATGATGGATCATTGTTAGTACTATGAGATCTATAGTTATTAAAACATTATAAATTTCACAATAAAACCATACATGAAATAAAGTCAAACATAATTATTTGTTAGCTTGTTTGGCCTATTTAACGTTGATTCATCTAACAACACATTTGAGAGGTGTTACGTGGTTAAACATGCATAGAATCCATGTAATAAGATATATGTATGCCATTGTATAACACGATGAAACCCTTGCCACACAAGTATATTGTGAACGGTGAAATATCAAAAATGTGGCATGCACATTATGAAAATGACCACTAACTCTACCAAAATATAAACACCGGTGTTTATACGGTAGACTTTAACTCAAGTAAATGGAGCATTTCAGCCCAAATTTTGCAAAAAATTACCAATGTTAAACTAAGGATATTTTAGGGGCTAATATTTGTAGGTGGAATTTCCATGTTTTTTTCCAAAAAGAAAATGGCCAATTTCCATTTTTTCATAAAATGATTCCCCAAATTTTATAGTATAAAACTATTTTATCTTTAAAATCTCTAAAATTTTATAGAAACTATATAAAATCATTTGAATATTTGAATATTTTTACAAAAATATCGCCAAATATTTTACAATTTGCATAATAAGGACTAGTAAGATTCGTAAAGTTTCTAAACTTTAAAATAAATTTCATCCTTAAAATTTTCCATGTCAAACCTTCAAAATAAATCCATTGATAGGTGACATTGTAATCACAAGTGAGATCATTAGGCATGCTCTTACATCAACTAGCTTTAACAGAGGTTTGATAGCAATCAAACATCAAAACATTGCAACTTTAAAGGGTTTACAAGCATGAAATTCACTTCTATTGCATAACGCAATTTTCAGGAATATAGCATGGTTTCAAAGCTTACTTCAAGTGAAAAAATCATAGAGATACTTAACGGTAACTCCTCTATCCACTTAGATCTAGAATAACAAGCCTGAAAGGCAAAATATATTGGTTGTTTGATCCTTTTTAAGTGTTGAATCACTTAGTGTCACGTTTTAGGACATAGAAGAGATGGATGTTTGCATAAATGTGAAATGATATGGGATATATAATCAAATTAAACATGTATTTCCAATCATTAATAACTTATTATCTTAAATGAAGAACTTGAGAATCAATGGTTTAGAGTTAGGCTTAGATCAAGATAATTATATGTATGAGAAACCAAGAATAACCTTTAATAATTTTAATAGCAAATGATAGAATATGAAAATCAATTAGCAATAATAAGATATAAACAATGTGATTTAGCATGAAAGCAATTATATCTAAATAACCTAGATTTAAATAATCAAAACAAGTAAAACTCTAGATTGTGAAAATAAATAAATAAAGGAAATGATAAAAATGTTTGGGATTTCTTTGGTTGAAGATTATGATGGACCAATATCTTAAGAGGGATATGAAAACATTAAGCAAGATCCAAGTGAGGCTTAGGGTTTAGGATGAGACAATGTTGGGGCACCCAGAGGATTGCCTATCAAGTGTTATCTAGGGTTACTAGGTTCTTTTCATGGATGGATGGGGGGGTTGGTTCTCTAGGAAGCCTCTTCAAATATAAGCAACGTGATCTCAAAAGTTGGCCAACACAAGAGGGAAGGTCCCTAGGAGATGCTACCTCAATGCAATGATATATGTCTTTAAGGGTCAAAGGGAGAAGGTAAGAAAACTATACCTTGAGATACCCTTTGAAGTGGAGAAAGGTTCCCTTCTTTGGTCTTGTTTTAGCCATGTCCTATAGAAAACTTGAAAAGAAAATGGCCTATTCTAACCCTTTAAACAAAACTAAACAATCACCTAGAAGAAGATAGCTTCAAAATATATTTTCAAGTAATTTTTCTCATTAATCTCCAACAAGCAAAAATTAAGAGAGGTTTCCTCCTTACAAAGATAGATACCCTCAATGCATGGCATAATACAATGTGTTTTAGTTCAAACTGTGGACAAAAGTAGTTATCCCAAGTCAAAATAATGGAAAAAATACATGACATGGGCACAAACTACCCTCATTAACCCCCAACACATGAGTTCCCCATCAAACATGGTCAAAGAAGTAACAAGTGTCAGCATTAATGTCAACAAGGTAATGGTCATGATCATACTTGTTATATGCATGTGTGATGGTTGGAATTGATGTATTGACAGTGAGATGGTTGTGTTGGCATTGATTTCAACTCTTGATGTCATGCACTTATGTCAACCTCATGATGATTTAATTTTATGGACTATGGCGTGTGTCGGTATGTGTTGGCATGTGATGGCATTGATGGAGATTGTGGTAGCATGATGGTCTTCGAGGAGTTGACATGTGCATTGATGGACGTGTCATCATCGTTTGTTGATGCTGCTATAGGTAGAGGAGGCTGCTACAGGTGATGATCATATCTACATATGATAGAGATGTTTCATGGCACACTAGTTGAGTTGTCAACTAGGTCTTCATCTAAGTCTTCATGGGGATGACTTTGCTAGGTGTGTGTTATATTCTTTCCATGACAAGCCTCACGCGTGAAGTCGGGGGGTGAGGGGGGAACGGCTAGTCCCCCCTTCGTTGCACCGGGTGCAGTGGGGGGGTGCTAACCCCCCTTCATTGCACCGGGTGCAGTGGGGGGGTGTTAACCCCCCTTTACAAGGTTTGGGTTAGTGCCCCGGGAAAAAAAAATTGGACCCTATATTAGGTGGGTGAGCCTACCTATGGTTTTGTGCATGGGTTTTACACATGGTTTTGGGTATGATGGTCTTCTACCTATGGTATCTTGTAGATCTAGTCAAGGGAACTACAATTATGTTTTAATCCATGGTTAATGGATTCGGGTTTATGGATGTTTCAACATGTATATATATTTATCGTAACATTGAAAGGATTATAATGAAAAAACAATCTAGTAGTCCCGGTTTTTGGATCCAGGGGAAAATATCTGTGTATGTTTGTTTTATGTTGTATGCTCTCGCCATTGTTTATTTTCTATTTTTAATAGTTTGTTTGTAGGTAATTTCTATAGAGGGTTAAAACCTACATTTGGTATTAGAGTTGTTTCAGCTTCAAGGAGACGCCTTTGTTGCTGAGGGTTTTTGCTCGGGCCTATGGTAGACCCTGTTTAGTGGGAGATTTGTGGGATCGATTCTTGCGATGAAAGAAGGTGGCAAGCAGTGGAAAGATAGAGATCGAGAAATTTAATGGTCATATTTTTGAGTTGTGGAAACTCAAGGTGGAGGATATGTTGGTGGATAAATATCAGTGGATCACGCTAGATCCGGGTACTAAACCAACGGAAATTTTAGATGAAGACTGGACGAAGTTGGATTGAAAAGAAAAGAGCACAATACAATTGTGTATCTCAAATTCAGTATTGTTGAATGTATCAAGGGAAGCTACGGTGAAGGCTTTGTGGGACAAGTTAGGGACTTTGTACCAATCTAAGTCTTTGGTGAACAAATTGTTCCTACAGAAAAAGTTGTATAACCTGAGGATGAAGGATGGAGACTCGGTGACAAAGCATATGAAAGCATTTAATAATGTGGTAAGTCGGTTGTTATCTGTTGATATTTAAATTTTAGATGAAAATAAGTGCATTAGTTTGTTGTGTTCTCTTCCAGATTTGTGGGATAGTCTAGTTGTTGCAATAGGTAGCACTACAACTACCTTGAAGTTTGATGAAATGGTCTCATTCTTATTGTCGGAGGAGATGAGACGGAAAAATATGGAGGGTCGAATGGCAATGCCTTGTCTATACAAGGATGGTCCCAAAACATAAACAAAAATAAGTCCTCGAGTGGGAGATATAAATCTCTATGAAAACCTGTAAAGGTGTGTTAGAAATGTGGAAAGGAAGGGCACTTTAAAAAGGACTATAGATCTAAAGCTCCTGAGAAAGGAAATGGATTTGATGATGCTCCTTCGACAGAGGCAAAAACCACATCAGATGAAGGTTGGGATATGTTCTTGGCTTCTTCTTCAAGTACACATGTAGATCATGAGGCATGGCTGATCGACTCAAGTGTATCCTTTCACTTCACTTCCCATAGGGAATGGTTCTGCGAGTATGATAAATATGATGGTGGTGATGTCTTCTTAAGGGATGACAAGAAGGCTAGAATTATGGGATGCAAAAAATTAAAGCTGAAGTTGCAAGGTGGAAGGATTAGAACACTTCTGAGTGTTCTTCATATTCTTGCATTGGCCAAAAATCTAATTTTTGTAAGCATGTTGGATGTTGTAGGTGTAAAAACAATGTTCGAGAAAGATACCTACAAGATGGTTCGAGGAGCATTGGTATTGATGTGGGGAATTCGGATTCAAACTCTGTACAAGCTTCAAACTATGGACAAAAGTAGTTATCCCAAGTCAAAATAATGGAAAAAATACATGACATGGGCACAAACTACCCTCATTAACCCCCAACACATGAGTTCCCCATCAAACATGATCAAAGAAGTAACAAATGTTGGCATTAATGTCAACAAGGAAATGGTCATGATCATACTTGTCATATGCATGTGTGATGGTTGGAATTGATGTATTGACAGTGAGATGGTTGTGTTGGCATTGATTTCAACTCTTGAGGTCATGCACTTATGTCAACCTCATGATGATTTAATTTGATGGACCATGGTGTGTGTCGGTATGTGTTGGCATGTGATGGCATTGATGGAGATTGTGGTAGCATGATGGTCTTCGAGGAGTTTACATGTGCATTGATGGACATGTCATAATCGTTTGTTGATGTTGCTACAAGTAGAGGAGGTTGCTACAGGTGATGATCAGATCTACATATGATAGATATGTTTCATGGCACACTGGTTGAGTTGTCAGTTAGGTCTTCATCTAAGTCTTCATGGAGATGACTTTGTTGGGTGTGTGTTATATTCTTTCCATGACAAGCCTCATGCATGAAGTCGGGGGGTGAGGGGGGAATGGCTAGTCCCCCCTTCGTTGCACTGGGTGCAGTGCGGGGGTGCTAACCCCCCTTCATTGCACCGGGTGCAGTGGGGGGGTGCTAACCCCCCTTTAAAGGGTTTGGGTTAGTGCCCCAGGAAAAAAAAAAATTAGACCCTATATTAGGTGGGCGAGCCTACCTATGGTTTTGTGCATGGGTTTTACACATGGTTTTGGGTATGATGGTTTTCTACCTATGGTATCTTGTAGATCTATTCAAGGGAACTACAATTATGTTTTAATCCATGATTAATGGATTGGGGTTTATGGATGTTTCAACATGTATATATATTTATCGTAACATTGAAAGGAACTATAATGAAAAAACAATCTAGTAGTCCCGGTTTTTGGATCTAAGGGAAAATATCTGTGTATATTTGTTTTATGTTTTATGCTCTCGCTATTGTTTATTTTCTATTTTTAATAATTTGTTTGTAGGTAATTTTTGTACAGGGTTAAAACCTACATTTGGTATTAGATTTGTTTCAGCTTCAAGGGGACGCCTTTGCTGCTGAGGGTTTTTGCTCGGGCCTGTGGTAGACTCTGTTCAGTGGGAGATCTGTGGGATCGATTCTTGCGATGAAAGAAGATGGCGAGCAGTGGAAAGATAGAGATCGAGAAATTTAATGGTCATATTTTTGAGTTGTGGAAACTCAAGGTGGAGGATATGTTGGTGGATAAATATCAGTGGATCACGCTAGATCCAGGTACTAAACCAACAACAATTTTAGATGAACACTGAACGAAGTTGGATTGAAAAGAAAAGAGCACAATACGTTTGTGTATCTCAGACTCAATATTGTTGAATGTATCAGGGGAAGCTATGGTGAAGGCTTTGTGGGACAAGTTAGGGACTTTGTACCAATCTAAGTCTTTGGTGAACAAACTATTCCTATGAAAAAAGTTGTATAACCTGAGGATGAAGGATGGAGACTTAGTGACAAAGCATATGAAAGCATTTAATAATGTGGTAAGTCAGTTGTTATCTGTTGATATTTAAATTTTAGATGAAAATAAGTGCATTAGTTTGTTGTGTTTTCTTCCAGATTTGTGGGATTGTCTGGTTATTGCAATAGGTAGCACTACAACTACCTTGAAGTTTTATGAAATGGTCTCATCCTTATTGTCGGAGGAGATGAGACGGAAAAATATGGAGGTTCGAATGGCAATGCCTTGTCTATATGAGGATGGTCAAACAAAAATAAGTCCTCGAGTGGGAGATCTAAATCTCCAGGAAAACCCGTAAAGGTGTGTTAGAAATGCGGAAAGGAAGGGCCCTTCAAAAAGAACTATATATCTAAAGCTCCTGAGAAAGGAAAGGATTTGATGATGCTCCTTCAGCAGAGGCAAAAACAACATCAGATGAAGGTCGAGATGTGTACTTGGCTTCTTCTTCAAGTACACATGTAGATCATGAGACATTTCTGATCGACTAAAGTGTATCCTTTCACTTCACTTCCCATAGGGAATGGTTCTGCGAGTATGATAAATATGATGGTGGTGATGTCTTCTTAAGGAATGACAAGAAGGCTAGAATTATGGGATGCAGAAAATTAAAGTTGAAGTTGCAAGGTGGAAGGATTAGAACACTTCTTAGTGTTCTTCATATTCTTTCATTGGCCAAAAATCTAATTTTTGTAAGCAAGTTGGATGATGTAGGTGCAAAAACAATGTTTGAGAAAGATACCTACAAGATGGTTCGACGAGCATTGGTATTGATGTGGGGAATTCAAATTCGAACTCTGTACAAGCTTCTGGGTAGCACTATTATTGATGGGTGCAACAATTCTGTGGTTCCTAAAAGTGGAGCAGAAAACCTTGTGGTCTCTGGAGAAAAGACCATGTTATGGCATCAAAGGCTTGGACATATTGGAGAGAAGGGCCTTCGAATACTTCATGGTAATGGTATGGTAGAAGGTATGTCTAATTGCTCTCTAGATTTCTATTTCTGTGAACATTATGTATATGGGAAGAAAAATTGGTTGAGTTTCCCCTTTGGTGCTAAGAGGGCGAAATGGATATTAGAGCTTGTGCACAGTGATGTGTTTGGACCTGTGTCGGTTCCATCACTAGGTAAGTCTATGTACTATGTATCATTTATAGATGACTTCTCAAGGAATACATGGATATATTTCCTCAGGAAGAAATCTGAAGTCTTTAACAGGTTTAAATAATTTAAGGCTCTGGTGGAAAACCAGACAGAGAAGAAGATAAAGATGTTGATGACAGATAATGGTGGAGAGTTATGCAAGAAGAAATTTTAAGAGTTATGTAAGAAGTGTGGTATAGCACAACAAAAGACTACTCCATACACACCTCAATAAAATGGAGTTGCAGAAAGAATGAACAGGACGTTGATGGAAAAGGCAAGAAGCATGCTCAGTGGTGTCGGGTTAGGACAGGAATTTTGGGCAGAGGCAATGGAGACTGCATGTTAGTTGGTTAATAGATCACCTTCATCAACATTGGAGGATAAGTCTCCACAAGAGGTATGGACTGGTAAGAAGCCCTCTCTTTTGCATCTGAGGGTATTTTGTTGTGATGCATATGTACATGTTCCAAAGGAGAAAAGAACCAAGTTGGATAGTAAATATGAAAGGTGCATCTTTATTGGGTATAAGGATGGTTTAAAAGGTTATAAGCTTTGGAACCCAGAAACAAGGAAGGTTGTGTACAACCGAGATGTGGTGTTTAGAGAGGTGAAAGATGTTATTAAACATGAAGTCCTACCAAAGGAAACTAGGAAGATAGAGTTTGAGTTAAAGGACGAAAAATTAGACTCTACAACAAGAGAGGAATCAGAAGATGAAGAGCCTCAAAATCCAACTGTGAGAAGATCAGTTCGAGAAAAAAGGCAACCAGAAAGGTACAGTCCATATGTTTTTTGTTCAAAGTTTTCTTTATCTATTATTGACGATGATCCCAGAACTGGGAAGCAGTAGATTCAGAGGATGGCAAACTCTAGAAAGAGGCCATGGTTGATGAAATGGCATCTTTGCACAAAAATGAGCCTTGGGTGTTTAAGAAGAAGATGAATGTAGAAGGCAAGGTGGAGAAATACAAAGCTTGGTTGGTAGCAAAAGGTTATTCCCAGGTGCCGAGAATCGATTTTGGTGATATTTTTTCTCCTCTTGCCAAGGTACTTCTATTAGATTACTTTTATCTGTTGTTGTTGCTTTTGATTTTGAGGTAGAAGAGATGGATGTGAAGACAACATTTCTTCACGGGGATTTGGAAGAAGAGATCTTCATGAACCAACTTGAAGGCTTGCAGTGAAGAGTAAGAAATAACTGGTATGCAAGTTAGAAAAGTCTATGTATGGGTTAAAACAGTCACCAAGGATGTGGTATCAGAAATTTGATACATTTATACAGCGACTTGGATTCACCAGAAGAAAAGCGGATCACTGTGTATATTTTAAATTAATTGGTGATCATGTTATTTATCTGGTCTTGTATGTGGATGATATGTTGCTGATTGGAAATGACAAAGAAATTATCCAGGATTTGAAGACTCAATTGTCCTCCAAATTCAACGTGAAGGATCTCGATGTTGCAAACTATATTTTGGGCATGGAAATTAAATGAGATTGGGCAAAGAGGAAGCTCTGGTTAAACCAAAGGAAGTATGTCGAGACAATACTGTAGAGGTTTAATATGCAGGATAGTAAACCAGTGAAGGTTCTTATTCCTGTCACGTGTAAAGTTATATGTTGAACAGTGTCCTAAGACACAAGAAGAGGAAGATGACATGTCTTGGGTTCCATACGCAATAGTAGTTGGTAGCCTGATGTATGCAATGGTCTGTACTAGACTAGGCATTGTACATGCAATGGGAGTATTGAGTAGGTTTATGTCAAAACCAAGGAAGGAGCATTGGACAATAGTGAAGCGGGTTTTCAGGTATTTGCATGGCACTAGTGATTATGGTCTGCGCTACCAAGGAAGATCATGATTTGATGGATTTTTGGACGTGTGTGGCTTTGTTGATGCAGATTGGGCTAGAGATATGGATAAGAGAAGATCTACAAGTGGGTATGTGTTTAACCTATTTGGAGATGCAGTTAGTTGGATGAGTAAGAGACAGTTTGTAGCGACACTTTTAATTATAGAGGCAGAATACATGGCAACCACTCATGCAAGAAAGGAAGCAGTTTGGTTGTATATATTGTGTTCAAGTATGGGGTTAGTACAACAAGCTATAAGGATAGGTTGTGACAGCCAGAGTGAAATTTTCTTGGCAAAGAACCTTGCTTATCATTCAAATACAAAGCACATTGATGTTCAATACCACATTGTGAGGGATATGGTTAAGGACAAAAACGTGTTGTTCGTAAAGGTGGGTACTTTGAAGAATATTTCAGATGCATTGACGAAGTCTATGAGTATTGAGGAGTTTTCTTGGTGTAGAGAAACAATGGGCGTTGCAGGGTTGGACCAATGACTAAACTCACTTGTGACCCCCTATGTGGAAAAGAAAACAACAAGTGGGAGAATGTTGGGTGTGTGTTATATTCTTTCCATGAATAACCCCACACGTGAATCCGGGAGATGGCTAGCCCCCCCTTCGTTGCATCGGGTGCAATGGGGGGTTCACAGGGGGGGCGGCATCCCCCCCTGTCGGGGGGTTTTAGGGTGGTAGTAGCCCCTCTCTACGAGGTCCAAGGCAACGCCCCGAGAATTTTTTTGGACCCTATATTAAGTGGGCAGACCTACCTATGGTTTTTTGCATGGGTTTTGCACACGATTTTGGACATGATGGTTTTCTGCCCATGGTATCTTGTGGATCTGGTCAAGGGAACTATGCTTATGTTCTAATCCAGGGTTTATGGATGCTTCGGCATGTATATGTATGTATTGTAACATTGAAAGGAATACAATGAAAAATCAATCTCGTAGCCCCGGTTTGTGATCCAAGGGAAAATGTCTGTGTATATTTGTTTTATGTTTTATTATCTCACCATTGTTTAATTTCTGTTTTTAAGAATTCGTTTGTAAGTAATTTATGTAGAGGGTTAAAACCTGAAGAGTTGTTGTGGTGTGATAACTTCATGATGATGATGATGATGATGCAGAGGTAATATAGAGGTCTGATGGAGGTGTTGCAACTTGTTCAGAGGTTGGATGGAGAGTGGAGGACTTCTTGGCACACTTGCCAACCTTGTTTGCTGGCCCTCATAGGTCAACTTGGAAGTGACACTTGGGAGGCTTGTTTGGTCTACTTACAGATGTGTCAAAGGCTATGTTATAGGTCGGGTGGCTAGTACAGATGCAGGGGAAGGTGATCCAATAGGTGGTAGAGGTTTTGAGCTAAAGGCATGATGATTTTCCTCTTCCTTAAGCATAGTTGCATGCACAGAGCCCTATGGGAGTGGTTAGAAGGCTCCAGTCGCATGGAGGCCAAACTATGGGAGCGGTTATAGCCCTAGTTGAGTTAATACATTGTCAAGGGGGTGACTATGGGATTTCATGAGATTTCCTTTGCATTCCTCGCGCTGTTCGAAAGCAAATTATATTGGAAAATTCCAGAGGCTTCTAGAAAAAGTGAAAAAGGTTGGAAGTGGTTTGAAAAGGTCCTCTCATGATGTGAATGCATTTAGTGCACTAGTAGTGACCTTAGTGGATTGATTTGGTCCGATTTATGCACCTTTTATCATAGCCCCAAGCTCAATTTTTCCCTACATGTTTTATATTCTGAGCTTTGTGGGGGTTGATGGAGTTAGATGTTGAGTGTATGTATGGAGAGAAGGAAGAATACTGAGATTATGCTTTAGAGCTTGAGTAGATATTAGATGCTTCAGTCCATGATTGTTTATGATTGAATAATGTCCAAACACGAAGCATGTGTTTTGTTGGGTGTGTGTTATATTCTTTCCACGACTAGGCACACGCATGGGGGGGTGCAACCCCTCCTGTTGAGGAGTTTCAGGGGGGCGGTAGACCCTCTACATGGGGTTTTGGGAAGCGCCCCTAGATTTCTTTTTTTGGACCCTATATTAGGTGGGAAGACCTACCTCTGGTTTTGTGCATGAGTTTTGCACATGTTTTTGGGCATGATACTTTTCTGCCCATGGTATTTTGTAGATCAGGTCAAGGGAACTACAGTTAAGTTCTACTCTAGTGTTAATGGATTGGGGTTTATGAATGCTTCGGCATGTATATATATGTATTGTAACATTGAAAGGAATATAATGAAAAATCAATCTAGTAGTCCCTGTTTTTGGATCCAAAGGGAAATCTCTATGTATATCTATTTTATGTTATATGTTCTCATCATTGTTTATTTTTAGTTTTTTTAGAATTCATATGCGGGTAATTTCTATATAGGGTTAAAACCTACAGCTACATAATAGATCAAATTTGATGTTGTTGGTGTAGATATTGGTTGGAGAGTTTGGTATGCTGCTGGAGTATATGCTAGTGATCCTCTCACAATTGTTTTGCAGGGGTTGTTGATGCATGTAGCACATAGCCATGTGCCTTATGATGTTGTTTGTATTATGAAGCATCTTATTGTTGTGAGGGTCTAGTTGTATTCAGTTTTTGTGTGGCCATGTTTTGTATTGGAGAGAACATTTTTATGCATTTATTTTATATTGATTTGATGATGAGATCTTGCTGCTAAGAGCATGTATGCAGAGTTGATTCCTGATTGAGCAAAGTGTCTTGGGATCCAGTTTGAAAATACATGATGGGATATTTGCATAGTGGTAGAGGAGCAATGACTTCATGAGAGAGGAACAGTGATAGTGAAGGTTCAGCAAATGAACAAGTTTCTCATCCAATGGTAGTTGGATAGTTCAACAAACACTGGGTGAGGCTCATTGGTCATGGTCATGATCAATAGATCAAAGTCTCTAAGAGTCGATTGATAGTTCAGGAGTAACCGGACGAGGATCGTTGATCATGGTCTCCTTGAGCGGATGGTAGTCCGTAGATCCATAGAGAACAAAGTCTCCCATTTAATCAGTAGTATCGAGTCTCCTAACCAATGGTGGTTAGCATGTTGTTTATGAGGTCGAGTCTCCATACTGATGGGATTCAACGCACTATTTAAAATATCAATTGCTTGACATAATAGAAATTCATATCAGAGCAATAGAAACAAGAGTGCTTTTTCTCTTAGAAGGGTTTCCACCAAAAATCTCGTGTCTCATGTGTGATTGATGTGATGTGCAAGTTGTTTTGTAGTTGCTTATGATTTTCAATTATATTTATGTGATGCATCATGCTATGATGGTTAATGAAATGTTGCTAACATATGTGTGATTAAGTAAAAAGTAATTAAAGGCAAAAATTGTTAAGAAGATCACACTACTAATTCATCCCCCCCCAGTAGTGCTCAAAGGTTTCCAACAACAAACTCTCGCATGTGTGAGCCTAAAGAGATTAAGTCAAATCCACCTCCCTAAAAAGTGATCAATGTCCCTATAAAGGTTGAAGTATTCATCAATGAAAGGGCCCAAAGGCTAGGGCACCCATTCAACCAACTTCCAAGAGTAAGGAAGACAAAACAAGAAATAATCGCCTCTAAAAGTGTGAAACAACCCCACACATGTGGGACATCCAATGAAGAATCCAGTGCCAAATGGAACATGTGACTTCTCAAGTAGGAATCTCCTAAGTCAAAGGAAGGTGGTCAACTACCATGCCATCTATATATGTTGTAACAACATATGACCATGATTAACCACCTCCTAGGAGTCCTAGAATGGCTCATCAAATTCTCACATATGGTCCAAGGAGGGATTAATCATGCATGTGTGATGATAAGGTGTCCAATAAGGCAAGGGAGCCATCTCAAATGGTTTGTGTGTCATATGTGATGATGTGGTATCTCTATTATCCACCAATGCATTGTCATGGATCTTAATGTAGTGACATGTATCCTAATGAAGTACATGGATCCTAAGAAAAATGGCACAAATCTCAATGTCTATGGATATGGCCAAATACAAGTACATGGAACCCGATTCAACATCACTGACCCCAATTCAGTGTCACGAATCTTGAGGCATGTTACATGGATCCCAATGAAAGGCTCCTATTAGGCTTAAGGCATTTGATTTACCTTTCAGATACCCAAATACAGAGTCGACTAGACATATAAACCAAACTAGAAACTCAATTAAACATAAACGTTTAAAGATCTTGAAAGTGGTTAATGATCAAAAAATAAATAAAGTCACACCATAGAGAATTACACATCACACAAAGCTTTTACTATGGAAACCCTTGATCAAGAAAACAAGCTAACCTTTGAACTCCACCACTCTTATATTCTAAATTGAATATTACAACTAGTATAGTCAATCTCGACCTTAGTCCACACCTAAGAATAATGTATCCATACAACACCCTATCTGTATCCATCATGAATAAGACATCTTCCATCATTTCCTTCATCCTTACATCATGCTCTATCTAAAGGCGTAGAATTTACCCAAATTCGAAGCATCTTAAATCATTGCATGTGACAAAAGATTACTGGCTAAGATCCAACAATCTTATGATTCATAATCGTTCCCTGATTTTAGTTCATTCCATGTCAACCACTAGTCAAATTTTACTATGTACATGCACCCAACTGTGATCCATTCAACTACTCTAATTGAATATCGACTTTTGTTGGATGCTTGATTGTTTGTTGGCTTCAACTAACTAACATCTCTTTGACTCAATCGTCGACCCATTGACTTTTTGTTCATATTTAATTGTTCCCAACCAGACCGTCGATTGATTAAACTCCAATCAACTAAGATTACCTGCAAAGAATACAACACCTCAAGAGCCCCACTTATAGTGGTGCGGTCCTTCTTCTTATGTGTTATTAGGTGGTATACAATTAATGATTTCTTCAGACACAACATAAGAAAGATCAGTTTTATAATTTACATAATTTTCCATGGGGAAATAATAATTAATCCTTACACATGTGTCAATTCCTAGGACAAAGTGTGTATTATAGGTCCCTAAGTAAAATATAGCTAATGTGATGGAAAATCATGATAGGGGCATGTGAAAACTTCATGTGATGACCCTCAAAGTGAAGTAAAGAGGTCTTATATTTGATCATCTAGCTTTTAAGAGATGATAATTTCATGTATGTAAGCCTTTAAAGTGGGAGCTTAGCATTGAGTTGCCTTTAGTTGACACTATTTCTTATTACCCCTTTTTCCTTTTTTTTAAGTGTGTATTTAATTGAACCAGTCTCCCTCTATTCAGATATTCATAGAGAACTATAGGACTATAGAAAATGGCCTCATAGCGATATGGCATTCACTCAAACCTTTGTTATTATTATCTTCCATTATGCATTTGAATTTGAACTTGCTTATGGATAACATGGGAGGAAGTTCCAACAACGTTTCAATACAAGGGTTGCAGACCCATGCCTTTGTGCCCCAGTACCATCTATTTAATTAAACAAGGCCTGAAGTCCATCCTTCACAATTGATATTATAACCAATATAGCTCCATCTTAACCACAGATCTACCAAGAGCCATGCAAACCTCTTTTTAGAATGCAAAACTTGAAAAAAGATTTACATGTCAAGAGATTTAATCCCTTTTAGTGCTTGTATATATATATATATATATATATATATATATATATATATATATATATAATGGTTTTTGTCTCTCTCTATATATATACCATGTGTAATTTTTTATTGTTTAAATTGTATTTTTGAATATTTTTTGAATAATAATATTTTATATTAAAAATTGAACGAATTACACCTTTATCTCTTATTAAGATGTAACAAAACTATTTTACGTTTAATTACTTTTTTATTTTGAGTATTGAAATATTTTAGTAAGGTCAACATTAACGCACGCACACACACACACACACACACATATACTCACATTCTATATCTTTGTCTGTGTGGATATTCAGAGAATTTATTTAAGTTTTATATTGAAATATTTATAAAAGAAATAGAAGTTTTTTTTAATTTTTAATTATTTTATCTCTATAAAGTTATATAAAATTATATTATTTAATATAGACATGGAAATATTTTATTTATAACTCCAAAAATGAAAGTGAAATATTTTTACCACATCTTTTTCATACTCATTTGTACTATTAACAATGAACCAAGTGAACACAATGAGAATGAGATTATTGATGTTTTATAATGTTTTTAATTAAAACTAACCAATATGTATAATCACTTACACTTTTATTATAGTAGACATTTATTTATTTAAAATAATTTTTCAAGGGACATGTGTCAACTCCAAGTTGAGCATGAACATAATTACACATCGCCATCATACTAGGATATAGAATGATCCTCTCAACTCAATCATCGAAGCCTTTCTCTTTTAAGAAATAATAGGAGAAACAAATCTTCCGGGTCTTTTTGTAGAAACAGAAGGCCAAGCATGACATATTGATAGAAATTTCATACATATCCAACCATGATTGCTTGTGGTTCGCCACATTCGACCATTTGTGACTTGAAGTATTTGGATGAGAGTAGAATCTTCATTTTCTTGGACACTCTTTTATATTTGCATTTTTTCGAAGAGAAGTAATTTTTGGTGAGGATCAATATAATAATATTCATAGGCATGTACCCATTACAACAATATTTCTCATCATCGTGTCACTCATAAGGAATTGATCGTGGGTGGGAGAGATAATTAACATTCTTCCCAACCACTTAAGATAACCCCAATTGACATACTTTATATTCAACTTATCTTTATTATCAAGATGGGATCTTAGACCAAACTGTCAAGAACTTTTCTCACCCTTGCAAGCTTGCCAAGTTACTTTTGTTGATTAAAGTCTTATGGAAAATTGAAATGTCATTCCACTAATTTTATGTTATACTAGTTGACATTTTTTACAAGGCTTTACCATCCTTATCATTGTTAATGTTGCTACAAGTGACATTCAAATTCACTTGTCCTATTTGGAGGTCCGCTCATGCTTATTCAACTGGTGTTTCAATCTTCCTTTGGAAAAGATGTCAAAATTGCCTTCTTAATGTTTCTTACCTTTAGGGCGTATTCACTTCTAGTATATCCCATCCTCCAATCATTCAATTAGTGATAATTGTATAGTTCATAGGGATTGAGATGAGAATGCAAAAAAAAAAATGCAATTCTTCTACCTCTTATAACAACAATGCACTTACCCTTCCAAAAAACGTCTTTATCACTATATGGTTATAATAATGAATAATCCCCCTTTGTAGTTGTGTTATGATATGAAATGAATTCAAACAGGCAATTATTCAAATAATCTCCCTTTATTTTGTGATGATGAGTTTCTTATATGTGTTGAAGATGTTATGTTTAATGGGATTGTGCAATTCATTGTTATAGAACTAGTGGGATTTTTTAATTCATGGCTTAATGTGTGAGGTGTTGAGTCTCCACAAACAAACAAACAAGCATTTTTACTAACCACTCGTTTCCTTAATTCTTTAATCCATTGATATGCCACACATTCACAAGTAGAAAATCATTGTTATATATCACACTAGTGAAATCCAAAAGCTACTATAACCAAAACAAATATTTGATCTCTCATATTGGATAAATGGATGTACAAGAAAATTTATTGCACTATTGTAAAGGCTTGTTAATTTTCTTTTTCCAAAATTATTGATTTTTGGGGAAGACATAATGTTATCCTTGCTTTTCCATGGATCCCAGAGGTCAACTCTTGATTTTCCTAAAGATTGTACATTCCATGTAGCCATCTTTAGATCCATACATAGTGCATATATCCTCCCCAAGGTTTTAATCATATGTTGGAACTAAGTTAATGTTGGAACTAAGTTAAAGGCCATATGTCGGCCATGCAAGGAACTCATGACTTGTTTAGGTTGCCTCTTGCTCCCCAAGTTGATTGCCTTTACTTGGTTAATTCCTTAGTTACCTAGTCAATTCCTAGTTCAACTAGTCAATTCCTCGCCTATCTAGTTGAGTTCTTACCTTATTTAGGTGTCTTTTGTTTCCCATATTTTGTATAACCATTAATTATAGCATGTGTAGTTGTATGTAATAGGGAGGATGTGCATTAGGATATTGGGAATTTACTATCTCAATATAAAAGACAAATCAACTTGATCATTCGATTGGCTCAATAAAGAATATCATAGATCATTATATATGTGCATGGTTATTTGAGGTTTTGCATGATTTGACTAAACAATGACTTATCACTGTGAAACTACCACTCAATGTGTGTTATAGCATGCTTTGTGTATGTAGGAGGTTGATAGGATTTTGGCCTTTTCTAGTATCTAGAGATGTGGCATTGTGAATTGTGTTGAAGCAACAACTGGATGGTCTATTGGATCATAAATACTAATTAGTCTTGAAAAAAAATCCACTCAATACTTGGAATAAGATTGTATCAACCCTTTTTGGTTACCTCTCTTATAAATATGTTTATGTACATAATTGTGAATATATACATGACTAGACTAAGAGAGAGGACACAAATTCGCAGTTATGAGAGGAGGAGTTGCTTCAAGAAATAGCCAAGCTCAAAAGTGTGCTATGTAACCAACTCGCAAAATAGAAGAAAAGATAGATTAATGACTTCAAAATCAGCCTCTTCGAGGGGGCAACCTCCTTTACATTACACAAATGAATAATTATTCGATGATACAAATGACAAAACCTCATTTCTATATATAGGAGTCTAAGCGGTCACAATATAATCAAATCTGACATAACAATAATAATATAAAAGCACAACAATAACAATAGTGGGCTTCTATGGGGCACAATAATAACAATATCGGGACAATAGGGCCACACCAATAACACTAAGGGCTACAATGGCAATAGTAATGGAGGAATCACTAATATTATAGGGACCTAACATGCCCCTCTCCTTCAAAAAAGTGTTGTCCTCGACGCTTGAGTAGTTTTGGATGCTTTTATATAAAATTCTCACCCTCCAGTGTGGAATCTCCAGCGGGTAAGTTCTTCCACTTGATGAGATACTCTGAAATTGATCGATCTCGTAGTTGTCGAGTTCTTGTTTCTGTGACTGCTTCAGGTTCCAATATGATTTTTCCTTCCTCGTCAAGTTCTGGCAATATTGTTTGAACTGGGAGTTTGTTACCTATAACCTTCTTTAAGCATGAAACATGGAAAACTGGGTGCACTCGAGAAGCTACATGAAGCTCCAATTTGCATGCCATAGTACCAAACTTTTGCAACACCTTGTACGGACCATAATACTTTGGTGATAATTTATTATCCTTCTTACCTTGCTTGAGGGACATTTGTTTATATGGTTTTAGTCGTAGGACTACACAGTCACCTACATCAAAAATTCTTTAGCTACAATGTTGATCTCCTTGTTGTTTCATTCTATTATGCGCCAAAGTGAGGTTATCCTTTAAGAGTTGGAGAACTTGTTGTTGATGCTCAATGTGATCTTCCACTGCTTGAACCTTAGAATTTTCTCTTAAATATGATGTGATGGATGGTGGATGATATCCATAAAGTGCCATAAATGGGGTCATTTTTGCTGCAGTATGGAAGGAAGTGTTATACCACCATTCATCCAGAGGCAACCATTTGACCCATTATATATGTTTATCAGATACAAAGAAACAAAGATATCCTTCCAAACATTTGTTTACTATCTCAGTTTCCCATCAGATTGAGGATGATAAGATGAGCTGTGAGCTAACTGAGTACCAAGACAAGAAAATAATTCTATCCAAAAATTTCCAGTGAAAATGGGATCTCTGTCGCTTACAATAATATTTGGGCTTTCATGTAGCTTTTGAATTGTTTCCATAAATGTAGTAGAAACTGTATTGGCTTTAAATTGATGTGATAATGCAAAAAAGTGTGCATACTTGGTAAGTGTGTCAACTACCACCATGATGACACTCTTTCCTTTGGACTTGGGTAAGCCTGTGATAAAATTCATTCAAACCTCCTCCCAACATTGGCTTGGAATGGATAAATGTCGTAATAGACCTGGGGTCTTAATTGTTTCAACTTTATTTTTTTGGAAAACCAAACATTCTGCCACAAACTTTTGAATATCCGATTTAAGGCCATCCCAAAAAAATTCCTTCTTAACCCTGTGGTAAGTTTTTAAAAATCTTGAGTTCCCTCCTAAGGGAGAGGTGTGCAATTCCATAAGAATATTTTGTTTGATTTGGGGATTCTTACCATAACGAATCATTTTCCAGCTAAATCTATCAGATGTACTGGGATCTTGTTGTAACTTTTGAATGAGTGCCCACATTTCTTCGTCATTATTCCATTCATCCCTTGCTTCGTTTATCCAATCTGGTTGGATAATAGAAATGGCGCAAAGCAATGCTTCTGCATCCTCGTCCTTTCTTGAGAGTGCATCTGCCACAACATTTTGCTTCCCTTTTTTTAGATGATTTCAAAGTCATTACCCAACATCTTTGTGACCCATTTTTGTTGCTCTCCTGAAGATAATCTTTGTTCTAAAAGTATTTAAGACTGTCATGATCCGTTTTTAACTTAAAGTGTCTTCCCATTAGGTAGGGTCTCCACTTCTTAAGTGCATGTAGTATTGCCAACATTTCCTTCTCATAAATAGCTTTGTGTAAATACTTTCCTTGGATTGGATGACTTTCGAAAGCAATGGGTCTTTCTTCTTACATTAAAAAAACACCAATTCCATTTCCTGAGGCATCACATTCCACAATAAAGGTTTTTGTGAAGTCCAACGTAGCTAAGACCAGTGCTTGGCACATTGCCTCTTTAATATGTTCAAAGGCCTTCCTTTCTTCTAGAGTCCATGAAAATGCATCATTCTTCAATAATGTTGTTAGAGGTGTTGCTATTCGCCCATAATTCTTAACAAACTTGCGATAATACCCTGTCAACCTGAGAAATACTCGCGGATGCTTTATGGATGTGGGGATTTCCATTCCTTAATGGCTTTAATTTTGCTAGGGTCTACCTTCACACCTTCATGAGATACAATATGACCCAAATATTCCACCTCTTGTACTCCAACGAAACATTTGGAGCTTTTTGCATATAATTGTTTCTCCTCCAACAGTTTATGCACCCTCTCAACATGTTGAACATGATCCTTCCAAGAATTGTTGTAGATTAGTATATCATCAAAAAATATTAACACAAATTTTCTAAGGAAGGGTTTGAAAATGGAATTCATCAAACCTTGAAATGTAGAAGGTGCATTGGTAAGGCCAAAAGGCATGACCAAAAATTCATAATGACCCTCATGAGTTCTAAATTTTGTTTTCGGAATGTCTTCAGCCTTCATTTTGATTTGACGATATCCTAAATGAAGATCCAACTTGGTGAAGCAAATTGATCCATGCAATTCATCCAATAATTCATCAATGACAGGAATGGGAAAATTATCTTTATTACTGAGCTTGTTGAGCTACCTATAATCTAGACACATGCGACATGACCCATCCTTCTTGTGCACCAATACTACTAGAGCAAAGAAAGAACTTTGAATAGGTTGAATTATACCAACCTCTAGCATTTATGCAACCATATGTCAATCTCACTCTTTTGAGCATAGGGATATTTGTAATGCTTGATTTTTGGAGGAACACTTCCTGGAATCAAATGAATAGCATGATCATGATCACGAATATGTGGGATGCCTTTGGGAGTCTCAAATACCTTGGAATGATTGTCAAAGACTTTTTGGAGATCTGGAGAAATAGATGATTTTGATGTGGGAACCTCTAGCAAACATAATTGTGCAATTATGCCACGTTTTTCTTTATTTAGAAGCTATGTCATTCCGTTAGAGCTGATTATCTTTCACGGTTTCCCTATGAGACCCCTTAATTTAACTCCCTTTCCTTCCGAAGAATATTTCATGAAAAGCTCTTGAAAATTAAAAGCTGTTGTACCCAAGGATTGTAGCCATTAGACTCCTAGTACAACATCAGCACCACCCATTGGAATGGAAAGCATTGGGATATTCAATATATATTAGCCCATGGATAGCTTGATATTATGGCACTTTACAGAGCAATTTATGGTTCCTCCACTTGTAACCATCACTTGACACTCTGGTGCTGGATATATGAAGAAATTCAATTTCTTGGCTATCTTACAATGAATAAAATTATGGGTATTGACTGAACCAATCAACACTATTACCTTTTTCTTCTTGATATGTCCTTCTATCTTGATAGTTTGAGGAGTGGTAATTTCGACCAATGCATTACAAGATATGGTCAAATTCATTTCTTCTTTATCTAGGGTTTTTTCCTGGTGTATATCCTCTTCTTTTGACATTTCTTGTTCCTTTTCTTCCTCCTCTTCACAATCTATGTAAAATAATTTCTTCTCGTCACACTTATGACCTTTAGTGTATTTGCTATCACAATTGTAACAAAGCCCTTTTGCTCTTTTTTCTCAATTTTTGTGGTTCAACCTTGTAGGTTGTGGAATGCTAGGGGCAACAACATTTCCATCTCTATAGTTGTGAGTGGTAGGCTTCCTTGTTGCCATAACTTTGCTTTCCATTTTTCTTTACAAACTGAATGCCTTCTCCAATGAATAAAGTTCCCAAAGGCGAACCTCATGTTGGATGCTATCCTTTAAAGTCCCTATGAACACATCAATCCTATACTCCTCTAGAATATCTTTTCCCCTTCATTTTCAATTTTTGGAAGTCCTCAATGTGCTCCATCACTGAACCCTTTTGTTTGATATTTATCAATTGGCTAAAAAAGTGTTGCTTTTTGTATCCTCATAATGTGTTATCATTTCTTTCGTAAAAATTGCCCAAGTGAAAATTTGTTTACAAGAACAAATTCATCAATACCATACAAACTGATTTGGTTCCAAATATAAAGTTGAAATGTGTACCTTTTGTGTGTTTTGCACGTTTTGGAGATCGAAATATGTTTCCATCTGTTGTATCCATGTTACGGGATCCTTGCCATCAAACTTCCTCATATCGATCTTTGGAACATGGTGGGTCTTCAATCCACCATTAGATTCTATGAAATCATGACCAACATTTCTTTTGTTCTCTTCATGAGTTTTCTTTACTACCCTTTCTCCATTAGTAAGCATTTCTTGTTGCAAATTTGTCAAATTTGTCTTCAAATCTTCCATGTTGCCTTTAAGTTTTTCTTCTATACCATCCATCTTAGCTTCCACGTATTTCTTTAAACCATCCATCTTAGCTTCCACGCCATCCATCTTAGCTTCCATCTCTTTCTTTAAACTATCCATCTTGGCTTCTATTACTTTTTGTGAGAGTGAATTTTTTTGCACTTGGTCTCGTAATTTTGATATATCATGTTGCATTTCTTTCTCTTCTTCATGAGTCATGCTAGGGCTTTCAGGTTACTTACTAGGTGTTTCCATTTTCTTTCTTCGGAGCATCAATTAATGATAATAATGCTTCACTATGCCTTTTAATTCCTTCAAACTAATTTTTCAAACCAAACTTATGCAAAATTTTTAAAAAATTACACTTTTTTTCACTTTGTAGGAGCTCGATATTGAATCTGTTGTATCTCTGTAATTTCATATCTCCAAGGTCTGAAATTGTGTCTTGTTGTATCCCTCTGAGTCCTCTTTCTAACCCCGCAAGTCTGATCAAGATTGGATTCTCCAAGAAATAGTCATGCCAAATCTCCCACGATGACCTGATTATAGACTCATTCAGTATAACAAACTTGTACGAAGCTCCACATGTCACTGTTTCGACCTTAGGACTTGAAACCAATACACATAAACTGTAGGTTGTCCTATTTCTATAACTTTTTATGAAATTTCAATCTGATGTTCAGAGAGAAAGTTATGATGATTTTCCCTAGGTCACATGTTCGCAATAAATTCGAGAGCCCGAAAAAACCCTAACTTCCTTGGATCCTATCTCGGAAAATATAGAGAGAAAAGATCTGAACTTCGGACTCGATGTTCATCGAGATTTCGACTCAAATGGGTTTTAATTTCATCTTTTGAAACGTCATAATAAAGTTATAGC
Source organism: Pinus tabuliformis (assembly GCA_031772625.1). NCBI lineage: Eukaryota > Viridiplantae > Streptophyta > Pinopsida > Pinales > Pinaceae > Pinus > Pinus tabuliformis. Next base: position 1,148,085,341 of record CM062807.1, read on the forward strand.
AAAAATTCCACGATGACATGTTTGGAGCAGTGAAACCCTAGAATCCAAAGCTCTGATACCAAATGTTATGTAACCAACTCACAAAATAGAAGAAAATATAGATCAATGACTTCAAAATCAATCTCTTCGAGGGGAAAACCTCTTTTACATTACACAAACCTCCTTTCTATATATAGGAGTCTAAGGGGTCACAATACAATCATAGCTAACATAACAATAATAATATAAGGGCACAACAATAACAATAGTGGGCTTCTATGGGGCAAAATAATAACAATATCGAGACAATAGGGGCACAACAATAAGAATAAGGGCTACAATGACAATAGTAACGGGGGAATCACTAGTATTATAGGGACCTAACAAAGTGGCATTTAATTCGCCACCTATCTCTGTTATAGACATTTTTGGGCACTGCAACCCCAAGCATAAAATGTCCATAAACCAAGGACTCCTAAGTCCCTAAAAGTGTTGTTCCAACCCCTAATGGAACAAGGTCAACTGATTACAGCTTCTCCCAGAAGTTCTCCAAGAAAAACTACTCAGAACTGGTCAAAACAGGATCATTTCACCTGCTCCATAGGCAAAGTGCGTTGCATCTCACCTAAGTACACTCAGTGCGTGTGTTGCATTTCAAAAATCCCTTCTATGGGGTGCGATGGGCGAGAAGAGACAAATGGTAGTGTCAATCTACGAGGTGGAGAAGCATGGAATCTTCCAGAAACTTCTCCTGTGACACTTGCCATTCTGAATCGACCAAGGATGAGTAAGAGATCATCAATCTCCAAGTGGAAGCAAGAACTATCAGAGGGAAGACACTAATCAAATCACAAGCTGACTCATCTCCCTTACAGATATCTATATATGGATCCCTCATCCCAGAGATCCAGAGGCTGGAATTTTGCATCTTGTAAGGAATTGTTGTTGGTTTCTTGAGGCAACATCATAGTGTTGGGTGATCTAAGCTTTGCATGAGGTGAAGAAGGGCTTACTTGCTGAGAGGATGATCCTGGGTCAGAACAACTGGTTGTAACTCTCTTGGCTCTTTCTTGATTATCAATAAAGCTATTCAAGTTTTCCTCCATACTCTTGTGTCATTTATGTTTCATGCATTTGTATGGTCAATTTACATCTGATCCTAGATTTTTTATGATAATAGATCCATGTTCTTGTATAGTGTTATGCTACTTTTATTCTACAGGTACTCTGTGACGCTGGGTGTACAAGGAAGCAAGTAGCAAAGGACTATCAGAAGAGAGAGGAATCGAACTAGGAACCAAGCGCAAGACAAAGGTTGGTCTCCTTTATTCTTCTCTCATCTATATTTCATAAAGGAAAATGAAAGTAGCTTTACTTTGTTTGTTTCTAAGGTAGCTACCACACCTTAGTGGGATTAGCAGTTTTGCATAGACACTTTTCCCTGTAACAAAATGGCGACTCCACTAGGGAGCGACTAGGTTGTTTGTTTATCTACATTTGTTTATTTTATAAACTTACAGAAGGAGCCTGAAGTTGAGCCAGGTAGCTTTCGAACTGCATTTTCTATGCAAATGCAAAGTAGATAAATGCCGCTTCAGTCAATCTCTGGGTTTTGTTTATGAATTAAACAACTGATTTACAAACTCTCTAATTGCCCTTGTGGTGGCTCTAGTAACCTCCGTAGATCTGCCCCTATTGTTGATTTACTGATTACCACTTGCTTGGCCAAAATCCCTGAACTGAACTGCAAATTGTGACCCGGAACCCAAGAAAAGTCTCGTCCCTGGCCCAGCGCACTCTCTGTTCTGTGAATCTGAAATTCAGCGCACTTCCCGAGTGTAGTAGGTGCGCTGCATTTCAAATTCACTGTGTTACAGGTGCGCTGATCAGACTAGGCATTGTTCCTGAATTTTGGTTTCTGTGTTCATTCTTTTCAGTTCTATTCATGAGTTTTGCTGCCTATGGTCAGTACACCTCTGTTTGAAGCCCCTTTCCTTGCTGATATTCCGCCTCCATTGTGCAAAGAACTGTAAATGTTTTTGTGTATTTGTTGAGTCATTTTCAGTTCTCCTTTGCAAAAAAGTAATGTAATTGTACTGTCGTTTCTTGATTTGAAAGTGTCGCAAGTGTCGTTTTCAGTCATAGAAGAGAGTCTGATTGCTCTTGATAGTCGATTACCCTGTTACTGTTGTATTTGATCTGAATTTGTAGTTTTTCTAGTGTCGAAAGCAAGTCTTCATTTCCAAATCACAAAGTTTTGTCATTGTCTTCATTTTTTATTTTGAAAAGAAACTTGTTAGTAATTGTCGCTTGAAAAGTAATTAAGATTTGCGCATTAGCTTTCTTTTTATCATTCACATATTAAGCAGGCTGAAAACAAATACATGTATGTGCATTTCCATTTAGATTGTTTTATTGGTTTGATTTAGGACAGTGCATATAGTGTGTGCTCTTTTCTCTTTGTTGAAAGAATTCTGTCTTTCTTTCCTTAGTAGCCACGATTTTCATTGCACAAAGAAGATAAAAGACAGTTTATCATCTTAGATTGCATTTTAGGAATTGTACATCTACCTCACGCGGTGAACCTGAAAGGAAAATATCTTAAGAAAGATCAACTATAAAATAAATTTAATGAATCTAACAATGCTTTGGAACGTAACGCACAACATCTAGAAGTCTAGGCTAGAGACGTATTCCAGCGTCGTAAAGCCTGGTAACTGTTGTTCTCACTGTTGGATGGGTGATTCCTCCACTTTGAAACGATAAGTGCCAGTACAGACTTGTGCTCCCACGTACCATCGAGTATATTTTAGGAGACCACAATAGGCTTAATCCTTTATCCATAGGAAGCTGTGTCTGCCACCCTATCGATCGCAATGCACTGAACACAGCATTCAAGAAGATTGGTTGTCGTACCGTAAAAAGTATTCTGCCTTTTTGCGATTGGTTTGGTAATCCCTCTGCCTAGATTTCCAGAGCAGTCCCTTTCGTTCCTCTTCAGACTCCTTAACAGAAAAGGTCCATCTGAGCACTTGTCACTTCAGGCTAATTAAAAATCGAAGGCAACTAGAGTCATCTTCTGTTTTTTCTCGACTCTTTAAAATTGAAAAACAAGTTGTGTCAAAGCATCTAAAATTTATTTTAAACGGAATAATCATCACCTTTCCTACGTTGGTATTAGGTTGAGAGAATGGAGTCCACCAACCAAGGAATTCCCCTTGGAGGAAATCCTAGTCCCTTCTCCTCTTGGGGAGATGTTGGTGCACCCCATATGGCCACATTGTCGCTTCCAGGATTGACAATTGGCTTGCCCGTATGGCTCTTCTCAACCTCTGTCATTCAGAACACCGCAATTCCTGAACAATCGAGTCAGCAACTAGACGGTTCCAGAGTTACCCCCCAACCCTCTACTTCCTCCAATTCTTCCTTTCCTCCTTCCTCTTCGCTTGATGAGGCTGGTAAAGCCAAAAATAAAGTACCAGAGAAGAAGAAGGAAAAGAAGAAGAAAGAGAAGAAGAAGAAGGAGCCAAAGGCGAAAAGGGGAAACCAAGCGTCGTCTAACGAAAATCCACACACTGCACCGACCAGGCCCAAATCGCCATGTGTCATTTGCAAAGGAGACCACTATCATAGAGATTTTCCTTGCATCCCTCGGATTTTAAGGGACTGGTCTCCTCGTTTGCACAATTCGGTGTCGTCAACCTCTGATGATCATGTTGAAAACACACCGTCAACTAGTGAAAGTGAAGCCCCAGGACAAAAAGGAAAATATAGATTTCCTTGTAAACTGTGCGAAGGCGATCATGCCGTCCACTGTTGTCCCTTCTTAGACGAGGCTAAAAGACTTTTGGACGATCGTCTAGTTTCACCGTTACGACTTCCTCCTGGATATAAAAAACTCTTGCCGAGTTCGTCACTAGTTGAAAAACTGGCTGACCCGCCCAGGTGGTCGGCCGAAGCATCTATCATTGAAGACGAACCATCTGAACCCATACCAGACGAAATTCAAAAGGTCGAGACGACAGTTGACCCGGTCTTGCCTTCAGAGGTTCCATCTTCAGATGATACAGTCACCGAAGAGAACAAGGATGACGTCGTCCAAATTCTTTTCGTAAGCACAGACTCCGATGAACATGGGGGCAATTTACCCATTCCTTTACCGCAGGAAGGAAGTTCGTCAGAGTCGTACCCGGCCGTCTATTCGGTCCCACCTCCAAGCAACCTAGTTGTTTCTTTTGACTGGAATCAACTAGGCAGACCCCGTTTACCGGCTAGTGGACCATTCCGAATCATTGCTCAAATATATAGAATGGTTATGGCCGGTACCATCATAGATGAAGGGGCTTCTGTGAGTATCCTTTCCTCGACTGCTTGGAAAGCGCTTGGTTCGCCATCGCTTTTTCCTGAGATGAGAAATCTAACAGGCTTTGACAAAGGAACCAGTCGACCGTTAGTGATCCTTCCCAATGTGCCCATAATATTGAGAGGGAAAATCGTTCATATGAACATAATGGTAGTCCAAGGATCCCCGGATTATAATCTACTCCTTGGATGAGACTATATTTATTGCATGGGAGCCATTGTCTCATCACTCTTTAGAGTAATGTGTTTTCCGCACGAAGGAAGAGTGGTCAAGCTCGTAGACCAGCTTTCATTTCCCGGATCACACGTAGAAAATAGTGATATACCATCCCTGAATGGTCTTTTCACACAAGGAATGTCTCATCAATCCCCAGTCCGTCCACCTGATGAGCGCGAGTGATTCGGGGGACATGACTGAAACCCAGGGGGCATGCACCCTGGTCTGCTTCGGCAGGAAAACTTCGGGTATAGGGTAGGTTTCCGCGAGAGATATATGACTAGTCTGTACTCTCGTCCATGATTGGAAAAGGGGGTTAGACTGGAATAATATTCCCTCGTCAAAGTTATGTGAGTGGAGGCATCTGCACCGCTCGCCTTTGTCTATTTCGGTAGACATCGCCGAAGAAGTGTTTTGTTTGTGGTGTGAATAGAACAATCTTTGGTAACCTGAAAGAGGTAGACCTTTCCTGATAAAACAAATGTTTTGTCGGTAGAATAAAAGGTGACCTTGAAGCTTTATTTTATACCTGGGGGCATGCAAAACTTTTGGCGTGCAAGCGAAGAGCGACCATTTATTTTTTTGAAATTTTTAGGTCCTCTAACCCTTTAAACTAGTAGGATTGGTCGTTTCCTAACTTGCATAAAGAAAGGATGTGGGGCAAAACTCTAAAAATTGTCGTTTTCATATATGAGACATTCTTATTATACGACTGGATTAATCGAGCAGTTTTAACGCGGACTTCATGCTCGTTAAAAAATAAACATAAGCAATGAGCAAATGTTTCCCCCAGCATTTAAGCTCAATAAAAAATGAACCAATTCCCGGTAAATAACCATCGTGAATGTAGTACTTCAGCCTTTAAAGCCTTGGTCGTGTTCCCATCATCACCTCCACTCTGTATCGGCCGACCATTCACCTCCATTTGATTGTTTACCCCTTTTGAGGAACAACTGCGAAGAGTGATCCCGCTAGCCATCCTTGTAACACTGCCGTGATTGGAAAATTCCAAACCTTACCTGGAATCAGCTGCTACCCAATTTTATCACTCGTTCCTCAAAGACAAGTCTCCTTTAAGCTCTTTTCAACTGACTTGTAAAATATGAAAAGATTGCCGAGCCATTGGCCTCTCCAGCTCGTTAAAGGGACTGGAAGTGCTATCCCTCCTTTAGATTTTAATCTTTTTGGACCTGAGGGATTATTACACAAAAAGATCGAGTGCTTGTTTTGTTCGGCTCGTTAAAAGTATCGAAAATTCATCTCTTTTGTATTGTTTTATACTTTTTCGGACTTAAGGGATTAGATGACGAAAAAGGATTTTGGAGTTTCCTTTACGTCCCTTTTCAGACTCTCTAAAATTGAAAAGGACCGAGTTATCTTTGTTGTTAAACTCGTTAAAACCTAATAGCGACAAACTTGTCCATAGCATACAAGGATGAGTTTCACTATTGCTAGGCTCGTTAAAACATAGCGATGGGTTTGCCCGAAGGGCAAATTATAGAACAAGCATATGTTATCCTCCTCAAGCTTGACAAAAATAAAGAGGTACTTGTCAGCAATGACTGGGGAAAAATTTGGGAAGAAAACTTGAAGAAACTTTGTTGGTAGCAAGTCGCTCTTGAACATGACACTTTCACTACGCATCCAAGTCGGGTTGGGTTGTTTCTTTCACCGGTCACATCACCATGGTCCCATCACACCATCCACATTTGAGGTTAATGCTACCAATCCATCACATCAGTGTCGCCGATATGTTCAAGAGAAGTCACTCAGAGAATTCACCTGTGTCTCACCCGCTGCAATACATTTACGCTACATTCTTTCATGACCGCCACCCTGAACCTTATATCACCAAATCTTTTTCACCTCCATTAAAATCATTTGCTCCATTCCGTGTCATTGATGTGGGATTCATTAAGGCCCTCCTATGATGGAGCTTCTTGTCGACATCAGCTCATTATCCAAGAAGTCGATCTAGGGACACCCCTTTCAGTACTTTGAAGCTTGCATGCCTCAATGGCAAGTTTCTCACTTCCGGTGACAGGTTTACATCAATGGCCTTTGACTGAAAGATTTTGCGTGGTGTTCGACGCCAAGTCCTTTATTCACACCACGTGAATTGTACTGCAGTACCTTGAGGGTCATTATCATTATCGGTGATTCCTCTCGCGCCTGTTAACAGCTTACATCATTGGCTGGTAATCAGGCGATGTCTTTCCATGTTCGACTCTAGAACATCTCTCACATGGATCGACTTGTACTTTGAGTGAAGATCGAACGAGATTGAAGACCCCGGATCTAGTTTCATCCATCCAGGCTGCGATATATATTCAGGGAAATAAAGACATCAAATGTACATCATTGCTGCACAGATAATCATCCAATCAAAGGGATGATGGCTCTACCAGAATCATCAGTCTACACTCAAACGATTGTCTGTCCTATGTACATGAAAATGAATTTATAAAGATGAGAATGGGAATGCCCGCCTCAGCTAGATCATGAAAATATTATGAAGATAATGTACTGTATTGTATCTTATTACAGGTCTCCTCCCAGCTTGAAAGAAATTCGAAACGTCATGATAAAGCATTTCACCCGACATCAAAAAAGATTAACAACCTCATGCTTTAGGGGGCAACTGTTATAGACATTTTTGGGCACTGCAACCCCAAGAATAAAATGTCCATAAACCAAGGGATCCTAAGTCCCTAAAAGTGTTGTTCCAACCCCTAAAGGACAAGGTCAACTGATTACAGCTTCTCCCAGAAGTTCTCCATGAAAAACTACTCAGAACTGGTCAAAATAGGATCATTTCACCTGCTCCATAGGCAAAGTGCGTTGCATCTCACCTAAGTACACTCAGTGGGTGTGTTGCATTTCAAAAATCCCTTCTATGGGGTGCGATGGGTGAGAAGAGACAAATGGCAGTGTCAATCCGCGAGGTGGAGAAGCATGGAATCTTCCAGAAACTTCTCCTGTGACACTTGCCATTCTGAATTCGACCAAGGATGAGTAAGAGATCATCAATCTACAAGTGGAAGCAAGAACTATCAGAGGGAAGACACTAATCAAATCACAAGCTGACTCATCTCCCTTACAGATATCTATATATGGATCCCTCATCCCAGAGATCCAGAGGCTGGAATTTTGCATCTTGTAAGGAATTGATGTTGGTTTCTTGAGGAAACATCATAGTGTTGGGTGATATAAGCTTTTCATGAGGTGAAGAAGGGCTTACTTGCTGAGAGGATGATGCTGGGTCAAAACAACTGGTTGTAACTCTCTTGGCTCTTTCTTGATTATCAATAAAGCTATTCAAGTTTTCCTCCATACTCTTGTGTCATTTATGTTTCATGCATTTGTATGGTCAATTTACATCTGATCCTAGATTGTTTATGATAATAGATCCATGTTCTTGTATAGTGTTATGCTACTTTGATTCTACAGGTACTCTGTGAAGCTGGGTGTACAAGGAAGCAAGTAGCAAAGGACTATCAAAAGAGAGAGGAATCGAACTAGGAACCAAGCGCAAGACAGAGGTTGGTCTCCTTTATTCTTCTCTCATCTATATTTCATAACGGAAAACGAAATTAGCTTTACTTTGTTTGTTTCTAAGGTAGCTACCACACCTTAGTGGGATTAGCAGTTCTGCATAGACACTTTTCCCTGTAACAATCTCCCTAATGAATTGAAGGTAAAACTGGTACAAACATTAAAATGTGTATGGGAAAGAGGACAAGCCAATCCTTCCCTCATGAGATGTGTTTTCTCAGTCAACATGCTACATAAAATGGCATACGAGAGTATGCTAGAAAAAAAATACAAGGAAACCTAACAAATAAAGAGAGTGTCGACAAAGAAACAAGAAGAGAAAGAAATGAGAGACCGCTCTCATGAAAAAGAAAACACTCAGGAGATGAGATGCAAGTGCAGAATCAGCAAGCATGTTGAGAAAGACATGATAATGTCTACGTTCAGTGGTAGCATGATGACAAGAAAGGTTGTATTGGCAACAATGCATGTGCAACACTAGAAGAGCTCAATGAAAGCTTAGACTAAAGTGTAGTGTTGAGAAGGTAGAGTGATAGTGAGCTCTGGACTCCTACTCACTAGGTGGAGACACTGGATGCTCTGGGACTTCTCTTGTTATTTTTGCAGGTGGAGACCCTAAAGGTGGACTCTAGATTCCCATGAAAGTTATCAAGTGGAGGCATGGTGTGCTCTGGATTCCTATTGGATTGCACGTGGGGGCACTATGGGCTCTAGATTCCTGTAGTTTGAATTAGGTGGAATCACCGTGAGCTTTGGATTCCTGTAAGTGATTGTTGGTTAGAGACATTGTGTGCTTTTGACTCCTACCATATTACAGGTGGAAGCATTGTATGCTTTAGATTCCTAAAAGTGATAGTTTGGGTGGATACATTGTGTTCTCTGGACCCCTATCAGATTGCAGGTGGAGGCACTATGTGCAGTGGATTCCCATGTATTGTGAATGACTGGTGCGAAATTCCCTTGAGAGCTTCACTTCTCAAACTCTGAATTTGGCTTAGGGGTGGTTAACTACAAGAAATAACAATATTGACGTTGTCATATGGTTGGGAGGAGAGTTGAAGTCGCTCTCTTAGTTGACAATCATTTAAATGATAATATAAGTTGCTTACTTCTACCTCTACATATGCCTATTGCACTTGAATGACAAATGTTGTTGTTATAAAATGAAGAATGTATCAGTACTACTAATGAAGGAATGAATATTCCTGTATGTCTTTGCGATGAGATGTATTTTTTATTGTGATTAGGATACGAGGCACTTGTAGATCCTTGTAATTGTTGATATATTCTTAGCTACTTGCATGATTTATGATGACTATTAAGAACTCAGTTCAACTACTATGATGTATGGTAAATTCCATGGTTAAGTGTTCCATTTGCCAAGAACCTTTGTGTTTGCAAGTGAAAGTGTTTTATTGTTGAAAGAGCTATAGATGACTTGTTATGAGTTAACATGGAACTTTTTCTTGCTTGAGTGACTGTTGCTTTCCTTCTTCATGGAGTAAAACTAAGGAATAATACTATACACACACACACATCAGAGGAATCTAGTGTGGCTATGGTTAAAATCACAGTGTTGCAGTGATAGATTGGCTTGTTCTCAGGTCTCCTCTTAGTTGGACTTGCGCCTTTGTGAGTGCATTCTATTAATCGTCAAGACTTGAGGTCTTGTGCTTAACTTAAGGGTATATTCTTATGAATGTGTGTGTGTTTCAAGAAGAACCAAGTTCTCAAGGGAAGCTTGGTCAAACTCTTATAACATTTGAAGGAAACTTAGAAGGTCGTTCTAGTTGTTAAGATGGAAAACACCTCCATTCGAAGTTCTACTTAGGCTAGTATAGGGGTTTGGGAGGTCTGGAAAATGATGAGCCATAGTAGGGCCAAATCCTAGACAAGGTCGGACATGGTAGAGGCGGATGCCCAATCTGCTATAGGAGTCTGATCTGGAGTGGGGCCCCCTTTGGAAGAAGGTAAGAATGCTCAAGGGCCAGACTCTATCATGAGGCCTTATTGAGTGGTTGTCTATGATGGGGCCCTCACAGCGAAAGGTAATGCGGGGTCAAACTAAGATTGGAGTGGACTGGAGGTTCGGGAAATCAGGAAAAATGCGAGATTAAGAGGAAGTAAGGCCCGAATGTGGGCTAGTTCATAGGTACACATCAATAAGAACTAGTCCAAAGGTCCAGGGGACTGGAACTTTTGGCGACTGCAAGTTCATGGATAAGATGGGTTACCAAAGTGTTAGATATAATGTGATATTTACGCATTTTTGTGTTGTGGGTCGAACTTGTGGCCTATAAGGCTAGGTGGCATGGCTTGTGCTACATGGACATATCCATGGTCGTATGGTATCCTAAGATGATGTGCAATCCACTTGAGTGAGGTGGGGATTTCCATGTGGGTGCCACATAGATGTCACGTGGTAGATCATTGCTTATGTGGTAGGGAGTGAATGAATAACTTCAATTGAGCATATCTTTTGGTCTGATAATTGGATCAAGATAAAATTTATATCGCCAAAAAGCTCTCGATGAGCTAAACACGAGCTAAGGTGGAGCTAGGGCGATCTAGGAGGATCCCAAAAGGCCAACTTTTTCAAGTCCTCAAAATGTAGCGAAACTAGTCTCAAATCGAATATCTCATCATTCTGAATCCAAAGACACAAACGAAACCTCAAATAGACACCGTATGTGAAAGTTATGGCCCGCTGAAGTTTTTCCCAAACAACTAAATTTTTTGCAGGCAAGCTTGATACTGCCATGTGGCATGCTGACGTCAGTAGTATGGATGATGATAACATCCATACGGCTGCTAACATCAATATGGTGATGTGTCCATACAAATCGAGGAGAACCAATCGTTGGATGACATGTGGTAGGGATGACGTTAGTCGTACGGACAATGATGTCAGCACAATGACAGGGCAACTCAAGCCAATCATAGGTTGACACGTGGCAGGATTATGTTACAAAGTGATGTGGAAGTACGGACCAATAACAGAGCACCATGTGGAAGAGTGACATCAGTGGGGTTGGCAGTCAATTAAGTGAGCGACAATTTGCACGAGCGACAGTTGCCGGAGTATGGCCACCAACAACAACAAATTTGTCGACTCTTTAAAATTTCTGGTGACCCTCAGAAATCGAAGGGGCATTTTTTAACAACTATGTCTTAAAAAATAAAAAATAAAATATATGGTTATGTTGGTTGGCCAGCATTCACACCCAGTCAACTGAGCCACATTATATATATCATATATATGGACAGTGTTTTTAACTGTCGTCGTAAATCGAGGGATTGATGGATGTCAAACCTGCACCGGCCTTTGGGTCGGCTCGCCAGCGGCAGCCTCATAACCGCTGGACACCAAAAAAACACAAGCCCCAACATTTAAAAATAAAGTGTTATTTATATATGGGGTGTCAACAAGGTTGGAACCCCCGACCACCCCAGTACTATTCAAAGTGCCAACCAACTTGCCCAACGGCTCCGTTGGGACATCCCCCTGTGTAAAAACGATTCAAACTCCAACCTTTTGTCATTCGCCAAGGACAGAAGGCTGAGCGAAACCAAGCATCGTTGGGTGTAGGAGGAGGAACAACGCCTGCAAAACTTCGAACCGGAACTGTGCTCTGCCTGAAGCAGTTTTCAAGAAACATTCCTAGGAATCTTGGAAGAATCTTTTTTGCAAAGACTCTTGCAGGAAATCTAAAAGATTCCTTAGAGCCCTAGAAGTCACCTGCTCAGAACAGGGTCAAGTTTATAGTCTTTTCATATAATTCCGCGCCATGAATTTAATGACGTTGTCCATTCCTACAGTAGAGCTTTGCATTTTCAGAGCATTCCAGAAAGTGGAGGTATAAGGTGTCATTTTGTAATTGATTATAATTTAATTTCGCTACTAATTAATGAAAGAGGTCTCCCCACATTGAGAAGGGTCGAGAGACATAGCCCACACTCGGTGAAATCCGTTATCAATTTATTTTTGTGCCTTTGATCTCATGGTTTTTGTTGAATTCCACTTCTTTTATGTGTTTATGTCACTAGGTTACATCCTCTTTTATATGCAATTTTGTATGTATCCTTGAAGAAAAAGATCTGGATCAAGTTTGGCATCAAAGCAGGTCTTCTTGATGTGAGTTGCATGAGTAAATGCTAACCAAGAACAAGCCCCAAAGAGGAGAAGGGAAACTTAAATCCTTTGATCCAGAAGTGGGGCATGCTACACGAAGACGAAACATGGCAGATGAGGAAGCTCGAATGGAGGAGGAGTGAAATTATCACAAGATCTTCTTCACCATGGTAGAGACAGTTGACAAGTTGTTTGCAAAATATGAGAAGACAATCAAGCCTGAGAAGAAAGAGCCAGATGATAATTCCTTTGTAAATCACGAAGGTGGAAGAGGAGAGCCTCCTGAACCGCCCTCTCCATCCTCTAGTGACAGTTCTTCTTCTTCCTCTTCTCATCATTCTAACAGACATCATAAGGATTACATCTAAGAAGCCATTTTTTAAGCTAGATGTAAAGTTTGATTTTCCCACATATAATGGAGAATGTAATGCAGAGAAATTAAACAATTGGATTAGACAAATCGAGGTTTATTTTCGGATTCAATAGATCGAGGAGGATGAGGCTAAGATCCAATTAGCATCTCTTCGGCTGAGTGGCACTGCTCTTGTTTGGTGGGAGAGAAAGTTGCAGAAAGGCAACAAAAACTTGGGTAATCTCCTTTCTTCTTGGTCCAATTTTGTTTCTGCATTAAAATATCAGTTTTATCCTTTGGGTTATCAACAAAAATATTTAATGGAATGGCAATATTTGAGACAAGGAAAGGGTCAAAATGTACAAAGCTTCACATAAGAGTTTAGAAAACAAGCTTTGAATTTGGGCATTTCACTTGATTCACCAAAAATTGTAACAAAGTATATTGGTGCTTTACATAGTTACATCAGACATTCTTTGTTGTTATTTGAGCCTACTACTATTGATGCAGCCAGTGTGAAGGCCATTCACCTTGAAAGATGGGGAAATAATGACAAAGAAGATCAACCCAAGAAATCATCTTTCAAACCTCGTAATAGCAAGTTCAAGGGAAAAGGCAAGGGAAAGGACAGGAAGGAAATTGCAACCAAGAAGGAATAAGGAGTGAATCCATCTTGCACACATTGCAAGAAGAAAGGCCATGATGATGAACATTGTTGGAAGGTTCATCCAAAGTTGAAGCCAAAGAGATTTGGTGGTAAGAGCAAGCAAAATATGGTGATAACCGTACAATAGGACCTTGGATCTGAATCTGGTGACGAGACATAGATCACAACAGTGGGCATACAAGGTACCCTTTCTCTTCATGCCAATGAAAATTTTGAATTGCATGCAAGTAGAATTTCTTCAAATGAGTCTCTTATTAATGAACGAAAGAGGACTGAATTGTTCCTCATTAGAGTTGTGATGAAACATGCTAAAGCGAAAACCTTGTTTGATTTGGGCTCACAAGAAAATTTGATTTCATAATCCTTGGTTAAGAAATTAGGGTTAGATACCAAGCCTCATCTGAAACCCTACCCTCTTGGTTGGGTGTGTGACAAATCCAAATTACATGTAACCAAGTAGTGTAGAGCTAAATTTGTGATTGCATCCAAACTAGTAGATGAGGTTAACCTTGATGTTGTACCTTTGGATATATGTCACATTGTATTTGGGAGTCCATATTTGTATGACATGAAAGCAGTTTTCTTTCGCCATGAAAACAAGTATCATCTCACGAAAGATGAGGTGGAATAAATTGTTAGAGCTCATTGTGCCAAGATTAGTGTCAGTGTTGTGAGTGCAGGTCGGATGAAGAGATTGATCAATTCCAGCAAAGGATGCATGCTCATGGTTGTGAGAGCAAAAGATGTGAATATATATGAAGCTTTCCAAGGTTGTCATCCCACTCATAAAAAAGAATTGTATGAAATTGTTTCTAACTATAATGGGCTTTTTCAGGAACCAAGTGGGTTGCCTACAAAGCATGATATCCAACATGAGATTCACCTACAACAAGATGCTCCTTTACCCAATACTGGTATGTACATGTCATCAGCCATTGAGATGGAGGAGATAAAGAAGCAGGTGCAGGAATTGTTGAACCAAGGGGTCATAATGCCAAGTTCTTCTCCATGCGGTTCACCTATTGTGTTTGTGCCAAAGAAGGATGGCACGTGGAGGATGTGCGTGGACTATAGGGCACTCAAAAAAATAACAGTGAAGAATTGGTACCCTCTCCCTCGCATTAATGATTTATTAGATCAATTGAAAATTGTTGTCCATTTCATAAAACTGGTATTGCGTAGTGGTTATCATTATGTAAGGATCGTAGAACAGGATGTATGGAAGACTGCATTCAAGACAAAACAAGGGTTGTTTTAATGGCTGGTGATGCCATTCGGACTATGTAACGCTCTGGCCACATTCATGAGGGTGATGAATGATATTTTCAGGGCTTTTCTTGATGTTTTTGTACTTGTGTACCTTGATGACATTCTTGTTTTCAGTAGGACATGGGAAGATCATGTAAGTCATGTTAAAAAGGTGCTTGATGTTTTGCAAAAAGAAAAATTGTATGTCAAAATGTCTAAGTGTGAATTTGGTAAGACCTTTTTGGTTTACTTGGGTCACATTGTTGGAGGTGGATGGTTAAAAATAGATCCTTCTAAAGTTTATGTGATTGTAAAGTGGCCTAAACCCACCAATGTTAAAGAGGTTCATAGCATTTTGGGTGCAGTACAATACTGGAGAAGGTTCATTGCCAAATTTTATGTCATTGCATCCCCCTTTCATGCATTGAAAAGTGTGAAGAACACCTTTCATTGGGGAGGAAAGCAGCAAAAAACCTTTGATACGCTAAAAGAGAATATCAGTACCGCACCAGTTTTGGCCTTACCTGACCTCAAACAACCTTTTGAGATCGAGACAGATGCCAATGGGTACACCATGGGAGCGGTGTTGATGCAGTAGAGGAAACTTGTATGTTACCATTTAGAGACATTCTCCCAAGCTGTTGTGAACTATCCCACATATGACAAGGAGTTGTATTCCTTGTTCAAAGCATGAAGAAGTGGAAGCACTATTTGATTGGAAAGGAGACCATTATTCACACAGATCACCAGCCCTTGCAGTACCTCCAATCGCAAACCAAGCTTCAACATGCATGTCATTTCAGATGGATGGGATTCCTCCAGCAGTTTCATTTTGTAATATAATACAAGAAGGGCACCAACAACAATGTGGCAAATATGCTTTCTCGCCCTCTTATTTTTGAATCTATAGTTTTGCAAAATACTTTATCTTTTGAAAGTTATGTTGAATAGTGTGTTGATTATGAATATTTTAAGGAGATTTATGTAAATATGACTCATGGATCACAAGTAGGAAATTACCATTTGCAAGGAAAATTGTTGTATCACCTTGGAAAACTTTGTATCCCCACGAATGAAAGAATGCATGTAATCAGAGAGGCAAATACCTCTCTTGTGTCAGGTCATTTTGGTGTAGGGAAAAAATTGTGTCATTTGTATAGGTTTTGTTATTGGCCTCACATGAAAAATATTGTGACTTGATATGTAAAGGGGTGAGTGTTGTGTTCAGTTTGCAAGCCCACTAATAGAAAATTGGGGCTCTACACACTACTCCCTATTCCAAGTCATCCATGGGAAAGTGTGTCAATGGATTTGTTTGGCAGTTTGCCTTTGTCTAGGAGAGGTCATGACTATTTGTATGTCGTTTTGGATCGATTTAATGCCTTGTAAAAAAATAGGTCATTACGGATCATATTGCTCATCTCTTCTTACAATTTGTATGGGTCCACTTTGGGTTGCCCACATCCATTGTGTTTGATCGAGACTCTCATTTTCTTGGAGAGTTTTGGATGATTTTGTGGATAATGATGGACACCAAGCTGAATAGGAGCACGACATTTCATCCACAGACCGATGGGAAAACAAAGGTTGTGAACCACATAGTGATACATTAACTCTGGGGCTATTTTGGCAAGCATCCCAAGTTGTGGGACAAATAACTTCCTTATGTGCAACATGCATAAAATCGAGTAGTGCATTCATCCACTCATAACTCACCGTTCGAGACATGTTTTGGATATTTGCCAAAGGATCCCTTAAACATGGTCTTTAGGGGAGATGAAGATTCCAGTGAGGAATATGGCAGGGACAAAGCACAAAATTCCATTCAATGAATTCAGATGATTCACTAGGTAGTGCAGGAGCAATTGGAGAAAAGCCAAGCTCAATACAAAGCTTGACATGACAAGCACCGGGTTGATCACCAATTTTAGGTTGGATACAAGGTGTGGATCCACATCATCAAAGACAAATTGATAGGGGAAGGAAAGAAGTTGAGACCAATCCTCTATGGTCCATTCACCATATTAGAGAAGATTGGAGACAATGATTTTCGTTTCGATTTGCCAGCATACATGCAGATGTACTCAGTGGTGAACGTTGAAAAATTGAAGCTTTATGAGCCTCCTTTAATCATGGGCACCAAAGAGGTAGGACAAGTTCCTACAATGTATAAATTTGCACCAGAATAATTGGACAAGCTACCTGAGGATATCATTCTTGATAGGAGAACTAGGACTTCACGACGGGAAGACGTGGAGTACCTTCATATTGGTTTCAAGGGAATGCATCCAAGTAAGGCCCATTGGATTGAAAATGAGAAAGTGAGGGAGAAATTCCCTCACTTTACAATTGACTGAAAAGCTTTTGGCGGCCCAAAAGCTCATTAGTGAGGAGGAATGATCCAGGAGGATCCAAAAAATCTAAATTTTTGAAGTCCTCAAAATGTAGTGAAATTGGACTCAAATCGAAGAGCTCATCGTTCTGAATCTAATGGCACAAATGGTACCTCAACCGACATCGTAAGTGAAAGTTATGGTCCGTTGAATTTTTTCCAAAACAACTAAATTTTTTGTAGGCATGCCCCCATAGTACCACGTGGCATGATGATGTCAGCAGTACGGATGATGAAATCATCCATACGGTTGTTGATGTCAACATGGTGACGTGGTCATATGGATCAAGGAGAACTAATGACCGGATGACTGTTGGAAATAATACTGAGAGGGGGGGGGGGGTGAATCAGTATTATCAGATCAATAAAACTTTTCAAATTTCATGCTCAGAAACATATACGCTACTTCAGTTAAGTGAACCCGCGTGTACACGCTACTGTGTCTAGAGCAACTAGCGTATATCCAGAAATCTTATGATTCAGTTAGCTTATCTTCAGTAAATGCATCAGAACATTATTAACCACATTGACAGTAAACAGGTGCAGTATAACAGAACAGATCATCACATAAAAGCCACACACATGAACACCATGATATAAGGTGGAAACCCAATGTGGGTGAAAACCACCTGCTGCAATTCGTCTCTTTTTTCTTTAATAAGAAACTTCTTTTACAATGTACTGGTGCAGTCCTTTATCAGTACGCAGGCTACAACCTGCAGAGGGCTACAACCTGCAGAGGGCTACAACCCTCTCTCGTTTTCCAACTACTTCTGGAAGGGAGCTACAACCCCCTCAGCTCTTGTACTAGCCGATCCATTTACTAGTACGTAGGTGCTGACCCTACAGAAGGCTACAACCTTCTTTCCTACAGGGACCACGTTTCATCAATTTTCAAACTAGATCCATGAGTACAAAACAAACACTACTGCAATACAATCATCAACTTATACTTGCATCATAATTCTCTAAATCACGCAATACTGAATCACTGAAACCCTGTCATCAAGAACACAGAACACAAACCAGAGCCCAGAACTCTGCAACAACCACCAGAATCAACAGCAACCTGAAATATCAAATCTTATTATGCATACGCTACTTTGCTATACCAAAACCGCGTGTATACGCACTTTCTCCAAAGGCAACCCGCGTGCAGATCTAGAAATAATTACTTATACCTTCGCTGTCAGATCCAACCCTTGCCAAGCGTCCCGACCAAATAACCAGCAATACCAGATCTTCTCACTTCATCAGACACACATTGCTTTCTCCAATTTGCCTAATGATCTTCTCCTTATATAGCCTTAGGCACTTCACAATACCACGGACCAAAACCATAGTAACACAATAACATCAACTTCAAAACTAGGGATCGACACGCCCGTCGAGACACCATGGTCCAAAACCATAGGCACAACTTCCAAGGACTAACTGCCACGGACCAAAGGTACTTTTCACATGTACGCGCTTTTACTGAAGCCAACCTGCGTGTACACGCTAGTTTTCCTTGATGAACCTGCGTATATCTCTTTCTTGTCCTGCTGTACTGAGATCTGTCCTCTGATCAAATTGCCATCACTTGTACCTGTCTCTGAGTGAGTTGCCATCAAGGACAACACTTGTATCATAATGCCAACAATGACATGTTGTAGGGCTGACGTCACCACGATGACAGGGCAATTCGAGCCAATTACAGGTTGACACATGGCAGGATGACGTCAACAAAGTGACATGGCGATATGAATCAATGACATAGTGCCACGTGGTAGAGTGATGTCATCACGAAGTCAGTAGGGTTGGCGGTTGGTTAAGTGAGGCGACAATTTGCACCAATGGCAGTCATTGGAATATGGCCATCGGTAGTGACAAATTTGTTGGCTCTTTAAAATGTCCAATGAACCTCAGGAATTGACGGGCATTTTTTAATGACTATGTCTTAAAAAATAAAAATATATGGTTGGGTTGATTGGCCAGCAATTAAGCCTGATCAACCGAGCCACATAATATATATCATATATATGGAAATTGTTTTTAACGGTTGCCATAAATCGAGGGACTGATGGGTGTTGAACCTATGTCGGCAGCGGCCCCATAACCGTCGGACACCGAAAAAACACAACCACCAACATTTAAAAATAATGCGCCAATTATATATAGGGTGTCGGTGGGGTTGGAACCCCCGACCACCCAGATATTATTCAGAGCACCAATAAACTCGCCCAACATCTCCATTGGGATATTCACTCGTGTAAAAGCGATTTAAACTCCAACCTTTTGTCATTTTCCAAGGAGGGAAGGCTGAGCAGAATCAAGAGGTACCAAGTGCATGAGGAGGAACAACATCTCCGAAACCTCGAGCCAAAACTACACCCTGCCTGGCACGATTTTTGAGAAATATTCCTAGCAATATTTGGAGAATCTTTTTGCAGATAATCTTTTAGGGAATATAAAAGATTTCTTAGAACCGCAGAATTCACCTGCTCAGAACAGGGTCAAGTTTATAGTCATTTGACACAATTTCACACCACGAATTCAACGGTGTTGTCCATTTTTGCAGTAGAGCTTTGAATTTTTAGACCATTCTGGAAAGTGGAGGTATAAGGTGTGATTTTGTAATTGATTGTAATTTGATTTCGCTGCAAATTAATGAAATAGGTCTCCCCACATTGAGTAGGGCCGGAGACTTAGCCCACACTGGGTGAACTCTGTAATCAAGTTGTTTTTGTGCCTTTGATCTCATGGTTGTTGTTGAATTCTGCTTCTTTTATGTGTTTATGTCATTGGGTTACATGCTCTTTTATATGCAATTATGTATGCATCCTTGAAGAAAAATATTTGGATCATAGGGGGTGGGAGGGAGTGTTACAAAAATGTTGGAAACTAAGAAATTAATGAGAAGGGAGTGAATCAATAATTGTGTATTTTTAATAATGAAAAATTTTAACAATTTTAACTATATTTTATCTTCTTTAACAATTAATAGAGTTATATGGGTGTTCAACAATTAAAAATGGATTCAAAGACACTAGATATAAGTGGAAACCCATAAATGGAGAAAACCACAATTTTCTGTTGTGATGTAAATACAAGCACCCACTCCCTTTTTACATCAATTTTTGTAGGCGCTTACCTACAAGACACTTCAACCTCTCTTATATTTGGTAGGCTACAACTTATTGGAAGCACACACTCCCACTTTTTACAGGACCCATTATGTTCTTTCTCAGGCTACTACCTGAAAGGAGACACCAATCTCCTAATAGATTAAAATTTATTTTGTTGCCTTACCTGGTCTTTAAATTATTAATTCTTCCTTCTTTTTGTTCTATACTCTATCTCTTCTCCTTTTCAACTGCTTATCTCCTCTACTCCTTTATCTCAATTCTATTTTTCATTTCAACTTCTCTTTCTCTCTGTATTTTTCTTTCTTACCAGGAAAATATCAAATCAAGTCTCTCAATTATTCAATCAACTAGCTATTATGCATTCCAAATATCCATCTTTATATAACTTCTTGCCTCTTTGTATTCTAACACAAGATTTGAAATTAACTCACTCTCTTTGTATTCTAGTGTTGTCTCTTTGCATTCCACCCATTTGTTTTTCATTCTTCCAAATTTTAAAGATCAAAACAAAACAAATGGACCTTGAAATATTAAAATAAAGACTAACATAAGCCAACTCCAATGAGTGCATAAACCATGTGCATCTAGAGGTAATTGATTTTATAGGCTAGAATAGTATCATCACATAATAGGTACAAAAACCCTTATCTAAGACATTAGGGTCCATATTATCAAGTAACCTTGTATTCTAGATCTACTCTTATTCCCTATAACTATATCTATTACCTCAATTTGCATCCATTTTTTTGATTGATGTTGTAGAATAGTATACCAGTCCTGTAGGCAACCTGTAATGTTTGCAATTCTATCTGCTAAGCCAATCACAAAGTCTTCCAAAATATCAACCACATGCCTTGCAAGAAGATCATAAGAATATTAGTTCCCAATTCTTTTTGTTCCATAGCTTAAGAAGTACAAAAAATCTACATTTCTAAAAAGTTCATCTGTAATGAGAAGTGTTTGAATGGCCAATTGCTCATTAGCTACCTCAACATGCATGAGTTGGATCATTTGACATCATCTCTTGAAAATATTTGAGTGCTTTTACATCCTGGTGTGCCTTGGTGTCTTTTATCAAATACATCACATTAGGATCACTAAGAACCTCTCTAAGATTATGCTTGTATCCAGAAGAAGCATGTGCAAGAACAATCTGAGACATGTTCTCTATAATGGATCTATAGGTTTAACTTCATGCATACATTCAATGAAATCATGTTCAACATTGCCACTCACACCAAGCACAATGGTACCCAACAATGAATGATGCCTCATTTCATCTTCACATGGTAATAAAGATGGGGTATCATTATCTTGGATTCTAAATTATTTTTGGTCAGTAGTATAGGTCTTGTGTTGAACCACTTCATCACTTTTATGAGCATGTGGAGAGTGTCCTGATTTTGGATTTTCTGCATTTGAATCACGTTGAGGTTTAAATATTTTTTTCTCCAGTGTATTCATTATCGGTCTCATTATAAGATTTGTCTCCCCTCTATGAAGGTAATTGTTTTATTTTTGTATGAGCTTTACAATTTCAGAACCAATTATAAACATTGGTCTCAGAGATTTGACCATGATAACTCCATTTTCTGCTTACTTGGTCTGGCATGGCCTTGCTCAAATAAACTTTTCAATATTTGAAGTTGAGTCTGGCTTGGTGTCCAACATTGTCTAGTAGATGTTCTAATCAATGGATTTCCTTGAGCTACATCATAAAGCATGTTGTTTCCCATAAGAAGAGTATCCATTGAAGAAGGTTGTTGCTATGGCATGGCTTGATGAATTTCTAACAACTAACTACAAATTTTTGAACAAACGAAAATTTGCTCGCGCAAGGTGTCCATTTTCTCATCCATCGTGACCTGATTATTATGCAAAGCCAAAAAATTGGGGTTGGCCATGGTGGATTCATGTGTGACGGAAGGCATGTGACCAAGGAGCTAAAACTCTCTGAAGTTAGATGAAACAAAAGTTTCTAAAACACTCGTGAATATAATACTTTTATTATGAACTACCTTTGTCCTAATTATCAAACATCAAGCTCTCTGGACCAACTACTTGTGTATAGGGAAATAGTTTGATTAGAACTTTGACAAATGATTCAAATTACTTCCTAATGACTCGAGCGTAAATGGAGTAACACACAACCACCTTAATCCTTTGATCCTCAAAACTCATTTGCTCGATCTGTGTCAAAACACCTAGATGTATGATAACCTAGAAACACCTGATTTGGAATTGAACTCAACTAGCAGGAATTAAACCATGAGAGCATGAAACCTTCAGTTGACATAGGAAAATAATGGGCTTCCTCGTCAATCCTGATCTAAAATCGCAGTCGTTAAATTGAAACTTGATTTATCAAACTTTAAAGGTGTTTTTGCATGTATTTAAATCACCATAAAAAATCTCAAATTATAAGAAATGTGAATCTTGTATACAATTTGCAGCAAAATGAAAGGAAACAACAAAACACATAATGAAAAATGACACAAGAAATTGATAACAGAGTTCGTCTATCTCAAAGCCTACATCTTCGAGCCCAACCTTCAGTGGGAATTCCTCTTTATTAATTTTTAAAAGCCGTCAAAGTACATTAAAAAAATACATCAATTATATTCCTTATTGGTCCTACTATGTTCTGCTTGACCTTAGGATTCCAATGCAACTAACGTCATTGAAAAAGGCCTCCTCGAACTCCCAAAATAAGCCTTCAAAGTTTTCTTATGTCGTTAGTATGCCTCTATCTCTGAATAAAAACCAATCTCTACTGCATAAAAACCACGTCCCTCTCTGACGCATTTGTAATATGTTATAAAAGTGTGAGGGAGGTCGGTGGTTCTAACCGCCACCCCATACTCTGCGCACATTTAATATATATGATTTTTTTTTTCTTTTTTTTTTTCTTTCTTTATATATATATGGTATATAACCATATCCCGCCACTTTACATGTCAAACAACCCATGTATTAATCATACCACATATTTGTTTTAATATGGTTTAATAACCATATACACCATATATTAAAATCCACTGCAATGAATA
Source organism: Pinus tabuliformis (assembly GCA_031772625.1). Lineage (NCBI taxonomy): Eukaryota > Viridiplantae > Streptophyta > Pinopsida > Pinales > Pinaceae > Pinus > Pinus tabuliformis. Next base: position 1,148,108,423 of record CM062807.1, read on the forward strand.
TATATTTATGTAATATATGCCACAAATCACATTTATGTTAGACTATAATATGTCACCATATTATATGTCATGGATATTTGTTGAATGGAGGAGGCATTGGGTATGGAAAAGGCACTAAATATGGTGAGCTCTGCCCCATATTTTTTTCTTTAAACCAAACCTTGTCATCATAATATGAAGTGGTGGCCATATCATAACAAGGACCAAGTTCATGGCCTATCGATAATTCAAAGGGTTTATTGTTGAGAGATTACAAGTTCAATTCCTATGAGTGTTCAAATTTTTCCTTATCCTGCCAAGCCACATGTCGTTCTCCCATAGGGCCATGTGGCGCCTAATCATTGGGACATGTGTCAGTTTGTGATTGGATATTCCAACTGCCTTCTAATTGGGGCACTTGGCCTTCAACTGCACTACCAAGTGCTAAGTTCTAGTTAGGCCATGTGACCACTGGACACGTATGTCTGCTGACACATCAGTGTTGGCTTTGACTTTTTGACTTTTTGTCTGCTTTTACGAGAACTTCAAATTGAGTTTTCTCCCTCATACAGACTCTATTTTCACTCGTTCAAGTTGCATTGGATTTGTTTTTTTGAGCTCTACGTAATGGCGTTGGCCTTGATTGAATATGAAGACTTTGAATTTTTGGCCTTTTTAGATCCCTTTTGGATCATTCCTCCCCACTAAGACCTTTTGGTTCTCCAAAAGGTTCTTAATCAAAAATTAAGTGAAAGATCTACCTTCCCACTTATATTGTGTCTATCCACCCTATCTTGTGCACATGTCTCATCGCAATCAGTTGTATAATAACCATGAAAACTAAAAACATGTTGTTAGTCGTTCGCATTTTCTCGCATCTTCCTGATTTCATTACTTATGCTACTACCTATGTACTAAACATTAGCGGCAATAATAAAAACAAAGACATGAATGATAACGAACGAATATGTTTCACCTTCTTGATGGGTTCACGTGACAAAACCTCATGCCATAGTGTTTTTGTCTCCTGAAGCATAACATGGTTGGATTTGTAAGTTTTAACCCCGTACAGAAATTACCTGCATACAAATTCTAAAAGTAGAAAATAAACAATGGCAAGAGCATTAAACATAAAACATGTATACACAGAGATTTTCCCCTGAATCCCAAAATCGGGACTACCAGATTGATTTTTCATTATATTCCTTTCAATGTTACAATACATATATATAAATGTTGAAGCATCCATAAACCCCAATCCATTAACCCTGGATTAGAACATTATCGTAGTTCCCTTAACCAGATCTACAAAATACCATGGACTGAAAACCATCATACCCAAAGCCATGTGAGAAATCCATGCACAAAACCATAGGTAGGTCTGCCCCCTCGCGCATGGGATAGTCGTGGAAAGAATATAACACAACCCGACAGGATTTACCTTTAGATCAACTGCTTTGCTTACTTTTTCTAACATGAGCGGCAAGGTTTTTCCTATTCTCTCTACTTCAATGTTTCAAGTCTCATTTTCAAACCCTAATCCATGATTATGTTGAGTTGTTCTGACCATTTCCTATTTTCCCATCTGCTTTCCTTTCCGATCTCAGAATTTCTTAGGCTTCAACTCAAGGTGTAGCTTCCAACATTATTCATCATTGTGCCCTTTCTTCTTGTAGTGAGAGCAAAATGGTCTTACATCTTCCTTATTGCCACAAAGATTTAGAAGATTTATTTCATACATTGTCTCCTTTATGATGGCCTTCATTTTCCTATACATAGTTGATCTCTTCCAACACTTGGCAACACAATGGTTAGATAACCCACAAAAATTGCATGATTTTCTATGCCATAGACTTTTAACATTGCCAATCTTCTCAAAAGAAACATTGGAACTATTTGCTTTCTTATACCTAGAATTGTCGTCTTTGGCACATGCATGTCAAGGAGAATCCATTTTCGTTCTTTCACTCGTTATCTTGCATACTTTGTTGCTGCTAGACAAGGATGTGCCATCACTCTTGATAGGAAAAGCAACCTATTTTCCTTCTCTTGCAAATTTCTTTTGCGACGAAGGATCACCACCAATTTCCTTTTCTCTGGCTTGACTTGACGATCCCTCTTTCACATCTTTGGCTTTTTCATTCTTTCCCAGCTTCTTCCAGTCAAGACACATTTCTTCAACCATTGCCTTCATGGTGATAAATGCATCAAGGAAAGATACCTCTGACTCAAAAGGATGTGATGTCATCTCTGCTTTCACAAATGCTTCTTGACCTAGTGATCATGCACACTTATAAACCAAAGTTATCAAAAATGACTCTAATACCACTTGATCTAATATCCTGATCGTTAAATTGAAACTTGAATTATCAAACTTTAAAGGTGTTTTTGCATGTATTTAAATCACCATTAAGAAACTCAAATTATAAGAAATGTGAATCTTGTAAACAATTTACAGCAAAACACACAATGAAAAACAACACAAGAAATTGATAATAGAGTTTGGCTATCTCATAGCTTACATCTTCGGGCTCGGTCTTTAGTGGGGAAGCCTCTTTATTAATTCTTTTAAATCCCATCAAAGTACATAAAAAATACATCAATTCTATTCATGTCTAATCCTGTTGTAATCTGCTCGAACTCAAGATTCGAATGCAACTAACAAAACCGAAAAATGGTATGATATATAACAATATTCTGCCACTTTACATGTCAAAAAACCCATGTATTAAGCATACAATATATTTGTTTTTATATGTTTTAATATATGCCATGAATCACATTTATGTTAAACCATAATATGCCACCATATTATATGTCACAGCTATTATGGTAGTCATGGATATTATATGTAAAGTGGCATATTATTTCCAATCATAGACTACCACGTGGCATATGATGGTTTAAACCATAATATGCTAAACGATGGATGAGCTAAACGTGATGGTGCTAGCCAAAGTTATTTTTGCTAACTTTGGGAAAGCAGGAATTTTGTAAACCCATTTCCATGATGAGACCATGGGAATTGGGTTAGAGTAAAGTAACACCTCCCATTTGACCTAGGTGGAGATAGGGGGTGGGAGGAAACATTGCAAAAAGTCCCAACATAGTAGTGAAGCATTGGTCTTCTTACCAAGAATAGTAGTAAGGTCATTGTCTAGATTGGATGTTGGTCTATGCTACAATTTTATGTATACAATGTGAAGTATTAACTAAAGGAAGTGTGTTCAAATCAAAGCTTCTACATGTCATTGGTGGAAGGTTCAATTATTCAAAAGAACCTTTATCTCATCATATTTATAGAAGCTCAGAGATTGGTATTGGTTGGAAAATTTAAATTGCTTGATCAATGGGGTGACTTGCATAGAAACATTTCCAATATAGTATCTCAAAGGTCACCAGGCAATTGCTTCTAGAATTCGCTCAATGTGAAACTATAAATCTCAAAGGCTATGATCCTTAAGGTAGGATAGATCCAACTTTATGGAGTGTTTATAGTAAATAGATCACTATCTACATACTTAGCATTACAAACAAGCAATTAAGCAATGAAGACAATACGACCCCTCTAACCAAACAAACCTCGCATGCCTTTAAAAGAATGGTGATCAAAGAGGTGATTGAAAATAAGTTACACTTAGAATTGCATTGAAAACATTAACTAAAACTTAGAGGCTTGATTTGCATACTAGAAAACATGGGTACATTTGTTATTGCATTATTTGTTTGTTGTTGTGCGTAAGTTACACTAGTGACAAATATCTCTATATAATATTGAGAGAGAGATAGGAAGTTAACTTCCATAGAGATATGTGTTGGTGAAGTGAGTGAGCTATAATTCCCACACTTATAGATCATAACGTATCATAGTAGTTGAATTCTTTACTATGATATAACTTCCAAAACTCTGAAGAGAGCACAAATTCAACATGGGTAAAGAAGACAAAGAAAGGTTTGAAGACTTATGGTCCAATAATGCTCAACTTCAAGAAGAGAACAAAAGATTTAAAAAGAATGTCTACATGTGTAACTAAAGGATGGTAGAGATGGACACTAATCTCGAGACCTCTACCAAAATATTGTTGTAATGTTGTCATTTATGTGAAAGTTAGGGGGAAACCATTTAACATGTTGGCTAAGACAAGGTCTTAATTCAACCTATCAAAATCAAAGGGAGTGCATATTAGGTTGCCTTAAGCAAAGTTCCACACCAAATATATAGAAATAATACAATTGGTCAAGCCCATTATGTATGGAAATGATGAGAAGCAATTTGATCTAAGGTGTAAGGAAAAAAGTTGCGTAGAAAAACAAGGGGTGAGGAGCAAAGGTGCGTGATTAGAAGCATGAGGAATATTTAAGGCAGAGAGCAAGCTTGTGGCATGAAAAGAGGTATGAGGTAAACATTTAAAAAAAATTAAACCTAAAAAATTTCTATAACTTGAAATCCTTGCAAAGTTTTTGTTTACTTATCATGTCCATCAGTTAATAGAATATAAACTTTGCCATTTGTTAACAGTTCGTCTACCAAACCCTCTTCATATCGAAACTTTTATCAAAAAAGGAAAACTCAATGTTCTTTAATATTCTAGTATGTGGAAGCTCTTGGTCACTGCTTTTAGTGACATGGTGCTTAAGTGTAGCACCTAAGGGAAAAATGTCCTCGACATATTGACATATCACACTTTATAGCCAAGATGTAATTTCAAATATTTTCCAATATTTGATACCCAGTTACCACCAAGTCACAACCCTTGGTTGTTGGGTGCTTAGGTGGAGCACCTGAGGGCTTAAGGACCCTTAACATATCGCTATATTATCATTTTTATTAAGAAAAAAACTTTAGTGTTTGATGATATTATGGTGGCTTGTAAAGCCTAGGTCATAGCCCTTGGTTGTGGAGGAGCTTGTTTACAATACTTGAGGGCTTAAGGCCCCTTGCCATATTTCCATATCAATATTTTGTCAAAAGCACATATTTATTTAATATCCCAATATAGTCAATTAACATGAATTGTTGATGTGAATATGATCTTTCACCTAAAGTTTTTCCATTGGGATAGAACCATATCGAGGGTTTTGATAAGTCAAGGAATACTACAAAGTTCTGAGGTTGTCAACTAACAAAAAGGTCACTGACAAGTGACATAAACATGTGTCATCATCTCAGATCTAGAAGTCTTGGTTTTGTTAGCAATTTTAGTGTTAAGTGATTTAAGGCATTTTCCAATATTCTAGTGCATTTGGTGCTTGGGACCCCTAGCACCCTCAATCACGACATTTGACATAGAAAATACCAACAAGTGTAAGTTTGTCGATTGAGATAATTCTATGTCAAGAGATTAAGAAGTGTAGTGTCATCCAACCCTTCGGTATATCCCAATGGACCTAGCTGCTAATTGATAGAAGAATTGCTGACAACTAACAGAAAGAATTTTCATCTTGATGATCAAAAGGGGGTTTTATTGCAAGCATTTTCTTTGTTAATGAATTTGAGGATTTCTACCAATATTTGAATATTAAGTTAACCACAAGGACATAACATTGAGTCACATATGGTTTATATGTTTAGCACTAGGGTTGTAATGTTTTGTTGATTATGCATTGTTGATAATAAGCGCTTAGTATTATGACACCAAATTCTAAAATGTGGGTTGAAGGAAGATCCAAATCATAAAAGTGATACGTTGGTAAAGCATAGTTTTGAATATGTGAGTTGAAGGAAGCACCTTGTTCAAAATTACATAACAAAAATTGAATGCATAGAGATAGAGAACAAAGCAAAATTCAAAGAAGTAGAGTGGACCACTACAGAACGAATTATAGATCATATATCAAAGGGGATTGGTGTGTCATGTAAGTTTGTGCCTACAAACACTTGTAATAACAGGAATTGGTGTCTCAAGTAAGTCAGTGCCTATGAATTATTGAAGCTAAGGGGACTGGCGTCTCCAATAGGTTGGTGCCTACAAATTTGTGAAGTTGAAGGGATTGGTGTCTCTTAAAAGTTGGCGCTTACAACTTGTTGTAATAATAGGTTGGCACCTACAAAGAGCTATTAGATAAAAAGTTGTGTGGTTATTATCTTTATATAGATTCCATATCTATATTGTGTTTCATAAACTTCTTATGAGATTATTTTCTTATGGTTCTTGAATGTTTGAATAAGCAAAATTGTCTTAAATCGATTCACCACCCTCCCACCTCTCAATATAAGTGTAAATCCAACAACTATTGTCATTACTAAAGAAGAAAACTGATGAATTCTAAGACTCCCTCACAACTATCATGGTAGATTGGGACACACATAGAGTTTAGCCTTCACACTTGGGGGAGAAGATCATCTAGATGGATAACTAGTAGGAAGACATGGTCAATCAGATGAAGACTTAGATACTATAAGAGTTGATAGAGAAGGAGAAGGCATTGGCAAAGCTCCAAGAAACTATCCAACAACACTAGGAAGTAAGCCCACTCTTCATTGCCATTGCCAAAGCTAGCACTATGATTGATACAGACCTTATAAGCTCACCTTATATAGACCTTTCTTAAGAGCATTTAGGTGATTTTGAAAATCATACTGAAGGAATTAGTCCCAAACTATTAAGACAAAAGGGATACAAAGGTCAAGGACCAGGCAAAAGAACTTAAGTAATCATAAGCCCCATTATAGTTCAATAGAGGTTCAAATGTGAAGGCCTAGGTTGTGTGGTGGAAATGAAAAGGCCATGAATAACAAGACTACATTCATAAAATAAAAAGACATGACATAATTGCCTTCCTCATTAAAAGGAGGGACAACAAATGGAGAAGGCAACTACTACCACCTCATCCTTCTTCTGGCTAATTACATAAGAGTAGTGATGAAGACAGTGTAAAGACTTAGGCTACTTCAACACCCAAAGGAAGTGATGAGTTAATTAGTTGGGGCAATAAGGAGAAGAAGATCAAGAGATTTGCATCAAACAAGGCATCCATTTTTTGTTGATGTTGTAGGAAGAAGGGCCATAGCAATGTCAACTATTGGTACTCAATTGCATGCTCATTTTATGGGAAGAAGGCCATCTTGAGGTATTTTTTTGGGAGGAGATAGCCACACACCACAAGTTCGAATGTTTTTAGAGAAAAAAGGACAAGAATTCTTCCCAAATAAAACAACAAACTTAGAGGCACATGAAAGAGAAACACATGTCAAGTATATAATTCAATAACACTAAGAAATTTAGCCACCACTCCAATTTGAATGGTTATTTGGAAGCAAAGTGTTGTTGAATTCATTGAAAGATCACCCTCGAAACCACACATCCAAGAGAAGAGTTTGGAGAGTGAAGACTGAAGAAGATGAAGAGTCGATTACATATATAGTGTAAGGGATATATGCTATACAATGAGCTATAATACCACGAGAAGGCAATGACACCAACAAGATGGACAACAAATTAATGCCAAGGGAAGCCACAATCCAATTGTTGTTTTTTATGTTGCATTAGAAGAATCCATTCTTGAATATGTGCCAAAGATTGGTGTGTGGAGGTCAATGACCTTAGATGTGGTTGTAAGCACACGTAAGCACCAAAGAGTAATTTCCATGATGAGAAGCAATTGATCCTAGTAGGAGAATGGATATTACATTTCTACTACGAAAATATTACCTCATAGGATAGTGTGTTGGGGTCACGCTAAACTCAGAACATCATTTGACTTGGCTTCATTAACTGCTAAGATGGATTATCTCTAAGTTTAAGAGAGATGGGAAGGAATATTGATTATAAGGTTTGGATTTAGGGATTGCTTAGGGATGAGAATTAGTGAGTAGACTTTTACATTGTGGGAACAAGTGAAGTACATTGTTTATGGAAGGTGTTGCCTTCTACATACTCCTTCTTGTAAGGCAATGCTTCCTCTTTAGCTACCATCTTCAAGTTGAGGGGTGTGTCTTCCACTTCACTCCCCTTCATTATAGGCTTCATGTCTTGGTTGGTCCTTCCTATTCTTAGGATGAATGTGAGGATGAATAATTGACACCTAGGTTTCAATATTAATTTCCTTCTTTTCAATTTTTGTTGGTTGGAAAATGGTTCTAATATTCTTTCTTCCTCCCAAAGTGCTTGTGGAATTTGGTGATGGATTACTTCTTCTAAGACTTGGCCACATAATGATTTCTCAATCCACATAAGGATCAAGGAAATAATACCAACATTTATATGCCTTATGGTCCTTCTTCTTGCAACATAAGAAAAATACTAATGCCCTATCGTCCACAAACATGTATTGTTTGTGATTGTGCTTTCTATTGACAACAATAAATTCCAATACTTCTTGTGTAACACTTTTGAATCTCACAAGGCTAGACAAGATAGTTGAGAATGTAACCATGGGCTTATAGCCTTGATAATTTACAACTATATTGAAACGTTGATCACTTTATATGGAAATCACTTTTCTACTTTATCAAAATTTTACTTTTTAAATATATTCAAGCAAAACAATTCAAGATGCAGAAAATAAATAAACTAAACATGTATTCAAATAACTAAATGGATAAAATAATAATAATTCAAACTTGTTGGACACCTAATCCTCTATGGGTTGGTGTGGAAGCCGAATAGACTAAGGAAGTCCAAGAGACCTTGGGATGTGGAACCCAACGGTCACAATAATGTACTATAAATGTATATAATTGTCAATAATAAATACAATCTCATGTTTATCCTTCTTGTTTTGTCTCTGCCATGTGTGTGTTTAACATGGTATCAGAGCGAGCGTTCTCCTACCCTACTCAAATTTGAGCCATTGTTTTGTGGCCTTTGTAGAACTGAGCACTTCTCCTTATCGGTTTTGTGCCATTCTGGCTAAGCCTAGTAGCTCTGATGCTGACGCTTCCACTGGTCTGACAGTGTATTCATTGACTTGAACGTTTCTGTAGTGTTGCCTTCTCTGTTGTTGTTGCTACTCGATACCTGCATACAAAATGCTCAGCCTTTTCTGCGCTCAAATTTGTAACTCCATTCCTGCCATGAATCCCTGCAATGGACAGAGCATACTATGATTTCTACCTTTAATAGTCTGGTGTGTACGTTGTTGGGGTATATGTGGAAGTCGAGACTTGGCGACCCCGTGCTGGTAGTGTGGAAGACGAGACCCCGTCTTGAAGCTTGAAAGCTCGCAAAGTTATGAACATTGCTCCTGGTATAACGTAGTTTGTAGAGATAGTATAAAGTTGCTCTTGATGAAACTGACAATGGACAATACTGAAGTCACAGTGCCTCAAAACTGTCTGCAAAACATTCACCGTAGAGCTTCAATGGAGAATGAATTTTCTGCGAAGTATTAAGCATCATAGGTGCCATGAATTATTGAGAAAGCTGCATATTTTATGGTGGGGCCAGTTCAGATCTCTTTAAAGAATTAGAATGGCAGAGGCTTGCATGACTGAATCTACAGAGGGCCATATCTTGACAAATTCATGACTGTGGGAGGTTGAATGTAGATACAGGAAGAATTTTTAATTGTTGGGCATGATTCCAAGGAGAAATAGGGTCAAAATCCCTCACTGTTAATGTTGGACAAGAGCTGCATAATTTCTGGGCTGAGTCACAGTTAAGGTGGAACGAGTTAACTGTTATTCGAAGGCTGCCACTATCCCCCACTGCATGAGGTTGTATATCATCTTGGAGAGGCTCATATTGCTGACTGTGTGGAGTCCGAGCCTTTATTGGTGAGCTGGAAGGTGATACGACCACCTTATGGTGTCTATGACAACTGCTGGTACCTTTATATTGATTTTTGTTGGGACGTTTTGAGGTGTTGTACAGAGAGGAGCAAATTCTGAACTTATATGTGTCATTGAAGAACAGAAAAACTACATCGAATCGTCTATTGTACCCAAGTTCCTCTACTCTAATTGTCTCCATTCTATTTGCATAGTAAATACTAAGAGGAAGTTGCCTATTTTCTCTCTTTCTATGACAGAAATTACATATATCAGTCCTATGTAAATCTCCGTGCTTGAAATATATCAGCTTGAAATTTTGGTAGCTTCATTCTGGGTACATGTCATTTATTGCGTGTATTTTCTGAGTTGGAATTGTGAGAAAACACCTACAACAGTACACAATCGAGCTGTTTAACGAAATGCTACACTGAAACCATAGCACAAACTCAGAAATTTAGTATGAGAAATTAAGTTTTTTCAAAGAAGGGATATTACACCAATGAAGGCTGAGCTACCTAGAGAAGAGAGCGAAAGTGTAAGGTTTCTATATAAGATCTGAAATCATCATTTAAAGATCATTTATGTGCTACAACAATAATCCAAATTTATGATTATATCAGTCCTGAAAGGAGCGAGTAGTTTGAAGATTTTACAAATACATTTTCACTATGGAAAGGAGTTGATCTCCCTCAAAATTCTAAGCATAAAATATAAATTGGAAGCCCTAAAGTCTGGCCACTATCACCTTAAAAAAAAATAGCCGAAATTCTGAGCAAGATTGAGTTCTCAATTAATCTATCACCCTCCTTCATGATATCATCTTGGAGCAAGTAATACGGTGGTAAATTTTGAGTATATAAATATACAGTCCGATCCAAAAATAGTGAGACAGTAAACCAACCCATGGAAAATAATCTGAGTCTTGAAGGAGAATCAAACTTATGCATCTCTGTAGGAAGAAAGCATTTTTGAATTAAGGAAGGAAGAAGTTTTCAACAGTGAATGTGTCATGCACCAACTCATGTAAGGACCCTTGAATACTTCATCTAGAGTAGAAGAGGTTGTGGGCTGCAAACCTGTCAAGCTGGACATTCTGTTAAGGCAACAATATTGGGCTTGCTGTGAAGAAATTGAGGCATAAGACATTGTGAAGTGAGAACATGAGCAGACATCAGTGCAAACTAATTCGTGTTGAGAAGTTGGCAAATTAATTTTCTAAAACTATTATTGTTTCTATAAGTGCATTATTGGTCATTTATTGATTTGATTGTTTGAATAATGGAGAAAATTCATGGATTATTAGAGTTATTAAGCACTCTAATCTTATCTACTAGTGGAAGCACAGTTAAATTCAGCAAAGACACTCTCAGAGATATTCAAACATCTTTACAACATGCACAAGAAAACATTGCTTTTTTGCAGCTTGAATCTCAACTACAACAGGAAGAATTACAGTAGTGGAGTCATCATTCTGAACCTGTTTTTGTTCAGAAGATTGAAACATACTCCCATAAACAACAAGACAATAATGTTACAATTGATTCAGATCCAGTGCCCAATAAAGCAGTAGTTGTACATGCAAACGCAGAAATTCAGTCTACACTTCCCAAGTCAATCATCAGACCTTGGGAAGAGCTTGTCCACAACAAGCACAAAGGATATGACAAGGACATGTCCTTTCATATTCTAGATTACTCAAAGCCCATTCATTTTTAGAGTGTTGGATTCCTTCATGACAATTCACCTTCAACTATTCCTGATTCTGCTCCTCTTCCATAGCAACAACAACAGATTGTGAAATGCCAACACTGTGACCGAGTTGGCCATCTGAAAGATCATTGTTTTGATCTTCATCCATGTAAGCACTGTCATAAAACCAGTCATTCTTCAAACATATGATTCAAACACAAACCTCCTGCAAGAACAAAGATTTGTCTTGGATGGATTGCTTCTTGGCAATGGGCATCAACAGCCAAGAAGATATTCCAGTCATATGTCAAAACTTGTTCTAGAGTATTGAATAGTCTTGCAATTGATATTTCTTCATCTTCTCACCTTGTATCTAACAGGGGGGAAATGATGGTCATCTACAAGCTTCAAAGCCACATCAAGTGAGCCTGAGCCACAACCTGCCACACCAGATTCAGAGTTGTAGCCAGAGACAAAGATGCCCCTGAGCATGCCTTCAGTTCGTGATACCTCTTCAAAGAATTGGGGACACTTCCTCTAGCAGAAGATTTCAACTTCTTACTAGTTTCGGAAGAGTTCAAAGAATTGCATTAAGCATTCCAGAGTTGGTGGTAATCCTTAAACCATCACAGGTTGAGACCTCCCTTTTCAAGTTGAGGTTCTCCCTTTTATGCGGGTGAGACCTCCCTTTCATGGTTGAAGGTTTCCCTCTTCGAAACATCAGGAGCACTTCCTCTAGTAGAAGACCTGAGCTTCATGCCAGACTTGGAAGAGTTCCCAAAACTGCACTAAGCATTCCAGTGTTGGTGGTCATCCTTAAACCACCTGCCCTTATACCAACATTTCAGAGAGCACATTCAGCCTAGTGCTGCCATGCATTTTTGCACATTTTGTATTATAGCTCTCTTCTTGGACTCACACATAACCCTTCAGATTAAGGGGGGGAATGTTGGACATCTAATCCTCTATGGGTTGGTGTGGAAGCCGACGATCACAATACTGTACTATAAATGTATATCATTGTCAATATTAGATACAATATCATGTTTATCCTTCTTATTTTGTCTCTGCCATGTGCGTGTTTAACAAAACCATTAATAGGACAAGTTTGAAAGAAATAAAAAAATCCATTAATTAAAGAGCCAATTTAAGTCTCTACAAAGATCTTTCCTTACAACCTCCTACGAGGGGCTAGGATCAGAGAAATACTTTCGATGCCAAGATCTTAAAAGAATCATACAATGACAACTAGGTTCCCAAAGAAAGAAATAACAAAATTCTTTGTTGGATCACTTCAAGTAATCATTAAATATCATTAAATTCTACAACAAATCAGACTAATTGACATTGAAATAATTTAGAACTTATGAATGGAATGAATAAAAAAAATTAAATCAAACCAATCAACATTGAAGGACAAAATTAGAGAAGACCAAACTATATTTCTTCGCTACCTTTCAAGTTGCCCCTTGCTATCAACAAGACAAACTTAGTCCCAAACAACTTAGAAAGGAGAAATATGTTATGAAACCAGCTCACAAAAAGATAGAAAAGAAAGATCAATGCCTTAGAAATCAGCCTCTTCAAGGGGGCAACCTCCTTTACATTACACAAATGAACAATTCTTGGATGATACAAATGACAAGACCTCCTTTCTATATATAGGAGTTTAAGGGGTCATAATGTAATTAGAGCCGACATAACAATAATAATGTAAGGGCACAACAATAACAATAGTGGGCTTCTATGGGGCACAATAATAACAATATGGGGACTACATGGGCACAACAATATAATAAGGGGGTTGCACTAATAACAATAAGGGGTTACACTAGTAGTATAGGGACCTAACATGCCCCTCTCCTTCAAAAAATGTTGTCCTCAAAGCTTGAGTAGTTCTAGATGCTTCTTTATAAAATTGTCGTCCTTCCATGTGGAATCTTCAACGGGTAAGTTCTTCCACTTGATGAGATACTCTAAAATTGATCGATTTCGTAGTTGTTGGTTTCTTGGTTCTATGACTACTTCAGGTTCCAATATGATTTTTCCTTCCTTGTCAAGTTCTGGAAATATTGTTTGAACTAGGATCTTCTACAACTTTTGAATGAGTTCCCACCCTGCTTCGTTATTCTTCCATTCATCCCTTGCTTCATTTATCGAATTTGGATGGATAATTATACCAACCTCTAGCATTTCTGCAACCATATGTTCAATTTCACTCCTTTGGGCATATGGGTATCTGTAAGGCCTGCTTTGTGTAGGAACACTTCCTGGAATCAAATGAATAGCATGATCATGATCACGAATAAGTGGGAGGCCTTCAGGAGTCTCAAATACCTTGGAATGATTGTCCAAGACTTTTTGGAGATCTGGAGAAATAGATGATTTCGATGTGGGAACCTCTAGTGAACATAATTATGCAATTACGCCTCTTTGTTCTTTCTTTAGAAGCTTTGTCATTCTGTTAGAGCTGATTATCTTTCCTGGTTTCCCTGTGATACTCCTTAATTCAACTTCCTTTCCTTCCGAAGAAAATTTCATGAAAATTAAAAGCTATTGTACCCAAGGATTGTAGCCATTGGACTCCTAGTATAACATCATCACCACCCATTGGAATGGAAATCATTGGGCTATTCAATACATATTCTCCCTTGGATAGCTTGATATTATGGCACCTTCCAGAGCAATTTATGGTTCCTCCACTTGCAACCATCACTTAACACTCTGGTGTTGGATATAGGAAGCAATTCAATTCCTTGACTATCTTACAATGAATAAGCCCGAATCAATCAACCTTATTACCTTTTTCTTCTTGATATGTCCTTCAATCTTGATAGTTTGAGGAGTGGTAATTCCTGCCAATGCATTACAAGATATGGTCGGATTCATTTCTTCTTTCTCTAGGGTTTGTTCATGGTGTATATCCTCTTCTTTTGACGTTTCTTGTTCCTTTTCTTCCTCCTCTTCACAATCTATGTAAATTAATTTCTTCTTAGCACACTTATGACTATCACAACTATAACAAAGCCCTTTTTCTATTTTTTCTTCCAATTGCTGTGGTGTCAACCTTGTAGGTTGCAGAAGGCTAGGGGCAACAACGCTTCCATATTTATTATTGTGAGTGGTAGGCTTCCTTGTTGCCATAATTTTGCTTCCCATTTTTCTTGCCAACCGGAATGCCTTCTCCAATGAATCAGGTTCCCAAAGGCGAGATTCATGTTGGATGTTATCCTTTAAGGTCCCTAGAAACACATCAATCCTATGCTCCTTTGGAATATCTTTTACCCTTATATTCAATTTTTGGAAGTCCTCAATGTGCTCCATCATTGAACCCTTTTGTTTGAGGTTTATCAATTGGCTAAAAAAGTGTTGCTTCATAATGTGCTATCATTTCTTCTGTAAAAATTGCCCAAGTGACAATTTGTTTACAAGAGCAAAGCCATAGATACCATACAAACTGATTTGGTTTCAAATATAAAGTTTCAATGCGTACCTTTTGTGTGTTTTTCACATCATGGAGATAAAAAAATTGCTCCATCTGTAGTATCCATGTTGCGGGATCCTTGCCATCAAACTTCCTCATATTGATCTTTGAGACATGGTGGGTCTTCAATCCAACGTTAGAGTCTATGAAATCACGATTAACATTTCTTTTGTTCTCATCATGAGTTTCCTTTACTACCCTTTCACCATTAATAAGCATTTCTTGTAGCAACTTAGTCAAATCTATCTTCAAATCTTCCATGTTGCCTTTCAGTTTTTCTTCTATACCATCCATCTTAGCATTCATGCCATTCATCTTAGCTTCCATGACATCCATCTTAGTTTCCACGCCATCAATCTTAACTTGCATGCCATTCATATTAGTTTCCACACCTTTCTTTAAATCATCAATCTTAGCTTCTGTTACCTTTTGTGAGAGTGAAATTTGTTACACTTGGTCTCATAATTTCGATATATCATGTTGCATTTCTTCCTCTTCATCATGACTCATGCTAGAGATTTCAGGTTGCTTACTAGGTGTTTCCATTTTCTTTGTTCGGGGCATCAATTATGATAATTATGCTTCACTATGCCCTTTGAACTTCAAACTAATTTTTTCAACCCAAATTTATGCAAAATTTTGAAAAGACTACACACCTTTTTTCGCTTTGTAGAAGCTTGATATTGAATTTGTTGTACCTCTGTAATTGCGGATCTCTAAGGTTTGAAATTTCTTCTTGTGGTATCCCTCTAAGTCCTCTTTCCAGTGCCACAAGTCTGATCAAAATTGGATTCTCCAAGAAAGAGTTATGCTGAATCTCCTAAGATGACTTGATTATAAAAAAAATTCAGTAGAGCGAATTGTACGATGTGCCACATGTCATTGTTTCGATCTTCGGATGTGAAAAATATACACAGAAAACTAAGGTTCGTCCTCTTTCTGTAACTTCTGACGAAATTTCAATCTAATGCTCAGAGAGAAAGTTATGACGATTTTCCCAAGGTCACCTGTTTAGAATGTAATTCGGGAGTCTACAAAAACCCTAACTTCCTCAGATTATATCTCTGAAAATATAGCGAGACAAGATCTGAAATTCGGACCTGAGCTTCACCAAGATTTCAACTCAAATGGGTTTTAATTTCAGAGTCTGAACCTTCGTAGAAAAAAATTATAGTGAAAATTCCACGATGACCTGTTTGAGATGAAATTCTGGAGCTTGCAAAAACCCTAACTTCCTCAGATCATATCTCCGAAAATATAGCTAGACAAGATCTGAAATTCAGATCCGAGGTTCAGACCAATTTCTTCTCAAATGGGTTTTTTTTTAGCTTCTGAAACTTCGTAACGAAAAAGTTATAGCTAAAATTCCATGATGACCTATTTGGAGCAGCGAAACCATAGAATCCAAAGCTCTGATACCAAATGTTATGAAACCAACTCACAAAAATATAGAAAAGAAAGATCAACACCTTAGAAATCAACGTTTTCTAGGGGAGAACCTCCTTTACATTACACAAATGAACAATTCTTGGATGATACAAATGACGAGATCTCCTTTCTATATATAGGAGTCTAAGGGGTCATAATGTAATCAGAACCGACATAACAATAATAATGTAAGGGCACAACAATAACAATAGTGGGCTTCTATGGGGCACAATAATAACAATATGGGGACTACATGGGCACAATGATATAATAAGGGGGTTGCACTAATAAGAATAATGGGTTACACTAGTAGTATGGGGACCTAACAAAATAGAAGAAAGATAATAATCTTTCAAGCTGTAGCATACCTCCATACATAATTCTCTCTCTTTCATTTATAATTCCATTTGCCTTTATTCCAATAGAAATCAATTTATTGATTGAATCTCCTCTAACTAGTTTTATTTATTAATTTTTTGAAAATAAGAAATTATTTTAGGGAAAGGGATTAGATTACGATTCTTTTACTTAAATATAACTATAAGCATGTGGGTTCCTACTAGACTCTTTCTCCATTTGACAGATATTCACATTTCACCTTGTAACTCCCATTTTTTAATAAATAAATCAACAAACAAATATAATATTACAACATATGATATATCACATATAAAGTCATGATATGATCATTACATAATATTGTGTCTCCCAAAAAATATATATAATATCCATGTTATCAAAAAAATATGTCCATAAGTATCATCATGTCTAGAACAGTGTGCACCAAATGTATGGAAATAATAATAAAAGTCACCATGTCTCTAGGTGTAAGTCTCGAAATGACATCTCCCCTTTTCCCTCCACTTTATCTTTAACTATATAGGGCTTAGAAGTGGAGGTAGAATCCAATGGAGCCCGTGCTAGCTTTAAACATAGGTTTCTTTCCTTTGCCTCATGGGATTATAGGGATGGACTGCTTTGGAAGAGACCTGGCAAAAGAAGTAGCTAAAGGGATCACATGATTTGGAACAGAGATAGATTAAAGATGAATAGGAATGGCAGGCCATTGTACAATACTAGAGGCAGGTTGGGCAAGCTCAGGATTTCATCCATCATTTGTAGGTTGTCTAGGAGAGGCAGGGATGTCAACAGTACCAGGATGAGGCTGCAATACATCATCAGGATGAGCTAGTGGGTGAGGCAAGACAACTTGATTGCAAAGGTTGGTCTCACCAATTTGAAGGATCTAATTGAATTATGCCAAGTTCATATCAAAATGTATAGATAATTAAGCCCTTTTGTTTTAACCTTCCCGCCAAATAATATTGGGCCTTCTACCCCTTTCTCCTTTGTTTCTTCTATTGTTTTTGTTGAAAAAATCATCTAAAAATCTAAATCAAACATCAATAATAAAAAAGTATCATACACAAAACAATAAACTAATTGCAAATTTTGTTAAATATATTAAATATGGCCTAGATGATTGTGCAATTGTTCAAGCATAAACATGAATGTGATACAGGGAAATATGATGCGGAAAAACCTTCAAATGAAACCAGTCATCCATCAAAATTCCTTATCTCTCAAATCAAGCCATGACATATAATTCTTTTCACGACTATCCCATACAATTTCCAATAATTCCAAGAGTATTTCTATATTGCAATTTGATTTTCAAACCTTCATTATGTAAAGTGGAATCATGGAAGAGATTATGATTTTTTTAGGGAAATATGTAATAAAATGACAAATGGTAGAATGATAATAAAAAGTTGAAGTATTAATAATAGTAAACCTTTCATACTTGTCAACTAAAGAAGAGGAGGGGAACAAGCTCTGTATTGGAGGACCCATTACAACAATCTTATATATTTAAATCTTTAGCACCGATCCATCAAAGCTACAAGATAGACTTATGCTATAAATTTTTAACATTGAGTGACGTCCAATACATGTTCGATAATCAATGTAAGCATCACATTTTAGAAATGTTTGTAAGACCCTTGCATAGTTAGGGTTTTCTTCTTTTGCTCACATAATCTTTATACACATATTTTTTCTCCTTTAAACCTTTGTTTTTTCTCCAACCGTCCACATATATTTCTTGTAATTACTGTGAATAAGACTTATATGTTTATTAGAATTTACCATAGTAAATTGTAAACCTCTAGTTGTATCAAAACCAATATTGAGTATGAGTGAGCTATCATACTCACTGGCATACAACAATGACTTTTAATTAACATCAATTCATGATTTTTTTAAACAATGCATGGCTTTCCTGTTAAACAAAAAAACTTCCAATGATTTTCAATGCTAAGACTTCAACTGTATTGGCAGTCAAAACTAAATAACAATGTAATCTTCCCTCTACATAAAACCTTAAACATTTTATAATAACTCTAGTAGTATTTAGTTCAAACTAGACAAAACTAACACATCTTAACCAAAACCACATCACTATCTACAAGAAGCGAGATATAAGACTTGATAGTTCAAGGTTTCAAAATAGGGCTTATAGCCACAACCATTCTTCAAAGTCTGCACCCAAATAACTTCATAATGGAGCTCGACTAGTTATTTAAAAGAGTTTGCATGTACACAATTTTGTAACAATATTAAATTAGAGCCACAAATAGGTCATGTTTTGAACAAAGCCTCCCAGAGAGTATTAAAAAAATGTTTCTTCATACAAACCACAACAACCATTTCCAAAGTTTGTTAACCAAGAAGGACTCATAATGCAACCATTTTTGACATAACCTTCATATTAAAATAACTCAGAGGTAGAGAAAGTCGAAGACCAGTTTCATAAACCATAACCTTTTCTTCTTTTATCAAATGAAGTAGCATACAATTGTGGGGGAAGAGAGTTTGTGAAAAATATGAACATGTGGAAGTAACAATGAAAACCTAGCAACCAAGCCTCCAACCTTTTCTTTAACAACCAAGACTAGGGAAAGAGGGATACAAGACTTTAAAGCATGTAACAAATGGAGTCAATTTAATCCTTAATCACAAAATATTCAACCACTAGACTGAAATGGATACTAACCTCGTATAATGATGCAAAGTGGCTTTTAAAAACCCTTTTGAGCAACCATTAAGATTCCAGAGTTAAAACAATTCCACCACCATCTAGAACAGAGCCAAAGTTAACATTAAACTTACCAAATGACAACTTCTTGACAAGGCAGGGGTAACTTCCCAAGACCAACCAATTGCAAAGCCAACGCTTTTTTTTTCTCATAAATGCATGGGGCAATGTATTGACCATGTTAGGCCCAAGACACATTCTAAAATGTTTATCAAACATTAACAAATGGAACCAATTTAATCCTTAATCACAAAATATGCAATCACGAAGACTGCAATGGATATTAACCTCGTATAGTGATGCAAATTGGCTTTTAAAAACCCTTTTGAGCAACGGTTAAGATTCTAGAGCCAAAACAATTCCACCACCATCTAGAATAGAGCCAAAGATACCAATAAACTAATCGAATGACAACTTCTTGACAATGCAGGGGTAACTTCCCATGGCCAACCAACTGTAAAGCCAACACTTTCTTTTCTCATTAATGCAAGGGGAAATGTATTGACCATGTTAGGCCCAAGACATAATCTAAATTGTTGATCAAATGTCCAACCCTCATAAAAGACCATGTAAGTCATATTGAGCGCAGAGTGATAAATGCATGCAAGGCGATGGACAATATCCCATATTGCTTGTTGCAATGTCATTTAAATGTTATATGAATGCAAACACCATCATATTATACAAATAATTAACTCATGCACATCAACCATAAGTGTGTGCATTGTGTACCATGACACTATCATGTTATAAGTTAAAGTTAGTATTAAACCATGGTTGTATTCGTAGTGCCAAAACATATAAATGCACATCCTTTTAAATGTAATATCAAAACCATGTTATATAACATTAATCCCTTTTAGATGTCATAACATTATATTTCAACGATGATGGTGATGCAACGCTAGCATAAACCAATATAAAATTGATAAATGATCACTAATCCTTGTTACTCCCTTAATTTCCATGCCACAACTATACACAAAAAAAACTAGAATTACAATATGCTCAATTACATATGAATATGGTGCGAGGAGTAATCATAACAAAGATTCAAACTTTAGTTGATTTTCTTTCTAGGGTACCCTACTTATTTACATTAATTATCATTTTTTGCATAACAAATGAAGAGAATTCGCAGTGCTTTGCAAATTTTAAAGAATCACAGGAGTGTAGGTGTCAACACTTTCTAGATCTTCCAACTGCTAAAGTGTATGTAGGGGCTTGGATTGCCTTATTGCTATTTTGCTTATAACTTGCACAATGTTGCTAATAATTCTTCATGATGTACTCTTCCCTCATAGTTATTGAGCTTCCTCCATCTTGTGCCTTCACAAAAATTATCCCTAAAACTTACATACTAGTAAGACATACACCCTTGCTATCTTACCACCACTATAACTTAAACAAACTTGATATCATATAGAATTTATCACAATAAATATTTTTTGTTTTATAAAAATATTAAAATTAATTAATAATTTTTGTATATTTATACAATAAAAATATAACTCATATAAATCATTTTTTCCTATTAAGATATGTCACCTTAATATTAACTAAAAAAAATCATAATTTGAAAAAGACATTTATAAAAAATTTAAAATCTAGCTGATTATGAGATCATGTAATAAAAAATAAGTTTATAAATTTGAAAAAAAATATTACAAATACAATAAATATAAGGTAGAGGAATACAAAACAATCACGGATTTTCAAAGGTAGCAATATCTTAAAAAAAAATGACCAAATTGACGAAAAATTACGTATAAATCAGGGGCTGAAAACCACAGTGCCATTAAAGCCCACTCAAAGCTTCTAACCATTTCAAACCAATTACAGTACAAAAAAAACTGAAAATTTAACGCAAGGATGAAAATGACTGGCGTGACGTGACAGATATCGCAATGACGCAGAAAGTCCATTCGGATCTACGAATTTTCTTTTTGTCGCCGACTCGCCCCCCAAGTCCGATTTATCAGGCCAAGAGATTTTCATAAATTTCCTAACGCTAGGACAGTATTTGCTGCCCAAATCCAATACTGATTTCCATCACTCACGCGATTCAGAGGTTTCGGCCGATCGAACTAGGCGGTTTTGGCAGTCTCACAGAGCTCTGCGCTGGTTTGGAACTACCGGGTACAAGAGCTCTGAAGAATTGGATGGATCGAGTCTTTACCGGCTTCCGGAAACTGCAATGACCTTATGAATACTTTTCAAAATTCCCTGCCGTGAATTCCATGGCTCGAGAAAGTGATCTGAATCAAAAGGAATCTGTAAACCCCGAAGAATTTTACGAGTCTTACGAGGATTTATTCGAGGACGAGGACTTGGATTCCGGGCCTTGTTATCTTCCCGAGAAAGAGAATAATAATAGTAAGAAGGGCAGTGATAATGATGCTGCTGCTGCTTTAATTGAGCAAGGTGTTAGTCAGATCAAGGGATTGGCCATTTCTGCAGAGAAGAATGGAGACTGTAACCCTAGAATACCGCCTGATGAAAACGAAATTTCCCTTAATGACGGGCGGGGTGTCCTTAGAATTGGTGGAGGATCAGAGGATGGCGTAATTAAGGGCGAGGAGAATGAGGTTTTGGAAATTGGCAATGGAGGCAGTCCTAGCAGCAGTGGATATGACGGTGGGACTGGTAGCAGTGGCAGCAGTGCATCCAATTTCAGCTGTGCAGTTGCGGATAGGACCGTGGAGCAATTTGGCGAGCGTGGCAATGGAGCTGAATGGGTGGCGGGGAAGCGGCATGCAAATGAGGTTTGCTGTCTGAATATTCATCTTTCCCCACTTTTTTTGGAAGATGGTTCTATACATATATCACAATACATACAATGACATTAAAAATAAAAAAGTGGGCTGCTAGGGCAACAACCACGAGCACTGGCATCGCCCAAATTAACTACCTCAATATTTATATAACGAAACTACCATCAACCAAAATTTTGATAATACCTACCGCTTGGTGCGGGCGATTATTTTCAGAAAATCAAAACTACCATTTTGGTAATTACAAAGATCAAGATTATGATCATCAAAATCTTGAAAGTTGTATCGTCAAGCAGTTGCAGGGATCATACCTGTATCGAGAGGATCATCCATGTGACTGTTCTGCTGCCCTCCCCAGTCCTGAAATGGCAGTTTGGTGTCTGGTGCAGTTAAATTACGTAATCGTTCTCCTCCTTCGGGGGTTCAAAACTACCATCAACCAAAATTTTGATAATACCTACCGCTTGGTGCGGGCGATTATTTTCAGAAAATCAAAACTACCATTTTGGCAATTACAAAGATCAAGATTATGATCATCAAAATCTTGAAAGTTGTATCGTCAAGCAGTTGCAGGGATCATACCTGTATCGAGAGGATCATCCATGTGACTGTTCTGCTGCCCTCCCCAGTCCTGAAATGGCAGTTTGGTGTCTGGTGCAGTTAAATTACGTAATCGTTCTCCTCCTTCGGGGCTTCTGTTTCGGAGATCACAAATCCCAGCCCAGGAAATTGATCATTCTGAGGCCTAGGAGGAGGGCTCCAGCCTCCGAGGTCAGTAATGTCGTTGCTTCCTGTGCTTGCTCATAGCTGGGTCTGCTGTCTGCCAGGGCCGACCACCACTCCGTTGTTATTGCCGAGACCAGGCTGAGGGGTTTATTAGTTTGCAAGAAGCTCCAAACACAAGGTGCAAGGGACACCTCCTTAGTAGTCCAGAAGCTGACAGAGATGGGCTAGGTCCAGTTCAACCTTCTTGACTTGAATAATAATCTACATGGAAAGATTAGCACATACAACCGAACTGTCAGTACAAGTCAATTTTTTTTGCAGGGGTTTGATTCAATATCACATCATTTCTTTCTAACCAAATTAGAAATAAGATTTCAAACCTGTCAAACTGGCATGGAGATTGCAAGTGAACAGATTATGGATGCCTATATCCTAGCAATGTTGTTTTCCAAGAGATAGGATTCAGGGACAGATGACCAGAGAAGTTCGAGCCCCATTGCCACACTAATTTGGTAAAAGGGAAGAAACAAAAAATATGCTTAAGTGACTCAGGCCTGTTGTAAATGGGGCATTTGGGGAGAGGGGTACGCAGGTGAACAAGGCAATGGTCAACAACCAGGCCTCCTAGAATGAGGGACCAGGCAAAGAGGGCTTTCTTGGGCTGAATTAGAGATATCCAGAAGATCCTAATCCTGAAAGGCCAGGTAGTCTATTCATATTTAAGCTGCCATAGCTTATTTCAATGCGCATCAGGTATTGGCCTCCCAACAAGCCATTGAGAGCTATTTGAAGGTTTATATTAATGTTGATGTTTTTTCATTTCTTTTGTCAAAAAGAATGATTGAATTCACAATAAATGTCAACATTATCACCAAGTTCTGAAACTTGGAAATAGATGCACCTGTTTGAGGATCTCTATATAAATTCTTTTGCCTTAAGATGACAAATTGGTTTCAGATTGGAGGTCACTCAAAAGTTTCTAGTTTTCTTAGATGCCTTGATGAACCAAAGTGTCCAATTTCTAGATGGAATAAAATGCAATCTAGGCTTTGTGACTTGATCCTTGAGGCTTGTATGAACCTACTTCAGAGTGGCCTAAAACAAGGATGACTCTTTCAAAGTTGAGAACGTTTGATGTTTCAATGGGTCCATTTGGTACTTACTGTTGGCCTTTATTAAAAAAGTTCCAATAAAAAGTTAAGTAGGGATGTAATGTCCTCTCCAAATTGATGCCTTATGTAGGACGAAATAGCCTATCCGACCTTGTAGGCTATAGTCTTGTTAAAGAGGTAAAAACCCAATTTTTCCTATGTTGGGTTAACATTGGGCAAAAATTGGGTCAACTGGGGCTAAATTAGGTGTTGCACACTTGTTGGAGCCCATCTATAAATAGAAGAGGGTTGAGATCAAACGAGGCATCATTAATTGTGGATCAAACCATCTGATATTCTTGAGTTGGAGCTCTGAGGGTTTTAAGACCCCTTCCTTTCTACTAATTTCGGTGGTGAAAGATTCCACCCAAATTAGTTTATTTTCTTTTTCTTCTATTTGTTCTTGCATAGGAAAAATTCATCATCCTAGTACGACTAGGTATTTTAACGGAAATTTGGAGATTGG
Source organism: Pinus tabuliformis (assembly GCA_031772625.1). Taxonomy (NCBI): domain Eukaryota; kingdom Viridiplantae; phylum Streptophyta; class Pinopsida; order Pinales; family Pinaceae; genus Pinus; species Pinus tabuliformis. The sequence continues at coordinate 1,148,132,932 of CM062807.1, forward strand.
ACGAATTCTTAGAAGATAATCTCTGATCAAATCATACTAGTGGTGGCTTGTTAAAATTGGCAACTAGGGCCAAATTCCACCTTGGGAGCTCATTTGATGGAGATGATGATTGTATTAAATTCCTCTTTTCGAGAGGACCAAAATTGACATAAAGATCATCTAATTTGGACAAGCAGAAGTGTGTTTTGAATTTATACCCACACATGTGCAAATGGTTCAGGTCCGCCACATCATCATGTAGGATCATCAAGCCCAATGGACGTGACTCTTCACCCTCAACAACTTGTATAAAAACAAGTGCCCTCTCACCGCGTTTGGCATCACCATCACACACATTTCTTCTCTCCTCTCATTGGTTCGTACAACTATTGGGTAGATCTTCTCTCTCTCACACATGTGGCAAAAGGACGAATTTTTTGGGAAAATTGCAGAGCCGAATTTCAGGATTGTTGCAAGAGTTTGACCAGCATTGATCGAGCACTTTGACTCATCCTTTGATTGCGATTTTTGTGGGAAAATTTCGTTTTTGGCAAGCCATGCAGTTCGACACAAGAACCGAGAAATTTCGGGCACTTTGACCGCAAGGCTAACTGTAGGGTTGACCGCAAAGTTGACCAAGTTTAACCATAATTTTCAAGACTGTTTTGGGTTGAATTTGACTTGGTTTGACCGAGCTTCAAGAGGACTATTTGACTATTGCATTGACCATCTTTGACTTTCTGGTTAGGGTTGAGTTTGACTACAGATTTGACAGGGTTGTTTTGACTTTGATTTGGCAAGTCAATTTTGACTTTTGTACTCTCTCTCTTTGTTGAACATTTGATATAATAATAAGAAGAATTGATCAAAGGGTTTTCCCCACATTGGGGTTTTTCCTTGGCATCCGCCAAATCTGGTGTCCTCTTGTCTTGGCTTGTCTTCTGCATTTTATTTTATGTTCTATCTACAATTATTGTCAATGTGATTGCTATTGGAAAACTAAATTGAAATTGTCATTGGGCTGCTAAAGGAACATTGAAGTAATTGTGCTAAGCATAGAACATACCATTGTTAACTAAAATTAACATGGTATCAAAGCCCAGGTGAAGACAAAGCCTAAGCAAGAGAGAGAAAAGCAGTCACATAAAAAAACATTTATTGGACAAGTTTCAATGGTTTCTTCATCTTACTTCAAGATTGGGGACAAGCTCAATGACAAATCTGACTATCATGCATGGCTTTGGACTTGACTTTGCAGGAGCATGAAGTATTGGACAATGTGCAGGGAAAAGTGGTGGAGCCTCCTTCAAATGCACCAACTACTGCTGAGACGAAGTATAGAAAAGGTGAGGTCAAAGCAAAGAAAATTTTGGTTGATTCTATTCAAAAGCATTTGATTGCCTATATTTTTGATTTGGGAACTTCTAAGGAAATATATGATAAGTTGGCTGGGATGTTCGAAGTGAACAATGCAAATCAAATCCTCTTTCTCAAAAACAAGCGAAGGACGTCAAGATGGATAAAGGGGAGTCCATCCAATCCTACTTCATGAGAATCACACAAATCAAGAATGACATTTTATCTATTGGAGAAGTTATTGCTGACAATGAGCTCACTTTCATTGCACTTGGGGGTCTTTCAAGAGCATGGGATGTGTTTAACACCACCATTCTCAACAATGACAAGATTCCTAGTTTCGATGAATTATTGGCTAGATGCACTCAAGAGGAGACAAGGATGATGGAGAGAGACAAGCCTTCAAATGGAAATGAACCCACTGCTTACTCCACTCATGCAAAGAAGAAAAATAATGCTGGTCCAAGGAGACAGGGTCAAGGGTTCAAGCAGGGATTCAAAGAAGGAAGAAAAGGAAGGTGTTTCAATTGTAACAGGTTCAACCACTATGCTAGAGAGTGTCCTCACAAGAAGAACTCTCCAAGGGATGATGACAACAACAACAACAAAGGCAATGGCAATCAAAGGAACAACAAGTTCAATAATAAAGGAAAAATGAATGCTCTTGCTGCTCAATATGGAAATGGTTGACCTCCCAAAAGATCAAGAAACTCCAAGAATGAGGAAAGTAATGTTGTAGAAAAAGAAAAGGAATTTTATTTTATTTCGCTCTATCTACTGCCTCTCCTTTGGACACTTTGGATCATTGGTTGATTGATAGTGGAGCCTCAAGGCACTTCACTAGGTGGTACAAGGAGACCCTCTCAAATTTGGTTGAAAAGAAGACTAATTTGGAGATCATACTTGGAGATAATGCTACCTATCCTGTGAAAGGAATAGGCACTGTCACTTTTCACTTAAATCAAGGTCAAACCATTCGTCTGCAAGAAGTATTGTATGCAGTGATTTGAAGAAGAACTTGGTGTCTATTTTTCCGATGGAAGATAAAGGCTTCAAGGTAGCATTCATTGATGGAAAGGTACGTATTTGGCAAAGAAACCCTAAAGATGCATTTACACTTGGATTTAGTGTTGAAGGTTTGTATCAAATTGAAGGAAGTACTTTGGGAGACTTGACTTGCGACGCTTCACTTCAATCTGAGCTATGGCACCGAAGGTTCGCCCACTTACATTACAAAGCCTTACCGGGGGTAAGGAAGATGGTCACAGGTATGCCCGATTTCAACATGAATCATGAAGGAGTTTGTCAGGGTTGTGCAACTAGGAAATTCACAAGGCGACCATTCCCCTCAAGTGAAAGCCAAACTACCAATATTCTTCAATTGGTCCATTCTGACTTATCTAGTATGTTGGCCATAACATCATTGGGAGGATACTTATACTATGCAATTTTTGTGGATGACTTCTCTTGTAAAACGTGAATCTATTTCTTGAAGAAGAAGGATGAAGTGTTCAAATGGTTCTATTCTTTCAAAACTTTGGTGGACAATCAAACAGGGAAGAAGATAAAGATATTGAGGACCAACGATGGAACCGAATATGAATTAAATGAATTCAGTGACTTTTGCAGAGAGGCTAGCATTAAGAGGGAGACAACTGTTCCATATGCTCCTGAGCAAAATGGATTTGTTGAAAGGAAGAACCGAACAATCATGGAAGCCACCTGTGCCATGCTCCATGATCAAGGTCTAACAAAGTCCTTATGGGGAGAAGTTGCCAACACTACTGTGTATGTTCAAAATAGGAGTCCGCATCAAGCACTAGATTTCAAGACACCCGAAGAAGTTTTCACTAGTAAGAAACTTGATGTTTCTCATTTTGGAATATTTGGTTGTGTTATGTATTTTCATGTGCTTAAAGAGAAAAGAAACAAGTTGGAAGCATCCGGAAAGAAAGGTATATTTGTGGGCTACAATGAAAATTCAAAGGCATATAGAATCTATGTGCCTAGTCAAAGAGACGTGGAAATAATCCACAATGTCACCTTCGATGAAGACACTGCAATTGGGAAGGCCAAAGATCTCTCCATTCTAAGGAAGGATAATGATGATTCTGTAGAAAAGTTGGATGAACCTCTAATAGATGAGCTTATGCCCGATGTTGAAGGATTGATGGATCCCATTGATCCACCTCTTGGTGATCCCTCTACCTCAAGGAAAAGACCTTTGTGTCTCAAAGATACGCTCGATGATGCTGAAAGACATATTGCTACAAGAGGGACATTCCGTGAAAGCAAGAAGCCGAACAAGTATCAAGGGTACTTAGCTGCTATGAGTACTGATGAGCCTAGGTATTGCAGCAAGAATGCTGCAACTCCCAGGGCTACCAACTTTACTTATCAACTCGGGCTTCGTATAAACTTTGGAGGTGACAGTGCTATATGCACAAGTAGAAGTGAAGGTACTGCCTGTTGTCATTGCTTATCTGGCATGAGACCTCAGGGGTTCCAAGCCAGACTTCTATAGGGTCAGAAGAAGCTTGATTTTGATGGAAGAAGAGCAAGCTACTCTATTGCAATAATGAAGGAACAACTTGTAATGCTAACTCACACCAGACCCTAGCTAACCAATTAAACAACTATGCTAAACAAAATTACTAGAACAACACTAATCTAATGCTAATTATCTAAGTTACAGAAGTAAAAGCATCAAAACTAGACTAAGGGGTAAGCAAAGGAAACTAAGCTAAGTCCGTTTTTAAGCGGAAGAGCAATCGGAGGACGAAATTGGCAAAAGAAGGACGTGAGGGAGCAACAACGCATGAGAACCGTTGGATCAAGCGGGTGAAAGGTAAATGAACGACTTAGATCGGAATACAGGAGGGTACATAGGTAGATGGGCGAACAGGGTTAACTGACACGATGGACGACTGAGATTATATTGCGGGGGCTAAGTCAAGAGATGGATAGACATGATTAATCGGCAAATGGACTACCGATATTAGATCGCGGGAAAAAGAAACGTGTGGAAATGGTAGCGGGTTGGCGGAGGTGGTAAGCTGTATTTCGCGTGCCCTCAAAACCATACGTTGTATTTTGAAATTTCACGTGATTAGCCTCCCCGAGGGACACGTAGCATGGAGAAGCCACTCCTTTCGCTTGCCCTTGGGCGGCTAATAATCGGATAGAAATCCACACAATATGGCGCGATAGCCGTTGGATCAGGCAGGGTTGATCAACGACGGAGATCAGCCAAGCTAGTTGGCGATCGGGTGAAGCGACAACCGTCGGATCAATGGATAGATCGATGGTGGAGGTTAAAGCGGGGGAAGAAAACGTACGGAAATGACGGAGCGGGTTTAGAGGGCGGTAAGCTGTTTATCGCGCGCCCTCAAAGCTGTAAGTGGTTTTCTATAATTTTATGCGATTAGCCTCACTGGGCGACATGTAGCACAGGGAAACCACTCTTATTACGTGCCTTCGGGCGGATAACGACCGGATAGAAATCCATGTGATATGGCGCGATAGCCGTCGGATCTATCTAGGCAGATCAACGGTGGAGACTTGACCGAGCTGGTTGGCGAGCGGGTGCGCGATAGCCGTCGGATCCGACAAGGCAGATCGACGGTTGGGATTTAAAGTGCACAAAGTCAAATGCTAAAAGCGAATTCAGGCGGTGATTGGTTAGTTTTGCTTGTGAAAGGCGATCTACCGGTAAAAATCGTTTAAACATGAATTATCAACTTCCGCTAAGCGTTTCGTGCTGAAGGAGAATGAAATGGGAATGTGAGGGAGATCAAATGACAGGAAGAGAGTGAAGGAACAGGTGACCATGAAATGACTGAATGACCATGAAATGAACCAAGTAACAATGTAATGAACCAGTGACTGCGTTAAACGACAAACTTCATGCAAAACTGAAACTCTATGTTTTTGGGGTTGCTGCAGGGTTTCTTCCTCACGTCATGGTCCTAGAGGGAGGAGGTGAGGTCGAGACACCTGTGGACAACCTTATGGATCTTTTCTTTGCTAACTTGCTAACTGAATGAAATCATAAATGATCTACTCTGCACTACTGTAATGAGACTGCAACTATTTAAGCAGATGAATAGTTAAACAATAAACCTCTAGAATGGAAATGAACTACTTAAGCAGATGAACAGAAAACAGGAAACTATGCTACTTAACAATACAATAAAGAGGAGCTTTGGCTGCTAGGGTCGGGCCCTAACCCAAGAGCTTTAGCCCTTTGAGCTAACGTAGTGCTGGCTCAAAACAAAACTCATCTTCATTATAAAAGAACACTGTATTACATCAAAACTGTTACAAGTTTGCACTTGGACACAAAGTAGAGTGAAAAGTCCGAATACTTCTAATGCTTGCTAACTGACTAAAAAAACTGAGGTCCTAAGCCCTTCTATTTATACATCTGAAGTCTCCAACGACTTCCTTCAAAATTAGGGAGGCACAACTCCCAACTCAATGATAAACTTGTGCTTTCCCTTTCACTAAGTCAACTGCCTTTTAGTATGGAGGTTGCTTGTACTTTCACTTGCTTGGTTGCCTTCTAGTACCCCTGATTTGGCTTGTTTGCACTTTCACTTGCTTGGCTGCCTTCTAGGAGGGGGGTTATTTGGACTTTAGCTAATGGAGGGATATTCGAATGGAGGGGCAGTAAATGAGGAGGATTTATCTCCTGTAATACCTCTCCCTTGTCTCCTCCGAGTTTTTACCAAGTTCCTTTACCATAGTTCCTTGCTTTTATCTTTTATTCCTGCATTACGTGCACATTAGATCACAAAGCAAAATATCCAACTCTAACTCATCTCATAAGCAAAATATAATCAAAAGTATGCAATAAGTTGTGAGAATAGTTGGTTTGACTAAGCTAGGAGGTGAATTAAGGCCAATTAAGGCCCATATAATTACTCAATGATGAGGCTCATCATCACCCCCTACTGAAAGTGTTGCTCATCCTCTGAGCAACTTAGTGGCTTTGGTAGCCTCTCTAACATCCTATGCTTTTGCTGTGGTCTCTTCTTCTTGTTCATAGAAGCTTGCTTTCCTTTCTACTTCTTCCCACTGATATTCTCTGATCTTCAAGCTATGTGGCAGTGTTTTCCATCTCCTTATGCAGGCATGTATATTATCATTTCTTAGTAGCCTAAACATGTCCTCAAAATGTGAAATTGCTTGCTCTTGGGCAACAAGATATCTAAGTGCTAGTTGAGGATCATTTGCAATTAGATTATTTGTGTGGATTAGGGCCATGGGATTTGATTGTTCAACTGCTTCTCTGTCCTTGAAGCCACTTAGCTCTTTTGTTTCTTGCTGTTTTTTTTTTTGTTTCAATGCCTTCTTCCTCTTCTGTTTCAACATCATGTTCCTTTGTATTAGTGTCTTCTTCATCATGTCCCTCTGTATTAGTTTCTTCCTTATCCACCTCATCCCTATCTAGCTCTGTATCTTCTTCTTCTTGTTTTGCCTCCTCCTCACTGACAGAAGGACTAACACCATAGATGAAGGTTCTGATGTCATCCTCTGCTGGTAAGTCATTGAAGACTGTCCATGTTATAGGGATCCTGGGGTTTAGGAGGGCATCCTCAATGAGGATTCTGATCAACCCATGGTGAGCCAACGGTTGGGAATTTCCTTTCTTTACTTTGCTGCTGGAGTCCATGAGTGATTGCATCAGAAAATAGGGTATGCTGAATCTTTGGTGAACTGGTGTTTCTACCCCAAATATTAGTTCTTCAAGCATTCTAAAATGGTAGCCATAAACAATATTGTATCTACCCTCACATGAGATATACTTGATGAGCATCTTGCTTGTGAGGCTTGAAGAGGAAATGAGCAAATTCTTGAGAAAACAGAGTTTCCTGTGTATGTAATCCACTAGCCCCTTTTTTTTTTAAAGGAAGCTGGCCACCTTTTTACTTACAAACCAACTACCTCTTAACCTTTACAACTTTTGATCAAATGATGCATATGAGTGAGTGAGCAAGATACTTACTTGTGGCCTTAATGCCACGTTGTAGTTGTCAAAGATCAGAGGTGCTGTTGATGGTCATTCTTCTTCCTCCTCTGTTGTTTGTTGATGGTTTCTTGATTGCAGATCTGATGCTGCAGCTGCTATTGCATGGTCATCTTTCTTCCTCTTCTGCTGTCTGCTGATGGTGTCTGTGATTGCAGATTTGATGCTGCTGAATGTATAGAGGGAGTAGGAGCGTGTGAAGGCAGGAATGATGGTAATAGATGAGGTGAGGGGTTAGATCATGTCTAGAATGAATTTTGGGGATCTAACCAATCTACCAGTCAGGGGATCCTGTAGAAAACTCAATTTTCTCCTGAATTGGAGCAATGAAGTGAAAAACAATGGAATTTATGGAGGCATGCATGGTAAGGAGTGGAGGAGATGAACATATTTGAGGCAAGGCTCCCTTTGGATCTTCTCTTTGCTCCCTGATTGTCTTTCCCATCCTCCTGCAAATAACAATTATGTTTTCTCTCTTATTATATATATATATATATATTTTTTTTTTTTTAAACACGCATTCTGACTCAGAGTGGTTTTCACCCTAGATATTTGCCCTGGGCGCCTCAAGGAAGGTTTTCACCTAGGGATTTTCTTTTTCTTTCCATTTTTCTCATTCTTGGGCCGCTTCATGGAGGTTTTCCAACCAAAGATGGGACTTAGGTGCCTCGTGGAGGTTTTCACCTAAATCCTTATTTTTTTTTCTTTCTCTTTCAGTGACCTGATGAGGGAGGAGCTGAAACTTGCTCCACCATCATCACTGTCTTATTGATACTGTTAATGAACTCTTGTTTAGATAAAGGCCTCTTGTACATTTTCAATCTGTGTCTATTAACTAGTAATGGAATGGCTTCTTCATCTATAGTTCTGATCTGTACTGAACCATTGTCATGGCATCTTTCCACCACATAAGGTTCGACCCATTTTGTCCTTAGCTTGCCCTTGAAGTCTTTATACCTAGAGTCATATAACAATGTCCAATCTCTTTCTTGAAATTGCTTCTCCTTAATATGTTTGTCATGCTAGATTTTTCTTTGAAGCTGGACTATCTCTGTATGGAGGAGGGCCTGCATTTTGAATTCATCCAAGCCATTCAAATGGAACAATCTTTCTTTCTGTGCCTGACTGAGATCCAAATCTAGTTGCGCTGTCATCCTCAATGTATTATATTCAAATTCAATGGACAACAAAGCCTTTTTCCCATAGACTAGCTCATAGGGTGTAAATTCAGTGGTCTTCCATGTTGTATTATAGGCCCAGGTGGCCTCAACTAGTCTTTCTGCCCAATCCTTTCTGCTGCTGTTCACTACCTTGGTTAGGATGTTCTCCAGTGCTCTGTTGGTCACCTCCACTTGCCCATTAGCTTGTGGATGATAAGGAGTGGAGGTCCTATGCTTGATTTTGTGATGCTTGAGCAGTTCTTCAATCATGCTGGAGGTAAACTGGCTGCCTTGGTCTGTGACTAGCTCTCTAGGGTACCCAAATTTGTAGAATATATTCTCCCTTAGGAACTCAGCCACCTTTTCTTCTGTTGCTGCCTTAATTGCCTTGGTTTCAGCCCACTTAGTCAAGTAATCAGTGCACACAATAATGTGTTGTTTTTGCTTTGAAGGATTGATAAGCCCAATGAAGTCCATGCCCTACTTGTCAAATGGCTCGAAATTCACTTGAGGTTGTAGGGGCATTTCATCTCTTGGAGTATGGCTTTCCCATCCTTTGACACCGATCACACTGACTAATGTACTTTCTCACATCTTGATGAAGAGTAGGCCAATAATAGCCAGCTTGCAACACTTTGAATGTTGTCCTCTTTGCTGCAAAGTGACCTCCACAAGGCCCATCATGACATATCAAAAGGATGTCAAAGACTTCCTCTTCCCTTACACATCTTCTCAAGATTTGATTTGGGCCAAGTTTGAACAGATTGCCCCCAATCTAGGTGAAGGGGGCACTTTTCCTGATTATCTTGCTCTTTTCTCTGGAGGGCAGGTTTGGTGGGAACTGTGCTGATACCAAATAGTTTGCTATATCAACAAACCATGGGGAGAGCACTGAAATAGCAAACAAATGCTCGTCTGGTAACTGATCATCCACCATTCCTTCTTCACCTGCAGGCAAATTCATCCTAGATAGAAAGTCAGCAACAACATTCTCCTTACCAGGCTTATCAACAATAGTTAGATCAAACTGCTGTAATAAAAGTAACCATCTTATGATTCTAGCATTTACATCTGGTTTGTTCATTAAATATTTAATTGCAGCATGATCAGTATGCACAAATGTCTGATAGCCTGTAATGTAATGCCTAAACTTGTTCAATGAATGCACAACAGCCAGGAGTTCTTTTTCGGTCACAGTATAATTTAACTCAGCCTTTGACAGGTTTTTACTGGTAAAATAGATGGCATAAGGCAATTTCTCCTCTACCTGACCTAAGGCTGCTCCTATGGCTTTATGTGAGGCATCAACATGGATATGAAAAGGGAGGGCCCAATTTGGGCCTCTAAGGATTGGTGCAGTGGTTAATTTACCTTTTAGAATATCTAGGGCCTCTTGACAGCTCTTTGACCATATAAATTCAGAATCTTTGGCCAACAATCCAAACAAAGGAGAGGCTAACTTGTTGAAGTCCTTTATGAACCTTCTGTAGTATTCAGCTAACCCCAAGAAACTCCTGACATCTCTATGCTTTTGTGGAGGTGGGACCCTTTGGATGATGGCTATTTTGTTTGGGTCCACCTGCAGTCCTTGCTGAGATATGGAATGACCTAGCATAGTCCCTTCAGTCATTAAGAATTCACATTTTTCTGGACTGAGAGACAGGTTCATTTCAATGCATTTGCGTAATACTTTGCCTAGGTTAGTCAGGGCTTCTTGGAAATCATAGCCATAAGGTGTAAAATCATCCATATAGATTTCCACAGCGTCATGCACTAGTTCAGCAAAAATACTCAAGACTACTCTCTGGAAAGTGGTAGGAGCATTGCATAAGCCAAAAGGAAGGACCCTATAGGCAAAAGTACCCTAAGGACAGGTGAATGTGGTTTTATCTTGGTCTTCTGGTCAGATTTGGATTTGGTTGTACCCTCTAAATCCATCTAGGAAAGAAAAGAACTTCTTCCCTGCCAGGCCATCTAGCACTTGGTCAATGAAGGGTAGGGGAAAATGACCTTTCTTTGTGGCTTTGTTCAACTCCCTATAATCGACACAAATCCTCCACTTATCATTCTTCTTGGGAACTAACACTAAATGAAAGATCCACTCATTGTCAGAGATAGGGTAAATGAACCCTACATCTAATAGTTTTTGCAGTTCTTCTTTGACGATGTCTTTAAGGGTTGGATTCACTCTCCTTTATGGTTGCCTAATTGGCTTGCAACCTTCCTTGATGTATATGTGGTGAGTACACACTGAGGGGTGTACTCCCATCATTTCCTTATAGCTCCAAGCGAAGGCTTCTAGGTTTTCTTTCAACAATTTGCATAGCTGTTCCTCTTCTAAAGTAGAAAGAGATGGATTGATCTTCAAGGTTTTCTCTGGGCCAAATTCTATGGCTTTGACTCAAAGTGGGTTGGAATTGGTTAAGCATAAGTCAATTTGATGATTGTTCAGTGTTTCCTTTACTTTTTCAAATGGTAATGAACTAGAAGTTGGACTTTGGAGCGGGTGTTCAATTAAGTCATCCTCCTTTTGTTGTCCTCCTCCTATGATCGCTTCCAAAGCATAAAGTTGGGCAGAATAAAGCTCATCTTCTTCCTCCTCCTCCAACCATAAAGGTAAATCATGTTCTAGGGAGGGTTGAGCAGGAGGGTATAAGACTAACTGTTTGGACATATGCCCATTCTTGATGGTCATATTCCTAGCTCTGCAGCTAATGTAGGCATCAACTGTGGCCAACCATGGCCTCCCAAGGATGAGAGGGTAACCAGTAAGTTTAGCCTTAGGTTGGAGAACTAGAAAATCTGTAGGGTACTCCTAAGAATGAATGGGTACCATCACATCCTCCACAATTCCCTCAGGGTTGACTGTGGAACGGTTTGCAAGCTGCAACACGGTTGTGGTCTTCCTTAACTGGAGGTTAAGCTTGAGCATGGTGTCCTTGGTCATCACATTAATGGCGGCCCCAAGATCAATCAGTTTGTGGGACAATGTTGCCATTGATGTGCATATCAACTACAAGGCTTCTAGGGTCTAAGTATTTTGGACATATTACCTGCCCCAACATTAAGTCAGATAACTGCCCAATGACATTAATGGCAGGGGCATCCCTTTTTCTTCTTTCTGAATGCTTAAAGCATTTCCCCTTAATCAATTTATTGTAAATAGGAACATCTTTGATTGCCTGGAGAAGGGGGATCTTTACACATAGGTTTTTCAATTCTCCTAGAAGTTCAGTTTCTTCTGGGGTAGGCTGGAGTGGTTGGGCTAATCTTTCAGGAAAGGGTGGATTTGCTTTAAGGTTGCTTTCCTCTCTTTCTTCCTCAACCTCCCTATGTGGAGAGGGAGGTTGGTTATCTAGGAGAATTCTCCCAGATCTTAGGTTGATCTCCTAGATTTCTATAGCATAAGCTGGGTATGATGTCTCTCCACCGTATCCTTGTTGAGCCTGCCTATTGTTTGGGTTTGGATTTGGCTGGGTAGGCATCTGGGGTTGCCTAGGTGGAGCAGAGTGTAGGAGTTGTGGTTGGGTAGGTGGTGGAGGCAATAGGGCTGGAACATTGTTGACTTGGGGCCTCCACCCCTGGGGTGGGGTATTCCACTGGTGTTGTGGCTGAATGTAAGGTTGAAATGACTGGCTGGCTGGCTGGGAATGATACTGAGGTGCATAGGACCAAGGAGGGGGTGTAGACCAGGAAGGTTGAGCAGGGGGTCCCCAAGAAGGTATAGCTGTGGTTTGGTTGGGTCTGTAATATGCATGGGATGATCCTTGCATACCCTGCTGGTATGGTCTAGGCCCAAGAGGTCTCCTTTGGTTGATGTAGCAAAGCTGCTTAATGACCCCTTCAGCTCCTTGATATACAACTTTGAGTCCAGGTAAAGAAGGGCACTTGTCTGTGGAGTGGTTTTCTTCACAGACTGAGCAAATCTCAATATAGTTCAATGGGCATTCATTCCTAGGATGCCTCCTGGTGCATCTAGGACAAAAGATGGCCAAGGCTCTCTCTGCTTCCTCTTACTTCCTTTTGATATTCATGGTATCCAATTGCAAGGCAAGGGTTTGCAGCATCTCACTTTTGAAGTCCTCCAGCATATTTCCAATTTCACCCTTGATGGATGTATTGGCCATAGGTTGACTACTCCTACCCTTTTTCTTGGTTGCCTTAGAATGGTTTCTAAAGACAGTCTTGATATCCTCATAGGGTAGTTCATAGATATCTTCTCTTGCTAACAAATGCAAGGTATCTAGGATATCCTCCCTTACTCCTCTAAGTAGTACCAGCTCCAGTGACTTAGGGTCAAGTGTGCACCTGGCCCTTTTGTAACTGAGCTGGAATCTTTCTTCATAGTCTTCTAAGGATTCATCCTAGCCTATGGTCATCCTAAAAATATCTTCTTTAGTGTCTTTTGACCTACAGTAGTCCCTATATTTGTTGTTAAAGGCCTGCTGCATCTGAGCCCAAGTTATGATGCTATCTCTAGGTAAACCCATGAACCAGCGCAACGTTGCATCCTTGAAGGTAGGTGGAAACAATTTTAAGTTCCCAAGTCACCTGACACGGGGGTTCAGGATTCGTAGGATACGGGGATTCAAGAGTCGGATTCAGACACATTGACCCCCCGGAACAGGACACGTAGGATTCGTTATATATCTATATATTTATTAAAAATTAGATATTTCTTACACAAATTTTCATTAATGATACAAATTCATACATTTCAAACATAGATCTTCATCTAGATGTTAGTTTTACAGTTTACAAAGTAAATTAGTAACATTATAGCATGCATAGTACATACAAAATTCAAATACATGTCACATAAATCATGATTCATAAATGAAAGACAACTTACAAGATAGTAAGATAAAGACACTAACAACTGTAGTTTTCTCATTAAACAATCAAATCAAAATGTGTTACATAGGTAGTGCAATGCCAATGGCAAATAGAAATAGAAAATATAAAACAACTATAGGTATACAAGTCTCAAGGCAATAGGTAGCCCATGACTCATGATTCAACAATCCTCATAGTCATCATTAGAATCAGCATCAATGTCCTCATCATCATGGTCACCAGACTCACCACTGCTCTCCTCTGCATCCTCCTCCTCCCCTGTATCCATAGTCGCCTTTGCATCTGTTGGTGTTGAGGATGACCCCTCTAAAATATCACTGTCATCAAATCTAACAGGCTCTAGCACTGGATCATTGAGATCCATGTTGGCCAATGCCAATTCGACACTGCTGTCTAGACCCATATCATCAGGAAAGACATCCCACATTTTTGTCTTTCCTCTCAACCACTCTTCCCTCTACCTGTAAATAAGAGGAAGGTTGGTGTGCACATACACCATTGTCTCTGCCTTGGACTGCTCAAGCTTGCTCTTCTTCACACTATAAAAATTCCCATATGTGCTCCAATTCCTATCGCAACAAGAGGATGAAGTCACCTGAGAGAGGAGCCTCATGGCTAACTGCTGAAGGGGAGGGTTGTTGCCCCATGATTTGCCCACCAAGAATAGGGCTTCTTAGCTCCCTTGTCTCTAATCACATCACATCCTGCAAATCGACTAGTGCCAGTGGAAAACTCTGCAAAGGCATCCTCCACCTCATCAAGAAAACTCTATCCTGAAAAACCCGCATGAATGCATCTTTCCTCCCCTGTGAGATTTCACCATCCATGTAAGGAGGGAATTTGCGAGAAGGTCCACCATTCAGCCACTCATGGTTGTATTATTTTGGGTTCAATGAGTGAACCAAACAATGTAAAGGTGTGCAATTCTTGTCCCATCTGCTGACAAGAATATCTTGTATCGTACCACATAAGGCCTCTGGTGATGTCTCATACTCAGGGCACTCACTTTGTAGAATAATGCTCCTCATAGACTCAATCATGGAATCCCATCCCTCATAAACCTTCCCTAAGATGGGTTTGTCTGTAACTGCAAATTGAAGCAAAGAAATGATAGGGTCCATGATCTGAATAATTAGATCTACCCTCTCCCACCAGGCATCATCTAGCACTGTGTCCTTCACACTTTTAGAGGCTACTCGATCTGTCTTTCTCCAAAAAGACCAAAACTCAGAAATAACCATGGCCCTAAGAGCGATATTGACCTCCCTCAACCTCTTCAACATCATGAATGAAGAGACAAACCGTGTATCAACAATCTTCAACAATGATAGATTGCTGTACTCCTTGTAGATAGTGAGGGCATTTTTATGATTTTGCACAAAGTTACGAATATCTCGTGCATCCTCAATAATGTTACCAATCCAAAGCACATCAGAAGCAATGGATTTCAATGCTAAGTTCAATGACTGGGCAATGCAAAGTGTCCAAAACACTTGTGGATATTTAGCTTCCACAATCATGCCAACAACCTTGCAAACAGGTGCATTATCTGTAATGATTTGCACACAAGAATCAACACCTACATCTTCAATAACTTTAATAAATAACTCACCCATAAATTGTGCATCCTTGTATTCTCCAAGTGTATCCACTGCTTTCAAGAAAACTGGACCATTCAAGGAAGACACCATGAAGTTGATGATTGGGTGTCGTGCTGGATCTGTCCATCCATCAGAAACAATGCTAACCCCAGATGTTGGCCATGATGCTTTAATAGGCTCAAGTATTTTTTGCACCTCTTTTTTTGCCTTTGTCAACAATGTGGTTCTAAGCTTCTCTAAACCAGGAGGCACATACCATGATGGAGACCCGTGAGTTAGAGCTCGACACATCTAAATAAATAGAGGTGAGCATGCAACATTAAATAATATGAAGTTTTGATAGAAAAAGAAGGCAATGATGAGATCAAGCTCTTTCTGTTTCTCTTTTTGAAAAATCTTGTCCATTGGACCAAGTGAAATTGCTTTTCCTTTTGCTGCTTGTCCCCCAATAGAACTCTCAAATGGAAATTTGGTGGTGCCTTTCCTCAAAAATGGAAGGGGGTCTTCATTCTTGGTTTTTCTTGATTTTGCAGCCACATTTGCCTACCAACAATGAACTCCTTTTCCATTTCTTTCCTCTTTTGTAAAGGAACAACTTTACAAGCTCCAATTCCACAATCTGGTAAAGCCAACAAATGGCCTTTCACATGGTAATATGTGCTTTTGAAAGAAATGTGGCAAAAGTTGCATTTCCATTGCACATTGCCTCCTCCCTTCCCCTTGGTGCTTGTCACATCCGCTCTTGTGATATATTTCCACAAGGGATATTTCTCAATGCTGTCTTTAAGTCCTTCTCTTCCCTCAACATTACTTGTAGCAGACTCTGATGGTATTGGGGGAAGAGGGGCATCTCCAATGGAGACATTCTTCTCCTTCCTTTGCCCCCTAACTGCTGTCCTTGATTGAGCCATGAATACTGTAAAAAAAATAAACAAAACATGTACAAATTTGTAAAAAAAATTCATATACAAACTGCTGTAATAGAAATGCAAAAAAAAAATAGAGATGAAATGCACTTACCTGGTGCTTGAATCTCCTTGCTGAACGCTCCACACCCTTAGCTCCTTGCTCCAAACCCTTAGCTTCTTGCCCACAACTCAATGTATGCAAAACTAAAAGAGAGAAATGGTAAATGACTGATAGAACAACGCGTTTTTATGCCCGCGGGTTTCCCTTTTTTGGGATTCAAATCCTAAAATTGTGACACGTTGTGTCCTAACGTGACACGTGCGGGATTCGATCGTGTCACGTTCTAGGATTTGAATCACCATTGAATCGTGTCAGATTCGTGGGATTCAGATGCAGGCCATTTCCAGCGAATCCGGTTTCTTGCTCATCCTCTGTATAGTCATAGGTTTGGGATATAACAACAAACTCAAACAGGAAAGTGTCAGGGTCCTGTGTGGTCAAGCCATGGAAATGAGGTAGAGCAGAGGGGATTATATTATTCATTTTAGTGTCCCCATTGGTTTCCCTAATGGGGAAGACACTCTCAATTCTCTTTCTATTTCCTCTGTCATCTTGGTTTTCAACCATTGTTTCAGTAGGAATAGGTTCTTCCTCTTCTTCCCCTATAGGTTCTTCAAATAGGTAAGGTTGCTCACCTAAAGGGTCTTCCAATTCACCGTCGGTGAAGAAGAAAGAAGGTTGACTGTGGGATGCAATGGGGGTATTTGACAAGAATTTTCCTGAATTATCCCTATTTCTAGGAGGCATGAAAGGAAATGTTTTTGGTTTTTTGTAAGATTTTTTTTTTAAAGTTGGAAAATACTCTGCAGAAAGGAAATCACTGATTGAACGAAAACCACTAACAAAAAGGAAACTACCTGTTGAATGAAAGACTACTGACAGAAAGAAAACTACTTGCAGAATAAAATTACTTAATTGAATGAAAAACCACTAATAAGAAGGAAACTACTTGCCGAATTGAAATTCTACTTGCAGAATGGAAAGGAACGCAGATAAATGCCAAATGAAAGAAAGAAACTAGTACTTTTGCAGAAATAAACTAATGGAAGAAAATTGAAGACTAGAAGTAGAAGAAAAGAAAGTTAGAGACTAGAAATAGAAGGAGCAGTAATCACTCCTACTCTGACACCTCCCTGGCAATGGTGCCAAAAGTGATGAGCCTAGGTATTGCAGCAAGAATGCTGCAACTCCCAGGGCTACCAGCTTTACTTATCAACTCGGGGTTCGTACAAACTTGGAGGTGATAGTGCTATATGCACAAGTAGAAGTGAAGGTATTGCCTGTTGTCACTGCTCATCTGGCAAGAGACCCCAGGGGTTCCAAGCTAGACTTCTATAGGGTCAGAAGAAGCTTGATTTTGATGGAAGAAGAGCAAATTTATTCTAAGGGGGAGCTACTCTACTGCAGTAATGAAGGAAACAACTTGTAATGCTAACTCACACCAGACCCTAGCTAACCAATTAAACAACTATGCTAAGCAGAATTACTAGAACAACACTAATCTAATGCTAATTATCTAAGTTACAAAAGTAAAAGCATCAAAACTAGACTAAGGGGTAAGCAAAGGAAACTAAGCTAAGTCTGTGTTTAAGTGGAAGAGTAGTCGAAGGACGAAATTGGCAAAAGAAGGACGTGAGGGAGCAACAACGCATGAGAACCGTTGGGTAAGGCGGGTGAAAGGTAAATGGACGACCGAGATTAGATCACAGGAGGGTACATAGGTAGATGGGCGAATGAGGTTAACTAACAGGATGGACAATTGAGATTATATCGCGGGGACTAAGTCAAGAGATGGACGGACATGATTAATCGGCAGATGGACGATGGAGATTAGATCGCGGACAAAAGAAACGTGCAGAAATGGTAGCGAGTTGGCGGAGGTGGTAAGCTATATTTCACGTGCCCTCAAAACCCTAAGCTGTATTTTGAAATTTCACGCGATTAGCCTCCCCGAGCGACACGTAGCACGGGGAAACCACTCTTTACGCGTGCTCTCAGGCAGATAATGATCAGACAGAAATCCGTGTGATATGGTGCGACAGCCGTTGGATCAGGTGAGGTTGATCAATAGTGGAGATCGGCCAAGCTAGCTGGCGATCGGGTGAAGTGATAACTGTCGGATCAAGGAACAGATCGACGGTGGAGGTTAAAGCAGGGTTAGAAAACGTGCGGAAATGACGGAGTGGGTTTAGAGGGTGCTGAGCTGTTTATCGTGCGCCCTCAAAGCTATAAGTGGTTTTCTAGAATTTTACGTGATTAGCCTCCCCGGGCGACACATAGCACAGGGAAACCGCTCTTATCGCGTGCCTGTGGGCGGATAATGACCGGACAGAAATCCATGCGATTTGGCGAGATAGCCGTTGGATCTGTCTAGGCAGATTAACAATGGAGATTTGACCGAGCTGGTTGGCGAGCGGGTGCGCGATACTCGTCAGATCCAATAAGGTAGATCGATGGTTGGGATTTAAAGTGCACAAAGTCAAACACTAAAAGCGAATTCGGGCGGTGATTGGTTAGTTTTGCTTGTGAAAGGCGATCTATCGACAAAAACCGTTTAAACATGAATTATCAGCTTTCGCTAAGCATTTCGTGCTGAAGGAGAATGAAATGGGAATGTGAGGGAGATCAACTGACAGGAAGAGGGTGAAGGAACGGGTGACCATGAAATGACTGAATGACCAAGAAATGAACCAGGTAACAATGTAATGAACCAATGACTGTGTTAAACAACAAACTTCATGCAAAACTGAAACTCTATGTTTTTGGGGTTACTGCAGGGTTTCTTCCTCACGTCATGGTCCCAAAGGGAGGAGGTGAGGCCGAGACACCTGTGGACAACCTTATGGATCTTTTCTTTGCTAACTTTCTAACTCAATGAAATCATAAATGATCTACTCTGCACTACTGTAATGAGACTGCAACTATTTAAGCAGATGAATAGTTAAACAATAAACCTTTGGAATGGAGATGAACTACTTAAGCAGATGAATAGAAAACAGGAAACAAGAAACTATGCTACTTAACAATACAATAAAGAGAAGCTTTCGCTGCTAGGGTCAGGCCCTAACCCAAGAGTTTCAGCCCTTTGAGCTAACTCAGTTCTGGCTCAAAACGAAACTCATATTCATTATAAAAGAACATGGCATTACATCAAAACTGTTACAAGTCTGCACTCGGACACAAAGTAGAGTGAAAAGTCCGAATACTTCTAATGCTTGCTAACTGACTAAAAAAACTGAGGTCCTAAGCCCTTCTATTTATACATCTGAAATCTCCAACAACTTCTTTCAAAATTAGGGAGGCACAACTCCCAACTCAATGATAAACTCATGCTTTTCCTCAGTGTGGAAAAAGTCGAAGTCGGGATTATTTCGGCAAGGGTCCAAAAGTTGAAAAACTCGTTAAAGTTGGGAGTTTTTTGAAAAAGTCGGCAAAATTAAAAAAACACAAAAATGTTCATTTTTTTAATTTTTTTTTAACATCTAGAGTATCCACAACATCAAATAAAGGCATTTCCACAATAAACATGTAAAGATAGCTAATATATAATATGTACATGAAGTCTAGTGCTACATCACATATCAAAATAATGAATCAACTCCTGAATCTTGAGTCTTCTTTGACTCTTAACTCTCAAGACAACAGAGTTTTTGGGTCGACTCCCGATAAAATCGGGCATATAACAAATAAATCGCGATTTTTTCGTTTCTGAAAAAGTCTGCAAAAAATCAGAGGATTAAATCGTTTTGTTGAAAAAATCACAATTTTAGGATTTAATCCCGATTTTTTTGCAGACTTTTTCCACACTGCTTTTCCTTTCACTAGCTCGGCTGCCTTCTAGTAGGGATGCTGCTTGTACTTTCACTTGCTTGGTTGCCTTCTAGTACTTTCACTTGCTTGGTTGCCTTCTAGTAGGGATGCTGCTTGTACTTTCACTTGCTTGGTTGCCTTCTAGTACTCCTGATTTGGATATTTTGCACTTTCACTTGCTTGGGTTGTTTATACTTTCAGTTGATGGAGGGATATTCGAATGGAGGGGCAGTAAATGAGGAGGATTTACCTCTTTAATTCCTCTCCCTTGTCTCCTCCGAGTTTTTACCAAGGTATTTTACCATAGTTCTTTGCTTTTATCTTTTATTCCTGCATTATGTGCACATTAGATCACAAAGAAAAATATCCAGCTTTAACTCATCTCATAAGCAAAATATAATCAAAAGTATGCAATAAGTTGTGAGAATAGTTGGTTTGACTAAGCTAGGAGGTGAATTAAGGCCAATTAAGACCCATATAATTACTCAATGATGAGGCTCATTAAGCACTATTGTTCAATCTTAGCCATGTACGTTCGAAGAAGCCGTAAAGCACCAAGTCTGGAAGGATGTGATGAATGAGGAATATGAATCTATCATGAAAAATGATGTGTGGGATGTGGTGCCTAGACTGAAGGATAAGTCTGTAGTTACTTGAAAATGACCATACAAAATTAAACATGGAGCTGATGGGACTTTTGAGAAATACAAGGCTAGGATCATTACTCGAGGCTTCTCTGAAATGGAAGGAGTGGACTATGACGAGATATTTGCATCGGTTGTTCAATAAACCACTATCTGATCGATTATTGCTCTTGCTGCCTCTTAAGGATGGAGCCTATATCAAATGGACGTTAAGACTGCTTTCTTGCATGGCTCGCTTAAGGAGAAAGTCTACTTGGAACAACCTCAGGGGTTCGAAGTACAAGATCAAAGAATACACCTATGCAGGTTGAAGAAAGCTCTCTTGTTAGGATATTCCGACACATAGGAAATAGTTAAGTATAACTTGGTCTAGTGTAGAGTTAGGTAAAGTGTGTTTCTTTACTATGTACATTTGTAATTTACAATCCGATGGTCACGATATGTTTTAGACATGAAGTGATCCGACGGTTCATTCTCTCCTCGGTATTACCGACACTTGATCCGTGGCTTAACACCCGATTGGTCCATGATCTCTATTTAAAGAGCATGGAGGATCATTTGTACGGTGACCGTTCATGAGAGAAGCTTATGTAAATTTTCATTCTTTTATTAATAAATTGCCTGAAGTGGCCGCGTTGGCTCAGTTTGTGGACTGTTTCCCTCTTTGAGGGTTTTAACCACGTCAAGAACACTGGTGTATTGATTTGTGATCTGTTTGTGAGCGGTGCCCTTTGGTGTTCTATCTGAGGAACTTACCCTGTAAATTCCTACATGGTATCAGAGCCATTTGAGGGCGCATCTGTTGGTGATCCAAATCCGAAGCCGATACAACTGCATTCGACTGTCGTTTCCTAGATCTACTGTTTCTGACCACTTGCGGGCTGAGAGAACTACTCTATTGTTCCAGTGAGGAACCCTTTTCGTTTCATGTGAAAAGTTTTCCTGCAGCCCTAGCGATGTCATATTTAAGGTTTGGAGATATACAGTCTTTATTTGCAGTTTTAGTTATTCATCTCTTCGTTTATTTCGGTTTATTTAGGTCTTTGTTTTTTATTACTGGATCTATACCTTTCATTTCTGCGTATGCTTTTTGCTCCGCGACTCTGTGCGATCTGGGAAAATTAGAGACAAAAATGAAGGATTTTTCTCATGCGTATGCTCTTTTCCGCCGCGCCTTAGTGTGATCTCAGAAAATTAGAAACTTTGAGGAAAATATTTAGTTTTCGGCGAAAGCTAACTTCAAGCCATAAGGTTTGGTTTTTTTTGCATGTTCGTGTTGCGTTGTGTTGTTTTTTGTTTTGTAGGCAAAAAGAGCTTTCTCAAGTAAACACGCACCCCAAAGCTTCAGTGACTAAAAAAAACCCTTCCTCTTTTCCAAAAATTACTAACCTTTTAAACTAGCTCACTTGGTTCAAAGTTACTTATGAGAATAGAGGTCTTTGGTTCAAGTCTTTTTTTTTGTTGAGTTACTTTTTCAAAAAGCACATGTAACTTATGTTTTAAAGTTACTTTACGTAAAAGTGTTCTCACCCATTATAAAAAGTGAGTCACTTATAATTCTAAAGTCTCTTTATCTTTTATTTAAGTTACAATTTAGCGAGTAATTCATAAAGTACCATTGTAAAAATGACTTTCACTTATTTGTAAAAGTGGGTCACATAAAATCTGTTTTAAAGTGAGCTAATTAGATTAAGTTTGGAAGGGGGGGGGGTTTTTTTTTTAAATATAATATTATCATTCACTTCCGCACATTCATGCACTTTGTCGGCATCTTCAACAACTTTTCTTCAAAAAGCCATAACTTCTTCATCTGGAAGCCTTTTTCAGAGAATCGGCTTAATTTTTCGAGATCTTTCCATTGGAACAGTTAGTTTCAGTATCTACAACTTCAGTTTCTGTTAAAATGGAAAGTTCATGCCAAGTTATTTTTGATAGCACCAACTACTTCCAATGGTGGTCCTACATTGTGGATTTACTTAGAAGTAAAGGTCTTTACACAATAGCTTCAGGCCAAGAAACTAAACCTAAAGATGAAGATAAGGCAACCAAATGGGAAAATAGGCAGTATCAAGCACGTGGGTTAATAGAGATGTCTATTTCTCTAGACCTTAGGTTCCATATCACAGAACTTGATACCCATAATGAAGCAATGAAACAACTCACTAAAGTTTTTGGAATTAAAAATGAGATTAGAACCCATCAACTCGAAAATGAGTTGCTTACATTAGACCCCAATAATTTTTCTATTACTAGAATGCATGGTGTTCAACAACATGATCTGGGATAAAGCTTGATTGAGGTTCTACCTCTAGACCGACTTTTGTCAGTGGAAAGTGGTAAGGCCTTGTGTCTCACTTTCAATTTATTCTTCTTCGTTATTCATATCAGTGTTCAACGGAGCAGAGATGAGATAAGATTTAGAGATGGTACATGGATGGCATGATGATCGATGATGCTGGATGGATTGGTAGGTGGAATTCTCCCTAGTTGAGAGGGAGTGTTAAAATTGGCAATGAGGGACAAATTCCACTTTGGGACAACTCATTTGATGGAGATGATGATTGCATTAAATTTCTCTTTTCGAGAAGACCAAATTTGATATAAAGATCATCAAATTTTGACGAGCAGAAGTGTGTTTCTGAATTTATGCCCACGCGTGCAAATTGTTCAGGTCGGCCACATCATCATGTAGGCTCATGAAGCCCAATGGACGTGGCTCTTCACCCTCAATGACTTGTTTAAATACAAGTGCCCTCTCACCTCATTTGGCATCATCATTACACACATTTCTTCTCTCTCCTCTCATTGGTTCATACAACTATTGGGCAGATCTTCTCTCTCACATGTGTGGCAGAAGGACGAATTTTCTGGGCAAATTGCAGGGCAGAATTTCAGGACTGTTGTAGGAGTTTGATTAGCGTTGATCGAGCACTTTGACTCATCCTTTGACTACGCTTTGTGGGAAAATTTTGTTTTTGGCAGGCTGTACAGTTTGGCATAGGAACCAAGAAGTTTTGGGAACTTTGGTTGTAGGGTTGACTGCAATTTTCAGGACTGTTTTGTGCTGAATTTGATTGCGTTTGATTGAGCTTCAAGAGGACTGTTTGACTATTGTGTTGACCATCTTTGAATTTCTGGTTAGGGCTGAGTTTGACTGCAGATTTGATAGGGCTGTTTTGACTTTGATTTGGCAAGTCAATTTTGATTTTTGTACTCTCTCTTTGCTGAACATTTGATATAATAATAAGAAGAATTGATCAAAGGGTTTTCCTCGCATTGCGGTTTTTCCCTGGCATCCGCTAAATCCGGTGTCATCTTGTCTTGTACATTTTATTTTATGTTCTATCTACAGTCACTGTCAATGTGATTGCTATTGGAAAACTAAATTGAAATTGTCATTGGGCCGCTAAAAGAACATTGAAGTAATTGTGCCAAGCATAGAACATACCATTGTTAACTAAAAATTGAAATTAACATGGCCTAATCTATGTGGAAACTCATCTAAAACTGGCTGAAATTTTTGAGTTTGAGAAGAGCGAAGAACTTTGAGCAAGACGAACTTCTTGTGACCAAGTTCTTTGCTAGATAGTGACATTTCTTGAGGCCGATTTTTGCTATTGGAAAACTAAATTGAAATTGTCATTGGGCCGCTAAATGAACATTGAAGTAATTGTGCCAAGCATAGAACATACCATTGTTAACTAAAAATTGAAATTAACATGGCCTAATCTATGTGGAAACTCATCTAAAATTGGCTGAAATTTTTGAGTTTGAGAAGAGCGAAGAACTTTGAGCAAGACAAACTTCTTGTGACCAAGTTCTTTGCTGGATAGTGACATTTCTTGAGGCTGATTTTTGTGCAAGGCCATACTTTAGTCAAAAGGCTGAAACCCTCTTGTAGGAGCCAAGCCCACTTGGAATCTGAGTCATTGAAAGTTTATATTTGAGGCAGGGTCCGAGTCATTAAAGCTGTGATCCGAATTCATTGAGAAGCAAAGAGATCCTTGGAATTGTTAGTTGAGCGAGTATTCAGAAGAATGCAATTATTGGCTATCCTGTGTTACTCCACAGATCCAAAGTCTGGAAATTAAGTGCGAGGCCTGTAACAAGAAGTGCGAGCCTTGAAATGAGATAGAAAGATTTCCTGAGGAAGTGGTCTTGATTTGAACGGACCCGAACTGTTGCAGTGATTAGGGCAAGGCACAAACTTGAGGCAAGCTAGGATATTTGAATTTTGTAGTATCAATCTGCTAAAAATCACATCTCTGTATATTGTTGAATTCTCTAAGATTTGTGTAATGACCTATGTTAATTATGCCCTAGCGTTTCTCCGGTAACTAGGGTTTACAAACCTTTTTCCTGCATCTACTATCATAAAAGTATTCTCTATTTGACAATACAATCTTCTCAATTATGTAGTAAATTATCAGAACTTCATATAATAAAACAATGTAATGAAGATGTCCAACAAACTCCAATTCGATCAAATAACAAGTTCAATCCTCAAAATGCAGTAAACCCATAGTATTGTGAACATCCACAAATATACAAGCAATACAATTTGTATGCAACAATGGAAACCAAAGTTAATTCGATACACAAAATATTCTAACTAGACAATTGATCATAGTTTGGAGTTCTTCTGCAATGTATGTATGAAATAGACTGCCCTGGATGCCACCCTCACAAGGAACTAATTCACTTATGTGATGATTATGGTCTTGTTGAGAGGGTTTCAAGACCTTTCTTGTGGCAGGACCGAGCTATAGAGTCACAAAGGGACTCTCACATATTCTCATAACTCGCACCAGAAGTCGTTCCACTGACCTACGTAAAGAGTTGTCCTTCACTTCGGATGGACTTTCTTGACCTCACTTTGACCTAGATATTATACGTCTCATCCACAGAACAATATCCGATCCTACATAATATGTCTTCTCCACTTCAGATGGCTCCTCAAACTTCATATTTGCTGTCACTATTGCCTCTATAGAAGCTGCGGATTCAAACCTTGACCCTTAAGAGACTTGATTGCCCTGAAATTTGATAGCATGCTACAAGCTTTAGATATCTTCCTTGCTGGTCTTTAGAATCCCAGAATCCGTTTGCTTCATGAAATAGGGCTTGGTTTGTTCAATAATTAGGCTGTAGATTTTGTTGAAATATGTAACTAGGTTTGATCTTCATAATGACATATGTAATCATGAATCTATGTATTTGATGTATTGAGAATAATAAATTTATTATTGTTGTTCTTAAGACGTGGGTTTCATTCTCAAGGAAATTTACTTTAGGTCAAGCTCCCATTGTGAGCTTCTTGTTGATTTGGGGTAGCATCAAATGTGCTCTAGCCACGATATTTGGTGGAGAGGTTGGGGCATATGAGATCTCCAATACCCAGAAAGGGTTTGGGCAGATTCTAAACAGATCAAGAGATATTAAAATAATTAATATTTTTAATGGAGTCCCCAAGTCTAAAATTAGGGAAAATAAAATATTAATGTGTATTAATATGAATCTGTGTTAGAGTGGTCCAAAAGACATGGATCAAGCTATGTCTAATCTTAGCCGTTGATTAGGGACTTAATCTCGGTCGTTGAGATGTCAACAGGAAAAGTATAAGAGGAGGCTTGAGGGTCACTTGGAGAGTATACCAGATGATCAATCATTCTATTCTCTAGAGCGGGGTTTGCTAAGAGAGATAGAATCAGTGATCGAGAGAGCAGCTGAGGGGCATTGAGTACAAAGAAACAGAGAAGGCAGAGATTGTGCTGGGAGAGTAGCGCAGCAGTCAAGGTGGGTGATGTAGAGCCAACAAGGGCTCACGCAGGGCCAAGCAAAGGCAGCCAAGTGCTGCGCAAAGCACCAGAGGGGCCAGTGTAGCTGACGCAGAGGCTCCCAAAGCTGACGCAGGGCCTTCTGGGACTGACGCAAGGCCAACGCTGGGCTAGGAGAGGCTGACGCAGTCCAGTTTGGCAAGACGTTGAGGTTGCAGAGCAGTTTTGTGTTGAGGAACTGCCGGAAGGATTTTCCGGGGTTTCAGCTAGGAGGTTTCTCTCAAACTGTGAGGTATAGCTGCTAAGGAAATTCTCTGTTGGGTAGGCCAATTTCGGTAACCAGATTGTACTCTGATATTGCTTAATAAGAAAACCCTCAGATAGCTGCACCGATTCTCCCGTGTTGGGTTTTACCGGGGATATTGGTCCAAAAATAATGGTGTCACGTGGTGTGTTTGTTCTTGTTTCTTTTAGTTTCTGATCTGTATATTGTTGAGCATGCATTGGTGTTTATTTTCAGTATTTACTTTGTAAATAAGCTGTTAAAGAAAAATAACAAGTAGGTAGGAATAAATAAAAAAAAAGTGCATGAAGGGTTTCTAAACTAAGTAAACTTAGAGACTTCAACATGGTATCAGAGCATGATTGCAGATCACAGGAGGACTAAACGACATCAGTCGAGAGGAGCAATAGCAGCAGAAAACAACTGTCCCGGGGTGACAGAAGTTGTTTCTAGCAGCGCAAAAGCCAAGGAAGTGTGATGCAAAGCTAACCAGAGCCACGCAGAGGAAGCTGGGAACTGTGCAGAGCCTCAGAGAGGTGAGCGTTGCTGATGCAGAGGGCCAGGGGGCTGATGCAGGGCATCCCAGGGTTGACGCAGACCCATCTGGGGTGACACAGAGCCAACGTGGGGCAGAGAGGGGCTGACACAGTTCACAGAGAGGCAATTGCTGGAGTCGAGAAGGCTGCAGAAATATTGCAGAGTGGAGCTGGTGAGGTATTGTAGTTAGAACAATACCTGACAGAGCAGGGCCAGAGGAGTTGTTACCGAGGGTTTCTATCCAAGGAACCTGGATCAGCAGTGCAGTTGCACAAGACGATCAGAGTAGGGGGCATCTCGACAAGCGGCAGGAGGATTTCCAGGAGGGAAATTAGGACTCAGAGAGAGTCCAGAAGAGAACTTCCAGACGGGAAGTAGAGACTTAGAGGAGTCGAACAGAGAAGTTCCAGGAGGTAAGTAGAGGAGCATCATGGCACTAAATGGGGCAAGAGACTAGGATAGACTGGACGGAGCATTGAACTTCGCAGTCTGGAAGACCAGAATCTTATCAGTGCTTGACAGGAATCATGTCAAGAATTTCGCTTTGAAGACAATAGCTATCCCAGTCGACCCAAATGATAATGACATGTAGGAAGAGGCGATGGCGAGGGCCCAGTGCATTATGTGGTACCACATATAGCCGAGAAGGAAACGACAGTTGAGATGTGGGAGGCTCCCAAGAACTTGTACCAGCATACTTCTGTGCAGAGAAGAACGCTGCTCGAGAACCAGATGCGGTCGTATCAAATGAAGAAGGGTCAAACGATTGACTCCTTCCTCAGAGGACTGAATGAGATTCGAGATCAGTTGACTGCTATAGGAGTGACACCGGATTAGTGGCTTATGGTGAGGACAACCCTGAATGCTGTTTCAGAAGAGTGGGAAGTGTTTGTCCAGAGCATGCTGGGCAGAGGGACTCTCCTACCTTGGGACGAGATGTGGGCAGCTCTTCGCCAGGAAGAGATCAGACGACAGTTAAAGACAGGTAGCAGCAACAAAGGGATCAAGGTCAAGCAGGAGGAGGAGGATGTGGCCCTAGCATCTGAGGGAAAGCAGGAGAAGCGGAAGAAGAAAGATCTCTCCAAGATCAAGTGCTTCCATTGTGGGGAGATGGGTCATTATACGACCCAGTGCCCAAGGAAGAAGATTAAGGGAGAGTCTTCCGAGACTAAGGCAGCGCCAACACGGGCAGAGAAGGAAGTTTTGACAGATGATGGTTGTGCCATGAGTGCACACGCGTCACTTGAGCGGAAGTGGGGAAACATCGAGCTGTAGTCAGATGGATTACAGGTGATGAGGGGAAGGATCCTTGAGGTACCCAGCCTCTTAGATTAGACCTTGCTACGGGAGTCTCGACGAGGAGTAGCAAGACTGGCTAGGTGGGTAGAGACGAATGCGAATGAGGCGGCAGAGAGAGCTACAGTGCAAGAGTCCTGAGATAGCGTAGATCTAGCACGGTATAACAGTGCGAGAGGCACATGAGTGTTGCACTAGTGCAGGAAGGCACAGGGAGGTGTGCAATGGTGCGAAATGCAGGGAGTTGTTGCAGCAGCGCAGAGGTCAGAGAGGGAGCACTTGTCAGCAGCAGAGGGAGCTTCAGCATCAGAGAGTGTTTCTAGCCCAACAATGAGGTCAGTTAGGAGATTAGTTACTTCTCAGTAACTGAGTTGCAGTGCAACAGTGGGCAGAACGATGCAGCATGATGAGAGGAGCTGCAGTGCGGATGCAGTGCTGGGAGAAAGGACCAGCAGCAACACGGATGCAGAGGGAGCTATCATACAGATGCAGCAGTGGCAGTGGCAGAAACATGGGCAACAATACATGAGGCAGTAGTGCAGAGGATGTTGCGCAGGAAGCCCTAGCATCAACACAGGTACTGATGCTGGATGATCAGAGTAATACTCAGTGAGCAGTATTGCTAGAGCACAGTGCTCGCTAAGAGGGAGTGTTGATTTGGGGTAGCATTGATGTGTTCTAGCCACGAAATTTGGTGGAGAGGTTGGGGCATATGAGATCTCCAATACCCAGAAAGGGTTTGGGTAGATTCTAAACAGATAAGGAGATATTAAAATAATTAATATTTTTAATGGAGTCCTTAGGTCTAAACTTAGGGAAAATAAAATATTAACGTGTATTAATATGAATCTATGTTAGAGTGGTCCAAAACATAGTTTTAAAACTCCAACTCCGACTCCGACTCGGCCAAGGGTCGACTCCGACTCCGACTCTGACTCGGTATCGACTCGGCCGGCTCGATTTCAATGACTCAGTCGTTGTAAAAAATACATTAAATATTTATTTTTTGTAAAAACACATAATTTTAAAGATTTTCCTTCATGTTTCCAAACACACAGCATTAGAATATAGATAGAAGACAACATATGATCAAAGTAGGCTCATGAATATATCCATTATATCAAAATGGCACCCAGTGCATTGTCCAATACATACACGATGATGATATAGAGATCAAAACAAAAACACATAACCAAGGAGGCTATAAATGGCCTCTACAACAAAAGTCTGTGACCAGTACTATTGGCTAGTGGCTACTGCTAGAGTTGCCAACATCATCTGGCTCAGTGTTACTTGGGAGCAGGAGCGAAAGTGGGGAGCGAGAGCGAAAACGGGAGCGGGAGCGACATTTTCAGAAGCTCCTGGTTTGGGAGCGAATCCCAGAGGAGTTCAACAACCAATGTCACTAACATCAAGGTACATAGAGGGATTGGTGCTCTTGATTAAATACGAGTTCCATACCCTAATACATGACAAAATTCAATGGAAACATTGCAATCCTCCAATCCTGAAATCCTGAAAAACTGACAAGTCTGCTGGATTTTGAATGAAATCTAAAATTCTACTTTCTCCATATGAAATCCAATGAGGCTGAAACCACTCTCAAACATCCTGAGTCATTTCATGGTAATGTTAAAAATTTAAGTAAAAGGATGAAAATGAAGATTAAAGAGAATGTCACTTTTACTTTAAGAATTTAACATTACCATGAAATTTGAATAGCATATCAATAGTACAGAGCATTTGAGTGTGTTAAATAGGGTTTGGGAGGGGGAAATGGACCCCAAATAACATTTAACTAATTCATAAAACACATTGGAGTCCAAACCAATCAGCGAACACCTTAAAAAATCATTAAAAAATTGTTAAATCGCTGTTTTACTGGGGTTACGGGCCGCTGTTTGTGACTCGGCCGAGTCAGTATGGAAACGGCCGAGTTGGCCGAGTCAGCCATGACTCGGCCAAACGAGCCGTTTCTTCTACCGAGTCACTTCTGAGGGCAACGGAACGGATCAACTCGGCCATTTCGGTTTCGAAACGACCGAATTTTAAAACTATGGTCCAAAAGACATGGATCAAGCCAGATCTAATCTTAGCTGTTGATTAGGGACTTAATCTCGGCAATTGAGATGTCAACAGGAAAAGTATAAGAGGAGGCTTGAGGGTCACTTGGAGAGTACACCAGATGATCAGTCATTCTATTCTCTAGAGCAAGGTTTGCTAAGAGAGATAGAATTAGTGATCGGGGGAGCAGTTGAGGGGTATTGAGTACAGAGAAACGGAGAAGGCAGAGATTGTGCCGGGAGAGCAGCACAACAGCCAAGGAGGGTGACGCAGAGCCAGCAAGGGCTCACGCAGGGCCACGCAGAGGCAGCCAAGTGTTGCGCAGAGCACCAGAGGGGCCAGCGTAGCTGACGCAGAGGCTCCCAGAGTTGACACAGGGCCTCCTCGGGTTGACGCAGGCCAAGGAAGGCTGATGCAGAGCCAACGCTGGGCTAGGAGAGGCTGACGCAGTCCAGTTTGGTTAGACGCTGGTGTTGTAGAGCAGTTTTGTGCTGAGGAACTGCTGGAAGGATTTTCCGGGGTTTCAACCAGGAGATTTCTCTCAAACTGTGAGGTATAACTACTAAGGAAATTCTCTGTTGGGTAGGCCAGTTTCGGCACCCAAATTGTACTCTGATATTGCTAAATAAGAAAGCCCTCAAATAGCTGCATCGGTTTTCCCACATTGGGTTTTACTGGGGACATTGGTCCAAAAATAATGGTGTCACGTGGTGTGTTTGTTTTTGTTTCTTTTAGTTTCTGATCTGTAATATGTTGAGCATGCACTGGTGTTTATTTTCAATATTTACTTTGTAAAGAAGTTGTTAACGAAAAATAACGAGTAGGTAGGAATAAATCAAAAAAAGTGCATGAAGGGTTTCTAAACTAAGTAAACTTAGGAACTTCAACATGGTATCAGAGCGTGATTGCAAATCACAAGAGGACTAAAAGACATCAGCTGAGCAGAGCAATAGCAGCAGAAAACAGCTGTCCCGGGGTGACATAAGCTATTTCTAGCAGCGCAGAAGCCAAGGAAGTGTGACACAGAGCCAACCAGAGCCATGCAGAGGAAGTCGGGAACTGTGCAGAGCCTCAGAGAGGTCAGCGTTGCTGACGCAGAGGGCCAGAGGGCTGACACAAGGCATCCTAGGGCTGATGCAGACCCATCTGGGGTGACGCAGAGCCAGCGTGGGGCAGAGAGGGCTGACGCAGTTCACAGAGAGGCAATTGCTGGAGTCTAGAAGGCTGCAGAAATATTGCAGAGTGGAGTTGGTGAGGTATTGTTGTCAGAACAACACCCGACAGAGCAAGGCCAGAGGAGTTGTTACCGAGGGTTTCTAGCTGAGGAACCTAGATCAACAGTGTAGTTGCACAAAATGATCAGAGTAGGGGGCATCTCGACAAGCGGCAGGAGGATTTCTAGGAGGCAAATCAGGACTCAGAGGGAGTCCAGAAGAGAAATTCCAGACGGGAAGTAGAGACTTAGAGGAGTCGAACAAAGAACTTCAAGGAGGGAATTAGAGGAGCATCATGGCACTACACGGGGTAAGAGACTACGATAGACTAGACGGAGCATCGAACTTTGCAATCTGGAAGGGCCAAAATCTTATCAGTGCTTGACAAGAATCGTGTCAAGAACTTCGCCTTGAAGACAATAGCTATCCCAGTCGAGCCAAATGATAATGACAAGTACGAAGAGGCGATGGCGAGGGCCAAGTGCATTATCCTTGATGGGGTCAAGGATCATGTGGTACCACATATAGCTGAGAAGGAAACGACAGTTGAGATGTGGGAGACTCTCAAGAACCTGTATTGGCATACCTTTGTGCAGAGAAGAATGCTGCTTAAGAACCAGATGTGGTCGTATCAAATGAGAAGGGTCAAACGATTGACTGCTTCCTCAGAGGACTGAATGAGATCCGAGATCAGTTGTCTGCTATAGGAGCGACATCGGATCAGGAGCTTATGGTGAGGACAAACTTGAATGTTGTCTCAGAAAAGTGGGAAGTGTTTGTCCAGAGCATCTTGGGCACAGGGACTCTCCTACCTTGGGACGAGATGTGGGCAGCTCTTTGCCAGGAAGAGATCAGGCGACAGTCAAAGACAGGTAGCAGCAGCAAAGGGATCAAGGTCAAGCAGGAGGAGGGGGATATGGCCCTAGCATCTGAGGGAAAGCAGGAGAAGTGAAAGAAGAAAGATCTCTCCAAGGTCAAGTGCTTCCACTGTGGGGAGATGGGTCATTATGCGACTCAGTGCCTGTTGTCGCGCAGATTGACACGACAACGCTCAGACCAGGGGCTGTCACTCTGATCCCCGATCCCTCCGTTTAAGCCTGTCTCCCGCGGCTAAGGGGGGTAGTCCCTGTGAGATGATGAGACCAACTGTCGACCAGTTGGTTGGGAGACACGAGATACGATGTAAAAGCACTCGATGGATTTGATTAATTTAGCAGACCAGTGCCTTAGGAGATTGTAGTTAAGATGATTACTTGTTAGATGATATTGAAACGTAAATCGTGAACAACAATCATTTGTCATCGAAAGGTATCAGCTAAATCACATGACCAAAACGATATCCAGTAACTGAAAATTTTGAAAGATGAATGCTTTAAACCACCACGAATCATAACCATTAACCAGATATCAATTTCGCTCTCGACTTGAAAATTTAGATCTCAGCATGAAAGATATAACATGAAAAAACACTGAGACTGGCAAAACTAATTTTCCACAAAATTTTAATATTTTTTTTAAATTTTTTTTTTTTAATCTTTTTTCAATGTTTTTTATTTTTATTTTTTCAGTATTATAAAAAAAATCTAAAAAAGGAAAAATCTAAAACTAAAATCTAACATAAATCTAAAACCTAACTAAGCTCTAAAAAAGAAAAATTTACAAATAAATCTTTTTATTTTTATTTTTCATAACGAAATCTAAAGATAAAAATCTACTCTAAATGCAAACCAAAATTACAAAAATTAAAAAAAAATTAAAATCAAAACTTTGAAAAGCTAATAAAACTAAAAAAAAATAAAAATTTTAAAGTAAAATATAAACATTAAATCTAAATCTAAAGATAAAACTAAGGCTTAAAAACTAACTAAAAATTTAATTTATATTTTATATTTTGTTTATTTACACCAAAAGCCCAAATAATAACTTAACCAAAATTTACTCCTAAATCAAACTAAACAAAAATATAAATCAAAATCGGGAAAAAAATCAAAATCGAAAATTCCTACGGGAACCCTAAACGTAAGTTAAACAAATTTGAACTATTTCGAATGGCATATGAGATGAAAAAAAAAAACACGTGACTGCCAAAAGGTAGGATTACGAAGGACTGAAGTTTGAACCACATCAAAACGCATCACAACAAAATAGCAAAACGCAACTGGGCATGAATATCATATGGAAACCCTAGTCATCACCATGAAATCGCAGGCAAATGTTGACCAAAACAAACGCATTACCAGACACATTACTTGGCACGCGATACCTCTCAGTGAATTCTCGTTATCACCATATCATGCCATACTCCTGAAGCATCCGACGTAGGCTTCAACTGATTTTTTCTGTAATGCAGGGCCACGAAATCTTCAGCAGCGGCAGTCACACGCAGTTTTGCAGTTGTTTTCAATGAGCAGAGGTGACTTCACAGGTTTTCCGCCTGTAGACAGCAAGGATTTGTGGAAGCGTTTCACTGATTAAAGCCACCCCGGAGAATGCTGCAGATGAGTTCGAATCACACGATGTATGATCCCGCCATTTTAAACCGTGGGAAGCTGGCGATCCAAGAATATGGGAAATTTCAGCTAGCTGGAACGATTCTGGATAAGAGAAATTTCATCGCCTGTTAGATCCACGTCTGG
Source organism: Pinus tabuliformis (assembly GCA_031772625.1). Lineage (NCBI taxonomy): Eukaryota > Viridiplantae > Streptophyta > Pinopsida > Pinales > Pinaceae > Pinus > Pinus tabuliformis. The sequence goes on from CM062807.1 coordinate 1,148,167,146, forward strand.
TTTTCGTGGTTATAGACACAGCTAGCGTATTTTCCAGGTGCTTGTTTTGAATCATCAGTCCTTATGCTGAAAGCCGGTGCGTGAATTCTTATAGGTGAGACGGAATCGAGGGACAGAGCATGCTGAGGAGTACACACCAGAACGCACCAGGTGGATTTTGCTTGAAAGATTTTTTGCGTTTAATGGAGGTCCATGGAATTTCCGGCAATGGCTTTATAATGCATGTTGCAGGTTCGATGAAAGGATGATGGGGTTTGACAGAAACGAGACCAGGCTGAGTTAAAAAATTGATGGGAGCAAAATAAAATTCTCTTCTTGTAAATAATGGAGCCCCAGCTTTGAAAAACAAATGATATCTGAAACTTCTGGACAGCAGAACAGCCTTGAGAAATTTATCAAAACCTTATACCTGCAAACACAAGAAAACAAAACCCTAATGAAAAATCTGTGTAAAGTAAATATACAAAACCCTAGAACAGAAAATTTGAAAACCCTAAGACAGTTGATTAATGTACAGATTTGGCCCCTTAACAGCCAGATTTAGCAGTAAGCACAGAAAATATTTTAAGAATAAAAATTTGAGGTTTTCACTGTGAAGAATTTCAGAAAAATATCTCATGCAAATCAGATAAATAAACCGAATGATAGACCCAAGATAAAATCCAACTGGGCTCAGCAAAAAATGCTTGCGGGAGTTGGCTGGTTCAGCCGAGAACTTCCCCGAACGCCCACAAAATTCCTTCAGAAAATGTTTTCTGCACGGCTCAAAACAACCATCAGTAAAGAGGGCAAAAATGCTGCTAGATCTCAAGAGATAATGGAGATACCTGCTATTACTCCAGAAACCCTAACAGCACCCAAACCCTAGCAAGTGAACAAGATACTTGTGCTCACAATACTCTACAGAAAAGCTATTATTAACGGCTGAAAATAACATATGCAGAAAATTAAACAATCTCACAGCATTTCAAGAGAGTAACACCAGCAAGATATGGACCCCAAAGTCTTCTTTTATTAACCAGAAACCGATTTACAAGAGAGCTTCTTCAGTATCAGACTCACAGATCCAATGATCTGAAATGACCACCTAAGACCCTATATAAAGGAAATGATCCCAACGGCTAGTTCGATTGATCCATGTAGAAATGATCTCGACCGTTGATGAGGATCAAGACATCTCTTGATCTCATCCGTCGATTTATCCAATTTTTTTTTTTTAAATTTTTTTTTTATTATTTATTATTTTATTTTATTTTTTAAATTTTAAAATTTTTTATTATTTTTTATTTATTTCATTTTTTAAATTTTTTATTATTTATTATTTTATTTCATTTTTAAAATTTTTAAATTTCTTAATTTTTATTTATTTTATTATTTTATTTCATTTTTTTTAAATGGATCATCGAACTAAGCCTTTGGAAGCATCACCTAGGACCTAGGACTTAGGACTCACGAGGGGATTTAAAACATTTTCAACCCTCAAGACACATTTCATGATGACTTTTACAACTTTACATCTTAAGGGGACAAACCCACTTAATACAGACCCTCACAAAACACCCAGTTCTGCGACATAACTATAATCTAGCAGATCAACACACTAGGATTCTCCTAAAGTTCTAATGACAAAATCCATCCCGGCTTTGGGGTCAAGTTTGAAGGAAAACTCTGCCAATCCATGGATCGGTGAGACGAAAAACCTTCCGGGACGTAGATTACCACTAGAAAGTTAGGTCCACCTAGGCAATTTTACATACACGACTCGCATCTGCTAAGATTATTTACATTTAATACATGCAGACTGGGTTTACAATCAAAATGATCAAGTTGCTGATGATGGCAGGATGGCACGGATACGCTGATCAGGTGCTGCCCTTTTCTTGCATAAGAAAAAGGGGGTGTACTGCATGGGTAGTTGACCGGTAGAGGTCAACATCTGGCTCTACTTGGGGACACGTTGCTGCACTGTAGGAATGTGAGAATCCAGAATCTGCACCCATACAACACACAGATAAAAATAAGTAGCGTCCATTCCAAAATCATCATATACATTAAGCACAGGAAAGATAAAAGCTCTTCATTTATTGACTAACTAACAACATGAAAAGAAAATGCGGAAAAAACAAGGAGTAGGGTTAGAAATACGATACAAAGGATGCCCTACGGCATCAGATGTGTTCAATATAGTGCATACTGAGCATTTGCCTGCTTTCAGGCAAATCTGTCGGCTGCTTGTCGGATGTGCCATGTCCAATTCTGCATATGGTAGGACTTTTTCCTATCCGAAAATCAAGCTGCTCACGGCCGTCTGATGCATCAAATCTTCGTCTCATTTTCTTTCTTTTGCGCTTCTTCCTTCTGGCAGGTTGACTTACTGATGACCTGGAACTTTCTGTTTCAAAACTATCAGATGAAGTATGCGTGATATGTCTTTCTTTATCCTGCATCTGATCTTTGTCGTTTTTAAGTCTATCTGGGTCACCTTCAATTAACCATCTTTCAATCGAATCAATAACCTCCTCATAATAAGACGGAGCTTGTTGCAGCACATGAGAAGGCTCCTGATCTATTGATGTCACCTGGTTTCTTTCATCCTCCAATTGCTGAAACCTTTGAACTTTTATTCTAATGGCATCCATCTGACTAGAGTGTTCATCCCTTATAGCACTGATTTGTCTGGCATGATGTTCTTCCATGTCTTTTATCACTTTATTGTTCTTTTCCTTTATGTCCATCAAGTAATGCTGCATGAAATTTATTTCTTCTTCATGATTCGCTTGCATGTCAGCCAATTGATTGTTATGATTGAACGTCATGATAGTCATTTCCTCATCCATAGTTAATAAACTGTTTTGCATAGAGTCAATTTCCCTATCATGATCAGCTTTCATGGTCACCATATTTTCCTCTAAGAATGACATCTTGCTTTGCATGCTTCTAATTTCTGTTTCATATTTAGTCTTCATGGCCTCAATTTCTTTAACATGCTGATTTTGCGTGACCTCAATCTCCCTATTACGTTTTTCCAGGTGGGTGCATAAAGTTTTCACATCATTGACATAATTAGTTTGATTGATTTCCATATTTCTCACCAGCATCATCAGATCTCGTAAAATTTGCTTTTGCTCTTCCCTTTCATCGTCATTTGTCCCTGATTTTTCACTATCATGAACTTGATCTGCAATATTTCCGGTGGATGACACATTCTGACATGATGAATCGTCTTGGGATCTTTCAGCTGGACTGCTTATCAAATTACTTTCATTCTGTTGCACAATTTTAGAGGCAGAAGGCAAGCTGTTTGGATAACCATATCTATTTTTAAAAGCATCGACAATGTCTTCTAAAGAAGTGAAAGATTCCTTTGGAAAATTGTTAAACCAATTCAAAGCATCATCTTCTAAAGAAAGGACAAATAGACGCATTTTGATATCTTCATGATTAAATTGAGGGGATCTACAGTATATGATCATGATGCGAGTAAACAAGACTAGATGCCTTCTAACAGCGATTGGATCACCACCCGAGAAAATAGGTAACTTAGGAATGGCATCTTCCGGAAAATCATGGAGACGTTCAGTAAAACGACATGGCTTAAATGAATAATCCATGATGAATGATAAGGGATTAAAAGGATGATAGAACTAGATATCTGCTCAAGAAAATCAAGAGATGAAAACAGTGGAGTCGCCACTTGAACAATAAATCTGATTCTAAGATCCAAAAAGGAATCACAAGCAGATATGCGGGAGGCTTCTTGTCTGGGAAAAAATGAGAAAATGGAGTCGCCACCCAAACAAGAAACACACCGAAGAGATACTGATGATGTGACAAAAAATAAGGCAATGAAAGATCGAAATGATAACCCCAAAGGTCGAATCTGCCAGCTCAAATGAGAGATGAGAAAGATGAGAAGATGAAAGTCGATGAAACTCCAGGAACAGAAAAACTCTGTCCCCGGCAACGGCGCCAAAAAATGTTGGCGTTGCCGGGCCAGATGAAGAGATAAGAAATGAGAAAAATGATTTGTCGTTTGAAACACCGAGAAAAAGTATTCCCCGGCAACGACGCCAAAAAATGTTGGCGTTGCCGGCTCAAACGAATGATAGACAGATGAACGATGAATGATGAAAAGATGTTGAAAAACCAAGGACAGAAAAACTCTATCCCCGGCAACGGCGCCAAAAAATGTTGTCGCGCAGATTGACACGACAACGCTCAGACCGGGGGCTGTCACTCTGATCCCCGATCCCTCCGTTTAAGCCTGTCTCCCGCGGCTAAGGGGGGTAGTCCCTGTGAGATGATGAGACCAACTGTCGATCAGTTGGTTGGGAGACACGAGATACGATGTAAAAAGCACTCGATGGATTTGATTAATTTAGCAGACCAGTGCCTTAGGAGATTGTAGTTAATATGATTACTTGTTAGATGATATAGAAACGTAAATCGTGAACAGCAATCATTTGTCATCGAAAGGTATCAGCTAAATCACATGACCAAAACGATATCTAGTAACTGAAAATTTTGAAAGATGAATGCTTTAAACCACCACGAATCATAACCATTAACCAGATATCAATTTCGCATCTCGACTTGAAAATTTAGATCTCAGCATGAAAGATATAACATGAAAAAACACTGAGACTGGCAAAACTAATTTTCCACAAAATTTTAATATTTTTTTTTTTAATTTTTTTTTTAAATCTTTTTTCAATGTTTTTTATTTTTATTTTTTCAATATTATAAAAAAAATCTAAAAAAGGAAAAATCTAAAACTAAAATCTAACATAAATCTAAAACCTAACTAAGCTCTAATAAAGAAAAATTTACAAATAAATCTTTTTATTTTTATTTTTCATAACAAAATCTAAAGATAAAAATCTACTCTAAATGCAAACCAAAATTACAAAAATTAAAAAAAAATTAAAATCAAAACTCTGAAAAGCTAATAAAACTAAAAAAAAATAAAAATTTTAAAGTAAAATATAAACATTAAATCTAAATCTAAAGATAAAACTAAGGCTTAAAAACTAACTAAAAATTTAACCTTTTTATATTTTATATTTTGTTTATTTACACCAAAAGCCCAAATAATAACTTAACCAAAATTTACTCCTAAATCAAACTAAACAAAAATATAAATCAAAATCGGGAAAAAAATCAAAATCGAAAATTCCTACGGGAACCCTAAACGTAAGTTACACAAATTTGAACTATTTCGAATGGCATATGAGATGAAAAAAAAAACACGTGACTGCCAAAAGGTAGGATTACGAAGGACTGAACCACATCAAAACGCATCACAACAAAATAGCAAAACGCAACTGGGCATGAATATCATATGGAAACCCTAGTCATCAACATGAAATCGCAGGCAAATGTTGACCAGAACAAACGCATTACCAGACACATTACCTGGCACGCGATACCTCTCAGTAAATTCTCGTTATCACCATATCATGCCATACTCCTGAAGCATCCGACGCAGGCTTCAACTGATTTTTTCTGTAATGCAGGGCCACGAAATCTTCAGCAGCGGCAGTCACACGCAGTTTTGCAGTTGTTTTCAATGAGCAGAGGTGACTTCACAGGTTTTCCGCCTGTAGACAGCAAGGATTTGTGGAAGCGTTTCACTGATTAAAGCCACCCCGGAGAATGCTGCAGATGAGTTCGAATCACACGATGTATGATCCCGCCATTTTAAACCGTGGGAAGCTGGCGATCCAAGAATATGGGAAATTTCAGCTAGCTGGAACGATTCTGGATAAGAGAAATTTCACCGCCTGTTAGATCCACGTCTGGTTTTCGTGGTTATAGACACAGCTAGCGTATTTTCCAGGTGCTTGTTTTGAATCATCAGTCCTTGTGCTGAAAGCCGGTGCGTGAATTCTTATAGGTGAGACGGAATCGAGGGACAAAGCATGCTGAGGAGTACACACCAGAACGCACCAGGTGGATTTTGCTTGAAAGATTTTTTGCGTTTAATGGAGGTCCATGGAATTTCCGGCAATGGATTTATAATGCATGTTGCAGGTTCGATGAAAGGATGATGGGGTTTGACAGAAACGAGACCAGGCTGAGTTAAAAAATTGATGGGAGCAAAATAAAATTCTCTTCTTGTAAATAATGGAGCCCCAGCTTTGAAAAACAAATGATATCTGAAACTTCTGGACAACAGAACAGCCCTGAGAAATTTATCAAAACCTTATACCTGCAAACACAAGAAAACAAAACCCTAATGAAAAATCTGTGTAAAGTAAATATACAAAACCCTAGAACAGAAAATTTGAAAACGCTAAGACAGTTGATTAATGTACAGATTTGGCCCCTTAACAGCCAGATTTAGAAGTAAGCACAGAAAATATTTTAAGAATAAAAATTTGAGGTTTTCACTGTGAAGAACTTCAGAAAAATATCTCATGCAAATCAGATAAATAAACCGAATGATAGACCCAGGATAAAATCCAACTGGGCTCAGCAAAAAATGCTTGCGGGAGTTGGCTGGTTCAGCCGAGAACTTCCCCGAACGCCCACAAAATTCCTTCAGAAAATGTTTTCTGCACGGCTCAAAACAACCATCAGTAAAGAGGGCAAAAATGCTGCTAGATCTCAAGAGATAATGGAGATACCTGCCATTACTCCAGAAACCCTAACAACACCCAAACCCTAGCAAGTGAACAAGATACCTGTGCTCACAATACTCTACAGAAAAGCTATTATTAACGGCTGAAAATAACATATGCAGAAAATCAAACAATCTCACAGCATTTCAAGAGAGTAACACCAGCAAGATATGGACCCCAAAGTCTTCTTTTATTAACCAGAAACCGATTTACAAGAGAGCTTCTTCAGTATCAGACTCACAGATCCAATGATCTGAAATGACCACCTAAGACCCTATATAAAGGAAATGATCCCAACGGCTAGTTCGATTGATCCATGTAGAAATGATCTCGACCGTTGATGAGGATCAAGACATCTCTTGATCTCATCCGTCGATTTATCCAATTTTTTTTAAATTTTTTTATTTTTTATTATTTATTATTTTATTTTATTTTTTAAATTTTTAATTTTTTTATTATTTATTTTTTTATTTCATTTTTAAAATTTTTAAATTTCTTAATTTTTATTTATTTATTATTTTATTTCATTTTTTTTAAATGGATCATCGAACTAAGCCTTTGGAAACATCACCTAGGACCTAGGACTTAGGACTCACGAGGGGATTTAAAACATTTTCAACCCTCAAGACACATTTCATGATGACTTTTACAACTTTACATCTTAAGGGGACAAACCCACTTAATACAGACCCTCACAAAACACCTAGTTCTGCGACACAACTATAATCTAGCAGATCAACACACTAGGATTCTCCTAAAGTTCTAATGACAAAATCCATCCCGGCTTTGGGGTCAGGTTTGAAGGAAAACTCTGCCGATCCATGGATCGGTGAGACGAAAAACCTTCCGGGACGTAGATTACCACTAGAAAGTTAGGTCCACCTAGGCAATTTTACATACACGACTCGCATCTGCTAAGATTATTTACATTTAATACATGCAGACTGGGTTTACAATCAAAATGATCAAGTTGCTGATGATGGCAGGATGGCACGGATACGCTGATCAGGTGCTGCCCTTTTCTTGCATAAGAAAAAGGGGGTGTACTGCATGGGTAGTTGACCGGTAGAGGTCAACAGTGCCCAAGGAAGAAGAGTAAGGGAGAGACTTCGGAGACTAAGGCAGCGCTAGCACGAGCAGAGAAGGAAGTTTTGACAGATGATGACTGTGCCATGAGTGCACACGTGCCACTTGAGTGGAAGTGGGGAGACATCGAGCTGTAGTTAGATGGACTACAGGCGATGAGGGGTAGGATCCTTGAGGTACCCAGCCTCTTGGATTAGACCTTGCTATGGGAGCCTCGACGAGGAGTAGCAAGACTGGTTGGGTGGGTAGAGACGGATGTGGATGGGGCGGCAGAGAGAGCTATAGTGTAGGAGTCCCGAGACAGCGTAGAGCTAGCTGGTTGCAGCAGTGCGAGAGGCACATGAGTGTTGCACCAGTGCAGGAAGGCACAAAGAGGTGTGCAACGATGCGAGATGTAGGGAGTTGTTGCAGCAGCGCAGAGTTCAGAGAGGGAGCACTTGTCAGCGGCAGAGGGAGCACTTGTCAGCGGCAGAGGGAGCTTCAGCATTAGAGGGTGTTTCTAGCGCAACAGGGAGGTCAGTTGGGAGATCAGTTACTCACTTCTCAGTAACTGAGTTGCAGTGCAGTAGTGGGCAACACGATGCAACATGATGAGAGGAGGTGCAATGCGGATGCAGTGCTGGGAGAAAGGACCAGCAGCAGCACGGATGCAGAGGTAGCTGTCGTACAGATGCAGCAGTGGCAGTGGTAGAACGATGGGAAATAGTGCAAAGGATGTTGGGCAGGAAGGCATAGCATCAACACAGTTACCGATGCCGGATGATCAGAGTAATACTCAGTGAGGAGTATTGCTAGAGCACAGTCCTCGCTAAGAGGAAGTGTTGATTTGGGGTAGCATCGGATGTGCTCTAGTCACGAAATTTGGTGGAGAGGTTGGGGCACATGAGATCTCCAATACCCAGAAAGGGTTTGGGCAGATTCTAAACAGATCAGGAGATATTAAAATAATTAATATTTTTATTTTAGTCCCTAAGTCTAAACTTAGGGAAAATAAAATATTAATGTGTATTAATATGAATTTGTGTTAGAGTGGTCCAAAAGACATGGATCAAGCCAGATCTAATCTTAGCTATTGCTTAGGGACTTAATCTCGTCCGTTGAGATGTCAACAGGAAAAGTATAAGAGGAGGCTTGAGGGTCACTTGGAGAGTACACCAGATGATCAGTCATTCTATTATCTAGAGCGAGGTTTGCTAAGAGAGATAGAATCATTGATCGGGAGAGCAGCTGAGGGTCATTGAGTACAGAGAAATAGAGAAGGCAGAGATTGTGCCGGGAGAGCAGCGCAACAGCCAAGGAGGGTGACACAGAGCCAGCAAGGGCTCACGCAGGGTGACACAGAGGCAACCAAGTGCTACGTAGAGCACTAGAGCGACCAACTTAGCTGACGTAGAGGCTTCCAGAGCTGACGTAGGGCCTTCTGCGGCTGACGCAGACCAAGGAAGGCTGATGCAGGGCCAACGCTGGGCTAGGAGAGGCTGACGCAGTCTAGTTTGGCTAGACGCTGGGGTTGCAGAGCAGTTTTGTGCTATGGAACTGCTGGAAGGATTTTCTAGGGTTTCAACCAGGAGATTTTTCTCAAACTGAGGTATAGCTGCTAAGGAAGTTCTCTGTTGGGTAGGCCAGTTTCGGCACCCAGATTGTACTTTGATATTGCTTAATAAGAAAACCCTCTGATAGCTGCATCGGTTTTCTTGCATTGGGTTTTATAGGGGACATTGGTCCAAAAATAATGGTGTCACGTGGTGTGTTTGTTCTTGTTTCTTTTAGTTTTTGATCTACAATATGTTGAGCATGCACTGGTGTTTATTTTCAGTATTTACTTTGTAAATAATTTGTTAAAGAAAAATAACAAGTAGGTAAGAATAAATCAGAAAAAGTGCATGAAGGGTTTTTAAACTAAGTAAACTTGGAAACTTCAACACTCCTAGCGCTTGTCATTGGGTCTACAAGTCATTAAGTCATTGTCATGTATGAAAGACCCATTTGGGGCATGTTACATATTGTAAAGAAAATTATTTGAGTCAAAATACCCTCCAAGACCTTGTCATAATGCAATGAACAAGTCAATCTAGAGACAGAGACAAGTCGGCCTAATTTGAAGTAAATGGAAGCCTATATATATAGGGCACTCAACCTCATCCAGGAACACATTCACAACTCACTCAAGTTCGATCAAGAAAGAGGAGAAGTGCAGGTAAGAGGAGGACGAAAGAAAGAGAAGAAAGATCAAGTTTCTAGCACTGTTGTTGGGTAGTCTTCTCACATGTGCGAAGTGGATTAGGGCATCTTTTTGCAGCAGCAAGTATGAAAATTGCAATCATCATCAAGGGCCGAATTCTGGGTCAAAGAAGGTCTCTATAGCAAGCCGAATTGTCATGGGAAGGAAGTCAGGTCATGCGAAGTGAAAAAGGAGAGAAATCTGTGCATTTTCAAGCCACATGTGTGACCTAGGGTTTATGCAGAAGAAGTCGAAATTGCAGGTCTGCAACAATGAGTTGAAGTTCTGATCTAGGGCCGAAATCTGAAGTTGTGAAGCGAGTTTGACCAATGTTGACTTTAAGGAAAAGAAGTTCATCAAGAAGAAGCTTTGACTTGGTCTTGGAGGGGTTTTTGGTCAAGAGTCTAGGTCGTGGAATTCTTTAATTGAAAATTCTATAAGAAGAAGAATTCTTGTGTGTTTTCCTCTCAGATTGGACATGTTTTGGACTTGGATGAGCGCCCATACCTTGTTTCCTTTGTCTTATTGTTCTTTATGTTTTGGTAGCTGTTTGATGAAGAAAGCATTAATAATAAACAAGTGATGAAGAAGCTAATTAAGTGAAGTAAAAAATACACCACAAACAATTATCAAAGGAAGATAAATCATCCTATATTGCTGTTGCCCCTAGATTTCTCAACATGGTAAGAGCTAAGGTAACAAGTCAAGAAAGGGTAACTTAATAAAAGGACACTCAAGGGCCGAAGCACTAGAAGATCATCAAGAGCATCGGTCATCAAGAAGGACCACTCATCTCAGAGGCACTATGAGGACAAGGATTACATCATCATCTTGAAGGAAGTTATTAAAGAAGACCTCAAAACCCTAGGTTTGTTCAAAGAAGGATTCTACACTTGAAGCATTTTTGGGAACCTCGCACAAATATCACCTTGAGAAGAAGGAGACCTCAAAGACCCTACCTCTACTCGAACAAAGGAGGACTACCAATTGGAGCATCGTGAAGCCTCTACATCAAAGAAAAAGAAGGAGAAGGCATTGTCATCATTCATCAATGAAGCAAGGTGATCTCCCTCTCTTTGAAGAATCACTTTTGAAAGAAGACATCTTCTATCATTATCATCATCATCAAAATCAAGAAAGCAATAAGTTGAAGATATTGTCATCAAGGAGTATCTTTATGTCCACATCTGAATCTATCAAAAATGACTTCATCTTGCAAGGAAAGCAACAAATTGGTTGGGTCATCAAACTTTATTGCATGAAGAAGAGGACAAATTTGATCCTCATAGAAAATGAAGTTGTTGATCATGTTAAGGGTTCAATCAGTAAACCTCCAAAGGAAGAAGCTCAAGCTCTTGCAAAGTACATGAAATCAGAAGGGTGGGCTCGAGTTTCTAGGACTGTTTTTGGGTAGTCTTCTCACACGTGCGAAGTGGATTAGGGCATCTTTTTGCAACAACAAGTATCAAAATTGAAGTTGCTGATTTGTGATAGCATTAGATGCACTCTAGCCATGAAAATTGGTGGAGAGGCTAAAGCACATGAAATCTCCAAAACCCAGAAATTGTTTGGAGAAATTCTACCCAGATGAGGAGATATTAAAATAATTAATATTTTTAATGGGTTCCAAAGTATAAACTTAGGAAAATTAAAATATTAATGTGTATTAATATAATTTTTGGTTAGAAAGTTCCAAGAGACAAGGATCAAGCCAAATCTAATCTTAGCCGTTGATTAGGGACTTAATCTTGGCCGTTGAAGACTCAATAGGAAAAGTATAAGAGGCTTGAGGGTCAGTTGGAGATACACCAAATTGATCAGTTTGTTCAATTTTTTGGAGCAGGGTTTGCTGAGAGAATCAAACCAGTGATCTGTTGCAGCGAGGGGCAGTTCAACACGAGGCTGAGAATACATAGCAAAGAGGCAGAGATAGTGCTAGAGAGATAGCGCAGAAGCAGCCTGGGCTGACGCAGGAGCTTGGAGGGCCAGTGCTGAGGATGCAAAGCTAACGCAAAGGCTAGTAGAGCTGATGCAGAGGGTTGAGGAGCTGTGCTGGGTGATTTTCGTGGGGCAAACTTAGTGTTGGTGAGCTGACACAAAGCTGTAGGAGGGTGACGCAGTTCCAGAGGGAAGATTGGAGCAACTTTCGCTGTCCAGCTAAGGAACAGTCACTGTGGGGCTCATCATTCGGTTGCTGATCAACTGAAATATCTATCTTCGAAGAGAGGTACTACTGTTGAGTGCATTCTTTGTTGGGTGAGCCATTTCTGGCACCCTAGTTGTATTCAAAAACTGCATAATAATAAAACCCTCACATCCGCTGCACCGGTTTTCCCGCATTGGGTTTTTCGGGGATGTTTGTCCAAAAATAACGGTGTCCCTTGTGTGTTTGTCTCAGTTATTTCAGTTGCTGATCTGTATATGTGTGAAGGCTGCATTTGTGTTTATTTCGGTATTTATATTTATAAATAACTTGTTAATGGAAAGAACAACTAGGAGATAATAAACCAGATAATGCAGTAGGAATTTCTGACGTGTCAGACTTTGAAATTCCAACAATAGTCATCATCAACGATTGAATTCTGGGTCAAAGAAGGTCTCTATAGCAAGCCAAATTGTCAAGGGAAGGAATTTAGGCCAAGCAAAGTAAAAAAAGAGAGAAATCTGTCCATTTTCAAGCCAAACATGTGACCTAGGGTATATGCAGAAGAACTCGAAATTGCAGGTCTACAACAGCGAGTCGAAGTTCTAATCTAGGGCCGAAATCTGAAGCTGCGGAGCGAGTGTGACTAACGTTGACTTGAAGAAAAAGAAGTTCATCAAGAAGAAACTTTGACTTGGTCTTGGAGGGGTTTTTGGTCAAGGGTATAGGTCTTGGAATTCGTCAATTGAAGATTCTATAAGAAGAAGAATTCTTGTGGGGTTTCCTCTTAGATTAGAGAGGGTTTGGCCCTGGCTGGTCGCCTATACCTTCTGTCCTTTGTTTTATTGTTCTTTATGGTTTCGTAGCTGTTTGATGAAGAAAACACTTATAATAAACAAGTGAAGAAGAAGCTAATTAAGTGAAGTAAAAAATACACCACAAACAATTATCAAAAGTAGATAACATCCTATATTGCTGCTTCCCTAGATTTCTCAACAGATAACGCTATCACTTTGTGAGCAAAATGCGAATGCTTTAGAAAGTATCTTGCTTGTTGATCCCATCAAGAACTCCCTTCTTAATACTTGTGCCCAGAACAAGCATTAAGATGCAAACCGAGACCTCGCTGCCTTCTCTAATGAAATTCCTGTGCCCAGAACAAGGATCAAAGTCAACATAGAATTTTGTTTTCCTTACAGTACTCTTATGCTAGACACAAAATCAACAAGAATTTCCCTACCTTCCAAATGTTTTTCCTGTACTAGAACAAAATGAGAGAAAATGGAAAATGTGTCAGCTAGGGTGAAATCCTTCACCATCGAAATTGACAAAAAAAGGGGTCTTAAAACACTTAGAGCTAATGCTCAGGAAACAAATAAGATGATCCACAATGATGATCCAAAATGAATTCAATCTTCTTATATTTATAGATTTCCTAGAGGGGTCTCTTCTTAATTGATTGAGTAAATTTTAGTCCAATCCCCAATTTTGTGTTTCTTTGCCCAACTGCCCCAAAACTTGCCCAGAATAGGAAAATTTGGTGTTTTCCCCTTTATTGAGGACCATAGCCTACGATGATCGATAGGCTATTTCATCCTTCATCCATCCTCAATTTGTAGAGGACATTACAATCCCCCCTGCTCGAAATTGCTTGCCCTCAAGCAATTGCATATCTGATGTTGCAAAATTCGTTCTCATTCCCATGTTGCATCCTCCTTTGGTAGATTCTTCCATCTAATAAGGTATTGTGGAACAACTCTCCCTCTTAACTTCTTTTCTCCCATGACTATGATCGTCTCTGGAATCAGTTCTAGTTGTCCTTCTTCGTCTAATGGTGGCAATTTGATAGAGGTGGTGACATGCTGCCCCACAACCTTCTTGAGGCATGATACATGAAATACAGTATGGATTCACGCCACTTCGCCAATCCTTCAGAGAACTTTATAAGGTCCATAAAACCTAGGCTTCATCTTTTCTGCGCTGCTTTTCTTGAGTGTGGACTTTTTGTAGGGTTGTTATCTTACAAAAACAAGGTCCTACCTCAAAGTTGTGTTCTATTTGAGGCTAGTATGCATACATCCTCTGTCGATTTTGAGCATCCTGGATGTTTTCCTTAAGTACCCCGAGGATGTCCTGACTCTCTTGTATATTGTCTTTAGTAATGGGTGCTTTGCTGTCTCCAAAGATCCTATCGATAAAGGAGGGTGCATCATATATATAGTGCTTTGAAGGGTGTCATCCCAATGGATAAATAGTAGGTTGTATTGTAGCAATGCTCCCAAGGTACAACCATTTGATCCATGCTTTTTGCTGACTTGTCACATAATTACGCAAGTATCCCTCAATCCACTTATTCACGTTTTCCAGTCTGCCCATTTGTTTGTGGGTGATAACTAGTGCTAGGGGTTAATTCTGTTGCCACTAGCCTGAAGAGCTCTTGCCAAAATGCACCCATAAACTCATTGACCCGATCCTTGACTATATTTTTAGGTAGTCCGTGGAGCTTGAAGACTTCTTTGAAGAAGAGTTTTGCTACTTGTTTGGCTGAATAGTCAGCTGAGATTGCAAAGAACTGTGCGAATTTCTTCAATTTGTCCACCATGATATTGACACAATCTTTTCCTTGCGTCTTGGGTAGCCCTGTGATGAAGTCCATTGAGATGCTCTCCCATTTTTGTTTTGGAATTGGTAGAGGTTGGAGAAGCCTTGCAAGATGTGTGTGCTCGACCTTATTCTGTTGGCATGTCATGCATTCCTTGACGTATTTTATCACATCTTCCTTGAGACCTTTCCATGAAAATCGTTCCCTAATCTGTCGGTACATTTTGAAGAACCCTTGATGTTCAACTAATGGAGTGTCATGCATAACCTTCAAAATCTTCTCCTTGAGCGCAAATTCAGGAACTAGGTATATCCTGTCTTTGTAGTAAATAATATCGACTATTTTGTACCTGTCATCTTGAATGAGTCTATCGGTTAGCACACATGCAAACTGGTTCTTGGCATATTTTGCTGAGAGATGAGCCTTCCAATCTTCTGCGAGTTCTATGAGGGAACATGTTATTGGTTTCCTAGAAAGTGCATCAGCCACAACATTCCTTTCCCCTTTACATGCTCAATATCAAAATCATAGGCTTGTACTTTACTTACCCACTTCTTGTGTCGTTCATTTGGGTCCTTTTGCTCCAAGAAATGACATAAGATGATGTGGTCTATCCTAACTACGAGTACGAACCTATTTCTCACCAGATATAGTCTAAACTTTGCCAAGGTGTGCATGATCGGGAGCATCTCTTTATCGTATATGGAATAAAGTTTCTCTGTATCCTAGAGCATTTGACTTTCGAATGCAATGGGGTGGCCCTTTTGCATTAAGACAACCCTTATTCCCTCTCCTAATGCATCATAGTCTAATACAAAGGGTTGACTAAAGTCGGGGGGGGGGGGCAAGACTCGACATGAGCTCATCACTTCTTTGAGCTTGTTGAATGTTTTGTCTGCTTCTTTCGTCCACCTAAGTGCTCCTTTCTTTGTTGAATATGTTAATGGTGCACTTAATTGAGAGAACCACTTGGCAAATTGCCGGTAATAGTTGCAAATCCCGAAAAATACTTGCAACTCAGTCAAATTCTTAGGTGTGGGCCAATCCAATATTGCTTGAATCTTCTCTTGATGAACCTGTACTCCCTTTGCATTGATTATATGTCCCAAGTAAAGAATCCCTGTCAATCCAAACTCACACTTTGATGCCTTGGCATAAAGTGACTGTTCTCGCACGATGCTCAAGATTTTATTTAAATGTTCCAAGTGATCATCCCTTGTCTTGCTGTAAATGAGAAGGTTGCCAAAAAATACTAATAAAAACTTCCTTACTTATTGAAGATGTTGTTCATGCAAGATTGGAAAGTGGTAGGAGCATTGGTTCACCCAAAGGGCATGACCAAAAATTCGAAGTGTCCGTAGTGGCACCGGAACACTGTTTTTGGCACGTCTTGCTCTCGAACTTGGATTTCATGATACTCTGATTGTAAGTCAATCTTCCACAAATACACTAGCCCATGAAGCTCATCTAGTAATTCATCGATCTTAGGAATAAGATACCTGTTTTTGATGTTTTTTTGTTGAGAGCTCGGTAATCAATACACATTTTCAACGTGCCATTCTTCTTCTTCACCAAAACCATGGATGAGGCGAACAGACTCGAGCTAGGTCTAATATGGCCCATTGCTAGTAATTCCTGAATGGTCTTCTCTATCTCGTCTTTGAATTTCTTTGGATGTCGATATGGTGTGGTGATTACGGGCTCAACCCCTTCTTCCAGTTCTATAGTATGCTCAAATCCTATTTTAGGAGGTAACCCTGGGGGGATATCACCAATACCTAGCCATGCTTGTCAAATACTCATTGAATGTCTGCTCTGTACTGTGGTTTGTCACTGCTGGGAGTCTTTTGGCTTGTAATCCTGCATTCTGTTGCATATGCTATATTTTTGTGCCTAAATATGGCTTCCATTGTTCTGACAGAAACGACTTGTGGGCCCCCATTAGTCATGCCCCTCAAAACTACCGTACTGCCATTAGGGGCTTTAAATTCCATTTCCATTGCTTGGTAGTCCTAGTGTGCTTCCCCAGCGAATATAACCATCTAAGTTGCACGAAACGGGGAAACGGGGAAGCGAAACAAAACGCGGAAGCGAAACGAAACGCGACCTCCCCAAATTTTGGAAACGGGGAAACGCGAATATATATAATAATATATATATATATATATATATATTAAAAACATTTAAAAATTATTAATATATATATGTGCAATGCTCAATGCTCAATGCTCAATGCTCAAAACACCAGCTACTGAAACAACTGCCAATCTCCAAGAGAAACTCCTTGCTGAATAGTGTGATGAGAGAATGAGAGGCACTGCTCTTTTATAACTTTAGAAATGGTTTCTAGAAGTGATTAGAAACCCTAAAATAAATTAAAAACTAATTAGAAAAAAAAAATTTAAAAAACAAGTATTTTTTTGTGGGAAACGGGGCCCGTACGGCGTGGAAATGCGTTTCCGTCCGTACGGGCGCGTTTCCATTTCGGGAAACGCGCCCGTACGGACGGAAACGCGTTTCCACGCCGTACGGTACGCGGAAACGCGTTTCCGTTTCGTTTCCGTACGGAAACGGACCCTCCCCCTGCGTTTCCTGCAACTTAGATAACCATTGAACTCCCAATACGATATTAATATTTGCAAGATCTATTACGTAAAAGTCACTAGTGAAAGTATAATTACCAAGTGTTACATTCAAACCTGGAATCATCTGTGTGTAATCCAAGTTGTATCCATTTGCTACTATCATGTCAAGGCCCTCGAATTCTTCGGTGAAAAGTCCTCTCCTTGCTACTAATGATGCATCAATTAGTGCTGTGATGCGTTGTCCTTTGATGACTCCCCTGATCCTGAAAGTGTAATACTTGGGCGTGCCTGAAAGGGTTGCAATTTTAACTTGTGGTCGTGTCTTCTTCTCTCTACTGGGCCTTTCCTCTCCTTTCTCTTCCTCTTGTGATGGTTCCTCCTTGGGGCTGCTAGGCTTTTCTATTTCCTTTGCTTCCTTTTGTGGTGGCTCTTCTTCAACATTAGAAGTGGGCTCCTCTCCTTCTTCCTCATCATCAGAGATTACTTCGATGTAGTGAATTTTTCCCTTACCTAAGCAGTGATGTCTTGGTTTCCTTGCAATTGAAGCATAGCTTCTTTCGCTCGAGTTCACTTCATGTTTCTTCATCTAGTCTGTCTTTTCTGGGCCAATCATGTTGAAAGGGCTTCTTCTCCTTATCTTTTGGAGGAATGAAAGGCTTGGATGGAGCCTTAGACTTAGTGGCTGCATTTCCCATATCTCAAGTCTTCTTGATAGCCTCCTGAAGGGTGGTGGGGTTGAATGCCTTGACCCAACCTTGTAGGGGTTTGGCTAATGCCTTAGTGAAAAGCATGACTAATTGCTCTTCAGATATATCTGTCATCATGACTGTGGTTCGTTCAAATTCTGCAATAAACTCTTGATGCGACCCCATCTGCTTGAGTAGAGTCAATTCTCTGAAGTGGATGTCTGGGTTCTTTTGATCAAATCTTTCTATCAGCCTTTGCATAAAATCTTCGTAAGACGTGATTTTTGCATGCCCCAATGTTACTAGACCATGATACCACCATTCATGTGCTTCTCCTTCTAGATGTAATGTGGCAAATTGTATCACATCTACTTCCACCATAGGGTTGAGCTTGAAATAGGTGTCCAATTTCTGCACCCAAACTCTTGCTGTACATTTAGATGATCCATCAATTGAGGGAAGGGAAAGTCTACTCACCTTGCATATTAGATCAGAGTTAGCCTGCCCCCTAGGTCTGTATCAGAATCTGAAATTACTGTATTCATTGAAGGTCATGGCTGCTCGCATGTTTTTTTCTAGCGCTGCATATTCCCGAAAGTAACTGTCTAGCAGTCTCTTCGGTTCAACAGCTTCTTGGTTTACTGCATCTTAATTATTTGTAAATTGAGGAAGTAACGGTTGGTGACTCCTTCTGTTGGTTTCCCTGGTGTTAGGGGGACCAAGGTTATGATTCCCACTACCTCCCGTGTTAGTTTTGTTGTTGCAAGCAACATTTTCATTTCCTATGAGAGGAGTCACCAGCTGAGCAAGTTGTTGCTGTCCTTGCGCCAATGTTTGCATTAACTGCTGTCCTTGCTGCTGCCCTTGTAATTTCAAGTTTGATATTTCCATTTGTCCTTTGCATCTGGAGCTCCTCGTTTATCCTTACCCTCCATGGCTGCCCTGCGATTAACCTATTCTTTCTGAGTTACTTGTATCTTCCAGAAACATACAAAGCTCACAGGCTCGCAGGATTCCAGCGCTCTGATACCAGTGTAATGACCTAGGTTAATTCTGCCCTAGGGTTTCTCCGGTCACTAGGGTTTACATACCTTTTTCCCTGATCTACTATCATAAAAGTATTCTCTATTTGACAGTACAATTTTATCAATAATGCAGTAAGCAATCAGAAATTCATATAATAAACAATGGAATGAAGATGTCCAACAAACTCCAATTCGATCACATAACAAGTTCAGTCCTCAAAAAGCAGTAAACCCACAGTATTGTGAACATCCACAGATATACAAGCAATACAGTTTGTACGTAGCAATGGAAACTAAAGTTAATTCGACACACAGAATATTCTAACCAGACAATTGATCACAGTTTGGAGTTCTTCTGCAATGTCTGCATGAAATTGACTGCCCTGGATGCTACCCTCACAAGGAACTGATTCACTTCTGTGATGATTATGGTCCTGTTGAGAGGGTTTCAGGACCTTTCTGGCAGGTCACGTCACCTCCCAAAACAAAACCTTTCAAAAGGGATTGAGATTGTCATAAATGAAACCATTTAGATTAAATCCTAAACAAGATGATAATGAATGCCCTTTCTTTGAAGTTTGTATTCATTATATACTTTTGGTTGAGTCCTTTAAGAAAGTGGTTGTTGCTCTTGAGTGGATGGTGTATGCATCTTGAAGCTAACTAGTTTTCAGTTTGCATTGCCTATCATTTAAGAGGTGGACTTGGCTACATGTCAAGTTGGATTCAGTGAGAGACCGGACCTCAGTAGTTACACAACTAGGCTATAAGCTGTCATGTTTTCATATAAGCAGGCAACAGTGGGGTTGCCAAGGAAGGTCTTTTCATCTGGGTCTTCCTGATGCATTTTGGTTATCTAAGATCTTCCGTCACTATATTATACTATAAATGTGTCTTGCAGCAGTTTGTAAATATCATAGCCTTTCTTCACTTTATTTATTTACCTGCAATCTTCATTTTTACTGAAGTTACGAGACAGAGATTTATACTTTTGAATTGATCAAGTTGCCCTCTAATCTAGTGAATACATTAAAATTAAGAATCCCGGAGGCTCAGGCTATCCTTTTCAGTTGTATTGGCTCATGTGGCTTGATGAATTAAAAGATGCCTTGCTGCATTTGGTTTTCCAATAGTAATGATTTGCAAGCTGCTCTGAATTAACTGAATGGAGTTGGTTGTTATGTTTGTAGAGACCTTTTTTCAATAGCCTTGGCCTCTGTGAGACCTGTCTTTCCAAACTACATTCCAATGTCTCATCTAGTGAGAGGAAGATTATTTCCTGTTTGAAGCAAGAATAGCTATTGTTTATGCTTGCTAGCAAGCTTAAGTTAAGTAGCTACTTAAAAACAAAGGGTCATTTATGCATCCTAAAAAATTTAGACCTATGATGCTAGCATAGTAGCTTTCTTCTAGTTCTGTAGAAAAGTCAATGCACGATTCTCGAGAATCCTTAAATATTTTCGTATTACTCCTATTCATCTCAACTTCTGGACTGGAAATGAATTTTTCCTTTCTAAGTATTGGTTGAACACTTAATTTTTCTGAGGATTTTCTTTTTTCGTTTTTGTTTCTTTGTTTGATTGTTTCTTTAGCATCAATGTTGTTTGAGTATGCTCCTACCTACTAGCCTCTTAGGCTATTAGTTTACCACAGCTGAGATGGATATTTCTGGATGTCATACATTCTTCTCACATAGCCCAGTATTGAGTCACTTTCTTTGTTGGGTCTGTCAGTTCCAGATGCACACATAGTCTTCATGGTCAAACCCATATGCAACTAAGTCTTCGCGGGCAAATGCAGGATGATATGTCGATAAAATGGAGAAAGAGGAAGAAGCATTTTTTTATAATCAGTCATGCTGGGAAGCCAATTTATTCCAGGTTTGCTGTTGGACTCTTTAGTCTTGATTGTGGTCAGTTAATATTGCTTGAATCAAAACATGAGCTGTGTTTGGATTTCTCACAGATATGGAGACGAGAATAAGCTGGCAGGATTCTCAGCAACCTTGCAAGCAATCATATCTTATGTGGAGAACAGGTATATGGCAATTGTGACATGTTTGCTGCCATGTTTTTGTCTCATCCATAACTGTAATATGTTAGAACTTGGGTGAGCTGAATAATATTGAGATCCTGACACTGTTTTTCTTCATTCTGTTTTGCCTGATTAACAAAGTGGGGACAGTGTGAGATTGGTACAAGCAGGTAACCATCAGGTATGCAATTTCAAGCAAAACACTGTATATCTAGACACTATATTTGCCTTGGTTTTAGATGGCATCTGTATTTTGTTGAGCCTTACTGGGAGATCTTTTGCTGAATGTTTAGAAATATTTCAGAGCATATTTTTATTCTACCATTAATAGACATGGCCATGAACAAGTCCTAGAGATTAAATAATACCATTCTGATTTTATTTGGTTAGAACGAATCCCTGAGTTAGTTAATTATAATTATTCAGTAAATTCTTTCAAATTATTTTAATTTCTGATGGCAGAGAACTCAGAATAAAAACTGGGTTTGTTTTGTCTTAAATTGTATATAAGGCAATTAAATGCATTGGAAAGGTCTCAAAATCTAGCGTCTTGATTTGTTGTGGAGCTTTTGCTACCTCTTGGTAGATTGGCTGTCCCTACTGGGAGTCGTTTTGAACAGTCATGCATTGAGTTCAGCACTCATCAACACTTGTGTTGGAAATTAAAGAAAGAAATTACAATGATGTTCATAAGTAGCCAGAAGATTATTAATGTGATTGGTAAATAAAAAATACGACATATACAGTGGAAGGAGTCTCTGTATAGTATCTAATAATAGATGATAGGAAAATCAAAATACTTTTATACATAGCAGTAGTGTGAAAGGCATTTTCAGCCATAGGAAAAATGATTCAAAGTTATGTTACCAGAAACAGGAAACAGGAAGATAATGAGAAATGTGGCTAGAGGGATTCAAAGATAAGAAAAGCGAACCCTCCAAAATCTGTGCATATTTATTATTATGTGTATAAAATTAATTAGTAATCTACTGATGTTGTGTCAAGGCAAGAATGGGAATGGAATGAGAAATTGGTATCATCCTGGTCAGGTTTCTGGAACAAGTTTGAGAATGTGGGCCATTGCTCCCATGTGTAAAAAAACTCAAAGCCTGGAAAACTGGTGTCCTTATGACCTCAATTAAACAAGTAAAATGCTGAATTTAATTAATGCAGAAATTAAATTTCAGACAATAGCATCAATCACACAATAGCTGGAAATTCAGTAGCAGAAGCATAGAAACAGTTTCACATACATAGGTAATCTCCTTCAAATTCAGCTTTTCATTCCTTCGAAACACTTACAAGGAAACTAGTCTGCTAAAACCAGCAGTTGCAGGGTCATAAATCACTCTGCTTGAGCTGTACAGCCTGCTGAGAAAGTATGGCATGTCCATATGACTTTCGGCACCTGTCATACGACTACACAGCACTGCATGTATGGCTGTATGGAACTATATAGATCCATACATATGCACGGATCTGGCCTGTATAGCCTCTCCCTGCTGTCCGGATTTGACTCTTTCTTGAATCTCTGTTCTCTCTCTCTCTCTTATAACCTATCTTTGTACTTTAGGGTAAAGCCAAAACCCTAATATATTTTTGAGATTAATTCTAGTATAAGTCATGCATGCATGAAATACACTTCTTTTTATACATAACAGCTAAATATGAGACTTCTCAAAGTGAATTACAAAATAGAATTGCTCTTTGAAAATAGGATGACTTTTCAAAAATAGAATTACTTTTCGAAATATCTTGAACTACTTCTCGCATGTTCACTCTGAACCTATGCGGAAATTCCTGCCTGAGCTATATTTCTCAACAACATCCTGCCCAACATCTCACTGCCTAAAATATCTTGCAATTTTCAATCATTGACAATGGGTTACATTGCTCAACAAGCTATTGAGTTTAATTGATGTCGCTGCCACTGTGGTATGTGGTGATCCCTAGGTGAACTCTGCAATGATAGACACTTCAATTTTTTCACTCAGAATTTTGTAAGATCTTAGATTTGTAATTATAACTGTGTAAATCTGACCAAAACTATTGTTTAGGAACTAGTCTAACTGTTAGACGTTTTTTCTCTTTTCCCGGCATTGTTTATGGTCAATTTTGGTTGAAATCAGCCATTGATTTCTTGGAATCTTAAGCTTCATCTTTGTAGTCTGCAGAAATCTAGTGCCCCAGGTGTTTTTCAGGGCGCTGAATCCATTTATACATTCAACAACGCATTTTAAACAACTGAAATTCATGATCTGGGCAAAGATTCGAATGCCATATTCAGGTGAAAAAGGCAAAAATGTCTAATTGTTAGACCGCTCCATTTTTTAGTAATCTGTCTCAGTTATAAATTTCAATTTTCACCCTTACAAAAGTTATATCCTTTCCTTCTGGCCTCTTTTTGGCGCAATTGCATAATACATGCAAATTGCTCTCCAGCAGCTTGATTTTTTCAGTGATGACTCTCGTGCCACAAACACTGGTTACAAAAAGTTCATCATCTTCATCCACTGTGCATGTCTTCAAACATGACTACCATTTGAAATTTTAACAAGAGGAAAGAAAAATGATTAAAGAATGTAATGTAATGCTTGAATGATTTTATTAACCATTAGTGCAGTAATGCGACTACATCACATCACTTTATGTAAACTAGAAACTGTTGAAGAATGTAACTAGGTTCGGTCTTCATAATTTGTACTTAAGTCAAAATGTAATATACTTGTCAAAAGAAAAGCAAAAAGAATTATTATTATTATTAAATTGACTTGTTAAAGCATGGGTTTCATGCTTGGGTCAATTGTCATGGGTCAAGCCTCCATTGTAGGCTTTAGGATTGAGTCAAAGTCTATATTGTCATCCTCCTCCATCAAAGTCTCCTTGTTGTCGGCCTCAAAAAGAATCTCCATCAAGTCAGCATACATAAAGTGATCACATGTCAGCCTATATGTAGACAACTGTTCTAATAACTCATGTTGGCTCATTTATATTGGACAACCACTATATAGAAAAGCTCAAGATCTTTGCATTGCATTATATCACAAGTTCGGATTTCAGAGAGCAAGTTTCAGTGCTATAATAGAGATAACAAGTTCAGATAAGGCAAATGTTTCGGTGTCATTACAGGGAGCTCGGATAGGGTATAAAGATGATCTCAGTGCTTCTACAGTTCGGTGTTATGCTCCCACAGTTCGGTGTTATCCTCCGACTGTTCGGTGCTATGCTTCCACAGTTCGGTGTTATTACGCTCCCACAAGATTCAGTGCTATTACAGTGACCTAAGTTCGGTGCTCTCACATCACCACAGTGACCTCATCTCGGTGCTAGTACAGTGACATCAGTTCGATGCTATTACAGTGATGTTTTCACAGTGACCCGGTGCTATTATAGTGATGCTATCACAGTGGATGAAGGAGCTCAGATTGGTTGCGGAGATGATCTCTTCAAGGCACAAGTGTAAAGAAGACTGAACTAAGGTTTGGCATGACAAGGTTGACTTGATGGATGGAGGTAGTCTCGAGTCTATGTTTGTAAGGGTCTTGGTCGTCTCATCTTGAATCTACTAAAGGAAGAATTTTGACTGGGTTTTCCCCTAGAGTGGGGTTTTTCCCTGACAGAATGCCTACATCTTGTGTTCTTTTATATTTACTACTTGGCATTAGTCTTGATAATAAGAAAATACAACTCTAAAGAACAAATAATAATAATGAAAAACATCACAAGATAATGTCATAATAAGAGAAATCGTTTAACAACGACTCTTTGGATTTCTCAACAGAAACACCTCACACCAATATATAAACTAGAAACGCCTCGCACCAACTGGACACTACTAATACAGATAACTGTTGATTTTTTAGTGCAATCAAGACTAGTACAAATTTTAAAACTGATAATTACTTCCAATGATACATTTAGACTTCTTTAGAGCATTCCAATCATTAAGCAGTTATATATGTAATGTTTCAACCATTAACTTCTTTAATTGAGCAATAGAGATCACAGTAAACAATGAGACAAGAGACACCAAAATTTTGGTCAATTACCAGGTCAAAACCCCAAAGGGGAAAACTCAGTAATCTTTCCTTATGAGAGAGAGAGTTCAATTCATCAAAATGTACATCAGAATATTCCAGTCAAAATGCCAATCTCTGACCTCAATAAATGCCAAGTCAAACCAGTGAAATGAGAGAGAAAAGTCATTGCACTTGCAAGTCAAAGTCTGCAACAGAGGACCGAATTTTGGCCTTAGGGAGCTAGTCAAAGGGACAGAAATTTGACCTGCAATTCCACAGTTAAAGTCTCAGTCAAATCACAGAAGTTGACCTGCGGTCAACTTGGTCAACAAGCCAGAACAGGAGCAGATCTTCGGTCAACCACGATCAATGACCCACAGATAATTTCAGCGTCCAAAATCAGTCAAAAGCTTGGTCTAACAACAGCAGATAATCCCAAGTCAACGCCTGTCAAACAGATGTCAAATAGATGGTCAACATAGAGACGTCTTCTTCTTCTTCTTCTTCTCGCACGTGTGAACAAATCTTCTTGTTTCAGATTGAATGGATGAGTCATGATGAGATGCCAAGTAAGGTCAACGAATGCCCAATATATATGTGTTCTAGGAGGTGGGTTTTGACCATAGGGTCAAACCTGTTGAAAGTTGTAACCAGTTTCGGTCTTCATTGTTAAAGTTTGGGTACCAGAGGACAAGTGGTTCCCAAAGGCTTTGATCTTTGGCCTAGGGAAAAGTGTCCAAATTTATTTTTTAGTTTTCTCCTAAAGTGACTTTATAAGTGGTAAAGTCAATTTAATTTAAAAGTGACTTTATAAGTGGTAAAGATACATTTTAATTTAAAAATGACTTTATAAGTGGTAAAGTTATATTCTAATTTAAAGGTGACTTTATTAAGGTGAATGAAGAATTGGAAAGTGAAAAAGTGACTATGGAAATAAAAGGCTAAGTGGGTCGTTATTTAAGTGGGTGAGTTAAAAAATAAAAAGCGAGAATTAAATGCACATTTATTCTCATTTCTAGATCTAAATGAACTGCAGCCATTAGATCTTAGGGTAACTCAAAAGGTCATTTAGAGAATAAAAGGAGAAGAGGAGGAAAAGATCCATTCATTCTTTCATGAGCATTTGAGAGAAAAAGAAGAGAGAGCAAGGAGAGAATTTCTGAGTAGTGAGGAAGTGAAGGAGAGCAACAAGAAGACATTTCAGCAAATCTGGGTAGCAGCGTTTATTGGCACGCATCCCAAGGAAAAACTGTACAGCAGGGAAAGGCACAGAAATTGAGGAAGAGGGACAACAAGTTCTGGGCACATTTTTCGAGGCTAGCCATACAACATTTAATGCTGTTTTATTGCTATAAAAATTTCTGTTTTGGTTGTTTGCTGATTGGCACGATTTTCGAGGTGGAGTTCAAGCACAAAAATCGAGATAAGTTGTAATTTGTGGTTGCTGGAATTTTTACTGTGTATTTCAGTTTCTCTGTAAAAGCATTTTTAGAAATAAAGAAGAGCTCTCAAACTGGTTTTCCCCAAGAGTTGTAGGGGGTTTTTCTAGGGTCACATTGACAAAAAATCACTATGTTATTTTCTGTGTGTGGCTGTCATAATTTTGCTGTGTTTATTTCTGCAATTTCAGAAGTTGTGAAATCTCTAAATTTGTGTTTTCAGAAAAATATTATCATTTCCAGATTTTAGAATTTTTATCATGCTTGGATTTAAAACTAAATGCATTGAGTGATAAGGAAAACTGATAACTGGAGTGGGGGTTGAAATTTCTTCGTTCATAATTGTATTTGGCTCAAGCCTCAAAAGAAAGAAAAAGAAAAATATTTTTGTAAAAAGAAATTACTTATTTTTAGAATGGATTTCTTGCCCATGGTCATTGGTTCTAGGTCCAACACCCATTTTGTGCTCTAGGGATTTTGTATTGAGTCAAAGACAATAATGTGACAAGACCCATTGGGCAGTTGTATCAAGAAAACAAAATATTATAAGTAAGTGTCTAGAAAAGATTAGGGCGGCCAACCCTTCAAGTCGGCTCAAAAGAGACCATTCCTGCCCAGCAAAAGCCTATACAAAGAAGGTGACTTCGACCTCTTAAAGTGCACTCACTCAGCATACATTCCTGTGGTGTTATCTGCGGCTAAAGAAGAGTGCAAGAATCCTAGAAGAGGACTAGAAGATCAGCAAAGAAAGGAGGAAGGATGGATAGTTTGATCTTTGAAGTTTTGCTCTCCCATGAGAATTTTCTATTGAACCTAGGGTTTCCATAGGCTTGCATTTTCTAGAAGACAGTGGTGGCAGATTTCGTTGAAGAAATTGATCTCTTGTTGGGTGGCTGACCTGATCTTGGTAAATTGGTCTTGTGTCTTGGGTCTTGGAAGTCTCCTTTGCAAAAGATTCTATAAGAAGAAGTTCTCTGGGTTTTCCCCTGTTGAGGGGTTTTTCTCTGGCTTGGAGCCTATCTCTGTTGTTCTCTTGTTGTTTTGATTGTCTTCATTTGACATTTATTTGATGATAAAAAGAACATAGTAATAATGATAATGAAGTAACGATATGTCACAAATAAATGTCATTGTTTAAGAGAAATCATCTTACCCTAATGATTGCCCTAGATTTTTCAACATGGTATTAGAGCTAGGGCTTTGGAAAATGGGCAGAAAGAAGATTAGTTTGACATTATTACACCTCAAGAAAGATCAAATTCCCTAGACTGAAATTGTGGAGGCAAAAAGAAGAAGTTCTAAGCAATCTTTTTTGAGCCCCAATTACAAAAATTAGGCCAATGGCCCTGTTGTCGCGCAGATTGACACGACAACGCTCAGACCGGGGGCTGTCACTCTGATCCCCGATCCCTCCGTTTAAGCCTGTCTCCCGCGGCTAAGGGGGGTAGTCCCTGTGAGATGATGAGACCAACTGTTGACTAGTTGGTTGGGAGACACGAGATACGATGTAAAAAGCACTCGATGGATTTGATTAATTTAGCAGACCAGTGCCTTAAGAGATTGTGGTTAAAACGATTACTTTTTAAATGATATAAAAATATGGACCATGAACAGCAAACATCTATCATCAGCTAAATCACAATGCTCTTAGAATGACCAAAACGATATCCAGCAACTGAAAGATTCAAAAAGATAAATGCTTTAAACCACCACGAGAATCCTAATCCAGATATCAATTTCACATCTCGGCTTGAAAATTTTAGATCTCAGCATGAAAGATGATAAATCTCGAAAATGACTAGATCTGATGAAGAAAATTTTCTACAAAGATTTTTTATCCTTTTTTCGATTTTTTTTTATTTATTTATTTTTATTTTTATTTTTATTTTTATTTTTTTATTTTTTATTTTTATATTAAAAAAAATCTAAAATTAAAATTTATACAAACTAAAGTCCTAAACTAAAATATAAAAGTTAAATAAAAAATTTAAATAACTAGAATCTAACTTTAATCCAAAAATTATATTTACATAAAGCTTTAAATCCTAAAATTAAAAAAAAGAAAAAGAAATCCTTTTTTTTTTTTTTTTTTTTTTATATTTTAAAGACCTAAACAAAACAAAATTTTAAAATCTAAATATTAACAAAATACTGATACATTAAAAACTAACTAAAACGAATCTAAATCAAAAGTCAAATAAATCCTAAACTAACCAAACTAAAAAAAACTAAGACTATCTAAAATCTACATTAAATATAAAACAATACATAAAACTAACACTGATAAACTGAAACAAAAATAAACGTAAGCCGTATAACAAAAATTCGAGCTGCCAGTTTCAGACGGAAGCCGTAACCCTGGCTCAAGGAAAATTACCAAATGCGCATTACATAACCACGAAGAAATTTCGATTACCTGCTATGAATCGTTGATTGCCCCTGCTGCCGGCGTGCACAAGTTTTTTGATACCCACGCAAATGTAACACGCATTATATTGACAGACGACGAAATTTTTTTTTTCGATTTTATATGCTCGGATGGTGGATTGCCCCTGCTGCCGGCGTACACAGGTCTTTGATACCCACGCAAATGTTTTTCAGGAGAATCGGAATGCGTTTAAAGATGTTACCTGCCCCGATGATGAAGACGATAGTCGAATGCAGTGATTTGAGGATCAAATCGAAGCTGACTTTCTTACCTGGTGCTCCCACTGCTAACGCTTTGATGCCTCCACGAACCACGCAGCAAATGGATCTGATAGCGGATTTTACCTGAGTATTTACGCAAACGTGCATCAAAATAAAGTTTCGATTTTTCAAGCTATTGACTGCGTTTGCAGTTTGAGGGGAGCGGCAGAGGCTTCTGACGGCGGAGAGTCAATAACAGAATGTTGATACGTGATGATACGTGACCCCAGCCATAGCAAAGACTGACGGCAGATCACTGAACACGCTGGGCCGAGGGTAAATACTGAATGTTTTCCACGTTTGCCTGAGCCGCAGATCAAATCGAAACCAGCTCTCTGTGTGTTCATTCAAATATAACTTACGCCATTGTTTTGGACAGATGAGCTGCCTGTGGATACAAGAAAACAGAAAACCCTAAATAAAAACTGCACAAAGCAAAAACTTGAAATTTGAGACCCTAGATCAGCTAATCTTGAAACCCTAGAACAGCTGATTAATGTACAGATTCAGCCCCTTAGCAGCCAGATTTAACAGTAAGCACAGAAATATTTCAAAGAGCAGAAATTTGAACTTTGCTGTGAACAGAAAGAAAGTCTCTCATGCAAAACAGGAAATAAACTTTAAATGATTAACCCAGGGCCCAAAATCAGCTGGGCTCTGCAAAGAAAAGCCTGTGGGAGTCGGCTGGTTCAGCCTAGAACTTCCCCAAATGCCCACCAATATCCTTCACCTAAAGATTTCCTGCACATCTCAAGCAACCATCAATAAAGAGAGCAAGAATGCTGCTAGATTTCAGGAAATAATGGAGATACCTGCCATTATTTCAGAAACCCTAACAGCACTCAAACCCTAGCAAGTGAACAAGATACCTGTGCTCACAATACTCTGAAAACAAGCTATTATTAAAGGCTGAAAACTGAAATATGCAGAAAAATAAACATCTCACAGCAATTCCAGAGAGTAACACCAGCAAGATTTTTGGACCCCAAAGTCTTTTTATTAACCAGAAAATCAGATTACAAGAGAGCTTTTTCAGTACAGACTCACAGATCAGATGATCTGAAAATGACCCCTAGCACCCTACTTAAAGGAAATGTCTCCAACGGCTAGTTCGAGTGATCCATGCTGAAATGATCTCGACCACTGATGAGGATCAAGACATCTCTTGATCTCATCCGTCGATTTATTATTAAAAAATGCATTCACTAAAAATATTATTATTTTATTAGTTAGGGTTTTTGCTCTATTTTTAAATTTTTTTATTATTTTTATTCATTTTTTAATTTTTTTAATTGATTTTATTATGGATCACCGAACTAAGCCTTCGGAAACATCACCTAGGACCTAGGACTTAGGACTCATGAGGGGATTTAAAACATTTTCAACCCTCAAGACACATTTCATGATGACTTTTACAAATTTACATCTTAAGGGGACAAACTCACTTAATACAGACCCTCACAAATCACCCAGTTCTGCGACACAACTATAATCTAGCAGATCAACACACTAGGATTCTCCTAAAGTTCTAATGACAAAATGCATCCCGGCTTTGGGGTCAGGTTTGAAGGAAAACTCTGCCGATCCGTGGATCGGTGAGACGAAAAACCTTCCGGGACGTAGATTATCATCAGAAAGTTAGGTCCACCTAGGCAAATTACATACATGACTCATGTCTGCTAAGATTATTTACAATTAATACATGCAGACTGGGTTTACAATCAAAAAGATCAAGTTGTTGATGATGGCAGGATGGCACGGACATGCTGATCAGGTGCTGCCCCTTTTTGCCAGCAAAAAGGGGGGGGTACTGCATGGGTAGTTGACCAGTAGAGGTCAACATCTGGCTCTACTTGGGGACACGTTGCTCCTTGCAGGAATGTGAGAATCCAGAATCTGCATCCATACAACACAAAAATAAGTAGCGTCCATCCAAAAAATCAGCATATACATTAAGCACAGGAAAGATAAAAGCTCTTCACTTATTAACTATCTAATAACATGAAAAGTAAATCTAATCCTAAAACAGAAATGAAATGCTGAAAAGACGAGGATTAGAGTTAGAAATACAATACAAAAAATGCCCCACGGCATCAGATGAGTTCAATATAGTGCATACTGAGCATTTGCCTGCTTTCAGGCAAATCTGTCGGCTGCTTGTCGGATGTGCCATGTCCAATTTTGCATATGGTGGGACTTTTTCCTATCCGAAAATCAAGCTGCTCGCGGCCGTCTGATGCGTCAAATCTTCTTCTCATTTTCTTTCTCTTGCGCTTTTTCTTTCTGGCAGGATGAATTACTGATGATCTGGAACTTTCTGTCTCAAAACTATCAGATGAAGTATGCGTGATATGTCTTTCTTTAGCCCGCATCTGATCTTTATCATTCTTAAGTCCATCTTCAATCAACCATCTTTCAACTGAACTAATAACCTCCTCATAATAAGATGGAGCTTGTTGCAACAAATGAGAAGGTTCCTGATCTATTGATGTCATCTGGTTTCTTTCATCTTCCAATTGCTGAAACTTTTGGACCTGTATTCTAATGGCATCCATCTGACTAGAGCATTCATCCCTTATAGCACTGATTTGCATGGCATGGTGTTCTTGCATGTGTTTTATTACTTTATCATTCTTTTCCTTTATGTCCATCAAGCAATGCTGCATGAAATTTATTTCTTTTTTATGATTCGCTTGCATGTTAGCCAACTGATTGTTATGATTGAACGTCATAGAGTCAATTTCCCTATCATGATCAGCTTTCATGGTCACCATATTTTCCTCTAAGACTGACATCTTGCTTTGCATGCTTCTAATTTCTGTTTCATATTTAATTTTCATGGCCTCAATTTCCTTAGCATGCTGATTTTGCGTGACCTCAATCTCCCTATTACGTTTTTCCAGGTGGGTGCATAAAGTTTTCACATCATTGACATAATTAGTTTGATTGATTTCCATATTTCTCACCAGCATCATTAGATCTCGTAAAATTTGCTTTTGCTCTTCTCTTTCATTGTCATTTGTCCCTGATTTTTCAATATCATGAACTTGATCTGCAATATTTCCGGTGGATGACACATTCTGACATGATGAATCGTCTTCAACAACTGGATTTTTTATAAGATTACTTTCTTTCGTTTGCACAATTTTAGAGGTAGAAGGCAAGCTGTTTGGACTATCATATCTATCTTTAAAAGCATTGAGAATGTTTTGTAAAGAAGTGAAAAAATCATTAGGAAAATTATTAAACCATTTCAAGGCATCACCCTCTAAAGAATGGACAAATAGGCGCATCTTGAAATCTTCATGATTATATTGAGGAAATCTACAATATAAGATCATTACACAAGTAAACCTGTTTAAATGCTGTCCAACAGTGACCGAATCACCACCCGAGAACTTAAATAATTTACCAACGGCCTCTTTCGGAAGATCATGGAGATTATCAGTAAAATGACATGGTTTAAATGAATAATCCATGATGAACAATAAGGGATCAACAGGATGATAGAAAAAGATTTCTGCTCAAGAAAATTAAGAGATGAGAGAAGTGGAGTCACCACTTGAGCAATGAATCTGATTCTAGGATCCAAAAAATAATCACAAGTAGATATGAGGGAAGGCTTCTTGTCTGGGAAAAATGAGAAAATGGAGTCGCCACCCAAACAAGAAACAACCCCAAGAGATGCTGCTGAAAAAGATGCCAAAAATATTGAATGTGCCAGCTCAACTGAGAGATGAGAGATGAGAAGATGAATGTTGATGAAACTCCAGGAACAGGAAAACTCTGTCCCCGGCAACGGCTCCAAAAAATGTTGGCGTTGCCGGCTCAAACGAATGATAGGCAGATGAACGATGAATGATGAAAAGATGTTGAAAAACCAAGGACAAAAAAACTCTATCCCCGGCAACGGCGCCAAAAAATGTTGTCGCGCAGATTGACACGACAACGCTCAGACCGAGGGCTGTCACTCTGATCCCCGATCCCTCTGTTTAAGCCTGTCTCCCGCGGCTAAGGGGGGTAGTCCCTGTGAGATGATGAGACCAACTGTTGACCAGTTGGTTGGGAGACACGAGATACGATGTAAAAAGCACTCGATGGATTTTAAAAAGCACTCGATGGATTTGATTAATTTAGCAGACCAGTGCCTTAAGAGATTGTGGTTAAAACGATTACTTTTTAAATGATATAAAAATATGGACCATGAACAGCAAACATCTATCATCAGCTAAATCACAATGCTCTTAGAATGACCAAAACGATATCCAGCAACTGAAAGATTCAAAAAGATAAATGCTTTAAACCACCACGAGAATCCTAATCCAGATATCAATTTCACATCTCGGCTTGAAAATTTTAGATCTCAGCATGAAAGATGATAAATCTCGAAAATGACTAGATCATCTGATGAAGAAAATTTTCTACAAAGATTTTTTATCCTTTTTTTTTTTGTTTATATTAAAAAAAATCTAAAATTAAAATTTATACAAACTAAAGTCCTAAACTAAAATATAAAAGTTAAATAAAAAATTTAAATAACTAGAATCTAACTTTAATCCAAAAATTATATTTACATAAAGCTTTAAATCCTAAAATTAAAAAAAAGAAAAAGAAATCCTTTTATTTTTTATTTATTTATTTTTTTTAATATTTTAAAGACCTAAACAAAACAAAATTTTAAAATCTAAATATTAACAAAATACTGATAGATTAAAAACTAACTAAAACGAATCTAAATCAAAAGTCAAATAAATCCTAAACTAACCAAACTAAAAAAAACTAAGACTATCTAAAATCTACATTAAATATAAAACAATACATAAAACTAACACTGATAAACTGAAACAAAAATAAACGTAAGCCGTATAACAAAAATTCGAGCTGCGAGTTTCAGACGGAAGCCGTAACCCTGGCTCAAGGAAAATCACCAAATGCGCATTACATAACCATGAAGAAATTTCGATTACCTGCTATGAATCGTTGATTGCCCCTGCTGCCGGCGTGCACAAGTTTTTTGATACCCACGCAAATGTAACACGCATTATATTGACAGACGACGAATTTTTTTTTTCGATTTTACCTGCTCGGATGGTGGATTGCCCCTGCTGCCGGCGTACACAGGTCTTTGATACCCACACAAATGTTTTTTCAGGAGAATCGGAATGCGTTTAAAGATGTTACCTGCCCCGATGATGAAGACGATAGACGAATGCAGTGATTTGAGGATCAAATCGAAGCTGACTTTCTTACCTGGTGCTCCCACTGCTAACGCTTTGATGCCTCCACGAACCACGCAGCAAATGGATCTGACAGCGGATTTTACCTGAGTATTTACGCAAACGTGCATCAAAATAAAGTTTTGATTTTTCAAGCTATTGACTGCATTTGCTGTTTGAGGGGAGCGGCAGAGGCTTCTGACGGCGGAGAGTCAATAACAGAATGTTGATACGTGATGA
Organism: Pinus tabuliformis; assembly: GCA_031772625.1. Lineage (NCBI taxonomy): Eukaryota > Viridiplantae > Streptophyta > Pinopsida > Pinales > Pinaceae > Pinus > Pinus tabuliformis. Next base: position 1,148,201,753 of record CM062807.1, read on the forward strand.
TACGTGACCCCAGCCATAGCAAAGACTGACGACAGATCACTGAACACGCTGGGCCGAGGGTAAATACTGAATGTTTTCCACGTTTGCCTGAGCCGCAGATCAAATCGAAACCAGCTCTCTGTGTGTTCATTCAAATATAACTTACGCCATTGTTTTGGACAGATGAGCTGCCTGTGGATACAAGAAAACAGAAAACCCAAAATAAAAACTGCACAAAGCAAAAACTTGAAATTTGAGACCCTAAATCAGCTAATCTTGAAACCCTAGAACAGCTGATTAATGTACAGATTCAGCCCCTTAGCAGCCATATTTAACAGTAAGCACAGAAATATTTCAAAGAACAGAAATTTGAACTTTGCTGTGAACAGAAAGAAAGTCTCTCATGCAAAACAGGAAATAAACTTTAAATGATTAACCCAGGGCCCAAAATCAGCTGGGCTCTGCAAAGAAAAGCCTGTGGGAGTCGGCTGGTTCAGCCTAGAACTTCCCCAAACGCCCACCAATATCCTTCACCTAAAGATTTCCTGCACATCTCAAGCAACCATCAATAAAGAGAGCAAGAATGCTGCTAGATTTCAGGAAATAATGGAGATACCTGCCATTATTTCAGAAACCCTAACAACACTCAAACCCTAGCAAGTGAACAAGATACCTGTGCTCACAATACTCTGAAAACAAGCTATTATTAAAGGCTGAAAACTGAAATATGCAGAAAAATAAACATCTCACAGCAATTCCAGAGAGTAACACCAGCAAGATTTTTGGACCCCAAAGTCTTTTTATTAACCAGAAAATCAGATTACAAGAGAGCTTTTTCAGTACAGACTCACAGATCAGATGATCTGAAAATGACCCCTGGCACCCTACTTAAAGGAAATGTCTCCAACGGCTAGTTCGAGTGATCCATGCTGAAATGATCTCGACCGCTGATGAGGATCAAGACATCTCTTGATCTCATCCGTCGATTTATTATTAAAAAATGCATTCACTAAAAATATTATTATTTTATTAGTTAGGGTTTTTGCTCTATTTTTTAATTTTTTTTTTATTATTTTATTATTTTTATTCATTTTTTAATTTTTTTAATTGATTTTATTATGGATCACCGAACTAAGCCTTCGGAAACATCACCTAGGACCTAGGACTTAGGACTCATGAGGGGATTTAAAACATTTTCAACCCTCAAGACACATTTCATGATGACTTTTACAAATTTACATCTTAAGGGGACAAACTCACTTAATACAGACCCTCACAAATCACCCAGTTCTGCGACACAACTATAATCTAGCAGATCAACACACTAGGATTCTCCTAAAGTTCTAATGACAAAATGCATCCCGGCTTTGGGGTCAGGTTTGAAGGAAAACTCTGCTGATCCGTGGATCGGTGAGACGAAAAACCTTCCGGGACGTAGATTATCATCAGAAAGTTAGGTCCACCTAGGCAAATTACATACATGACTCATGTCTGCTAAGATTATTTACAATTAATACATGCAGACTGGGTTTACAATCAAAAAGATCAAGTTGTTGATGATGGCAGGATGGCACGGACATGCTGATCAGGTGCTGCCCCTTTTTGCCAGCAAAAAGGGGGGGGGGGTACTGCATGGGTAGTTGACCAGTAGAGGTCAACAGGCCCTATCAAGGATAGCGAAGGTACTTAGAGAGCATTTTTGCTTTGTTTCAAAAGAACGAGTTAGTAAGAGATTTTCCCTATCAAGGCCGCTTTCTCGAAGCAGATCAAAGAATTTTTGGACTTACATAAGCCCTTAATCTCTTCAGTATGGCCACATACAATCTTTAAAGGCTCATGGTAATCGTAGATTGTCAGATAGATATCATGCTCTTGTTATTATATACTTTGCTTGGGATACTTGTCAGTGAATATTACAAGTACATGAAGCAAAGAAAGATGGATGGGCTGACCCCTCGTTTTGAGAAGCATGATGGAAGGAGGGAACTAAACAAACCCTTGGATCCTTACTCACTAGGATATAACTATGGAAATGTGGAAGCCTGGTACATAGAAAGGAGAAGTAGAAGGTGAAAAGACCTCTACTATGGTTAAAATATTGTAGTTAAGCATTGTAATTATGGCAAGATGCATCACGTTGAAAAGATGGCATCATACTAGAAGCTTGAAAGGTAGTTGAAGTAGAAGAAGGAAGTAGCTCTTGGTAACCTCTCTTGAAGCATATGTAGTACTTATGCAGAAAGTCATCAAGTGTAGAGCTCATCATACATCATTCGAAAATGTTGGAAAATGTAACTAGGTTCGGTCTTCATTGAATGTATTTGAGTCATCATGTAGTGTACTTGTCAAAATAATAAAGAATTTATTATTATTATTGTTGTGACTTATTAAAGCATGGGTTTCATGCTTGGGTCACCATGTTTTAGGTCAAAGCCCCCATTGAGGACTTCTAGGATTTATTATGAGTCAAGAGAGTCATTGTACTTTCAAAGAGGCCTTCTTGGGCTTTTGAATCATGTAAAAAGGTTAAGTATAGAGTCAACTATAATTTGAATCATGTAAAAAGGTTAAGTATTGAGTCAAATATAATTTATGTATCCTCCACACCAAGTCGGCATAAGGAACTTAATTCGACCTCACATGGAGCCTATAAATACAAGCACATCGAATTCATTTGGAACACACTCTCTCACAAGAAGTTCGATATCTCTTGTAGCTAGGAAAAAGTTCTAAGTCTGTTGTCGGGAAGCCAAAGGAAGTGTGAGTTGGGTGGAGTCTAAGGAGAAGAAAAAAATCAAAATTTTGGTGGCTCTCTCTCTATGTTTCGTGCCCTAGATTGGAAGATCAAAGTCTTCCAAGTTTCACTGTCGTCGAAAGCTGTTGCCTAGTTGAAGTTGATGGAAAGGGGTCGAAATTTTGGGAAGCTGACTTGGCATGGAGGGTAGGTTTGGTCTTTGTCTAGGGTGAAGAGTCTCAAAGAATAATATTGAAAGGATGAATTTCTTGATTGGGTTTTCCCCTCGAGGGGGAGTTTGCCTTGGCATAATGCCTACATTTGGTGTTTATTGTTTTGTGCTGCTGCATTCGTAATTGCTTGATGAACTAAAAAAAGAAGATATAAAGAATTGTAATAACAAGAAACATCACAAGTAATTATCAAGAATAAGGAAATCTTTCTACCTTTTTGATTTTCTAACATGGTATCAGAGCTTTGGTGAAGAAGGAAGAAAAAGGCAGTCTCAAGCACTTGATCAAGGAACCATTGAAAAGGATTATCTCAGGGAAGAACTTACTTTATTTAAGGAAAATGTCTAAAACAATCAACACAGAGAACAAACTTGAAAGAGCCTCAAACTACAAGTCCTAGAAGAAGAGGATTGACCTCATCCTTGAAAAGAACAAGGTACTAGACTTGGTCAAAGGAAAAGTAAAGAAGCCGATAGAGGATTCCAGTGATACTGACAAAGTGAAATTCAGGGAACTAGAATTGGTGGCTTTGACTCTAGTGGTAGAAGGAATAAAGGACAACGTTGTCCCATTCATAGCTAACATGGATCATGCTCAGGAAATGTATGAAGCCTTGTTAAATTGATTTACTATTAAAAACATTGGTCAAGTAGCAAGTTTGAAGAATGAGCTAAGGACCATGAAGATGACTAAAGAAGACACAATGGTATCGTTATTTGTGAAAAGAGCAAGAATCAGGGATGATCTTTTGTCCATTGATGAAATTGTTCTAGACAGAGAACTCATGATCATTGCCCTATTAGGATTGCCACCTACTTGGGGTGCATTTACTGCAGGACTTAATCGTTGGAAGGTAGCTCCCACCTTTGAAGAACTATGGATTGCCCGCAGTCAGGAAGAATTAAGGATCTCATTAGTTGCCAATCCTGAAGGAGTGTCAAATGCCTACATTGCTCAACATAAAGGAAAGAAATCGAAAGAACCAAGGAAGAAAGTTGACATGTCTAAGGTAGAATGCTATTAATGTCATAAGAAGGGTCACTACAAGAGTGAATGTCCCAACAATCCAAGAAACAAGAAGAGAGAAAGAGATCAAGCCAACATTGCTGAAGTATGAGACCCAAAGAGAGTCAAGCGCGAAGAATCTGACGTTAGGGACTTACACTACTAAGTCCTTTGGTTGTAGCTTTAGATATCTTGTTTTATAATTTTGATGTTTTAGAATTTATAGGTTTTTAACATAATTTTGGAAAAGACATTTTTATTGTTTTTATAAGTTTGTAGGTATCCCTCAAGCTTTGGAGGGAGTCACCAACAACAACGAAAGATAAGTATCTCATTCCCTTTCAGTTTTTGGTTTCATGTACTTATTTAGTTTTGATTATATTAAATACTAGTCATCGTTCTCCCTCTATTGTCTTGATTAGGAGAACATTTGATATATTCTCAAGAAGTATGAAAGAGGACCTCTCAAGATAAGGTTTGTCAAGGAACAAAGGTATGCTTTAGAAAATTGATTTTCCTTATAATAAGTGTTTATTCATTTGACAATTTGTTACTAACATTGTTGTGTCTAGCTATATTGAATCATATTGATTCTTATTTTGGGTGATTCACACTTGATAAATCTACCCCACTCCTATTCTTAACTGATTTTATAGAACTTATTGTAGCAGCTACAACCACCCTCTAAAATTTTGCCTACGCTTCGATTTGGAGCCTCCCTCCTAAATCATCGCAACTCATCTCGCATTGACCAGGTACTTGTGCTTTGATTGAGCCTCATCCCTTGCATCATGGCTTGTGTTTGCTTACTTGATTTACTGTATAACCCACAAGCCGATCTCTTGACTTGGTTTTCATCTAGTTCCGAGCTTGCCTTAGAGAATTGCACAATCCTTAAGGGCAACCAACCTTTCTCTCGGGAATTGTGAAGTCCAAGGTGACAATGGACGTTAAGCTAGGAAATTGCATAGAGCATGAGAGGCAACCCAGAGCCACTCAACCCAGAAATTGTGTAGAAGCCTCTTGCTCAGAAGCTGCTCTGTGCATGAGCGAGTGAGTTGCCTAGTCCTTACCAGAACTGTGCAATCTCTCCGGGTAATGCATGACACTTTTTCTAGAAAAAGCAAAAAAGCATCCCTAAAAAATAGGGATATATGTTTAGCAGTCCGAAGGAGGCTCTTGATTTATTTTGGACACTGCCGCCAAGTGTCGCTTTTTCCTTGAGTTTTGGCCTTCATGTCATAAACCCTAAATTAACCAAATCTATTTAATTGACACTGCTAGAGCTCATTTGCACATTCGATTTGGGAGCTCTGGCATTCCCGAGGAGATCAAGGAATCTTCGGTGCGATCGCTGTCGCTTTTCCGGGTAAGTTTTGCTTTTCTAGTCTTTTGCCGCTTTTTTCTGTTGCTTTTGCTTGTTTAGCTTGTGCGAGTGCTGTTTCGCTCGTTTTGTTGAACGACTATTGACGTTTTGACTTATTTTAGCTTGTAGAAGTGTTGTTTTAAGTTTTGCATTGCCTTTCTTAAGTGTCACAAGCATTACCCCATTTTTGCACTAACGGGCGTCCTTGCGGCGACTCCCTCCACGTGCTTTGTTTTCCTTCAGTTTGATTAATTCCTGCACTTGTTTCACTTGCATGCATCATCATTCAGTTAGATCTACACTCAGCATCACGACATCCTTTAGATCTGTTCGATTTCACACTCCCCTTGGGCAGATCTAGGGTTCCCTTGCCCGAATCTTGCATTCATTTGCATGCACTATGCATTCTGGGAGCTTAAGGCCTCTGCCTTGGCTTTTGGAATTGCGCAAACGCTGCCTTGCCTTGGTTCCAACTGCGCACTGCGCAGTTTTAGGAGCCACCCTACAAGCCTTGGCCACTGAGACTGCGCAATGCATAGTTCCAAGAGCCAGCCTCCGAGCCTTGGCCACTGAGACTGCGCAATGCGCAGTGTCTCCTGGCCTATGCCTAAACTGAATTGCGCAGTTCCAGTCAGCAAGCCTCCCCACTGACTACTAGGACTGCGAAATGCGCAGTTCTAGCAGGCAGCCAGTCACCTCTGTGAACCAGAACTGCGCAATCTCTCCCAGTAGTAGCCAGTCACCTCTGTGAACCAGAACTGCGAAATCTCTCCCAGCAGTAGCTTGGTTTGTTGCTTGGTTTGGTCTTGAAGTTGCTTTTGGTTTTAAGCTAACATTTGCATGCCATGAGTGTCCTCTCTGTCTCCAAGTACAACAGTTGTTGAGCATCTCTCTAGCAGTTACAGTTAACATGGCTTCCAAGAGAGTTGAATCAAAGGATACTGTCGATAGTAGTATAGGGGAAGCAGCTGAGCAAGTGTCAGTTAACTTGCCAGTTTATGCAGACACCTAACTGTTCATTGAGGAGGGCATGAAGTTGACATGGTAGCAAATCAAGGATAATTTTGTAGAGGACATCAAGGAAGACTTAGAGGATTGGCAGGTTTATATCAGTATCCAGTGATTAGGCTTGTACACGGTTGCATGCAGATACCCGCGTTCCCATGTGCGGACATTATCAGCTAGATTGTCTCACACACAAATCCAAAGACTATGACTTTGAGCAGTGCCAGCGAAATAGAGCATGCCACCTTCAGGGCATAGAACTATCAACAGATGTATGATTTACCTCAGCCGGTGAGGCACATGGACACACTTTTCTATGCCACCCATAACTTTGTGAACACTAGAGATATTGTTAAGCGCTGGGTGAAAGAGCCGTCAAAGTTCAGGCGGACACCCAATCACATTTACAAGACAAAGGCTCTTAGGAAAGTTTCTTGATCATCTTTGCATGCAGAATATAGGTAAAGAGAGCATAAAGACCTTTCCTGAAGGGTGTTTGGTCTTGCTGGACTAGTTGGTGAGTGATGTAAGGCCTTTCAACTAGTCGGACTTGTAGGCTCATCAGTTCAAAGCCCATGTGACTAATGCCTGGAATCTGCCCAAAGATGAACAAGCGAGATTCTGCATGTGCGCATACTTACTGGATGCAATCTGTGCCGAATAGCAGTTTCCTAGCATGCGCTGGACATGGACATCGAAAGAGACTGCCATCAATATTTATTGCAAGTTGCTTTCCGAAACTTGCTTTCCGATTGTAGCTACCAAGGAGTAATGGCAAGGCCGACTGACCATTTCATCATCTTGTTGTACAAGTTGATCTTTGAGCAGGATTCACCTAGCATGTCCCAAGAAGCAATGGAGGCGATACTTAACATTACAGGTTGGTATGCCTCACCGAATGGCACCTTCATCAGAGTGTTTGGCGGAGAGAAGCCTCCGCATGTTCTACCAAGGTATGCAACAGACAAGTTGGTCATGCAACAAGTCTCATATCACCTCTCCACAAGGTTATCAGTAGAACTACACAGGAAGAAGAAGGCACCATGGCCCGCTCTTCCTTTTCGGATCGGGTTATACGAGATTAAGAGCTTGAAGGATGCAAACGCTGAAGCTAAGGAGATATTGAAGTTCGAGTTCACCACCAAATACTTTAATCCATATGATCCCTACGATATTTGCAAGAACCACTGTGCGAAGGTATATTATCCATGGATCCACGAGACATGTCATTACGCAGATGAGGACTCTTGGAGGTACTGTTACAATGACTCCAACCTCAATGAACTAGTCAATATAGCTCTATGACGGGTTTGTCACCGTGCATAAAGGAGTTGTTCATGGGTATGGCTTACAACAACGGAGCAAAGAGTTTGTTCAAACTCTCAGGAACATACATGCTGCGATCGCCCATGTGCAAGAGTGGACAATGCGGTACAAAGGGGCCCTGCTTCACTTGCCAAAGATGATGAAGCCATAGGCAGAGCTGGAGAAAGCAAAGGTTTGGATGTCGATCCATAATTATGAGTAGCTCGCCCCGTTCGTCAGCAACATACAGGGTTCATATGCACAGTTGTACAGAAGTTTGGATGTCATGGTGAGAACGCACAAGATCCCTTCAATTGGTTCCCAGAACCAAGTCTGTCTAGAGATCGACAGGTACATGGAGCAACGAAGGTGAGAGGTCACTAGGGATGACTTGGAGCTCAACACACATAACATGCAGAAGTACATTGGTGCTCCCGTCATGGGCAACACCATGCTGCACATGCTTCAGGACGAGTTGGACACAAGTTCCAAGACCATATACCCAGAAGCTATGGAGACAAGGGTCTGCTACTAGAAAGACACCATCAAGCAGTTTGGGGACATCATCACATAGTACCAAGCTTGGCATCAGTACGTCACCGAGAAGCATCAAGTGTAGGTTTCCTAGTTGGTCTTTCCCCAAACTTCGGAGTCATAGTGTTTTGTCTTGATAGGCTGTCTCTAGCCTATTTTGTCTCACACGGATACATGTGGAAAATGTAATATTATTTGTAAATATGTCGTAAGTGAAATTCCAAGTGTCCTTAGTGGAATGTGAAAGGTCATCATGTTATGTAATGAGTTATTTGTAAAGAAGTTGAAGAGTCATAAGGGTAGTCAAAGAGTCACAAAGGGGGAATGTCAAGGGTCACCATACCCTTTGTTATAAATAGAACCTCATAACTCATAGAAGGGTCTCTTGGGAGCTAAACTTTTGGCTAGGCTTAGGTGTAGAAAAGGCTTGGGAGTATTGTGATGAGCCTTGGCTTCTCCACAACGTAGAGTGAGTATACTTCTTTGGAGGAGGAGGTGTTCTTGACTGTAATGTTCCACTATTGGGGCTAGTCGCTGTCAATCGTGTATGTATGGCTGGAACATTCACTTATAATAATAATAACAGAACCAACATGCTTTCATGCATATGTTGTTATTATAGTTGTACTGTGAAAATTCTATCACTGCAGTAACTGATTTACTTTCCCTACTTATTCCACCATAAGTTATTCATGAAACATTGAGATCACTTCAGTAAACATTAAAATAAATACTACTACAGATATCACACCGTAATGTAGAAACAAACATATGCACAAGAATCAACACATTGACACATATATTTTGGCTAATGTCCTTGGAAAAACCCAATGTGGGAAAACTGGTGCAGCAAGGGAGGATTTTATTATTCAACAATTTTCTAGTACAATAGGGTGCCAAACTGGCTTACCCACAGATAGACAAATTCTCCAACACTTCTTCTGAACCCAGCGTCAACCTTGCTGGCCTCTACATGGCCTGAAACCCTCCGCGTTAGCCTGTTGAGACTCTGCGCAACCTCTCTGGCCTTCTGCGTCACTCCTGCAGCCTCTACGTGGATGACGCAGGCCCTGCTGGCTCTGCGCAGTCTCTGCTGCCTCTGCGTGGCTCCCTCTGGCCCTGTGTCTGCCTTTTCTGCCTCTACACTGATCTTGCGTTTCTCTGTTCCGTACTTGCCGCCTCTTGACTGCTCGCCAGACCACTAGTTCAATTTCTCAGTGAACCTCGCTCCAGAAATTGAACTGATTGGTCTCCCTCAGTATATTCTCCAAGTGACCCTCAAGCCTCCTCTTATACTTTTCTTGTTGACAAATCAACGGCCGAGATTAAGTCCCTAATCAATGGCTAAGATTAGATCTGGCTTGATCCATGACTTTTGGACCATTCTAACATAGTTTTATATTAATTCACATTAATATTTTATTTTCCCTAAGTTTAGACTTAGGGATTACATTAAAAATATTAATTATTTTAATATCTCCCAAACTGTTTAGAATCTGCCCAAACCCTTTCTAGGTATTGGAGATCTCATGTGCCTTAGCCTCTCCACCAAGTTTCGTGGCTAGAGCACATCCGATGCTACCCCAAATCAACACTCCCTCTTAGCGAGGATTGTGCTATGACAATACTCCTCACTGAGCATCACCCTGATCATCCGACATCGGTTCCTGTGCTGATGCTAAGCCTTCCTGCCCAACATTCTCTGCATTGCTGTATCCTGTACTGCTGCCCATGGCTTTGCCACTACCACTGCTGCTGCCACTGTTGCATCTGTACGACAACTCCCTTTGCATCTGTGCTGCTACTGGTCCTTTGTCCCAACACTGCATCTGCACTGCAACTCCTTCTTCATTCGTGTTGCTAACACACTCATTTCTACTTTTGAAAGGCGTTCTTTACCATCCCTATCTTTTCCTTGAAGTAGTCAAATTTTGACTTTCTAAGGGCCTTGGTGAGGATATCTGCCACCCGTTGTCCTGTAGGAGTGTAGCTCAACTGTACAGCACCTCGTTGGACACAGTCTCTGACAAAGTGAAACCGAATATCAATATGCTTCGCCCTATCATGAAACACTGGATTCTCAGAGAGTTTGATGCAACTCTGATTATCGCACATGATCCTGGTCGCCTCCATATTTCTTCCGAATAGGTTCACCAACAGTTTTCTAAGCCATATGGCCTCACACGAAGTTGTGCTTGCTGCTTGCTGCCATAAATTCTGCCTTAGATGAGCTCAGAGCCACGGACTTCTGTTTCCTACTGCACCAAGAGGTCATTCCTGATCCAATGTTGAAACAATACCCAAAGGTACTTTTCTGATCCACTGAACTTCTTGCCGAGTTTGCATCAGTAAATCCACTCAACCTGATATCCTTCCCCTTGGTGTATAAGAGCCCATAATCAACTGTTTCTTGTAAATACCTGAGAACGTGTTTGGCTGCTGCCCAATGTGCCCTCTTTGGTTCCACCATGAACTGACTGAGGGTGTTGACAGCGTAGCAAATATCTGGCCTGGTATTGACCAGATACATCAGGGACCCTATGAGCTGCCGGTATAGGGTGGGATCGACATCCTTGTCTTCTGATGCATCAATCTTCTTCTAGTTGGTGATCATTGGTGTAGCCATAGGTCTACAGTCTCCCATCCCGAATCTTTTCAGGATTTCTATAGCATACCTCCCTTGCCCAAGGAAGATTTCTCCTTTCTGCTGCCAAACTTCCAACCCTAGGAAGTAGTGCATTCGTCCCAGATCCTTCATATCTAACTTTGTGGCTAGGTTCTTCTTGCAGTCCTCAATGAGTCTGGATACTCCTGCCAGAAAGAGATCATCCACATATAATACTAAGATAAGTGGCGTTCTCTACAACCAGATAGTAGAGATTCAGATCCGCGTCACTCTTGACAAACCCCATCTTCTACAAGTAGCCATCTATTCGACCATACCATGCTCTCGGTGCTTGCTTTAGCCCATACAAGGCTTTCTTTAGTTTGCATACATGAGACTTCTTCTCATGAGTTTCAAAGCCCTCTGGTTGTTCAATGTATACCTCTTCTTCTATTACCCCGTTCAGGAATGCCATCTTGACATCCATCTGACGGATCTCCCATCCCATCTGGGCTGCAAGAGATATCACAGTCCTAATAAATGTATACCTGGCTACCGGGGCAAAGGTTTCCTCATAGTCAATCCCTTCCTTTTGAGCATACCCCTTAGCCACAAATTTGACCTTGTATTTCTCAACATTGCCATCTGCAGCATATTTGATCTTGTAGATCCATTTCGAACCTACGACAGATCTGTCTTGAGGTCTTGACACCACCTGCTAGAGCTTGTTCACCATTATGGAGTTATACTCCTCTACCATCGCATCTAGCCAGACCTAATCCTGAGTTGCCTCCTTGAAGTTGGCAGGCTCTCCATCCTGAGCTACTAACGCCTGATATTTGTCTGGTAGTTTTCGCTCCCTCTTACTGTTCCTTGGCTCACCGATGAAGTTCTCTGCATCACGCAGAATTTGACAAAGTTCCCTGCTAGTTCTTCCTCTACCAGCAGGTGCTTTTGTTTGCTCCTCCTCATCCTGAGGAAGAATTCTGCACTTTGTTGTTGCAGAGGCATGACCAACGGATCCTCTTTCAACTGGTCCTTGGACGACATTTTGCGAGATCTTCTGAAAGCTCTGTCCTCCATGAAATTTACATCTCGTCGTACCACTACCTTCCTGCTCCCTGGAAGATAGATTCTGTATGCCTTAGTGTTCTCGCTATATCCCACCAGATGTCCCTTTCCGCAGTCTAATCCAGCTTCTTCTGCTTTTCTTCGGGTATGCGACAATATGCTAAACTCCCAAATATCCTGAAATCACTGACTTCAGGCGTCTTCCCAGTGAAGACTTTCTCTGGAGTAATCTTGCCCAATGCCCGATGAGGAGTCCTATTTTGAACATAGATAGCTGTGTTGCATGCTTCCGCCCACAAGAATTTTGGCATATCCTAATCATACATCATGGCCCTAGCTGCTTCAACAATAGTCTTGTTCTTTCTTTCTGCTACCCCATTTTGCTCCGGATTGTAGGGAGCTATCCACTCTCTTCTGATGCCCTCCTTTGCACAATAATCAGTGAAGTCCTTATCGACATACTCTCCACCATTATCTGAGCACAAAACTTTTATTTTCTTCCTAGTTAGATTCTCCACTAGAGCCTTGAACTCCTTGAATCGACAGAAAACCTCATCCTTGGTTTTCAGAAAATAAATCCAAGTTTTCCTCGAGTGGTTATCAATGAAGGTAAGGAAATACTCGGCACCATTGAGAGCTTTGATGGATATAGGTTTGCAGATATCTGAGTGTACCAATCCTAGTACACTCTTGGCCCTGTGTTTGCTCCTAGGAAATGTCGCCTTGGCATACTTTCCTAGAGCGCAACCCCTGCATACATCATCTCGTTTCGTACTCAGATCCAGAACTCCTGTTACAGTGCTCCTGAGAATTCTCAGAGCTCCATGGTGCAAGTGACCCATCCTTCTGTGCCATAGTTCGTTCAAGTCCTTGTTCCCTTGGCTGCCTATTAGTGCCATTGGTGATTCTAGTTGTAATCTATTCAATTGATTACTTTTGATCCCAATCTGCACTTTCTTTGTCCAGCTTGGGTGTTTGACATATACCTTTTCCTTGATGAAGTAGACGTCATAGCCCTTGCCTTGTAGTTGTGACACAGAAAGTAAGTTCATCCCCAATCTTGGTACATTAGCACATTTGTGGCACAGAACTGCTCTCCTGATTTTGTCTGAAAAACTATGGTACCCTTCCCTACTGGAGTACACTTTGCCTTGTTCCCCATGGTGATTTGAAAGTTCATCTTCTCTTCTCGATATTCTGAAAAACACTCCCTGATTCCCATCATATGCCACGAGGCTCCACTGTCTATATACCATACTTCTGATGATGCAACACTAGTCATGCACGCCACTTCTTCTTCCAGCTTGGAAGCCAGCATAGAGAAATCGAAATTTCTTTCTCTTGTGCAGTCTTCTGAAAATCTGCATGAGTCCCTTGAGGTGGATGCCTCTGCATTGTGGTCTCGACCCAAAACTGATTTTCCCTTTCTGTCTTTGATTATTCGCTCCGATACCATGTGAAAATTCTATCACTGCAGTAATTGATTTACTTTCCCTACATATTCCACCATAAGTTATTCATGAAATCACTTCAGTAAACATTAAAAAAAATATTGCTGCAGATATGACACCATAGTACATAAACAAACTTAGGCACAAGAATCAACACATTGACACAGATATTTTGGACTAATGTCCCCGGAAAAATCCAATGTGGGAAAATTGATGCAACAAGGGAGGATTTTATTATTCAACAATTTTCTACTACAACAGGGTGCCAAACTGGCTTACCCACAGATAGACAAATTTCCAACACTTCCTCTGAACCCAGCGTCAGCCCTGCTGGTCTCTGCGTGGCTTGAAACCCTTTTTGTCAGCCTGTTGAGACTCTGTGTAGCCTCTGCGTGGATGACGCAGGCCCCGCTGGCTCTGCGCAGTCTCTGTTGCCTCTGTGCGGCTCTCTCTGGCCCTGCGTCTGCCTTTTCTGCCACTACACTGATCTCCTGTCTCTCTGTTCTATATTTGCTGCATCTTGACTGCTCACTAGATCACTGGTTCAATTTCTCAGCTAATCCCACTCGAGAAATTGAACTCACTAGTCTCCCTCAGTATATTCTCCAAGTGACCCTCAAGCCTCCTCTTATACTTTTCTTGTTGATAAATCAATAGTCGAGATTAAGTCTCTAATCAACGACTAAGATTAGATCTAGCTTGAACCATGACTTTTGGACCATTCTAACATAGTTTTATATTAATTCACATTAATATTTTATTTTCCCTAGTTTAGACTTAGGGATTACATTAAAAATATTAATTATTTTAATATCTCCCAAACTGTTTAGAATATTCCCAAACCCTTTCTAGGTATTGGAGATCTCATGTGCCTTAGCGTCTCCACTAAGTTTCATGGCTAGAGCACATCCGATGCTACCCCAAATCAACATGTACTATTCTGGTTGGTTTAGCAATGTATGTTGTTTAACTTACGCATTTGCTTATGAACTACTTTGTATGCAATTCTATGAATCTTGGTGAATGCGTGTTGTTGGATTAACCCATCATTGTGGACTATTCTGCATCTTAGCTTGTGATGTCATTCTGCTCGTGTGTTCCTTTCAGGCTGCTTACTATTGCAAGCTTTTAAGGGGTGCACTTCCTTTTCCGCTCCGTGTGTTAGAACCCCCATGCATTTCACTTGACTCGCCGCAAGGTCACACACTTGCTCTTACCCAAAGTTATCTTACTTATCTCTGCGTGGTACTGCGATCAAGGCATTACATTACCACCAACTATTGGGACTCCTACTCCAAACGGTCTGAGGTCTAGTTTGGGCTTATTACTGGGGAGATCCCTGAATGTTGGCGGGTCCAGCACCGTCAAGAGAACCCTAGACAGGGTCTCTGGAAAACCCTAACTTAAGGGTATGCTAATGTGAATGTCTGAAACCCTAAATTGCTTAGGGATATTGTGAAATGCTGTTTGAAGTTTTATTGATGATGTCATGTTTGGGATTTTGGTATGATCAGGGAAACCTAACTTAGGATTGAATGATAAGGTCTAAAATCTCGAACCTTTGAAGTATTGGTAATATTTGGGTTTGCTATGTTCCTATATTGAAACTCTAACTCATTAGGGTTTGGTGGAATGTGTAAGCAAGACCCTTATAATATCTTAGGATTGATTTCCTTGGAAGATGTGTGCTTGTCTGATCAACCCCTAGTCTAATCTAGCTTGGTGTATGTCTAACTCTTATTGATATTTGTGAAGTTGGGTTTGACTAACACATGATATGAAATGTCTTTGCATGATAATGAATTCCTAGATAGTAAGATACATGTGTTGGCCTAGTTATTGATGGTGATAGGTCGTAAGGATTTAATATAAGTCATTGTCTGCAATTCTAGGATGATGATATTTGGAAATCTAGGGTTTTGCAGCTAAACCCTAACAAGAATTCAATTCTCTAGTATGTGTGATATAACAATCAGAGATCTATTTATTTAATGATTATTGAGATTGTGAAAATGAAATTCTAGGGTTTTGGACTTAAACCTTAGTAGAATTAAAATCTCTGATGTATAATGATAATATGATGATTTGAGATTTGTGTAAGATTGTTGAAATTTGAGTTTTAGTTGGGATTGATGTTTGATTGAAAATCTAGGGTTTGCAACTAACCCTAGTGGAAGTTGGTCATGTTAATGACTAAGTTGTGATTAACTTTGATTGATTCTCTTGAAATCTTGGATTTGTATGAAACCCTAGTGGAAAATCTAACATGTGAATTCTGAAAGTTGTTAGATACCTTGTAGATCTATATTTGTTTGAATTGTTTCTAGTGTTTGCTATATGTTGTAGTAGGGTATGTTACACCTTTGAAAGAAACATTGAAACTGTAGATGGATTGAAAGTTTTTATGAAGTAGTCTAGGTTTTATGACAAAGTCCCTAGCAATATGTTGAAGAGTATATGTCTCTTGTTTGTAATTAAGTTTGGGTATCTGATATGTATAAAGTTGAAATGCTTCCGTAATTCTGATATGGCTAACTTCATGCTTCTATAGATTTGGTTGTACTTGCTATCTAAGTTGTGCAGGTACACAATCTTCAATATGGTGAAGATGTTCGTTGATGTGATAAGCATGATGAGGATGATGATAACTCTGATGAAATGGTTGGAAGCCACGAAAGATTCTCTGATGACGAAAAGAAGAATTTGATCTCCCTAAGGAAGCCTGAATAGAAGAGATCTCCCTAAGATTAAGAGGGAGTTTGGATAAAGAGATGCTCCCTAGTTGAGAGGGAGGGCATAGCTTGGTTTTGATTGAAGAATGAATTTCAGAGGATATGTTGCTGCATGAGAAGTAGGAAAGGAAAGTGTATGATTGAGGAATCTTTTGTCAGAGATTCAGTTGATAGTCCTACTATGAAAAGTTGAGAAGCAACATCAAGTTATCTGGAAGACCCCGGAGGTTTGTATTTGTTTATGTACATGTGAAAGTATATTATTGATTGAGGTTGTGTTTGTACAGGTAAATATCGAAGGATTTGATAGCATGATGGTTACCAATTAGCTTGATTGGGAGAGATTAGTCATTCTTGATCTGTTGGATCAAGGAGTGTTGATGTTTTGTGAGTGAAGCATTGCCTGGGAGGACATCTGGTCAACACTTTGTGTTGATGTCTAGGTCCCGAAGTTGGAAAGGTGGTGTTGATTATAGAGCTCTTTTTTGATACACACCTGAATCTTTGGGTTGGTAGTTAGCAAGTAATCTTGATGGTACCTAGAGGGGCTGAAAGCTTGAGTCCACCTTATTCCCACCTGGATAGATTGCCCTAGTTAGGAATCTAGTCTGTGGCATTGTGATGCCTGAATTGTTGAGAGACCAATGGATAGATTGCCTTGGTCAGGAATCTAGTCCATGGCATTGCAGCACCTAAAGTTCTTCATTGTTCATGTAGTTTGAGATCTTCCATTGTACTTGTATATATATGAATACCTCCCTAGTTAAGAGAGAGTGTTGGGAAATGTAACTCGGTTCAGTCTTCATTCAATGTATTTGAGTCATCATGTAAAGTACTTGTCAAAAGAATAAAGAAAATATTTATTATTATTATTGTTGTGACTTATTAAAGCATGGGTTTCATGCTTGAGTCACCAAGTTTTAGGTCAAAGTCCCCAATGAGGACTTCTAGGATTTATTCTGAGCCAATAGAGTCATTGTACTTTCAAAGATACCCTTCTTGGGCTTTTGAATCATGTAAAAAGGTTAAGTATTGAGTCAAATATAATTTATGTATCCTCCACACCAAGTCGGCCTAGAAGAGATCAAGTTGGACTAAGGACCTGTTGACCACTGGAGTGACACCTGATGACTAAATGAAATACTCCATGCCCAAGGATGATCCAATGGACACTTGTACCATCAGATATCATCAGTGAACAGAGTTTTTTAACTCTACTTCTATCTTCTCATCATCTTTCTTGTACCTAGATTCCACACCCTGCGGGGAATTGTAATAAGTGATATTAATGATGAGTTTTTGAGTCTATAATAGGCCTAGGCTGTTGGGACTCGATCAGCAAACAAGTACACCTTGAAGTGTTTTTTTATTTGGTTAATTATCCCTTCTTTTTCAAAGGCAAATAATTTCTGGGCTTTTTCACTCACTTTTTACCCCAAAGCCGGGGTGACAGTTTGAAGGTTGAGCCCGTAACACATCTTAGTGTCTATAGTTGATGTATATTACCATATTGGATCACACAAAAAATTTCGTGGAGTTTGGCTAGGTCTAAGTAGGATTTTTTAATAATTAAAAATTTTCTGCAAAACGGAAATTTTTAATTATTTTCTATGTAATGTTGTAAATAAGTGGCCTTAGGAAATGCCTGGGGTGTGTGACTACTCGAAATTCATCTTCAGAGGCCCAGAATTATCCAATGACCCACTTTGAGGGTCAAAAGGCGACTTATAGTCTCTCAAAAGACGATTTTCCTAGTGATAGTGGCAAAAATGAGAAAAAATGAAAAAAAAATCAATAATTGGAAAAATTTCTAATTTTTTCCAAAGTCAAAGAGAGTCAACGAAATGACGTGGCAGTTCCAAATGAAATTCAAAGATGATTTGGAAATTACGTGGGACCCAACATATGAAGCCACAACTTAAGTCAAAAGTTTCAAGTCAAAGTCAAAGGGGCCCACATTGAGCTCATCAGAAGTACGCACAAGCAAATGAAGTGACTTTGATTTAATTTAAATCAAATGTTAAAGTCTAAGGTGAAAAAGTTAAAAGAAGTTGGAGGGACCCCACATGTCTCCTCGTCTACGCATAAGTTGGGAAATATGCACATGTTAATTAAAGCATCCACACTGGCCTAGTCAAAGTGTCAACACTCCAGCTCCACACAAATCAGCCAACAACAGTTCAGTTCAGCTTGTATGCAGCAATTAGAGGCAGTTTAATTTTCATGATATTACACAACAGATTTTTAAGAGGATATTTACGCTGCCAATCAAGGAGACAGGTCCACGTATGGGCAAATTAGGTGCACGCTGGCAGTGAAAGATCAATGCTACAACAAGGCATCTCAACGGAAATTTGGAAAGATCATTTAAATGCATGAAATCAAGGACATATCTCCACCAAACTGTACACATGTACCAATCCGCCAACGTAAGGGAACCCGCAACAAATGAAGCTAGCCCATACACACAGTTAACAACAACTAATAAGCGACACATTTTGGCATATTGTGGGCACATATTATATGGATTAGATGTCAGTTATTGCTGCAGTTCTAATTGGAGTTTGTCTCCCACTTAAACTCATGCATTGGTGCTCCATCTACACTTGCCAGCAATCAAGGGAAGTGCACCAACGGTTAGAAGTACGCTGATCTTCACAAGGAATACACACAACAAATTTGAAGATATTCGATGGACAATCAAGGAGTCAAGGTTGCCACCTACAACTAGTTATATCAGCCACTTGTTTGATCATTGCTACACTTGTCATTGGAATTTTCCTTAGGATCATCTCCCATTTTCTTATTTATATGAGTCTTGAGCTCTCATTTTTTTTTGTTCAGAATGAGCTATTGGGCTTATAGAGACTCTGCAGGATTCTGTATTCATCTTTCAAATAATAATAGAGACTTTGGGGTACTATTGTGTTGGTGTTCTCCTTCCATTTCTTGAGGTGTTGTTATTTCAATTGTTGTGCTTTACATTCTACATGTATGTTGGATTATGCTAGTTATCATTTTGCCACTTGTTTGGATTAACATATGCAAGCTATCTCTTATGGTTTTTGGGTTAGAGAAATATTCTAGGAAGAGGAGCACTAGAAGATTTTTTGTGAAATCTCTAGCATTCTCCTCCATTGTATAATCTAATCCCTTATGATTGCTAACATTTTTTTTCAAGTGTAGAGATCTTTAGATTTGGTTGAAGGATTTACTTGGGCGTGGGGTAGCTCTCCAATATACAAACTAACTCCCAAGATCAAGAATAGAAGGACCCAATCAGTTTGCCTCAAGGATCTCATCAAACGATTTTGAAAGAGGGAGTTTTCTTTCCTCTACCCTACTAAGATCACATAAATTTAAATTAATTTTTTTTCGTGATCAATATCTTGTGTTTTCAATGATTTTATTTGCTACCTAGAGCATTGTTTTAACTAGACAAGTATGAAGTTCTACTTGCATGTCTTGATCTAGTTCTTGTACACTAATTGTAGATTATCATTTTGACTCTTTCATGTCATCTTCGTCTCCATTTCAAGATTGCTTTGCTTTCAATTTTTGAAGCATTCTACCTTTGTTTTAAGTAAAATACAATTTCATTTCTTAAAGAGCAAATACTTGGAAGGCATTGGTTGTTTATGTGTTTTGTTAGTGTCAGTCTTTCTAGCCTTCCTCCAGTGATCAAATATGCTCTTACAAAGTGGTCCCAGAGTGTCCAGGTCAAATTTTGTCGCTTCAGTGAGTCTTCAAGCAAAATTTGGTCACTAGGCATTAGGTCTAGGGTTTGCTTTCACTCCTAAAGTTGTCCAAATGTCGGTCCATGTCATCATTCAGCTGAGTCTATCATCATTCATAGGGTTGTCCTCATCATGATAGGTTCCATTGGGTCATTTTACACCTTGTTCATGTTTCAGTTGCGCCTAGGCAAGGTTCATTTGCCTCTCCTAGGGTTTTGAAGGCAATTTCTCTTGGATGGTCAAATCATTAGCAAAACTGGTATCCAGATGTTCATACACCTTCTCCTATCATTAAAGTACCTTATCAAACACTTCCCATCACTGAGATCCCCCAAATTCCTCATTTTCGCACAAACCCTAGTTTCTTGCTACAACCTGGCAATTTTCTAGGTTTGGCCTGTGTTTTGCCCTTTTGGACCCCTTCCCCTCACTCAATCTCTGAGATTCCACTTTACCCTGCTTCCTAACATCCCTCCCTACTTCCAAAAATTTTCTCAAGAATTTAGAAGCCCCTCATCCCCTTCATTTCGCTTCATTTCCACAAAATTCCTTGTTTCACACATCGGGATAAGTTTCACTCAAATGATGTTTCAGAGCAATAAAAGATGAATTTTGGAAAACTGAGAGAGGTTTTTGTTCACAACATGCCAAGGAAGAAAAACCTCCTTCACTTTTTACACAGGTGTCATGGTTTTAGAGAAATGTCAAAAATACCGTTGCCTCAGGAGAATTGAATGCACCTCTGAAGTGACATTGGGAAAATCAAGTTTTCTCCTAGCTTGGTTGGCCAAATAACTTTCTTGATGAGTCAAATGATAACTAGACACAAAGAGCTTTCCAATGAGCTATCATGAGCTCAATTTGGAGTTGAGGAAGGCATTCAAAAGTTGACTGCAACAGCACTCTGCCTTGAGGCAGCCTCATTTGGCACATTTTGACTAGTCTTGGGAGATTTGATTTTTGACAGGGCAAATGAAATCCAAATTGAAAAATTCTAGTTGTGTTGGAAAGTAGACTCAAAGACCTTTCCAACGAGCTATCTTGCGCCCGATTTCGACACCGGGAAGGCCTCCAAAAGCCTACTGCAAAATGCACTATTTGGCTGAGTGCGCGCTACGCATCAGGGTGGGTGCGCTACGCACCAGGGGCGCGCTACGCACCAGGGGCGTGCTACGCATCAACACACTTTTCTCAGTGTAAATTTACTCACGCGCTACGCACCTGGGGCGCGCTACGCGTTGGGTGAGGTGCGCTACGCGTTGGGAATTCTGCCCATAAATTTGCCAGCAAGTATTCAACTCCTCTCCTAACTCAAGCAAACCACAGGTAGGCTTCATTTCCATGGCTGGTTCTTGGTTTTGCAAGATTAATGAGAAAAAATTATGATAGATGTGCCATGAAAATTAAATGTAAAAACCCTAAAGTTGTTGTGAGGATTCAAATGCCAAGATTGCTGTAGGGTTTTCAAACGTAAATGTTGCCAAGGTTTTCCCATTTCTTGTGTTTCCCACCCTCTATATTCACTAATACTTTTCCCAATAATTCCTCATAAATCCCTACACTATTCTCTCTGAAATCCTAACCCCTCCCTTCTACTACAAACATATTTTCCTACCCTACCTCATCCCAAACCCCAAAACTTCAAGATTTCCATGCCCCTTCCCTTCCCTAAATTCCTTGTTTTATTTCCATGGCCCCCATTTCCCTAATGTTTCCCCTTTCCTAACAATTCCCTTGTATATTTGTGTCCCCTTGGTCACAGCATTTTGAGAAAAAGTAAAAGTCTACAGTCAATTTTGCACACAGTTGTATATCAGCATATATATATTCGAGCTACCTTGTTTTTAAAGAACATGTCAGAGACCAAGTCAGCTTATGAGCAGGATTATGATAGTGATTCTACACCAGAGGTAAGTGTGCCAAGGAGGTATCACAAAGGTGGCATAGGTGGTCGGCATGTCAGGGAGGAGCCTACTTCTTTGGCTCAATTGCAAGCTTGTCCACTTGCAATGGACTGTTTTCGGTGTCAATAGAAATCATGCATTATTGAAACACATGGTTATGCATTACAAGGTCCGGAACCTGGTTTGCAAGGCGCGAATTGGGAGTCTTAAGGCAAAATTGAGGAAAATGGTCAAGAAACAAAAACGGCAAAAGGAGCTTTATCGTCTTCGGATTTTGGCCGAAGTCTCTTTGATTGAGCATAGTACCTGATTGGGGACCCCCAGCCCAAATTTCAAGAAATTTGGGAAAAATTTTGTCAATTTTGAAATTTTTATGTAAAAACAGGTTTTTGGGCTCAACGTGTAGCGCGCCGCGCGCTACCCTGAAGATTGGGAGGTCCAAATCACGAAAGGTTTGCATTTTTGGATTTGTCATGATGAAATACATCTGCTCAGCCACTGCCAAGACATTTCATCAAGGTTTGGGTCCCCAAAAGGTCAAAAAACATGCAAAAAATGACCTCACTGCCCCTTTTTGGACACACAGGAAGCAATCTTGGGAGAATGAACTTTTGGAGGGGCAAATGGACACCAAATTGGAAAATTCCACTTGGGTTGGAAAGTAGACATCCAGACCTTTCCAACGAGCTATTGTGAGCTCAATTTGGATGCCGGGAAGTGCCCCAAAATCAGGTGGAAAGGCGCGCTACACATCAAGATTTTTTGCACATTTCTCACCTTCCAGCTCAGGAATTCGCCCAGTTTTGACTTGTGATGGGATTTTTCACCCTCTTTGATGTAATTAATGTAACTTTCTATTGACTTGACACTTATTTACCTATTCTAGATGATTCATTCATAAAATAGCAAAAATTTAATGAATGAATTGGTTTCCTAGCTTATAGAGGCAAGTTGTTTTGATTGCCTAGATTGTAGTGCTTAGTTTAGAATTGGTTGAAACAGCTCCTAGGATGATGAGCTCGACCCCTAGAGGCAAGGGAATGTGTTAGCTTGCCTATATTATGTATTTTCTTAGTCATTTTCATGGTTGGACTCTTGGGGGATAAGCTTAGACTGTATTACACATTGTATCTCAGCAATTTTGGCAAAGGAAAGACTAGGGTTTTGCAGCACTATTTGGGATTCCTGTGGTTATTTGTGTTGATGGTGTGTTTCTCTCATGTACTTGTAAGTTTGTTATGTGTATCATTTTCCTACTATTCTCTTCTGCAAATTAAACAAATGAAGTGTTAAGGTAGAATTCATAATCTTGTATGCTCTGCCTTTAAGTTTGTTTAATATCTATGTTTTCCTCTGTTTAAGGAGAACTCCTGAATTTTTTTCGCTCTCCTTAGCTCCTCACCAGTCATTTCTATCCATTCAATTCCTTTAAAGACATCAGGACGATTGCCTACCTTGCCCCAAAAAGACCTCTGCAAAGACTGTGTCACATCCCCGCACCCAAAATTGCCTTTCCCTGTTTTCCAACAAAACCCTAAAAATCTTAAATCAAACTATCTTATCAATTTACTAGCCTAAAATCAGTATTCATATCGGTCATCTCAACCCCTTTGAAGACCTCTTGTCGAGATAGACTCGGAGAGAGCCCTCTCCTGTCCTCGTAGGGCTAGCTACGAGGCTGAGCTTGGTTTGATGTTTCCTTGAGTTTCGCCTTCCTCAGCCTGAGGCAAATTCGAGCGCTAACATGTTTCATGCTTATCTTATGATGGTTATTGCTCATATCAGTTTTTGCTTATAAATCTTAAAAAAATAATCTATTTAACTCTAACAATTCTCCTAGAAATTCACATCTCGTTTTAACTTAACTTTTCATTAGGGACCACCCCCCTTAGCTAACCTAGGAGATAGCTCAAACGAAGAGAGTCGGGATTAGTGTGACATCCCCTTCTCTGAGTTCCCTGCCACCCACCACACCTTGTGTGGTTGAAGGCTTTTCCCACTGACTTGTAGGTAGGTGTAGACGGCAAGGTCAACAAGACCAACCATTTCCCATTTCTCCTTTTCAATGTGGAAATAATCTTCAATGTCATCTTTCAAGGGGCTAATGGGATCATCTCTCTCCAGGTTTTCGAAAGAGGATTCATCAGGAGTAATATACTTGAGAAGTGTAGCGTTGGCCTCAATTTCACTTTCCATAAATTTATCCTTCCTAGCATGTCTCCTCAAAATCATCATTTTCATCATGTGGACCTAATGAGGACTCATCTTCTTGCTTGTTAGCTAGATTTTCTAATGTCTTGATGATGCTCGATGAACGCTTCCTCTTGGATGCTTAATGCAGGGTGTTCTTGAAAATGTCTAAGAAAGTCCTCAACGAACTCTTCAATAGATGAAATGCCCCTAGGTTCGTGATCATGTAGCCATGAGTTATGACCACCAAGCGACCGCATGAACAACAACATGAGGACATCTTGGTGGACAACCTTCTCTCTTGAAGCATGTGCATTAAATCTTTCTACGTTGTTAATTGCGGAGAGTGGATCACCATCAAACATGGGCGTCCCATGTAGCATCATTCCCGCGACATGATCAGGATGTCCAGGGATGCTAGCAATGTCTAAAGCGGGAAATTTAAGAAAAAATGAAAACCTATTTGAGGTATACATGAAACATATGTAGGAGTTGCCAGGGTGAAATTAAAGATTCCTTGAAAAATGGTTGCCTCACCCTACAAGCATCGACCTTAAAGTTCAATGAAGGACTAGGGCTTCGTTCTTCCAATGGAGTTGCCAGTAATGATATGTCAATATGTCGTATGGGGAACAAAACACACGTCTTGTCCCCGGCAACGGCGCCAGAAATGTTACCACTCAAACTAGCTGGGGACCTAAAGGGGGTTCCTAAGAGGGCAACTGCGAGGTTAAGGGCAACGGTGGAGGCTTAGCCCACTGTCGCCACAACTAAGTCTCCCAATCTAGGGCACAAAACAGAGAGAGAGAGAGAGCCACCAAAATTTCAACTTTCTTCTTCCCCGTAGACTCCACCCAACTCGCACTTCTTTTGGCTTCCCGGCAAAAGACCGCACTTTTTCCCAGCTACAAGAGACATCAAACTTCTTGTGAGAGAGTGTGTTCCAAATGAATTCGATGTGCTTGTATTTATAGGCTCCATGTGAGGTCAAATTAGGGTGCTGTTGACCTTGCTGCCTACATCTACCTACAAGTCAGTGAGAAAAGCCTCCAACCCCACAAGGTGGGGTTGGTGGTAGGGAATTCAAAGAAGGGGCTGTCAAACTAAATCCCTTCTCTCTCCTTTTAAGCTATCTCCTAGGTTAGCTAAGGGGGGTGGTCCCTAATGAAAAGTTAAGTTAAAAAAGAGATGTGAGTTTCTAGGAGAATTGTTAAAGTTAAATAGATTATTTCTTTAAGACTTATAAGCAAAAACTGATATGAGAAATAACCATCAATACACAAGATAAGCCTGAAATACATAAACAACCAGTGCCTTCAAAGTATTGCTCTTTAAGAAATGAAATTGTATTTGCTTAAAATGAAGTGAAATGCTTTTAAATGGAAAGCCAAAATAATTTTGAAAAGTGAAACAATAAATTGTAAATGCTTTCAAGATGAATAAGTCTACAAATCAAAGCATGGAAACTAAGCATGGAAACTATCTTGCTCAAAAGGATACAAAAATAACTCAAATGTTAGACGATTGTCCAAAAATAACGGTGTCCCTTGTGTGTTTGTCTATTATTTAAGTTGATGATATGTATATGAGTTGAGATTGCATTTGTGTTTATTTTCAATATTTATATGGTTAAACAACTTGTTGAGTAATAAACAAGTAGGTGAAATAAACCAGATAATGCAAGAAGAATTTCTAACGTGTTAGACTTAGAAATTTCAACACTGGTCTCTAACTTAAAATCTTAAGAAATTTAATCAAAGTGTGCTTGATAATCATACTTGCTTCTTAATTCCATCCAAGTTGCTAGGCCATTCAGTTGTGTCTCCTTAACTTGTTGGCTCCCAACGGTTTGCTCATCTTCTTAGCCATAGGGATTACCCCCCTAAGTCTGTAGTTAGGAGACAAATTGAACAAAGAGGGCATGGATCAGAGTGACAATGCCTCCTTTGAGCGTTGTCGCAATCCAGTGTACAATTTGAGTGACAACAGGATCAATATCGTTCCATGCTGAATCAAATAGCCATCAATTTGAGAGAACAATGCACAAGGAGTCTATGTTCATATTCTTCTCCCTCTTACTGAGGTAATTCTTCGCTTGGCACTTCTAGCCATCTTCATCTTGGAAGTCACAACTGACTTCTTTTCAGCATAGATCAAAACAAGCTTTAATCTGGCTGATTTGTCTGCTACCTATGAGACCAGGGCTCAACTAATACAATATCTCTTGAGTCTCAACACGAGTCTTCTTGTCACAAGCTTTGCTGATTTGTCTGCTACCTATGAGACCAGGGCTCAACTAATACAATATCTCTCAACACGAGTCTTCTTGTCACAAGCTTTGTTCTTCCAATCTTTTCATCTATTGCCACAACCTTGGCATGCTTCATCATGTACCTGCAATCCTCACTAGGAGGCCAAGAAAGAACAAATACAACCAAGCAAGATATACAAGGTTAAGAAGAATAACAACAATAGTAAGAATTTAAAATAAGAGAGATATAAGATGCTTATCTTTTGAGAACATGTCGGTTCCCTCTTGGTATTTAGCCTTCTTGCAAATCAACCTCGTCCACAATGCACATCATGATGATGATGTCATTCCTTCCTTTATAGAGCTAGGGTTTCTTCTATTAATGGACGCAATCAATCCTAAGGTTTTGTCCATGAACCCTAGGGCTTTTCTTGTTCAAACCCCTTTGCATACTAAGGTTTATAAACTCTAAATATGACATGTTGTCTTTGACATAGATCAACCAGTTATCTTCAGTCACATAGCTTGACTTCTTCTTCACCTAAAAAAAATATTGTAGCAGCAGTTCTTGCAGTGTACAAGAAGTAAGCCTCATCATTATCTTCAACGTTCTATTCTGATTAGATCTTTAGCATTGCCAATTCAAATATTGAACTTGAGCATTTCAGCCTACGAAGCTTAAAAACACATACATCTCCCTTGAGATGACTTTAAATTCCAAAGAGGAGCTCGATCTCTTTTCTATTGTAACAGGCTTTCTACAAAGGCATCCTCTCTTCTTGATGTGCAACAGAGTTCATGACAACAAATGTTGATGCCTTTTAATCTTTGGTGCCTCAACATCCAAACTCATATTGTATTTTCAGAATTTCATGTCATGTAATGTCCTATATAACATTTCAGAAATTCTAAGAAACTTCTTTTCTATAATCAACTGGGGGTAGAGTCTTTTCCAATGAGGGAACACACGTCATAAAGAACTTTAATCACAAGAAATATATTTCAGACTCCTTTTGACCTCAAGGGTTTCTCACTGATACAATTAGTCCTTTCAATCTTCAAGAGATATAAGGCATGTCAAGACAGTGTTGTCAAAAAGATCACTGAGATTTGAAATTTAATACATACCTTATATTGCAATGTGGATCTCTGGCCAATATCAGTTGAGTCGGCTCTCATCTCAATCAGGTCAGCTCCCAGTAATGTATTTCGTCCTTCTTTTATGAATTGAACAAAGATCTTTCCATACTTCTTTTGGGTGACATCAGTTTGATTCCGTAAGGAATTTGAGTTATGAAGCAAAAGAGATTTCATTTCGGACTTGAGGCACAACTTAGCAAACATTACTGCTTGATATGCAAGAGTCAAGACTTCATTTAAACAAGGTATGTTTCAATGATGGGCATCCTCTATTCTAAGACCCTTCGGTCTTGCTGAGGAATATGATCAGATCATATTCGGTCTTCTTGACTATACCTCAGAGATATTTTCTTCTGATCACCTTTACTGAATTTCAAAACTCAGATTTCTGGTCTATATGAAGAGGTAACAACTCGTTCTAAATCATAGATACGAGACTTGATCTTCATGTATATGTTACAAAGATCTACTTATGGGCTTCCATAGGTGACTTAATATTGCCATAGAGAATAGGTTCAAAGTTTCTACCATCAGTATCAGACTTCACAAAGATATAGGTTTAGACTTTGTCATCTTTCCACAAGGATATTGAGCTCAGGCTTGTCTCTTGTAGGTTTGGACTAGATCACTTTTCCACAGAGATATATAGGTTTAGATTTCCTTCACAAAATTCGGATGACTCCTGTTCTTCAACCATAGGCTCAACACGATGTGCTTTCTTTAAGTGATCTCCTTTTATTACAACGGCTAAGTTCAGGACATATCATCCTTATTTCATATTTTCAAAATATATTTCATCCTTAATACTTAGACACTTTGCCATATCTTCTAGTGCATTTACTTGTCTTTGCAAGATATCAAAATTTGTAGTTTCAAAAGAATGATTGTCCTTTTTTCAAGCCAGGCTGTCAGACCAGGAGTAACTCCAATTCGGCAGAAAACTGATATGATTTATTTCATTAGGTAGCTATTGTTATATACAAAGAATGTGACTGCTCAGTTCATCTTTTGATCACTGTTCACATTCCAAATTCTCCCAATCGCAGAGGATTAGGTGTCAACATTCCCCACCTTAATCTGAAGGGATGTTGGTGAGTCCAAGCATTGTTCTGAATCTTTCAAGCTTTTCTCTTCCAAGCGCTTTGGTGAAGATGTCTGCAATTTGCTCATTTGTGGAACAATGACAGAGATGGATTGTTTTGGCCTCAACATGATGTCGGATCAGATGATATTTAGTATTGATGTGCTTTGTACGATCATGGAACTTTGGGTTCTTGGCCAACTTTATTGCAGGAGTGTTGTCAATCATGAGTGGAGTTGATTGTACTTGTTTTACCTGCAAATCTTCAAGAATTTTTCTGAGCCACACAATTTCTTTCGTTGCTTCAGCTGCTGTGACGTATTCTGATTCTGTTGTGGAATCTGTTGGAACTGATTGTTTGCGTGATCTCTAAGAGACAACTCCTGATCCAAGACTCATAGCATATCCAGAAGTAGATACCCCAGTTTCTTTGTCTCCATCGAAGTCTGAATCAGAGTATCCAATCAAGCTGAAGTCGTCCACCTGTGTATACTTGATTCCAAGGTCTTGAGTTCCCTTCAAGTACCTTAGAACTCTTTTTGCAGCAGACCAATGTCCCTCACAAGGCTTTTGCATAAACCTGGAGAGGATTCCAACAGCAAATGAAATGTCTGGTCTGGTAGTAGTGAGGTAGATGAGACTTCGTACAAGCTGTCTATACTTCGTTGCATCCTCAAATTCCTTTCCTTCAATAGATGTGAGCTTTAAGTTTTGTTCCATTGGAGTAGAAAGAGGATTGCACTCTGTCATGCCAAATCTGTTTAACAAATCTCCAATGTATTTCTTTTGAGAAAGAAATATGGATTTTGGATGTTGGGTTACTTCAATGCCAAGATGGTAATGAACATAGCCCAAATCAGTCATTTCAAAACTTTTCCCCAATTCCTTCTTTATGGATGCAATGTAGCTTTCATTGTTCCCTGTCATTAAAAGATCATCTACATATACCTCAAGATATACAACCGTTTTGCCAACTTTCTTGTCAAATAAAGTTGCATCATCAAGATCAAAATGATTGAAGTTGAGTTTCAGAAGATGCTCAGTTAGTTTTTCATACCAGGCTCGCGGTGCTTGTTTGAGGCCATACAAGGAATTCACAAGTTTGCATACTTTTTGTTCATGTCCTTTCACAGCAAATCCTTTAGGCTGGGACATAAAAACATTCTCTTTTAGATCTCCATTCAAGAAGGCAGTTTTTACATCCATTTGATGGACTTTCCAATCGTTCTGAGCTGCTAGTGCAAAGAGTGTCTGGATGGTGGCCCATTTTGCTGTGGGGGCAAAAGTTTCCTCATAATCGACCCCTTCCTTCTGTGCAAAACCTTTTGCCACAAGCCTAGCTTTGTGCTTGTCAAGTGAGCCATCAACTTTGTACTTGTTCTTGTAGACCCACTTGCAGCCAATTGGTTTGGTTCCGAATGGAGGATCAACCAGCTTCCAAGTGCCATTATTTATGAGGGCATCATACTCCTTTTGCATCGCTTCTTTCCATTCATCATGAGAAGCAGCTTCTTTGAAGGAAGTTGGTTCAAAATCTGTAGACAAGTTCAATTCACAATCATAAGAAACATCCATATCAACAGGTGAATTAGAGTCATCTACATCACCTCCATTTTGTCGGTTTGAATTTTTGGTTCCTGTTTTTCCAATTTCATCAGGATGAACACTTTCAAGTGTCTTTGTCAGCCACTTTGGGGGACCTTTCTGAGATGGTCCGGGCTGCTCTGTTGATTGAGTTGGGACTGAATCAAGATTGAGTCTCCCAATTCTATCAATTACATCACTTAAAGCATCATCCGTTGTTGGAGTTTCATGCAGGGGAGATTGTTCTTCAGAAGAAGATTCCACATGTTGATCTAGTATAGGAATCCCCCCTTCAAGATGTGGAATCTGATTTTCAAATTCTTGAAATGATTTTGTTTTTGCGAATCTATCCAAGCGATCAAGTTGCCGCTCAACAACATTGTCAGATTTGGATGATTCAAGAAAAATTACATTTCTAGATACAACAAATTTTTTATTTGCTTCATCATAAAGGCAGTATGCTTTGGAGGTGTTTGAATACCCCAGGAAGATACACTTACGATTTCTAGCACCAAGTTTGTTTCTATGTACCTTTGGTATCAAAGCATACCAGGTGGAACCAAAGATCCTGAGATGTTTTACCGAAGGAACATGTCCATACCACAATTCATAAGGAGTCTTGTTTCTTATAGCATTAGATGGACATCTATTCTTTATATATGCAGCACATAGAACAGCATCAGCCCAAAACATTATCTTCACATTTTTGAAGAAAAGCATGGATCGTACCATATTCAAGATTGTTCTATTCATTCTTTCAGCTACACCATTCTGTTGGGGATTATAAGGCACAGTTGTTTGAAGTTTGATCCCATGTTGGCGAAGATAGTTTTCAAATTCATTTGATGTATATTCTTTTCCATTATCAGTGCGAATAGACCCAATATGAGATTGTGCATCATTTTCAATCCATTTATGAAAATTCTTGAATGTTTGAAAGGCATCAGATTTGTTCTTCAATAAATAAACCCAACACATTATGGTGTAATCATCAATAAATGTCATGATATATTTATTTCCATTTGCAGAAGGAACAGGCATTGGACCACATAAATTTGAATGAATGAGTTCAAGCTTCATATGTGCTCTTGAATGTGAATCATGAAAAGACTGTTTGCTATGCTTTCCTAGAATGCAAGCATCACATTGCTTATGTTTCCTAGGAATTGTAGGCAAACCAGCAACACCATTTTTCTTCAATAAGCTGAGACTGTCATAGTTTAAATGTCCAAATCTAGCATGCCATAATAAACTTGATGGAAGTGTACCTTCTTTATGATGAGAAATATATGAGAAATGTTGTGCATGAGCAGAGGTTCCTTGCAGTTTGAGAAGCCTTTCTTCTTCTATTCCCCTCATGACAAGTGAGTGGTCAGATGCTTTTCTTACCTCAAGCTTGCCATCAAACATATGAATGGAGTGACCTTGCTGGCAGATGTGAACCAAGGACAGCAAGTTTCTCTTGAGCTGCAGGAGATATAGAACTTGATCCAGAAGAAAGTCTGGAAGACCAGGCAGTTTAAGCCTGATTGTGCCAAGCCCTGATGGCTTGATTTTTGACTGATCTGCAAAGTATACTGCTCCATCAACATTGTCAGTGAAATCTTCAAAAAAATCTTTTCTATGAGTCATATGACAGGTCGCTCCTGAATCAAGCAACCAATCATTTTTCAAAGAAGCAAGTGAAGCATTAAACAAATCTTCATTTACTCCAATGTTACATTGCGCCTCAATATAGTGAGCGGATTCAGGTGCTTTACCTTTGTCTGTATCATCAATTTTACCTTTATGTTGGTTTCTTTTTTGCTCAATTTTGTCCCATGGTAGCTTGCATGTAGAGGCATCATGTGATCCATTTCTTTTGCAGCGAATGCAATGTAAGTCTGCCTTTTCTCCTTGAGAATGTCTGCCCCCCCTGCCTCTGAAGTGTCTTCCTCTTCCTCTTCGTCCACCTCTTCCTCTTGTAGAATCTTGAGCAGGATGCTTTTCTTTATGAGCAAGGCACACAGTCTCTTCAGAAGATTCAGGGGCTGTCTTCTTTCCAAAGGCTTTCTCTCTTTCAGCAAACTTTTTCACAAGAGAGTCAAAGGTTATATCTTTAAGATTTCCATTTGCTTGTAATGACTCAAGATAATTGGAGTAAGTAGGATAGAGTGCCTTGAGAAAAGCAATAAGAGGGATATCCAGCTCAACCTTAGTGGATTTGATATCATGCATTATAGATTTTACTTCAGATGCAAGAGCAAGAGGATCATAATTTTTCAGTTCAAGAGTGAAGAGTTTAATCATGAGCTGAACAACTTCGAGTGCAGAATGTGAGTCAGAGAGTTCTTTCAGCTTTTGTAAAGCTTCAAAGGCAGTTGAATATGATGAAATATGGCGACTTACTTCTTCATTTACAGATGCTGCGATTAATGCATAGGCTTTGCTGTTCTTGTTTTCCCAAATGACGAGCTCTTTGTCTGATGTAGGTTGCACTGGGTCATTGTCTGCTTCTCCGACACACACTCCTTTCCACAACTCATTGAAGATGAGGGTGTGTTTTATCATCCGGGACCATTCAGGATAGTTCTCCTTGCCAGTGAGAACTATTCCTACCATAGAGATGATTGAATGCATTCTGTAAAAAATACTTCTGCTGATAAAAAAAACTTCTGCTGATGTACAGTGAAATTGTACTCAGATATATTAAAAATAGAGGTATTATTTTGTCATGGTATGTGGGGGATAACGTGGGAGCCAAACGCAAGAGCGTTAATAACATTCCAATACGACAACAATAATAACATTCCAATCGTACAACGTTAATAACATTCATATACAACATGGGAGCCATACGCCGGAGCCAAAAGCAACAACGAACTAATGTATATCAGCATTATATATGTATAGAACAATGTATTTAGGTAATATGGAACAACGTATTTAAGTAACCGTTGTGCGAGATATGAGAAATCGAAGCGGTGAGGGAGGTATGTTATGACAGTGGGATATGAGAAACTGGAGCGGGAGGGAGGTATGTTATGACAGTGTTATGGAGTGATGAATCAAATGGTTCACCGCAAGAGTGCACGGAGGTGGTTTAATACAATGCGACCGAAGGAGAGGGCGCACAATGAATACACTTGTGGGAGCTGAGGGGACCACATACACAGTTACTCCAGTGTATAGCATATGGAAACGGTAGAGCAGTGGATACAATCACTCCAACGTACATTGCCATTCAACTGACTAAAAACTTCATGCATTCACCATATATTCCATTGACCATCAATGTTCTGCAATTTATGAGCTTGATAACGAATTCCGATTATTGAAAGCACTTACCAAACACCGCAACACCTCCAAGTTTTGACCAGGCTCTCACACTAATTCTTCAATCGTTTTGAACTTTCCAAAACAAATGTCTCAACACAGCAATACGACCCCTTCAACAGTAATATTATTGTTGAATACAACATACAGTGACGCGCTTCAACGAATGTATTCAAGAATGAACGAGATTTGCAGGGTTTCGACAGAGATTTTAGCCTGCAAAAGATGTAGAATAGACAGACAGAATATGGCAGAGAAATCTGACAGGAGTTACACTACAGAAAACTAATTTTGGGACCTGTGCTCTGATACCATGTCAGACCAGGAGTAACTCCAGTTTGGTAGAAAACTGATACGATTTATTTCATTAGGTAGCTATTGTTATATACAAAGAATGTGACTGCTCAGTTCATCTTTTGATGACTGTTCACATTCCAAATTTTCCCAATCGCAGAGGATTAGGTGTCAAATAGTATGACTTCGATTTCATCAATTGAGAGAGATGCTCCTTTCTGAGGTCTGAATACACAATCCTATCACCAACAAGCTTGAAAGACTATAAATAACATATCTCAAACTTCTTCTAGAATTTGCCCTTCCAACAGAATTTTAGTAAGCCATCAACAAAACTTTTGATCTACATAGTGAGATGAATAAGTTTGGCCTTTCTCAATTTATTGTCCCTTGTCATTGCTTTAATATTATAATAGATCAGAATACCTTTTTACAGGCTCATTCAAACTCAGGATTCCTTCTAAGATTCTTCTTCCCGTGATTGATTCCAAGCCCTTTTTCTGGCCTCCTGTAACATGATAGTAATTTCGGACCTTCTGAGATCATCGATCCTTGTAACAAACCCTAGACAGAGGCTGAGATTTTTCGGATCTTCTCAGATTTTCTTCAGGCTCGGAACTGGTGTTATTTCAGCCTTTCCCTATGGTCTATCAAGGTAAGGCTCCTTGAACAAACTAGGTTTGTGACCTAATAAAAAATTCTCCTCCTGAAAATCAGCGGAGACATTTTTGGCCTACTGTGGCTCCTTCTTCCATGCTCTGAAGTTTGTAGCTCCTTTAAGCTTGTTCTCTGTCTTCATGAAGGAACTCATGATGAAGATGACCAACCAAAACAAAAGATGTAGGATCTCAATGCTCTTCAAGGTGCTCTCAATGCTCCTACCCTTCACCAAAGCTCTTATACCATGTTGATTTTCTAGTGAAATCATGACTAGTACAATTTTCAAACTGATAACTACTTCCAATGATACAATTAGACTTCTTTAGAGCATTCCAATCATTAAGCAGTTACACATGAAAAATTTCAACCATTAACTTTTTTAATAGAAAAATAGAGATCATAGTAAACAATGAGACAAGAGACACCAAAATTTCGGTCAATGAGCAGGGAAAAACCCCAAAGGGGAAAACCCAGTTATCTTTCCTTACGAGAGAGAGTTCAATTCATCAAAATTTACATTACCAGTCAAAATGCCAATCTTTGACCTAAATAAATGCCAAGCCAAACCAGTCAAATGAGAGAGAAAAATAAACGCACTATCCAAGTCAAAGTCTGCAACACGAACGAATTTCGGCCTGAGGCAGCTGGTCAAAGGGGCCAAAATTCGGCTTGCAATTCCACAGTGAAAGTCTAGGTCAAATCATAGAAGTGGATTTGTAGTCAACGAGCCAGAATAGGAGCACATCTTCGGTCAGCCACAGTCAATGAACCACATATAATTTCGGCCTCCAAGATCAGTCAAAAGCGTGGTCAAACAACAGATAATCCCAAGTCAAGACTCAACACTAGTCAAACAAAAGTCAAATAGCTGGTCAACATAGAGACAAATCTTCTTCTTCTTCTTCGCTCATGTGTGAACAAATCTTCTTGTTCAGATTGAATGGATGAGGGATTGTGAGATGCCAAATGAGGTCAATGAATGCCCAATATATATGTGTGCTAGGAGGTGGGTTTTGACCATAGGGTCAAACGACTTCATGTGGTGGGGCCTGTTACCACTCAAACTAGCAGGGGTCCTAGGATGGGATCCTAAAGAGCAACTAGTAGGTCAAGGAGAACAATGGAGTGATAACCCACTGTCACTTCGGCTAAGGCTCCCCTGCTCTTTACAGACTTTCACCGATGGGAAGAGACCCGATATGAAGGGAATCACTAGATAGATGAATCAATGAAGAGGTAAAGAGTGATCCTTAAGGCCTATTCATAAGAGAGACTCAATTGCATGATTTACTTTCTTGAGAAGCAAGGTGTAAGGTTCTCTAAGAAGGGCCAAGGGGATTTCGAGGGCTAAGGTTTGCAAATAAGACTTGTAAAGGAGGGACCTAGTCCTAGAAGCCCTTGTGAAAACTTTGTTTGCAAATGGTCTTTGTGAAATTATCTTTAGTAAGTTGTGGGACCACAAGGGACCAAGTGGACCCAAAATTAGGTCAAGGGGGTGGAGTTGATCAATCAAGGGTGTTCTTGACCTAATTGAGGGGGAGAAGGGGATCAAAGGGGAAATTTTCACTAATTTTGATGCAATGATCCCAATGAGGTCACTAGCCAAGGGAAACCGAGGGCAAGAATTAATCTCGGGGCTAGGGCTTGGAATATCTCAAGATCCCACAGTTGGATTTGCTTCAAATTTGGAGGGCTTCTAGGAGACACAACAACGCAGTAGGGGGCAAGGGATCAAATTTTTTGAGCGAGTGAATCATGAGAAATTTGATGTCCTAGGTCACCTATTGGGGTAGGCCTAGAAAGAAAGGGAAAAGGTGAGAAAGATATGCTTTACACTGATCACTAATGGAGGATCAACGCCTAATCCTTTGGGAGGGATGGAGTCAAGGAGATTCCAATGCTTGGGATGGATTCACTTAGTCAGTCAAGGAGGCCTCTAGAACAATTTCACATGGAAATTAGGGCATGTGAACAAGTGCTTCAAGGTCTTTACACTTCGATTTGGAATATATGATGACTTATCAAGATAAAATTTCGACAAGATATCTCTAGGAATATTCTCTCATTCATACATGGCCCATGACATGATGCAACGCTATAAAAAGACAAATTTCCACAATTTTGCACAAGAAAAGTAGTAAATTTAAGCCTAGTATAGCGAAAATCCCCAACAACATGCATGTGACATAAGAAAATAGCATTAAAAGAGTACTTACATGCAAGAAAGAGTATATCTAATCATCATTATATGCCAATAGTGAAGCTCCAAGACAAAAATGAATAGATCCAAACTTCAAAATTCATCCGTTCATTCAACTTTGTCCCCCAAGGAGAATAGCGAAAATCTCACAAGAGAGAAAGATCCAATCCTAGTGATGATGATGAAAATGAATCATCTCACTTCTATTTATACACTTTCTAATGAATTCGATTTAGCTAATTAGGCCTAATTTAGCCCCTCAAATAAAATAATGTGCACAATAACAAAACTTTTGGTGACAAGCCCACCAAACAGCTCAATAATGTAAAAATAAGCCTCTCAAGAGGGTTGAATGATCAACAAAGTGTGTCGCTGGGCCTTTGAGGATGCCTAATGAAGTCGAAGGGGTGCCATAATGAAGAAATGGACTCAGAGTCCAAACATAGTAGACAAGGTGTTGGCCCCTTGTTATCTAATCAAGAACCTATGGTGCTCCCAAGTGGGTGTGGGGGCACAAGAACATCCTCACAGGTCTCCAAATGGATCAAATATGCCTGTAGACCATCTGTAAGGGTTGGAGTAATGATATAAGCCCTCCCTTTGTAGCGGGAGGCATCCTGGAGCATCTACCAAGTGCCAAGTGCATCATCCTCATCCAAAAGGTGGAACACGAGCAATCAATGAACGTTGCTGGGGGTCCATGAAGTAATATCTACTATGGTGGAGTCCCATGGCTCTCAACACTCACCCTACAAGTGCCAATGTGGCCCTCTAGAGGCCTAGGACCCCATATAGGGAGATGAAACCCCAAATGAAGACCCACTTGCAATCCTGCATAAGATCCAATGCGCCCCCTTGCCCTCCAATACAACGAATCATTAGAATAATCAAGTATGCTTACAAATCATGGGATCAATGGGGCACTTAATGGTGGCATGCTCTTCCATAGTGGGCTTTGGCATGTACAAGTGTCTTCAAGCTCAATATGGGGTTAACCAAGGCTCCTATTAGGTGGTTTCAAACTTTAAAGGGGGTAGCATATCCATGGTACATCCTTTAAGAGGTATGTGGCAAATGATATAATAATGGAACGGAGTGGGGATCAGGGGAATCATCCAGACCACATGTGAAGGTGTGAGGGTAGCTATAATAAGGGAAGCCCACACCTGGGTATATGAGTGTAGGAGGGAGCAAATCATTGTACATGAGTTATCCTGACCTTTGTTGTTCCACCTTTCTTCATATGTTTTTTTCTTTTGATTGATTTTTCTTCATAACTTCTCAGGGCTCCAGGGGATGAAGAGCATGATGTTTAACATGTAGCAGTGGATACCCCCTTGAGGTGGGGCAGTTCATCGCCCACCAGGGGTTAGGGCAATCACGGGTTCCTTAATGATGGAGGGGGTTCATCTAGGGCCCATAGGTACCGGGTGATGGCCATGAATAAGGGGTATAGCTCATGTTTGGCTTTAGCCCACGTGCTAAATTTGTATGTCTCGACCATTTTTTGCATTTTGTGATACATTTCATGTCGAGAGTGGCCAAATTATGCTTTTTCTTTTCTTTTTAGCTGCATCAACCTCTAGGGCATCGTTTGAGGCTCGACCCAAGGTGTGGACAAGGGGAGGGGAGGATAACCTATGTGGATCTGCTGGACACATGTGGACCCGGATGGGAAAAGAGATGAATGGGGCTAAAATGAGTGGAAGGGGAGCAATGTAATGTTGAAAAGTGTAACTAGGTTCGGTCTTCATAATGACATGTAATTGTGACTTTTGTAAATGATGTAATGAAGGAAATAAAATTATTTTTCTAAGCTTTTGCTTCATGGGTTTCATGAGCAAGTGATTTTATTTTTAGATGGCTCCCATTAAGAGCCTTAGGATTTGTCATTAAGGTCAAAGAATTAATGTCATGTATGAAGAGCTCTTCTTGAGCATATGTAAATATATATGAGTCAATAAAATGTCTAAGAAAGCCCTCCAACGACAAGCACAAACTCTCCTCTTCAAGTCGGCCTTGAATCAGAGAAAATAACTCATGTCGGCTCACTCAAGGAGACACATCCATTTGGATGGTAAGGTCGGCTTAATATATGGTCGAACAACTATGTATAGGAGGCTAGGCTCCTCATAGAAGAACAATGAATAGATTTCGCTTCGCATTTGCATAACAATTACAGTGAGAAGTTCAGTGATTTCGGATGGGTAACAAAAGTTTGGAGTTCGGACTTCCTTCTGAAATTTCGGTGATAAAGGAGAGAAGACAATTCGGTGATATCTCTGTCTTCGTATGGTTAAGAAAGAGATAAGAAGGAATCATATCTTTGTCACAATTCAGATAGTTCAGATGTTTCTATAGTTTTGGTGGGTAGTCTCAATAAATCACAGTGCACACTTCGGATCATAGTGTAGACTCCGGATGGGTAAGAACAATGAAGGACAAAACTTCGTATATCCCTGTAGTCTTCAGATAAGTAGGAGCAAAATTAAGTCCTGAAACATATCACTGAGATTTTGGTATTAAGGCTACAAGGTCATACCTATCTAAAGTGCAGAGATCAGTTCGGATTGATAGTAAAGAAGGAAGAGTCTTGGTCTCACAACAAAGTCGATCACAAATTCTATCTCTCTTAGGAAACCCCACTCTAGAGAATAGACTCACTGATCACTCTGGTGTTTTCTCCAAGTGACCCTCAAGCCTCCTCTTATACTTTTCCTGTTGACATATCAACGGCCGAGATTAAGTCCCTAATCAACGACTAAGATTAGATCTGGCTTGATCCATGTCTTTTGGACCATTCTAACACAATTTCATATTAATACACATTAATATTTTGTTTTCCCTAAGTTTAGACTTAGGGACTCCATTAAAAATATTAATTATTTTAACATCTCCTGAACTGTTTAGAATCTGCCCAAACCCTTTCTGGGTATTGGAGATCTCATGTGCCCTAACCTCTCCACCAAATTTCGTGGCTAGAGCACATCCGATGCTACCCAAAATCAACACTCCCTCTTAGCAGGGACTGTGTTCTAACAATACTCCTCATAGAGTATTACTCTGATCATCTGGCATCTGTACCTGTGCTGATGCTAGGCCTTCCTGCCCAACATCCTCTGCACTGCTGTCCATGGTTCTACCACTGCCACTGCTGCATCTCTACGATAGCTCCCTCTGCATCCATGCTGCTGCTGGTCCTTTCTCCCAGGACTGCAATCACACTGCACCTCCTCTCATCATGTTGCATCGTGCTTCCCATTGCTGCACTGCAACTTAGTTATTGAGAAGTAAGTAATTGATCTCCCAACTCTGACCTCTCTGTTGAGCTAGAGACACGCGCTGATGCTGAAGCTCCCTCTGCCGCTGACAAGTGCTCCCTCTCTGACCTCTGTGCTGCTGCAACAACTCCCTGCATCTCGCATCGTTGCACACCTCCCTGTGCCATCCTGCATTGGTGCAACACTCCTGTGCCTCTCGCACTACTGCTGCCTGCTAGCCTCGCGCTGTCTCGGGACTCTTGCACTGTAGCTCTCTCTGTCGCTCCATTCGCATCCGTCTCTACCCACATCAGCCAGTCCTGCTACTCCTTGTCAGGGCTCTCGTAGCAAGGTCTAATACAAGAGGCTGGGTACCTCGAGGATCCTGCCCCTCATCGCCTGTAGTCTTCCTGACTACAGCTCGATGTCTCCCCACTTCTTTTCAAGTGGCGCATTTGCACTCATGGCACAGTCATCGTCTGTTAAAACTTCCTTCTCTGCCCGTGCTGGCGTTGCCTTAGTCTTAGACAATGTTGCACGAAGCGGGAGCGAAGCGGAAGCGTTTTTTGGAAGCGGGGACGTCGAAGCGTCATTTTCCAAAAATCTAGGAAGCGAAGCGTCCGCGGAAGCGTCTGCTATATATATATATATATTTTATATTTTTTTGCATTTATACTCAAAACAAACATCCCAAATACCAAATTAATTGTAGAAGACATCAAAACATGCATATTTTTGCATAAATCAAGATAGATATGGCATACATGATTCCATTGTAGTTACTAGTATGTACAACAATCATCTATATTCTAGCTATTACAAACATACATCAAATTTTTAAGCATATTATAAAACATAAAACATTTAAGCATATTATAAAACATAAAACATAGAGCATATTATGATTTATCTAGCAAGTGAGCAACTGTCAACATTTGTCATGTCCAAAATTCAAATAATAATGTTTACAAAATATGTCACTTGGTCACCGCCAAGCCAAAAAGGTTCAAAATTCAAATTCACAAGTCTACAAGTCTAATGAGTAATCTATGACAAAAAGTAGTAGATTGTGAATATATCTACTAATCTCTCCTCCTTCCACCACGAATAGAACGTGGTGGCGGGCCTCCACGTGGTGGCAATGAAGAAGATGGTGCCTGTGGAAGTCATGGCACTGAAACTGATGAAGAAGAACCCCCTGCTGTTGGTGTTGAACCATGGAACCTAGGAACCAAGGGACCAGATGGGGGTGGGGGTGGTGGCATATCAACACGGTCATCATCATCCTAGAATCGCTCAAAAAATTCATGCAAAAAAAAAAACACTAGTTAACAAAAAAATTAAAAACATGAATTAGAGAAATGCTTTATAAGGGAAAATTGGAAAATTCATACCACAATGGACATACCTGGATAAGAGCATCCTCTAATTGCTCTAGTCGCAACACTCCATCCTCCAAGTTGGGCTCCTCTGGATTCTTGTCCCAAATCAACAAGTCTTTATTAGACTTTGCATCTTCACAGTAATGGGACAACAATCGCAAGTTGTAATGAACATAAACCAAGCTCTCTGCCCGGTCTAAATTCAACCTGTTCCTTTTAACACTGTGGATGAAAGAATAAGAGCTCCAACACCTCTCTGCAGAAGAAGTGTTTACCACCTGTGATAGCACCCGCAATGCCAAACTCTGTAGAAGTGGAGTACCCCCTCCATGCATGTTCCACCACTCAAGAGCAGAAAAAGTCTCTCAATCTTTAATTGCATGCATGCTCCCAAATGGACCAGTGTTGAGCGTATAGTTGCTCACCTGTCTCCGTACCAATGCAGCCTCCTCCTCATCAGGGATTAATTTACTCAATGCAGCCATATATTTTTTGTGAACCTCTTGATCTTGGTGTGGTTTTCTCCTACTTCCCCCCCCAGGTGTTGGTGTTGAAAGCCATGATGGATGATAGTATTTAGGTGTCAAAACATATGCTAATGCATGCAATGGAACATTTAGCATTTCCCATCGGTTTTCCACCTCTACACGAATATAATTGTACAAGGTGATATCTCTAGGCTCAACAATGTCTTTAATCTGCCCCAACATGCTATCCATTTGCTCATACACCTCCCCAATTACTGGTCGATCTGAATTTGCAAACTTGATCATGTAATAAATTGGTTTGGTGAATTGCAAAACATATTTAACCTGTCCCCAAAAGTAACTGTCAAGAACAGTGTCCTTGACTGCATTAGCACCATCTATGTCAGTGTTAATTTCATCCCATTTTTCAGCACACACCAGATTAGTTAAAGCTTGTCTCACCTTCACTAGCCGCCTAAAGGTGAGGTAATAACTAGCAAATCTTGTCTTTGCAATTTTAAGCAATTGCAACTTGGAGTAAGTGCCATAGAAGTAGTTTACCCTTGTATGCCCTGTGATGAATTTAATGAGCTGCTTCCCTCTCCTGTAAACCTCAGCAATCCACCCACATTCTTTGTGTTTCACAATATCATGCATCAAAAGGTTCAATGTGTGAACCAGGCACCCAGACCAAAAGATGTGTGGATGAGTACGCTCAATAATTTTTCCTGCTGCCTTACAATTTGCTGCATTATCTGTGATCACTCGAACCACATTATTCGGACCAACATCTTTGATTGATTTCAATAGGAGATCTGCAATGTTTTGTGCAGATGCAGTGATGGAGGAGTCATGACATGCAATAAATACTGCACCACTAGAAGAAACACCAAGAACATTTATCAAATGTTGGTTTCTAATATTTGTCCACCCATATGATACAATGGATACCCTAGAATCTACCCACTCATTTGTAAAACGTGTCAAAGCTCTTTGAACCTTAGCTTTTTCTCTTTCTAATAACACTGTTCTAGCTTTCTCATAGTTGGGGGCCTTGTATCCTTTTGGGGCTTCATTGATGGCCTTTACCATTTCATGCCAATAGGGAGAGCGAAGCACATTGAATGGTACACCGCAAGCACAAAGAAAACAGACTATCTTTCCATCCACATCATCCCTCCCAGCAACATTAAGGAAATCCCCTATTGTTCTTCTACCTCCAGAGCTTGCAGAAGTACCATGAGGAGATGAGCAACTACCAAATTTAGAGGTTGCACTTGATTCAGAATGAGTTTTTTGTTTCTTGTTTTTTTGTTGTACAGCCATCTCTATTTGGATGTATTTTCTTCTTTCTTCAGTTGAAATGTTTGGGCAAATTTGTACCCCCACAGAACCCTTTTTTTCATCACTGTCCAGCACCCCACAAAGATGCCTCCTCAGACGGGTATATGAACCACAATATGGTTTTCCTCCATGACAACCATGAGGGCACACAAATTTGTAAGATCCACCACCCTTTCCCCCATCAAGTTTGGTCACATAGTTCCACAAGGGTGTTAATGTAGCTTTCCCATCTTGTGTTTCAGTGTCCCCTTCAGGTTCATCCCCTTCCTCTTCAAACTCTTCCTCCTCATCATACATTGGGTCACTCCTATTAGGACCATCACCAATGTCCTCTTATGTTTCTTCCCTTCTATTCCTTACCTTTGCCATCATTAAAACCAAGAGTGGAATGATACATAGAAGCCAAAAGAACACCATCTTGGAATATGGATATAGGTGGTGGACAACCTGTAAATAAAGGAGCAAGTAGAAACAATGGGAAAGAGTAGGAGAGGGAGGAGAAAAATACAAAAAAATTGTCAAAAAAACAAGGGAGTTTGGGGTTTGAATTTACCTCTTTAGCTCTTGTAGATGAAGTCCTCCAAGCTCTTGCTCCAAGCTCCTCCTCCTTCTCCTAGCTCCTTCTTCACTCCTCCAAGCTCTCCTCTCTTCTCCTCTCCTTTCCTCTCGTCTCTTCTCCTCTCCTCTCTTCTCTTCTCCAACTCTCATAAACTCAAAGTGAGAAAATGAGGAATGAATGGGGGCTTT
The DNA here is from genome assembly GCA_031772625.1 of Pinus tabuliformis. Taxonomy (NCBI): domain Eukaryota; kingdom Viridiplantae; phylum Streptophyta; class Pinopsida; order Pinales; family Pinaceae; genus Pinus; species Pinus tabuliformis. The sequence goes on from CM062807.1 coordinate 1,148,245,329, forward strand.
ATTCTTTTCATTCCTCACCTTAACCTCACTCTAACCTCACCCTAACCCACCCCCTTAATGTTGAGTGAACATAACTTTAAAAAAAAATTAAAAAAAGAGTGTTTTTTTTCCCTTGGGCGTGCCCCTTTTTGTCGAAGCGTAAGGAAGCGTGCGCGAAGCGGCCGCTTCCTGCTCCGAATCGCCGCGCTTCGGAGGCATGGAAGCGGTGCTTCCGGCCGGCGCTTCGGAAATTCCAGGAAGCGTCTTAAAATGCCGAAGCGCTGCTTCCGAATTCGGAAGCGCCGCTTCCGAGGAAGCTTCCTAGGCGCTTCCGTACGGGGCGCGCTTCGGAGCTTCGATCCGGGGGGGCGGGGGCGCTTCGTGCAACACTGGTCTCAGAAGACTCTTCCTTACTCCTCTTCCTTGGACACTGGGTCGCATAATGACCCAACTCTCCACAGTGGAAGCACTTGTTCTTGGAGAGATCTTTCTTCTTCCGCTTCTCCTGCTTTCCATCAGATGTTAGGGCCACATCTTCCTCCTCCTTCTTGACTTTGATCCCCTTGCTGCTGCTACCCGTCTTCGACTGCCGTCTCATCTCTTCTTGGCGAAGAGCTGCCCACATCTTGTCCCAAGGTGGGAGAGTCCCTCTGCCCAATATACTTTGGACAAATACCTCCCAGTCTTCTGAGACAACATTCAGGGCTGTCCTCACCATCAGCTCCTGATCCGGTGTCGCCTCTATAGCAGTCAACTGATCTCGGATCTCATTCAGTCCTCTGAGGAAGGTGTCAATCGATTCTCCCTTCTTCATCTGATACGACCTCAACTGATTCTCAAGCAACATTCTTCTCTGCATAGAAGTATGCTGGTACAACTTCTTGAGAGCTTCCCACATCTCAAATGTCGTTTCCTTCTTGGCTATCTGTGGTACTGCATGATCCTTGACCCCATCAAGGATATTGCTCTTGGTCCTCACCATCGCCTCCTCGTACCTGTCATTATCATTGGGGTCGACTCGGATAGCTATTACCTTCAAGGCGAAGTTCTTGACATGATTCTTGTCAAGTACGGATAAGATTCTGGCCTTCCAGACTGCGAATTTCGATGCTCCGTCCAGTCTATCTTGATCTCTTACTCCGTGTAGTGCCATGATGCTCCTCTACTTCCTTCCTTGAAGTTCTCTCTTCGACTCCTCTAAGTCTCTGCTTCATGTTTGGAACTTCTCTTCTGGACTCCCTCTGAGTCCTGATTTCCCTCCTGCAAATCCTTCTGCTTTTGTCGAGATGCCCCCTACTCTGATTGTCTTGTGCAACCACACCACTGATTCGGGTTCCTTGGCAAGAAACTCTCGGTAGCAACTCCTCTGGCCTTGCTCTGTCAGGTATTGTTTTGACTACAATACCTCACCAACTCCACTCTGCAATATTCCCGCAGCCTTCTAGACCCCAGCAACATGAAGGTGGGAGCTCCTAGGCTCTGCGCAATCCCGGCACTAGCAACCCGACCTCATCAGCCAACTGCGTCAGCCCTCCCAGGTATTGCATGGCTCTGTGTGAGGCTTCTTTTACCTTCCTTAACCTCTGCACTGCCTCTTCCCGGCTCACCCTTGATGATGCAGGCACTGCGTCACCCTTCCTTGTTGCTGCTCTGCTGGAAACAGCTTCTGTCACCTTAGGGCAACTGTTTTTTGCTACTATTGCTCCGCTCGGCTCATGTCCTTTAGTCCTCCTGTGATCTGTAATCACGCTTTGATACCATGTTGAAGTTTCTAAGTTTAATTAGTTAGAAACCCTCCATGCACTTTATCTGATTTATTCCTACCTACTTGTTATTTTCCTTAACAAGTTATTTACAATGTAAATATTGAAAATAAACACTAGTGCATGCTCAACATATTACAGATCAACAACTAAAAAAAACAGAAACAAACACACCATATGACACCATTATTTTTGGACTAATGTCCCCGGAAAAACCCAATGTGGGAAAACCGGTGTAGCTATCTGAGGGTTTTCTTATTAAGCAATATCAGAGTACAATCTGGGTGCCGAAACTGGCCTACCCAACAGAGAATTTCCTTGGCAGTAATACCTCTCAGTTTCTGACAAATCTCTTGGCTGAAACCTCGGATAATCCTTCTGGCAGCTACTCAACACAAATCTGCCCTAGAAACCCTAGCGTTAGCCTCTCTTTGGACTGCGTCAGCCCCTCTCTGCCTCACGCTGGCCCTGCGTCACCTCGGATGGGTCTGCGTCAGCCCTAGGAGGCTCTGTGTCAACCCTTTGGCCCTCTGTGTCAGCAACGCTGGCCTCTTTGAGGCTCTGCGCAGCTCCTGACTAGCTCTGCGTGGCCCTGCGTGAGCCCTGGCTAGCTCTGCGTCACTCTCCTTGGCTACTGCGCTGCTCTCCCGACACTATCTCTGCCTCTCTGTCTCTCTGTACTCAAGTGCCCCTCAGCTGCATCTCTCGATCACTAATTCTATCTCTCTTAGCAAACCCCGCTCTAGAGAATAGAATCACTGATCACTCTAGTGTTTTCTCCAAGTGACCCTCAAGCCTCCTTTTATACTTTTCCTGTTGACATATCAACGGCCGAGATTAAGTACTTAATCAACGACTAAGATTATATTTGGCTTGATCCATGTGTTTTGGACCATTCTAACACAATTTCATATTAATACACATTAATATTTTATTTTCCCTAAGTTTAGACTTAGGGACTCTATTAAAAATATTAATTATTTTAACATCTCCTGAACTATTTAGAATCTGCCCAAACCCTTTTTGGGTATTGGAGATCTCATGTGCCCCAACCTTTCCACCGAATTTCGTGGCTAGAGCACATCCGATGCTACCTAAAATCAACAGTGGGTAACATGGCTGACTTGGTCAACATAAAAATACATAATTTCTTCTTTGTTTTGCCATTGAAAATACTGACCAAAGCTACCAATTTTCAACAATAACGAGAACAATATGGTGACACTTTTTTTTTTAATTGATGTCTTGTTTAATTGGCATTTATGGGAAATTCTAGTTTCTTTCCTCTTGTCCATCTATATTGTCTTCAAAATTGACTATCATTTGAAATTCTAACGAGAGGAAAGAAAAATGATTAAAGAATGTAGTGTAATGCTTGAATGATTTTATTAATCGTTAGTACAGTAATACAACTACACATCACTGTGTAAACTAGAAACACCTAGTGCCAACTGGTCACTACTTCTAATACAGATAACAAGAACAAAATGGTGGCACTTTTTTTTAATTGATGTCTGGTTTAATTTGCATTTACGGGAAATTCTAGTTTTTTCCATCTTGTCCATCTATATTGGTAGATACCTGTGAAGTGGCACTTGAGGAATAAGAGTAATTGTATCATAGTACTCTCTATTTGGAATCTGTTAGCATACAGACCAATAGCCCTTACTTCAGATTTTATTGCAGTCTTCCTTAAAAACAGTATATTCTACCTAGAGTGCTTTAACTGCCACTCTAGACCCCATCCCTTTAATTTTTATTTTTGAAATGCTGTATGTGTTACTTCAAAGATCAAATCAGTATGTCATGGAACAGAAAAAATACATTGCATGAACAACAGGGGTCCTGGGAAAATCCATCCCTAAAAACACCAGAAAAGCAAGCATAGGAGCTTGTGCCCCACCTCTTCTTTTAGTTGAGAGCTATAGGATCTCTTTAGATGTTATTGCAATCTTCTTATATCTGATATTTGTTTGTGAGTAATGCATCTGTAGTCTGGTTTCCAGATTGCTTTTATGATGAAGGGTCCAATCTATCTGGTATGCATAAGTTGCACCGAAGAACCATTTCAAGCTTTGAAAATGCAGCTTGAACTTCTTTATGGCCAGGTATTTGCTTTCCTTTACCCTGCATAAGTAGGACATGAATGTTTTCTATCTCTATTTTGGTTATCATCTTCACATCATTTTTTATCTGAATTTTCTTTTCATTTGTTGTTATGTAGATGTTGCTTATTTTAACAAAGTCAGTAGAGAAGTACTTTGGAAAAAATGCCAAGTTTGATATGAGGCCATTGCTTGGTGGGACAGATGTGGTCTTTTCATCTCTTATACATTCTTTCAGTTGGTATGGCATTCTCAACTCTATAAAAACTGATTTAAGCTTTTACTTTCATGCGTCCTGATTGCCCTTGGAGGAACCCATGTTAAGACGTAATGTCCTATTGATAGGTATTTACAGTTTCTAAGTCAATTTTAGTTAATTTCCCAATTTTTCAAACTCCTCCTAGATGGATTCTTGAGATATCTACCTAAGCTAACTTTGGAAATGTTAGACTTGGAATTCAATTGATTGGAGATATGGACACATCTACTGAGACTAATTGAACATCCTCAGATGCTGCAAAAGTAAATGGAAAAAGAACAGTTTAGCTAATGGAGAGTGAAGTTGTAGTATATCCTAGTCTGTTCTCAAGTTTGAAGACTAGGTTGGTTTAGTTTTTCTGGTCATTAGAGTTAGTTTCTAAATATGTGCAATCTTAAATGTTGGTTATGGATTCTGCAATCTAATTTGGGATTTATTTGATATTGATACTTAAATCTAATTTTGGCTTTTACTGGATATCGATACTAAAATCTGTTTTTGGCTTATTGCTAGTTTTGTAGAAGTTTCTACTTGGTATAGCTGTAGTAACATATTTTTTTTCTTGGTAATGATTCAAAAGACAAGGATCAAATACTCATAGACTTTAATCCCTTTGGAGGCTTATGCAAGCAATTGATTACATGAGCCTAATGGGCTAGCTTGAGTGGCTGAGTTCTTTGAGCTTTATGCAGGTGGCCTTGGGGTTCATACCCCTGGGTGGCTATCTCTGTTGCATGCCTCTCTTGATGTCCCTATTTGATTAGGAGCCGTAATCAATGCCAAGGGTTTTACACTAGGCACCATCCCACAAGGTTTTCATATAAAAAAAACAATTGATTACATGAGTACACATGTATTGTAATTAGACAAACTCTAAAGCGTGCTTCTAAATTCTCAACCAACAGAGTTGTCAAGAAGTGTCTCCCATCTGGCATTGGTTTTAACAGACTCTATATCAAAAAATAACAACAAAAAGAGAACAAATGAATGAGGCATAGATTTGTGTATTTGATTGATTCAGGAAATTGTGTAGTCTTGTCTTTGATGAATATATCTTTCTTGGTAATAACCATGCAAAATCTTCACAAGTTTTACTGGTGATTTTTTTTGAAGGAATCCTGCAACATTCTTACATGCCTATACATGTGTACCTCTCTCATGTGCAACAAGACAAGCTGCCAGTGGTATACTGCAAGACGTTGTTGATTCTCGGGTTATATTTGCAATTCTCATGTGCAGGCATAAAGTAAGTTTCTCTTTTTGTATTCGTTTTTTACAGCGATTCTGAGGGTCTCTACCAAAATCCTTTTCTTGTTAGCATCTTAGAAATATAGTACTTTTGAATTTTACCTTCTAGTCAAACTTATCCTTCTGCATTGATATATGTATAGCTACAAATGTCATGAATAAAAAATAGCAATTTTACATATGCTGTGGGAGTTCTGTGCCATGTTTTTTTAGCAAAGATTTGAAAATCATTTCCCTGGTGCAAACTGACTCTCATAAATGATTCCTAAATCTCTAGGAGTTGTTTTCCGTAGAAAGCTTCCATTCTAGGACAACTATGGTCTTTGTAGAAACTTATGGCTGACATTTCATATGATGTTATGCATTTCCTCGTAACGAAATGCGAGTAAAAATAAATTATATTGATGTTTAGATATGACCAAAAATTGAACTACAATAAACACTAAATAAAGTGACTTGAGCATCTCCATCAACATATAGAAAAGAGAAGAGATACTCTAACAATTAATTCTTGAAAGTTGTTCAAAGGCAATCACTAGAGAAATGAGCTATGTTTTGGACATGTGCATGTATGCAAATATCCAGTTGAAGGATCAAATTACAACCCAAATTATGAAATTGCAAATATTTTTTTTGACTAAATACTTATATTAACAAAAAACAATATATAAAGAGAACAAGCTATGTATGAAGAAATATATACAATGATTACAGGGCAGGCATCTTTCTCAGCTCTATAAGGGCTGAGGTAAGAGCCCGATATTCAAGTACGCGAACGTTATTTGCTTCCGTAATCAGAAGAGAAACTTTGGCTAGTAGCTGAGAGTGTACGTTTTCTGTAATATCCCAAACATAGACATGTTCACGGAAGCACCAACAGTAAACAAATTTCAATGCACATCAAAATACACAAGAAATTGAGCCAAACAACTGGGCCATTTTATTAATCAATGGGAATCTGAGTACATAATGAGTAAGAACAATGGAACCTGGGCTTGCTATGCAAGCTATGCAAACCCCAGGTGAAATCTTGCTGACCCAACTGCTGAAATGGCTCCAAACTGATAATGCACACTGCCCAGAAAATATGCTAAAGGCTGCCAAATGGAACTGGAAGTTCTGCCCAAGATACTGCCCAAAATGCTTTGAAATTTCAAGTCTGAACTCCTCTCCCAAAACCCAGTAAAACCTAGAAATGGTTTGGGTTGAATCCAGATGATGAAGAAGCCCTCCAACATGGTGCAAATGGCTCTACTTGTAAATAAGACGAATTGCCTCCAAAACCCTTTGCTATTCGTTCCCACACACCCACAACAAGAGAGACAGAGAAAAGTGGGGGAGAAATGACCCAAAAACAACCTTTATGGGAGATCAAATCAAGGGACATGACTGGAGACAACCGGGACACGATCGAAGGACACGTGTCCCACTGAATCGTGTCCAATTCGGGATACACAGGGGGTTTAGGATGAATCCGGTTTCTTAGCAAATAACCCATCCGCGAATCAATATGATCTAGTAAACCAAGTGATTTGTAATAAAATAATTTAGCCAATTAGCTTAAATTATTCCCAAACCACTTATACATCAGATTCGACTAAAACACTAGGACTCACCTAATAATTCGACAATAAATTTCACACTAGCTTTTGGAGTTTAAGTTGGAGGGAAAAAACTCTTCTAATTAGCCATGTCAAAAAACACAGTGAATCAGTGAGGTTAAAAAACCTCCTAGGATGTAATTCGTCATCAAATTATAGGCTTACGTAGGTTGTTACATAGGCTCATAATATTACTAAGATCATTTACAATATAAAACTTGCAGAATGGGATGACAATGACACACAGACTGCTGATATGTGATCCCATCCTTGCTGAAAAAGTTGGCACTTCCGCTTTCTTTGAAATTTGACAATTTTAGTGCAACAAGCGTGTCTTCATCAATATATCAGTTGCTAGTCCTTCATGAAGATTCAATTAGTTGCATGGTTCCTCCTTTTCTTTGGATCTCATCAAATTGAGCTTTCATCTTCCTTGAAGCAAACTGTGACAGGATTCAAGCCATCAACCTTTCATATCACTTTCCTCTAGTCATCATCAACAAATGCATTATATTGAGCCAATCAAGGTAGAACTGATCATAACTCCCTCTAATCGTGAAATTGATCCTCAAAGTCATCAAAACATTGGGTTATCTTTTTGTACTGCTACCTTTCAATTCCAAGATGATGTGGATATCTTGAACATGTAATCCTTCAAGGATTACCAAAACCATCCACTCAATCCATGTATTCTTTGAATCGAGTCCTTATCGTTATGAATTTTTGCAACATTCTTCCAAGTAGCAAAACCATATATTGACCAGATAACCAATATCAAAACATAAATATCATGATTATCTCAACATGATGGCCTCTTGTCAAATTCTGCTTACTAGTTTCCTTTGATATCAACATCCTTCCGCATGGTCATTTTCGTATTTTACAAAGAAAAACTTTCTCTATGCTTTCACTTTTCAATCAAAGTGCCCATGAACTAATCAACAAGCTACAATATCTTCTTCCTTGGAGTTGTCATTGTCAACTCTTTCTTTCTTCAGGAGACCATATCTAATGTTGATAAATATCATCAAACAAACTCTCCTTCCAGCCTCTTCATGTGATTTTGCAATATGCTTTACCAGGGAGCCATGCCATATCCAATGAAAATTATCAATATCAGATTTTCCAAATTATAAGATCCTCTAGTCAGAGTGTCATGTTAAAATTGCTACTTGCTCCCTTTGAAGTCAGCATTCCTTTGCATGTTTTATCTTCATATTGCAACAAGGTTCTGCTTCATCTTTTAATCATCAATGTGTTATGGAATGAACTCATCAACTGGAAGCTTCAACATCATGTTCATCAAGGTCCTTACAGTTCCCTCTTTCCATCAGGCTCATCATCATCAAGGAGTCATCGTCTTGCTTTGCTTTGATCTTCCATCCTTCTCATCTTGCTTCTTTATTATGTACTTGCTGTTGAAGAATATACAACAAATGTAGTTAATGTGATTCTTCTTAGCATGATAACTATTTGTGAGGTATTTTAACTTTTGCTTATTAGCACAATCTTTTCTTGATATCATTAGTGTGTGTATTTCTTACTTCATCAAACAGTTACCAAAATACAAGAGACAAGAACACAAGATGTTGGCTTTCTGCCAGGGCCAAAACCTCTCACTCTTTGAGAGGAAAACCCACACAAAATTCTTCTTATAGAGATTCCAATTGATGAATACCAAGACCATGACCCTTGACCTATTATGCCACTCCAAGACCAAGACACCAATCCTCTTCTTTGTCATTGCTGAGATCATCATCATTGCTGCACCATTGAGGCCATTATTGTTGCACCACTGAGATCTTCATTCCTGCTACACCATGACTGCTCCTTCATCAAGATCTTCAGCATTGCTGCTAAAGTCATCACTGCTGATACACTGAAGTCATCATCATTGTATCACTGAGATCTCGCTGCACCTTCACCGAGAATACTGTTGCACTTTTACTGAGATCAGTGGCATTCCTTCATTGAGACCTTCACCATGACACTGAGATCTATACACTGTGATATTTAGAGAGTGAGATCATGACTGCTTCTAGAATAATTGTTGACACAGAGGTTGTCACTTCGAGATCCTTCTCTTCACCAATATGCTGAGATAGTGAGGTTGCTTCATTGTGGTTGTAGGCCGAGACTGTGACCATTATTGAGACCTTCATTATTACTGCTACATCGAGACAATCACTGCTTTCCTTGTACCGAGATCACGATTGCAGGTATGCTGAGATTGCCACTACCGTGGAGGATGAGACTGCAATTTTTCTCATTGTAATTGTCCATGAAATTGTAGAGGCATCCAAGAATGAACTTTTTTGTACCCATCCGAAGTTACAGTAATGTCTTGAGGTCTGTACTTATCCGAAATTTCAGTGATGTCCAAGTTCTTATCCTTCTCTTTTGCGCAGACCCTAATGGGGTATGTATAGTGGTTAGTCTCCCATATTTCGTTGACGTGTCAATGAACTGTTGTGTCTCCTTTTTGAGTCAAAATGAATGTGTTTTATCTTGCTTGAAGGCCGACTTCATTAAGAGTGACTGTGCTCGTCTTTGGAGGGCGTTTAGAATTTTCTATAGACTTGTATACATTACACGTAGGTTCAAGAAGAGCTCCTTCATATATGACATTGACTCTTTGACTTAAAATAAATCCAAAGACTCTCAATGGGAGCCAGTAATAAATAAGCTTCTTGCTTCATTAAATCCATGTAGCAAGGCATAATAATAAATTCATTTTCTTGTTTACAAAAATCATAATTACAATGTCATGAAGACCGAACGTATTTACACTCTCTTCAACACTCCCACTTAACTAGGGAGGTATTCATACTGGTACTTGGTCATTCTCAATCTGAAGAATTTCTCATAAGAAGAATTAGATTGGTAACCCATCTGTATAGCATCATAGTAACCAACATTGTTTCCACAGTGTTATGAATATAATTCATAACAAGTAAATGAATAAAATAAATGTAAATATTAAATAATCAAATATTGGTTATGTTAAGTAGTCATTAAGTTAAGTGAAAAGGCATGTCTAAAAGACATGCCCAGTCATGAAAGGACATTTGTTTAGGTATATATATGCGGTTCCTCATTGTAACATTCATCATATATATAATAAATTATTATTACAAAATACTTCTGTGTATTTTTACATTCAAGCCAACAAGCTATCACTTTTTATGCTTCAGTGGTATCAGAGCATTCCTCTAAGTATACAGGGTTTGTTCGTTACAGTGGTATCAGAGCCATGCCGCACAATATAATGATGCGAGTCTTTGAACGTTGTTCGCCGCACAATGTGTCATTACATTCACGTCTTGAATACTTTGAGCAATTTAGTAAAATTCAAGGAGCTTTTCAACGATTAGACAAATCATATGCCGAAGTTAAAACATGTTTAAAGGAAATCGATAATGAGGAAGATAATAGGGACAATGAAGAATCGAAACAAGGTGAAGTAGGAAAAGAAGATGAAGCATTAGATGATTATAATGTTGAAGATCAAGATGTTGCAGAAAATTATCAAGATGATGACATTGATGAAGCTGGTCTTGATATGGATGAGATAGATCAAGATGATGATCCAAATGAAGATGATGTGGACGAGGATTATCTTGAGAAACAAGGAGATGTACAATATCGTAACAATGAAGAAGATGTTGTCAATGAAAAACTACCATCTGTGGCTCTGGAGAAAAAGCAGGTTGTTGTAGATAGCAATGTAGCACTAATCGTTATCGGGATTAAATCGGTGTGGGGAAAAAATCGTAAAAATCGGGAAAAAATCGTAACATACAAAAATATTCATTTTTTTCAATTTTTTTAATATCTAAAGCATCTACAACATAAAATAATTACGTGACACATAAATATGATAAAAGAACTAATATATAAGATGTTTAATATCATTTCTAGTACCACATCACACATAATAGTGAATCATGTCCTGAATAGTAAGTCCTGACTCATAACTCCCAACTCAGCCTCAAAATATCAACAAAAAATATAATAATGTATCTCATATCATGAGTCATAATGTCATATACAATGAAATGAACCAAATAACTAAAGTCTAATGCTACTGATTTCCTTTGCCCCTCTAGATGTAGATGTTGGTGGAGTTGGCAGTAGACTTTGCTATGCTCTAGAAGCTGAAGAACTAGGAGCTACAGGAGGTAGACCACGTCCTCTACTGGTGACAGGGGTAGCTTGGGTCACCTCCTCAAATATATATATATATATATATATATATATATAGATATATATATATATATATATATATATATATATATATATATTATTTTATTTTATTTTGTGGGAAAAAATCGCGACAAAAAAAATCGTTTTTATCGGCCAATTATATCGCGAAATTTAAAAAATCGCGATTTTACGATTTTATTGCGATAAAATCGCGATCAGTGCAACACTGGTAGATAATGACAATGAAAGGATATTAGATTTATCCTTGTTGAAAGAAGATGTCAATGAAAAACTGCCATCGGTGGCTCTTGAGAAAAAGCAAGTTGTTGGAGATACTAAGAATGAAAAGTTATTAGATTTACCCCAACCAAAGGAAGATGATGTTGTCAATGAAAAACAGTCATCGGTGTTTCCGGTGTCCCTAGAGCAAAAGCAGGCTTTTGAAGATGTGGAGAATGTAAATGCCTTCGAGAAAACAACCATGGCTTGGACTCAAAATAATGTTCAACTAAGTTCAGAACTGATTGGGGATGGGCTCAAGGTGGATGAAAAATCACCCAATGCTTTATCTATGCTTGGCAACATGGAGTTAAAAGCAGATGCTTGGTTGAAAGCAAAGGAAACATTTAGAATTACACAAGATGTGACAGGGGGCAAGGATTCTTATGCCAATCTTTCAATTGGGAATTGGAATTATTTTGCAGCAGTTCATAATGAGAAGAAGAATTCAAAGTTGGAGGCCACACATCTTGAAAAATCTAGAGAACTTTATTGTAAAGTAGTGGCACAAAGGTCAGGCAATGTATATGTTGCGAATGGTGCAGCTGTTGTGCGGGCTAAAAAGGGTCTATTTGATGTTTCAAAGGACATTTTTACGCAGGTGCAAGAAATTGCAGCAACTAAAATTCTGAGAAATGTTTCACCAAAAGTAAAGGAGGCTTTGGAAGGTCGCCCTATTGCAGTGACTATGGAAGGCTTGACACTCATGTGAGGAAGTCCACAAAAATCCCATGTTTTATATGTTCGAGTTGAGGAAGTTGGTAGAGGTGAACGTTGGTGACATGCTTGTCAAATCATAATTGATGCTTTCGTAGACGCAAGGGTTATGTTGGAGAAGGATTTTAGGAGCCCCTTGAAGTTACATGCAATGGTAATAAACACCAGTCGTAGAAAAATGATAAAGTTCCAAAGAAACAAGGGGAATGTTTCCTTTGATGCTCGGCCTATATTAGAGCGTTATGGTCGCAAAGATTGGGGTGAATATGTGATTTCTGAAGCCCATTTGTCTCAGAAATTGTCGTACAATGAAAATGGGTACTATCAGTATTGTGCATCCATTCCATTTCCAGAAATTGGTAGGGAATATGTTGTGGAAATTGTTGAGGAAACTTCAAAGGAGAAAGCTGAGGTAACCATAATTGTTGAGTTGACCTCGAGGTAGCTGCTACGGAGGGGACAATTAATGAAAGTGCTGCGGAGGAAACTGTTGCAGCAGAACATAGTCAAATAGAAGAATTCATTGTAAAATACAAAACCCTTGTGTAGAGACCAAACCATGACATTCTGGGTCAGTGTTACAACGACCCTCCTTGCATCTATAGAAATTGTCTGAAGAATCTTAAGAAGGAAACGTACTTAAAATACGTTATCAACGTGATGATGATTGGTGATCATTTGAGCGTTGGTGTAATCATACGTGTTGAGAGTGATGGTTGTCAGGTTTTGAAAGGAGTTCCAGAGAGATCAGAACATGTCACAGTTAAGCTACGAGACATTAGAACAGAACTGTTTGACAAAAAATTTAAAGCTCAAGATCAATATATGAGTATAGTCACTCTGAAAAATGTTATGAGAATTCTTGAAGGCCCATTCTCCTGTCTGCTATCCCAAACACAATCTATCCGTCTTCCCATACCCGGCAGCCGAGCAACATCGCAGAAAGCAGTCAACAATCTGCTAACCCCCATCGTGCCTATCAGTCTACACAATCCACTCCGCTTGTCCATCTACGGATTCCACTATGTCAATGTAAATGTAAAAATTCTTTGTCTTATTCGTTCTTGCAAATGCACGAAGCCTGTGTCCTGACAGGCGTCCGTGCTCGATTGTTCCCTATCAGTTTTTATGCTTCAGTTGTTGACTGAGCAGGTGGCTGTGGCTGGTTCAGTGGCAAGTACCGTGACGGGTGCATGTGCCGACGACTATTTATTGAGGGTCGAGCTTGACTGGTGGTGTGCTGACAGTCTCTCTACATCGATACATCACTGGTGTGGAAGCCGTAGCGGGACAGTTACGCCACTGTCAAGCCATTGTGGTCAAGCTGTCGAGCGAACTAGTCGGTTATCAATCCAAACGACGGTGACTCCGAATCGTGGTGGTCAACAGTCGTGACCAATACCCAGCTAGCGTCGAATCGTCACGTCGTGAACATCTGCATTAAATCAATTCAATCACGTTAATTTAATTTAATTAAAGCTATATATATTCCAGCAAATTACATATGCCAAGATGATAAACACAAGATGAAGAAAAACAAATTACATATGCCGAGATGACAAACACAAAGATGAAGAAATTGTTAGCAATACAACTTTGAGGACATCACTTCTGAAGGAAGGGGCTATGTTATGAATATAATTCATAACACGTAAATAAATAAAATAAATGTAAATATTAAATAATCAAATTCTGGTTATGTTAAGTAGTCATTAAGTTAAGTGAAAAGGCATGTTTAAAAGACATGCCCAGTCATAAAAGGACACCTGCTTAGGTATATATATGCGGGTCCTTATTGTAACATTCATCACTTGTACATTTTTTAATATAATAAATTATTATTACAAAATACTTCTGTGTATTTTTACATTCAAGCCAACAAGGTATTAGTTTTTATGCTTTAGTGATATCAGAGCATTCCTCTGAGTATACAGGTTTTGTTCGTTACACACAACAAGGCCTTGATTGACAACTCTATCTCTCATCAGATCATAGCACAATGTTGGTGAGACCAATGAATATAGACACCTTCATCATTGCCTCTCAAGGTACATACCCACCCGGGTGTTCACTGAGTATGACCTTCTAGGACTTTTCTTATCTTGGGTTCCCAACTCTCAAAGAATATTAGTCCTTTTGCCTACTCTTATCTTGGATGCCCTACACATCCTCAAAGAGCATCGGATGCCAGATGATTACCCAATCCTCCATTCTTTCTTCCAAAGTGAAGACAAGAATGTTGTGTCTATCTCTCCCTCTCAGCTAGGGAGGTTACATTCATCATGTGTCTACATTTCTCTTTATGGCATTCACTAAGACTTACGACTGTTAGTCTTGGTCTAGTGCATGGCACATGAAATAGAAAAACACAACTGTCACTCCTTTTTAATCACGGGTGACCCAATCCAAGCTCCCTCTTAACGAGGGACTCTCTTTTTTCATCAACAACTTCTTCTGTGTGGGTCCTTCAGTTGATTGATCAACTTCTTTCCTTGATGTCATGAAATTCAGTTGAGCTTCTTCCTTGTAGGGCAACAACCATCTATCACTTTCCTCCTTAGTTGGTCATGTCATTCCTCTCTTCATGGAAAGTGGTCTTCTTCATATCTGGAACCTTTTTCATATGGCTACTTCTTCCTCATCATGTTTCTTTCAGGAGTTTCCATCCACCACATGCATGCTAGCTGTCCCTGTACTTACAATTCCAGTAGCCCTGCATGAACTCATCCAAATATTACTCAAGAAATCAAAACATAACATTAAATCAAATCGTACCTTACTAGATGGCTCTTCATTATGACATCTTCCTATGGGTATCAACATCTTGCATACATGTTGACACATCTCCCAAAGATATCCATTGTCAAGGGTCTTCATCTTTTCATTAGAGTCTTCATATCTTCTCGGGAGATTTCCTAGTCAAGTCTTCTCGGTCTTTTGGATTTTGATCGCCTTCATCAGGGTTTCAATAAGAGTTTATTAATTGTAGTCAGCCTCCTCATACTTCATATGAGGACATATTATGTTGATTTCATCTAGTGTGACTTTTATGCCTTCATTCATCCTTTCAGAGGAGATCTTTTCCCTTGATCATGCTTCTCAAGATAGAAGTAATGATCCATGCTACTTGCAACCATATGACATGACATTATAATATTAAACACAAGCATACATACCTTATTTTACCTTTAGGTCATCTAGGCTTCTTCCAACAACTTCCTTTATTGAAAAGATCTTCAATCCCTTGATCTTCTTCTTTTCTTATGTCATCATCCATGGATTCCACAAGTTGGTGTTTCTGATGAAACACTTGCTTCATCTCGAGATTAGTGAACCCTTTGATGATGATTCCATTAGAGAGTCTTGAGGATCTTGTATATCCCCATCTGGCAGATGCTTCCTTTCTGACTTGATGTATGATGAGCCTTGTCTTGGATGACTTCTTCTTGCAATGTCCGATGAGGTTCCCAAGAGCAACATTCTTCATGTTTGATCGCAATGGATTTTGTCCTTCATGATTCCCATGGTGATGTCATGAGTTATTGTTTCTAATGCTTCCATGATGCCATGATGCATCTTATTATCTTGGTCATATCTATAACACAAGATTTAGGAGCTTATGATAGGACCCTTTTATGAGGGATACCATCTTACTTGTAGATATTTGTTACTCCCTTCTTTCCTTGGCCCTTTTTCTTCAACTTCCTCCATCTATCTGGTGATATGAGCTTCTTTCTATCATCTTTCCATAACATTGAATCTTAGCTATACAATTCTGTCTTGTTTGAGGATCAACCTTCCCTTTCCTTTCTGCACATGTTTGAGTCTTTTAACTTTCAATACTTTTGTCATTAACATTTCTCTATCTAGCATAGAGACCACAAATTGTTGAATGAGGTAACCTTCTTGTTCATGGACATTTGTTACCTTGATTATCTGTTAGTGCATTATAGATCAATGATGGTTATCTTCCTTCTTAGATCTTGTAGATGAGATCTTATGAAGATATCCTACATTCTTTGATACCTTTACTTTCATGTAGATCAAATTTCATGTGACCTCTTCATTGTACTTGACATGTGAAGATGAAATCTTCACCTTAATTGCTTTGATGATGGTTGAAGAAGATACATTAGAGCTTTCTTCTTGGATGATCTTCTTTCAAATGGGAGAGCCTTTCCTTAATAGAAAAGGTTGCTTCTTTTGATGAGGATGATTTGCTGCTTCCTCGGATGATCTTCTTCTAGGGCAAGGAGATGATCCTTGCTTGATTTATAGACTTTAAGATAATGACAATACCTTCTTGCCTTTAATATGTTTTGCCTTCTTTTGTAGTGTCGATCAGGACTGCTTCTAGGATTTCGACCTTCTCCAAGATGATGTAATCTTCTTTGAGGTCCTATGAGCTACCTTACTTTGTAGAAAACTCGATGGGGGTCTTGGTGGCCTTTTGATGATGACTATGGAGATAAAAGTTCTTGTTGTTGTACACTGCTTCTTTGATCTAGTGTTAGATCCTTCAATGTATATCTTGATCCTTTTGATATCCTTCATCTTGCTTTGATGCCCTTCTTGAAACTTGATCCTTGAATGTCCCTTTTCTACCCTTCCTTTGATTTCAACACCTTAGCTTTGATACCATGTTGAAGAATCTATGACAAATGTAGTTAATGCGATTCTTCTTAGCATGATAACTATTTGTGAGGTATTTTAACTTTTGCTTATTAGCACAATCTTTTCTTGATATCATTAGTGTGTGTATTTCTTACTTCATCAAACAGTTACCAAAATACAAGAGACAATAGCACAAGTTGTTGGATTTTTGCCAGGGCCAGAACCTCTCATTCTTTGTGAGGAAAACCCGCACAAAATTCTTCTTATAGATATTCCAATTGACGAATACCAAGACCATGACCCTTGACCTATTATGCCACTCCAAGACCAAGACACCAATCCTCTTCTTTGTCACTGTTGAGATCATCATCATTGCTGCACCATTGAGGCCATTACTGCTGGACCATTGAGATCTTCATTCCTGCTGCACCATGACTGCTCCTTCATCAAGATCTTCATCACTGCTGCTACACTGAAGTCATCATCATTGTATCACTGAGATCTTGCTACACCTTCATCGAGAGTACTGCTGCACTTTTACTGAGATCAGTGCCATTCCTTCATTGAGACCTTCAACATGACACTACGATCTATATACTATGATATTTAGAGAGTGAGATCATGACTACTTGCATAATACTTCTTGAGACAGAGGTTGTCACATCAAGATCCTTCTCTTCACAAATATGCTGAGATAGTGAGGTTGCTTCACTGTGTTGGTAGGCCGAGACTGTGACCATTGTTGAGAACTTCATTATTACTGCTACACGGAGACAGTGATTGCTTTCCTTGTATCGAGATCATGATTGCAGGTATGCTGAGATTGCCACTACCGAGGAGGATGAGACTGCAATTTTTCTCATTGTAATTGTCCACAAAATTGTAGATGCATCCGAGAATGAACCTTCCTATACCCATCCAAAGTTACAGTAATGTCTTGAGGTTTGTACTTATTTGAAATTTCAGTGATGTCCGAGTTCTTCTCTTGCTCTTTTGCACAGACCCTAATGGGGTATATATAGTGGTTAGTCTCCCATATTTAGCCGACGTGTCAGTGAATCGTTGTGTCTCCTTTTTGAGCCGACATGACTGTGTTTTATCTTGTTTGAAGGCCAACTTCATTATGAGTGATTGTGCTTGTCTTTGGAGGGTGTTTAGACTTTTCTATAGACTTGTATACATTACACATAGGCTCAACAAGGGACTCTTTGACTTAAAATAAATACTAAGGCTCTCAATGAGAGCCACTAATAAATAAACTTCTTGCTTCATGAAACCCATGCAGCAAGACATAATAATAAATTAATTTTCTTGTTTACAAAAATCGTAAGTGCAATGTCATGAAGACGAACCTAGTTACACTTTCTTCAACACTTGCAATTTTCACCGACAAGTACAACCAAGCAAAAATATGCAAAGACAAGAGCATGATGTCAATTTTGTTAATCTAGGTTTTCCATGGTATCTCAAAGGGTGTATTTCTAGGATTCTAATTACAAACCCTATATTTCTTGATTTAACCCTTCTTAGGGTTTTTACGTTCAGTGGAAACATCAACCCGAGGGATTCGATTTCAAATCCTAGGTTTTGACCAATTCATCCCTTGCTAGGGTTTTACCATATACCTAGATTATCCTTTCAAAATTTTAAATCTACAAACTCTAGATGTTATTTCCAAAGAGCTAGGGCTTACTTAGAGGGAACAATCAGTTAGGGTTAGGGTTTTCACTTTTCTAGGGTTTTTCCAATCCAAGTCCCATCTAGGGTTTACGAACCAAAAATCTTAAAAATGTAAGATCTACAAACCCTAGATTCTTACCATGCAGAATGTGCTGAAAACCCTAATTACTTTTCAGACCCTTTTCAAAAGATCATTGCCATAGACTAGACACATATCATGAAAAACACATAAACATTGTACATACATTTGCGATATCACCATACCTTCAAAGATTCGATCCCTCTTCATGTGTCAACACTTCTTCACGAAGTGGTTATCTTCAATACATGCCCCTCAACTTCTCCTTTGTTGAGATGCTAGCTTCGTCTCTTGTCCTATTTCGTAGAAACCTGGTCTTGAATCATTTCCTTTAATAGCAACAAGTCGGCTTCATTGATATAACCCTTTCTAGAACTAGGTTATTTTAGAGATAGTTCAACTTACTATACAATGACCGTCGTTTTCAACCATACGATGCTGTCATTGTTTTATGATAGTCTTGGTTCCTTTAACTATGAGCCATACTAGGGTAACATTCCAGACATTAGGTCGGTTCCATGATGAAATACCTTCTTCTATTACGTATAGTTTGACTTCCATAACGCTTCATATTTCATCATCCACTTATCATTAGACCACATCGCTGTCTAAAGGCATAACCACACATTCGATCTCGCTGTCTAAGTCACTGTGAGTGCCAACCATCGTACGCTGCAAGGAGTACAAACCACCATACGCTGTTCACGAAGAATTCAGGTTACTATAATATAGATGTGATCTTAGAAAACGAGTTACTATATGTAGTGACACCACAGAGTCAAAAGAAAATCACATATCCGTAGAGCATTAGATGTGATGCCACAAATGCAAACCATGTCATACGAGTCATCGAGCATATTTTGTCTTTTTAAAAATGATCCAATCAGGTCATAAACAAGTCATCAAGACAAACCAACATTGATCTTTGTATTATAAAGGGCGACCTATGTAATGATTCGATGCTACTCAGAAATATAGTGATGTTACTCTCAGAATATTTTGATACCAATATACGAATTGATACCAAGTGACATCGTTATAGTAATTGCAATATAACTGCAACACTAGATTTAATGTCAATTAAAGAAGCTTGGCCACAATAGAACGATGTTATAAATGCGAACCAATGATCCCGAGCCAAATGCAGATTACACAAATACGGGTTCATATGAAACCACTATATGTTGTAGCGAACCGCAGTAGCATTACAAGTGTGATGCTCTTGAATTCAAGCGATGTCTCTATATATAATGCGAGCAAATCTCCGTCGAATTTCTTTATCGTTCGGACCTCGATAATATATATTGAGCCATATAATCATATGGAGATGCGAGAGTACTTTTCAAATCATTGTGGCATTCGAACCACGCATGATCCATCACTTAGGAAAATAGAGGTGCGAAACATCTATGTATGTGTGTTCACTCACATCTATGTATGCGTGTTAGTGAACAAGAGACGGGTTATTACAAAACAATATCTTTGAGCCGCTAACGAACCATGGAACAATATATTATGAGGATTTGAGTAGTGTGAGCCATCGAGGAATTTACTACATTATGAAGAATTTTAACAGATTCGTATCTCCACACATTGTAGTGTATCAGAGATATTATAGAAATTGCGAGTCACTAGTCAACGAATCATCAAATTATTGTGATGCGGATTCCAAAGAGAATTTTTTTGTTTAAGAAGTTAGGTCATTGAAACCACAGGAAGCCCAAAATCATTTCATATAAGCTACAATGAAATTCGTCCAGAAATCAACAGAGAGTGACCTTCAGACCACCATTCTCCAACTTTAGCTTTGAAACCATGTTGGAAGATTGGGATAACTGTAAACTAGACTTGATTTTCTTTCATGTCAATTACTTGTGATAATTAATGGCATTATTATTATTGTGTTTTTCTTCTTTCATCAAGCAATTACCATAATACAAGAAAATGAAGATCACAAAAAACAAAAGAACACAAGATATAGGCTCCAAGCCAGGGAAAAACCCCTCCAAGGTGAAAACCCAAAAAATTCTCTTCTTATAGGATCAGATCAAATGAGATATCCAAGACCCATGACCACATAAAACTTCCTCCTTTAGATGCCAAGTCAAGCCTTCTTTCCTTCCAACATATTCATCAACAAGATACCAACAACAAGAAATGTACCAAGGCAGATCTTCCACAAACCTTAACTCAAGAAGAACTTCTTTCTTTCAAACTTCGGCCCTCCACTCCTTCTCCACCCTTTCTATGATATTTCAGATCTCAAATCATCAAGTGTGTGTATTCAAATGAGCTCCATCTTCCCTGTATTTTTGTAGTTCAAAAGGGGTGCGAATAGACACGTCCATTGGGGCAGGGCCGACTTGACATGTAGGTCGACTTGGCACTGGAGGGGTTTTCGTCCCAAAATTACATTTAAAAATTTCTTTTTCTTTTTATTTTACAATAGGTCCAAAATAGGACTTTGACACTTGATTAAAACCTAGAAGCATGAAGACCATCCTTTTCTAGAATAATAATAATAATAATAATTTTTCTTTTTCTTTTCTTTTGATTTTAATGAAATAGTACAAATTATGGAGACCAAAACTAGTTACATTCTCCAACATAGACACTCCCATATCTCAATGAAAATTTACATGTTTTTTTTCTAATTTTAAGGTGTAAGTGAGACCTAGGATAGGTTTAGGTGAAAGTGAGGATGAAAATAAAAGATCCCTTCCCCCTCCCTTTTCCTCATTCTGTCATGTTTATTTACTTTTTCATTAGAGCAGAGAGAACAAATAGGAGCTTGGATGAAAGAGAAAAAGAGAGCTTGGAGCGTTGGAGGAGAGAACAAACCAAAGCTCAGAGGAGTGGACAAAGAGGAGCTTGGAGGAGAGAGCAAAGGGTGCCATCGTTTTCAACTTTCAAGAGCTAAAGATTGGTAAGCCCAAACCCTAATTCCCTCATTTCCTTGTGTTCTTTGTTTGCGTTTTTTCCCCTTCTCCTATTCTTTCCATTCCTTATTCTCCCTCATTTGATTAGACGTTGTGCATCTAAGAATTTGAGAAAAAATGGTATTCTTGTGGTTTATCATTCCATTTTTAGTTCTCATGGTGTTGGTGGGGCACAGGCATCAAAGGAAAGAAAGGGAAGAAGATGATAATAGTGGTCATACTCAAAGTGACATAATGCATGAAGGTGATGAACGGTTTGAAGGTTACAATGAAGAGGAAAATGAAGGTGTCAAAGCTTGTTTGCCACCCTTGTGGAGATGTGTGACAAAACTTGATGGAGGGAGAGGTGGTGGAACTACTAAAGTTTCATGTCATAATGATTGTTATCAAGGAAAGCCTTATACTAGCTCAGATGCTGGAAGCATTAAAGTTTTATGTCATTGTGATTGTCATCAAGGAAAACCTTATACTAGTTCAAATACCTATCTGATGTTGCATCTTTGTGGGTTAATGGAGAGTGATGACAATTTAGCCATTACATCCTTTGCAATTGTGCTTTTGGGATTGTTACCCACCATTTTGTGGGTGATATTCCTAGGCTAATTTTTTTCTCCAAGATGGTCCTCGGCCGGTAGCCAACAGCCCCTTGCAGCCACAAACTAGCTCGTTGTGCCATGTCTCTGCCATCTGAGCCGGGTGGTCCCTCACCCATCTGCCATGATCGTATGTTTGAAGGTGGGCCTCTCGAACATAAAGGTATGCCTTGTCATTTGGTAATTAGGTATTGTAGTTTGCTTATCATGGATACTTCTGGGCATGGATTAATGGGGGAATTCGACGGAAAGAATGGGCTAGGTTTGTGCTCTTGTCTCCTAGACCCCTTTTGGATATTAACCTTGGATTCTAGTCCCATGGGATCTCTTTTACTGACCATTTGACTTTAGGGATGGTATTCATGGGTAACCTTGATTTTGGTTGTGTGGTCCCGCTCCCTCATCCACATATATTGCCCCCTTCCCACTCATTATAACCCCATTCATCATTTCTCCCACCTAGGTTCACATTACTCCTCTGGGTCCACATAGGGCTAGCTCTCCCCTTCCTCTTGCCCACACCTTGGGTCGGACTTGGAATGATGCCCCAAAGCATAATTGGCCACACTCAACAAGAAATGTACCACTAAATGCAAAAGATGGTCGGGACAAACACATTTAGCACGTGCGCAAAAGCCAATAGATGAGCTCTACCCCATCATCATGGCCATCACCCTGGTTCTTACAGGTTCCATGAGCCTCCTTCATCGTATAGGAACCCATGATTGTCCAACACTTGGTGGGCAATGAACCGCCCTACCTTAAAAGGGGGTATCCATTGCTATGTCTTACACATCATGCTCTTACCCCGAGCAGTTAATTAAAGAAAAATCATAAAAGGAAAAATGTATATAGAGAAGGGTGGAAAAATCAAGACCAGGGCACCTCATGTACCATGATTGCTCCCTCCTATACATTATGTCCTCAAGTGTGGGTTTCCTAGAAAGCTTTGTACCTTGATTGAAGAGCAAGTAAGATCCATTTTTAACCTCTAGGAAAAGGATCATCAAGGTCACTTCACATCCATTGGTTGATTCATCCTTCACAAGTGACTTTACACATACTGGGTCTCCTCCCATCATTGAAAGTCCATAAAGAGTAGGGAGTCTTAGTGAGGTGACAGTGTGCTAAATCTCCATTGTTGCCCTTGGTCTAACAGTTGTCCCTTTAGGAGTCCCTTTCAGGCCTCTTGCTAGTTTGAGAGGTAACAGAGACCAACCATGCAATTAGAGATCAAGGGAATATGAGTGCTCTTGAGTGATGGAACATGCATGGCGGTGCTGTACCCCACAATTGCAAGGTTTGACAACACACGTGTTTTCATAGGTAGTGAATAATTCTTCTCCATAGAAGTGTTGGATTTCATCCATAGTGTCAATGTTGAAGAATGTAACTAGTTTCAATCTTCATAATTATCATTCAACTCATGTCATGGTGTAATTTCTATGTATCTATCAAAAGAAGAAAGGAAATGATGTAAAGATCAAAAGAAAAAATATTCTTGTAAAGCATGGGTTTCATGCTAAAGTCATTTGTTACTAGGTCAAGCATCCATTGAATGATCCTAGGGTTTACATGAGCCAAAGTGTCCTTGTCATATTGTAAAAGTCCCATTCGGCCACTTGTAAGTTGTATAAAAGAAAGAACAAATATTTTTATGTTTGGAAGTGTCTAGTAGGCTCCCAAGACCAAGTCGGCCAGCTCAACATATGTCGGCCTAGAGAGGTTTTATGGAGCCTCTTGGAAGGCTATAAAAAGGCAGGACTTCGACCTCATTTCAGAGATAATCACATCACACATATTACATTTGATTTGCGGCTAGAAGAAGGAATGTGAAGTTCTCAAGAAGCTAAAAGAACCTAGCGAAGAAGGATAAATGTTCTTAGATAACAGGAAGGTTTGAAATTATGCCTGGATAGCTCACATGTGCGAGTAGCCTAGGGTTTTTGGGCATGCAACAGGTCTGAATTGCAGGAAGGTGTTGCAGACTTGGTATGTGAGATCAAAAGGCTAGAAGAGCCCTCATCTTGAAGAGATATTGCTTTGCTACCCCTTGGAGACCTTGTCTTGCATTGGAGAAGGAAGATTAGCTGGTTGAATTGGTTCTTGGTGGTAGCCATGGTCTAGGTTTTGGTCTTGGAAGTCTCATTTGAATTGGTTCTATAAAAAGAGAAGTTCTTTCTGGGTTTTCCCCTTGGAAGGGTTTTGCCTGGCTTGGAGCATATATCTTGTGTTCTTCTTTGTATGGTTGTGATCTTCATTGTTTTGGCATTTGTTTGATGATGAGAACATAAGCATAATCAAGAAGAAGAACATAATGTCACAAAAACATGTCAAGTAAAGGAAAAAGTCAAATTCTAATGTTTTCCTAATCAATTTTCCAACATGGTATCAAAGCTAAGGTCAAAGGCATAGGCAGCTGGAAGATCACTAGTGTTTTAAAGGTTCCAAGTCTAACAAAAAGAGGCCTGCCTACATTACCGAGCCATCTAGAAGCAAATCCAATACTGTGCAAGTGACCGAAGGTTTCTGAAGTATTGTAAGAGGCCGAAAACATCTACAAGTAGTCCTAGGAGAGGCCTAACCTAGGCCACAAGTTCTGTTTCACTTATCAAGAAAAGTGGGTTCTAAAGTTTGAAGTTTGGAAGGCCTACAATGGACTAGTATGCCAATGAAGCAAGGTAGAAACATTTGAGGCCTATTTTGGAAAATTATTACAATGATAACTAGAAGCCTTAACCAGAGGGGTGAGGCTACATGATGAGAGCATAAGTTTGAACATAATTTGGTCCCAGATCTACTATTAAAGACAATGAAATAAGGAAACGTTTTTATCTATGTATTTCTTGAATCAAAGAAGCAGTAACAAAAATTGAGTTAGAAGGACTGTAATGGTAACTAAAGTATACTGTAATCAGAAAACGAAAGGAGCAACAACCTAGCATCTTGAATTAGCATAAAGTATCTTGGGATCATTTGAGGCAAACCTACAATTGAAATGAGTCTTGAAGGTGGTGCTAATAGGAAGATCATAACAACAATAAAAGTAACAATGCTTTGGATTGTAATCATGGAAGACAAAGGTATTCATAGTTGTTTTATGCATAGATGAATAAAGGGTTTGCATAAAATAGAGACATGAAATGCATTAGGGTTTTGTTGCTTGATTGCTAAGAATCTAGGGTTTGTACGCTTCACTTCATTGAAGGTTGTTGGTATCTAAGGACTGTAAACCTTAGATGGATCTTAAATTAGAAAACCCTAGTCAATGTGAAAACCCTAATCCTAACTGGTTTGTTCGCTCATAGAAACCCTAGCTCTTGATATCTTGGTATTACAAGAAGATTCTAGGACATGGTAAACCATAGCGAGGGTTGAATTGGATAGACCATAGGTTATGACATCTAAATCATATGGCTGATGTTTCCAAGGGAAATTTCAAGGAATTTAGGGTGTGAATTTAGGAACCCTAGGATTATACCCTCTAAGAAAACCATGGAAGCCCTAGATCGTCAAAAATGTGTTGGAAATACTGAGGGAGGGGGTTGAATCAGTATTTCGAAATGTGTTGGAGACAGTGAGAGGAGGGGTGGGTGAATTAGTATTTCTTAGCAATTAGCACTTTTTAATCCTTTTTAGAGCATTAGTTAATCTTTAGTTCTTCTTCACATAATCATAAACAATAATCAACATTAGACAACACCATACGACAATGAGGAAAGATAAAATAGTGCACATAGAGTTTTAGCATTAGTTAATCTTTAGTTCTTCTTCACATAATCATAAACAATAATCAACATTAGACAACACCATACGACAATGAGGAAAGATAAAATAGTGCACATAGAGTTTTAAGGTGGAAAACCCCCTCTAGGTCAAAAACCAACAAACGCTTCTTAGTAATCATCTTCTCCTCCTCTTTAAAAGAAAAGTAATTACATCAAGATTTCAGCTACAACTGAGGGAGACGTCAACCCCTTAATTCATAGGGTACAACCTGTAGGACGCTACTAAACCTTAATACTCTGCTGCAAGCGAAACAACGCCTGTTAAAACTGGCAGCTAGGGTCAAATTCCACCTTAGGACAACTCATATGATGGAGATGACTATTGCATTTTATTCCTCTTTTCGAGAGGTCCAATATAATGATCATCTCATTCTGACAAGCAGAAATGGAATTTTGAATTTATTCTCTCTCATGCACAAATTGTCAAGATTCGCCTCAGTCAAATGTAGGCTCATAAGCCCAACAGATGTGTCTCCTCACCCTCAACGAAGTGTATAAATAAGAGTGAACTCTCTCCTCATTTGGACATCACTCATCTCATCACACATCTCTCTCTCTCCTCTCTTGATTGGATCGTACAACTTGGAGGCAGCCTTCTCTAGTTCGCATGTGTGAAAGGAGGACGAATTTCTTGGTTTGTTCGCTGGCCGAATTTAAGGAAAACAAAACAACGTTGACTTGGGTGCTTTTGACCAGCGTTGACTTTGTTCTTGTGGGCAAAATTTTGAGTTTTGGAGGCCACATTTATTGGCATAGTTTTCGAGGAGTTTGGGATAGGTTGACCTAGTTGACTAAGATTTGACTGCAAAATTTATAGCAGGGTTTTCTCTCCTTTGACTGATCTGTTTTGGGCTGACTTTGATCCTCTTGGAAGGCCGAATTTATCTGCTATTGACTAGGTGCTTGGAGGACATTTTGGAGCTGTTTTGACCACTGTTGACTTTCTGGTTAGGGTTGCAGTTGATTGCTGTTCACTGTTGATTTGACATGACAGTTTTGGGCAAGTTAATTTGATATTTGTACTCTCTCTCTCTGTTGAACTATTGAAGAATAATAAGAAGATTTGATTAAAGGGTTTCCCCACATTGGGGTTTGTCCCTGGCATCCACCACATCTTGTGTCCTCTTGCCTTGGCTTGTCCTTTGCACATGTTTTTATGTTCTATCTGCATTTACTCTCAATATGTTCAAGTTAATGTGATTGCTACTGAATATAATTGGAAATTGTCATTGGCTGATAAGGAACATTGAAGTAAATTGTGCTAAAGAATAGAACATACCATTGTTATCTAAAATTAACAATGCTCGAATGCCTTGTAAGTCAAGCCACAACCTGACGAGTGCCCCAACACTCTGTTTACTAGCTGTTGTCAGAAAGGATGCTTCGTCGCCCTGCAGTTTATCAGACCCAACTGAAAGGATGCCACAGTGCCCTGTGCAGGCTACGACCTACCCTAGCACCACCTTGCCGCACTGAATTGTTCTTAGGCCACAACCTGAAGGCGACTCTAATCACCTCCGTTGCACCACCCTACCACCCTGAAGAGCTGACAGACACATTTAACAATTTTCAGATTGGATCCCCCTGCGCTCTAATACAATATAAGAAGGTCATAATGAAGATAATAATACTCTGCATGATATGTATATCCTGTCAAGAATTACTGCGCAAAAATATGCCACTGACCACTGTCAAGTCAACCCACTGAATATCATTGGACATCATCATTGATCATTGCACATCACTATCAACTGCACATCACTGAGAATTGTACATCATTGTTGCTGCTCAATTTGATACTTAGTCACTAAATGAGTAATTTTCATAGGCTCATAAGCAGACTGCCACATCACTGAACTAATCAACCTATACTGGTGCACTTGCCGAACACAAGTGTCTAATAATGGCACAATCCCAGATGCCACAGGTCATCCCTATGACATGCTACCACTGCTCTCAGGTTCATCCCACAGAGAGCTACTAGCACATGTTCTTTCACTACTGAGTGCTGCTCACACAATGCTATCCATTGTTACTTTAATAACCTATACAATAAGGTGATGTGTCCTCAGAAACCTGTTACCCTGTAAGGTCACAATTTTGTTACTCAAGTTATCCTAGGTTCAAGGTTCTACTAGTCAAAGTCAACATATCAATAACTTGTTATGTTAGCGAAACATCATGTTGCATGTAGAGTGTCAAGTCTAGTCAAAGTCAACATATGTGTTATGTCTATTAGATCTACTCTCACTAAGTCAAGGCAAAGTGTCATCATACAATTCAAACCCATTCTAAGTAAGTCAAGATCATAGTAGTTGTCATCATACATGTTATGACTTAGTGTTTCAAAGTCAACTCACTCTTAGGATGTCAAAGTCAAGGTGATTGCCATCTTGCATGTGAGATGTCAGATCTACTTACAATAAGTCAAAATGTCATATTGCGTAAGAGATGTCAATTCTGCTATCAATGAGTCAGGGTCAATAGTCAAGTTCCATGTACCGGGTCAGTTGTCACTCACTAAGAATATATCACTCATTAGGTCAAGCCAACACTAAGTCAATGGTTGAATGTTTACTTTTATGTCTAAAGACATACTGTTTGTGTCTAGATATCAAGTCCACTCATAGTCAACAGTCATTAGTCAAATTAATGTTATGTCCAAGTGTCATCAAATCAAGTCAAATCAATGATGAGTTATTAGGGCCTTTCATGTACAAGGTTACTGTCTAACTGTCATGTTGCATAAGATATCAGAATCATTCTTAATGTGTCAAGGTTACAGTAATTGTCATCACACTGTTATGTCAAACAAATGTCATCAAGGTAATTGAGATGTCGGGTTAGACTTAGAAATTTCAACATGGTATCAGAGCGTTGCAAATCACAGGAGAGATGAAGGCACCAGCTGAAATCAGAAAATTGGCAGCAGAAAACAGTTGTCCCGAGAGACAGAGTTGTTCCTAAGCAGAAGGCAACAAAGAAGAAGTGACGCAGAGGGCCTGTGTCATCATTTCGAACCAGAGAGAGGGCCAGCGCAGAAGCAATAAGAGGTAGAAGACGCTCACGTAAAGCCACGTCATCCTGCTCAGCTAGGTAGGAGTGACGCAATTGGCCAGAGGAGCGATTCAACCTTGTTGGGATTGCGCAGAACTAAGAGGCTCAGTTTCTTCAGCTGTTGGGGCTTAGGGAGTTGTGGGCAGACTGTGGATTGTGGAGTAGGTGGGGTGTTGTTGTCGAAGCATAACAATACCTAATGGGACAAGACCAAGGTAGAGGGAGTTGCTACCCAGGTGGATTTCTAGCCAATAAATCCAGATCAGTGTTGCAGGCACAAAGGAGATCGGAGAGACGCTGTTCGACAGCTAGAAAGAGGATTTCCAGAGGGAAATCAAGACTCAAAGGGAGTTGAGGGAGTCTAAGAGAGAACTTCTAGGAGGGATGTCGAGACTTAGAAGGAATCGAAGAGAAGAGCGGAGATGGCAATGAACGGATTGAGGGATTGGGACAAGTTGGACGGGGCATCCAACTTTGTCATCTGAAAGGTCAGGATCCTGTCTGTTCTTGATAGACATCGCATCAAGGGCTTCGCCTTGAGAACCGTGGCTATCCCAGTCGACCCAGCTGATAATGAAAGGTATGAGGATGCAATAATCAAGGCAAAGTGCATAATCCTTGATGGGGTCAAGAATCATGTAGTTCAACATATTTCCGAGAAGAACACGGCAAAGGAGATGTGGGATAGCTTGACGACATTGTATCAAGGCACTTCTGTGTAGAGGAAGATGCTACTGGAGAATCAGCTGCGGTCATATCAGATGTAGAAGCTGGAGAAGATAGATCTATACCTCAGCAGGTTGTAGGAGATTCGAGATCAACTTACTTCCGTAGGGGCCACGCCAGATCAGGGGTTCATGGTGAGGACCGCCTTGAATGTAGTCTTCGAGGAGTGGCAGACATTTGTCTAAAGCAATTTGGGTAGAGCTAATCTTCCAGGATGGGAAGATATGTGGGCAGCTCTTCGCCAAGAAGAGATCAAACGACTGACGAAGGTGGGAAGTAGCAACAAAGGAGGTCAGATCAAGAAAGAGGAGGAGGAGGATGCGGCTTTGGCATCTACAGGACAACAAGGGAAGAGAAAGAAGAAGGACATCTCCAAGGTAAAGTGCTTCTGTTGTGGGGAGCTGGGTTATTATGCAACCTAGTGTCCCAGGAAGAAGAATAAGGGAGAGGCTTCTGATTCCAAGGCAGCTCCAGCTAAGGTAGAGAAAGAAGTCGAGACGGATGACGACTGTGCCATGAGTGCTCATGCACCTCTAGAGAAGAGGTGGGGTGACATCGAGCTGTAGTCACGAGGACTATAGAAGATGTGGGACAAGATCCTTGAGGTACCCAAACTCTTGGATCATATCCGGCTACAGGAGCCTCGAGTGACAGTAGCAGGATGATGGATGTCGGTAGAAGCAAGATGCGGATGGAGTGGTAGAACAGTGCTAGAGTGCAGGGATTTGTAGCAGCGCGGTGAGGGTTGCAGCAGTGCGAGAGGCACAGAGGTGGTTGCAACAGTGCAGAAAGGCACAAAGGTGTTTGCAGCAGTGCGTGAGGCGCAAAGTTGCTGCATAGGATAAAAACAGAGGGAGCTTCAACATCAGGAGGGCTTCTAGCTTGACAAGGATGTTAGTAGTTGGGTAGATCAGTTACTTACTGCTTAGTAACTGAGTTGCAGTGCAACAATTAGCAGTGGTAGTGCTATGGGCAACACGATGCAGCATGATGAGAGAGCTGCAGCGTTGGGAGGAAGGACCAATAGCGGCACGGATGTAGAGGGAGCTGTAGTAAAGATGTAGCAGTGGTAGTGGCAGAGCCATGGGCAGCAATATAGGAGGCAACAGTGCAGAGGATGTTGGGCAGCAGGCCAAGCATCAACACAAGTACCGGTGCCGGATGATCAAAGTGATGTTCAGTGGTGGAGCATTACTAGAGCACATTCCTCGCTAAGAGGGAGTGTTGATTTGGGGTAGCATCGGATGTGCTCTAGCCATGAAAATTGGTGGAGAGGCTAAAGCACATGAGATCTCCAAGACCTAGAAATGGTTTGGGGAAATTCCACCCGATTAGAGAAATATTAAAATAATTAATATTTTTAATGGGTTCCGAAGTCTAAACTTAGGAAAATAAAAATATTAATGGGTATTAATATAAAACTGGGTGATAAGGTTCTAAATGACATGGATCAAGCCAAATCTAATCTTAGCCGTTGATTAGAGATTTCATCTCAGCCATTGAAGAATCAACAAAAAAAGTATAAAAGGAGGCTTGAGGGTTAGTTGGAGATACAACAAGATTGATCAGTCAGTTCGATTTTTTGGAGCGGGGTTTGTTGAGAGAAATCAAACAAGTGATCAGAGTTGCAGCGAGGGGCAGTGAGTGCATAGTAGAGAGGTGGAGATAGTGCCGAAGGACTAGCGCAAAAGAAGAGGAGGCTATGCAGAGCTAGCAGGAACCACGCAGAGGGCCAGAGTGACTGCGTAGAGGCTAGCAGGGCCTGTGTGGGTGACACAGAGGTCTAGAGAGCCAACACAAAGCAGCAAAAGGCTAACGTAGGGGGATTCTGAGTGACGCAGAGGCCAAGAGGGCTGACGCAGAGCTTCAGAGAAGTGTCAGAGAGATTTTCGTGGAATAGACTTGCTGAATATCTGCTTTTGAAGATAGGTATTACTGCTATATTGATTTCTATGTTGGGTGAGCCAATTTGGCACCCTAGTTGTATTCAAGAAAGCTGCTTAATAATAAAACCCTCAGAATTGCTGCATCGGTTTTTCCAAGTTGGGTTTTTCTGGGGACGTTTGTCCAAAAATAACGGTGTCCCTTGTGTGTTTGTCTTTTATTTCATTTGTTGATCTGTAGATGGTTGAGATTGCATTTGTGTTTATTTTCAATATTTATATGGATAAATAACTGGTTGAGTAATAAACAAGTAGGTGAAATAAACCAGATAATGCAATAGGAATTTCTGATGTGTTAGATTAAGAAAAATTCAACATTAGGTTAGTGGGAATCAACTGTCAATCACATCTTTTGGTCAACAAAATGTCATGTCAATGGTCAATTTGATCACCTGTCACTATACTGTAACCACACAATATTAGTCATAAAGTTGTGTCAATAGTAATACAACTGTTGCAAATATCATATTGATAATAAATATCACTTTCACTTCACTCTTAGGTTAATTTGACAGTCACAAGAGAGTGACTACAACAACTTGTTTCCTTAAGAAATTTACATAACTAATCAACACAAGTTCAATGTAATGTTAAGGTGTCATGTCAATTATCAAACATTAAGAGAGTCACTTAAGTCAATTTGACAGTCATCAAAAGAGAGTTTCTATAGGCATACACGTCACTGTCAAGTCATGTTGAACCATATCACTATATTTAGTCACAGTCACCTACAGGTCTGATAGGTTAATCATGTCAGTCAAGTCCAAAACCTTAGGAAAAGGACCTCACTGCCCTTAATACATGATCCACTGCCCCTTGAGGAGCCTTAGAGAGGAGGTCCGTACTTAAAGAGAGGCTTCAACTAAATTGTGTATTACTTGAAGTGATGCCCTAAATAGGGAAGCCCTAATGCAAAGATAAAAGGGCAAAAACATACAAAGACAAGCTTCAAAATATCTTGAATCTAACATTAGGACCCTCATTGTCCTAAGAAGGATACTTGCTGCCCTTGAGAAGCCTTGGACAACCCTTTGCTGCCCTAGTTTGGGCTTTGAAAAGGAGGCCGTAGGTGGCTTTCAAGATGCCCTAACTGTAGAAATCAACAAGCCAAAAACATACCAAAAACATGCCACAGAAACACCTTGAAACATCACAAGAACTCATTGTTACCAACACTTGTGGGTAGTATGCATAGGATAAATTTTTTCTCCTAGATGGTCCTCAACTGACAGCCCCTTGCAGCCCCCAGATAGCTCGATGTGCCAATTTTCTCTACCACTTGAGCCAACCATGTGGTCCCTCACCAATTTGTTATGAATGTATGTTTGAAGGTGGGCCACCTGACTCCAAAGTTATGGCTTTTCATTGGAATTGTTGAGTAATTTTTATTACTTGTCATGGGCACTTTTGGGCATGGATTGGTGGGTGGATTTGTCGGAAAGAGTGGGTTATGTCTGTATTCTTGTCTCCATTTCCCGATTGCATGGTTACCCTTTTATCCTAGTCTCGTGGGATTTCCTTTACTGGCCATTAGCTTTAGGGATGGCACTACATGGGAAATTCCACTTTTGAGTGCGTGGTCACACTTACCGATACCAACTATATTACTCCCCTTCCACTCATTTTAGCCCCCTTCATCTATTTTCCCATCCGGGTCCACATGTGTCCACTGGGTCCACATAGGGTTAGTCTTTCCTCCCTTTGTCCACACCTTGGGTCGGGCCTAGAATGATGCCTTGTAGATTGATGCAACTAAAAAGAAAAGAAAAAACATAATTTGGCCACTCTCAACAGGAAATGTACCACAAAATGCAAAATATGGTTGGGACATACAATTTTAGTGCGTGGGTAAAAGCCAAACATGAGCTCTACCCCTTATCCATTGCCATCACCCTGGTTCCTATGGGCCCTAGATGAGCCCCCCTCTATCATTAAGTAACTTGAGATTAAGTGTGATCCTTACCATCTATGGTAAGTGGTATCCTGCTCAAGTGATGGGATGCAGGTGTTCTACCACTTGACTCTTGAGGGGTCAATATGGGAAAATCAACAAACAATGAGATGTATGTGATCCTTACCTTTTATGGTAAGTGGTATCTTGCCTATTGTCACTAGACAATAAAGATGTGTGTGATCCTTACCTCTCACGATAAGTGGTATCTTGCCTATTTCCTAAAATGGACATTAGGATGTGTGTGATCCTTACCTCCCATGGTAAGTGGTATTTTGCCTATTGTCTCTGGATATAAGGTGGTAGCCGAAACTCCCCTAAGATGATTCTTCTTCTTTAGATTCGAGAATGATCAACAGATGAACAAAGATGAGTAGAGATGAGATTGATGACAAACTTATGATGCAAATGGAAATTTTTCCCTAGTTGAGAGGCAATGTTGATTTGGTAGCTCAGGGATAAATTCCCTCAGTTGGACAACATTCTTCATCAAGCAAGGCCCCTTCTAGCCCTTGGAAGAATTTAATTTGGTCAAGGAGGAATATAATTTTTGAGGTGAAGCCCACATGTGCACAAAAGTACAAGTTGGTCTGGGCAAAGAAATTCGTCCTCCTCCAACACATAACTATACCACATGTCAGATCACTTTGGAGCATCATCAACACATCACATCTCTCTCTTCTCTTGTTTGGTTCATATAGGTCTGCAATTGAGAGGACCAAGCTCACACGTGCGAAGGGAAGGACACAATTCTGATTTTCTGCATTGACTTTCTGATTGGGACAAGTTTGAACAACCATTGGCTAGTTTTGACTTGCTTTAACTTGGAAAATTTCGATCTTGGGAGGCCAAATTGATTTGCGGAGAAGCCGAATTTTTCTTGGCACTTTGACCCACCTTGACTGTAGGTTTGCACCTAGGGTTTCCATAGGTCAAAGGTTGACTTTGATTGAATTCTCATGGGCTATAATTTGACTGCATTGACTGTCTTTGACTGATTTTAGAAAGCCGAATTTAATGCTTGGTTTGACTGAGCTCTTTGGAGGACTGTTGACTTATTGCTGCTGCTGTTGACTTTGACCAGATTTGACTTTTTCACCATATTTGACTATTGGGCTCATTTTTTGGATATTGGTTGGTTGGTTTTGTTGGATAGTCAAAAGTTTAACTTTGACTTCTTGTTGATGAATATTAACATTGTATCTCTTTGTAGAACATTTGATGACAATCTAATAGAAGAAGGATTGGAAGGGGTTTTCTCCTTTGTGGGGTTTTTCCCTGGTCATTGACCAAATATTGTGTCTCTCTTGTTTCATGTTTTTGGCTGTGTTCTATTGCATTTGAAGTACTGTTCTATCTATAGTTGCTTATTGTCATTGAAAGATTGAACATTGGATAAAGTGATTGCTAATTGATTGAAGAAATTAGAATAAGTGATTGTTATAGCATATATGTTAAAATTGGCAACTAGAGCCAAACTCCATGTGGGTCATCTAGCTGATATTTTTCTTGGATCCCTCTCATCGAGAGGTGTAGGATTGATCTAAAGATCATCCAATTCTGATAAGTATTCAAGGAGATATGAATTTATTTGTTTTATGGGACAATTCGTCAAGGTCGGCCAACAACCAAATAAACCCCACTTGTGCTCAACGTTTTAGTATAAATAGAGGTGGCCTTCAAGTCATTTCAACACACTTGGGATCTCATCCTCTCTACTTGTCTTTGGGTTTTAGTAGGAGGAGAGATCCTAAGGGATAATGCTGCCCTAAGCCGGAACTGTCAGGAATTGTCGGGAAAAGCCAAAACTGCTGGGAAAAGCCGGAATTGCCAGAACTGTCGGGAATTGTCGGGAAAAGCCGGAACTGTCGGAACTGTCGGGAAAAGCCGGAACTGCTATGAAAAGCTGGAACTACCGGAAAAGCAGGAAAAGTCAGGAACTGCCGGAACTGTCGGGAACTATCAGGAAAAATTGGAACTGTGGGAACTGCCGAGAACTACTGGAACTACTGGGAAAACCTGGAACTGCCGAGAATAGCTAGAACTGCCGAGAAAAGCTAGAACTGCCTGAACTGCCAGGATAAGTCGGAACTGCTGGGAATAGCTGGAATTGCCGGAACTGCTAATCTGGAAAAGATATTGAGCTAATTGTGAAAATTGAAATAAATTGCTCTCAGCATAGAAGATACTTAAAATTTAACATGGTATCGGAGGTGAGGTGAAGACAATGCCCAAGCAAGAGTGAAAGAGCAATCACCGAAGACAGTTGGGAAAGGACAAAAGGATCAGTAGATTCCTCACCCCTCTTCAAATTCACCGAGGGTGAAGTCGAAGCAGAGAATATTATTAGAATGGTGCAGCGGAAGTTTCTGATGTTCGACCTAAATATCACTTCATTGTGAAGTCCGGATCTAAGGATGGAAGGAAAGGCAGATGCCTTGGTTGCAATAAGTTCGGCCATTATACGAAGGAGTGTCCGAATGGCAGAGACACATCTCTTGATGAAGATAACAATCATTCCAGGGACATCTTCAATGATCAAAGGAATGACAGGTAATGCAGGTCATCAAGGAAATGGCCGACTCTTCAAAGAAAGCAAGGAACCCCAGGTATGAAGAATCAAATGTTGTTTTTGATAAGATAAAGAAGCGTTATCTTGTATTGGCCCTCTACTTCAGATTCTTTGGCAATCTGGCTTATTGATCGTAGTGCTTCAAGGCACCTCATTGGATATAAGGGTGCTCTCTCGAATTTGGTAGAGACGGAAACAGCTGTGGGATTATACTTGGAGTTGATGCCACCTATCCCGGAAAGGGTGTAGGGAATGTTACCCGTAAATTGAATGAGGGTAACTCTATTCATTTACAAGAATCTCTTTTATGTACCTAATTGCAAAAAGAACCTGGTGTCCATCTCGGAAATGGAAGTCAAAGGTTTCAGGGTGGCATTCATCGATGGAAAGGTACGTGTTAAAAAATAGAATTTTCAAAGATGCTTTTTGTCATGGGTTCAGGGTTGGCAATTTGTATCAATTTGCAGGATGGTCCATTGGGGATCATGTCAATTGACATATCGCATCTATAACATCGGAGTTCTACCTATGGGGCCCTACCCGATGTGATTCAGATGGTGATAGGGATGCCTGAATTCAAGAAGAGCATGAAGGTACATGTCTGAGATGTACCGAAGGAAAATCTTATAAGGAGACCATTCCCCTCATGTAGCAGGTCAACAGGGTTGGAACAACCCAAGGAGTTTGAGATTCATGATCGGGAATCTCATGTATACAGGTGGAAGAAAGCCTTCTATGGCTTGAAGCAAAACACCTCGGGTGTAGTGTGAGAGGATTGATAGCTGTCTGATGAAGCTGAGATTCACTAGGAGTGAAGCCGATCCAAACCATTGTTTGAAGGTTGTGGATGATAGACCTCTCATACCAGCACCTTATGAGGACGACCTATTTCTGACAGGTGCAAACCCTCTCATTTGCAGAAGTAAGAGGGAGTTGGATTTTGGATGTGGAATGATAAACTGTAAGCCTGTGACTACCTCGAGGATCTTAACTTTCAGAAGTTATCTGGTAGTGATGTTGGACCAGATTTGGGAAATGCCTCTGAGTTTCATAAACTCATTTGCGTTGATGTTCTTAGTGAACTTTTGTCCAGACATATGTTTTGCAGTTAGCATGGTGAGCTCATATTTGGTTGAGCCTCACTGGATTGGTGCCAAGAATCTTCTGAGATATCTTAGGGGCACAATCTCTCATGGATTGACATACACTGCCGGAAATATGAAACTGCATGATTATTCGAATGCTGACTGGGCAGGCAGTGTGGAGGATCACTAGAGCACTTCTTAGCGCTGGTTCTCTTTGGGTACTGCTTCGATATCGTGGATGAACAAGAAGTAGAAGTCGGTTGCTATAAGCACCATCGAGACCGAATACATAGCTACGAGTATGATATCATATGAAGCTGCATGGTTGCAGAAGCTCTTAAGTGAGCTGTTTGTACACATGATGAATACCATTGTGATTCTCTGTGACAACTAGAGGGGGGATTCGATTATTGAGGAATCCCGTATTCAATGATTGCTCCAACAGATAGACATCAGGTACCGACTTATCTGGGATATGGTAAGTCGATGAGCGAGGAGGCTCCATCACATTGAGACTGATGTACAGGTCGCATACATTTTGTCGAAGCCCCGGGAAAGGTCAAATTTGTGACTTTCCCGAACAACTTGGAGTCGTTGAGAGACCTTCTTAGAAGGGTCCTGCATGTTGCATGCATTGAGTTCTGGGAGCTCTGGGGGGCTTGGAGTACTTACTAGAGCAACATACAACCACAGGGCGACTCACCCTTCCTTGGTGGTGCACTATGTACAGGATGATAGGTTCAACCTTCCCTTGTGATACCTCGTGGCGATTGTGGAACAGGATGATTAGTTCTCTTGTGGGATGGGATGATTAGTTCTCCCGTGGAAATTGTGAAACAAGATGATTAGTTCTCTTGTGGGCTGGGATGATTAGTTCTGCCGTGGCAACTATGGAACAGGATGATTAGTTCTCCTGTGGGCCGGGATGATTAGTTTTCTCGTGACAACTGTGGAACAAGATGATTAGTTCTCCTGTGGGCCGGAATGATTAGTTCTCTCGTGGCAACTATGAAACAGGATGATTAGTTCTCATGTGGCAACTATGGAACAAGATGATTAGTTCTCCTGTGGGCCGGGATGATTAGTTCTCCCATGGCAACTGTGAAACAGGATGATTAGTTCTCTTGTGTGCCGGGATGATTAGTTCTCCCGTGGCGACTGTGGGGCAGGATGATTCGTTCTCCTATGGACATGATGATTAGTTCCCCTGTTGAGGCATCCTACCCATGCAGTCTGGGACTCATGGGAAGTACCTCTCGTCTGATCAATGAGCAGCGAAATGGGGTTAGGGACCATAGTAGTACTATTGATGGACGCATCGATGTATCTACCGTACTCCCTATGCTAGGATGACCTCCATTGATCTGGGATCAATGAAACTGATCTGGGATCAGTATGAGTGGTTTGAGACACTCTCTTGTGATATTGATCTGGGATCAATAAAAATGATTTCGGGCCAGTGAGAGTGATGTGACACACTCTTCAGATGAAACTGACTTCGGGTCAGTAGAGAATGGTATGAGACATTCTCGATCAATTCTTCTTCTTCATGGTTCAACAGAGCAGAACAGAGCAGAGCAGAGCAAAGCAGAGCTCAACAGAGCAGAGCAGTGCAGGGCACTGATGGTAGAGATAGTACAGTTGGACATATGGATCAGCGGATGGAGTTCTCCCTAGTTGAGAGGGAGTGTTAAAATTGGCAACTAGGGCCAAAATCCATGTGGGTCATCTTATTAATGGAAGTTGATATTTTTCTTGGATCCCTCTCATCGAGAGGTGTAGGATTGATCTAAAGATCATCCGATTCCGATAAGTATTCATGGAGATATGAATTTATTTGTGTTATGGGACAATTCGTCAAGGTCGGCCAACAACCAAATAAACCCCACTTGTGCTCAATGTTTTAGTATAAATAGAGGTGGCCTTCAAGTCATTTCAACACACTTGGGATCTCTTCCTCTCTACTTGTCTTTGGGTTTTAGTAGGAGGAGAAATCCTAAGGGATAACGCTGCCCTAATCCAGAGGGTAGAAGCCGGAATTGCCGGAACTGTCGGGAATTGCTGGAACTGCCGGGAACTGCTGGAATTGCAGGAAGAACCCGAAACTGCCGAAAAAGCTGGGAAAAGCCGGAACAGCTGGGAACTGCCGGAATTGTCGGGAACTGCTGGAATTGCCGGTAACTGTCAGGAATTGCCGGAATTGCCAGAACTATCGGGAACTGCTGGAACTACCGAGAATAGACGGAATTGCTGGAACTGCCGGAACAACCTGAGCATCTGTCTCCGAAGGAGAGCAACATGCAAGGGACAACTAACTAACATTGGGACAGTTGTATGGTTTTTAGCAGCAAATACACCAAGCATACAATGTTATAGCTAGCATGCAAGGGACAACTAGCCTGCAACAACAAGCATGCAAAGGACAACAAGCATGTTAGGGACAACAAACAAGCTAGGGACAACAAGCAAGCAAGATGCAACCAACACATAGGTCAGTATGGCAACATGGTACAACAATGGCACATAATGCAGTACAATGATGGGTACAATCATGATTAATGAAATATGATGAGATGCAGCATAGTGATGATGGGTGCAGCACGGTGAGGTGCAACATGATGACGAAATGCAGCACAACGATAGGTGAAGGAGTCACCTTGGAGAATCAGTTGAAGTAGCATGTCTTCAACTGATCTCATGTATCATCTTCTTAGAGATGATCTATGCTCTTATCTAGATAAGTCAAAGTGTTGACTTTTGTTGTAAACGTACTCTCTCTCTGTGCTGAACTATTGAAGAAAATATAAGAAGAATTGATCAAGGGTTTCCCCACATTGGGGTTTGTCCCTAGCTAGTGCCACATCTTGTGTCCTCTTGTCTTGGCTTGTCTTCTGTGATTTATGTTTATGTTCTATCTGCAGTTTACTTTAATGCTGATGTAATTGCTAATCTGGAAAAAATATTGAGCTAACTGTGAAAATTGAAATAAATTGCTCTAAGCATAGAACATATCTAAAATTAACAATATAACATTGGAA
This sequence comes from Pinus tabuliformis, assembly GCA_031772625.1. Lineage (NCBI taxonomy): Eukaryota > Viridiplantae > Streptophyta > Pinopsida > Pinales > Pinaceae > Pinus > Pinus tabuliformis. The sequence continues at coordinate 1,148,285,551 of CM062807.1, forward strand.
AATTAACATAGTGATCACACATGAGAAACCATGTGATCATGGGGGGATGTATGAGTGAGGAATACTCCTAGCATCTGAGATCGAAAAGAAGAAACTCTGAATAGGTCTCTGGCCGGTCCTATGGGATTGGGAGGTAGTCGGATGTGTCAAAGTTGCCCTGCTCAGTGGACAGTAACATAATCTAACATCAACTCATTTGTAACCAGCTTTAATAACTGACATATTTATTCTTCTCAAAGCTTCTAATTAGTTCTAAATGGCATTTTAATTTCTGGGTTCTTTTTCTAATGAATCTCTATGAACCCAAAGACTTGAGGAAGCCTAGTATTATGGTTGCTTACTTTATTTATGGTCAAGTTGGAGGATTCAAGATTGTCGTCCCAAATATGATAAAAGACTTTTATTACGTTTTTTAATTGGGCAAAACATCGCTGTCTGGCTTAACAAGTGTAAGATGGTTTGTATACAGAAATATTTCCCTGAAATTATTATTGTGCTCTATTAGCAGTGCTTTCTTTGAGGTTTGATGTTGAAATTATCATTAGTACTGCACTCTGTTTCCTGTGCTAAGCTACGAATACCTGAAGTTTTCCTCTTTCTGAAATTCTCTAGATGACATACATTTGTTGCTTTGTTTTGATTATACGGTATTTGTTCTTTCTGTTTTAAAGTAGGTCTCAAGATTTCAGCAAGCTCCATATGAGCATATGTACAGATGACACTTAATCACAACATTTTCGTGTTATCTTTTAGTGCAGGTTATAAGCATTGCTGGGGCTGAAAAGGCAACTCTTCATCCAGATGATATCCTTTTACTTTCAAATTTCATAGTATCCTCAGAATCTTTCAGGTACACTGGAGGAAAACAATTCCTTCTTGTTGTGCAATACTAAGAGCTGTTTGCATCCCTTTTCATTGATCCCTTGTATTGCTGTTGGCTTTGCTCTTATTTTACACAACCTGAAACATACCTTGTCTTTATATGTGCCCCTGTTTTGAAGGTTCATTATGATGTTGCTCATTTTGGTTTTGTTTGTGGATTAAGGGTTTTGTCTACTGGAATTTGCAGTTGCTTATAAACTTTGGCCAGTTAACTTCTGGGAAAATTTAATTTGTCCACAAAATTGTTTCATTTATCAGTTCTTTAATGTGTATTATTTCTTGAGGAAGAGGGATTCTGTCAAAGCTACCTGATACTTTATTTTAGTCATTAGATATTATCAGTCATTCTGTATTCCATCAACATATCCAAGTATTAGGTTATAGTAGGTTTTAGCGTATGTTACACAAGTTTGCAGCATGTCGGAATGCCCAAAACATGGGTATGGATGCTGTTGTACCTTGGGAGGTACTCCAAGCCCTAGGGTTCACGTTTGGAGGTTGGAGCACCACAAAAGTGATTGTGAGCTTGGAACCCAAGGTGTGGGCTTTGCACCCAAATTTGTGGGTGTGAAACCATTAGTGGATTTTGACATGTGTTGGTTTGAGATGATAGAGGGCAATGAAATTCACTCAAATCCAAGCTCTAGAAGTGGAGATATTATTTTTTCATGTGGCTGGTGTGTTTGGTGGGTGACAAGTCATGTAGGATTGTGTTTTGTGGCAGTTGTACAAGCTCACTAAGATAGTTTGTTGAATCCCTTAATAAGGATATCAATTAAGGTGATTGAGGAGTCATTTGAAAACATCCTGTTGTCGCTCAAAATGTATAAGCACTGTGACAACGAATCAGGTCAGGGGCTGTCACCCTGATCCCCAACCTCTTGGTTTAAGATGTCTCCCAACATCAAACTATGGGGGTTAGAACCTATGTTAATGAGATGAAGAAGCACTAGTTGGGAACCAACTTATCGGGGAGACACAGTTGAGTGGCTTAGTACTTGCTTAGATTTAGTAAGATATTAAGGATTAGATTGGATATATAGATTTGAAACCAGTGCCTTATGGAGTCGACACTCTTGCTTTACACATTTTAAGACCAAGTACCGGATGGACAACTGCTACTTTGATGAGTAACTATCCTATATGAAATGCAATTCCTAATACTTGTGTGAAATGTAGGAATATTGGTTGATTAGACGTAAATGCCTAGTCTAAGTATGTCCTTTGATCTTTGTTTGTATTGAGCCTAAAATTTATAGCAAATGGCAGAGATAAGTCAAGGTGAAGCACACGAGGGTGTGATTAACGATCCTTCTCCTTGAAATCTAACGTACCCATTGCCTCTGGCACTGTAGAGGCTGTGGCTCTGACGACTGCAAGGTTACCATTTTAAACACTAAAAAGGCTAGACTTCTCAAGAGAAGAAGCAAAGGTGTTTCTATCTCTCTATCAACCAAACTTATGCTTGGAGGTAAATTTTAATTGGATGACTATCTTAAGATGCAAATGCAAGGTGGAATTAAAAGATGATTGCTGAAGCGAGATCATTATGCCTTGGAGTACTTAGATTACGATTTAATCTGAGTTATATTGCTAAGTACTTATTTAAAAGATTAAATGGATGATCCCAATCACAAGGATAAATACCAACTTTGAAAGGGCCAACAAGATATAATAGATGACTTATTACCCACCATTTTGTGGGTAATATCCCTAGGAGGTTTTTTTTCTCCAAGATGGTCCTGAACCGGCAGCAAGCAACCCCTAGAAGCCACCAGCTAGTTCATTGTGCCATTTCTCCACCACCTGAGCCAACCTTGTGGTCTCTTGCCGATCTGCCATGATCGTATGTTTGAAGGTGGGCCTCCCGAATCTAAAGGCATGCTTTGTCATTTGGTAATTGAGTATTGTAATTTTCTTATCATGGACACTTTTGGGCATGGATTAATGGGGGATTCGAGGGAAAGAATGGGTTAGGTCTATGCCCTTGTCCCCTAGACCCCTTTTGGATATTAACCTTGTATTCTAGTCCCGTGGGATCTCTTTTACTGACCATTTGGCTCTAGGGATGGTATTTCATGGGAAACCCTGATTTTGGTTGCATTGTCCCGCTCTCTTATTTGCTTATATTACCCTCTTTCCACTCATTATTAGCCCATTCATCATTTCTCCCACCTGGGTCCACATTCCTTCACTGGGTCCACATTCCTCCACTGGGATGTTGACCAAGGGTCAAACTTTATCTTTTGATTGCGTTTTTCAAGTAGGTAATTCGTTTTCCTGAGGCTGCACTCCTGGCACAGAAATCGAGGTTTTTTCAGCTGTTTGACCAGAGTTGACTATGCGTTGACCAGGTTTGACCAAGAATTTGAGGACTGTTTTGTGCTGATTTGGATTGCCTTTGGAGGCCGAGTTGATTGGGTTTGACCGAGCTGAATTGGAGGAGAATTTTTGCTAGTTTGACCAACGTTGACTTTCTGGTTAGGGCATCCTGTTGACTGCAATTTGACTGGACTGTTTTGACAGTGTTTGGGAAAGTAAATTTTGTATATTATACTCTCTCTTTGCTAAAATTTTAAAGAATAATAAGAAGATTTGATCAAAGGGTTTTCCCCACATTGGGGTTTTTCCCTGGCATCTGCCAAATATTGTGTCCGCTTGTCTTGGTTTGTCTTCTGCTTATTGTTTACATTCTATCTGCATTTACTATCAATGTTAATGTGATTGCTAATCTGAAAATTGATATTGGGCAAACAAGAAAAATTGAAGTAAATTGCTCTCAAGCATAGAACATACCATTGTTATCTAAAATTAACAATGACGCTTCCGAAAAACATCCCCATTTCAAAGCAGCTTGGTGCAACGTTGGTTCTAATTATATGTGATCTAACTGGTAAAAATAGCAATTGAGAAGAAATACTGATTCACCACCCCTCTCAGTATTTCCAACAATTGGTATCAGAGCCAGTGCCTTCATTCAAAGCTTAACAATTTGAAGGTAGATCCTTAGAACACAAATGGAAAAGCCAAGGAAGAAAGCCTCCAATCCTTCTAAAGATGTCTCTTCTTCAACTGTGAAAACTGAAGACAATCAAATTGGGAAAGCCCCATTGTTCAATGGAAACTTTGATATATGGAAGGCAAGAATGAAGAATTTTTTAATGGCTTAAGGTTTTGAAGTTTGGGACTCAGTGATTACTGAAACCACAATAGAAGAAGAATCCAAGGAATATAATGCAAGAGTGATAAAAACAATCTTGAGTGGGCTATCGGATCCGATAAAGACCAAGATGGAAAAATGTTCTTCAGCAAAAGATATGTGGGACAAACTTCAAGATCTTCACTCAAAAGGAGCATTGACCATAACCTCCAATCAAGAAAATGATGGAAAGCAGGAGGGAAATCTAGAACCCATAAAGGAAGCTAAAAACAAGAGTGAAGACATCAAGACCAAGGAGGTCCTAGAAGATGAAGAAAATGAAGAAGATCTCAAAGAAGATCTCAAGGCAAAACTTGTAGTTGCGCTAGAAGAGATGAGCAGTTTGAAAAAGGAAAATGAGGAGCTCAAGAGGCAATCACAAAATGATGACCATAACATTGAAAAAACAAGGAAGGAAGTTGACCTATTCAAGCTTCAGGTATAAGAAAGAGATGAGGAGCTCACCAAGCTAAAGGAGGAATTTCATCAAATCAAGAAAAGGCATCATGAAGAAGTCATATCCATGACAAATCAATTGGATAAAGCAAAGAAAAGGGAAGACACTTTGTCAAGCCATCTTGAACAAAGATAGGAGGACTTGAACAAACTTGAAGCGAAAATTGGTCAATATAATGAAGAGGTCTCCTCCCTTAAATCTCAACTAGAAGCAAAGAAACAAGCATAAGGAGCTTACAAGGTAATGGAAGTTTTGACCCTCCTAGAAGGACAAGTTGATGAAGCAGTAAAAGAAAGAAATGTCATGACATGCCAACTAGAAGAAAATGATGAAGACATTGTTGATTTCTGGTAGCATCGGATGTGCTCTAAGCCTCAAATTTTGCAGGAAGGCTTGGGTACATGTATTTCAAAGAACCCAGAAAACGTTTTGGGAAATTCCACCCAGAGACAATTCTATTAAAATAGTTAATTATTTTTAATGGGTCCTGTTGTCGCACAGATTGACACAACAACACTCAGACCGGGGGTTGTCACTCTGATCCCCGATCCCTCCGTTTAAGCCTGTCTCCCGCGGCTAAGGGGGGTAGACCCTGCGAGATGATGATGACCAACTGTCGATCAGTTGGTTGGGAGACACGAGACACGATAAGCACTAGATGGATGTGATTAATTTAGTAGACCAGTGCCTTAAGAGATTGTTGTTAAAACGATTACTTGTTAGATGATATAGAAACATAAACCGTGAACAGCAATCATTTGTCATCAAAAGGTATTAGCTAAATCACAATGCTCTTAGAATGACCAAAACGATATCCAGCAACTGAGAATTTTGAAGAGATGAATGCTTTAAACCACCACGAGAATCATAAATCATCAACCCGATATCATATTCGTGCCCAGACTTGAAAATTTAAATCTCAGCATAAAGATATAACATGATAATAACCGAGAAGAACAGGATCTGGCAAAAAGGAAAATTTTCCACAAATTTTTTTTATACTTTTTCTTTTTTTATTCTTTATTTTTATTTAAATTAAAATCTAAAATCAAACAAAACCTAAGTCTAAAACATAAACATTTTTTTTTTTTTTTTTTTTTTTTTTTTATTATTATTTTTATAAAATCTAACTATAAAATCAAATTAAACTAATTAGATTTCTAAACCAAACTTTAAAATCCTAAATTAAAAGCCCAAAAAAAACTAACACATACATTTATATATATATAACCTAAATAATAAAAAAAAAAGAAAATTTAAAAAAAATCTAAGCAAACATTTGCAAGGAAATGAAAATATACACAAAACCTAAATCTAAAGAAACTAACGCATACAACCATAGACGGATATTCACGCAGAGAAGAATGAAATATACGCAGGCAGAGGAATTACCTGGCACGATAGCGAATGTGGCGGATAACTTACCATACGACAAGAATAAATTCGATTCCCTTCTCGACGGCAGATGATAACAATTTGAGAGTCTGCAGCTTCCAGTGCTCAGACGGCGGGGTGATTTACCTGAGCAGCAACGACAAAAACGATTCCTCGCAGGCCGAGAAGATCCTTGCGAATGATGACGTGTTGATGGCTTAGCAGATCGATTTTGAGACCACGCCTTTGCTTTCAATCAAATTCATGAATCGTTTGATCTAAACGCTTGTAAATGGAACGATCAAATCTGGAGATGATGAATACGAATGTCCAGGCTTAAGCGTAGTTGATGGCGACCAAAAATCGTAACTCTTTCTGCGGGTTGGATATTCTCAACAGCGGCGCATTGATAAGCTGGATTTGTGACGGCGGATCTTTCTGCGGCAACGTTTTAGATAGAAAGCTTATGCCGGATTTGTGACTGTGCTGAATGCTTTTAATTCTCAACCCGCAGATTAACTGTATCTATTTGCTGCCGCTGCAGAGTACTTGGTAAGACCAATGCAGTGATCTGGAGGAATTGACGCGGGTTTCTAACACCAGACAGCAGCAAAAACGCCTTTGCAGTCACGTTTCTCCAGCGGTGATTAATAAAACGCGTCGATATTTTTCTTTCTTCATTAGTTTGTAAATGATTTTGACCCGTATATGAGTTTTCTCACTGTCTTTATACAAGATCTGGCAGCTGGATGCTATGTAGTGCAGGCTTAAACAGTGTATAACCCCAGAAAGGAGTTCTCGTTTTATTAGTCGCTCACCAAATAATAGATCAGCACAATATGTAATGCCCTAGGGCATCTGAAACCTCGAGCTGAGTGTGGAAGGACTGCTGGCGAAATAAGGTGCGGGTGAGGGCCTTAGAAATTTTTAACAATCCTGCAACCTGAAAAGGACAGATCATCCAAAAATGATATATGCCTAAAACCAAAACTGAAAACCCTAATTAAACCTGTATATAAAGCAAAACTTGAAACCCCAAAACAGCTGATTAATTTACAGATTTTGGCCCCTTAACAGCCAGATTCAGCAATAAGAACAGAAATATTTTAAAGAATAAAAATTTCAGGTTTTCACTGTGAAGAACTTCAGAAAATCTCTCATGCAAATTAGAAAAATAAACTGAATGATAGACCCAGGATCAAATCCAACTGGGCTCAGCAAAAAATGCTTGCGGGAGTTGGCTGGTTCAGCCGAGAACTTCCCCAAACGCCCGCTAATCTTCTTTAGTAAGGGTTTTCTGCACAGCTCAAAACAACCATCAGTAAAGAGGGCAAAAATGCTGCTAGATCTCAGAAAGTAATGGAGATACCTGCCATTACTTCAGAAACCCTAACAACACTCAAACCCTAGCAAGTGAACAAGATACCTGTGCTCACAATACTCTACAATTAGCTATTATTAATGGCTGAAAATAAAATATGCAGAAAATTAAACAATCTCACAGCATTTACAGAGAGTAACACCAGCTAAATTTGGACCCCAAAGTCTTCTTTTATTAACCAGAAACAGTTTACAAGAGAGCTTCTTAAGTACCAGACTCACAGATCCTCTTTCTCTGAAATGACCCCTAGCACCCTATAAAAAGGAAATGATCCCAACGGCTAGTTCGAGTGATCGATGTCGAAATGATCTCGACCGTCGATGAGGATCAAGACATCTCTTAATCTCATCTGTCGAAAATGATAACTTATTATTAAAAATAATATTTTGCATGCATTCACTTAAAATGTTATTATTTTATTATTTTTAGGGTTTTTGCTCTATTTTTTAATTTTTTATTATTTATTTCATTTTTTAATTTTTATTTATTTTATTATTATTTTATTATTTTTATTTATTTTCTCACATGGATCATCGAACTAAGCCTTCGGAAACATCACCTAGGACCTAGGACTTAGGACTCCTGAGGGGATTTACAACATTTTTCAACCCTCAAGACACATTACATCATGACTTTTACAATTTACATCTTAAGGGGACAAACCCACTTAACATAGACCCTCATAAACCACCCAGTTCTGCGACACAACTATAATCTAGCAGATTAACACGCTAGGATTCTCCTAAAGTTCTAATAACAAAATGCATCCCGGCTTTGGGGTCAGGCTGAAGGAAAACTCTGCCGATCGTAGATCGGTGAGACGAAAAACCTTCCGGGACGTAGATTATCATTAGAAAGTTAGGTCCACCTAGGCAATTTTACATACATGACTCTGATCTGCTAAGATTATTTACATTTCATACATGCACACTGGGTTTACAATTAAACTGATCAAGTTGCTGATGACTGCAGGATGGCACGGACACGTCGATCAAGTGCAACCCCTTTCTGCCAAGAAAATAGGGGGTGTACTGCATGGGGAGTTGGCCGGTAGTGGTCAACAGGTCCCTAAGTCTAAACTTAGGAAATTAAAATAATTAATGGGTATTAATCTAATTGTGGGTGTAACTTCTAGAAGAAGATGAGGATCAAGTAGAAATGATCATAACATTGATTAGATTCTAATCTAGGCTATTGAATGTCAACGAGAAAATTATTCAAGAAGGCTTGAGGGTCATTTGGAAAACATACCGAGAGTTGATCAGCGAGATCGAATTGCTGAGGCTAGAGCAGCGCAGTGATTTCGTGGTGATCAACCAGAGAGGGGCAAAGATAGTTTTGGCTGGAGAATCTTCTCTGGAGCCAAGAAGCCAAGAATATGCAGCAGAGAGGCAGAGAAAGACGCAGAGGAGGCAACACAGTGCCCAGTGAGGGTGACGCAGAGTTAGGAAGGGCTCACGCAGAATAGTGCAGTGCTTCCAAGTAGATGTCTGAGATTTTGCTGGGGGTTTGACGTTTTGAGCCAGGACAACTGAAGTCGAAGCTCCTGAGAGTAAATCGATCTAGCAGAGAGGTGACACAGTGCCTCAAAGGTAGGGACACAAGCCAATGCAGTGACTACATAGGGGCAGCGCAGAGGTAGCCGGGGACTCGTTGGTTCAGCTGCCGGATCAGTCGGGACTTGCAGTGTAGAGTGAGGTAATGTCACTAATTTCTTCAGCCTAGTGATATTCTCTGTACTGGTTTGCCAACAAGGCATATAGAGTTTGTATTCATAAATAACTAGTACTTATTAATAAAAACCCTCAGAACTGCTGCACTGGTTTCCCACATTGGGTTTTTCCTGGGACATTTATCCAAAAATAATGGTGTCATTGTGTTGATTTTCTTTCTTGCTCGGTTTCTTGTTCCTGCATTATATTTAATTAAGTGAAGGCTGCAATGTATATATTTGGATATTTGCTATAGGAAATTGCAAGTAATTTGTTTAAAGGAATTTAATAAATAGGAGAAATATCATCAGTTTCTACAGTAGGGATACCGGGTTTACGAATTTTCACAGACATCACCAAATTAAAATCAGAAATCGCCTCACTTAAGGTCCAATCGTGTGAAGCAAAGAAGGATGAAGAATGCAAGATAATGGAGGATGAAATGGAGAATCATCTAGCAAAGAAGGATGAAGAATGCAAGATAATGAAGGAAGAAAATGATCTCCTAAAGAAAGAAGTTGATCATTTGAACAAGAGTCTAAAGAGCTCTCAAACCGTAGATGACATCCTAAGATCATCAAAGATCTCCTCTTTAAATCAGGTCTTAGTTATGCAGGTGAATCCTCAAATAGTAATGATGCAAACCTTAATGCTTCAAACAACAAGGATGTGGAGAAGCTTGAATGAAATATCGATGCCCCCAGTTCTAGCAAAAGCAAGGAGAAGAGTCAATATGACATTGGAAGAAACCCTACTCCAAGAAGATATGAATATGGTGTCAAGAATGCAAGAGACAATAAATTTGATCAAAGGATCCCAAGACAGAATGACTTTAGAAGTACATCAAGGCAATCTCCATCCTCTAGGTACCAAAGTATATTTTTTGGTTATTGCTATTCTTGTACAAATTTTGGACATATGGCAAAGGATTGTAGGGCATACCACAAGGACAAAAATAATGGTCCACATCAACATCTTAGAAGAACTTTGCAAGAAGTCATGATTCCTCGTTAGTGAACAAGATGGAATGCTTCAAATGTCATAACATTGGACATATGGCTCGTGATTGTAACTTGACTTGGGTCCCTAAACAAGCTAAAAACATGACTACCAAGCAAGAAAAGAAAGTTACACAAGTATGGAGAAGGAAGCAAATTGGATCAGAAAGCCTCTTGAACACTCAAGATATCAACTCATGCTGTTGATCTATTGAGTACATCTTTGGTAGATGTGATATTCCAAGTTTTTGATGATAAAATTTTTCCAAGAAAGAGATCATGCATACTATTAGCGGGAGTTTGTGATTTTTGACTACTCTTGTAGAAGCTATACGAGAAGAGCCCTATGAGACCCTTGATGAGTCACACATGGACAATCTTGATAGATCATCTCTCGGGAGTAACTTCATTGAAGAAAATCATGATATTATTGAAGATGTATTCCACTTGTTCACAAGACAACAATATTTCTTATCTTGAGCAATAAAGAAAGAGCTAGAAGAGTTTATGCAGCCAGGGGGAGTTGGTTGATCATCTACCTCATCCATTTCCATGAAGGCATGCAAAGGCTTAGGGGGAGCAAGTTCATTAAAGAAGAGCACCATGACAGGGGGAGCAACATATCTATCATGGAGAACTATCATTGATGAAGAAAATACGATGGAGCAACATATCGAGAAGCAACTTGATAGGGGGAGTACTTGTGCACCCCATTTGCCGTTGATGTCTGAAGCAACAAAACTTATAGCTTGTTGAATTTAATGTAAAAATACATGAAAGGTATTTTGTAATAATAATTTATTATATATAAAAGTGATGTCGAATATTACAATGAAGACCCACATATATACCTAAGTAGGTGTCATTTCGTGACTGGGATGTCTTTTTATACATGCCTTTTTCACTTAACTAATGACTACTTAACATAATCATTACTTGATTTTTTAGTATTTACATTTATTTACATTTATTTATGTTTATGTTTATTTTATATAATTTATGTTCGTAACATTGCCCCTTCCTTCAAACACTTTGTCCTTAAAGCTTATTGTTGGCAGTTTCCTTCACTTTAACCTCAAATAATTGTCTTTGCTTGGCTCATGTCATTTTTGATAAACTCGAATAATTGTCTTCACTTGGCTCACGTCATTTTTGATAATTGGTCACTAGTACCTCTGTCTGTGTAATTCGATGGTAACACTGTCTTGAATCAAGGGTTATCGATCAATTTTTTTTTAATAATAATAATATATATTTTTTAAATACTATATTATTATTATTTTTAGTTAAGATATATAATTGATTTAATATAATATATCACACTGTAACTATATAGTATTATGATTAACCATATAGTATTATGGTTATATAATAATTACGAAATTTAATGTCTAAAAAAAAAATCGAATCGTGACTATACCATTTCACTGGAAGTCACATTGTTTTACGACGACATTATTGCGTTGAGGGGGTCGATGATATGTGCAAAGGAAGGGTAGTCGATCGACAACCAACGAAGACTGGTGGCATCATGCGACGTGTGAGGGTCAACAGTTGACCAGTAACTGCGGTTCGAACGAAATGAAGAACTTTGCTGTTTGTGGATAATTGAGGTGGGCAGAATTTGCAGCGGTCAGACTTTGCAGTGGTCCGAGGAATTTTGCAGTGTTCGGAGGGTGTTGGGCTGTTGGGTGAAGGGTGGTAGTGGACGATGGAGGGACAAAGAGGGGTAGCGGCGTGGTTGTGCAACGATGGCGTCTTGTCTAATTTTTTTTTCTAATTTTTTGTAATAATATATATATATATATATATATATTTTTTTTTTTTTTAAATACTATATTATTAATATTTTTAATTTAAATATATAATTGATTTATAATATATCACACTATAACTATATAGTATTATGATTAACCATATAGTATTATGATTATATAATTATTACTAGATGTAATGTTTTAAATAAAATCGAATTGTGACTATATCGTTTGACTAGAAGTCATGTTGTTTGACAACAACATTATCGTGTTGAGAGGGTCGATGATATGTGCAGCGGAAGGGCAGTCGGTCGATAGCCAACGCAAACCGGTGGCATCGTTTGACGTGTGAGGGTCAACAATTGACCAATAACTGTGGTTCGAACAAAATGAAGAACCATGCTGTCTGCGGATAATTGAGGTGGGTAGAATTTGCAACGGCCAGACTTTGCAGTGCTCCGAGGAATTCTGTAGTGTTTGGAAGGTGTTGGGCTGTCGGGTGAAGGGTGGCGGTGGACGATGGAGGGATAGAGAGTGGTAGCGATGTGGTCGTGCAATGGTGGCGTCTGTACGTACTTGAGTCTCTAACTTTGATAGTCAAGAAAATTTAGTGGGAAGGTTCTGCAAACCACTGTAGAGTGAAATATCGAGATATTCTAGTTTATGTTCTGCACCAACTGCCAAAAGCAAGGATGCTTCCCCCCATGTGTTACCAATACAAGGAGTAAAAATTGGTGGCTTTACATACCACATTGTATCATAAACTGCAAAAGATTTAGTTTCGTACCCTAGCTTCTCCCCATCCTTTGCAGTACCTATTGAATTGATATACATGTAGATTGGTTTCTTAGGGTCATTATACTGCTGATAGATTAATTCTGCCATAATTAATTTTGTTATGGCTAGAATGAGTGACATTCCCAAATAGACAATTCGACTTTTAAACAAGTAATGCTAGATTTGGAGGCGGCTGCTCCCATGCAAATCCTATTTGGAAGGGTATAACCATGGTAACAATGCCACGGGTGCGAAGAGAACGGGGAGATGCCAAATGGAACTTTTTGCAGAAAGAAAAGAGCCCTTGCCCAACCAATTGACTGTGCTCACTTCCTCCAACAAAAGGTTTCCCTACAACAATTGTTGTTGTCTCATTCGTCATATGAGTTCTACATGTCTTATGTAGCCCTTGCCCACTCTCACATGAAGCTTCAAGGATGGTCGGAGGTGACACTTCCTCCAACACTTCCTTTATTAATTTATTCTTTTTAATCAACGACTTGTTCCAAATGTCAAATCTCTCCTTGCACTGGGAGTAGACCATTCGAGCGATCGACATAATTTGTTTTTGCTTCCAAAGATTTTGAGCAGTTCCGACAATAGGTTGATAGTTTGTTTTTCTAGCTATAAGCCTTTTCTTGAGTTTTGCTAGCATGTCTAACCAATGCACGTCTTCGGGTTTGATAAACACTTCATTGTTGGCTTCATCTTCATGTTCATTTCGTGAGGGCTCCTCCTCCATCTCAGAGTCATAGTTAGGTACTGGGATTTCTCTTTCATTTTTATTTTCTCTGTGGAAGTGTGATTGTTGTAGCTGTCATAGGAAGTGTGAGTGTTGCAGCTACTTGCAGGGAAATTAGAATTTGCAGATGATTGCAATGTGGTCATTTCAGATTGATTAGAATTAGAGTGCTCCCCTTCTCCTTCACTTTCAATATCAACTTCATTTGGATCATACAAATCAACCATTATAGAGTCATTGCGAGCTCTATGATTTTCCCAATATTCCTCTTCGTCATCATCAATATCTTCTTCTGCATCTTCCTCATAGTTATGATACTGTTCATCTTCTCGTTTTTAAATATGGTCCTCATCCACATCATCTTCATCTGGATCATCATCTTGATCTATATCATTCCCATCCACATCAAAATCAACTTCATCTGGATCCTCATCATGATCGATATCATTTTCATATTCATCATTATCTTTTACATCTTTATTTTCATTATCATCATTCTGATCAAATTCTTCTTCTCTCGCTTCACCTTGTTTTGTTTCTTCACTATCGCTATTATCTTCCTTATAATCGATTTCCCTTCGACATGCTTTAAATTCTGCAAATGTTTTTTCTAAACGCTAAAATGCTTCTTGAATTTTACTAAATTGCTCCATGAATTCAAAACGTGAACGTAATGGAAATTTGTGTGGCGAGCAACATTAAAAGACTCGCATGATTATATTTTCCTCCATGGCTCTGATACCATTGAAGCAACAAAACTTATAGCTTGTTGACTTTAATGTAAAAATACACACAAGATATTTTGTAATAATAATTTATTATATATAAAAATGTACAAGTGATGTTGAATGTTACAATGAAGACCCGAATATATACTTAAGCATGTGTCCTTTTGTGACTGGGCATGTATTTTTAGACATGCCTTTTCACTTAACTAATGACTACTTAACATAATCATTACTTGATTAGTTTTTTTTTTTCTAAGTAGTATTGATCTATTGATATGATACAAAAAGTTACAGAGAGACTTGAACTTAGAGATGTTAAACATCAGTCATCATCACAAAATGAAACTGTTTGTAATGGACTGCCCCAATAGAGGGGAAACCAGTCCAAGAAGTTTTAAAGACTGCCCCTGTTATGGGGGAAACCAGCGATTGAACCAGAAAAACTATTTCAAAGTAGACCTTGGTTTTCCAAAATGAAAAAAAAGGAGTGCAATTCTAGAACCAAAAAACAGGGACATAACCAAGAAACAGTGTGACATGTCCACTTGGCGGAGATTCAACCAGAGGATCCAAGACACATGGCATAGAAACAGAACACACCCAGTCCACAAAACCACGAAACAATGAAACATATCCACCTGGAGGTCGGACACCTTTGCATGAGACCAAGAAACCACAAAACAGTGAGACGTATCCACCTGGGAGCCGGAGACCTTTGCATGAGGCCACGTGTTAGGCCGGTGGTTCCTCCGGAGCTGGCTCCTCCTCAATCGGGCAGGCAAACTGATACCAATCGTCATCTGCTTCAGACGCGCCTCGACCCTGAGCAGGTGGAGCTTCCACAGTGCCTTCTGCATCCATCTGTCGCTTACCAGAGTCGTTCTGCCTGCTGCTTGAAGCTTTTGTGCCATTATGCTTGTCCTCCTCACCAGAAGTGTCACCAGCATTGGCTTTGCCATGTAGAACCTTGCTGCTTTCACCTTGCTGCTTGTTGTTGATCCCATAACTACCAGGCATTTCCTTGCTCTGCTTGTTCCCGCGACTTGACAGAGGAGCTTGCGTCGCAGACTCTTCCTCGAAGGAAATTGTGATGGTTGCAGTGATTGTAGGCCTATTTAAGGCACTGCGGAAGCGAAATTGGGTGCTGTGAGGGGCAGAAAAAGGAGGAAGTGGGAGATCCACAGTGTGGACAACATTGTCCCTCCTACCTCTACCACTTCTGGTATTCGGGTAGCGATGAGTGGGGTAAATGAGCGGGTTGGGCATTTCAGTAGTTGAGTCCGGGGAATCAGAGGCGGAGCTGGTTGAAGCTTGCGAGCAGATAAAACCTCCACGCGTTCCTCCACGTCTACTGCGCATGCGGTGCCTGAGGCGAGCCATGGCAT
Organism: Pinus tabuliformis; assembly: GCA_031772625.1. Taxonomy (NCBI): domain Eukaryota; kingdom Viridiplantae; phylum Streptophyta; class Pinopsida; order Pinales; family Pinaceae; genus Pinus; species Pinus tabuliformis. The sequence continues at coordinate 1,148,300,943 of CM062807.1, forward strand.
AGATGTAAGCTAAATTGACAGCGGAGGAATTGGAAGAAAGGCGACGCTGAGCGTGAGCAGGGGTGGGCGAGCCACAATCTAGGAGGCAATGACGGGAATGCGAGTAATGGAAACCATTACCAAAATCCTGACAAGGGAGAATCAGGCAGCGACTGCTTGTTGCAATTTTGATACACGGTTCAGCCGCTTGCGGAGAACAAACGCCATGGAGAAGAGGAGGATTGACAGAACGATTTGCAGGGGTCATGATGTTGAAGGAGGTGAGCTCGTCACAGCTTTCAGAGTCAATAAATGTCGCTTGCAAGGTGTTGTTAATCCCTCTACGGTGGGCTATCAGGACGAAGCAAGCAGCCAGATCACTTCCCAACCCGCCGACGATCCGTCTTGTCATTTAAATGCTATTGTTGACACCCGCATCCGGGTAATCATTACTTGATTAGTTAGTATCTACATTTGTTTATGTTTATTTTATTTTATATAATTTATGTTCGTAACAGGGAGACATTGTTGAAAGGGCAAGAATATTGCCATCAATGACAAAGGGGGAGATTGTTGGTCAAAGTTCTCATTGATGTCAATATGGCAATGTTGGAAATGGAAAATATTCTTGTGATGCATGAATAACCCCTTTTTGGTGTCGCCATAACCTCATGCAAACCCTAGGAGAAAACCCTAAATATGAAGATGATGCACATTCCCTAGCTACATGATAAAATCCTAAAGCCCTAGGTTCATGATGCCCATGGAACCTAACTCTGGATAGATCTTGCTTATTGATCATGAAGCCCTAGTCCTAAATTCTTGATGCAAGCCCTATAACTAATGCTTGCTATATGATGTTCTTGCCTAGGTGAAAATTCCATAACATTAACCTTATACATTGATGAAACCCTAGCATTTGACCTTATAAAATAATGATGCATGGATGCTTGTTGGATGGCAAATAAGATGAAGCCATAGCCTTCCTAATTGATGCTCACGATATCCAATCCTTCAACATTATTTCTCTGTCACTTGAAGAAGAGAATGCATATGTGATGTCCATCATCACTTCCTCTCAACCAGAGAGGATATCCCTATTCTCCTTCTAACTTGAGAATAAAACCTTTATCCTATTCAAGGAGACTCCTTTTACTCCCTCTCAAAGCTAGAGGAGATCCAAACTTCCCTTTTATTTTGGAAAGTCAATACTACAAGCCTTATAGCTTGTCCTTGTAAGAGTACAGACTACCTGTTCTCTTTCACTGCATGGCTCCCTCTTTCCTTTGCATCTCATCATATCGAGTCTACTTCCTTTCGAGGTATCATGGAGCCATCTTCACTCTTCAATCTTGTGACAGGTTCCAGGTCATTCTTCTTGCCCATCACTTCCATCTTCATCATCATATATCAAGGCATTGTATTGAGTCTTCCTAAGATTTAAGCTTCTCCATGAAGGTGATCTTCCCTTTGACCTTCAGGTTATCTTCTCGCATTGCTACCTTTCAATCCCAAGATGGACACATCTTGACTTCACAATTGCCATGTACAGTATATTGAGCTTCCCTCAACATTCTTTATATAATTGAACTTGCCTCAACTGTCATCATGTATTCCTGCAACATTCTTCCAGGTAGCAAAATAATATGTTAACCAGATAACCAACAATAATTAAAATTAGACTTATGTCGTCATGATGACCTTCTTGTTCCATCAACATTCTCATGGTCCATCTTCACTTGAATCTTCTTTCATGCATTAAAGTGCCTAAGTATCGATCTTGATTACCAAGTTTGAATTTTTCTTCCAGAGATGATACTAGATGTTAATCATTATTTTCCATATTCTAGAGAAGGTCTTAATCTTTTGCACGTCCTTAAGTAAGTCAAATTTTTCCTTTTAAACATCATACTAAGCATGATACAAGATTCTACACAAATCTTATCCAAGAGTCACTTTTAATGTGCATTCCAATGCTTCTTATTCCATCATCTAGCTATATGTCTCATACTGAGCCTGCGTCCTGACCCATTGCATTCCTTCATCCCTTTACCAGTATTGTTTCCACATTACATGGAATGTATACTAACTTGGTAATAATGCTTCTCCTACGAACCTTCCATAAGTATAGTTCTTCTAGGATCATGGTGACCCCCCTAAGCAAGATGACTACCTCTAGATAATGCCTGGATGACCAATATGAAAATGGGTCTATCTATCTATTTTTAAAGACTAGATGATCTCTACAATGCAATTTTAACTAGGTAGACTTTACAAATGCTTCCCGCTATGATGTTATGCCAAATCAAGACTTTTCTAAAGTAAACAACAATGCATGCTATCCTAAAGGAAAGACCAATTTTACCAATACCCTGACAAACAAGATGCCTTCTTTAATAATAAAGATCTTTCACTTCTTTCTTCGGCTTCTTCTCAGGTTCAACTGTTTCCTTAGGCTAGGTTAGGACAACCCCTCTTATAATGTCCATACTCATTGCACTTGGAACTTTGAACCTTTGGACATATCTTTCTTCTTGGACATTCCAAGCTTCCCTTTCTTCATTTTCTTGATTCGAGTTAGATAGGCTTGAGACTGTTCATTTGATCCAGTATCATCTTTCACCTTGATCTTGAATTCTTCCAAAATGCATTGACCCCACAACTCATCAAAGGGATTTGAATCTTTCTTAGAGTAGATGCTTGTTACAAAGCTGCTCCATTCTGGTGGTAATGCATTTAACACACAGATAGTCATTTATGAATCAAAGATTGTCTCTCTAAGTCCCTGCAAGTGATCTCTCAATTGAGAGATCCTCATTAGAAAGGACATCTTATAAGTCATCATCCTTTAACTTCTTCATCTTATATAGCTTACTCTGTAAAGACATATTTTGTCCTGATGTACTCACAGACTACAAGTTCACTAGCTTATCATACATAGCCTTGGAAGTTTTCAAGTTTGAAACAAATGGAACAAGAGGACCCTTTATGGATTCAACTATGATCCTTTGTGCCCTTACTTCCCCCTTTTTTGTATTTTGCTAGATCTTGAGTGTTGTCTTTGCTTGATTCAATAATTTCCCTAGTAACATATTCCATTACCTCATGTTCAGTAAGTGCTAGGTCAATCCTTTTCTTCCATGCTTGGTAATTTGATGCTCCCACGAGCTTATTAGTTTCCTTGTAGAAAGAACCCATATGACCAATAGATTCAAACACGTAGTAAATATATGATAGATACTTGACAACCAGGGTTCTCCTTTTCCTTGATTTTGTCTTCAACCTTTCTTGATGCCCTCAAGATCTTTGAAGAACTCTTAACAATTTCCTTGAAAGACGTTCCCTAAGATTTCTCCAATAACAACTTTCAAGAGTGGTGAATGATAACAAGAGGTATACCAATGAGTCTTCAACTAGATCCCTTCAAGAGACAATCCTTCTTGAAGTCTTCTTCTTCAATCTTTCCTTGAGAGTTTCTTTTTCCCTTCCCCTTGACAAGTAATTCCTTCTAGTGTCCTTCCAGCTACCTTCCTTGTTCATGTTAGCTCTGATACCATGTTGGAAAATGGAAAGTGGCAACTATTAGTTCTTATTTTCCTTAACCTTAATATTTGCTTGTGAACTTAGTTAATCTTCTTTTGTTCTTTAGTTAAATCTTTTTCATCAAGCAAAAATCAAGAACGGAACAATAACATTAGAGGACACAAAAATTAGACTCTCAGCCAGGGAAAAACCCATCCAAGGGAAAACCAGGAAAACTCTTCTCTTCTAATACAATTTTCTTTAAGTGAGACATAAAGACCCAAACCCTAGAGGAAGTCCTTCTCCAAGTACCAAGTCAGCCCTTCCAACAAGTCCTTTCTTGATCTTGCTCCAACCAGCTTCAATACTGCAACTTCAACTTGCTAGCTTCAATACAACAACTTGGCCTGTGATTTCGTCTTGCAACTTCGGCCCTTGTCGCTACTTCAGAAACCCAAGTTGAACTTCCTCTTGAGACCTTCCTAGAGAAAGACAACTCCTCCCAAGGTCAATGAGGTCAAGATAAAGTATTCTTCCTCCAAACAAGATACTGCACTTCGTCTTACTGCAACATAGTCTTGCGATTGTGGCCCTTCTTGGACGCTGCAAAGACTCTAATCCTTCACACTTGTGAGAGAGATTGAGCCCAAAACCAAGATCTTTTGAGCCCAAAACCAAGATCTTCGTCCTTCCTTTCTTCTTTTGCTTCCTAGCTACAAATCAAACTTCCTTCTTGTGATCGAACTTGTGAGTGAGTGGGTACCAAATGAGGTCAAACTACTTCTTTATATAACCTTCCCAAGGGGTCAAATTCCCTTCTTTAAGATGACTTGACGCTGCTAAGGCCGACATGTACTTTTGGAGTTTCCAAGATTTTCTAGACTTAAAATAAATTCTTTTTCCAATTACATTTTTCTCGGAAAGGTCTTATGAACAAGATGTTGGCTCCTTTGACTCATGACAATAAATCCCAAGACCTAACAAACGTTAAGGAAACCATGATTGTCCCAACCCCTGGTGGGAATGAGCTGCCCCATCTTAAAGGGGGTATGTACTGCTATATCCTACACTTCATGCTCTCATCTCTTAGAGCCCTGAGCAGTTATAAAGAAAAATTAATCACAGGAAAAAAGCATATGAAGAGGGGTGGAAAAACAAAGGTCGGGGTAACTCATGTACCACGATTTGCTCCCTCCCACACTGATATACCCAAGTGTGGGCTTCCCTCATCATAGCTACCCTTGTACAATGACATGTGGCCTGAAGCCATCCCCAGATCCCCACTTCGTTCCATCAATATATCACATGCCACCTACCCATTGATGGATGTACCATGGACATGTCACCCCCTTTAAAGGTTGAAACCACCTAATAGGGTCCTTGGTTAACCCCTTATTGAGCTTGAAGATACTTGTACATCTTAAAACCCAATCTGGAAGGGCATGCCACCATGAAGTGTCTAATTGATTACATGATTTGTAAGCTCTTTTACTTGATTACTCTCATGATTTGTTGTATTGGAGGGCAAGGGGACACATTAGATCTTATTAAGGATTGCAGGTGGGTATCCATTTAGGTTTGGTCTCCCTATATGGGGTCCAAGCCCTCTTGAGAGCCACATTGGCACTTGTAGGGTGAGCGTTGAGAGCCATGGGCCTCCACCATCGCAGATAGTGCTTCATGGATCCCCAACACCTTTCAATGATTGATCGTGTTCCACCTTTTGGATGAGGATGATGCACCTGGTTCACCATTCCCAACCGGCTCTACACTTATACCATATGCTTGATAGATGTTCCAAGGTCCAGATGAGGATGCGTCTCACTTTAGGATACAAAGGGAGGGTGATTGTTGGGTGTGGAGCATGATTATTTAGAGGTCTTTGTTTCAGCCAGATGTATACCCCAGGAAGTTTGTACACCCTTCCACACGAGGGGGTGTGGGGGGGGACTTGTCCCCCCCCCGCGAGGGTTCGGGGGGGCCAATCCCCCCCGGCTGGGGGGTCCTAGGGCCAGCAGTCCCCCGGCGGGGGTTTCGAGGGCAACGCCCTCGAAGCTAAAAACACATGTAAAATTGCCTTGTAAAAGTATAGTAATTTCTAGTCAATCTGGGCTGTTCATTAGGCGGATGATCTGACGGTAGAACTTATGTTTAGTTTAGGGTTTTTTTCCCTAGAAGGCAACCCCTCTCTTGGTATGAGGCCATTGTATTGAGGCTGTGATATAGATGTGTATTCTTTGAGCGAGAAACAGAGAGGTGAGACTGTGAGAGAAAACAGAGGATATTACAGTGGATATGTTGTAGGTTGTGTCTTTTCATTTCGCTAGATAATAGAAAGAAAAGACTGGCTGTTCGGGCTGGACGTAGACCAAACTGGGTGAACCACGTATATCTGTGTCTCTCTGGTTTTATGCGTTTTCTGTGTTTATATTTAAGCAATACTCTATGTGTTCCATTGCTCTGTAATATATAATTTTCTAACAACTGGTATCAGAGCCGAAGGTCTATTTTGCTGATAAACTCGCAGGAAAGAAGGGTTCCTCGTTCGAGTGGGAGCAATCGCGGAAGATGGTAAGTTTAGGGTCGAGAAATTTAACGGTCAAAACTTCTCGCTGTGGAAGATGTAGATGGAAGATTATCTGTATCAGAAAGATCTATACCTACCATTGGGTGGAAAAACAAAGATGCCGACGGGTATGGCAGATGAAGAATGGAACCTTCTCGATAGAAAGGCACTCGGAACAGTAAGATTGTGCCTCGTAGCGTCGGTCGCCTTCAACATTTCGAAGGAAACAATGACAAAGGGTTTGATTAAGGCGTTGGCGAAACTATATGAAAAACCCTCGGCCTCAAACAAGGTCTTTCTTATGAAACAATTATTTAATATGAAGATGTCGAAAGGTGGATCTGTTGCAGACCATTTAAATGATTTTAATACTGTTACAAGTCAGTTAAGTTCTGTAGGGGTAAACTTTGATGATCAAGTTAGAGCTTTGTTATTCTTGTGCTCATTGCCAAAAAGTTGGAATGGTTTAGTAGTGGCCATTAGTAACTCTGTTTCTGGGTCAAGTACTTTAAAGTTTGATGATGTTTTCGGTGCCATCCTTAGCGAGGAAATGTGACGGAAAAGCTCCGGTGAGACATCGGGTAATGCTTTAAGTGCAAAGTCTAGGGGAAGAAAAATGGAAAGAGGAAAGAGCTCAGGATATCGCAGTAAATCAAGGAAAGACAGATCCAAGTCCAAATTGGGGATTGTGTGCTGGAAATGCGGAAATAAATGACACCTAAAGAAACATTGTAGATCTCGGAAGGGAAAAGAAGGAGATGCACAACAAGAAAACAATCATGAAGCAAATGACAGGTGAGGTGTTACAAGATGTTTTGATTCTTTCTTTCGAAAATATTATTGATTCATTGGTGGTATATTCAGGGGCCTCATTTCATGCCACACCTGATAAGAAATATTTTCATGACTATGTTCAAGGAGATGTTGGACAAGTCTGTTTGGGTGATGATAAACCTTGTAAAATTGTTGGAATGGGTAAGGTTCTTGTAAAACAGCAGAATGGAAACCAATGGCTACTAAATGAGGTAAGGCATGTTCCAGATTTGAAGAAAAATCTGATTTCGACAGAGCAGTTAGGTGGTGAAGGTTGTGTGACAACTTTCACAGATAAAGCTTGGAAGGTCATCAAAGGAGCCCTGGTAATAGCAAAAGGCGAAAAGGTTGGTACATTGTATTTATGCAATGGTATTTCTAACTCTGTTAATGCTTTAACTTCCAAAGGAGCACATGCAACATTATGGCATCATAGGCTCGGACACATGAGTGAAAAGGGGATGAAGATTCTTCACTCAAAGAATTTGTTGCTGGGTTTGAAGAATGTTGATTTGGACTTCTGTGAGAATTGCATTTATGGAAAACAAAAGAGAGTCAGATTTCTCAGAGTTGGGAAAGAAAAGAAAAGCGAAAAATTAGAGCTTGTGCATACAAATGTATGGGGACTTTCTCAGGTATCATCTCTCGGTGACTCTCGTAATTATGTTATTTTTATTGATGATGCAACTAAAAAAACTTGGATTTATTGCATTAAGAATAAATCTGATGCATTTGATACTTTCAAGAAATGGAAAGCTTTGGTTGAGATTGAGACAGGAAGGAAATTGAAGTGTCTCAGATCAGACAATGGAGGTGAATATTGCAGCAAAGAGTTTGATAAATACTGTTCAGAGCATGGAATTCACAGAGAGAAGATAGTTCTGAGAACACCACAAGAAAATGGCGTGTCAGAAAGGATGAACAGAACAATCATGGAGCGTGCAAGGTGCATGAGATTGCATGCAGGATTGCCTTTACAGTTTTAGGCAGATGCTGTAGATACTGTTGTTTATCTAATAAACAGAGGGCCTTCAGATTCCTTGGATGGTGGTGTTCCAGAGGAAGCATGGACAGGTAAAAAGGTAAACTACTCTTTTTTAAAGCCTTTTGGTTGTGAGGCCTTTGTCCATATTAATAAAGAAAATAGAACAAAGCTTGAGGCAAAGTCAAAGAAATGTACTTTTATTGGATATGGTGTTAATGATTTTGGTTATCGCTTATATGATTAGGAAAATCACAAAATCATTAGAGCAGAGATGTAATATTCAATGAAAAGGTCTTGTATAAGAATCAGTTGCAGGAAAAGAAACAAGAAAAAGAAAACAGGGAATACGTAGTCCTTGATGAGATCACTGAAAAAGTAAAGGTGCCTAAAAATAATAATAATCAGCAACCACCACAACAACAACAGGCACCCAAAACACCTGAAAGTGGTGTTAGAAGATCTACCAGGATAAGTATACCCCCTGAACGATACTCTCCTTCATTATATTATTTATTGTTGACTGATTCTGGTGAACCGGAATGTTATGAAGAAGCAATGCATGTTGAAAGCAAGAAGAAGTGGGATGTAGCCATGGAAGAAGAGATGGACTCCTTAATGCATAACTAGACTTGGGACTTAGTCAGGTTGCCTACAGGAAAAACTGCATTGCAGAATAAATGGTTTTACAGGTTGAAGGAAGAAGATGGAGGAAAACAGAGGTACAAAGCTAGACTTGTGATGAAGGGGTTTGCACAAAAGAAAGGTATTGATTTTGATGAAATATTTTCTCGTTGTTAAAATGACTTCAATCAGAACTATTTTAAGTTTAGTAGCAGTTGAAGATTTGCATCTTGAGCAGTTAGATGTAAAGACAACCTTTCTCCATGGGGATTTGGAGGAAGAGATATATATGCAGCAGCCACAAGGATATGAGGTAAAAGGGAAGGAGAAACTAGTGTGCAGGTTGAAGAAGAGCTTGTATGGCTTAAGACAGGCTCCAAGGCAGTGGTATCTAAAATTTGACAAGTTTATGTTTGAATAAGGTTATACTAGATGTCACTCTGATCATTGTGTTTATTTGAAAAAGCAAAATGATGGCAACTATATTATATTGTTATTGTATGTAGATGACATGCTTGTTGCAGGGTCTAACATGCAGGAAATAAATATGCTCAAAAGAAAATTGGCAAATTCATTTGCAATGAAGGATTTGGGAGCTGCAAAACAAATCCTTGGTATGAGAATAACTAGAGACAGGAAAAATCGCAAATTAACATTGTCTCAGAATAAGTACATACAAAAGGTGTTGAAAAGATTTAATATGCACAATGCAAAACCAGTTAGTACATCTTTTGCTAGCCATGTCAAACTTAGTAAGGAAATGTGCCCAAAGACCCAAGAAGACATGGATTATATGTCTAAAGTTCCATATGCATCAGTAGTTGGAAACTTAATATATGCAATGGTCTGCACAAGACCTGATATTGCACATGCAGTGGGAGTTGTAACCAGGTACATGAACAATCTAGGAAAGGAACATTGGATGGCAGTGAAATGGATTCTCAGATATTTGAAAGGTACCACAAATCAAGCATTATGCTTTGGTGGTTCAAACACTTCTCTATAGGGATATGTTGATGCACATATGGTAGGTGACAAAGATAACAGGAGGAGCACTACAGGATATGTATTTACTGTAGGTGGAACAACTGTCAGTTGGGTTTAAAAAATCTAAAGTGTTGTTGCACTTTCAACAACAGAAGTAGAGTATGTTGCTGCTACAGAGGCTATTAAAGAAATGATTTGGTTACAAAGGTTTATGGGTGAATTAGGTAAGGAGCATGATATGGGCACGTTATACAGTGATAGCCAAAGTGCCATTCATCTTGCAAAGAATTCAGCATTTCATTCCAGGACTAAACACATACAACGCAAGTACCATTTCATACGATCAGTGTTGGAATATGGAGAGTTGAAGTTGGAAAAGATACACACTAGCCAGAATCCTGCAGATATGCTAACAAAAGTTGTAACCAGGGAGAAACTGAGAATATGCTCAGTTTCAATTAGCCTTCAAGTATGACGATGAAGATTAGAAACAGCCAGGTCCAAAGAGGAGTCATTGTCCAGCAAATGAAGCAGCGGTGGAGTTGCTACAATCATTCTCCAAGTGGAAGATTGTTGGGTGTGGAGCATGATTATTTAGTGGCCTTTGTTTCAGCCGGATGTATACCCCAGGAAGTTTGTACACCGCTCCATGCAGGGGGGTGCGAGGGGGACTTGTCCTGCCCGCGGGGGTTCGGGGGGGCCGATCCCCCCTGGTTGGGGGGTCCGGGGGCCAGCGGTCCCCCGGCGGGGGTTTCGGGGGCAATGCCCCCGAAGCTAAAAATAGATGTATAATTGCCTTGTAAAAGTATAGTAATTTCTAGTCAATCTGGGCCGTTGATTAGGCGAATGATTTGACGGTAGAACTTATGTTTAGTTTAGGGTTTTTTGCCCTGGAAGGCAACCCCTCTCTTGGTATGAGGGCATTGTATTGAAGCTGTGATATAGATGTGTATTCTCCGAGCGAGAAACAGAGAGGTGAGACTGTGAGAGAAAACAGACGATATTACAACAGATATGCTGTAGGTTGTGTCTCTTCATTTTGCTGGATAATAGAAAGGAAGGATTGGCTGTTCGGGGTGGACGTAGCCCAAATTGGGTGAACCACATATATCTGTGTCTCTCTGGTTTTATGCGTTTTCTATGTTTATATTTATGTAATATTCTATGTGTTCCATTGCTTTGTAATATATAATTTTCTAACACTTATGTCGTCATCCTAGCCCTTACAGATGGTTTACAGGCGTTATCGATCCACTTGGAGACCCATGAGGATGTCATTGTGCCCCCACACCCACTTGGGAGCACTGTTGATTTGGGGTAGCATCGAATGTGCTCTAGCCACGAAATTTGGTGGAGAGGCTAGGGCACATGAGATTTCCAATACCCAGAAAGGGTTTGGGCAGATTCTAAACAGTTCAGGAGATATTAAAATAATTAATATTTTTAATGGAGTCAATAAGTCTAAACTTAGTGAAAATAAAACATCAATGTGTATCAATATAAAACTGTGTTAGAATGGTCCAAAAGGCATGGATCAAGCCAGATCTAATCGTAGCCTTTGATTAGGGACTTAATCTCGGCTGTTGATATGTCAATAGGAAAAGTATAAGAGGAGGTTTGAGGGTCATTTGGAGAACATACCAGAGTGATCAGTCTTTCTATTCTCTAGAGCGGGGTTTGCTAAGAGAGATAGAATTAGTGATTGTGAGATGCATCTGAGGGCCATTTGAGTACAGAGAGACAGAGAGGCAGAGATAGTGCCGGGAGAGCAGTGCAGTAGCCAAGGAGAGTGACGCAGAGCTAGTCAGTGCTCACACAGGGCCACACAGAGGCAACCGGGAGCTGTGCAGAGCCTCAGAGAGGCTAGCGTTGCTGATGCAGAGGGCCAGAGGGTTGATGCAAGGCATCCCAAGGTTGACGCAGAACCATCCGGGGTGACGCAGGGCCAACGTGGGAAAAAGAGAGGCTGATGCTGGGGTTTCTGGGGAAGATTTGTGTTGAGTAGCTACCGAAAGGATTATCTGGGGTTTCAGCAGTAGATTTGTCAGAAACTGAGAGGTATTACTGCCAAGGAAATTCTCTGTTGGGTAGGCCAGTTTCGGCACCTAGACTGTACTCTGATATTGCTTAATAAGAAAACCCTCAGATAGCTGCACCGATTTTCCCACATTGGGTTTTTTCAGGGACATCAGTCCAAAAATAATGCTGTCATATGGCGTGTTTATTTCTGTTTCTTTTAGTTGCTGATCTGTAATATGTTGAGCATGCACTAGTGTTTATTTTCAGTATTTACATTGTAAATAACTTGTTAAGTAAAATAACAAGTAGGTAGGTATTAATCAGATAAAGTGAATGGAGGGTTTCTAACTAAGTAAACTTAGAAACTTCAACAAGCACCACATGTGGCTTGCTTGGAAAACAAGGGGCCAACCCCTTGGCCACTATGTTTGGAGCCTTTTCACTCAACTTGCCACATTTGGACTCCATTAGGCCTCTTCAATGGCCCAACGACTCATCATATTCATTATTTTTCCCTCTTGAGAGGCTATTCCTTGTGATATTGAGCTATCTTGGTGTGCTTGTCACCAAGTCATGTCATTATTAAACATTATTTTATTATTTGGGGCTAAATAAGACAAATTAGGCTATTTGAATCCCCTATTGAATTGTATAAATAGATGAGAGGATGATTCATTTCTCTCATCACTACTTGGATTTGATTAGTATCTCTTGAGAGATTTTCACACTTTTTGCTGGGATAAAATTTTTGGAGTTTCTTGATGCACTATGATGTTTGGATTTTCGCTATTGCCTTGGAGCTTCTTTCTAATGCAAAGTGGATGAATGGATATACTCTCTCTCTCTAGAGTGAACTTTTAGTGCTATTCTTGCCATCTTACTTGTCAAATGCATGTATATTGTTATCATTATTCTTGTATGGGTCAATGTAATGCAAAATTTTTTCGAGACCTTGAATAAGTGATACAATGCATGCGTTTCTCTTTGAGGGATTGGGTGAATGTTCCTAGAGGCACCTCTTAGGTTGAAAGACCTTGAAACTTCATCTCTTTGGAAAATTTGAAGTATAAATCCCTATTGGCCTAGTTGCCGCCCTTGGAGAGGCTAGCAAAGATCAATTATGGCTCCTTAGCTCACGAAAATTCTCGATCTGTGTATCTTGACTCCATTAACACCAAGCAATAAGGCACTGATCCTCATATCCCGTTGGTGGTCAAATTTGCCTCTCTTTTCTTTACTTTTCTAAATTCTACGCCTAACCCTAGAGGGTCACCTAGGGTATCAAACGAAATCTTTTGCAGCCATCCAAACACCTTGAAAATTGGTTCACAACTGCACTGGGATCTTCTCAAGGGATCTTCCAAATTTGAGCGCAATCCGATGGTGGAATCCCGAGATATCGCAATCCCTAGCTCAAGGATCATTTCTCTCCCTAGGCTGATTTGGGTAGTGTCCTGATTTGGATCATTACATTCAAATTTCAAAAGAAAAATAGTCCTTTGATCCAATTCCTCTTCCCTAATTATGTCAAGCCCCTCTTTGGTCGATCAACTACATACCCTTGACCTAGTTTGGGTCTACTTGGGTTCTCTGTGGTCCCACAACTTTATAATTCAAATTCCACAAGGATTACATAGAATCCATTTCTCCATAAGGATCCTTAAGTCTAGGAAGCCCCTTGTCAAAGTATATCCTCTAAACCTAGGCTCAAGTGTGCTCTTAGCCCTTCCTAGAGAGCCTATCAACTTGCTTTACAAACAAGTAAACTATTCAATTGAGTCTCTCTTCTGAATAGGCTTTAGGAATCACCCCATATCTTACCATTGATCCATCTATTCTTGTGGTTCCTCTCATATCGAGACTCCTCCTATTGGTGAAAGTCCATAAAGAGTAGGGAGCTTTAGTTGAGGTGATAGTGGGCTATCGCTCTGTTGTTGCCCCTTGAACTAGTAATTGTTCGATAGGATCCCCTCTTAGTTTGAGCAGTAACAAAACTGTTATAGTGGGAGCCCAAGCAAGTTCATAATTTCAATGAAGCACTGTTGATTGGGCATAATCTATTTGTGTCATTCTAAGAAACTGGGTTCGTTGCCCAGGCCTCACGTGTCTCGAATCGGGCGAATCAGACATGATTCGGTGGGACACGTGTCCTCTAGATCGTTTCTGAGCATGTCCCATTAGGACACCTCGTGTCCTGATTCTAGGACACTTGTCACACTTTCTTGACATTTGCGCGGCCATAAAAGGCCAATTTGGGCCATTCTAACTTGACAATACTCATTCTCTCTTGTTGTGGGTGTGTGAGAGCGAAGATCAAAGGGTGTGGGAGCATTTTTGAGGTGATTCAAGCAACAAGTAAGTACATTTTCTTTCTATTTTTTTGCATTTTTATTACAACAATTTTCATGTGCATTTGTTTTACAAATTGTGCATTTTTTCTTTTTTTTTACAACATTTATGGTTCAATTAAGGGCAGTAGGGAAGGGGAAAAGGAAGGGGATATAGAGGAGGAGGACACAACAAATGCAAAGATGACATTGGATACAGAGGAGGAGGATGCAACAGAGGAGAGCAATGGTGACCATGATGATGAGTACAATGATGCTGATTTTCATGATGAGGATTGATGACTCATGAACTACCTATTGCCTTGAGGCTTGTAGTTGTTTTGTATTTGCTATTTCTATATGCCATTGGCATTGCTACTACCTATGTAAGACATTTTGATGACTTAATGAGAAAACTACAGTATCTTGTCTTTCTCCTATTGGATCATTGATGAATATTGAACATGTATTGTCACAATTGTATTTGTATCAATGTTGCGAACATCACGATCGGGATTAAATCAACGAGGGGAAAAAATCGAAAAACTCTGGAAAAAATCGATAAAAATCGGGAAAAATCGTCAAATACAAAAATATTCATATTTTTTCAATTTTTTTAATATCTAAAGCATCTACAACATAAAATAAATGCATTGACACATAAATATGATAAAAGAACTAATATATAAGATGTGTAATATCATTTACAGTGCTACATCACACATAACAGTGAATCATGTCTTGAATATTAAGTCTTGAGTCCCAACACAACCTCAAAATATCAACAAAAAATATAATAATGTATCTCATATCATGAGTCATAATGTCATATACAATGAAATGAACCGAATAACTAATACTACTGATTTCCTCTACCCCTCTTGCGAGAAAATGCAATAGCTTTCCCTTTAGATGTAGATGGCGGTGGAGTTGGCAGTGGACTCTGCTGTACTCTAGAAGCTGAAGAACTAGAAGCTACAGGAAATAGACCACGACATCTACTAGTGACAGGGGTAGCCTAGGTAGGTGGTGTCACTTCCTCCTCCTGTTGCTCTTGCTCCTCCTCCTCTACCCCCTCCACTACCTCCTGTTCTAACCAATCAACGATTGACTCCATGAGAGGCCTCTCGTCCTCAACCCTCCATGCAACAGTGGTGTCAGTCCCATCCAATGAGATGGCCTCCACATTAGGTGTCCTCTCAAGTTGCCTCACCCACAATCGAAGATTGTAGTAGACGTAGACAATTTCATTAAGTCGCTGGTACTCCAACTTGTACAAGGATCATAAATTAATAAATTATAAATATTAAAATAATAATTATAAAAAATAATTATTTAATGAATTCTAAAATTTAATTGGAAATTTGGAATATTTTAAGTTTCAACCTGTTGCGCTTCTTGGTGTGTATTTTTTCACATACACTGTAGTTGCGCTCACATCCTGGGGAGCTACATGTTTGGCTGAGCACTCGAACGACGAACCTTCGCAGATTGGGTACTCTGCCACCGTGCATCTACAACAAAATTACAAATAAGATAAACATAAGAAAAAAATGAAATTTGAAAGTTGAAGCAAAGTATGAAGTTATGAACTGGAAGAGACAATGAAATTTGAAGCAAACTAAAACGTACTTGGCATTTTAGTCTTCCTATCAACCATAGCCATGTCAATGCTAAATGTGCCGCCTGCCATCCTGTATATTTCCATTTCTTTGGATATTTTTGCACGTTCTATTGGAGATGACACCATCCTTTGAACACAAGTGAAGAATCCATCCATGACCTCATCATCAAATAAGAACCCACCGAAGTAAGCAAATGCGGGGTTCAGGTAGATTTCTGCAGCATGAATGGGACGATGAAGTGTATTGTTTCATCGTTCATCAATCAATTCCCATAGGAGGAGTTGTTTTCGAAACCCCTTATGCCCCTTATAATCATAGTAGGTCTGAATGGATTCTTTGGCCCTATCCATGGCCTTATACAAGTAGCCCATTGCGGGCTTGTCTCCATCAACTAATCGAAAAACCTTTACCAAAGGTTCGGTAATGTTGCACACCTGTTGATTTGGGGTAGCATTGGATGTGCTCTAGCCACGAAATTTGGTGGAGAGGTTGGGGCACATGAGATCTCCAATACCCAGAAAGTGTTTGGGCAAATTCTAAACAGATTAGGAGATATTAAAATAATCAATATTTTTAATGGAGTCCCTAAGTCTAAACTTAGGGAAAATATATTAATGTGTATTAATATGAATCTGTGTTAGAATGGTCCAAAAGACATGGATCAAGCCAGATCTAGTCTTAGCCGTTGATTAGGGACTTAATCTTGGCCGTTGAGATGTCAACATGAAAAGTATAAGAGGAGGCTTGAGTGTCACTTGGAGAAGACACCAGAGTGATCAGTCATTCTATTCTCAAGAACGAGGTTTGCTAACAGAGATAGAATCAGTGATCAGAAAGTAGTTGAGGGGCATTGAGTACAGAGAAACAGAGAAACCCAAGGAAAAACAAGAAAAAAACAAAAAAAAGGGCCAAATTTGATGCCCATACCTGGAAACCACGCTTCGCTGAAGAAACTTGGTCCAAACTTGAATTTTTCTTGTTTGGGATGCTAAATTCCTTCACTTTTCTCTTATCTTGCCCTTGTAGATGACTTCTCCTCCTTAGCTCTCACTCTTACCCTTTGTCTGAAAAAAATGACAAAAAAAACTCAAAATCACACTTTAAAACTCGCTGTTTCCGCTCGTCACGATTATTACCGATTGGATCGCAATTATTTCGAAAAAATCGCGATTTTTTTGCGATTTTTTGAAAATAAAAAAATCCAAAAAATTGGCGATTATGTCGGCTCAGCAAAAAAATCGCAATGTTCGCAACACTGATTTGTATGCGTAATGTTTGTAAAATTTACATCTTATGAAGATCTATGTTTGAACCAATGAATTTGTATCATGAATGAGAATTTGTGTAAGAAATATCTATTTTTTTAATATATATATATATATATATATATATAATAAAATATTATATAACGTATCTGAACGTGTTTCCAGGGGGTCAACGTGTCTGTGTCCGACACTCGAATCCTGTGTCCATCATGTCCCCGTGTCAGGGGACTTAGGTGTTTGTGATTCAGATTGGTTATTTGTAATTTTGCTTCTGCTAATTAAGTTAAGAATCTACCTATGCATTTATTTGGTGGATCTGCAATCTGCTACGTTAATAAGTTTTCGGGTTCTAGGTTCAAGGAAAAATTTACAGCAATTAGGGTTCCTAAAGCAAGATAGAGTATGTCTAAGGTTACCTATGTTACTAAATTAAAACCAACTTTGAATGACAAGGGGCCTAATGGTCAAGTTGATTAATTAAGATAATTTCCAAATTTGAATTAATGGTCCAATGAAGCAAGTTTGGGTTTTTTATGATGTAAATCTTGTGTTTATCAAACTCCACAAATTCAAGATCTGGAAATTAGTCAAGGCTGCCATAAAACCTGTCTAAAAAGTGAATTGAATTGAATGATAAACAAGTAAATTGCAGTCAGCCTTTACAATGATATGAAATTAATAAATTATAATTTTTGTTCGGTTAAAAGCAGAAAGAAATCTGAAAATTAAGGTAACTTACTGATCTGAAAATTAATTGCATAGAAAGCCACCAGATATAACTCTATCTACCCTATTTAATGCAGAAATCTGGGGCAGCAAGGTAGATTTTCCAAAAAAATGATTTCCATCATAAAATCATGAAAAATACAACAAGACATCCCAGAGTTCTGGGGCGGAAAGCTAAAGTGTATGCTACAGAAATTTCAGATTTACTCTTAACCAAAAAAGAAGAAAAGGATCTCAGCTTTCTATACCCTTTGGAAGATCTGATTTAGGTCTTTTTTTGACCATGTGGTCAGTTCCTTTTTCCCGCTTTCTGTTCCATATGGAGGGATGTGGTATGCATGTAGTTGTCAGCAAAAGTTGTCTTGCTGATAAGGGTTGTAAAATCCCTAGATGTAGTAGCATATTCTGATTTGATTTTTGATCTAGTAGTTTTGAAGAAGAGGATGTAAATTCCATTGTATACACCCTTACTGCTTTTAGCTTTGCTGATGTCAATATTCTTTTTTTGTATATATAAGACATTTTTCAAAAAAGATGTTTAGCATGTTGTGGATGTCCTTTTTCATAAGATTACTTGATTGTGCAAAATGATATGTAGTATCTCTTTCAAGCTTTATAATTTGTTTATGTAAGATTCTTAGAATGCCACATTTATTTCATTGGTGCAGGACTTCTGAGGCATTCTCTCCAATATGTATTCCGAGATACAATTCGATGGCGTTCCTTTATGCCTATGTACACTATCTTAAAGTAAGCTGTCGTTTTCTGGACTATGTTTTTTTTAGTTGTTTTTAAATTACAGTTGCCTCGAGGCATTCCTATAAGACCATTCATATTCTTTTGTGGTTTACATGTCTAACAGATGCACGCAATCTCCTATTTTGTATGGAGTGAATTTATTAAATATTCATATTGCTCAAATTTTGTTGAACACTTTTGGTGACAGGACAACAGTGTCTTAGTGCTCCTTACCACGGATCACAATGGTTTCTACCATCTAAAGGATTGCAGGTACTGTATTGCTTGTAGGAAATATAGAATGTTCCCTTTCAAACAAGTATCAAGGATAACTAAACATAGGTACGTGCAGATGGATTGACATTTTGATCAGACTAACAAACTGGAAGTTGTCTAAAGTTTCTACTATTTGGACCTATATGTGACCAAAAATGGTCAAATTATGACGAAAAAAAGGCTGATGTATGACCAAAATTGGGCCAAATTGTAAAACGTTTAGATAATTCCAATAACTTGTGTCTGAAAGTTTAGCTATTAACTATTGTATAGTGCCTTCTATTGGTGAATCCAGTTTAGACATTGTAACTTTATGAATTTTATGAGGATTGAACACTGTACAAGGTACATATTTTTAAAAATGAACTAATAACAAAATCTTTATTTCATTCATTTTAGGATTCGAATTGAAACAGTGCTGAATAAGTCAAATGTACTGAATGAGGTGAAAACATCAATGTTAAATGGTGGTTTGCATGTGGAGGACTTGCCCAGTGACCCTATAGTGCAATCTTCTTATGGGCATCAACAGCATGACAAAGATCACAAGCTGGCTGTGGCTGCAAGAGAAACCAAAAAAGACATTGCAGGAGTTGGAGGTCCAGGTGGTCTCTGGCACTTTATGTACAAAAGCATTTACCTCGATCAATTTGTAGCTTCAGAATTCTCTCCACCTTTGACCAGTCACCGCGCTCAGAAAAGGT
The DNA here is from genome assembly GCA_031772625.1 of Pinus tabuliformis. Lineage (NCBI taxonomy): Eukaryota > Viridiplantae > Streptophyta > Pinopsida > Pinales > Pinaceae > Pinus > Pinus tabuliformis. Next base: position 1,148,320,096 of record CM062807.1, read on the forward strand.
TAGTTGTTATCAAAGTTCACTCAGCCAATTTAATTTGAAAAATAAGTTGGTTGATATTGACTTAGGTTTCCACCTGATAAATGTGATAGTCAGTGTTTAGCAAACTAAATTACTATTTTTATTGTCACCAGTTTGCTCAGAGCCTATCAGAACTTGTACTCTTCAATGCACATTGAGGCTCTAGGTCCTCATAAGATGCAGTACAGGAGAGACAGAAACTACAGTAAGTTCTTTAAAACTCTCTTTCATGATCATTTTCCTAAATCAGATATATGTCTTTTTTCAGATCGTTTCAAAAGTACGAGCATAGGCAATAAAGTTAAGTTGTATAACATTTAAACATGATATGTGTTTATTGTTATGCAGTTTTATTGTGCTGGATAACCCAAGATTTTGAGCTATATGCAGCTTTTGATCCACTGGCTGAAAAGGTATGTATTTAACATCAGAGTTGTCTTGGGTAACTATTCAACAATCCTCATTATTGGCTGATGGCATGCTAACTTGATCAAGAGATTCATCTACCTGGAAACTAGAAGTATTTAAAACACTTCTATAAGATATGCTCTGTATTGTATTTTTTGCATGATTGGTCCTATTTTAACAATGAAAGCGGCATGGAAAAGTTAAAACCATTGGGGTGGCATTTCGAACATTGACATTAATTGGGTATGTATCTAATGACAATTATTTTGTGTAACAATGTGACAATGATGGCATGCTAACAGACTTGATCAAGAGATCCATATACCTGGGAATTATGAGTATTTAGAAGTCTTAATCTCTATAAGATATTCTCTGTATTGTAGTTTTTGCATGATTGTTCTTTGTTGATGTTTGTAGCTTGGACATGTACTTCTGCACAGGGTTAGGTGTCTAGGCATGTAGAAGTCACTCAAAGATCTCCTTAGACACTTGCTCTAGTGTGAACAAGTTGCATTTGTAACTTAGCCTAACTCTAACTTAGGGAAAAAAAACATAATTATTATGTTGAATTGAGCTAAAGAAACATCAGGAAAAGTAAAGTACTTACTTTAGTAATTATGTTTTAATCTCATCCCTTGATCTCAAGTGAGGCAAAATCTAATCTTGCCTCTCAATCACTTTGGAGATTAGGATTAGAGATTTAGTCAACGAAAAGTTATAAGAGCAAGGCTAAGGAGAGGGTGAAGACACCCTGCAAGAAAACAAGATCGAGAGAGGCATCTTAGTGAGGTGTGTGATACTCTAGTGTGTTGGGTCCTGTTGCCGGCTGACTTACATAAGTTAATGTAGGAAAAATCCTCAACCTCACTAGGTGTGGCCTTGGTGGCAAAGCTTAGATAAGGGGCTGTCACCTAATCCCAACTCTTTCCCTCTAGGCTCTCTCTTGTTGAAAAGTGTAACTAGGTTCAGTCTTCATAATGACATATAATTGTTATTTTATGTAATTGATGAAAAGAAGAAAAATAAAATTATTATTGTAATGCTTGTCTCATGGGTTTCATGAGCAAGGAATTTTATTTTTAGTAATGGCTCCCATTGTGAGCCTTTAGGTTTTGTCATCTAGTCATAAAAGTCAAATTGATTCAATGTCATGTATGAAGGACCCTTCTTGGGCATGTTACATTTTGTATGAGTCATTAAATAAAGTATGAAAGCCCTCCAAGACAAGCACAAGACCTCTCCTTCAAGTCGGCTTCAAGAAGGATAATAATATCTTCACCAAATGACACGTCGACTCACCTACATGTCATGTTGACTAATTAGCATGGGCAACAACTATAAATAGGGCAACTTGGCGTTATTTCAGAGACACAATTGCAGTGATGAATTTCGGTCAAGGTCTGAAATAGGAGTGCAAAGCTCACAAGAAGACAACTTACTAACCAGTGAGTAAGGGAAGAGGAAGATCGAGCTTATTTGGGATTGTTTCTTGGGTAAACTTCTTCACACGTGTGGCAGAAACTAGGGTTTCTGCAGTGGGTACATCTGCTGTAGTAAAGGACAAGAAAAGGGTCTCCAAATCAGTCATCTTGCTAGCTAAGTTCATCTAGGAAAGCCTCCAAGTATAGCGAAGAAAGGAAACACCCCTATTCTTGTTCCTGCTCCTCCCACGTGTGGGATGACAACAATACGAATTGCACATCTATGGAAAAGAGGCCAAAGTTTCAAGGTAGCCAAGAAGTGCAGAAGAAAGAAGTTTGGATTGGTATTGACTTGGTCAAGAAGAAGGTAGAAAAATAAGGAAGGATCTTTTGTCTTGGTCTTGGAGTGGCAAATAGGTCTAGGGTCTTGGTCTCGGTATTCGCTAATTGGAGTCTCTATAAGAAGAATTTGTTCAGGTTTTCCTCTCAAGTGGGGGAGGTTTTGGCCTTGGCTGATAGCCTATATTTTGTGTCTCTTGTCCCTTTATGGTTTATGCATTGGTAGTTGCTTGATGAAGAATAACACTATAATAACATAATTAAAAGCAAATCCTAATCTAAGAAGTAAAAAGCATTCACAAGCAGTTATCCAACAAAGAGAAATCACCTAATCTCGATACCCTAGATTTCTCAACATGGTATCAGAGCTAAGGTGACTAAATCAAGGAAGGGCATCTTATCAAGGGACACTCAAGGATCAAATCTCGAGGAAGGCATCAAAAGTGAAGATTATCTTGAAGTCAAGATCTACAAAGGAAGCATCACAACCCTAGATCAAAGAAGTATACAAAGAAGTATTGTGATCATCATCAAGAAAATAAGGCCAAAACCCTACATCTACTCAAGTTGAAGAGATCTACGAATCAAGGTAAGCTTGAAGTTTATTCATCTAAGAAAAGCTCTTCAAGATCTAGATCATATTATCATCATCAAAGAAGCATTCTTGGGATCCGTTCTCAATCACCTTGAAGTTGAAGTGTTTTTAAAGACTATTCATCCAAAGGAAGCTAGATTGAAAGGTGTTGTCATCAAAACAAGACAATCTCTCTCTCAAATAAGATTCCTACCTTTGAATACATCATCAAGAAGTCATCATTAATCTTCAACAATAAGACTTCACCATCAAAGGATCCTAAGGGATCTCCCTTTCTTGAGATCAAGGATCATTATTGAAAAAAACTATCTTAATCAAGGAGAAGTTTTCTATTCTCTATATCATCATCAACATCAAGGAAGCAGCAAGGAGGAGCATCCTATCAAGTAAGTATATTTATGTCCACATCTGAATCTGTAAAAATGTATTTTTTCAAGGAAAACAACAAATTGGTTGGGGCTTCAAACTATCTTGCATGGATAGAAAAAGACAGATCTGAATCGCGTTGAAAATGAGGTTGTGGAACATGTCAAAGGATCAATATCCAAACTAGGAAAGGAAGATGGTCAAGCTCTTGCAAAGTATATGACAGGGTACGTTAGGGCTCAAAGGATTCTTATAGAATCCATCAAGGATCCCCTCATCCCATATGTATGAAAACTCGAAACTTCAAAAGAAATCTATGACAAACTGGTAGAGTTGTATTTTGTAAGTATTGTTGGAGAAGTCATCTCATTAAGGCAAGAACTCTACAAGCTGAAGATGTCAAGGGAAGATGGAATAGCCTCATACTTTATGAGGATATCTGAGATCCAGGATCAACTCCAAGATCTAGGAGAAGTCATGTCTGATAGAAAAAGACTACAGTTGTACTAAGTGCACTACCATAGGAGTGGGGTAACTTTACTTCAAGCATTTATTGGAAGAAAGAATATTAGAATAATACTATTTAGTGTTTAATGCTCATTTTTATTAGCTGTTGCTATTTTTATCATTTCAGTAGTTTCTTAGATGAAACTGGTTGTTTCTATTTTCTAATAGAAACTTGATGTTTCTATTACTGTAAATATCTCTGTATTACTTATTGAGCTACATTCTGCTCATGTAATTAATTCAATTCATTCATTGGAAATCCATATGCGTGTTTCGCACTGTTTTATGGTATCAGAGCACAGGGAATTTTTTTTTTTCGAAATAATTTTTCATAGTTTGAAAAATTCAGTACTTCATTTCGAAATTGCTCTTCTGTGGAGAATTTTTTTTTCTCTCTTCGTCAGTTTCTATTAGGGTCACTGTGCGTGTCTTCGGATCTGGGCAATTTCGTGGAAACTACGTGCCTGCAATCGATTGATTGTGGATTGCATTAAACGATTCAGCGTGATTTTCTTCGTTGGTTTTTGCATCAGCGGCAAAGAAAGTGACAGAAATTCGAGACGAAGGGCGAGGGGTCCGGCAATTCTCAGGGTACGCGTGGTCACGACAGAAACAACAAACAACATATCGATAAGAAAGCGGACGCATTGATCCTTATATCTCAGATCTGGCAGTGGCTACTGATCTGTAGCTTCCATTGGTAACGCGGATCTTGCTTCAGATCGGCAGCTATTCACAGCATTTCCGTGCGATCCACATCACAGGAAGGACAACTATTTGTTACTGTAATATAAGAATACAGTGTCCCTCGTGCATATGCGACACTCGACGCCATATTATCCCTTGAATTACACGACGTAGTGTTTAAGGGAACATCGCCACCTTCTGAAGTCTGAGCTGAGTGCGCTACACTATTCCCAAAGAAAAGATGAAGTACGCAGCAAGCAAATTGAAGTGCAGGTTGAGATCTCATTTTGTCAAACTGCAAATTCCATCATGGTTCGATCTCATCCCCGGTGCCCTGAACCGTGACCGAGAAGGCATCGCGGAAGTATTTGGAACCGCGCGCGCTTAGAAACAAATCCGGAGGTTATTGCCCGTCTTCTTGTCGGCGGTCGGAATGCTGTTGAGACAGCCATCGATAAAGGCGTAAAGAAACAACAGAATTTTTTTCTGATTTTTTTTTATATATTTCTTCTACGCAGACGTGTGAGAGTCTGCAGCGTGGTGGAGCATTTACGGCAGATAACGTAACACATATCAGGTGTGAGTATCTTCGTTTGTTGTGTTTCGGGTAGCGCTGAAAGCCTGTGGGGATTTTTGCCGAGTAAGTTATTTTAGTAAAAGATCATGCTATATATATAATTTCTTGAACCCGCTCCTCAGACCGATTTCTGGTTATATTTTCTATTACACCAGCACCTGTCAGATTTTTGTCCAAAATCAGCCGGCATCTGCATTAAAATCCGTGCCAGATTTCTTTGGTATTTTTTGTGTCTTGGGAAACGTGCAGATGGCTTCGCTAACCAATCTGATGTTGGAAGGCAGTCAGCGCTTTAATGGCACAAATTATAACATCTGGAAACAGAGAATGTTGACCATTTTTGAATATAGGCGTCTTGATCAGCTTGTTTTGGCCAAAGAGCTCCGTCCTGGTACAGCTGGTAACGATCAAGATAAGTTTGATGATCGAAATCGAGAGGCTGTTATGCTTCTCAAACTTTCTGTAACTGATGATCAATTACCGCAGATTCCTTCCGGCAAAATAGCTCCTGAAATTTGGCAACATCTTAAGGAATTGCACGAGACATCCGGCAAGAGCAGAGCCTTCTTTCTCAAAAATCAGTTGTTCTCCATCATGATGGACGAACATATGTCGTTACAGGAACATCTTAACATGATTAAAGATATTCGAGATCAACTCGAAGCCATTGGTCAGACCATGGAGGAAGAATATATGGTAGTCATTACTCTGAAAAGTCTACCGAAATCTTATGAACACTTCATAGAACACTCAACATTACCACCACAAATGTTGATTTGAAGTTTCCAGAGTTTTGCACCAAACTCCTGCAGCAAGATCGGTGGAAACAGCAGTTTAGTAGTGGTGCTTCATCAGTGTCCTCGGAAAATGATTTTGCTGCCAAATATCAGTCCTCTCAGTCCTTTCAGCAGAAAGGTTCTTCGCAGCCGTTTGATCCGGCTAGAAAGAAAAGTGTGCAGTGTAATTACTGTCACAAGTTTGGGCACATGAAGAAAGATTGCCGACAGAGGATTGCTTCTGAACAAAAGAAACAGGGAGGGCCCCATCAGACAGCAAATGTTGCAGAACATTCCGAGCAGACAGATTCTGCCTTTTATGCCTTTATGGCTAAAATGTCTTCAGATCATGTCCCGTCTTATACCTGGTACATTGACTCTCGTGCATCACGCCATTTCTCTCACAGGCGTGACTGGTTTATTGACTTCTCACCTTTCAGTGATTCTGTGGTATTTGGCGGAGGTGAAAAGTACGCAGTGGTTGGCAGAGGTACAGTTCAGATTCAGTCTGGTGGGCGCACACTCATCTTCCTGAATGTGTACTATGTTCCTGGTATGGAAATTAATCTGCTATCTATCAGCCAGATTATGAGGAACTCTCCTTAGCTTGATGTAGTGTTCAGTACGCACAAGTGCTCTATTATCGACAGGGAGACTAGTCTTACGGTTGCTGTTGGTCTCGAAGATCATGGTCTATCCAGGCTTCTTGACACTGGTGATTCTCTAGAAGTGGCTCTAGTGGCTCGTGCTTCTCCAATCAGCACTCTGTGGCATCAGCGATATGGGCATCTAAACATGCAGTATCTCTCTCAACTTTCTTGGGAGGGACTTGTGTCAGGGTTGCCTGATATTCAGACTCAGCAGTTGAGCGTATGCGGCGCCTGTCAAGCTGGTAGGCAACATCGGTCTTCATTCAAGGATGGAGAATCTTGGCGCGCATCTAAGGTACTCCAGTTAATTCATGCTGATATTTGTGGTCCGATGAATACATCTTCTATCACTGCTTGCAAATATTTTTTGCTTATTGTAGATGATTTTAGTAGAAAAATGGATGTATTTTCTAAAATATAAATCTGATGCATTTAGTACCTTTCAGAAGTTTAAAACCTTAGTTGAAAAAGAGTCTGGCTGTAATATCATGACTCTTAGGACAGATAACGGGGGGGGGGATTTTGTTCTTCTGCTTTTTCCAACTTCTGTGATACTCATGGCATCAAACACCCGTTAACTACACCCTACACTCCTCAGCAGAACAGTGTTGTCGAACACCACAACCACACGGTTGTTGAAATGGCTCGTTCCATGTTACAACACAGGAGTGTTCCGAACAAATTCTGGGCTGAAGCAGTATTTATTGCTGTTTATCTTCTTAACCGATCACCCACTCAGGCTGTTAAAGGGAAGACCCTCGAAGAGGTTTGGTCTGGCCGTAAGCCTACGATCAGTCACCTCAAAGTATTTGGCTCAGTTGCATATGTTTGGATTCCAGCTGCTAAGCGTTCTAACTTGGATTCCAAAAGCCAGAAACTCATGATGACAGGGTACAGTGATCATCACAAGGCCTATAGACTAATAGATATAGCCACTGGTCGTCTTAGCTTTAGTCGGATGTAGTATTTGATGAAGACAGAGGATTCTTTCAGTCTTCTTCTTCTGAGCAGTGTTCTGAGGATCAGCCTCACAGTGTTCTTCTTCCGGTAGGTCCACCTGATGGGAGGGATGATGCAGCATCAGTGTTTGATAATACACTATCTGAGCTTCCTCCGGAAAATAACCCTCCTCTTGCTGCACCTATTGTTCTTGAGCCTTCTCCACCTCCTCCCGATATTGGTTCCTCTACTCTTTGGCCAAAATGGTGGGCTAAAACCATTGGTGATCTCCGGGATGATGAGCTCCTTGAAGGTAGAACTTCTAGACATAAGAGCAAACAACAATCTACAGTAAATTTTGCTCTTATGGCTAACCTTCACAATGTTTTTGAGCCTCAAACCTATTCAGAGGCTAAGGGTACATCTGAGTGGGAACGGGCTATGGAAGCTGAATTCCAGAGTCTTCATAAGAATCACACGTGGACCCTTTCTGATCTTCCTGCAGGGAAAAAGCCCATCAGCTACAAATGGGTGTATAAAGTGAAATACAAAGCTGACGGAACCCTAGACAAGTATAAAGCTCGTCTTGTGGCTCGAGGGTTCTCACAGAAGGAAGGCATCGACTATGAGGAGACCTTTGCTCCTACATCCAAGATGAGTACCGTACGGCTTGTCCTTGCTCTAGCAGCTCAGTTCAATTGGAAAGTTCATCAGATGGATGTAAAGAGTGCTTTCCTAAATGGTGACTTACAGGAAGAAGTCTACATGATGCAGCCTCCAGGATTCAAGATTGTCAGTCAAGAACAAAAAGTGTGTAGATTAGCTAAAGCACTCTATGGATTGAAACAAGCTCCTTGGGCTTGGTACATGAAAATTTATCAGTACCTGACAGATCATGGCTTTCAGCGGAGCCCATCTGATGCAAACCTGTATATCAAGCATACTGGTGATGATATTTTGTTTGTAGTTGTCTATGTGGATGACCTTATCATTACTGGCAGCTCTGCACATTTGATCCATGGGATCAAACAAGACTTATGCAGCACCTTTGATATGACAGACTTGGGACTTCTTCATTACTGTCTGGGGGTTGAAGTCTGGCAGACTGAGAACAACATCTTTCTCTCTCAGTCCAAGTATGCAAAAAATCTTGTGGACAGGTTCAGAATGCAGGATTGCAAACCGGCCACGACTCCTATGGAACCAGGACTCAAACTTTCAACTCAGTCATCCTCCCCCCTTGTGGATGAAACTTTATTCAGGCAATTAGTAGGCAGCCTCATCTACCTTACTGCCACTAGACCTGACATCAGTTTTGCAGTGAGCTACATTTCCCGCTTCATGTTAGCTCCTAAGGCTGATCATTGGATAGTAGCAAAGCGTGTGCTACGATATGTGCGTGGCACTCCTGATTATGGACTCCTATACACTCGAAGTTCCGATCCTATACTCAATGGTTACACAGATTCTGACTGGGCCGGTTCAGTTGATGACCGAAAATCTACAGCTGGGTATGTGTTTAGTCTAGGGTCCAGTGTTGTCACTTGGACTAGTAAGAAGCAGCAGGCAGTGGCTCTCTCCTCAACAAAAGCAGAGTATCGCGGAGTAGTTAAGGCATCTTGTGAGGCAGTTTGGCTTCGACGTATGCTTGCGGATATGCATGTTTCCCAGACAGGTCCTACTCCCTTGTTTTGTGATAATCAGGGAGTGCTCAAACTTGCCAAGAATCCAGTCTTTCATGAACGAACAAAGCATGTGGAAACCCATTGCCACTACATTCGCCATCTTGTTGAAAACGGATCTGTTCAATTGCGATATGTTCCCACAATGGAGCAGCCCGCAGACATCTTCACCAAGCCTCTTGGTCCTGATAAATTTGTAAAATTCAGAGGGTCTATTGGCATTGTAAATAGATTGAGCATTAAGGGAGGGTATTAGAATAATACTATTTAGTGTTTAATGCTCATTCTTATTAGCTGTTGCTATTTTTATCATTTTAGTAGTTTCTTAGATGAAACTGGTTGTTTCTATTTTCTAATAGAAACTTGATGTTTCTATTACTGTAATATCTCTGTATTACTTATTGAGCTACATTTTGCTCATGTAATTAATTCAATTCATTCATTGGAAATCCATATGCATGTTTCGCACTGTTTTAAAGAAGCTACTCCATTCCAGGATCTATGGTCACTATGCAAGATTGAAGAATCTAAACTAAAGGCCAAATCTGATGTGGGAGCAGGTGAGCAAAATCAAGCTTATGCTACAATGACAAGAAGAAAAGGAAATTTCGGAAAGTCTAGTTCTCGGAAAAAGAAAAGGGACATGGCCAAGATTCAATGCTATGGGACATGGGCACTACAAAAGAGATTGTCCTAAGATCAAGAAGGACAATACCAAAAGATGAAGAGAAGAAGCCCATATCACCGAAGAAGTGGAGGACGCTGAAAAGAAGAAGTCCAAGAAAGAGGAGGTAAGAGATCTCTATTATGATTGAGATAGTCTTCCTCACCTAAATTCTTTTCAAGTTCCTAAGTCTTATGTTGTAAGATATGGCTATCATGGTTCAATAAGAAGAATTGATGGGATGCATCATGGCATCATAGAAGCATTGAAAGCAAGAGCTCGTAACATCATCATAGAGAGGTATGAAAGCTGGTTGAAATTGGAATCTATGGCAGTCAACTATGGAAAGATATAGCTCTTGGGAACCTCACTGGAAATATAAGTGGCACTTATGGAAAGGAAAAAGGTCATCCAGGTCAAAGCTCATCATATATCAGTCAAAAGGAAACATATGCTAGGTGGGGATACTCTAGATCCTCAAGATTCTCTAATGGAATCTTCATCGAAAGGTTCACCGATCAAGAGGGGAAGCAAGTGTTTCATCAAGAATTCCAAACTTGTGGAATTCATGGGATGATGGTATGATGACATAAATGGTGAAGCAGATCAAGGGATTGAAGCTCTCTTCAATCAAGGAAGCTACTGAAGAAAGTCTCGATGACATAAAAGAAATGAGTTATGTATCCTTACATTCGATATTTTAGAGTAATGTCATATGGTTGCAGGTAACATGGATCAATGCTCTATCTTGAGAGCATAATCAAAAGAAAGGATCTCCTCCTTCGAAGGGATGCAAAAATGCATGGGTCACACATTCACTAGATGAAATCAACATAATATGTCCTCATATGTAATATGAGGTGGTTGACATTAATTGGAGGAATTCTGATTGGAAATTCCTGGGAATAAAATGTGTGAGAAAAGGAAGGAAGAGATTGTGGGATATGCAACCATGGAAAAGGTAATCAACATCCAAAGACCAAGAAGATTTGACTAGGATATCTCCATGAAAGATATGAAGACTCTGGTGGAGTCAGAAAAAGGAAGAGACCCTTGACAATATATATGTATGCAGGATGCTGATCCAAATTAGAAGATGTCATGATAAAAGACCATCACAAAGATAACTTTAATTTTTAATGTTCATTCCTTTATTTTTGAACAAATATCGAGATGGGCTTATGCAGGGCTGCTGAGGGAAGACTTATGGATGTCTTCCACCACTAATGCCCATGTAGGAGGATGAAAGATCCTTAAGGAAACATGGCATGACAGAAGGCCAAATATGAACTGATGGATCACTTTTCAATGATGACATGACTAATTCATGGATAATTGTGATGGATGGTCTGTGCCCTATGTAGAAGTCCCAAACATTAAGACTCCTGAATAACGAAAAGAAGTTCATGACATCGTGAGGAGGAGTTATTTAGGCAATTGGTTGTCCCAGCATCTCCACCTGAGGGGCTGTTGTAGGTCCCTAATTAAGAGGGACCCTGGAAACAAGTTTCTTACTTGGAAGAAACTTGGAAGCAAAATTTCTAAGCCAAGAGGGAGCTTAGGAACATTCCTTCCGTAGGAATGAGTACATTCCTTTATTGGAATAGATATGTCCTCCATAATTAAGAGGTAGAGATAGACACATCATTTTGTCTTCACTTGGGAAGACAGAATGGAGGATTGGGTAAACATTTGGCTTCTGATGCTCTTTGAGTTAGGGCATCCAATTTAAGAGTAGTCATAGAGGACCAATATTCTCTGAGGATTGGGAATCCAAGATAAGAATAGTCCTGGTGGAACACACCCTGAGAACACAGGTGGAGTATGATTCGACAGAGACAATGATGAGTGTCTATACATCATCGATGTTGCCAACATTAAGCTCAGATCTCGTAGAGAGATAGAGTTGTTAGTCAAGGCCTTGCTATGTTACGATGCTGGTTGATATGATGCTAAATAGATGGGTTACCAATTTGACTCTTCTTATGAGAAATTCATCAGATTGAGAATGACCAAGTACCATTATGAATACCTCCCTAGTTAAGAGGGAGTGTTGAAAAGTGTAACTAGGTTTGGTTTTCATAATGACATGTATAATTGTGATTTTATGTAATTGATGAAAAGAAGAAAAACATAGTTATTATTGTAATGCTTGTCTCATGGGTTTCATGAGCAAGGAGTTTTATTTTTAGTAATGGCTCCCATTGTGAGCCTTAGGTTTTGTCATCTAGTCATAAAAGTCAAATTGATTCAATGTCATGTATGAAGGACCCTTCTTGGGCATGCTACATTTTGTATGAGTCATTAAATAAAGCATGAAAGCCCTCCAAGACAAGCACAAGACCTCTCCTACAAGTTAACTTCAAGAAGGATAATCATATCTTCACCAAAGGACACGTCGACTCACCTACATGTCATGTGGGCTAATTAGCATGGGAAACAACTATAAATGGGGCAACTCAACCTTATTTCAGAGAGACAATTTCGGTGATGAATTTTAGTTAAGATCTGAAATAGGAGTGCGAAGTTCACAAGAAGGCAACCTACTAACCAACGAGTAAGGGAAGAGGAAGATTGAGCTTATTTGGGACTACTTCTTGTTTAAACACCTTCACACGTGTGGCATAAACTAGGGTTTTTGCAGTGGGTACATCTGCTATAGTAAAGGATGAGAAAAGGGTCTCAAAGTCAATCATCTTGCTAGCCGAGTTCATCTAGAGAAGCCTCCAAGTATAGAGAAAAAGGAAACACCTCTAATTTTGTTCCTACTCCTCACACGTGTGGAATCACAACAGTATGAATTGCAGATCTATGGAAAAGAGGCTGAAGTTTCAGGGTAGCCAAGAAGTGCAGAAGAAAGAAGAAGTTTGGACTAGTATTGACTTGGTCAAGAAGAAAGCAGAAAAAGAAGGAAGGATCTTATGTATTGGTCTTGGAGTGGAAATAGTTCAAGGGTCTTGGTCTTGGTATTCATTAATTGGAGTCTCTATAAGAAGAAGAATTTGTTCGAGTTTTCCTCTTGAATGGGAGGAGTTTTGGCCTTAGCTGATAGCCTATATTCTGTGTCTCTTGTCTCTTTATGGTTTATGCATTGGTAGCTGTTTGATGAAGAATAAAACTATAATAACATAAGTAAAAGAAGATCCTAATCTAAGAAGTAAAAATCATTCACAATTAGTTATCTAACGAAGAGAAATCACCTAATCTCGATGCCCTAGATTTCTCAACATCTCCTAGCTAAAGCCAAGGGGGGTGGACCCTCAAGATGGATTCTAAAGGAAGGTTTGTTAAGGTAACAAATTCTAGGAGATAGTTAGTACATTAGAACATTCACCATTCAACAACTTGGAAGATAACTTGAAAGCAAATAAATGATAAGCAAGTTTCAAATAACCATGGGCATATAAATATTAACAATGTAGATCAAACAAATGATTTCAACAAGATAAATCTTGCAATAAAATTGCATGTGAGTTATACCAGTGGCAATATGCTTGCAAGAAATAATATGCTCAAAGTGAAATCACAATACTTGCATGTAAGATATGTCTTTCAAGATACAATGAATTGCTAGAATGAGAAAACTGCCAAACAAAGTTAGTACAAGGGATTTGATCAACAAGATGAAAGATATAACTTTCAAGAAAGGAAAACTTGTACTTAAAATGAAATGCTCAAATAAATATAATAACATCAAGTAGCCATGAGCAAAAACGTAGATAACTTAGTATTTCAAGTAAGATAGGATGCCCACAAATCAAGTTGATGTAAAATGAGATGATGCAAGTCTAGACTATGTGAGATGCAAGTTATCTTGGTTAATTTTAACTAGATGCCTAGTCTAGGATGAGAAATTTCCCTTTCAAATTCTTACAACAAGGTAAAGATTGGGGTGAGTTGCAAGGAAGATGGGCTGAGGAGGCACTAGTCCTTCGTTAACTATACTCTTCCAAAGATCCTTGCGATCCACATGCATTCGTTCCTTCAAGGGCTTGGCCACAAGAGAACTGTGAGGTCATGCGTTTTAATCTTATTTCGTACCAAGTGAAAGAAAAATCAGAAAAGAAATTGTCCTAAAATGTCTATTCATCCAAACTTATGCTTGGAGGTAGATTTTTTAAATGCAAATTCTAATTCTAATGTGCAAATGCCTAAATGGTTAATGCAATTTGTTTCAAATAAGAGAATGGTAACAAGATGCTCCAAAATATCAAGTGAACAATATGATCAATATGATACTTCGAGCACAAATAGACATATAAAAGGAAATAATGAAGCATGTACCAATAAGCATGTGAAACAAATGCCAACTAAAGAAATTAGATCAAAGAACAACTCAAGTTTTCCAATGAAATGAAAGCGCTATGCCTTGCTTGTAGCATGTTGTAGCTTAAACAAATGAATTACACAATACAAGGTACAAATAAAATAGATTGGCAAGTTTGATTGCAAAATAGGAAAATGTGAGTGTTATGTGTTTGAAGTTATGAGTTAACCATGCATAGCTAGGTTAGATTAGCAAATAAAATAATGCATGCAAGTAAATTAGTTGAGGAAATTTAGAAAATAGACTAAAGAAAGTTAACCACCCAAGAAGATTTTCTCTCTCTAAATGAGGAGGTGGGATACCATGGGAAAACTTGTCAAGCTCCTTCAAGAAAAAAACAGCTCTTTATTAACTTGTTATAAAGAAGTGAAACCTTCAAAAAGCGTCAAATAAACTCAAGGCGGGTCTTTACAGTAGCTGCTGCACTTAAACATTAGATCTCCTCCTTGAAAAACAAAACTAATAGCCTATGAAGTACAAGGAGAAAGGCTCTCAAATCTGAAAAGTTGAAGGATTTGTTGCATCCAAAAATCAGCCTCCCGAAGAGATAAAGGTCTGTGCAAGAGGAGAGAGGCTAGGCCTCTTTAGTCCACGACCTTGTTAAAAGAGAAAGGGTGCCTCAAATGAGCTCTCGGTCAAGACCAAAAGGCCATTTTTCCAATGCTCTCGGCCTAGTAGATTCAACTTCCTAATAGCGCTAAGGTCCTGCAAGAAAAGGTAAGTGGTTTTAACCCGTTCGCTCCCTCAAGCCTGCCAACAGAAAGGGCGAGAAAAATCCTCAAAATAAATTTGATCTTTTTGCAAAACAACCCTCAGAGTTAGTGGAAAATGCATTAGAAAAGGAAATGAATATCTACAAGCAATATACAAAGGCTAAACCAAGGAATGCAAGTAGGACTCTCCTCCTTGTCTAGCTATCGACATGCTCTTAATAACAAATAAAATCAATATAAGCATATGTGTTTAAGATAAATCATTTAAATGAAGTAGACTTGACTGTTGAAGAATCAAGGGAAATTAGCTGTAGTGTGATTCTTCTTGACTTGATAACAATTTGTGGAGTCTTTTTACTTTTTCTTGTTAGCTTAATCTTCTTCTTCTTCTTATTAATGCATGTGTGTGTACTTCATCAAACTGTTACCAAAAAACATAAGAACAAGAACACAAAATGTTGGCTCTTTTCCAGGGCCAAAACCTCTCTTCTCTTGAGTGGAAAACCCTTCGGTAAATTTCTCTTATTGAAGCTTTTATTGATCAATGCTAAACCCTAGACCCTTGACTAGAATGTCCTCCAAGCACAAGTCAAGTCCTTTCTCCTTTCTGCACTTTGTTCCCCGACAATTCGTCCTCCTCCTTTTGGCACTTCAATCTTCTTTTAATTGTTGGTAGACCTTGTTAATAAGATCACTAGAGAGGGCCGATATAGGACAATACTCTTTTTTCTTATTCTTAACAACATTGGATTCATCATACCTGGAGTTCCTTGATTTCTTGGAGGGTCGACCATTTCCTTGATGTCCCGCATTCCTTTTTCCTTTGCCATTGGACCTGCCATTCCTTTGATCGTTGTTGTTGAAGTTGCCCCTGGAGTTGTTATGATAGTCATCATCTCGAGGTGTATCCCTTCTATTAGGACACTCCCTTGCATAGTGGCCAAACTTATTGCAAACAAAGCATCTTCCCTTCCTTCCATTTTTGAATCCTGGTCTTCCTTGACTTTGCTTCTTTGACCCTGCATTGTTCTTCCTCTGAGCATGAGCGGAGAATGCAGTGGGGTTGCTTTTATTAGAAGACATTTCTTGCTCCACTATTCTTATTTCTTCTTGAATGCATCTCGACATCAATTCTTGAAACCTTAGAATACATACCACTCAGGTGGGAGTCCTCCAAGGGTGGTGAGAGTGAGTTCCCTATCAGTAATGATTTCTCCAATCGAGAATATATCATTCTTGATCTCAGTAATCCTCAAGAAATAGGATTGAATGTCCTCGTGCTTGCCCTTCTTAATATCCTTCAACTTATTCTTGAGAAAGAGAATTTGATTAGCATTAGTAACCTTGAACATGCCAACCAACCTGTCGTATATCTCCTTAGAGGTCTTAAATTCAGAGATATAGGCCACCAGATGCTTGTCAATGGAATCCCTGATAATCTTCTTCACTTTGACTTTAGCCTTATTGTACTTGGTCTTCGCAGCAGCCGATGCATTTGAAGGAGGCTCAGGGATTTTACCTTGCGCATAATCCATCACTTCCTTCTCTTCCAAGGTCAAATCAAAGAGACATTTTCCATCCATGATAGTCAGATTTGTGATGGAGCTTGTCTTCAGCTGGGAAGTAGGATGAGGAATCCATAGAGTCTTTTGTCCTTGTTCAACTGTCTTTGGTGATTGCTCTTTCACTCTTGCTTGGGCTTTGTCTTCACCTTAGCTCTGATACCAAGTTAATTTTAGGCAACAATGGTATGTGTTATGCTTTAGAGCAATTATACTTCAATTTCTTTATGAGCCCAATATCAATTTCAGTTTAGCAATCACATAAACATGAATAGTAGAAGACAAGCCAAGACAAGAGGACACAGGATGTGGCACTAGCCAGGGACAAACCCTAATGTGGGGAAACCCTTTATCAAATCTTATTTTAGTCTTCAATAGTTCAGTAGAGAGAGATAGTACAATTTACAAATTTTGATAATTTATAACCGCAGCAAAAGAGCCCTAACCAGAAAAGTCAACGCTGGTCAATAGGGAATATTTGACCCTCAGAGATTCGGTCAACTTCATTCAACTTTGGCCTCCAAATAGCAAGATGAAACAACCCTCAAAATAGTCGAATTTTGCCTAGTCAAAGTCTGGTCAAATAGTCAACTTGCGGTCAACCCTAACCACAATCAGCACTAGTCAAACCAATGTTGCAGGAAGCGGTCCCCCCCGGTTCTAAGGCGCGACGCGCGTCCTGTGCGGATTCGTACAGAAAGCATCCTCGGAAGCGTGCTTCCGCCTGTTTTGGACGCTTCTTGGAAATTTCCGAAGCTTGCCTCCGAAGCGCGCTTCGGAGGGCGAAGCGTACGCTTTCGTACGATTCCGGAAAAGCGCCACGCGAAGGGAAGAAATGCAATTTTTTTTTTTTTTGGTTAAATTTTGGCTGACTTGGCATAAAGGGGGTGGGTCTACCTTGGGTTAGGGTGAGGAATGAAGGGAATAAAGCCCCCATTCATTCCTCATTTGCTCACTTTGAGTTTATGAGAGTTGGAGAAGAGAAGAGAGGAGAGGAGAAGAGAAGAAAGGAAAGGAGAGGATAAGAGAGGAGAAGAGAGGAGAGCTTGGAGGAGTGAATGAGGAGGAGCTAGGAGGAGGAGGAGCTTGGAGCAAGAGCTTGGAAGAATTCATCTACAAGAGCTAAAGAGGTAAGTTAAAACCCCGAACTCCCTTATTTTTTTGACATTTTTTTTGTATTTTTCTCCTCCCTCTCCTACTATTTCCCATTGTTTCTACTTTCTCCTTTACTTGCAGGTTGTCCACCACCTATATCCATATTCCAAGATGGTGTTCTTTTGGCTTCTATGTATCATTCCACTCTTGGTTTTAATGATGGCAAGGGTGGGTCCACCTTGGGTTAGGGTGAGGTTAGGGTGAGGAATGAAGGGAATAAAGCCCCCATTCATTCCTCATTAGCTCACTTTGAGTTTATGAGAGTTGGAGAAGAGAAGAGAGGAGAGGAGAAGAGAAGAGAGGAAAGGAGAGGAGAAGAGAGGAGAGCTTGGAGGAGTGAAGGAGGAGGAGCTTGGAGCAAGAGCTTGGAGGACTTCATCTACAAGAGCTAAAGAGGTAAGTTCAAACCCCAAACTCCCTTATTTTATTGACATTTTTTTGTATTTTTCTCCTCCCTCTCCTACTCTTTCCCATTGTTTCTACTTGCTCCTTTACTTGCAGGTTGTCCACCACCTATATCCATATTTCAAGATGGTGTTCTTTTGGCTTCTATGTATCATTCCACTCTTGGTTTTAATGATGGCAAGGGGGAGTAAGAATAGAAGGGAAGAAGCACAAGAGGACAGTGGTCCCAATATGAGTGACCCAATGTATGATGAGGAGGAAGGGTTTGAAGAGGAAGGGGATGAACCTGAAGGGGAAACTTAAACACTAGATGGGAAAGCTGCATTAACACCCTTGTGGAACTATGTGACCAAACTTGATGGGGGAAAGGGTGGTGGAACTTACAAATTTGTGTGCCCTCATGGTTGTCATGGAGGAAAACCATATTGTGGTTCATATACCCGTGTGAGGAGGTATCTTTGTGGGGTGCTAGACAGTGATGATAAAAAGGGTCCTGTGGGGGTAATAATTTGCCCAAACATTTCATCTGAACAAAGAAGAAAATACATCCAAATAGAGGAGGTTGCACAACAAAAAAATAAGAAACAAAAAACTCATTCTGAATCAAGTGCAACCTCTAAATTTGGTAGCTCATCTCCTCATGGTACTTCTGCAAGTTCTGGAGGTAGAAGAACAATAGGGGATTTCTTTAATGTTGCTGGGAGGGATGATGTGGATGGAAAGATAGTCCGTTTTCTTTGTGCTTGCGGTGTACCATTCAATGTGCTTCGCTCTCCCTATTGGCATGAAATGGTAAAGGCCATCAATGAAGCCCCAAAAGGATACAAGGCCCCCAATTAAGTGCTTAGGTTTTATAATCACTGGCATTGGGTTTTTGTGCTTAACATCTATTGAGATTGGTCGTCATTTAATTAACTCTAATCGTGGTTTAATTACTTGAATTATTGAATATTTATTGCATATTATTTTTTTTTGAGAAATTTTCAAGTAACTGTTAAGTACTCTTTCATGGAATTATGGTAAATTTTATATCTTTTGTTTCCTAAATTGAGTATTTTTGAGCATCTACATAATTGGCATTGATATTAAAAGATAGTGAAGAATTTTTTTTTGTTCTATTTGAGCTATAATTGCATTAAAAATATTTATAGTGATAAGCTTGTGGTTTAATTGGGCATTAATTTGCGATATTTTTAGCATATCTCTGAGAAGTTTATCTTTTAGTCTAGTGAAGTGAATATTTATTTGGGCGATTAAAGGTTTTGGCTTATAGCTCAGAAATAGATCGTGGCATAAGCGCTTTCAATCCCTTATCTAGCTTCATCTTGCTGCATCTTTTAATCATCTTGTGCATTTGCATATTAGGTTAGCCTTGCATAATTAAAATTTACTTCCAAGCATAAGCTTGGTTGATAGAAAAATAGGTACCATCCATCTTTGCTTGAGAAACCTGCTTTTAATAGTACTTAAAACAGTGACCTTGCAGTCGTCAGAGCCACAACTCTCTGCAGCATCGGAGGCACAGGGTATGTTAGATTTTTAGAAGATGTATTATTAATCACACCTTAGTGTGCTTCACCTTATCTTCTCTTTGCCACTTTCTACAAAATGAGGATAAATATAGAAATGATCGAAGGGCTAAAACTTAGATAGGCATTTAAATAAAATTAACTAAGATTCCTGCACCTCACATCAATTTTGGGATCTGCATTTCATATAAGATAGTTATCCATCCAAGTAACAGTTGCTAATCAATTACTTGATACTAAATTTTCTAGCAAGATAGTGTACTCCATAAGGCACTTGTATCAATTGTTTAAATCTAATCGAATGCTATAACTCTTGCTAAATCTAAAACAAGTACTTGCTCGCTTGACTGTGTCTCTCGCACTGGTTGGTTCCCAACTAGTTCTTCTCCATTAGATTTCCGTAGGGTCCACCCCCTTTAGTCTACTGTTGGGAGACAACTGAAATGGAGAGATTGAGGATTAGAGTGACAACCCCCGATTTGAGCTGTTGTCATGGTGCCTAGACATTCTGTGCGACAACACTATCATCATTGATGCTTATCAATTTGGATCCTTTCTTCTATGAATTTTTCAACTTGAGATTATGCTGTTGAGTCATTTTGAATATCTCTCTAGTTAAGAGGGAGTGTTGAAGTTGTAACTAGAGCCAATCTTCATAATATAAAATTATCATTGATGTATTTATTATATTTATTTATATTTTGTTAAAGCATGTTTTTCATGCTTAGAGTCAAAATAGTCAAAAATAATTTAATTTTGAGTCAAAAGAAAATTTATTTGAGTCATATCCCATTTGGACATTTGTAAGAAAAATAATTTAAATTTTATTTGTGTCATAAGCTCACAAGATGACCAAGTCGACCCTCTTTGGACAAGTCGGCATAGTGGCACCTATTTGACCCTCCTGAACAACTATATATAAGAGACAATTCGACCTCTTGGAGAGCTCATTCATTCATCACACAAACAAGTATCTTCTGCACCTGTACAACAGAGAAGAAGGCCGAAGTCAAAGGAGAGATAACGCAGTCAAAGAAAAAAGTTGAAGTTTCTATCCTATTGCAGTTCACACGTGTAAAGTTTTGTGTGGAATAAGGCTGAAAATTTGAGGTAATTGCAGGGCTATAATTCGGCCTCTACTGCAGGGCCGAAATTATGAGTTTGACCAGATTTGAAGTAGTTTGAAACTTTGACCAGCGTTGAATTTGACTATTGGACGAGGCTTGGAGGAGGGTTTGACTTGGTATCTTTGTGGCAGTTTGGTCTTGGTCTTGGATATCTCTCATTTTGATCTGATTCTACAAGAGAAGGATCGTGGGGTTTTCCCCTTATTGGTTTTGCCCTAGCCTCTGGCCCAATTTTTGGTGTCCTTTGTCTCATTTTGATCTTTATGTTTTGAACATTTGTATAATTGATTGATGAAGAAGACATAAAAAGTAATAATAAAACATGTAATATTCATAAGTAATTATCAAGAAAAAGAATCAAACATTAAACTACACTACACTTGGTTTCTCAACATAAGGGAAAGACAATCAGGACTCCATGCCTCCTACAACCATTAGCTATAGTAAGTCAACGTCAAGGAGTTTCAATGGATTTTATTACAAGTTTTCCCAAATCTAAAGGAAGGATTTCCATTATAGTAGTAGATCGATTAACAAAGTATGCCCATTTTTGTTGCCTTTTTCATTATTTTAAGGCAAGTATATTGGCAACAACATTCATGGAAACTGTCCAAAAGCTGCATGGAATCCCACAGATTATTGCAAGTGACAGAGATCCAATTTCATTGTAAATTTTTGGATTGAGTTTTTTTCTTGTTTGGGTATTTAGTTGGCTCCTAGCTCATCTTGTGATCCTTAATCTGATGGGAAATCTAGGATTGTGAATAAATGCTTAGAAGGATATCTTCGTTGCTTGGCATTTGATAAACATACACAATGAGTCAAATGTTCAAGCAGTGGAGGACCACATGAGGGCACCAAGAAGAGGTTATCATGCTATTGTAGTACAACTTGGTTATAGCACAAAATATGATGAAACAAGAAGCAGATCAACATTGAAGTGAAGGGGAATTTGAAATAGGTGATTAGGTATTTTTGAGGCTACAACCATATAAACATGTCTTTCAAGCAACAAAAGGACGAGAAATTAGCACCTAGGTATTATGGTCCCTATAAGGTGTTGTAGAGGATTAAGTATGGCTTACGAATTGGAGCTACCTCCATCTTGATGTGTACATCCAGCTTAAAGAAGGTAATCAGTGACAAGATTCCAGTACAAACTATTTTACTAGAGATTAATGGAGGAGGGAAAATCATACTAGAACCAGAAACAATTTTTGAAACAAGGATAAGCAACTATGAAATCGAGCAATTATTGAGTACCTTATCAAATGGAAGAACCTACTGGCGGAAAAGGTGACATGTGAAGATGAGTTATTCATGCATAAACAACCACAATTAGTCAAATGTTGAGGACAAGAATTGTTTGAAGTAGCAGGGCATGTTAAGCGTAAAACCTCTCATTAAGCCCTGGATATTGAGTTATTACATTTCTAGTGTTATATTATTAGGTTGGCTCGAACTTTTGATTGTACCCTTATATTATAATTTTGTCATTTGTTTCCTATATGTATACCAAGGAGAACTAGTCTTAGGATCATATCATCTTGTCTTTCGCATTGGATTCATTGTGAAAAAGGTTTCTCCATCAAAGTGGATTGTATTCATTGATCATTTTTAAGGCATTTGGATCATTACATAATACGGGGTCTTAATATCAAATGCTATTGTTTTAAATTAACAGTTTGTAAGTTGTAGCGAATATTAAGTAGATCGATTACTGTTTTTTTGTTCATTTTCTGGTCTACAATTTACTAATCTTTTTTAACATAAATAGAATGAAAACAATTTTATGTACAAATAGCAATGCTTAGAGCATTCTTCAAAGTCTCCATATTATGCTAATATTATAATATTTTTTCCATTTTGTGAAGGTAAGGAAGTCTACTTCCATTGTATCTTTTACTTGCTACTTACCTGTTGAACTCACAGATCGTTTTTCCCTGATTTTTAATCATATTTGATTAAGCCAACAAAATATCTAATCAAGCGTGATAGTTTTAGGTTTATATACTTTAAATTTTTTAGAACCATATTAAGGTCGTACAACTTTTAAAACACAAACAAGAAAAAACTCTAGAGCCTATAATTGCTTTGTAACAACCTGCAAATGGTAGGAACACCATATGACGCTTGAAAGTGACTGCTTTTTCAAGGATGTTTCCCTCTTGGAGGAATGGTTCCCAGCTTAAAATTTTTTCATGTCTGCTAAGAAAACACGTCCATATGTTAAAATATGTAAACATAAAACTTGAATGTCAATGGTTGGAGTCGATTCTATGCGAATATGGATGTGTGTTTACATTATGTACATGAGCTAAGGTGTCTGGGAACAAGAAAAACCATTTCGTTAGAATATTTAAGATTTTCATTTTAGGAATTGTAATTGTTGAAAGGATATTCCCTTGGCATTTAGGCACCAAAAACTCGAAGCGAGTATTACTTGATCGTAATGCTGCTGCCTTTTTGGAAACAAGTTTGACTATTTAATTAGCCCCAGAAGAAGTTTCTTGGTGAGTTATTTCTCCTTTCTAACTTTTCATTGTGGAATACAATGCAGAGCGTGGCTGTCGCAACTTCTAATCGTGTTTGTCAATGGATAAGAGATCTGGAGAATGAGATTTTCTTCCTTGGGGCAACCCCATTTTCATGGTGAAGATAATACATGTATCCTTAATTTCATAATGATTAGTACAAAGAGAGAAAAAAAGGTTCTGTCATTCTTTTCATTTGAAATGGTATTTTTTGTATTCATTTGTATTTGTTTCAGGGTAGAAGATATTATTACCCATTTTTATTCAGCAAACCTTTTATTGGTAAAAGAGATGGTCTGTTTAAAGGGCTGGAGTTTATTGAATTGAAGTGTATTTTATAATTTATTCTTTAATCAATCATAGTTAATATTGGAAAATTTATGCTTCATGATTATCTACTTGCAAGTAGCTACGAATCTGGAAATTTTGAAAAAAAGTACATCTACTTCTGAAATTTAATAGCAATAATTACACAAACAAGAATTCTCTAACACAATCACTTCAAACATAGGCAACTTGCGGAATAATAGCTCCGTACTTTCAGGTGATTGGACTATAAATATTCCTTGGAAAATGATAGATGCAGCGAAAAATTAAATAAATGTTATACTAACTCGCAGGCTAATGCGCAGAAGAAGTTCATTCAAAGTTCTTTTTCATATTGAGTTCGTGAGATTCTGTGCTCAATCTTCATTTATTAGGTGCACATTTTCCATGTAACTTGGAATATCTGCATGGGTTGATTCGGAGCATGTGCTAAATCAGATTTTCTTGCCAGAAAATGAAATTTTGTGTATACTAAGGAGATGGAAAACTCTACAAAAATGGATGCCTCTGATTTCACAAAGTCTACGTAGTGAGATCACTTTTAAAAGATGTTTGATGCTTGCATAGATTGTTTTACAATCAATCTATGCAATGAAACAAAAGTAGAGACTGGGCATTATGATTTAAAATGAAACAAATATATTAATCAAATGTTTATTTAATTTCATAGAAATTGTAACAATAATATATTTATTTGATTTTACTGGTCAAATTAATATATTTCTATAAGTAAAATTATAAGTAAAATTTGGTAATTTAAGGGTGAAAATATTGAATTTTCTTTCAATCTTTAGGGTTCAATCATTTTGATTTATACTGAAAAATATATTAATCAAATATTATAATATAAATTATTTATTTAATTTCATAACAAATATATATATGTTTTATTGGTAAAATCAAGATCTTTACTTGATCTTTGTATAAGTAAAATTTAGTATTCTACGCGTGAAAGCATTAAATTGTCTTTTAATATATTCTTAATTAATTTATAAACATGTTAGTAAATAATTTTTTAAAAACATTTAATTTTAAATAAAATATATAAATGTAAACAATATAATGACAAACTTTAGAGCAACCCAACAAATGATAAGGAGACCAGAAGAATGATGTCATCATGTTTGTTAAGTCATCGATATCTAGTGTTCACATGCAATGGGCTGTCTTGCCCTCATATGAACATTTATGACCTTGAATATGGGTGCTTTAGTGCCAATGAATAGTTCAATCATTTGCATGTTGAGATCTAAGATATATATGTAATTTTATGAAATTGTTTTCTTAGTCTTTTAGCCTGTCCAAGAGAAAGAGGTAATGACTTAAATATATATGTGAGAAGTGTAGTGTCCAAGCTACTATGAGCCAATGGATGCCAACTTTATCTAAAATTGATATGTGAATTACCTTAGATGTCTCAATGGATAGTTAATCATAATAAATACAGTGAGATTATAATCCACAACATAGTGAATACATATGATTGAGTTATGTCATTTCAATTTGGCATGGGGGGTTGGGAGCAATGGTTGTTAGCCCCTCCATCCAGGTTCAAATTCGATAAAGTGACATGTTAAGTTCTTGAAAGGAGTAATATATACTGCAATCTTAAATGAGTAGATAATGTGGTGTTGACATGGTACCAACAACCTCATTCTTTCCTTTGGGCTGAGAAGGAGGTTGATTTCTTTCCCTTGGTATCCCTCATTGCCTAAAATTTACTCTTGAAAGAACATATGAAAAAATAACAAAATTGTATGAGTGACACAAAGATCAAAAGATAGTTTTAGTCCCCATTAATAACATATGGAATAGAATATGACACTATCCATGATTTTCCTAGGTGGTGGTAGATGTGTGTGCCTACTATTTTTATGGGATAGAGGGTGTTACTATGTTGATATCTCCTCAACTTGCCAACTCTATCAAATGGGGTTAGACATAACACAAAGCTTGGTGTGGTTTGTCAACGTTTAGGATTTTCCAACATTTATGTTTCAAATGATGTGGTTGAACAAGTAGTCTTTTGGCACTAGATAGCCATTGAGCTTTCGAACACTTTATGGTTGATCTAAGAAGACCTTAATGTTGGGGAATGCCAGGAAGCCAACAAGGGGTGGTACTTGTGAATTTTTGTGTGGGGAAAAAGAAACATTGTTTGTTTTTATGGCCCAAAATAAGATTTAAGATTTAAATCAAAATTGTCATCAAGACTCCATTAATCTATGGCTTAGTTGGATGAAATTGAGGTTGGGACCTGTTATCGCTCCAGGAAACTCTCCTAGGTTGTAGCTCGAAGATGCCTAGTAACATAGAATCGTCAATGTTGTTCTAGGAACTATTGGAATGGATGATGGTTTGGTTCAAGCCAGATAACCATTTCAACTCTGTTTTCACTCTAGACATGCATGAACACCCTCAGCTTACAAGGCTTTAGACCACTAATGCTCAATAGTTTGCAGATTAAGTGAATGAATGGAGAATACTAGCCACGCCAACAGATGCATACATAACATATGATGGCAAGCTGCAGCTAGTAAATGAAGCTTGCAAATCTAATCTATCAACGCAGAAATAAGATGGAAGTTATCTAGCGTTAGATAAAGAAGAAACATGGATGACCTGTTCAATAGCAAATCCAATTTACCAATGCAGAGATAAGATGACAGTTATCTAACATTAGACATAGGAGAAAACATGAATAAACTAATCTAGGTGCAAGTTTAGAATAGAAGGGAAATGGACATTGAACATGTAACATCAAAAGAAGCTTGTATTACTAAAAATGAAGATGAGACACTGCAAGGAACAGAGTATCTACAATCTCCAGAAGTTGAACCTTGATTACATCTTGCTTTCAGTTATTTATAGCTCTTTACAATGCTCTTTAGACCTTTAGGGTTGGAGCTGTCTTAATCTATCCCCTACTGTCTTTAATTGCCTGATTGCATATAAGGACAATTCTTCTTCCATCACGAAAACGGTAATTAATTATGGTGTAGCGCTTCCCTGTTAGGTGGCCGGTTTGATTATGCCAATGGAGCTCCATGACTGTTTAATTCTGTTTGTTGGATCGTGCCGTGTCCTTCTTCCTTCAGCCATGCTTTCTGTTAATTCGGTTCAGTGGTCCGACTGTCACCATACTGTTAGAGTTGACCACCTTCTTCCTCAGGTGACTGATAGGAAGTGGAGTACGAGGTGCATGGGCAGAAGGACATGCCAAATCGGACGGATGGAGAAACGACAGAGTGGAGGACAGGTGGGAGCGATCATGAACGAGGGACGTTGGATCGAGGGGAATGCACGGTGGAGATCAAGCACAGGAGGCCTGAGGTCGAGGTGGGAGCGGAACATGTCCGAGCCGTTAGATCACGGGTGAGCAGATCAGACGGCTATCAGGCAGAGGAGATGCGCGGATGATAACGCCCAGGGGTGCGGATGATAACGCCCGGGGGTAGTTTGTTTTGGGCGGTTATGGTTCATATCGGGCACTCATTGGGCAGTAAGTGGTAAATGGTGGAGTCCGTCTGATTCCATTCAGCGGATGACACGTTGCAGCGGAAGAGAGAGAAACCACCACCATCAGGCGGGTACTCTTCTCGCTAGTTGGTCATGCGATATGAGCGATAGCTGTCAGATCTGGTGGTGGTGATCTAACGGTGGAGAACGATCGGGCAGGTTTCATTGATCGGGTGAGACATGGGCCATTACATCGGCAGGGGAAAGATCGATGGTAGAGGGACACGGAGGTACGAGATGTCCTCGGGAAATGTGCGGTATGCGCATATGGGCAGAACAGTAAGGCTTGTTTTTTTTTTGGGGGGGGGTTTGGGTTAATTTATTTAGGCTTAAGGTGAAAAGGGGATTTCATCGAGATGTGAGGGTTGGGTTAGGAAACAGGTGGAATGAAAGGTAAGTGGCAGAGTGAGGAAAGTGGGGTAATGGCCTGTGTGGGGCCCTCTTTAGGACATCAAAGCAGATCATCTCCTTCTTTTAGCCTTCAATATGGCAGTGCTGCACTTCAGGGATAACACTGGCTCCTTCTGGGGATGAAAGCCGCCCTGTGAGGTTTCAAGAACTGTAGACCACTGCCTTTCCAGTAAACAACAAAATTTAATCTACTACATAGTGTTCCATTGGGCATGGAGTCTAATTAGTATGAAATAAAACTGAAAAACATATTTACAATACCAAGGCTCTAAAGCTTTAAACGAAATAAAGTTTCAGAAGCCGCCCATTGACTGAGTCATCAAAAACACCTTCCCCCTCTAAATTTTGCAAAGTGAAAGTATTGTTCATCTGAGCTTGAGCAATGATAAACGGTCTTGTCCATAAGGTATCAAATTTACCATGGTTTCCCTTCTTTTCCTTCAATGCATCCCATTTGAGAACCCAGTCACCAACCTGAAAACTGTCCATCTTTGCTTTTTTATCAAAGGCCTCCTTGATCTTCTTTTGATGCACTACTGACTTCTCAATCAGTTGATCTCTGATCTGGTGAACTTCAACTAAGTCACTCATCCTCCTTGCCATGTCACTTTCCTCATCCTGCTCCTTTTGCAAGAATTTGGCCACAGGGAGGGTCAATTGGATTGGAAAAACAATGTTAGTACCATACACCAGCTTAAATGGAGAGTATCCTATGGACTTTTTAGTGGTAACTTTGTCAGCCCACAATGCAAACTTCAGCTTGGAATCCCAGTTCCGTTTGTTGTCTTCCAGCAGTTTTTTGATTATCCCTACCTGGCTTTTATTGGATGATTCTACTAAGCCATTGCCTTGAGAATAATATGAGGTAGAATGCACTAATTTAATGCCTATTGATTCACACATGTCCACCAATTTCTTTTCTCTGAAAGCTGTTGCATTATAAGTAAATAGTTTGGTCGGGCATCCAAACCTAGTGAAAATATTCTTAGTTAAGAACTTCATGACACCCTGGTGATCAACCTTCTTAGTGGGCATGGCTTCAATCCATTTGATAAAATAGTCAGTGGCTACCAAAATCCACCTATATTGGCCACTGGAATGTGGATTAATCTCCCCTATGAAATCTAAACCCCACTGCTGAAAGGGGCCATTGGTGTGTATTGGCTTCACGGGCAAAGATTTCAATTGTTGTCTTCCTGTAAACCTCTGGCATTTTTCACAAGACTTCACAAATGAAAACACATCAGAGAATAGAGTAGGCCAATAATACCCAACCCTTAGGATCTTGTGGGATGTTTCCAATAATGATGCCCTCCACAGATCTTAGAATGAAACTGGTGTATGACTTCCATAGATTGTTCTTTGTCTAGACATCTCAAGAGGATTCCATATGGGTCTCTCCAATAAAGCAGGTTCTTATTAATACAAAACTTGGCTGCTCTGAGCTTGATGGTCCTAGCCTGACTTGAGCTGAGCCCTGAAGGGACTCCTAGCTTCAACAAGAAATGAGATATACTGGAATACCACTCACAAGTAACCAAATTCTCAGCCAATGATTGGTTTTGCCCTTGTTCTTTTGTTTCTTCCTCTGCCTGTTCAACACCTGAATCTGCACCTATGCAATTTATGTCTAGTAGACTGCAATTTTCCTCAACCATAAGCTGAGCTAGGACTTGGCCTTTGACAAGCTTAGTGGGCTTTAGATCTATGTTGAACTCTATGAGTTTTGCAATCTACTTGGCCCTTCTTCCGTCAACATCTGGCTGTGTTAGGACATCCTTTACTGAAGCTGAAGGTACGTAGGCAACCACTTTGGAATGTAGGATGTAGATTCAAAATGCTTTTAAAGACTTTATGAGGGCATATGCTTGTTTTTCAATGAGGTCATACCTTAATTCAACATCCCTCAAACTTTTGCTAAAGAAGGCCATTGGATGTTCTATACCTTCATCTTTTTTCTGCAACAACACTGTTGCAAGTGTATCATAAGAAGCAAAAGAGAAAATATAAAACTCCTTGGTGTAGTCTGGGCTGACTAAGGTGGGAGCCTCCATGATAGCTCTTTTGATGGCTTCGAAAAATCTTCTTGCAACGTCTGTCCATTTTATCTTTGACCCCTTCTTTAGCATGGAGGTGATGTGCTTCACTAGTTCTGCAAAATTTGGAATAAACCTCCTCACAAAGTTAATCTTACCCAGAAAAGATTGAATGTCCTTTTTTGACCTTGGGACGGACAATGTCTGTATTGCTTGAGCTCTTTCTGGATCAATCTTGACACCTGCAGTAGAAACAATATGTCCTAAAAGTTTGCCTTCTTCTAGAGAAAACTGTGACTTCTTGGGATTTACTGAGATTCCAAACCTTCTGCATTTCAGAAACACCACCTTCAAATGCTGCAAGTGTTCCATGTGACTGCTGGAAAAGAATGTTATGTCATCAAGGTAAATAAGGACGAACTTTTCCTCTTCTCCCACAAAGGCTATGTCCATGGCCCTCTGAGAAGTAGCCCCAATATTCATCAGTCCAAAAGTCATCTTGGAGTACATGAAAGTGCCCCAAGGAGTAGTGAAGGCAGTGTTCTCTTGATCCTCTGGGTGTACAACAATCTGATTGTAACCTGAGAAACTGTCTAAGAAAGACATGTCTCTAGCTCTTGAAACTTTTTGTAGCAAGTGTTCCATCTTGGGCATGGGGTAGTTGTCTTTCTTAGAGCACTTGTTCAGATTTCTGAAGTCAACACAAAGCTTGATTTCTCCATTTTTCTTCCTTACTATCACCAAGTTAGCTATCCATTTTGAATACCTTAGGGGGACTATGATCTTGGAAGTGAATAATTTTTTAATTTCTTTTTCAATCAAAGGTAGTAATAGAAAGTTGAGAGGTCTCAACTTTTGCTTAAAGGGGTTGATGTCTTTCTCCATTGGAATCTTATGCTGGATGATGTTTTTGTCATAAGTCTTAAGGTCACTATACTCCCAGGCAAAGACATCAACAAATTGCTTCATCAGAGTGCAATATTCAGGACTTTGGGCAGTTGACAAGTGGGTGGACAGGTTTATGTACTTTGGATGATCTGGACTCCCTATATTGTGTCTATGGACTGCAGACTCATTCTCTTTGTGGGCAGGCTTATAAGGTACATCATTATGATCGAACAACTTCTCTAGAGGTACCAGCTCTTTGGGTATATGGTTACTAGGCAGTGGTACAATGCTGTCTTGACCAATTTTGTTTCTCAGCTGGGACTAATGGCATTCCTCCACGGTTTCATTATCTTGATCAATTTGCATATCAGAGAACTCATCAATGACTTGTAGAAACCTATTGACTTCATCATCATCTTCAAAGACTTTCCAATACTTGACATTGTTAGGCAATGACGGTCTATATTTCACTTGAACTTCATAAGTCAATCTAGGAGGCAAAGGAGGGACAAAAATACTAGTAGACACAACAAGGGAATCAACAAGCTGATTCTTAGCCCTAGGGATGTACGAAATACTAAAGCTATTGAAAGAATCCTTGAGCTTCCATACCTCATCTTTATATGCTCTCAGCCTAGGATGCCTCGCCTGGAATGTCTTATTCACCTGTTGAATGACAAGGTCTGCATCTCCAAACACCTTCAACTATTTGATGCCCATTCCTTTAGCAGCGTTCAAGCCTAAGATCAAAGCCTCGTATTCTGCTATATTATTTGTGACTTGAAAATTCAGCTTGAAAGATAAATGTATACATTCTTGTGTGGGGGATACTAGAACTACACCCGCTCCTGCAGCTTCCCTAGAGCAAGCTCCATCACAGAACATGTCCCAAGTTTGTGGGCCTTCTTACTCTGTGATTTGACAAACTGGTTTCCTGAGCTGCATGGAGGCCAACTGGGATTCTTTGATTTGGAGAATACAGGGTCCAAAATCGATGTCAATAGCATAGATGGGATGATTAGTGGGATTCTTCTTATCACTGATGATATGAGCTAATTGAACTTCCCTGTATAATCTCCTACTCTCACCTCCAAAAATTGGGACAGTAGCATAGGACAGATCATTTTGTAACGTTCCACCCAATCTTTTGATCCATCCCCTGGAAAGAAGCATGCCAAACTTAGGGGGAACATCTGCTACTACTATATCTATCATCATGCTCTTCATGAGCAGCTGAGCCAAGGTGATGGCTAGGTCTTTGATTAACCCCATACATTTCACCTTTCTAGAATCAAAAGAAAACAAATCATGACAAAGCCTAGTGATGTTAAGGCCTAACTCATCCATGATGGCCTTGGGCATTAGATTATGGCTGGCACCTGTATCTAGCAGACAATTTTGAAGGATCTTGTCATGAATAGTCAAGGAGACGTAGAATGATGGGGAATTGTCATCAGAAGGTTCCGTCATTGGGCTAAGAACAACTGCAGGTCTATCATCTTGTAAATTCACATAGTCGTTTGATGCTTGTGTGGCCTTAAGCTCAAGGGCCTCAAAGATGGGTCTCTTAAAGGCTTCATTCTTCACTAGTTCAACTAGAGGTATAGATATTTTCAGCTTCTGGATTTCTGATTCAAAACTGAAGGGAGAAGGGGACTTGTTAGGGCCTCTTACCTCTTGAGCTGGAGCCTTGAGAATGATGGGATCAACTACTAGTCGTTTTTGCTTGTTAGTCTGCTGCATTGCAAGGACATTAGCTCTTTGAACATGGGTTTCCTCGACATTATTCATCTTTGACCTCAGATTATGTCTTTGCTGATCTTTGGTTTGCAGAAGGGCCCCACCATCCCATTCTTGGTTGGTCTGGTCCTTGAATAACGACTCTTAGGAAGCCAAGGTAAAAAAGGAAGCACTGCCTTTGTCTTCCATACAATGGATCTCATCATCTTGTTCAAACTATTCCTCTTCCATGACTACATTTTGGAAAGGGGTCTTCACCCTTTGGTCTTCATTGGCCTCTTTGCTCCTTTGCATAATTTGCAACTGCTGATTGGATTTTCTATATGGATTCGAATTCCTAGGAACAAAGGTATTAGGAACTCTTCCTTTCCCTGGGTGTTGCTCAACCTTTAATTTGGAAATTTCAGAGGCTAGTGACTCGATCATCTTGGTCATTTTATCTATCTTTGGGTCTGAAGATGAGGAAGGTTCACCCCTCTGTCTCCTTTGGTTAACATATCCCTTGAGTTTCTTTGCAAACATGATGTTGGACTCTACCTCCAAGGCTGCATCTTGCATTTCAGCCAAAGAAGCACATCTTCTCTCCCTCAATAGTAGATAGAAATCAGAATCGAAGGCATTGGCATAGGTGAGCTTAGCAGAGGTAGGAGTGGGTTTAACTTCAGCTGGTATATTGCTGTACATGTAGTTAAACCTTTTATTGAAATCAGAAAATGACTCCCCATTTTCCCTTTTCAGGTTCCCAAACTCAGTATGATAGTAGAGCAAATCTTTCTTATCCCCCAAATGCTTTAGGAATACATCATTTAAGGACTCAATATTTGTTATAGATTTAAGGGTCAATTCTCTGAACCATTTTCTGGCCTCTCCATCTAGGCTTTAGACAAATACTCTCATCCACACATCATCTTCACTAATTCCTAGATTATCAGCATAGCTATAAAAGGACTTGAGATGTTCTTCTGCTATAACCCCTTCAGTGCCAGTGAACTTAGGCATGTATTTATGATATTCTCCAGTAGGCATGGAATTCAAAGGAGTGGGTAGTACTAGAGGTCCATAACTAGCGGCTATGATTCTTTCCATTTTGGTGAGTGCTTGTGGACCTGCCATGGCTGTGGTGGATAAAAGAGTACTAGCAGTCTGAATGGTAGGGAATTGAGGAGTGACTGACAGGACTAAAGGAGTATGATGGATGGGGGGAGGTTTCCTTTGGGCTTAAAGCAAAAGGAGAACCTAAAGAGTAAGGAGCTTTATGAATCTCTAAAAGTTTTTCTTTACTGTTGGTGTTAGAGGCTATACTCTCAACATGTATTTGCTCTGTTACAAGCCTTTCTTGCAGAGATATAGAAGATTGTTTAGGCTTACCTGATCCTGATGCTCCTTTTTGTGATACCTTCCTTCCTTTGATGATCTTTTCAGGGTCAGGTATTGGGTCAATTGGTGACTTCTGAGGATTTCTCCGAGTATGCCTCACAAACTGAGCCAGAACTATGACGTGGAGTCGCCAAAAGGTTCGACCTCCAGTAGAGTCGCCATATAAATGAGTAAAACCAAAAATGTGCCTAGACTTTGTCTATCATCAAAGCTGGATCCATGTCGTCTCTCAGGGAAGCTGAGCTTCAATCTCCTGTCCCCGGCAACGACGCGAACTATGTTATCTCTCCAGTGAACTCTCTTAGGTTGTAGCTCGGAGATGCCTAGTAACATATAATCGTCAATATTGTTCTAGGAACTATTGGAATGGATGATGGTTTGGTTCAAGCCAGATAACCATTTCAACTCTGTTTTCACTCCAGACATGCATGAACACCCTCAGCCTACAAGGCTTTAGACCACTAATGCTCAATAATTTGCAGAGTAAGTGAATGAATGGAGAATACTAGCCACACCAGCAGATGCATACATAACATATGATGGCAACCAACAGCCAGTAAATGAAGCCTGCAAATCTAATCTATCAACGTAGAAATAAGATGACAATTATCTAGCGTTAGATACAAAAGAAACATGGATGACATGTTCAATAGCAAATCCAATTTACCAATGCAAAGATAAGATGACAGTTATCTAGCATTAGACATAGGAAAATACATGAATAAATCAATCTAGGTGCAAGTTTAGAACAGAAGGGAAATGGACATTGAACATGTAACATCAAAAGAAGCTTGTATTACTGAAAATGAAGATGAGATGCTGCAAGGAACATAGTATCTACAGTCTCCAAAAGTTGAACCCTAATTACATCTCGTTTTCAGCTATTTATAACTCTTTACAATGCTCTCTGGACCTTTAGGATTGGAGCTGTCTTTAACTGCTTGATTGCGTATAAGGACAATTCTCCTTCCATCATGAAAACAATAATTAATTTTGGTACAACGCTGCCCTGTTAAGTGGCCGGTTTGATTGTGCCAGTGGAGCTCCATGATTGTTTAATTCTGTTTGCTGGATCGTGCCATGTCCTTCTTCCTTTGGCCATGCTTTCTATTAATTCGGTTCAGCGGTCCGACTGTTACCATACTGTTAGAGTCGACGACCTTCTTCCTCGGGTGACTGATAAGAAGTGGAGTACGAGGTGCATGGGCAGAAAGATGTGCCAAATCGGACGGATGGAGAAACGACAAAGTGGAGGACAGGTGTGAGCAATCATGAACGAGGGCCGTTGGATCGAGGGGAATGCACAGTGGAGATCGAGCACAAGAGGCCTGAGGTCGAGGTGGGAGTAGAACATGTCCGGGCCATTAGATCATGGGTGCGTAGATCGGACGACTATCAGGTGGAGGAGATGTGCGGATGATAACGCTCGGGGGTGGTTTGGTTTGGGCGGTTATGGTTCATATCGTGCTCTCATCGGGCGGTAAGTGGTAAATGGTGGAGTTCGCCCGATTCCATTCAACGGATGACACGTTGCAGTGGAAGAGAGAGAAAAACCGCCTTCATCGGGCGGGTACTCTTCTCTCTAGTTGCCCGTGTGATATGAGCAATAACCGTCAGATCTGGTGAGGGTTATTTGACGGTGGAGAACGGTCGGGAAGGTTTCATTGATCGGGTGAGATGTGGGCCGTTAGATTGGCGGGGGAAAGATCGACGACGGAGGGACATAGAGGTATGAGATGTCCTCGGGAAATGTGTGGTATGCGTGTATGGGCGAAACAGTAAGGGTTTTTTTTTTAGGGGGGGGGGGTTGGGTTAATTTATTTAGGCTTAAGGTGAAAAGGGGATTTCATTGGGATGTGAGGGTTGGGTTAGGAAACGGGCGAAATGAAAAGTAAGTGGAAGAGTGAGGAAAGTGGGGTAATGGCCTGTGTGGGGCCCTCTTTGGGACATCAAAGCAGATCATCTCCTTCCTTTAGCCTTCAATATGGCAGCGCTGCACTTCAGGGTTAATAGGACCAAAGAAAAAATTCACTAAAAATGAATTTCATGGAGGCAATGTAGTGTATGTTGTTAACATATCAACTCCTTAGATCACTTAAAAATCTGATTCTTAATATCATGGTGAACTTTAAAGCAAATGTGTCTCACAACTTCAAAGCCCATGTTGGATGGTATGTGTCAAAACCACATGGAACGACATGCCCATACCTAAGTCAGGTGTTGGATGGATAATTTGCTTGGAATATGTCATTTATGAAATTATGCCTTTCTATGAGCCCATGGATAAAATATTGTGAATCTAAATGTAGATGCAACCATATAGTTTATGAAGAACTGGAGAAAACCATGCAGGGCTTGCAATGGAACCCATACGATGAGGAGAAAGAAACCTATGCGGGGAAGGTACACCATCTATCTAATTGGTGATATTTATTAACTAAAAGGCGCTTAACTATTAGAGATTACATTGGATAAATCTTAGGGTTAGGTCTACCAAGGCCTTTATTAGATCATTGGCCAATAAAGAGGGCATCAAGAGCATCTCTTCCTTCACACTTGTTATGGGTTAAGTTAGAAATAAATATGTCATTGAGAACAAGTTTATTGTGCATAACAAAGTTGTATTCGATCTCAAGGACTCATTAAGGAGAGACATGAGGTCTCTTAGAGGTGTTTGTGTGTGTTATGGACCATTGTCTCTAAAGAGTAAAGGAATGCTTGTGAGCATGTCCTTTCCCTTAATGAATATTTTATAACACTTAACAAGACAACTGAAAATAAGGTTTATGGCCTTGATAGTTTTTTATATGAGTTTAAGGCCATGAGGGAGTTTATTTAGCAAGACCTTTTGCAACATTATAAAAAAGATATCAAGTGTGAATGCTTAGGAGAAGAATCCATCAAGGCATCATTAGGGTCATCCCAAGAGTAGAAGACCATAATTAATAAAAAAAATTAGTGGTGCATAACCCTATGAAACACATCTGATAAGATTTTGGCAAAGTCGATTTCCTTGCATCTTAAGCATATAAGATGCAATATTTTACTAAATATCATTTACTCATAATGGACACGATTTATTTGTAGGGGATGCATTATGGGAAGCCCCATTTGAATATGGAAAGTCATGGAAGGGGCCATGCTCTACTACCCTCAATGCCTTATTTGCCAAATTTAACATTAAAAAATCTGATGATTGGCTAGAACGACATTTTACTATGATGTTTTTCAAAGCTTTTGGGCTCTAGTCCCACATTGATTGTAGTACCCAATCCATTTTTGCAATTGTCGTGGCTTTCCTTTCAATTGATAGAAGAAAATATGAATAATTTTGTATTGCTTTCCCTTGGCCCTAACACTATATGTATTGCTTCTTGAAGCCCTATGGTATTTGTTATATGCAAAAGTTGATCTGGGGTTGATTCAAGGCACTACCCTTCTTGATTTTGAATCAAAACAATTGGTTAATGGCCACCTTATTAATGGCTCATTTCTTATAGTTCTAAAGGACTAGAGATCTCATGTTTATACCATGGAGTGCCTAGACATTTTTTATGTTGCATCACAATCTAATATCTAGTGGGTGAAAAGAGAATGCTATAGACAACGCTCTCACAAAAGAGCTCCGGGAGGTTGTGGTGCATAAGATGGGTAAAAAGGATTTAGAAAACACCTATACTTTGCTTCAAAGTTTCAAAACTACATGAAGGTGTTAGTTATGATGCATGTATAGAAATTATCTTGATGGGTTCTCTAAAGCAAGCTATGCAAGGTGAAAGAAATCCCTCAATTTTTCTATAGGATAAAAGTGATAAAATAAAGGGTTTCCATAAGATCAATTAGGATCTATCTTTCACCCTATCGGGGTTTGGAGGGTTGGATATTGTGAAAATCCACTTAGAAGCCCAAGGTCTTGTGCAAATGGGTGATTCAAACTGTGTGTTGTCGCTTTTTCTAACACCTATAGCACAAGTGCTTCAGGAGATATGAAAGCTTCCTAGATACAACCTCTGGGTTGATTGTAGATCAGTGCCTAAGACATCTTAAAGAGTGCTTGACATATTTCTTAGTAAAGACTTTCAACACTTCAGTTTGTCACATAAATATAAATGAGATTGATTTAGAACCATTTATAAAGATACCAAATAGAAAAGAATTTGTACACAGGAGTACTTAGGAAATAATCTTCGACTTAAGGTGGCCAAATTAGACTCGGAATTTGCAGCGATTTAGTTGTTGAGGCATATGTAATGGGGGAAGATAGTAGATGAGGAATCCATCTTATAGAGCTTAAGACATAAGAATTCTATATATCAAGACTTAGAGAGAAATGAGAAAGAGGGAATGCTATGAATTGCTAAGATGCATGGAGCGCTTTTTAAGGACTCGATTTCCACCTTGAAACAAAAATTATCCATCAATATTTTGATTGAAATGAATTTTCATATGAAGGGAAATAGAACTATTTGCTACTTTGACATGCAATTTGTGAAGAATTATAAACATATATGAAAGAAAAAGGGAGAAGAACATACTGCAATCCAAATCAGTTGGAATCATTAGAAACTTTGTATTAATCTCTCGAGGAGAACCATCATACAACAAGCTTCAAGCAGGGCTTTCGGAAAACAAGAAAGGTCCTGTAGAAGAGAAGTATTTCCTAAAATTCTGAACCATTGTTAAGTGTTTCTTCCTCCCTTTTATAAGGAGAGAGAGAGAGCTTGAAAATCAGTTACAAAAATATCTCAGGCCTGCGCATCCAACTGTCTACATGATTAGCCGTCTCAGCGTGCAGGGTCTATTGCCTCCAATTATTACAACAAAAAGATGATGTTCTTTAAAATAAAACATGCTAACAAAACAATTGAATAACAAAAAATGTGAACTGAAATGATGGTTTTGTGACAATATCTCCACGCCACTTCCTTTGATGGCCTCTAGTCCAACCACATTTATGCCACATTACACTTCATGCTCTCTCGGCTAGTTCCCTACTGCTTTCAGTCTTAACAATTTTAATCCTTCCTTTTATATAAGTCGGGAGTGATCACCCACGATGAGCATCACATGTCCTTAGCACAATTGCCAACTCATCTGTCACCATTTTCCTATTGGCATTATGACACAGGTTTGGCACAGGTTTGGCTCGATGACATAAGTGTTGTCCTTGATGGAAACTCATTCAAATAGCAGATCACAAGTTCAGGCTCTCAAAATAGTAGAAAATGAGATACCCGTAGG
This sequence comes from Pinus tabuliformis, assembly GCA_031772625.1. NCBI lineage: Eukaryota > Viridiplantae > Streptophyta > Pinopsida > Pinales > Pinaceae > Pinus > Pinus tabuliformis. Next base: position 1,148,358,616 of record CM062807.1, read on the forward strand.
TTCTTGTTCACAAAGCCGCAGACATACGTAGGTGCGCCGAACAAAAGGTGCGGACATATACGCAGGTTCACCGAACAAAAAGTGCGTACGTAAAGTACACGCATTTTCATGCAGAGAAAAACACGCGCACGTGAGAAATCTTATGGTTGGTCCATGGTATTTAGTCCGACATTTTGATCCTATGGTTTTGGTCCGTGGTTTTGCATCTAAAGTATTGATCCCAGGTTTTGGGTCCCTAGTATTAGATCTTTATGGTTTTGGACCATGGTTTAAGTAAGGCCTAGACTATAAAAAGGAAAGGAGATCATTTGGTTGGTTTGACTGATGTGTTGAATATCTTGAGAAGAGCAAGATATGAAATACTGGTGATTGGTTGGTGAGTTATAGCTAGACCTGAATCAAGGAGAAACCTGAGCATTACAAGACGGATCTACTGATGGGTCGAGATCTCTTTGGCGCATGATCAAATTTGTAAATCTGATAATCTGGGGTATAATTGAAGTCTGATAAATTATCTATACCTGCAGGTTTGACACAGTACAGGCGCGAATACCTGCAGGTTCGACAAAATGCAGGCGCAGATATACGCAGGTTTGACACACCGCAGGCACGGACACCCGCAGGTTTGACACAGCGCAGGCGAGGATACCTGCAGTCTCGACATAGCGCAGGCGAGGATACCTGCAGTCTCGACACAACACAGGCGTGGATTGCTTGCAGGTTTGACACAGCGCAGGTGCGGATACCCGCAGGCTCGACACAGCACAAATGCGGATACCCGCAGGTTAAGGAAGTCAATATTGCGTATGTACGCAGGTTTCTAGTGGTGAAGTTGCAGACTTTTCTTGAAATATGTTTTAGCTGCTTTTGTCTATTACTGCAGTGTTCAGGGTTCTGAATTGGTGTCTAGTTACTGGTACTGTGTTCTGAGAAGTTATTGATTCAGTGTTTGTACAAGGAAGTTGGTTGATTGCAGATCTATTTGATGTTTGATTGATATTCATGGATCCAGTCTGAAAATTTATGAAATGTGGTCCCTGGAAGAAAAGAGAAGTCTTTTGTAGGTTAGCACCTACGTACTAGTAGCTCAGCTAGTACAAGAGCTAAGGGGGTTGTAGCTCCCTTTCAGAAGAGTCTGGAGAACGAGAGAAGGTTGTAGGCTTCTGCAGGTTGAAGCCTGCGTACTGGTACAAGACTGCACCAGTACATAATCATTGTAAAAAGAAGTTTCTAATTGAAAGAAGATAGAGACATATTGCAGCACGTGGTTTTCACCCACATTGGGTTTCCACCTTATATCTTGTGTTCTTTTGTGTGACTGTCTACTCTACTTTTCTATTCCTGCTTACTGTTATATGATTCTGACACACAGATTAATGATCAAAATTTGAAGAATAAATTAAATTATAAGTCTGGGAGGTATACGCAAGTTTCATTAGTCAGATCTGCAAATCTTTGTATAAATAGAAAAAGAATTTGATAACACTGATTCACCCCCCTCTCAGTATTATTTTCAACAATTGGTATCAGAGCAGGTCCTTCAGTAAAAGCTTGATCGCTTGAAGGAAGATCTATCATCATGAACAACTACGAAAAGGAAGCATCTATCAAGCCACCGATTTTTGATGGGAGCAACTTCGTCTATTGGAAGGTAAGAATCATTGCCTATCTTCAATCTCTTGGTACAGAAGTTTGGGATATTGTGGAAACAGGATACACATTTCCATCAGCAACTCCTACAAATGCAGCTGGTAAGAAGCAATATGAAACAAATGCAAAAGCTGTCAATACTCTATTAGGAAGTCTATCTCAATTAGAATTCGTCAAGGTTATGCAGCTCAAAAGCGTAAAAGAAATATGGGACAAGATTGTTCTGAGCTATGAAGGAGATGAACAGGTAAAACGAGCAAAATTACAAACTCTTAGAATTCAATATGAAAGTCTTAGAATGCATAATGATGAAAGTGTCGCTAGCTATTTCCTACGTATAGATGAGATCGTAAATTGTATGAAAAACTTGGGTGAAGAAATAAAAGTTGTTTTGGTTGAAAAGGTTCTAAGATCTTTGTCTCCTAAGTTTGATTCAAAAGTTTCTTCCATAGAAGAAAAGCAGAATCTACAGAGCCTTACCATGTCATACTGCACGAATTCTAATTGCTTATGAAATGAGAAAAGAAGGACCATCAGACAGGAGAGAAGCTGCATTCAAGGCTTTAGGAAAAGGAGATTACTATGAGCCAGGACATATGTCAGAAGAAGAGGAAGAATCAAATTCTGTCAAGAACCTTCAACGGGGAACTGGAAGATTCAAAGGTAAGATGCCTTTCAAATGCTTTGCTTGTGGTAGAGTCGGTCATTATGCTACAAAATGTCCTCATAAAGATAAACTAGACAAAGGTAAGGAACCTGTTAGATGGAACATAAAACATAATGTAAATAAGAAGAGCTATTACACGCATGAAGACAGTGATGGATTCTCAAATAGTGATGGAGATGAACAAAGTAATGATGATAGACTTTTGATGGATTTTGAAGATGATGATTTCTTGGATGCTATAAATGAAGGTGGTCTTTATGAAGAAATTTCTAAACTTAAAGTTTGTTTAGAGGAAAAGAATATGATTATAGATACTCTAACATTCCAACTTGTTGAAAAAGATAAACACAATGAAGAGTTAGAATGTGAAATTGTGGGACTTAGAAAAGAAATTGAGAAAACAAAAGCCCTTAATCTCAGATTTTCTAAAGGATCTGAAACTCTAGATGAGATTATCAAAGTGAAGTGTTCTCCTCCAATCAAGACTAGTCTCAGATATTCCAAAGAAGCATCTCAAGCTCAGAAGCAAGCGCAAAAGCCATCCACCTCCAAAAGTTATCTTGATGCAGCAAGGAGAAGTGAACAAGTTGACAATTGACGGCAAACACATAATTTAGATCACCAGGTAAATTAGGGACAATTTGCTTCAAGAATGATCAAAGATTATCAAGTAAATCGGGGGCAATCTCCGTTAAGGATGAACAGAAGCCTCAACCGACCACATGCAAATCATTCTCAATTTGGCTCAAGAATGGATGGAAACTACAATCATATGGTTGGTAGATTTGAGAATCGCAGGAATTTCTTCAATGGCCAATGTTTCTCTTGTCATAACTTTGGTCATAAAGCTGCTCAATGTGTTACCTACAAGACCATCATGACTAGGGAAGCTCAAAAACAAAGGAGTATGACAGGAATCATGAAAAGAACCTACAATAACTTCTCTGCTCTTAAAAATGAAATAGAATTTTTTATCTGTAACAACTTCGGTCATGAAGATTTTGAATGCAGAAGTAGGTTTCGGCAAACAACTCAGAAGGAGCAAGCTTCATTGAGTTCCAAAACTTGGAAAAAGAAAGAAACACAACCAAAAAGATGTGGGATTGCCTTATATGCGGAAGGACAGGAAAATCAATGGTACATCGACAGTGGATGCTCGAAACATATGACAGGTAATAAAGAAAAAATTCAGTCATATTGTGCTTTAGAAAAGGAAAAGAAGGTTTCATTTGGAAATGACACCCCTGCATTCATAAAAGGTAAAGGCTCTGTTCGTTTGAAAGAAAAGGTCAAGGCTGGTAATATTATGTATGTTGATGGCTTAAAGCATAATCTATTGAGTGTCAGTCAGATGTGTGATCAAGGAGCTGAGGTAATATTTCGATCAAGTGGATGTATTGTTCATGAGCTTGATACAGGAAAGACAATGATCAGAGGCATAAGAACTCCAAATAACTTATACGTACTCAAGGGAGAACAACAACAATGCTATTTAAGCAAGAATGATGAACACTAGCTATGGCACAAAAGACTGGGGCATATTAACTTCTCTCAGATAAGGAAAGCATGAAAATATCAGGAAGTTCGTGATCTTCCTGACATCAGAATTCCAGATAATATAATATGCAAATCATGTCAATTTTGTAAGCAAACCAGAACTAATTTCCCTGAGAAGGAAGGATCAGCTAGCAGGCTACTTGAACTTGTCCACACCGATATATGTGGTCCAACTAGGAAAAAGTCACCTCGAGGAGAATCATTGACGACTTTTCAAGGATGTGTTGGACAGGACTCATGAAGTATAAAGATGAAGCTTTCAAAAAGTTCAAGTCATTCAAAGCTTTGGTTGAAAACGAATATGATCGTAGAATCAAATGCCTCAGATTTGATCGAGGAGGGGAATTTACCTCAGATGAATTTTTCGATTTTTGTGAAGAACATGGAATAAGAAGGGAATTTTCTGCTACAAGGACTCCTCAACAAAATGGAGTAGTGGAAAGGATGAACATAACTGTTCAACAAATGGCTCGTGCTATGCTTGATGAGTCTAGAACTCCCGCAACCTTCTGGGGTGAAGCCGCATTTTCCGCTGTTACTATTCTCAACAAGACAAATGTTCGGGTAAACAGCACTCAGACTCCTCATGAACTTTGGTACGATAAGACTCCCACGGTAAAATACTTCAAAATTTTTGGAAGCAAATGCTACATTAAAAGGACTGATGAAAATCTTGGCAAGTTTGAACCTAGAGTAGATGAAGGCATTTTACTTGGCTACTCTCCCCACAGCAAAGCTTACAAATGTTACAATAAAAGACTTGGTAAAATTGTTGAAAGTATTGATGTAGTGGTTGATGAAGAAGGAAACACTCCTAGGCAGGTAAAATCTGAAGATTTTGAAGATGGCGAAGACTATCCGTCAACATCAAATCAGATTCATGACGAAGAAGAAACCCATGAGGCACCAGAAGAACAGATAAGGATAGAAGAAAAGACTCCATCCAAATACGTTCAGAAGAATCATCCAGAATCTCAAATTTTGGGGCAGAAAGAGGCAGGTGTACAAACAAGAAGAACCATTTCAGAAGCTTCAAGCTATCTAGCATTGCTCTCCTCCACTGAACTGCAGAATGTAAGAGAGGCTTGCAAAGATGAATGCTGGGTCAAGGCCATGGAAGAAGAACTCGAGCAGATTGAAAAGAATAACACTTGGGAATTGGTTCCTAGACCAAAAGATAAGAATGTCATAGGGATAAAATGGATTTTCAAAAATAAGCTGAATGAAAATGGGGATGTGGTTAGTAACAAGGCAAGACTTGTTTGTAAAGGATATGCGCAACAAGAAGGAATAGACTTTGAAGAAACTTTTTCTCTAGTTGCCAGACTTGAGGCCATAAGAATGTTCCTTGCTCTCTCTAGCTTTCAGAAGTTCAAAGTATTTTAGATGGACGTAAAATCTTCCTTTCTGAATGGAGACTTAATTGAAGAAGTATATATTGAACAACTAGATGGGTTTATTCTTGGAAATGATCCAAAACTTGTATGCAGACTCAAAAAGGCTCTCTATGGCCTTAAACAGGCTCCAAGGGCATGGTATTATCGGTTGGATAAGTACCTCCATCAACAGAGTTTTATAAAAGGATCAACTGATAGCAATCTATATATAGAAATTGACAATGATAAGTTGCTAATACTTGTTGTGTATGTTGATGATATCATCTTTGGTAGCAATGAAGAAGACATGAGTCAAAATTTTGCCTTGGTGATGCAGAAAGAGTTTGAAATGTCCATGCTTGGTGAGCTCACATATTTTCTTGGTTTACAAGTCCAACAAAACAAAGATGGCATTTTTCTATCACAAACCAAATATCTTAAGCAGATCTTGAAGAAATATGGGATGGAGGATTCAAAACCAGTATGTACCCCTATGGTGACAGGATGCAGCCTCAGCGCAAATGATGATTCCGAAGCTGTACATCAACCAACCTATAGATCCATGATTGGTAGTCTGCACTATCTAACAGCTACTCGACCAGACATTATGCATGCAGTGGGAATAGTTGGAAGGTTTCAGGCAAATCCAAAGGAAACTCATCTTCAGGCAGTTAAGAGAATCTTCAAGTATCTTCAAGGAACTCAAAACTATGGCTTATGGTATCCTAGAGGTACAGATCTCACACTTCATGCATACACTGATGCGGATTGGGCAGGAAGCATGGATGACAAGAAAAGCACTAGTGGTGGTGCATTCTTCATAGGTCCTAGATTAATATCTTGGTTCAGCAAGAAACAAAACTCTATTGCATTATCTACAGCTGAACCAGAATATGTAGTTGCTGCATCTTGCTGTACACAACTCCTTTGGATGATGCAAACATTGGAAGATCTTCAAATCACTTGTACTCCACCTATCTCCATTTTCTGCGATAATACAAGTGCAATCAGTATTTCAAAGAATCCTGTCATGCATTCAAAGACTAAGCACATACCGATCAAGTATCATTTTCTCCGAGAACAAGTGCTTGAACAAAAGGTCAAATTGGAGTATGTTCCCTCTAAGGAATAAGTTGCTGATATTCTCACCAAACTACTGCCCAGGGAGACCTTTGAATACCTCAGATAAAAGCTGGGGGTAATTGATGCATCATCTTGCTGTTGAATCTTTTCTGTTTCAGAGATTGTTGGTTGTACGCGAGTTTCATATGGGGTATACGCGTACATACGTTGGTTTATGTGGGTACAGTTGACTTGAAGAAAAGAAAGGATGAGAAGAGTCCGATATGGGTCTGTCAGAGACCATCTGGCATAGGTTCAGGGGGAGCATATATTCTTCTAATAATGCATTGTTGGCATTATCATAGAAGATCTTGGTTCAATTCTTCAGTTGTTTTGATTTCAAGAGGAGCAAGTGCAGAAGGAGAACATGGATACTGATCTGAATAATGATTGACAAACGCTGCTGATATTTTGTCTCTATATTTCTTTTGTCAAGGTCATATAACAACCTATCTTGGTTGCTCCACTATGCCTGGGATGGATAATGTAATATGCTTATTATATCATGTATCCCCACTTGGTTGGGAGTTGTATGTATGAGTCTTTGGTGATAGGAAGGTCAGTTATGATGTATAAAGTCATATTTCTTTTGTAGAACATCTTCTTGCAGATCTTGCCTATATGTTAGGGGGAGCTTGGATAACACAACAGAGCAGAGATTTCAGCATGTACTCAGGGGGAGCATAACCCTTTGCCCTTGATGTCAAAGGGGGAGAAAAGACTTTGAGTGACTTTGGGTTGCCATCAAGTCCAAAGGGGGAGATTGTTGGCATTATGACACAGGTTTGGCACAGGTTTGGCTTGATGAAATAAGTGTTGTCCTTGATGGCAACTCACTCAAATAGCAGATCACAAGTTCAGGCTCTCAAAATAGTAGAAAATGAGATCCCCGCAGGTTCCTGTTCATAAAACCGCGGACATACGCAGGTGCGCCGAACAAAAGGTGCGGACATACACGCATGTTCACCAAACAAAAAGTGCGTACGTAAAGTACACACACTTTCATGCAGAGAAAAACGCGTGCACGTGGGAAATCTTATGGTTGGTCCATGGTATTTAGTCCGAATTTTTGATCCTATGGTTTTGGTCCGTGGTTTTGCATCTAAAGTATTGATCCAGGGTTTTGGGTCCCTAGTATTGGATCTTTATGGTTTTGGACCATGGTTTGAGTAAGGCCTAGACTATAAAAAGGAAAGGAGATCATTTGGCTGGTGTGACTGATGTGTTGAATATCTTGAGAAGAGCAAGATCTGAAATACTGGTGATTGGTTGGTGAGTTATAGCTGGACCTGAATCAAGGAGAAACCTGAGCATTACAAGATGGATCTACTGATGGGTTGAGATCTCTTTGGCGCATGATCCGATCTGTAAATCTGATAATCTAGGGTATAATTGAAGTCTGATAAATTATCTATACCCGCAGGTTTGACACAACGCAGGCGCGGATACCCGTAGGCTCGACACAGTGCAGGTGCAGATATATGCAGGTTTGACACAGCACAGGCGTGGACACCCGCAGGTTTGACATAGCGCAGGCGAGGATACCCGCAGTCTTGACACAGTGCAGGCGCAGATATCCGCAGGTTTGACACAGCGCAAGTGCGGATACCCGCAAACTCGACACAGCGCAGGCGCGGATACCCGCAGGTTAAGGAAGTCAATACTGCGTATGTACGCAGGTTTCTAGTGGTGAAGTTGCGGACTTTTCTTGAAATATGTTTTAGCTGCTTTTGTCTATTACTGCAGTTTTCAGGGTTCTGAATTGATGTCTGGTTATTGGTACTGTGTTCTGAGAAGTTATTGATTCAGTATTTGTACAAGGAAGTTGGTTGATTGCAGATCTATTTGATGTTTGATTGATATTCATGGATCCAGTCTGAAAATTTATGAAACGTGGTCCTTGGAAGAAAAGAGAAGTCTTCTGTAGGTCAGCACCTACGTACTAGTACCTCAGCTAGTACAAGAGCTAAGGGGGTTGTAGCTCCCTTCCAGAAGAGTCTGGAGAACGAGAGAAGGTTGTAGCCTTCTGTAGGTTGAAGCCTGCGTACTGGTATAAGACTGCACCAGCACAGAATCATTGTAAAAATAAGTTTCCAATTGAAAGAAGATAGAGACATATTGCAGCACGTGGTTTTCACCCACATTGGGTTTCCACCTTATATCTTGTGTTATTTTGTGTGACTGTCTGCTCTACTTTTTTGTTCCTGCTTACTGTTATATGATTCTGACACACAGATTAATGATCAACATCTAAAGAATAAATTAAATTATAAGTCTGGGAGGTATACGCAAGTTTCATTAGTCAGATTTGCAAATCTTTTTATAAATTGAAAAAGAATTTGATAATACTGGTTCACCCCCCCCTCTTAGTATTATTTTCAACATACTAAAACATGCTAACAAAACAAAACATGATTAGTTGTCTCGGCGTGCAGGGTCTATCGCCTCCAATTATTACAACAAAAGGATGATGTTCTTTAAAATAAAACATGCTAACAAAACAATTGAATAACAAAACATGTGAACTGAAATGATGGTTTTGTGACAATATCTCCAGCCACTTCCTCTGATGGCCTCTAGTCCAACCACATTTATGCCACATTACACTTCATGCTCTCTCGGCCAGTTCCCTATCGCTTTCAGTCTTAACAATTTTAATCCTTCCCTTTTATAGAAGTCGGGAGCGATCACCCACGATGAGCATCACATGTCCTTAGCACAATTGCCAACTCATCTGTCACCATTTTCCTTCCTTTATCAGCCTACTGGAACCTACCATGCATGTGTATCTGAGCTTAGGCAGTTCAGGGACTTTACACTGAACAAGCTCTATAAAACTGTGAATGCCGATCTCTGATTTGGCCCACTCCTGCCTTAGCCAAGAGGCTTAGATGGAAACTATATGATAGGAGCCTCGAAGGAGGGTCGATTCTTTGGAGTATTGCATCACTAATGGTCCCCATGTGCAACACAAGGACCACACACTTGAGCACTTGGGCCCATTTGAAATATCGTAACTCGACACATTCAAGATTTCTAATCCTTGCCTTTGGTGCATCCTCCCAAAACTTGCAACATGCAACATACAACGTGGTCTGTCCCACTTGGAAAGAGGATAAGGGAGGGCCCGTGCCAAAGCTTGAACACATAAAATCCTTTGATAAAATCTATTCGCTTTATAAAAGCTTTGAATAATTTTTCCACTCCACCATTAATTTTGATATATAAGGCACATATATTCATGTGACCCGTCTTTTGTTTCCTGTCCACTCTACTTTGGGTCCACGATATCGAAGGCTTCCCCAGTGTGTTCCTTTGTAAAACGCTGATCACATCCTGCTCCATTATTGCGATCGCTGATGTGTGATCACCCCTTAACTCTTGGCCCCGTCTTTGGTTCTTCAAATCGTTTGTGACCGTAGGCCAGTCCCCACCTCAGAGCCCCCTAATCGAAAGTCTTCAAGTGTGCATTGCATTACAAAGTGCCAATAAGCCTCAACCTTCAATTTGTGATTGCCGATGTGACGTCATCACAGGTGACATGGCACTTCTGGATTAGTGACATGTTTCACCCATATATGCCCCCATAAGCCCCTCAAAACACTGAATGTGTATGCCATGTGTCACCTGTACTGCCACGTCATGATGACATCAGACACCATGTGGCTTTTTCGGGACCAATAATATTTAGCCACATGGCCCTCCAAGGAGAGAGAAAATGCCTGCCCTCTTCTGGTTTTGCGACTAAATTCCTTTGTAAATGCTTCTAGGCGTTCCCTCGTGTTAATTTTAGGATAACAATGGTATTTTCTATGCTTAGAGCAATTTTACTTCAATTTTATTTATTAGCCCAATATCATATACAGTATAGCAATCACATCAACATGATAGTAAAATGCAGATAGAACATAAACAATAACAGTAGAAGACAAGCCAACACAAGAGGACATAACATATAGCACCAGCTAGGGACAAACCGCAATGTGGGGAAACCCTTGATAAATTCTTTTTATAATTCTTCAAAGGTTCAGGAGAGAGAGAGTACAATTTACAATATTCACTTGCCCAAACTGATCAGTTAAAACAACAGAAACAGAAAACCCTAACCAAAAATTCAACACTGGTCAACAAGGCTAAAATTGAGCTCTAAAACAGGTCAGACAACCTTGGTCAGCTTGACCTCCAACAACAATATAATGCAACCCAAAACAATCCGAAAATAACCAGTCAAATTTGGTCAACAAAAGTCAACGCAACAACCTGAATTAAGGCAGTCAATGATGGTCAACGTAGGGGACAATCTACCTTGATTTTTGTGCCCAGAACAATGACCTTCCCAAACAAAAGTCTCCCTCACAATACCAAAGTCAAACGGGGTCAATGCTGGTCAAAGTCAGCCTCTTGAAATTTTAGTCAAATCTGGTCAACGCAGCAGCTAGAAAAGATAATCTTCCTTTCACATGTGTGGAGAGAGAGAGGCCCAAAAATACGTACCCAATCAAGATGAGAGAGAGAAAGATGAATGAGATGAGATGCCAAAATGAGGAGGAGGCATCTTGTATTTATATGCAATGTTGAAGGCTGGAGGAGGTTAATTTGATGGCAGGCTGACCTTGACAATTTATCCATAATCAAAGTAAATTCATAATTTCATTTGTACATGTCAGAATGGGATGATCTTTAGATCAATCCTACACCTCTCGGAAAGAGGAATCCAAGAAAAATATCAACTGCCTCATAAGAGCTATCCAAAGTGATGTTTGGCCCTAGTTGCCAAATTTAACACTCCCTCTCAAGTAGGGAGAACATCACTTGCTAAACTGTTTGACAATCTGTACCATCCCTTTCACTGCAATGCTCTGCTAAACCATGAAGAAAGAAGAAATGATTGAGAATGTATCATACCATTCTCCACTGACCCAAAGTTAGTCTCCAACAAAAGAGAGTGTCATACCACTCTTAACTGACCCGTAGTCAGTTTCCATTGATCCCAGATCAATATTAACATCCTAGCATAAGGAGTACGGTAGTACATGGTGCGCCCATTGGTAGTACTATGGTCCCTATCCTCATTTCCCTACTCATTGGCTAGATGAGAGGTACTTCCCATGAGTCCCGGATTGCATGGGTAGGATGTGTCGGCAGGAGAAGGTGAACCATTCATACTGCTCATATGCCATAGGGGACGGTGAACCACTCAACCTATGCATATGCCACCATGGGGTATCATAGGGGAAGGTGACCATTCACCTTGTATACAACACACCACTAGGAGAGGGTGAGTCACCTTATGGTCGCTCATTGTTCCAAGAAGTACCCCAAGCCCCCCGGAGGTCCCAGAGCTCACTATCCATCTCATACAGGACCCTCATAAGAGGGTCTCTCCATGACTCCAAGTCGATCATGGAAGGTTAAGAATTTTTCCTTCCTGAGGGGCTTCGTAAGAATATCAACGACCTGCTCATCGGTCCCAATATGATGGAGTCTTATTTCTACCCGCTGTACCATATCCCGGTTAAAGTGGTACATGATATCAATATGCTTGGAACGATCATGAAACATGGGATTCTCAAAAAGACGAATCCCATTTTGGTTGTCAAAAAAGATCACAGTGGTATTCAACACATGTCCAAACAACTCACTAAAGAGATTCCTCAACTAGACAACTTCATAGGATGCTAAACTAGCAGTAATGTATTCAGCCTTAGTGGTGCTTAAGGCAACCGATTTTTGCTTCCTGCTTATCCATGATATTGAAGCAAAACCTAGAGAGAATCAACACCCTGATGTGCTTTTGCGATCCACCCCACTGCCAGCCCAATCTGCATTAGAGTAACCATGGAGGCTCATATTCTGGTAGTGTATCTCAGTCCATAAGTGATTATGCCTCGAAGATATCTCAAGATATTCTTGGAAGCAATCCAATGTATATGATGAGGCTCGACCATAAACTGAGTCAATGTGTTCATTGCAAAACATATGTCCGGACGAGTGTTCACCAAGAACATCAGGGGCCCTATGAATTGACGATACTCAAAAGGATCTCCCAATTTGGGCCCGACAACACTTCCACATAACTTCTTGAAGTTAAGTTCCACCGGGGTAGTCACGAACTTGCAGTCCACCATCCCAAATCTTTCAAGTAGCTTCACAACATATTTTCCTTGAGGAAGGAAAATCTCCCCTGGATTTTGCCAGACCTCCAGCCCTAGGAAGTAATGCATCGGTCCTAGGTCCTTCATATCAAATTCAGAAGCCAACTCTCTCTTACATTGATGAATAAGAGGGTCTGCACCTGTCAGAAAGAGATCGTCCACATAGAGTACCAAGATGAGAGGTCTATCATTCTCAACCTTAAAGTAAAGGTTCAGATCAACTTCACTTCTTGTAAATCCCATCTTCATGAGATAGTTATCAATCCTTTCAAACCAAGCCTGGGGTGCTTGCTTCAACCCATAGAGGGTTTTCTTCAACCTACATACATGTGTCTGACGATCTTGAACTTCAAACCACTTAGGTTGTTCCACATAGAATTCCTCCTTAAGTGAACCATGCAAGAAGGAAGTCTTGACATCCATCTGGTGTAGATTCCATCCTTGTGAGGCAACAAGGGCTATAATCGAACGTATGGTGGTGTAGCGAGCAACGGGTGCAAATATCTCATCATAATCTACACCTTCCTTTTGAGAGAAGCCTCGAGCAACAAATCTAGCCTTGAACTTCTCAACACTTCCATCAACACCATGCTTGATCTTATAGAGCCATTTAGAGGTGACAACATATTTGTCTTGGGGTCTAGGGACCACATCCCAGATATCATTCTTCATAATTGACTCGTGCTCTTCATTCATAGCATCCTTCCATACTTGTTGCTTCACAACTTCTTCGAATGAGCAAGGTTCGCACTGAATAATGGTCTTTTCTCATAGCAGTTAATTACCCTTGGTACCTAGTAGGCTTCTTGCGTTCACTAAATGTCCCCCTCGGTGCAACATGTCTCTCGGCATCTTCGAGAGTTTCCATCAGCCATGAGGGTCTCCTTTTAGAGGAGGAGGGCTCATGAGGAGGAGGATCAATGGGATCCACCGGTTCTTCAACATCAGGCATCGACTCATCTTGCGAATCTCCCTGATTTCCTACATCTAATTCTTTGTCCTTCCTTGGAATAGGAAGGTTGCTAAGCTTCCTTAGGGAAACATCCCCATCGAAGGTGACATCATGACTCAACTCTACTTCTCTTTTACCAGGGACATAGATTCTATATGCCTTTAAAGTTTCACTGTATCCCACAAAAGTTCCTTTCTTTCCAAATGCCTCTGATTTACTTCTCTTTTCTTTCAACGCATGAAAGTATACGGGTCCACCAAAAATTCTAAAATGAGAAACATCATGTTTCTTACCGGTGAAAACTTCTTCAGGAGTTTGGAGTCCAATGCTTGATGAGGGCATTGATTTTGAATGTACACAACAGTGTTGGCAGCTTCTCCCCATAGGAACTTTGGAAGTCCTTGATCGTGAAGCATGGTACGAGTGGCATCTATAATGGAACAATTTTTTCTTTTAGCAACACCATTTTTCTAAGGAGTATATGCAGTAGTAGTCTCCCTCTTAATGTAAGCTTCCCTACAATAGTCATTGAATTCATTTGACTTATACTCGGTTCCATTATCGGTCCTCAATATCTTGATCTTCTTCCCTGTTTGACTTTCCACCAAGGCTTTGAAGGCACATAACCATGAGAATATTTCATCCTTCTTCTTCAAGAAATATATCCAAGTTTTGTGAGAGAAGTCATCCACAAAAACAACATAATATAAATATCCTAGTAATGATGTCACAGGAAACATACCTGATAGATTAGAATGAACAAATTGCAAAATCTCTGTGGTCTTGCTATCACTTGAGGGGAATGGTCCCCTTGTATGTTTTCCCTTGGCACATCCCTGACATACACCTTCATGCTCTATTTTGAATTCGGGCATACTTGTAACCATCTTCTTTCCGTCAGGTAGAGCCTTATAGTGAAAATGAGCGAACCTCCGTTGCCATAATTCAGATTGAAGAGATGTGTCACAAGACATGGCTCCTAGTGGACTTCCTCCAACTTGATATAAACTGTCAACCCTGAATCCAAGAGTAAATGCTTCTTTGAAATTTCTTTTCCACACACGTACCTTTCCATCAATGAATGCCACCTTGAATCCTTTGTCTTTCATCGTCGAGATAGACACTAGATTCTTCTTTAGATCAGGTACATATAGTACTTCTTGAAGATGAACAATGTTACCTTGATTCAATTGAAGGGTAACATTCCCAACTCCCTTCACGGGATAGGTGGCATTATCTCCAAGGATAATTTCAAAATTTGTATCTTTCTCTATCAGATTTGAAAGAGCTTCCTTGTACTCGGTGAAGTTCCTTGAGGCATCACTATCAATCAACCAATTTCCCAAAGCATCTGGAGGGGAGGCAGTAGAGAGGGAAGATATAAGATTAAATTCCTTTTGCTTAGAATTTACAACCATTTCCAAGTTGAGTAACAGAAGCATTCCTTTTCCATTTGTTGTTGACCCTGCCATTCCTTTTATTGTTGTTGTTTCCCCTGGAATGATTATGATCATCATCATGAGATGCGTCCCTTCTATTTGGACACTCCATAGCATAGTGACAAAACTTGTTGCAAACAAAACATCTTCCCTTCCTTCCATTTTTGAATCCCGGTCTTCCTTTACTTTGGCTTCACCCTTCTTGTACTTTGTCTTAGTAGCAACCGGTGAATTTGAAGGAGGTTCTAGAATCTTTCCTTGCACATAATCCATGACATCTTGCTCTTCTAAAGTAAAATCAAGAGACATCTTCCATGCATGACAATAAGACTTATCATGAAGCTTATCATCAGACTTGAAGTAGGATGTGAAGGCCATTGAGACTTGTTCTTGATCAGTGATTACTCCTCTTAGTGATTGCTCTTCACCCTTGCTTGGGATTTGTCTTCACCTCAACTCCGATAGCATGTTAATTTTAGGATAAAAATGGTATGTTCTATGCTTAGAACAATTTTACTTCAATTTTCTTTATTAGCCCAATATCATATCCAGTATAGCAATCAAATCAACATGATAGTAAAATGCAGATAGAACATAAACAATAATAGTAGCAGACAAGCCAACATAAGAGGACACAAGATATGGCACCAGCCAGGGACAAACCCCAATGTGGGGAAACCCTTGATGAATTCTTCTTATAATTATTCAAAAGTTTAGCAGAGAGAGAGTACAATTTACAAGATTCACTTGCCTAAATTGATCAGTCAAAACAACAGAAACAGAAAATCCTAATGAGAAAGTCAATGCTGGTCAACAAGGTTGAAATTGACCTCCAAAATAGGTCGGTCAACCTTGGTCAACTCGGCCTCCAACAACGAGATAATGCAACCCAAAACAGTCCGAAAATAACCAGGCAAATTTGGTTAACAAAAGTCAACGCGACAACTTGAATTAGGGTAGTCAACACTGGTCAACGCAGGGGACAAACTACCTCGATTTTTGTGCCTAGAAAAACGACTTGTCCAAACAAAAGTCTCCCTCACAAAACGAAAGTCAATCAGGGTCAACGCTGGTCACAGTCAAACTCTTGAAATTTCGGTCTCCAGAAATTTCGGCCTCCTGAAATTTCAGTCAAATCTGGTCAACACAGCAACTAGAAAAGATAGTCTTCCTTTCGCATGTGTGGAGAGAGAGAGGCCTAGAAATCTGTACCCAATCAAGATGAGAGAGAGAAAGATGAATGAGATGAGATATCAAAATGAGGAGGAGGCACCTTGTATTTATATGCAACGTTGAAGGCTGAAGGAGGCTAATTTGATGGCAGGTCGACCTTGACAATTTATCCATAATCAAAATAAATTCATAACTTCATTTGTATATGTCAGAATGGGATGATCTTTAGATCAATCCTACACCTCTCGAAAAGAGGAATCCAAGAAAAATATAAGTTGTCTCATAAGAGATGTCCAAAGTTATGTTTGGCCCTAGTTGCCAAATTTAACACCCTGACAATTTACACTATTGACACTTTTTCCCCGCATTTCCTTTATAGTGGTCACTTAAAGATCACCGAATGCTGATTTGTGACATGTTTTGCATTGTTGTGATCACCAATCACTGATGTGCGCTTGCTCTGATCGCTGATTTACCAATTCACATGTTTGCTCCGATCTGCCTTATCATTGCCAGAGACCTCTGATCTTCGATATATCATATGCTTTCGCTTCTGATTACCGATATCTCTCTAGACCTCCTGATGTGTGGGACCTTTGATATGCCAGGACTTCTGATTTGCGAGATCACCAATATGCCGGGACCCGAGATTTTACACTTAGGCATTTTCTCCTTGTTTTCTGGTTTTCAAAGGGCGACTTCAATCTGCTCTAACTTTTGATTCTGTAGTCCATTTGGGGAGTTCCATATACCGTTGGAAAGATAATTCTGAGCACTATCCAATAGAGGGGGTACAATTTAGCTTCGAGTGCCTCTGTGGCTTGGAAGATGGCTGCAAACTTTTCCATTATTTTGTACTTTGGTTAGTTGAAAACAAATTTTTCACTGAGTGACAACACTGTGGAAGGAAATAAGGCATGTGTTAGGTGTCCAAATTGGCACGTGCTCAACACCCACCCACAATATTTTCGATGTCATCCTTCCACTTTCCATTCCTTATGCATTTTTCATCCATTATTACCCTATTTCCGGTGTAGGTATGTATACTTTCCTTTTTTCCACTTTACACTTATTCTTATGTATCATGTTGTGAAATTGTCATCTTTCACACTAACACTATTAGACAGGAGAGAAATTTAGTGGTTGCATCTCCTTTGTGTTGCTGAAACACTCACTACAACCAACAACAAGTGCTACTAGCCAACGCACGGGTGTTGCAACTCCTCAGACCAAGACATGAAAGTGTAGTGACTCTCCTCCATGACATTGCTACAACTCCTTTGTGTTGTTGCAATTATAGCATGGCCACTTACAAAGGAGAACATTGCAACTCGCCCATGACCAATGAAGCTGCTGTAACTCATGAATGCCACGGTGTGAACAAAATCCTTGGATTTTGCGTTGTTGCAACTCCTAGCATTGCAACTCAACTTCGACATACTACGCTAGCTTTTTGGTCAACACTCTAGTCGTATGCAAAGTATGAGTATCTCATGATGGATGAAGCCAAGTGGGTGATTGATTAAGGACAACAAATTTTCCAAAGTTTCCCAACTGATTTGAGTAAGCTATTGTTTAATTAATACCAATTTCTGAATAGATTGTTATAATAGGATAAGCCACTTGATTCTCTCAAGCTGATCATTTGATCTTTCACTTAGTATAAATAGCAAGGATTTTGTATAAATTCCTGGCTTCCTTTGAAGCCCAGGCAGAAAAAGAAAGGAATAATTTATTATTAAACTATTTTGTATTGCTCTGTTCTCTATAATAGAAAATCTCTTTTGTTTCAATTGCTTGATTGTATTTTTGTGGCTGTGTGAACTAGAGATTTCATAGTACCTCATATAAGGTGGTAGGGCCCCATTCTGAGCTTGGTATTGCTAGGTAGAGTTAGCAGCTAGTTAATATTTATAATTTTGTTAATTTAAAATTATTTCCTATTGTTGTAATTCCATTCATTTTCTTTTGTTGCAAGTCTGTTAGTTTTATTTTGTTGCAATTATGATATTTTCTTGTGTTGTAGTCACATTACTTGTTGCTACAACTCCTAGTTACATAATTGAAGAATTAATTCTAGAGTTAACAATTGGCTAACAATTTTCATGTAGATTTATGTATTTTTTGGAAATCTTGGTTGTTGTTGCAACTCGCATGTAGTTTAATTTTACTTTGTTTTCAATAGAATTTTATGGTTGAGAATTGTTATGTTTGCATATTGTTCATAGGTTATTTTTGTTGGACACGTAATCCACTAAGGGTTGGTGTGGAATGTGAATAGTCAATGGAGTCCAAGAGACCACTTGGAATATGGAAACCAAGGGTCATTATAATGTGTTATAAAGTTATGTCCCGTGAATAATAAATGTAACTAAAAATTATCTTTCATATCTTGTCTCTGTTTGTGAGTGAGTTTAACATGGTATCAGAGCGGGTGAATTCTGACCTTGCTCCAATTTGAACCACTAGTTTTGTCACGAGAAAAATTTGAAAATTTATGTGAGCAACAAATAAAGTTTATCTCACTAGGGTAAGTTACACCACCTAATGCTATGCTATCTTGGTTTACAGTTTTATTAATGCTCCGTGTCAGCCCTATCCTAAAATTCATTACTCTCTCACAACATCTCATTACTGTACTACCAGTTTATCATATTCTCCGTTTTCGTTGGTGCATTTTATTGGTTGCCAGCTGGACATAGGTTTCATATTTTTCTAATCTGCGTTTCTTCGTTTCTTCATATTCTCCTTATCAAGGCCCTCAACTTGCTGTGATGATTATTCCTGTGCCCATTTCATCTAAGTGACATTCTGAGAGGATCTATGCATGTTTGTGAGGCCACTCTGCTCATGTGCTCATTTCTTCACTTTGGGACCAAAAATCATTTAGAATAGTCTCTATAAATCGCATCAGTAGTCTCTAGCTTGCATAGTCATTGACAGCGTGTTGAAGGAAATGTAACTAGGTGTTGAAGGCCCAAAAATCGGGTCTACAACAAGGGGGATAACCACCCGGTCCGGACCTTGAAAGCAACTCCTTTTCCATTTGGAATAGTGGCTCTGACTGGGGATGATGGGACCAGTGTCCAAATCTATTTATGATGATGAACTAACGAGATGATGTTTTTCTTTTTGGGTTTATGGAGTGAATGCTTATTCTAAATTTAACCTATCTTTAACTAACATATGCAATTTATTCTACTGAAAGAAAACATCTAACTTTAAACTATACGGGCAGTAACGCTTCACTTATGCGATCCAAAGTAATTTCCAACAACAATCAATAATAAAGATCATTCAATTACTACGAGAAAGGAATCATTAAAAATGATTGTTTCATATAATAAATTAGCCGAAACAATTATGATAAACATATCGCATAAGAGTTATTCATATCCTCAACATAAAAAGAATAATTATCACCGTACAAAAGTGCAACAATGACAACTGAACATTCAAACTTTCATATATCAATAACTGAAAATAATTTATCACTTGGCACATAAGTAAAATGTATTAGGAGAGAAAAGTACCATTGGTAATAGGTTCTACGCATGAGCTTCAACAATATAGATTTATCTTCACATAATTCAATATCCACTAAGAGTACAAAAGTGCATTTCAGTAGCAAACATCAAATTCAGATATAAATAAATCGCGTTCCATTTATTTATCAAAAGCTCCTAAGTTGGGAGCAAACTGCACATTCTGAAGAATTGTTTTTGATAAAATTTTGGACCCTTCTCTAATGAAATGAGAAGGGTTAAAATACTACTATCCTCATTTTAAGCAAAAATGAACTAAAATAAAACTAGAACTGTATCTATACTAAATCATGCATCTGTTCTTTTAAGTTGCAAATATCTAGCATGGGCTTCAAGAGCGTCGATTGGCCGACCTCAAATTTTAATTGTCCTGCAAATACGGAATTGGCAAGAGCTGGTGGTATCTTCTTGGCAGATGTTATGAGGCATTTCACAGTCATCCATTGGCTATGTGGCTTTACCAGATACTACTAGTAAGTGTCCCAGTTTAACCTACTTATCTGTTTAATCGATTTTTCCTTTTCCTCCGCCGTTTGTTTCCACCTTGTTTGAAGCTACTGTGCTTTTGGGAGGAATCTTGGAGTGGTCTCTGATATTGAATTTGCTTTATGTAGATTTTTGTTGATGTAGTCGATGATATTGTTTGCTGCTGTTGTTGCTTCCTCCATCGCCTGCTCTGCTTCCTTGAGCTGTGCATTCCATTTCGCAAATAACATTTCCTTATGAGATTCATCGATCTTGGGAAATACTGCTCTTCTTCCTTCCTCTGATTTCTGCCAATTCAAAAAGTCAGAAACTTTCTTAAAAACTGAATCATAATCAACTCGTAAATCTACGACTTGATTTATAATGTTATCACTCTTTTCGCAATGGGAATTCCATTACGAGATCCTTTGGCAGAGTGTTTCTTCCTATTGCAAGAGTTGGTAATTGAGGGCAAGGGCTTCAGTGACGAATTATTCAATTTTAGGGTCTTCCTTATGCAATCCTATTAAGGTCTGTAACTGCTCTTCTTTATTTGCCAAGCTACTTTGATAATCTAACTGCATCCGCTGGAAGTCCTGTTGGAGCTTTGTTAATTGTTCCTCTGCTTCTCGACTAATGCTAGCCTGCTGTAGTTGCTATTTCAAAAACAAAATTTTATCCTCCGTTTCTTTTAATAGCATTTGAACTTCAGTGGCCTTATCAATTGTTGCATAAGCATATGCCCCTGCGATCTGAGAGAGCCTAGTTAGGTTTTCTGTTGGATCGATAGTCGGGTCTTGTCAAAGAACATCCAAAGGTTTAGCCTCTAGAGAGAGCATAGTATCTATTTTTCGTTTCTTCCTTTGTCTCTTGACAACAACCTTATTTTGCGGGCTATAAAATACATCTAGAGGAGGAATCTCCTCTATTTTCAGTACAATTTCGGATGACGGAGCAACAGGAATATGCTCTGTCTCTTGAGTATTAATAACCTATTCTATTATCATCTCTTTGGCTGCTCCCCCTGAGTTTATCGATGGCTCTACACTCTATTCCTCGGTGTTGATTAGCTCATTAAAATTCTCTCACTCTTTTTCTAGATCTACTATAATTGGTTTTGTTGGCTTTGCGAGGGGAGCGGGAGTCTCGACCTGTTTTGGGGACAAAACCTGCTGGTTAGGATTTTCTCTAGACTGCGTTGTATCTTTCACTGACCCTTCACTTCTGCTGTGTTCACTCTTTGACTGCTTACCAGATTTTTCAACTGATTCCTTTTCGGATTTAGATTTAGATTTCTCTTCTCTTGAACTTCCACTTATGCTGTTACTGGGAGTGGGCTCCCTTATTGGTTCAATGCGCAATTTGTCCAACGGGATATTTGCCAACCTCTATTCTTTGTAATGGTTAAACTATTGAAGTTTTCCTTGGTCAAACTGAATTTGTGACATATGTAGAATCTCTCTAAGAGTGCTCTTCTGCTGAAAGACATCATCGAAGAGATCGTCTTCTTTAGTAAACACTTTTATTTTGACCATCGTTGTAAAATTATTTTTAGTATCAAAGGGATCATACTGCCTCCCTGGGAAATTTGGTCGCTGTAAACATAGCATATTATCAACCTCTTTAAAAGCATGACCTAAATCAAATAATGCAAAAGCTGCGCAGACTACAGGGAATTGAGGCCAGATGGCCTTCTTAGAATTCTTGAGTTCTCTGCTCATTCCTCAAACACCACAGGTTTGGTAAACTATTTGTCGAGCCATTAGTTTGTCAGGAACATAAAAAGGAAGTACGTGAGGCGAAGCAATGCTCCCAAATACCCTAATGTATGTGAAAAACTCCTCCTCGAACCACCTTCCCACAGGGAGAATGTCAATTTCAACTTCTGGGAAGAATCTTGGAGCATCTTTGTTATATAACATTTTATGAATAGGGAGCATCACTCCATGAAAAATCTTGTAGAAATGTGGGATGAAATTGGATTCCCACAGTTCTTTGTGATAAAACTGAATAGGAAGAGGGTTCTATACTGTCCATTTCCACCCGATGATAGGAAAATCAGAGACAAAACAAATGGCATCCATGACATAGGAACTTAAGAAGAAAGGAGGGTAAAACCTCTGAGCAAAAATTCTTTTAGTTCGATAACTTAAAATAGCAGAAGCTAAATCATCTGATAAAATTTGGGCCCAATCCATTATGGTGGCATTGGTGGCCGCATCCAATAAAGGCAATCATTCTAGTGAAAACTTATTGATATCTAGCTTCCCAAATAGCCTACACAACATTGCAATGACAAAAAAATAGGGAGAAGAGAGGGAGCCAGTGGTGTACATACCATTTTTATCCTTCTTTAATGGTTCTTCCTTTGCGGACCAGCTTTTTGTGTAGTCTACCAAATTCTCATTCTCTTTGGCGAATTTTTCTACAAACTATTTGTTATAACTGGCCTGAGGTTCTGGTAGGTGATACATATGCCTCAAATTACTTGGGGTAAATGACCCCATAACCTCCTGGTTCTGTGTCATGAATTTCCTGTCAGATTTATCAGCGTGGTCTATAATCCATTTTACCGTATCCGTATAGGGAAGTATCTTTGGCCTCGGGGCGATACAATGTAAAAACGAGCATGCAAGCTCAGTTAGGGATGTTTCAGAGGAGCCGCGTCCATCTGCAGTAACTATAACCTTCATAATTCTCGGGCTTTCCTCTTCTAACAGTTGGTACATGGCTTCCCTGGTAGATATTCCTGATTCCTTATTACAAGTGGTGTCTGTGAATAGTGGAGTCATCTTTAATTTTTCAGCTGCAGGAACCTTGCTTTTCTTCCCCATTACGCTCTGCGTGCTGCTCCTGAAAATAGTAACCAGAGAACAAAGATATGATAAGGATGATGGTGAATAATGAAAAAAATTAAGGTGACGGGAAGGCTTTTAATTTGTTAAATCATATCAAAGATATCACCTTGCATGAGATGGTCCTTTAAACCAGATCTGAATCATTTTTAATAAATAACCATCAATGGACCGTTAAGCTAAAATTTAATGCTCATAACTCTGCATCAAACAACGGAAAGTACTGTCATTGAACTCCGAGCCCTTAGATTTGCGATAAAGCGATTTTGCGATTTGCTTCGCAATATCGCAGATCACAATATCACAAAAACCTATTATCATTAACAACCATCATTTCTTCAGGCAGCTGTGATATGCGATTTGCGAGAAGCTTATCACATTTCGCAAAATTTGGGCGTTTTACTTTAAGTGGCGCTGCGACATTTGAAATCTACGATATGCGATGAGGTTGTAAGTCTAATGATCTCGCATTCTCGCATTCTCGAATTCTCACCTTTTCACATTCTTGCAGAGTTACTTGTGTAAGGGATGCCCGCTATGACTCTTTTTGCGATGCAATGCAATCATTAAAAGTGGTTTTTTAAAGTTTTGTTTAGTACTCGAGACTTTCCGATTACAAGGGTTTCCCTAACTATTGTGGTTAGATGACACTTTTTACGCACATGAAGTATGAAAAGGTAGGAATTCATATTTTTGGAAGTTTTGCTTTGATGTCATGTTTTATTGAAAACAAAAGGGCAATCCTAAATTCTAAGATTCCATTTTTAGAAGGGTCGCCATTCATCAGTATTATTACAAATACTAATGAAAAAGGGGGTTGTTGATGGTCACAACACTAGGTTAGGTCTTCATAAATGTAATTTTGATATTTGTACTTATTCAAGAAAAGAGATTATTTTTTGTATTATTTGTCAATGAGTTTCTTGCTCATTGAAAATAGGTCAACCACATTTTGAAGTGCTTCTAGAGAGTCTAAGTCAAAATGTAATTATGATAAGATACTTTTAGGGCATGTTACATCATGTATGACATCATACAAGGTCAAGGGAACACCTCCAAGCATGGTCAAATCCTTTCCTAGCATCAACATGGTCTATAAGCAGCAAAATGATGGGTAAAAATTGAATTATAGTGCAAACTTTAAGTCGGCCTTAAAGACAGTCATGTTGGACTAAAGAGGAGGGAAAAACCTCTATTTATAGAGGCCGTCCAATCCTCATTCAACGTGAAACTTCACTCTGAAATCCACATACAAGAGGAGGGCTAAAAGGACAAAGACAAGGTATAAAAAGGATAACAAGGACAACGAAGATAAGGAGACAGAACAACGAAGGTAAGGAGGTCATTTCTAAAGAAGGTATAGCCACACGTGCAAGGTCAAGGAAGGTTTGACTACGACTATAACAACAGAAAGGTACAAGTCATCATGTATCACTATTTTTTTGGTGTAAACTAGGCCTACAAGGCCTCTCTCTCCAGCAAGGAAGAAAGGAAGAATCAACAAAGATAAGAGGAATTTCTTAAGGCTCTTGTCCACACGTGCAACAAGGAAACACTTATAGATTAGACAATAGGTGAAGGCATCATATTGAGAGACCTCATTTGGATGTAGAACAAGGTCTACAATGTCTCCAAGAGCGACGACGAAGGTCCTCCTTATAACAAAGTAGAGAAGCCCTAATATTCTAGGGTTTCCTAATCTAGAAGACAAAGTGCTGAAGACAAAGTGTCGGAAGAAGTGCCAGAAGATGTGCCAGAAGTGACAGTGCAGAGAGAGGAAGGATTTGACTGATGCTTGGAGGATATCCTAGTTAAGGGTTTAGGGTTTGGCAGTTGTTCAAATAAGAAGCTTCAATAAGAGAAAACTTATCAAGGGTTTTCCTCTCAAGAGTGGAGAGGGTTTGTCCTTGGCAGAGAGCCAATTTTTTTTTTTCTTGTTATTTTGTTTTGGTAGCTTTGATTAAGCACACACATATGCACTAATAATAATAAGAAGAAGAATAAGCTAACAAGAAAAGTAAAAAGACTTAAAAAATTATTATCAAATCACAGAGAATCATCACAACACTAATTTTCCGTAGATCCTCTAACATGGTTTCAGAGCTAAGGTGACACATCAAGGAAAGGGCAACTCAAGAACACTCATCAAGGAGAAACATTTACAAATTTGAAGCATCAAGCCTAGAAGGACAAGAAGGGTCTATAATCCATCATTCACCAAGGATTTCTACAAACCTAGAAGAAGAGACTTACATAAAGGCACCTACAAAGAAGAGCAAATTGGAGCTATAATAGTAGAAAGGTACAAGTCATCATATCTCACTATTTTTGGGTGTCAACTATGCCTACAAGGCCTCTCTCTCCAGTAGGGAAGAAAGGAAGAATCAATGAAGATAAGAGGACTGTCTTAAGGCTCTTGTCCACATGTGCAGCAAGGAAACACTTCTAGATTAGGAAATAGATGAAAGCATCATATCATCATATTGAGAGACCTCATATGGATGTAGAACAAGGTCTACAAGGTCTCCAAGAACAACGAAGAAGCTTCTCCTTATAGTGAAGTAGAGGAGCCCTAATATTCTAGGGTTTCCTAATCTTGAAGACAAAGTGCTAGAAGACAAAGAATTGAAAGAAGTGCTAGAAGATGTGCCAGAAGTGACAGTGCAGAAAGAGGAAGGATTTGACTGATGCTTGCAGGATATCCTAGTCAAGGGTCTAGGGTTTGGCAGTTGTTCAAATAAGAAGATTCAATAAGAGAAAACTTATCAAGGGTTCTCTCAAGAGTGGATAGGGTTTGTCCCTGGCAGAGAACCAAATTTTATTTTCTTGTTATTTTGTTTTAGTAGCAGTTTGATGAAGCACAAACATATGCACTAATAATAATAAGAAGAAGAATAAGCTAATAATAAAAGTAAAAAGACTTCACAAATTGTTATCAAAACACAAAGAATCATCACAATATTACTTTTCCTTAGATTCTTTAACACAATGTTGGAATATGTTAATTCATTATCTGTGTTGAGCACTAGATTTTGGTAGAATCAATGGTTAGTTGGTTAGAAGGTTGTCTCCATGTGTTATTTCTGTTCATTTGAACAACATGGGTCATTATTTATGTTTGATAGTGCATCTGTGCATTATTTAGAAGTGGTTAGTCTTGATATGTGTGTTGGCTGTATCTAAAAATGTTCCTCCTCTGCATTGATTAAAGCATACAATACATTTGGTGTGTATGCTGGTGTGGCAGCTAGAATCCGAGCGTGGAGTAGTGATTGTTCGTTGTTCTCCAGTGGTGGATGTGGAGTGCTAATTGGAGCGTTGAACTTTTCTACCACTATTTCTATGCATTGTTCAAAGGGAATACAAAACATTTTCCCTGTGAATTCCTTCCATCCCTGTTATATGTATGTTGAGTGACATTTGTGGTGAAGCTATTTTGAATTGGGAAATATAGGGCATTATTACTAGGTGTTTTCTCTTCAATTAATGACTTCTTGTGAATGTTTTTTACTTCTTTAGATTACGATCTTCTTTACTTAGATTATTATTTTTCTTCTTTATCAAACAATTACCAATGCATGAACATAAATAGACAAGAGACATAGAATGTAGACTATCAGCCAGGGCCAACACCTCTTACCCTTTGAGAGGAAAACCTACAGAAATTCTTCTTATGGAGATTCCAATTGACGAATACTAAGACCAAGACCTTGACCTAGTAGCCTCTCCAAGATCAAGACACAAGTCCTCTTGAAAATCACTCTTCTTTCATTTTGACCTTTCCATCACCAAGATCTTCATCACTGCTTTTGATACTGAGATCTTCATTACTCTCTTGATTTCACTGGTTCCTTCACCGAGTCTTGTTTTTGAGATGGAAACTCAACACAGGAGTATCATCAATGAACTGTGTTTGCAACAAACAGTTGTATCATCAATATTGTCTTTTTTTCACTTGATGTGCCACCAAGACAGGGAGACACCAAGTTTATATTCTGTCAACTTGTACACTTGACCAGATCCTTTTTACTGAGACAATCTTCTGCATTACATTTGAACTGTTGATCAAGTAAATCGAAACTAGTCACTGTGCTCATCTACCCTAGATCAAGAAGGGTTCTAATTCCCTTAACTGTGAATTTTCCCAAACTATTCACCGTTCCTTCTTTTTGTATCTATGCACCTAAAATAGAGTTTCAAACTTGCTTGATGACTATAATAGAGGTCTAAACTTATCTTCACTTCCACTACCACAAAATCTTCACTGCCACTGCCCTTATGAATGTTGAAGTATCTAGGGCAATTGGGATTAATGTGATTCTTCTAGACTTGATAAAAATTGGTGAAGTTCTCTTTCACTTTATCATAGCTTGATATTGTTCTTATTATTTGTGTGTGTGTGTGTGTGTTAGCTTCATCAAACTACTACCAAAACAAAGAGACAAGAACACAAGAAGTTTGGATTTTTTCCAGGGCCAAAACCTCTCCCTCTTGGAGAGGAAAACCCACAAGAAATTATTCTTATGGAGTTTCAATTGATGAACACCAAGACCTTGACCTTAGACCTACTAGGTTACTCCAAGATCAAGACACCAATCCTCACTTCGTTTCTATACCAGAGGTCATTACTACTGCATCACTTCATTACTGCTACAGCATTTTTGTTGTCCCTTCACCGAAGTCTTCATCGAATAGATCTTCCATGTTGAGATATGTATTGGAGAGTTGTCCTTTGATTCACCGAGATTATAATTGTCTTCTTGTATCCTTTACTGAGATCATGACCACATTAGGGTCATGACTATACCTTGACTGAGAGTGTAGCTATGTATGTACAATGGTCATCCTTACCCACAACTAAGAGAGTATGTGAGAGTGCACAATAGTCATCCTTATCCGAAATTGTGAAGGTATGTGAGAGTATACAACAATCATCCTTATCCGAAACTGTGAGGGTATGTGAAAGTATATGATAGTCATCTTCATCCTAAACAACGAGGATATATGATAGTATACAATAGTCATATTCATCTGAAAAGCTAGAGGGATGCTTCCCTAACCGAAACACTGTCATGCACCTTTTCTGAGACATCTATAACCTTTAAACTTGACCGAGGTTTAAGAGAGTAGTGTGAGAATCTTCTTGTCCAAATGCGAGGGTGCAAGCTCCTATATATAGTAGTTTTTCCCTGTATTTGAGCCGACATGTCCACCCAAAGTGTTGTGTCTCCTTTGTGAGCCGACTTGTCATTTATATTTATCTTGAGGCCAACATGACTTCCTTTCTTCATCATTTTGCTGGCAAACATCTTCGTGCTTGTCTTTGGAGGATTGTGCTTGTCTTGGAGGGCCTTTTAGACTAGTATATATATTTACACATATGCTCAAGAAGACCTCTTTACATGTCTTTGAATCTTTGACTTTCCTAGACCTATGGAATGAGCAAGAAACTCATTCTTATAATTTCCAAAAAATAATATTTCTTTTTCTTGACAAGTGCAAAGATCAAAGTTACATTTGTAAATACTGAACCTAGTTACACTTTCTTCAACACTCCCTCTTAACTAAGGAGGTATTCATAATGGTACTTGGTTATTCTCAATCTGAAGAATTTCTCATAAGAAGAATCAGATTGGTAATCCCATCTGTATAACATCATATTAATCAAGATTGTCATAGTGCAAGGACTTGACTAAAAACTCCATCTCTCCATGAGACCATGAGCTACAATGCTGGTGAGACCAATGATTTATAGACACCTTCATCATTGTCTCTCAAGTTACATAGCCACTTGGGTGTTCACTGAGTATGACCTTCTAGGACTATTCTTATCTTGGGTTCCCAACCCTCAAAGAATATCGATCCTCTTGCCTACTCTTAACTTGGATGCCCTGCGCATCCTCAAAGAGTATCAGATGCCAGATGATTACCCAATCCTCCCATTCTTACTTCTCAAGTGAAGACAAGAATGTTGTGTCTATCATGTGTCTACATTTCAACTCATACCCTTCATCTTGGCTTGCTACTGTTAGTCCTGGTCTAGTGCATGACACATGAAGTGGAGAAACACAATTGTCACTCCTTTGTAATGAGGGGTGATCTAATTCAAACTCCCTCTTGATCAGGGACCTGTTAGAGCTCCCTCTTAGCTAGGGATTCTTTTATACATCAACAACTTCCTCTTTGTCGATTCTTTAGCTACTTGATCAACTTATCTCCTTGATGTCATGAAATTTAGTTGAGCTTCTTCCTTGTAGGATAGAGGCCATCCATCACTTTCCTTCTTGGTTTGTCACGTCCTTCCTTCTTGGAAAGTGGCCTTATTGTTACATATATGGAACCTTCATCATATGGCTACTTCATCATTGTTTCTTTCAAGGATTTCCATTCACCACATGAAAGCTAGTTGTACCTGTACTTACAACTCTAGCTCCAGTAGCCCTGCATGAACCCATCCAGATATTATTCAAGAAATCAAAGTGTTAAAATTGGCAACCAGGGAAAAACTTCATGTGGGTCATCTTATTCATGGCTAATAATATTTTTATTAGATTCCTCTTGTCGAGAGGTGTAGGATTGATATAAAGATCATCCAATTCCGATAAGTATTCATGGATATGAATTTATTTTGATTATGGAATTATTATCAAGCCGACCTACAACTCATGTATGCTCAGAAGCCCAACAGTCGCATCTATTCACCCACCAACATTGTGTATAAATATAAGAGGACTTTTCCTCATTTGGACTCACTCATCTCATCACATCTCTCTCTCTCTACTGCGCAGATATGAGTCTCTTCTCTACTGCGCTGAAATGGGTCTCTCTCTCTCACACATGTGAAGCTGGAAGCTGTTGAATTTGAAGCTACAACTGCAGAAGTAAAGATTGACTTGCGTGGCCTAGAATATCTCCTCTTTGGAACTGCGCTGTAGGTTCATCTGAACCTCCTTTGAAAGCCGCAACTTTTGGTGGTGGAATGAAGTCAATCTGACAAACGGTTTGCAAGATATCGACTGCCCTAGTTTGATGCCGGAAACTACTGAAATTGAAGCTGCAACTGCAGAAGTAAAGATTGAATTGCGTGGCCTAGAAGATCTCCTCATCTGAACTATGTTGTAGGTTCATCTGAACCTCCTCTGGAAGCCGAAAATTTTGGTGGTGGAATGAAGTCAATCTGACTGTCGGTTTGTGAGATATGGTCTGCCCTAGTTTGATAATGAAGCCGCTAATGCTGATGCTACTGATCTAGGGTTTGCTACTGCTGATATGAATCAGATTTATTGTACTATTTCTCTCTGCTGAATTATTGAAGATAAAAGAATATTTGATCAAAGGGTTTCCCCACACATTGTGGGGTTTGTCCCTGGCTAGCCACCACATCTTGTGTCTCTTGTCTTGGCTTGTTTTCTGTCGATCGTTTAATGTTCTATCTGCACTTTAATTTATGTACATGTGATTGCTAATCGGTGGAATATAATAAGAAAAAGAAGTAAACTGGTATAAGCATAGAACATACCATAACTTAACACAAAGCATAACATTAAATCAAATATTACCTTACACGATGGCTCTTTATCATGACCCTAGACCTACTAGGCCACTCTAAGATCAAGACACCAATCCTCACTTCGTTTCTACACTAGAGGTCATTACTACTACATCACTTCATTATTGCTGCAAAATATTTGCTGTCCCTTAATCAAATTCTTCATCAAATAGATCTTCCATGTTGAGATATGTATTGGAGAGTTGTCCTTTGATTCACCAAGATCATAATTGTCTTCTTGTAGCCTTTACTGAGATCATGACCACATTAGGGTCATGACTGCACCTTGACTGAGAGTGTAGCTATGTATGTACATCAGTCATCCTTATCCACAAATGTCAGAGTGTACATCAATTATCCTAATGTGAAACCGTGAGGGTATGTGAGAGTATACAACAATCAATCATCCTTATCCGAAACTATGAGGATATGTGAGAGTATACAACAATCATCTTCATCCTAAACAACGAGGGTATATGAGAGTATACAACAATCATCTTTATCCGAAAAGCCAGAGGGGTTCTTGAGGGTATATATGAGAGTATACAACAATCATCTTTATCCGAAAAGCCAAAGGAGTCCTTCCCTAACCGAAACACTATCCTGCACCTTTTCTGATACATCTATAATATTTAAACTTGGCTGATATTTCAGAGAGTAGTGTGAGAATCTTGTTGTCCAAATGCGAGGGTGTAGGCTCCTATATATAGTAGTTTATCCCTGTATTTGAGCCGACATGTCCACCTGAAGTGTTGTGTCTCCTTTGTGAGTCGAATTGCCATTTATATTTATCTTGAGGTCGACATGACTTCCTTTCTTCATCATTTTACTGGCAAACATCTTCATGCCTGTCTTTGGAGGATTGTGCTTTTCTTGGAGGGCCTTTTAGACTAGAATATATATTTACACATATGCTCAAGAAGAGATCTTTACATGTCTTTGACTCTTTGACTTTCCTAGACCTATGGAATGAGTAAGAAACTCATTCTTATAATTTCCAAAAAAAATATTTCTTTTTCTTGACAAGTGCAAAGATCAAAGTTACATTTGTAAATACCGAACCTAGTTACACTTTCTTCAACAATGAAAGCTAAAAGGGACTTCCAAATTTCTCACTGTAATTGCCATCCAAAAATCTCAGAGATATTCTTAGATTTCTTTGTCTGAAATGCAAAGAGGCTTTACTTATATATATAGTAGTTCATCCTATAAATAAGTCGACATGTCCATCTGAAGGAGTGTGTCTTTATTTGGAGAGCCGACATGAATTCTTCACTTCGTTTGGAGGCCGAGTTCAAGAAAGGGACTTGTGCTTGTCATTGGAGGACTTTATAGACACACACACATATATTTGACACATGCTCAAGAAGAGCTCTTCATACATGAAATTGAATTTTTGAATTTAATGATAAATGCTACGACTGTCAATGGGAGCCACTAACAAATAAAATCTTTGCTTATGAAACCCATGAAGCAAGGCTTACAGTAATAATTTTATTTTCTTCATTACATCTTTTACAAATGTCACAATTACATGTAATTATGAGGACTTAACCTAGTTACACTTTTCAACACTCCCTCTTAACCTAGGAGGTATTCATAAGGGTACTTGGTCACTCTCAATGTGAAGAATTTCTCATAAGAAGAATCAAATTGGTAACCCATCTTTCTAGCATCATATCAACCATTTTTGTCACATGGCAAGGCCTTGACTAACAACTCTATCCACATGATTATAGCACAATGATGGCGAGACCAATGATTCATAGACACCAAAATCATTGTCTCTCAAGGTACATACTCCACCCGGGTGTTCACAGAGTATGACCTTCTATGGACTATTCTTATCTTGGATAGCCAGTCCTCAAATAATATCGGTCCACAACTACTCTTATCTTGGATTCCATATCTCATCCTCAAAGAGTATCAGATGCCAGATGATTACCCAATCCTCCATTTTTCCTTCCCAGGTGAAGACTAGAATGATGTATCTATCTCTCCCTCTTAATTAGGGAGGTCGTATCAATTCCAATAACGAAATATACTCATTCTTATGGAAGGAATGTACCTAAGCTCCCTCTTAGCTTAGGAATTTCCAAGTTTCTTCCAAGTAAGAAAATTGCTTTCAATCTCCGTCTTAATTAGGGACTTATAATAGCTCCTCGACTAGCTACTTGAAGAGCTCCTTACTTTTATGTCATGATTTTCTTTGTCTAAGAGTCTTCATCTTTTGTGGCTTCTATATAGGACACAGAGCATTCATCACTTTCATCCACGAGTCAGTCATGTCATCATTCCTTTCATTAGAAAGTGATCCATCAATCTTCATCTAACCTTTCTTCATGCCATATTTCCTAGAAGGATCTTACATCCTCCTATATGATCCTCTTGGAAGTCATCCACAATTATTCCCTTTGGCGGTCCTGCATAAGCCCATCCAGATATTTGTTCAAAAATAAGAAATGAAAACTTAAATAAAAATTACCTTTGTGATGGTATTTCATCATGACATCTTCTTGTAGGTATCAACATCCTGCATACATGTTGACACATCTCGCAAAGATATCCATTTTCATGGGTCTCCATCTTTTTCAGACTTCCACTAGAGTCTTCATATCTTTCCAAGAGATTTCCTAGTCAAACATTCTTGGTATTTTGGATGTTGATTGTCTTTATTATGGTTGGATATCTCATGATATCTTCCTTCCTTTACACATTCCATTCCCAGAAGCTTCCAATCGAAGTTCCTTAATTGTAGTCAACCACCTTATACTTCATATGAGGACATATTATGTTGATTTCATCTAGTGTGATTTATACCTTCCCTCATCTTTTTAGAGGAGGAGATCCTTTTCCCTTGATCATGCTTCTCAAGATAGAATTAGTGATTCATGTTACCTGCAACCATATGACATGACATTATAATATTAAATATAAGCATACATACCTCATTTACCTTTAGGTCATCTAGGTTTATTTCAACAACTTCCTTGATTGAAAAGATCTACAACCCCCTTATCTGCTACATCTCTTATGTCATCTGATGAACACCAGTATTACAAAAAGAGCTTTAGCCCTTTGAGTTAACTCAATATTGAATCAAGACTAAACTCATTCTTATTGTCAAAACAAAAAATTACATCAAAAATCCTTCCACAAGTCTGGAGCTCGAAAACAGCTAGAGTTTTACAACAAAAATTCGAATCCTAATGAGGCTCTAGGCCTCTATACTTATACAATTGAAGTCTCCAATGACTTCCTTAAATTTAGGGAGGCTTGGCTGCCAAACTCGAGATGAACTATTCCTTGTCTATCACTTGCTCGACTGCCTTCTAATCTTCATGGCTTGGCTGCTTACACTCCGATCTGGTGGGATTAATGAAGGAATATTCGAATGGGGAAGGAGTAAATGAGGAGGATTTATCTCCTACAATCTCTCTCCCTTGTCCCTATCAAGTTTCAAACCTTAGTCTTTGCCAAAATTATTTGATTTTCTCTTCCAAACCTGCATTTAATGCATATTAGTCCACTAGGCATAATATCTCACTTTAACTCATCTCATTAAAAAAAATATACTCAAAACATGTAATAAGTTGTGAGAAAAGTTGGTTTGAATAAGCTAGGAGGTGAATTAAGGCCCATATAATTTTACCCAATGACGAGGCTCATCATCACCACCTACTGAAAGTGTTTCTCATCCTATGAGCAACTCAATCAATATCCATGTCCTTCATAGCTCTAGTGGCCTCCCTGACATCCCATGCCTCTATTGTGGTTTCCTCTTCTTGTTCATAGACACCTGCTTTCTTTTCTACCTCCTCCCACAACCTATTTTCTTCTTCTTCCTTCCTTCCTTCCTTCTAGCATTCCTAAGAGCAGTGGTGTACTGAGTTTCAAGCCAATCCAATTGAATTCAAGCCTTTGCATGGATTTCTTGTACATGGGTGTCCTATTCAGTGCTTCTCTCATTCTTTGAGGAGAGTGGTACTCTCTTATCTTTAAACTGTATGGCAATGTTTTCCATCTCCTAAGGCAAGCATGTACGCTATCATCCCCTAACAACCTGAACATGTCCTCAAAATGTGAAATTTCTTGCTCTTGGGCAACAACATACCTGGGTGCAAGCTGGGGATCATTTGCAATTAAATTATGTGTGCTGATGAGGGCCATTGGATTGGACTGCTCAGGTTTGATCATAAGGGGCTTTGTTTGTTCTTTTTCCAATATCTTCTTCATTTCAGTAGCCCTTGCTTCCTCATGGTTATCCATGATGCCAAAGCCATCAACTGTAAATCTTCTAGCTTGGCATTAGGGTCCCATACATTCATGTCTGTTAAGGCCATGTTATGGAAATAAAACTCAGACATCTTGGCCTTGTCTTCCAATGTACTTTGATCACAAAGATCAATGAACTGTCTATAATATTGAAATGGCATAGTGCCTCTATGTGTTAGGGTCTTGATTTGGAACTGCAGTCACTGTTCCTTGAGGTATAGGGCATAGGATTTAGCTGGCATCCTACACTGGATTGCTTCCAAAGAGAGTCTGACCATACATGCCAATTGGTTCTCTCTTTCTTGTAGCTTTCTTTTCAACCACACATTTTCTGTCTCTAACTTATTTCTTATTATGACCTCTCTATCTCTCAAGCTACTTAATTCTCTGCCCATATCCTTGAGCTTCTCCTGCATGTGATAAATGTCTTCCACCCCCTTGGATTTGGCAATCTGCATCCATCGATGAGTTCTAGCTCTCTCCTTGTCAAGCTCAAGGAATAGTGGAATAACATTATTTTGTGGAATGACCTTGCCCCCTTCAATAAATCTATAGTAAGAGTCAAGGTTAGGCTGGAAGCTAGGTTCCTTTAACTTTGCATCTTCTTCTTTAGTTTCTTGCTATAGGCTTCCCTCATCCAAATTTTTAGTCTCCTGTGGGTTTAACAGAGTATCTTGTAGGACTGATTCAGCTTCCTGTAGGTCCTGCAGTGTATCCTGTAGGATTTCGTTTCCTTTGGATGAGGTGGATCTAGTTATAGGCCTTCTCACATAAGTGATAGGAGACTTAGGAGGAGGCATTTTCTCCTGCTGTTTAGGTGAGTCCTCAATCGCAATGGGAATTTTGGTTGGTGTTTGGGGTTTCCCTTGCTTTATCCTTGTGATTTCCTTGTCCTAAAATATAAGGGAGGCTGCCTCTGTCTTTTGCCTTTATGTTTGTGTTGAAGGCTCAAAAATCATTGCCTCAACAAGGGGGATAACCACCTGGTCTGAACCTTGGGACAACTCCTTTTCCATTTGGAATAGTGGCTCCGATTGGGGATAATGGGACTAGTTTCCCAATCTATTTTATGCTCGTGCTAACAGGATGATGTTTTTGATATTTTGGAGTAATAGTTATCCTCAAAATAATCTAATTTAACTAATAATCGTGTGCAATTTGTCCTACTAAAAAATATTTATCTAACTATAACTATCCCAGGAGTAACATGATATATGCGATCTAAAATGATGTCTGAAATCACTTGATAATAAACATCATTCAATTACGATAAGAAGTGAATCTGTTTAACAATTATCGTTTTGTATAAAACGTTAACCAAAATGATATGAGAGATATATCGCATAAAAATCATTCATGTATTTAGCATAAACTATAAATCATCATCATACAATAGTGCAATAATGGCAATAAAAAATTCAAACTTTCATACATAAATAACTTGAAGATAATTTACTACTTGACGCATAAGTAAAAATAATTAAGAGATAAAAGTACCATTTAAAATATATTCTAATCATGTGCTCCAACAATATTGATCTACTTTCAAATCTTCCAACATCATCTAAGAGTATAGAAGTGCAATTTCAGTAGAAGATGTCAAATTCAAGTAGAAAATAAATGATGTTCCATTAATTTTACCAGAACTTCCTCAAAGAGACAAAAGTGCATGTTCTGAAGAATGTTTCTGATAAAATTTCTGGACCCCTCTCTAAACACATGAGAGGGGTTTAAATACTAAGTTATGAAACTAAAAATAGATTATTACAAAAAACGTTGAGGAGGTTTAAATGACCTGCCTAAATTTAAGCAAAATAAAACAAAAATAGAGGTGCATAATAACTAATCCCGCATTCGATCATTCAGATCGCAAATATCTAGCATGGTCTTGAGGAGTGTAGGTTGGCTGACATCGGCTTTCAGTTGTCTTGTAAACACGACATTGATGAGCGCTGGCACCATTTTCTCGGTAGAAGCAATTAGGCATCTTAGGGTCATCCACTGGCTGTGCGGTTTTACTAGATATTTACCAATATGCATCCTAGTTTAACCTAGTCACTCTCCTAATTGCTTCTGCTGCCTGTTTCCACTGTAATTCAAGTTGTTTTGCATTTGGAAGGAAACTAGGGTGGTCTCTGCCACAAGATTAACACTATGCAAATTTTCATTTACACTTTCAATGACGCTGTTTGTCGCTACTGCCACATCCTCTGTTGCCTATTCTACCTCTTTGAGCGAGGAATTCCAACTTGAAAATAAGATCTCCTTATGTGATTCATCCAGTTTGGGCATGTCGACTCTTCTCTCATTTTCAAAATTTTTCCAAGTTATGAAATCTGAAACCTTTTAAGAATTTAATCATATTCAAGTCGCATTTCCACAACTTGGCTTGTTAATTTGTCGCTTGTTTCGCAGCGAGAGTTCCACTACGAGATTTTTTGGCATAACAATTCTTTTTTGGTGTGTGAGCTGGGAGTTGAGGCCGAGTGCTTCGGTGACAAACTGATCAATCTTTGGGTCGTCCTTATGCAGATCTGTTATGGTTTGTATCTGTGCCTCCTTACCTGCCAAACTTCTTTGATGTTCTATTTTCATTTATTGGAACTCCTTCGGTAGCTTAGCTAATTAAATTTAGGCTTGTTGGTTGGTTTTGGCTTGATGTAGCTGCTGTTCAAGTGACAAAATTTTGTCTTATTTTTCTTTAAGCAACAATTGTACCTTTGTTGCTTTGTCAATCGTTACTGTAGCGTATGCACCTGTGAACTGCGAGAGACTTATGAGATTGGCTGATGGGTCGGTGGATGAGTCTTTCAAGAGGACATCCATTGGCTCATTGTCTGGAGTGGTGTTAGTTGTGGATTTCAATTTTCTTTTCTTTCTCTGTCTCTTAACAACGACCTTGTGCTGTGGGCTGTAAAATACATCAAGAGGGGGAATTTCTTCTATTCTCAAAACAATCTCAAAGGTGGGGGTAACAGGAATGTGTTCTATTTCTTGAGTATTCACAGTTCCCCCTATTATAATTTTTGGAGTTGTTTCTTGATGTGTCATTTGCGTCTTCAGTGCTTGTTCCTCTATGTTGAGTTTTTTGTTGAAATTATCCCACTCCTCTTCCAAATTAATTATCCAAGGCTCTATTAGCTATATAGAGGGAGTATGGGTTTTAGTCTGCTTGATGGTCAAAGTCTGTTCATCTGTCTTTTCTACAGACTGACTGTATCCTTGATTGATTCCCTGCTCTTGCTTTTCCTATTTTTTTTATGACTTCTCGGATCCCTTGGCAGATTTCTCTCGGAATTCCTCTCCAGAACTAGTTTTATATTTTTCTTTAGAGTCACCATCTATTCTTACACTGGGAGTGGGCTCCCTTATTGGTTCAATTAACAGTTGGTCCAATGGGACCTTTGATAATCTCTCTTCTCTATAGCTATAAAATGCTTCAAGACCCTCTCGATCAAAAAGCATATGTGCCATATGCTTCACTTCTCTGAAGGTATTCTTCTATAAGAAAACATCATCAAATGGGTCCTTCTCGTTGCTGAATATTTTTATTTTGACCATAGTGGTAAAATCCTTGACAATACCGAATGGGTCGTATTGTCTTCCGGGGAACTTAGGTAATCATAGAGACAACATATTATCTACTTCCTTGAACGCATGTCCAAGGTCATGTAATGCGAACACTTCACATGATACATGAAATTGAGGCCAAATGACCTTCTTTGACTCTTTCAATGTTTTTCTCATCCCTCCTTCACTGCATGTCTGATAGGCTATCTCTCTAGCCATTAATTTATCTGGGACATAGAAAGGGAGAACATGGGTAGAGGAGATTCTGCCAAACACTCTGATATATGTAAATGTCTCTTCCCTGAACCATCGGGCTACTGGGAGGATGTTTACCTCGGCTTCTTGGGAGAATATGGGGCATCTCGGTTATAAATTCGTTTATCGATAGGAAGCATAACCCCGTGACAAATCTTGAAAAAATGTGGTTCAAAATTGGATTCCCACTTGTCTTTGTGGTGGATGTGAATAGGAAGTGGATCTTGAATAGTCCACTTCCATCCCATAAGAGGGAATTTAGAACTAAAACAAATAGTGTCCATAACATAAGCACTCATGAAAAACAGAGGATAAACCCTAGAAGGAATACTTATTTTCCTTTTATACTCTATAATTTCTTTAGCTAAATTATTAGACAGGATTTGTGCCCAATCTATTATTGTTGCACTAATGGCTGCATCTTTTAAGGGCAACCATTCTGAGGAGAATTTATTACTGTTGGGTTTGCCAATAGTCTACATAGCATAGCCGCATCAAAACAGAAAGGGGAACAAATATATGCGGTGGCGTACATACCGTTTTTGTCTTTCTTGATTCTTTCATCATTATTTGACCAATTATTTGTGCAGTCCGCCAGGTCCTCATTTTCTTTGACGAATTTCTCAACAGATTTCCTGTTGTAGGTAACCTGTGGCTCGGTAGTTGGTACATAAGCCTTAGGTTATCTGGAGTGAAAGATTCTATAACTGCCTAGCCTCTTGTTTTGAATTCTTTGTCAGATATATCAGTGTCGTAAATGATCCACTTAACCATGTCGATATAGGGGATTATTTTTGGTTGTGCGACTATTCGGTGTAGAAATGAGCACGCAAGATCAGTTATGGAAGCATCAGAGGAATCACGCCTATCAACTGTAATCATTGTCTCAAGAATCCTTGGCTGTTCTTCCTCCACTAACTGATACATAGCCTCCCATGTAGACGTCCCTACTTCATTATTACATGTAGTATCCGTGAACAAAGGATTCATTTTCGACTTCTCAGAGGCATCTGCTTTCCATTTCTTCACCATTTCTTTCGACGTCTTTGTCTGCGGCTTTTTCCTGAAAGTTTCAGGAGGATCAGTTTATCGGATAAAAATGATACTAAATGTAGGAATGAATCGATGAAGAAAACCAATAAAGGTGATAAAGGTGTTTTATTTGAAATCACGTAAGAAGATATCAAATCATGCTAAACGACCTTTAACACACAAATGCAATTAATACTTCATAAATACCCACTAATGATCTGTTATCTTTTAACTTAAATGTCCATAAATATTCACATTGTAAATCGGGAAACAATCTCCTAGGGTGGTGAGCCTTTAAACTGCGATAATAGCGATTTTCCGATTTGCAAAGCAATATCGCAGATCGCTATATTGCATAGTTCATTTTTGTTTAACTTACCATTCTTTGGGTTTATGCAAAATGTGAGATGTGAAAAACAAGCATCATCACTTTTTGGGCTTATTTTTAACGAATAATGGACCTCCGCATGTGTTGGTGAAAATATTAGGAGTTGGGTCTAGGTTGAGATGGCATTTCGCAATATCAACATATAATAGGTTGAGGCTTGTGTTGTATGACTGGAATGCGATGTGAGAAGACTATTATAGCATCACAATTTCGCAGATCGCAATCCTTCGAGGTAGCCTCTTAAGAGAAGTATTTTATAAACAACGATGTTGCGATGCAAGACTTTAACTTTTTAAAGAATATTTAAGGACATTCTAACATTATGACCATTTTTCAAATATAGATTTTCTTTTTTGATTGTTTCATCGTTGATCGTGGTGAGTTAGAAAGGTACCGTTTGTGACGCATTTGATGTTAAATACGAAGAAGTATCATTTTAATGGTTTTATAGGTTTTCTTTGATATCTTGATTTATTCTAAAAATAAAAAAAATATCTACATGTTAGGATTGATTTTTTGGGTATATATATATTTTTGAAGGGTCCCCATTTATTAAATTAATATTTTACTACTAATGTTAATAAATGGGGGGGTTGTTGACAAGAAAAACAGTTTGATAGGGGTGCTAAGAGCAGTGAGGGAAGATGCCACTTCTCTCTTAGTGGCCTCTGAAGACAATCGAGGTGACTCCTCCTTGTCTTCTGCATCCTCTTTTTCATTTCCTTTTCCTCTCTGTTTTTCCTCTCTTCTTCTCCTTCTAGCTTCTCATCTTGTTTATCAGTCTCTTCTTTGATATCTTCCTCTATTTCCTCATCCACTTCCTTCTCTTTCTCCTCTTCTTCCTCCTCATCTGTCTCATCTTCATCCCGCTCTGCTTCTTCTCCCTTTGTTTCAGTTTCTTCCTCATCCTTTTCACGGACAATAGGACTGATGTCATATGTGAGGGCTTTGATATCCTCCTCTGTCTCCATGTCGCTGAAAATTTCCCATTGGACAGGAATTCTAATGTCGTGGAGGGAATATTCTATGATGATTCTAATTAACCCATGGTGGGCTAACTATTGGTGATTTCCCTCCTGCACTTTTATGCTTATGTCTATCAATGATTGCAGAAGGAAGTATGGAATGCTGAGCCTGTGGTGAGGAGGTGTTTCTGCTCCAAACCTCAATTATTCAAGAATCCTAAAGTGATACCCATAAAATACACTATACCTACCCTCACATGAGATGTATTTGATAAGGTGGTAGCTCACTGCATTCCAGGGGTATGGTAGGCTTGCTCTCCTTCATTTTTGTCCTCAATGGTCTCTTCTCCCTCTAAAAATAACTTCTTCTTGGCACTCCTAGGGGAAGTGTGGTAATTCTGCTTATGAGTTTAGGGGTGAGCTCTATGGAGAGACCTCTCACCACAACAATGGCATGAATTCTGGTCAGTGGTATGAGGGACAGAGAAAGCTCTCAGACCACTTCATCATCATACCCTCTTAATTTTTCAACATACCCCATCCAATTATGTCTTATGAAGATTTCTAACACCTGAGGGTGTTGGTGGATTTTCACAGTATTAATGGGCTCCCTTCTATTGAACCCCTCTGTCATTTTGTTGATGAATTTGGAGGAGCTGAGATGGTTGACACAAAATTTTTGAATGCAAAAGTAAATAACTGAAAAAGTTGTGGAGACAATTCCCTTACACAGCTGCCAAATTCACTCCTGACTAGGGGATTTTTTGTTCATTTCTCTTTGAAAAAGGGAAGGAATTATAGAGCCTACCTCTTCATAGCATTTGTTATAGCCAACCCCCGTGTTTTCCCCTCTGAAACTTCTCTCGACCAATCTTGTAGACTGTGTCTGTATCTTGTAGGTTTCTTGTGCGATCCTGTAGGATTTCCTGTGCAATCCTGTAGGAAGTCCTATGCAGGAGACAGACGGAATTTTCCTCTTTTGTAGGTTGCCTGGGTATGAGAGTGGCTTTTACAAGAGTGAGCCTTAAGGAAATGCATGCATGAGTGCATGGGGATCAACAAATATTTCTTCCTATGGCTGAGTTATGTGAGGTGGTGTGTTGGTAGCGGAGGTACATTTTCTATTTTTGGACCGTTGGTCCCCACTACCACCTCATCATTTCCCCCTCGTAATCACTCCTAGTTCATGCCTCTGTAGACTTAACTGTTTTTGTCCTGCTCTTCTCCTTTTTTTTGACTTGACTGTTGCCACGTGTGGGAGGACCAACTATTTTGTCTTCGTCCACTGAACGAAGGTGGCCATGTTAATTGGACACGTTTCTCTTATAAACCAACTTACTCGTAACCTTTACATCTTTTGAATACATTATTCAAATGAGAGAGTGAGCGAGATACTTACCTGTGGTGCTAACCCTTGTTGTAGTTGTTGAAGACTAGAGGTGCTTGCTGTGTGTTGGTTGCATGCTATTTTTTTTTTATTGCTCTTTGATGATTCCTTTGATGTGCAGGTATTGTTGAAAAGTGTGAAACAAGAAATGCTAAATTTAGAATGTGCTAAAAATATACCCACTAAAAATAGCATGTCTAAAAATAACAGTTTGGCTAGTGAGGTCATTGGCCACATTGGGTGAGAGGTGAAATTTCTAAAAATAGAAAGTTCTAAAAATAGCATTTCTGGGTCCCTTCCTATTTATAGCAGTCTCTAGTATATCTATAAGAAGTAAAATTAATTTTGGTCTTAACAACAGTTGGAAATATTAATTAATTAATTCAGTTGATTTAATTAGTTAAGGAAAAAAAAACTTGAAGTCTATGTGAGGACATGCAACAGTTTATTTATTAATTGGTGAATTTATCCATCAGTTAAAGAGATAATGATGAGTTGTAATTATGAGTTGTAATTAGTTGGCTCAGTTAACTGAGTCAAGTCTAGTTAGATTAATTTAACAAGTTGTTAAATTAATGGGATTCAGTTTGTTAATGCTTGCATGCATGTAACAACTGGTATTTTCAGATAACTGAATATTATAGCTTAAATAACTGTTGCATGTCAGTTCTGTTAGAGACCCAGTTGAGATCAGATGTGGGACAATGTACTATCAAATGCTTGGATATTTCTAGTAAGTATTCCTTGCATGGAGAAGGATCTATTATAGGAGATTGGAGGACTTGTGGCCTATATATTGAGGCCTAGGTAGTCCATGATTTTTATCTTCTGATTGAAGATCATCAAGATCTTCTAATTACAGAGAGAGCAGGATAGCTATTGAACTGATTCTTTTTGTATGTTGAAGAGTATTTCCACTTGATTGATAATACAGTGTTGGGGTTTTATGTTGGTGCTTTCCCTAGTGATATATTCTGTGTTATGTGTGATTGATTCCTTCTTATCAATTATATGTGTTCATGCTTGATGTTGCTCATGGTTGATTAAGCTTCCGCTAAATTGTTTGTAGAAGTAGATCAAGTGTTTTGCTTTAGTACATTACATTACCAGGTGATCTACAGGCAGGAAATTTCTATATGATATCGGAGCTAGCTGATTTGTAGAAAAAGTTCTACATGGTATTAGAGCTAGCTGTTTTGTGTAGAAAAATTCTACAAAATTCTACAGGTACCTGGTATTGTAGATGATGTTGCTGTTGCTACTCTGGAGCTCCTTCTGCTGTTGGATCATTATGCTAGAAGCTTCCTGCAATCATGATTTTTATTCTGTGGGATAGGCTACTACAAGATTTCCTACAGGATGTCCTGTAGCTGCTTCTCGCTCAAAACTCTTAATCATACACTCTGTTGGGATTTTGAGGATGGTGACATGGATTGAGAGGAAGACTAGGAGTATGGAGAAATGAGACATACTCAGGTGCTGCTCCCTTCTACTCTCTGTTTCATGTTTTTTTTTTTTGTTTTTTGTTTTTTTGATGGTGAATGCAAGGGTGATGAAAGTGGACATAGGTATGGTAATGAAATGGCGATGTAGGGGTGTTATTTCTTTGACATCGCAGATCATTTTTTTTGTTTTCCCTAGGGTCACTTCCTGTAGGATTCCCGAGCCACTGTAATTCCTATAGGATCATCCTATAGGTTTTAAGGGGATCCTGTAGGTTTATAGGGGATCATGTAGAAAACACAGTCCACTTGTAAAATGAAGCAAAGGGGTGAAACAAATGGAAGAAATGGTCGAGTGATGAATGACAATGAGTGGAAAAATAAAAATGTGAGTGAAATAGGTCCCTTTTTGACCCTCCTTTGTTCTCTGATCGTCTTCCTTGCTGACCTGTAAATAGAAATTTTCATGATTTTTTTTTTTGAAAACAACTAGGCTGCCTCTGAGAAGTTTTCATCCTAGCTGTTTTCCTTGGGTGCCTCAAGAGTGGTTTTCACCCAAGGATCTTTTAGTTTCCTTTTTTTCCTTTTTTATTTTTTTGACACCATTGCGTTGCCCCAAGAGGTTTTCAACCCAGTAGTGGACTCAACCGCCTCATGGAGGTTTTCCCCTGAGTCCTTATTTTTATTTTTTCTTCTCAGTGATTTGATGAGGCAGGAGCTGAAACTTTCTCCACTACCATCATTGTTTTATTGATACCATCAATGAACTCTTGCTTTGATAATGGTCTTTTGTAAACTTTCAATCAATGTCCATTAACAAGTAAAAGTATGGCCTCTTCATCTATGGTTCTAATCTGCACTGA
The DNA here is from genome assembly GCA_031772625.1 of Pinus tabuliformis. Classification (NCBI taxonomy): domain Eukaryota; kingdom Viridiplantae; phylum Streptophyta; class Pinopsida; order Pinales; family Pinaceae; genus Pinus; species Pinus tabuliformis. Next base: position 1,148,403,298 of record CM062807.1, read on the forward strand.
ACCATTATCATGACATCTCTCTATAACATAAGGTCCTAACCATCTTGTCCTCAACTTGCCCTTAAAGTATTTATATCTGGAATCATATAACAAGGCCCAATCACCTTCTTGAAATTATTTATCCTTGATGTTTTTATCATGCCATATCTTCCTCTGAAGTTGGGTTACCTCTGTGTGCAGGAGGGCCTGCATTCTGAACTCATCTAAACCATTTAACTGCAACAATCTCTCTTTTTGTGCACTGCTGAGATCTAGATCTAGTTGGGCTACCATCCTTAGTGTGTTATACTCAAACTCAATTGACAACATGGCCTTTTTCCCATAGACCAGGTCATAGGGTGTGAATCCAATGGTGGTGTTTGTTGGCTTGTGGGGGCCTGACCCAGGTTTACCGTTATTTAGCCAAACAAATCCCTACACTATTGGCCCTTTCAGCATCAACCCGTGGAGCACGGACCGAAGTCTCACCCGAAACAGTATGGGGGGATGTTGGAACCAAGTTTCTGCACCCTGAGATGGTCATGATGTTGGTTTATTCCTTCTATTCCTACCTTTGTGCATGTCACTTAGTTCTAGGGCTTGCCAAAATAGCCCCCTATTCTGCCCTTCAGTACCTACATGAAAGGGTACGATTAACCTTCGTGTAGCCCTAACCTGCGGCTTAGGTACTTTGGTGCTGTTATTCCAACACACTGTGTAGATTCCAAAACTAGCTTAAGTGTCTTACTTATCTTATTAGACAATCATAGTTAGTATCACGTAAACAAATGTTCTTACTTGCGTTCACTTAACCAACGTAATTACATACATTTGCGCATCATATAAAAATTATAAATGAAACTCATACATAACATGTAAAGATGCATTAACAGGAAAAAAAATACAAAATTTGCAGAATAATTCTCTTTATTGATATCTTTCAAGTGATTATAGACTCTATCTACCTTACGCACACAGTTGCAGGGGTCTGCGCACTCAGCTTTGCAGTGCGGATTTCCACCCTAGGCCTCTATGCACTCAGCTGCCGAGCCTACACCTATGCTACGACCCGAACTTAGACTTCTTAATTCAGAGCTATCATTATCTTACTCAAAAACCATTACTATAAACTACTTAGAGCTTAGCTCTTTTTATATGATCCCATGGTTCGCATACCATGGGTAGACCTTTTACAACCGACTTTACTTTACAAAAATAATGGCAGACGATCCTTTATGACTCATGACACCTTCATGCTTCGTGAACACAAGATGCAGAGACTTTACTATTTTATTACAAAAGTCGACCCAAAACATGGGCTTTTAGCCCCAAAACTATCATTGGAGGATCCCATTCCCAACAGGCCCCCAACACAAACATCATGACTCACCCTCGAGTCACTCGGCAGGCGCAAAGATCTTTACGTGAAGACCTTCGAGTTCGACTCATATGACCGCAACCTTAGCTATGCACATTGCGGCCCCCTGCTTCACGTCTTCGACCATCTGGTCGATCACTGCGCCTAAACTGTCGGTCTGAAGCTTTTGCTACGTCGCTTGTAGATTCACAAGCTTACCTTCAATAGATCCTATCATCATGTAAGCCTCATCCAGTTAGGGCTTCAGTCTTTCCTTTACCATTGCTTCCTTGTGCAATGTTGCATCCACCTATTCCTTCAGCTGCTTGGCCTCCTGCAACTTTGCTAGTATTTGTGTCAGTGTGACGGTTCGCGTTGTGCCCTTAACCTCATCATAGTGCTGCTGTAGCTCACGCGCTTCCATCTCTAGTCACTGGACATTGGGGTCCTCCTACAAGCTTGTGGGGACCTCAAACGACTGCTCAAAAAGTTGTGTGCAGTTTGCTACTACACTATCCACTGCTGCTACTGCTTTTGTGATCGTGGTCGCCCACTGCTCCTTCACTTTTGGTAGAGTTGAAGGCTGGGCCTTCAGCTGTAATTTCGTGATTTACAGGTTCAATTCCAACTGAACTCTTGCCATCTTAGTACGAGTGTCGCGCACCCCTGTGGCCAGCTTGCGTAGATGCACCTCAACTGGCTCCTCCTCGACCGCACTCTGGGACCATTTGACATGCCTCCTCGACGACCTACATAATGTGCTTGTTTTGATTGGTTGCCTCAGTTACAACAGCGATGGCAGAGTCTCGCTGTAGTTCCATCTGCTCATTGTTGATCCGCTGTTCAATGATCACCTGGAGGGTGTGGTGCTTATGTGCCCTCAGCTCTGTAATCACTCCATCCTGCAAGAGGTGGAGCATTTCACATGGGAACACTGCTAGGTTCAACCCTACTCCCTTTAGGGTGCTGAAAGTGGGCCCGTCAGCTTCATTCTCTGTAGTCAATGCTCCATCGGGCAACATTAGCACACTAGAGGCCTTCGCGCGCAACATCTCGGCAGCCTTAGACACGTGGGTCTGCAACTCCTACAAACCTGTTTGCATAGCCCCCAAGACTATCTGCTATTGCTACTCAAACTGTTGTAGGGCCTCCACGGTGACATCCTACACCGTGTCACTAATATCATGCATGTCACCCTCTGTTAGCATGATCAGGTCCAGTGATGTATTGGTAGCCTTTGATCTCTTTCTGGACCCTCCTTTCTCCTGTTTCCTTGGGCGCTTGATGCGGGTGGACATCTCCTGTGGGTCCGAGCCATGCTGTTTCGTCTGCTCGTCTATCACCTCCTCTGTCTGAGGTGAAGGCGACCTCACGTCTTTTCCAAAGCCTCGTTCTGTCCCACTGGTCTGCTTTTTTGTTTGATGTGCGGCCTCGTGCTCTGCCTGGGCCTTGTCAGCGACCTCCGTCTTCCTCTTTTCGGCTAGTTGAGTCATCTTTAGCTTGGCCTCCTCCTTCTTTCTCTGCACGGCAGACATGCTTCCTCCCACTGCCAAGTTTGTTGTAGTGCACCACTCTACCAGCCATTGATCAAGTACCGCATCAATGGCGTCATCCATTGCTAGGTAAGGCAAGTCATACCATTTCTGCGCAGGGTCCTTCCATGCCCTGATGGATACATGATGGAATTCTGCTTTAAATTCTGCATAGCCCTGCAGGTTGACGTATACCGTAGGCAAAAATCATGGTTTGTAATTGATGGCCATGCTGATGTTCATCTCCATCAAGATCCAGAAGATCTTGCTGTCCTTGACTCACTACGCTTCCTCGGTCTCCCACAATGAAGCATACTTCACTGCTTCTGGGAGGTTTGATGCGACTGAAGGGAACTGGCTGTCCTCTGGCAGCTCTCACGCTACCATCACAATTGACAGGAAGAGCCACGCGTAGTGGAACGTCTTGCTGAGCTCTTGCGCTTCACGACAATTTGCTAGGAACTCTCCGAAGGTAGTATGACCAGTTGAACTGGACTCCTTCAATGCATTGGGCTATTAGCATGACGACAGGTGCTGGCACCTCATCGGCAAGACACTTCCTCAACACCATCCTTGCTAAGATCTGTGTGGCTACCTTCGCAACGGGGTCGCAGATACTGGATATGGCATATCCGCACGAATTCTTCACCAGTTTAAACTTTTCTTTCATAGACTCCGCAAGGGCCTGCTCACCATCTTTTCTGCCAAATATCATGGTCGAATTCTCTTCTGTATATGGAAATTGCGTTGTTTAGTGAATCAATCTATTCGTGACGGGTATTGGCTCCTCTAGTCATAGACACCCATCATGCACCAAGCACAGCAGCTACTTGATGACCAATACTGTCACCGGGGTATGGTTGTAGTGTGGCACCCAAAGCAGGTTGAGCAACCCTACCTTGTCTACTCCTCTGAGCCACCTCCGCAGCTCCAATGCGGTCATTATGGTATTTGTATCAATGATGCAGTGCATCAACTACTTAGTCGCCAGGTGTGGGAACTTCTCGTGGTCGGCCAAGTCCTTGTCTTCAAGTTTCTGTCGTAGTCCTCGGAGAGATCTTTCCAACAGGCTATCATGCGTGTCAAATGGAGATAATATGACCAAGTTGCGACCTCGGGAAGTTGGCTGTCCAACTCACCTCAACGAGGCCCATAAACTCTTGGTGTTACATCTCCTCGGGTTAGGGTTTTGGTTGTTTTGGGTTTGCTCTTATTTTTCAATAATAAAAAAGGCCCTGGAGCCTCATTGCAAGGAAGTTTAGAGGCATGTAGCTGCCACATCTTTTCTCAGAGATAAGCTACCATTGCCCTAGCTGGTTATTTCCATTGTTGTTTGTAAGCATATTTCAGTATTTTACATTAATGAAATTAAGTATTATTTCCACTGCATCTCTATGTTTATGGTTATCTCTGTAATTGGTTGCGTTCCTATTTAAATCCAGATCATTGGATTTCTACATGAGTGTCAAAAAGTGTTGACATTGAGATCAACACCCTCGAAAATTTTCCCCGCCCATGAATTTTGGAGCCTACTGAGGATCTAACGATTTGTCATTCCAAAATCACTTCATGATCAATGCTAAGTGTTCAAGTCTTCTTCTCAGTTTCCAAGTGTCAAAGTCACTTGCTCACACATGTTCAGTTCGTAATCAGTCCATGACCACATTCCTTTACATAAGTTTGAATACCCATAGCAGATTCCATCAATAAATTTCTTGTGCAATGTTCAATCGATAGTCAATGTACACTTTAAATTGATAATATCTCACTTTTGGTTGCGATTGTACTTCTATTTTGTGTGTTTTTCCAACTTTCTCTTTTGTGCACCTTTGCTTTCGCAAGTGTCACTGTCATGTTTACGACTGTCACTTTTTATTTTTTTCACCTTAATAAGTTTCATTTTCATGTTATTCTCACTCTCGCATGTGTCAATTTCAATTTCGTTCGCATTTGCAAGTGTCATTTGCACTTTTCTCTTACTGTAACAAATGTCATATCTTGGGCATTGGGAAGCATATAATGATGTAAAATAAGAGTCATGGTTCATTTGAAAAGGAAACTTTAGTACCAATGGGTCCTATATATCATATAGACATGTATTATACTCATTCCCAACGTTTTGTGCATTGTTGCAATAGTGTCATCACTCTCATAGAAAATTGTTTCTTAAGTGTCACACCTAGTTGAAGGGAGTAAATTGTACATTCTTAAAGGGGAGTTCTGATGCATTCTATTGCACTATTGTGTCCTATTCATCATAAGGAAATACATATGACATATTCCCCAAGTATTGAGAACTGTTGTACAAGTGTCGTCACCGTCGTCACAAAGTACATCCTAAATGTTGCACTTGGAGGAGGTTGTTGTATTGTTGTTGCATTGAGTGGATCATGTTGTTCTTGTGTACTATGTGTTCAATGTTGTTTTGTTAATTGTCTTGAGTGTGTGTGATCATTCATAAGTTCAATATTGGTCTCACTTTTACCTCACTGATCTTGCACTTAACCAAATCCTGAAAAACTTTCTAATAGACCAAATTGACCCAACTTAGCCTACTTGAACTGCATTGCACAATAGCAAGGATCATGCACCCCCCTTGCCTCTAATTACACAATGCATAGTTACTTCCTCCAAGGACTACACATTGTAGAGTCTAAGTGCTCAACCCTGACTTCTTAACCTCCATAATTGCACAATTAAACCTTCAAGTCATCCTCTTTCTATGCATTGTGCAGTTGCAAGCCTCAAGCAATCTCCCTGTCTCCTTGAACTTTTCAACTACACAATTATGTTACCCAGTCTCTCTTTTGAACTGCACACTGCGCAGTATCAAGGTTTAATACTACCTCATTGTGCTCCTCAACTATGTAGTCTTATTTCTTAGGCCTCAAAAAATACACATTCCATAGTATCAAGCATCAATACCTCACTCCTAGCCTCTGGAACTACGCACTACATAATCCATGTCTTCCTCCCTTTCCAGTGACTTGTCCTGACTCAATCAATCATTTCCATGAAGGAAGCTAGTCTAGGAGATTTCCAAACTGATTTCATCTTGTCATGAGTGGATTTCACTTGCAAGTGCTACAAATTGACATGAAAGGATGATGCTCAGAAAGCAAGAGAAGAAGCTCATAGGATAAGACACTTGTATAGTTGGAACCATGAAGAAGTCATCAAGAAAGAAGATGAAGGGACACTAGCTTAGCACATAATATCAAATATCTAGATTGTATGAAGACTTTGTGTCAATTAACTCATTAGAGGATGAAGATGAAACAAATGAAATATCTGTCATGAAGATTGAAGAGAAAGAATCTATAGGAGAAGTTTGGTAATGCCACATCATCATGCGGTTCCATGTCATCATTGCCAAGTCATGTCTTGTACAAGAGTCATCTCAAGAGTCACATGTGTCATAGTGTTTTGCCAAAACATTTGTGGAATGTAATTTTGTAATTTCCCAAAATGAGAAAATGTAATTATGTGGAATACCAAGGGCCCCACATGGAATATGAAGAGTCGCTATTGAGTTCTAAATTCATATAGAAGCTCAAAGGTCATGTAAGAATTCATAGCCACTGTAGAAGCTCAAGATTCATGAGGGAGGTCAAGAGTTACATGGGAGGTGAAGAGTCACCTCATTTTTATAAATACAACCTAATAACCCAAAAAAATGGATTTTTGGGACTTTAGCTTTCATCTTGGCTTCTCTAGTTTGGCATTGGAGAGAAGATATTTCTTTGGAGGAACAAGTAGTGACTTAATGTTCCACTATTAGGGATAGTGTGGCAACATTGTACTTGTATATATTGGCACTTCCACTTAATATATGAAGCTCTATGAGTCAACACATTTTCATGCATGTATCGTGAATATAGTAAGACTATTCTTTTTATGTTTGTGGTATGTGTTTTCTTCAAATGTATTTAGGAAATTGAACTATTTCAATGAATTTGGTACTTATCTTGTTGAAGGTGTGTTGTATTTGATTTTATGATCATGGTTGTCTTATGAACTACTTTACAAGTTCACCAACGATCATCTTATGCTTTTGTCTGTCTCTTTTAGGATAATACTACTACTTTCTTCCAGAGGCTCACTCTCTTTCTCCTTGCAATTGTATGCCTCACAGTATCAGCTTACTTGCTTGTTCCAAAGAATGTTTGTATAGAATCTTATGTTAATTGTGGCAGCCAAGGGAAATCCCTAAGGAAAATGGCAATTGGACATATTTCTAGTTGGGTCTCTTACTCCAAATGGTGTGAGATCTAATTCAAACTTAACATCGAGGAGACCCCCTTGGTTGACGAATTTCCAACATTTCCAACAAGCTTGCATGTTCTATTTTCACCTCCTTTTCATTTGTGGCCTAGTCCTTCAAAACATCCTTTAACCTTGAGAGCTACTTGACCTACACAAATACACCTGCAATAAACTCCTTTCAATATCAACCCACCTATTTAGGTTTGTAGTACTACTCCTAAGCCTGCAGTCGAGTGACCTGGCTTGTGTACTTGCTCCTGTAACTTGCTCTATACTTGTGACCTTCCTCTTGTGGCCTATTTCAAGCATGCGTCCCTCCTTATCTAGGTCGATGGTTAGCCATAATTATTCTATAGGTAGATTACCATAGGGATGTGGCCTTCCTCCTAGGCCTATTTTAGATGTGACCTAAACCTTGGATAATGCCATGGACTGATATCTAGTAGTGAACCTCTTCCAACACTACCCGACTTCCTTTAACCTCAAAAACCCGTGATCCTACAAAAGAAGAAATTTTTCTTCACCTTCTTTTTAATAAGCCTCTCCTTTCAATTTATACATATGCTTTTCCTTAGGTCACCTTAGAAAGCCTTCATGTCCATCAAGGAACCTCCAAATCAACCTTACATTAAATTAGAATATTAAATTCTCTTTCTTGGGTTCCAAGTTCACTACTTTGGGTCGAAAACCCCAAACTTGGGTACACATCCCACATAGTCTCTTTGTGGGTGTTTATATCTCACAAAACTAGAACTAATGGCATGTGAGTGTACCTCTTAATCCTACGTAATATCATCAACAACAACCCAAGCCTCAAGGTATGGTCCAAGATCAATGTGAGATTTATAATAATTCTTATTGGAATAAACTTGTTATAAAATACACTTCACAACCATGGCGTCTACCAACACAATCATGAGCTCCTCCTCCCCCAAACCAGATTTTGCAATTAGGGTGGAAGAATTCCACGTATGGAGTGCCCCAAAAAGTTGTCATACAATGACCCATGCAACTCCTTCCTCCTCCACTACTCAAGTACCCACACCTATCCCTCCTAGACCTTAATTTCCTGCATAATTAACCACCAACCCAAATTATGGAAAGATAGCTTAGCCCACACATGTTGAAAGTACCTATCCTACCTACTCTATCTCCTCCACAAATTTCTATAATATTCATACGCAATCTGGGAGGACCTTAACCAAAAACCAACGTTTAGTATATATTGAAGATATAAACAAGGAGTTTAGAATGAAGAATTAGGATAGGATTCAAACCCTAAACCTCCACTTCATGAACCCCATTTTCTACCTTACCCTAAAATATTAAGCCAGGAGAAACCTATTACTTAGCTCAAATTCAATTTCTTGGGGCAACTCAAAATAATGTATATAAAAATACCGCTACTTCAAGCCATTGAAGATGTACCCATTTACTCTAAAGAAATTAGGGAACTCTATTTGAGGAAACATAGGTACAAAAAGAAAGACCCTCAAACTATTCGTTTTATGGGAATATTGTTAGAACTAATGATGGGAGGGGTCTTGGAAGCCATGTTTTATGATCATGGAAACCTAGTGGTTAATGTGCAGATTAACAACACAATTATTCCTAACACATTGATTGATTTGGGTGCCACCATTAATGTCATCACACATGAAAATATGGAAGCATTAAAACTATCTGGTCTTAGGAAGACCCCCACTATGTTGCAATTCACTAACATATCCACCATTAAACCATAAGAGATATTATAGGATGTAGTAGTTTTAGTGGACTCATGGGAACACCTTGAAGTTTTAATGATTTTGCAACCTAAAATATCCTTGGGTGGGAATCCTATGATTTTTAGAAGACCTTGGTTGGCCATTGATTCAAATTGTATAATTATAATGTTTTTCATCCATATCGATGCTTTTAGAGTGGAAAAACTGGAGGAATAAGCTCACATGACCAATTTGTTGGAAAATGTAACTAGGTTCAGTCTTTATAATTATCATTGTACTTATGCCATTGTATATTACATGTAAAAGAAAAAAGAAGAAAATTAAATATTATTATTTTCATTATTATTTCCTAGACAAAACATGTTTTTCATGCTCTTACGGTCATTTAAGTCAAGAAGAAAAATGTTATTTAGTTAAATTCCATTTAGACTCTTTGTAAGAAAATGAAAGAAAATATTTATTGAGTCAAAAGAGTCAAAAAGTCCCCACAATCCAAAGTCACCCCTCCAGGAAAGTTCAACCTAGAAGAGGTACCCATTTGGCCATCTAGAAAACTATATATAAATCAGAGTTTGACCTCATTTGATCATCCATCATCCACTTCGATTTCTGTGTGGAAGGAGAATTTTAGTGAAGTCAAAGGATAGAAAGAGAGAAGACAAAGGAGAGAGAAAATTCATTTTTCTACCCTAGTTTTTTTCCACATATGTGAGTTTTTGCGACAACTTCTATTGTATTACAGGCCTGAAATTATAGGGCCAAGATTTTAGGGAGCTCAAAAATTCAAGGATTGTCTAGGATTCATATGTTTAACAATTGTTGACTTTGTTGACTTTGACCAACAAGAAAGAAGATTTAAGGAGGGATGACTTGGGGCATGTGTGGAGTTCTTAGTCTTGATGCTCGGTCTTGGATATCTCACTTTGATATGATTCTATAAGAAGGGCAAATTTTCTAGGTTTCCCCATTTTTGGGTTTTTACCCTAGTTTAGAGAGCCTGCATCTTGTGTTATTTTGTTTCATTATGATATTCATGTACATTTTGGTAATTTCTTGGTGAAGAAGAACATAACAAAATAATAGAAAGCCAACAAACATTCATAAGTGATTATCATGAAAAAGAAATCAACCCTAATATTCCAACATCTTGGTTTCTCAATATGGTATTAGAGCTAAGGTGAGGAAAAGACAACTTGAAGATCACCTTTATTATTGGCATATTTGATGAACTTCTACAATAACCATAGCAACTACATTTACTATTTGCAATAGTCACGCTTGAAGACATCATTACAACAGGCCAAAGAAGAAAACTTTGTGGAGAATTCAGAATTAAGACTACTACAGGAGGTATGTACTCTTACTGGCATCCAAAATACATCTCAAGTTAAAAAGGTTATAATAATGTTTACCAAGATCTAGAAAAGAAAGTCCATAATCCCTGTTATAAAAGTCTGAGACTGTGATACATTGAATTGAAGTCTGCATTCGAACTTGCATTGGAGCACATCAACTCACTCACAGCTAAAGCTAAATCTCTATAGAATCCTTGGAAGAGTGAAGTAAGGATAGTTTTTTTATCTCCATGCAAAAGGAACTGTGATCAAACAAACCCAAATTCTGCATTGTAAGAGATTATTGCAAAGATGAAAAATTGTGACTTCCAAACATATGATGAAAATTATCTAAACCCATGATAACAATAGCGAAACAATCCAAATCTCTATGGTGAATTTTGTGGCATATTTCTTCTCAAGTATCTATGGAAAAACTAATTGTGATAAACATACATTTCAAAGGTGTCACCCTACTATGTGAAAATACATGTGTTTCTATTGTTGAGAAATCTAAGGCATGAATAGTTAAAAAATTTCTCTGCTAGACAATTTCTTGTGATATAATTTTACTTCTTAGCTTATCGTATTTTATTTTTTATGTTATTATTGTGTTCTTTATCATTAAAACAATTACCAATAAGAACAATAAAATACAAGTGACACAGTATGTAGGCTTGTCAACCAGAGCCAAAACCTCTCACCTCTTGAGAGGAAAACTTGATCAAAATTCTTTTTCTAGATCTTCAATTGATGAGTACCAATACCATGAAAAAGACCCTTGACTATAGTATCCTGCTAAGAACGTTGTCTCTAACCTTGATTCTCTGCTTCTTCCCTTTCTCAACTCTCTTCTTGATCTCAAACTGCTCTTCTCGGCTCCTTCTAGAGAAACTCAGTCTCTATCCTTTCCACTACTTCTTCTCAAATTTCCCTAGAGAATCTCAGTCTCTATGATATTGCTTGCTTCCTCTAGAGAATCTCGGTCTCTAATATTACCTCGGTCACCCAGAACAAGTGCCCAGAAGAACCATTTCTTTGTTGACCCTAGAAGAAAACCTTCCTTCGCAATTCCAGAAGTAACTCTCATTCGCTATACCTAGAAGAAACTCTTCTTATTTTCTATGCCCAAAATAATCCTCCATGATACTCAGAAGAATCCTCATTCTCTATGCCTAGAAGAATCCTCCTTATCCTATCTTTGCACTATTTCTTGATCGAATTCTTGTCAAGTTTCTTGCTCCTTAGTGAGGCTGAGTGTGGCTATATATACACATCAACTCATAACCCTTAGGCCGACATGATGACAAGTAGTGAGGCCAACTTCTTCTAGAAAGTTATTCCATCGTTTGTAGGCCGAATTGAAGGGGATACATGAAATTATATATATTACAGAGGAAGGGAACACAAAATATATTGCAGAAATACAAACACATAAAACAAGAGAGACACAGATTTACATGGTTCACCCAATTTGGGCTACGTCCATGGAGAAACAACCAGTCCTTCCATTTATATTATCCAGCAAACTGAAGAGATACAACCTACAACAGATCCGCTATAATTCCCTCTTCGCTCTCACACACTCTCCCCTCTCTTTCTCACTTAGAATAAAAATCTACATAGACGCAATACAATTCCCTCATATATAGTGAGGGGTTTCCTTCAAGGGAAAAAAATCCTATATTAAACATAACCTCTACCGTCAGATCTCCGCCTAATGAATGACCCAAATTGACTATGAAATTACAACATTTTACAAGGCAATTTTACATCTATTTTTAGCTTCGGGGACGCTGCCCTCGATCCCCCCCCAGGCGGGGGCTCCCAAAGGTCGCAGTTTCTCCCCCTGGACCCCCCCTGTAGCGCATATTTTACGGGAAACTTTCCTGCCGCATTACGAACTGGGGTCTAATGCAGCGATACCTTTGAATACAGAAGATAATCAGGCTCCACACCCAACAATGGTCTTGGAGGATACTTTACATAAACAAGATTGGCCTTTTACAAAGTGTAACATGACTTCATTACATGATAATGACTCTATCGTTTTATGACTAGATGAAAAGTAATTCCTAAAGACTCTCAATGGGAGTCTTGACTCAAAAATAAAATCTTTTGCTCATGAAACCCATGAACGAAGAAATACATCAAATTTATTTTTATTCTTTACATCTCATTACATAAAATCATAATTACATCTCGTTATGAAGACCGAACTTAGCTACACTTTTCAACACTCCCTCTTAAACATGGAGGGATTCATAATGGTACTTAGACATTCTCAATCTGAATAGTTTATCATAAGAATAATTTTTATTGGTAAATCATTTGTATAACATCATATCAACCAACTTTGTTACATATAAAGGCCTTGACTAATAACTCCATCTCTGAACAAGATCTGAGCTCAATGCTGGAGAGACCAATGATTTATAGATAATGTCATCATTGTCTCTCTTGGAACATCTCCTACCCAGGTACTCAGGGTGTGTTCCATGAGGACTATTCTTGTCTTGGACTCCAAAACCCTCAAAGAATATCAGTCCTCTATGACTACTCTTCTATTGGATTCCCTATTCCACCTCAAAGAGTATCAGATGCCAAATAATTACCCAATTCTCCATTCTATCTTCCCAGGTGAAGACCAGAATGATGTGTCTATCTCTCCTTCTCAAATAGCGAGGACATATTCCAATAAAGGAATGTACTCATTCCTACACAAGGAATGTACCTAAGCTCCCACTTGGATTAGGAATTATCAAGTTTCTTCCAAGTAAGAAACTTCTTTTCTGGCTCCCTCTTAACTAGGGACCTACAACAACTGCTCATGTGGATATCATGGAACAACCAATTACTTGAATAACTCCTTCCTTTGATGTCATGAATTGATTCTTCATCATGGATTCTTCATCTTTTGGGACTTCTTCATAGGGAACATACCATCCAACACTTTCATCCATGAATTAGTCATGTCCTCATTTCATCAGAAACCGATTCATCAATTTTCCATCTAGCTTTGTTTTACATCATGCTGCTTTCTTTCATGCCATATTTTTCAGAAGGAACTTACATACTTCAATATGGTTCTCTTGGAATTCATTCACAAATCTTCCCTTTGGCAGTTCTATATAATCCCATCCAGATATTAGTTCAAATATAAGAAATGAACACTTGAATGAAAATTACCTTTGTGATGGTCTTTTATATATCAACATCCTGCATGCATGTTGACACATCTCCTAAATATATTCATTGTTAAGGGTCTCCATCTTTTTCCGACTCCTATTAGAGTCTTCATATCTTTCTAGGAGATATTTTAGTCAACTCTTCTTGGTCTCAGATGTTGAATTCATACTACCTTTTTTTGCATATCTTCACAATATCCTTCCTTTCTTTTCACACACTTCATTCCCATGATATTCTAATCAGGGTTTCCTCAATTGTATTTAGTTTTCTCATGTTTCATATGAGAATATATTATGTTGATTCATCTAGTGTGAGTTATGCCTTACTGCAATCTTTTGGAGGAGGAAATCCCTTCTTGTTTTGATCATGTTTCCCAATATGGAAATAATGATCCATATTATTAGCAACCATATGACATGACTTTTATAATAACCTATGTAAGCATACATACCTCATTTTTCCTTTTGGCTATCCAAAATTCCCGTAGTAGCTTATTTTGAATGAAATAACTTTATCCCTTAGACCTACTTCATTGTTATGTCATCATAATATCATCCACATCCATTGAATCCTATGTGTTGGAATTCTTGATGAAACACTTACTTCCTTTCTAGATTGATGAAACCTTTGATAAGGATTCCATTAGATAAACTTGAGGATCTTTCATATCCTTACCCGACAAATGTTTCCTTATTAACTATTGTATGAAGATCCTAGTGGCTGATGACCTCTACTTCTTTCTATAAGTATCACTTGAGATTTCAATGAGTTTTCCAAGAGCCCTTATTCTTTGTAATCAATAGAATTTATTCGAGACATTTTTACTTCTTCTTATGTCACGAGATCTTACTTCTAATGCTTCTATCACGATGCTATTTTATAATCTGATGCACCTTATCTTATATACACAACATCCTATCTATAAATCACAAGTGAATAGTACCTTCTAATGAATAAGATCATCTTATTCATAGTAGATATCTTTTACTTCTTCCTTCTTAAGCTTCTTTGTCTCAGGTTATTTCACTTCCTCAGTAATGTGGGCTTCTGCTCTATCCCTCTTATCCTTATTACGTCGCGGACAATCTCTTTTATAGTGCCCAAGTTCCTGACAACCATAGCATCTTACCTTAACCATGTTCTTCTTTTTCTTTAGAGGAACAAACTTTCCAAATTTTCCTTTTATTCTTATCATAGCAGCATATGCTTAATTTTCCTCATTTGATCCTACATCAACCTTTTCCTTCAGTCTAGTTTCTTCGATCTTATAAAGTGACCATAGATATGGAAATGGAGTAGTTCCTTTCTTCCCATATAAAACTGAATTGAAGTTATCCCACTCTTTTGGTAGTGCATTAAGTACCACGGTGGTCATCTCTTTATTAGACATGACTTCTCCCAACTCTTGTAGTTGATCTCGAATTTCTGAGATCCTCATGAAGTATGAGGTTATTCCTTCTTCCTTGTACAATTTCAATTTGTAGAGTTCTTGCCTTAATGAGATTACTTCTCCTGCAATACTTATGGAAAACAATTCTACCAATTTCTCATATATAGATTTTGCAGTCTCCAACTTTGATACATATAGGATTAGAGAGTCCTTTATAGATTCTATAAGAATCCTCTGAGCTTTCACTTATCCCTTCATGAATTTAGCATGTGCTTGAGTATCTTCCTTTGGAGGTTGGGTTATTGATCCCTTGATGTGATCCATGATATCATTCTCTATAAGATTTAGGTTTGTCCTCTTCTTCCATGCAAGGTAATTTGTATCCTCAACCAATTTATTTCTTTCCTTGCAAAATATATCTTGATATTATCGGATATAGTCATAGACTTACTTGAGTGATTGTTGTTTGCTTCCTCCTTAATCTTGATATTTACAGAGGATTTACTTCTTGTGAGATTGATGAGAGAGATCTTTATTCATGGTCCTTCTTGAGTATTATATTCTTCCTTTGATTTGATGAGATTCCACTTCTTTGATGATGTATGAGTGATGATCTCATAAGTTCTTCTAGGGATTCAATCTTTCTTCTTGCTTCCTTCTTGAAGATAATTTCGAGACTCTTGCTAGAGTATATTTCTTCAATCTAGGGTTTTTATAGTATTTCCCTTGGTAGCCCTTGAATGTGATATGATCCTTCTTCAAGAATTGATGTCTTCTTGATTGAATTCCGCTTCATGACTTAAACACCTAAGCTCTAATACCATGTTGAGAAATCTAGGGCATGACTAATTAAAAGAATTCTCTACCAAATAATTTCTTGTGATATACTTTTACTTCTTAGCTTATATTATTTTATTTGTTATGTTATTATTGTGTTCTTTATCATGAATAAAATTACCAATATGCACAATAAAAGACAAGTGACAAAGTATGTAGGCTTGTCATCCGGGGCCAAAACCTCTCACCTCTTGAGAGGAAAAAATGATCAAAATTCTTCGTCTAGATCTTCAATTAATGAGTACCAAGACCATGACAAAGACCCTTGAATCTAGTATCATCCCAAGAATCTTGTCACTAACCTTGATGCTCTGCCTCTTCCCTTTCTCAACTCTCTTCTTGATCTCAAACTGCTCTTCTCGGCTCCTTCTAGAGAAACTCGATCTATATCCTTCACACTGCTTCTTATTGACTTCCCCTAGATAATATCAGTGTCTATGATATTAGTTGCTTCCTCTAGAGAATATCGGTCTCTAGTGTTACCTCGGTCACCCATAACAGGTGTCCAAAAGAACCTTTTCTTTGTTGACCCCAGAAGAAAACCTTACTTTGCAATCCTAGAAGTAACTCTCCTTTTCTATACCCAGAAGAAACTATACTTCTTTTTTATTCCTAGAAGAATCCTCCTTCGCTATGCCCATAAGGATCCTCCTTATAATATCTTCAAACTTATCTTTATAGACTCTTCTTCACAATACTACTTGACTGAATGCTTGTCGAGTTGTTTGCTTCTTAGTGAGGCCAAGTGTGGCTATATATACATATCAACTCATGACCCTTAGGTTGACATGTCGAAAATTAGTGAGGCCAACTTCTTCTAGCAAGTTTTTCCATTGTTTGTAGGTTGACTTGAAGAGGATAGGTGGCAAGGTCTTGGAGGATACTTTACATAGACAAGATTGACCTTTTACAAAGTGTAACATGACTTCATTACATGACAATGTGTTGGGTCCTTATAATACTAGTGATTACCCCATTACTATTGTAGTTGCATCCCTTATTAATATTGTTGTGCCCCTATTATTCCCATATTGTTATTATTGTGCCCCATAGAATCCATCTATTATTATTTTTGTGGATTTATATTATTATTGTTAGGTCGGCTGGGTTATATTGTGACTCCTTAGACTCCTATATATAGAAAGGAGGTTTTTTCATTTGAATCATCAAAGAATTGTTCATTTATGTAATGTAAAGGAGGTTGCCGCCTCGAAGAGGCTGAATTCTAAGGCGTTGATCTATCTTTTCTATCTTTTCTTGAGCTGGTTTCATAACATTTGGTATCAGAGCTTTGGATTCAAGGGTTTCGCTGCTCCAAATAGGTCATCATGGAATTTTTGCTATAACTTTTTTCTGCGACGTTTTAGAAGCTAAAAAAAAAACCCATTTGAGAAGAAATCACGTTGAACCTCGGGTCTGAATTTCAGAGCTTTTTTTCACTATATTTGCGGAGATATGATATGAGGAAGTTGGTCTTTTTGCAGACTCCTGAATTACATTCCAAACAGGTGACCTGGGGAAAATCGTCATAACTTTCTCTTTGAGAATTAGATTGAAATTTCGTAAGAAGGTACATAAAGAGGACATAATGTAGTTTCTTTTACATAGTTTTCAGAGCCAAAGGTCAAAACAGTGACTCGTGGCACGTCGTACAAGTTTTCTCTACTAAACTAGTCTATAATCAGGTCACTGTGGGAGATTTCGCATAACTCTTCCTTGGAGAATCCAATTTGGATCAGACTAGTGGCATTGGAAAGAGGACATAGAGGGCTACTACAGATCACAATTTCAGAACTGGATGATCTGAAAGGACAGAGATACATCAGAGGCAATATCGAGCTCCTACAAAGTGAAAAAAGGTGTGTAGATTCTTTTAAATTTTTGCTTAAGATTGGTTTGAAAGTTTATTTTGAAGGAATCCAAAAGGCATAGTAGAGAATTATTATTGGTAACTGATGCCCCGAGGAAAGAAACCTGAAAGCTTTAGCATGACTCATGAAGAAGAGGAAGAAATGCTACATGATATATCAAAATTACAAGAACAAGGGCAACAAATGTCACTCTCACAAAAGCTAACAGAAGCTAAGATAAATGGCTTGGAATCTAAGATAAAGGGCATGGAAGCTAAGATGGACAATTTGAAGATAGATTTGAACACAAATTTGAAGAGAGACATGGCAGATTTCAAGACAGATTTGAAGACAGACATGGCAGATTTGAAGACAGATTTGACAAATTTTCTACAAGAAAGACTTACTAATGGTGAAAAGGTAGTAAAGGAAACTCATGATGTGAACCAAAGAAATGTTAATCATGATTTCATATAGTCTAATGTGGGATCGACGACCCACCATATTCCAAAAATCGATATGAGGAAGTTTGATGGCAAGGATCCTGCAACATGGATATTACAGATGGAGCAATTTTTCGATCTCAATAATGTGCAAAACACACAAAAGGTACGTATTGCAACTTTATATTTGGAACCAAATCAGTTTGTATCGTATCAATGGCTTTTCTCTCGTAAACAAATTATCACTTGGGTAGTTTTTACGGAAGAATTGACAACACATTATGAGGATACAAAAAGCAACACTTTTTTTATCCAATTGATAAGTCTCAAACAAAAGGGTTCAATAATGGAGCACATTGAGGAGTTCCAAAAATTGAACATAAGGGTAAAAAATATTCCAGAGGAGCATAGGATTGATGTGTTCATAGGGACTTTAAAGGATAATATCCAACATGATGTTCGCCTTTGGGAACCTGATTCACTAGAGAAGGCATTCAGGTTAGCAAGAAAAATGGAAAGAAAAATTATGGCAACCAGGAAGCAAACCACTCACAACTATAAAGATGGAAGTGTTGTTGCCCCTAGTCTTCCACAACCTATAAGGTTTACACCACAACAATTGGAAGAAAAAAGAGCAAAAGGGCTTTGTTACAGTTGTGATAGCAAATACACTAAAGGTCATAAGTGTGCTGAGAAGAAATTATTCTACATAGATCGCGAAGAGGAAGAAGAAAAGAAGCAAGAAAGGTCAAAAGAAGAGGATATACTCCAGGAAAAAAGCCTAGATAAAGAAGAAATGAATCCGACCATATCTTGTAATGCATTGGCGGGAATTACCACTTCTCAAACCATTAAGATAGAAGGATAAATCAAGAAGAAAAAGGTAATAGTGTTGATTGATTAAGGAAGTACCCACAATTTTATTCATTGTAAGGTAGCAAAAGAATTGAATTGCTTCTTATATCCAACACCAGAGTGTCAAGTGATGGTTGCAAATGGAGGAACAGTAAATTTCTCTTGAAAGTGCCATAATATCAAGCTATCGATGGGAGAATATGTATTGACTAGCCCAATGCTTTCCATTCCAATGGGAGGTGCTGATGTTGTACTAGGAGTCCAATGGCTACAATCCTTGGGTACAATAGCTTTTAATTTTCAAGAAATTTTCATAAAATTTTTTGTGGAAGGAAAGGAAGTTGAATTAAGGGGTTTTGCAGGGAAACCAGGAAAGATAATTAGCTCAAACAATATGATAAAGCTTCTAAAAAAGGAACAAAGGGGTGTAATTGCACAATTATGTTCACTAGATGTTTCCACATTGGAATCATCTATTTCTCCAGATCTCCAAAAATTCTTGGACAATCATTCCAAGGTATCTGAGACTCCCAAAGGTATCCCACCTATTCGTGATCATGATCATGCTATTCATCTATTTCCAGGAAGTGTTCCTCCAAACATTAGGCCGTACAGATATCCCTATGCCCAAAAGTGTGAAATTGAACGTATGGTTGCAGAAATGCTAGAGGCTGGTATAATTCAACCGAGTCAAAGTTATTTCTCTGCTTCAGTAGTATTAGTGCACAAGAAGGATGGATCATGGTGCATGTGTCCAGATTATAGGGAGCTCAACAAGCTCACTATTAAAGATAAGTTTCCATTTCTGTCATGGATGAATTTCTAGATGAATTGCATGGATAAATTTACTTCACCAAGTTGGATCTTCGTTCAGGATATCATCAAATCAGAATGAAGATTGAAGACATTCCGAAAACAACATTTAGAACTCATGAGGGTCATTATGAATTTTTGGTCATGCCTTTTGGCCTTACCAATGTACCTTCAACATTTCAAGGTTTGATGAATTCCATTTTCAAACCATTCCATAGAAAATTTGTGTTAGTATTTTTTGATGATATACTAATCTACAACAAGTCTTGGAAGGATCATGTTGAACATGTTGACAGGGTGCTACAACTATTGGAGGAGAAACAATTATATGAAAAAAGATTCAAATGTTTCTTTGGAGAACAAGAGGTGGAATATCTGGGTCATATTGTATCTCATGAAGGAGTTAAGGTAGACCCAAGCAAAATTAAAGCCATTAAGGAATGGAAAATCCCCACATCCATAAAGCATCTGTGAGGATTTCTCGGGTTGACAGGGTATTATCACAAGTTTGTTAAGAATTATGGGAGAATAGTAGCACCTCTAACAACATTATTGAAGAAAGATGCATTTTCATGGACTCCAGAAGCAACAAAGGCCTTCGAACATCTTAAAGAGGCAATGTGCCAAGCACCGGTCTTAGCTACACCAGACTTCACAAAAACCTTTATTATGGAATGTGATGCTTCAGGAAATGGAATTGATGTTGTTTTAATGCAAGATGAAAGACCCATTGCTTTTGAAAGTCGTCCATTCAAGGGAAAGTTTTTACACAAAGCTATTTATGAGAAGGAAATGTTGGCAATACTTCATGCACTTAAGAAATGGCGACCCTACCTAATGGGAAGACACTTCAAGGTAAAAACGGATCATGATAGCCTTAAATACTTTTTAGAACAAAGATTATCCTCTGAAGAGCAACAAAAGTGGGTCACAAAGATGTTGGGTTATGACTTTGAAATCATCTACAAAAAAGGAAAGCAAATTGTGGTGGCAGATGCACTCTCAAGAAAGGATGAGGATGTGGAAGCATTGTTGTGCGCCATTTCTATTATCCAACTAGATTGGATAAACGAAGCAAGGGAGGAATGGAAGAATGACGAAGAAGTGTGGGCACTTATTCAAAATTCACAACAAGATTCCAATACGTCTGGTACATTTAGCTGGAAAAATGATTCTTTATGGTACAAAGATCGCTTATACCTCTGTAAGAATTCCCAACTAAAACAAAATATTCTTATGGGATTGCACGCTTCTCCCTTAGGAGGGCATTCAGGATTTTTAAAAACTTACCATAGGGTTAAGAAGGAATTTTTTTGGGATGGCCTTAAATCGGATATTCAAAAATTTGTGGTGGAATGTTTGGTTTGCCAACAAAATAAAGTTTAACCAATTAAGACACTGGGTCTATTACAACCTTTATCCATTCCAAGCCAACGTTGGGAGGAGGTTTCAATGGATTTTGTCACAAGTTTACCCAATTCTGAGGGAAAGACTGTCATCATGGTGGTAGTTGACAAAATTACCAAGTATGCACACTTTTGTGCATTATCACATCCATTTAAAGCTCGTATAGTTTCTACTGCATTTATGGAGACAATTCAAAAGCTACATGGAAACCCAAAGATTATTGTAAGTGACAGAGATCCCATTTTCACTGGAAATTTTTGGACATAATTATTTTCTTTTCTTGGTACTCAGTTAGCTCATAGCTTATCTTATCATCCTCAATATGATGGGCAAACTGAGATAGTAAACAAATGTTTGGAAGGATATCTTCGTTGCTTTGTATCTGATAAATAGACACAATGGGTCAAATGGTTGCCTCTAGCTGAATGGTGGTATACCACTTCCTTACATACAACAACAAAAATGACCCCATTTATGGCACTTTATGGATATCAGCCACCATCCATCACATCATATTTAAGAGAAAATTCTAAGGTTCAAGTAGTGGAACATCACATCGAACATCAACAACAAGTCCTCTAAATATTAAAGGATAACCTTGTGTTGGCACATAATAGAATGAAACAACAGGCAGATCAACATCGCAGCGAAAGAAGTTTTGATGTAGGTGATTAGGTATTCCTACGGCTACAACCATATAATCAAATGTCCCTCAAGCAAGCTAAGAAGGATAATAAATTATCACCAAAGTATTATGGTTTGTACAAGGTGTTGCAAAAGATTGGTACTATGGCATACAAATTAGAGCTTCCTGCAGCTTCTCGATTGCACCCAGTTTTCCATGTTTCATGTTTAAAGAAGGTTATAGGCGACAAGATCCCAGTTCAAACAATATTGCCAAAACTTGACGAGGAAGGAAAAATTGTATTGGAACCAGAAGCAGTCACAAAAACAAGAACTCGACAGCTATGAAATCGATCAATTTCAGAGTATCTTATCAAGTGGAAGAACTTATCCGCTGAAGATTCCACATGGGAGGATGAGAATTTTATACAAAAGCATCCAGAACTACTCAAGCGTTGAGGACAACACTTTTTTGAAGGAGAGGGGCATGTTGGGTCCCTAAAATACTAGTGATTACCCCTTTACTATTGTAGTTGCATCCCTTATTAATATTGTTGTGCCTCTATTATCCCATATTGTTATTACTATGCCCCATAGAATCCCTCTATTGTTATTTTTGTGGCTTTATATTATTATTGTTAGGTCGGCTGGGTTATATTGTGACTCCTTAGACTCCTATATATAGAAAGGAGTTTTTTTCATTTGAATCATCAAAGAATTGTTCATTTATGTAATGTAAAGGAGGTTTCCCCCTCGAAGAGGCTGAATTCTAAGGCGTTGATCTATCTTTTCTATCTTTTATTGAGCTGGTTTCATAACACAATGACTCTATCATTTAATGTCTAGATGACAAATAATTCCTAAAGACTCCCAATGGGAGTCTTGACTTAAAATTAAAATCTCTTTCTCATGAAACCCATGAAGAAAGCATTAAAATAAATTTATTTTTCTTCTTTACATCTCATTACATAAAATCATAATTACATGTCATTATGAAGATCAAACCTAGTTACACTTTTCAACATCTATTTCATGCAAAGGATAAAATCTATATAAATGTCCGAATTATATTATTAGTGGAAAATAAAAAAGAAGAAGTTCATTATATTTATGAGACAACATCACTATACACATTGAGGAACAAACATCCAAATTTATAAAAATCAGAGACAATGGAATATGGCTAATCTAAGTAGTATCCAAAATTCTTTGTGGTACTATGATTATATGTAAGTTATAAAGTTACACATCTAGTGGACGAAAGGAAAATTTTACATGAAAGACAAAAGTATCTAATGCCCATCGATTCTTGAGGAAAATAAACAAGTATCAATAATAAATTCGATATCTCTACAAAACTTCTCTGTGATGATACTTCTTTGAGGCACTATAAATGTTGAAGAACCCAAAATATGAGGAATTGTATACAAGGATCTAAGGGATATTTATGATATTCTGGTTTGACTCATTGAAAGAAGAAACATAATCATACAATAAGACCTTGAGAAATCTGTGAAATAGTTGTGGCATTAGTATATGAAGCAACCACACTACCAAATAGAAGAATGAATGACATTTTGAAGCTGACCTATTGAAGACCTGTTTTCAGAAGAAAAATATCTATTTGTAGTCAATAGTTAAGTTTCCAAATCATTGAAGATATTTTCATATGAAAGAAAGAGACAAATAAGTAGTATAGATATGAATAGGAATTTGAAGCTAGGCGAAGAGTATCTTTGTACCACTACAATATGAAGAAGCAACTCTACCAATATTTCATCCTATACATAAGTTTGCTAGATCTGAAGTATCTTGTTGAAGGAAGTTGACACTTGTCAATTGAAGAAAGGTCAAGAGATAAAATATTTGCAAGAAGAGATAAGGTAAATTTGTAAATGTATGTATAATTTTTGTGTGGATTTCATGAAATGTGTCAAGTTCACTAGATCATGATGGTCATTTGAAAGATAGTAAAAGGGTCTACATTGATGTAGAACATAGAAAGTGACATATAATTGTTGATATGGTAGCAATAAAAGTATTTAGTTGAATGTGAAGGTTAATTCTTGAGATAAATAAATGAAATAATGTCATTATGGTTTTGCAGCTGATCCTTTTGCATGATTTGAAGATGTTGAGGATCTAGGGTTCGTAGAAATTTTAGTTTGTGAGGTCTTAATTTTTTTTTTTTGGAATTTAGGGTTTGTGAACCTTTGCATAGTTTGGATCAAGAATAACCCTAGTATTAGAACGTTATCTAATCATGTTAAATATTAAAGATAGATCTAACCCTTGATGTTTAATGTGAGAACAAGGTTGGTGAACAAGTCGAAGATTAAGAGGGAGCTAATACTTCTCAAAAGATAAGTACGTTTATCCTCCTTGTTTATTATTTTTGTGCCTTGTCCATTTTTTTATTTCATAGTATTATAATAAATGTTGCAAGCCAAGGAAATATTTATCTAAATCTTGACTAGCAAAAGGAAGAAGTGGAAGAATGTGGAAAAACATGGAGATGAAGGGAGAAATTTGAAGCTTGCATTAAAGAAGTCAATTAGATTGAAATAAGTTCTGTTAACACAGATGGAAAGAGGGAGCTATAAAGACCCTGATGGATACGATATTAATTGAAGCTTGGTTGAAAACCCAAATAAATTTGTGACCAAAAGAGATGACATTTTATCTAGGGAAATGTCTTTAAGCAAACAGGTTGAAGAGTTTTGATGTTGTTGCACCAACAACTAATTGGTTCATTCCAGGAACACATTGATTGATGATTAAATGATGAAGAGAATGAAGTCAATTTTTTTTGAAATATGAAGATAGACCATGCAAATGAATGTTGATCTCAGAGGGAGCAAGCAACAAGAATTTGAAGAATCGCACACCATGACTACAAGCTATTGTGATTTGGAAACTTTGATAATCATGGGATATGGTTTGGCTCCCTGAAAGGACACATTACAGAGTATGTGAAGAAGTTAGAAATACAGTAGTTGAGATAACTTGTTTGATGATATTCTACCAAAATTTTTTTAATTCGATTTGGAAGCACATGGATTGAGTGGACAACATTGATGATGACTTAGAAGAGCATGAGGGAAGAATTTAGTTATGTAAGGAAAAAATCACGTGCTAGCAATTGTGACAAAGTTTAGCTCCTTGATGAGTATAGATTAACCATTTGATGACAAAGGTGATGAAGATTTTTAAGATCTAGGAAGGTTGAAGTTTGATATGATGTGATGCTATTAGGAGTTGAGAATCCCTGCAAGCTACTACTAAGATCTCCATGGAAGAATACGTAGTTGATGAATGAGAAAATATGAATATTATGGTTATGTCTCCCTGGTTGAGAAGGAGTGATGGTGGACACCATATTCTCCATGTGTCATGGATTAGACAAGTACTAACAACTGTAATTCTAGTGAAGGCACTGATAGGGAGAATGGAGGATTGGATAAGCATATAGGACTAATACTCCTTGAGGATTGGGAATCCTATATAGGGGTAGTCTGAAGGACCGATACTCTTTGAGGATAGTCCAGGGTATCTATTGTAACTTAGGAGACAACCCCCAACTGAGTAGAGTTTAGTGCCAAAGACGTTTATTCAAAATGATAAAAAACTTAATTTGTTGTCCCATTGTGAAACTTCAGAAGTATTTTTTACAGGTAATAATTATGAAATATTCTTGAAATAAAAACACCTTTCAAAGTGGCCTCTCTGATAATGAATGTGATTTAAGTTGTTGTAAAGGGGTGAAAAATATGTTTGAAAGTTTTGAACAACAATATACTTATAGCAAATCTCTTTCTTTAAAATTTAGCAGAAATATGGAAGACAAACAAATGGAAATACATAAAAGAGGAGTGCATATTAAGGTTATTTAACTTTAACTTACAGATACTCTGAATTCAGTGAAACTGTATTATTAAATAGCATCTACTTCATTACTCTTTCTGATAGAACAAAAACATTAAATGATTACACAAATATATAAGAACACATGTCACATTCAAAGATCTGTTTGGAATCACTTTGAAAAACTTTATTCAAATCTCCAAGAAGATGAGAAACATTACACAGAAAAATATTTTTCTTTCTGAAGTCAAAAACTCATAACCCTTCCTGGTTCTCCAAAATTTCTTTTTGTATGATGATTACAATGATGACAGTTATGGAACTGTCAACTATCAAAACTACTAACTACTTGAACTGCTTTAGTCTATTTGGTCCTTCGAAGGACTTTATCTATGATAAATTAAAAACAAAATTATATCACTATTACAAATACATTTCTGGAAAATTATGATGAAATAACATGTGGATTTTCTTCATTGAGTGATTTGTGATTCTTGTGCAAGGTCATTTGTAGAGGGTCCAACTTATGTTGTTGCTGTTGTAGGGGACATCCACTCTCTGCATTTCTTCCATACTGTCACATTTGAGCTTTGACTCTTTATAAACCTTGTGTGAGCCATTCTGAAATTAGTAATTCAATTGTAAGTTAGCTTCATAGTAAAAAGAGTCATAATCAACCATAACAAATGAAAATCCTTGTGAAGATAATTAAACATTATTGCTCCTTTCAAAACCATTGTTTTTTCATGAGAGCTGCCAATATTTCTTTTAGCTTCTAACAACATAGTTTCATAAGTATCCTAAGGAAGAAAATTTTCTTGTTGATCCCAGCATGAAGGAAATCTTGCCCTAGTTATTTTATCAAATTTGGTGTTGAATTTCAAAATAAATTCTTTAATTTCTCCCAGCTTTGTCTCAATTGTCTTCCTATATAAATTCTTCAACACCTTTTTATTAATCTCCAACACCAACTCTGTTCTGTCCTTAATTTGCATTTCTCTTAATTCCTATCATTGATTGGAATTAAGAAAACCAAATATATTTTTAGAAAATTGTGCACGTTGTTGGATCTTCTATTTACTGATAACAATGATGCCCTCAAAATATCTGAAATAAATTTATCCTCTACTACAATTGACATAAATGCCCAAATGTTCTTCACTGTGTGAATAATATCATTCTAGATAATTTCCTTAGCTTGAATGAGGGACACATCCCCTTTTACTTTCTCCTTCAACTCTTTAATCTCATGAGAAGCAATTTGGTAGTCATTTTTATATTTTAAGGCAGTGTCTTTGGCAAGGAAAATTTTCTTGGAGTTTAAAAACATTGGCGAATCTCACTAATCCCTAATATGCAAACTATAAAATGTTTATTGATATATCTGTAAAATTATTCAAATTTATAATGATTTGATATATAGTCTCTATATAATGTCGGCGATTTTTAAGGTAAAATAATTTTATATTCTAAAATTTGGGCAAATCGTCTTTGATAAAAATTGGAAATTGGAAAATCTTTTTTGTGGAAAAATCATGGAAAATTAGCCCACTGGGAGAAGATCAGCCCCTAAATTTTTTCATGGTCTTTGGTCATGGCCAACTCCCTTTATGTTATTTTCAGAATCTACTTTGTATCATCCAAGTTTCTTTTCGTTTTCTTCATTTCATCCTCTGATATCTTCAACTCAGTGATTACCCTGGTCAGTTTCTCTGCTGGATCATCAGAATCTGGTTGTACCAAGATAATACACACGTGTATCTAGTTTTTGCTACAGACTAGAATTCATAGCCTTGAGGGTAGCTATTTCATTGTTCCTTTGCAAAATTTCATTTGTCAAAATCTTTTTTTGCTTCTCTACATGAGCTACCTTTAGGGCCATGACATGCTCTGCGGAAGGTAATTTCAACTTTTTCCTTAACACTTGTATTTCAATCTCTACCCCTTGTAAGAGTTTATGTACAATAGTTTTTCCTCCAAATTAACACCAATTTTGAAAATCAACTTCTTCAATGATTCATTCTAGGTGAATAACTCTTTGGAATTTTCCTTCTCCAATTTCAATTGATTAATGACTTTTCCAAGTAAGGCTTCTGCCTTAGTAGCAGTTAGGGTTGCTTTTCTTAAATCACTATAAATTAATTCTCGAGTTTGCCTATGCAAATTGATTTTGTCAGGTAATGGAATTTCTCTTGCATCCACAGTCAAGTTGACAATCTTGAAACGTGCTAATGATGAAATAGTTAGAGCAGAAGGATGAGAAAAATATAGCTTCAATTGATTTCTTTTAATATGCATGGAAAACAACAATCTAATGTGGTATTCAGAAATAGATTGTGTTTCAAGCTGAGATTCAACACTTTCCTTTATCCTCTTATTTCTTTCTTCAATTTAACTATATAATTGTTTTAGAACATGAACATAACTTTGAGAAGTTTCTTTAGGCATAGGGGAGGGATGTGTACAAGTCACTTCTCCCAATTGTAATTGAAATCCCATTGTAGTTGAGGAGCTTCTAGCCAGAGATTCAAGCTCCTTTTCTTTTTCACACAACCTTGGATTTTTAGAGCTTTGATCTTTTTCACCCTCCAAATCAATTATTTTTTCACTGCCTCTTTTCAGACCCTTCTGTACAAGATGTGGAGTTTCAATCTATACTCTTCCTTGTGCTCCTTTATTACTAGAATTTGCCAAATTTTCCACATCTAGTTGAGATTCATGTATATAGGGAGCATATGAATTCTCCACTCTTATTTTAGAAATGATATGGTGAAGGTCATAAGACCATTTCTCACCTTGTTGTAACTACATATCTTCAAGAATCTTCTCCACTTATTCCATGGTATATCTATTGTTCACAATGAAAGGCCCAATAGTTTATGGCAATTTGAATAAATGCCCCTTCTTTGCTAGTACAAAGTGAACCTGATCATCATTTAAAATATGTCGAATGGATTCTAAAGAAAATAATCTCATAGGTACAAATGTAGGAAATGTTTAAGGGGAAACCTATGCTCTATACAATCTGATTTCAACATAATCTTCAAATTGGAACCAATTACCCACTTTGAAATCTTTACTAAGATGCAGAAGAGAATGGGCTTTTGGAAAAATACAAGGTCAAGTAAAACTATTTATGATGGAATAGGCAACTGGCATAAAAGAATAAGTGAAATATGTAAATCCTTCATAATTGGAATGACTTCTTAGGGTATCTATCCAATTCACTATTGATTGCCTCTTTTTATGTACATCCATTATATTCAGACCCAAATTCATGAAACTCTCAACATGAGTATAAAGGAAAAGATAAGTTACTAATGATGGGAATCTGTAACATCCAGTAAGAAGTAGGTCTGACAATTGGCAATTGAATGATATCTACCTATAAGATGGTATATCAAGCACAATTTCAAGTTCCAGAATTAAATTGAACGCCCCTAAAACATCTCAGTCAAT
Source organism: Pinus tabuliformis (assembly GCA_031772625.1). NCBI lineage: Eukaryota > Viridiplantae > Streptophyta > Pinopsida > Pinales > Pinaceae > Pinus > Pinus tabuliformis. The sequence continues at coordinate 1,148,432,224 of CM062807.1, forward strand.
GACAGTAGTATCGTCCCTTCCCAAAACCTTACCAATTATCTGCAAAACTAGTCTCACATCTTCAACAAAATTTTCAAGAGAAAACTAAGTGGGCGCCAAAGGAAATTGTTATCCTATAGGGATTAAAAAGAAAGCCATCTGGGCATAATCCTTCCCAGACAAATTTTGAAATGCTGTCAACAAGGTTTCCTCTAAAAACGTGGTGTAAGGGTTTAAAGTTGGAAAAAATAATGCTTGCTAGATTAAAACAATAGATATTTGAAAGATATTTTCACGTAAATCATTCATTACAAAACACTTTTGGTGGTAAAGAGAAGAGACCAACTAGTACATGAACTCAGGGAAGAGATAAGTTTTGGGAATTATAGCAGCAAATAGACCAGACCTTATAATTGAAGCATACACATGAGACTCATTTTGGTTGAATAAAATGTGCTGACGAAGTTCCATTAAATTGAGTAAACAAATGGGATCAAAACATCCCTAGGCTCAGTGTCCATGAGAGGAATGTGGGTCGAAGAATCTGACATAACCTCTTTCTTAGACATTTTTACGATTTTAACAGTTGGATATGATGTATAAATAGTTGGAAAACAATGGATAGCGCTAATTAATTTGAATTCAAGTGGGACAATGACTACAACATGTTATGGACACTGGGAATTGAAAATGACAATGTGGAAAATGAAACTGAAATAGAGTTTAAAGAGAAAACATAAAAATGGTAGGGAAAACAAGATTATATGTTGAAGTGACGTGTACAGTGTTAGTGTCTATCAACCTTGCAAGTCACCAGCGATCAAATATGCTCTTACAAGGTTTGTGTTAGGGTCTCAAGTCAAATTTTTATCATTTCATTAGGTTTTCAAAATTAAATTTGGTCACTGGATAGTATGTCTAGGTCTATTACCGCTCATTTCAAAATTTTCATGTTCTGGCCACTTCCATCGCTCAGTTGGATGTGACATCACTAAATGGTCATCATCATCATCTCAGTCATACCATCATGGTCTTCATTCAACTTAGTGTCACCATTAGTTCATTAGGGTTAAAGTCATCAAAATCTATCATTTCATTCATAAATCTGGCAAATGAAGGAGTAGTAATAGGGAATTTGCTCTAAAGGTTTTTGTTTCAAAATGTAATTTATTTCATAATTATGTAATAAGTTCTATGTTTCAAAGCTACATTCAAATTTTCCAAAGCTACATAGTTTCCAAAAGAAAAGTGAAAATCCTATGGTCGGCCACCCTACCATTATGAAGAATTTGACTTTTACAAGCTATAAAAGACCATATCAAATCATTTCTGTCACCCACTTTATTGGAAAAGAGACTCTCACTCACCAGCCAACCACCTCCACACCTCCACAATGTTTTCAGAGGAAAAACACACTCCACAATTTGGTTTCAAGAAGCCACGTTGCGCTTTTGGGCATATACACCCTGTTTTCGCTTCAACACCCACAAAAATTGTTTCCAAGGGTTTTCAAAGGGAAATTGAAGTTTCATCATCATTCTACAAGTAAGTTAAGTTCCCTAGACACCTCTTATCATCTTGATTTCCTTGTTTTCATGGTGCATACCCTCTATTTTCCCCTACATTGTGTTTTTGGCAGTTTCTTAACTAGGACTGTATATAAATTCCCTAGACAAGATCCTACACCTAATTCATCCCTTTCCACTTCCCAAAGTTCCTTGACACCCCTACTTACTTCCCTAAATTTTACTACACTCATTTCCTTCCTAGGTGTTTAGGGTTTTGTGAGAAAATTCAACAGGTCAAGTATCATGTCAAGTTGGCTAGCTTGTTTGCCACTAATCTTAGGAGAGATAAGGTAACTCTTGCAGGGGTTAGTTTCACCATTTCTACTGAAGTCATAGTAGCAGCCACAGGGATACCCAACAGTGAAGAGAGGTGGTTTAAGAGATTGGACATGGATGTGCAAAACTACCAACCCTTCATCAAAGGTCACTACAAGCACAACATTAAGAAGGTTTTTCCTTTTAGACAACTCCTTGAGGAGTTTTAGCCATTGATGAGGATTATTATGAAGTATTTTACATGTGAGGGAATATTTTCTAAATTGTAGAAATATCATGTCAGGTTTCTCATGCATTTCATAGGGGTAAAACCACTTAACCTACCCTACTACCTCTACAAGAGCTTGGCTAAAATGGCAGAGAAGGTGTAACATAAACAAAGTGATAATCAAACTAGCCTTTTTCACCATGCCCTCATAAAAATCATTATAATGAATCAACTTTCAAAAAAGAACATCACTTGGGAGACATTCATTCAGTCAACTGCATTTTGCCTTCTGCTAGTCAATCTACAAGCCAAAGCTCACCATCAACACCATCCAAGCACATGGAGATTAGCTCATCCAAAAGAATTGCTGTCAAAAGGACACCTAGACATGAGGTGAATCAAACATATCAGAGAGGAAGGATACTTGTGTTTACTCCACACATTGTGGAAGGGGCCAAGCTTAGATCAGCAAAACAAGGATCACCATCACAGCATGAGGCACCTTTGCAAGATGAGTATGCATTCCATATTGACACTGATATGGTTGACTTGAAGGTGAATGAGGAGCATAATATAATAGAGCAGGTTATCATGGAGAAATATGTTGATATCAAAGAGCTTAAGGACAGTTTGTCTAAGGCCAACTTCATGATTTCATTCCTACAATAGGAGAATAGGAAATTGAAGGTAAATCAACTACTCTTGAGTAAGAATAAGGTTGATGTTGGAAAAGAGGATGGAAAGGGAAAAGTAGTAATTGACACAGATGATTCAAATTAGCATCAAGAGTAGATAACAAGGAAGAGGCCACGGATTAGAGGCCTCAAAAGGGCACTTCAACAACAAAGAGAACAAATGTCTTCAACTGACCTAATTGCAGCAGAAATCAATGAGAATAGGGAGTTTTGGCTTGACAAAGTGAATTTTCATTTGGAGAAGATTTGTAAGAGGTCCAACAGAGATAACAAGTTGCAAAGGCACATGTATTCTCATTACTACACAAGGAATTAGGTCTCGAAAGTCAAGATTAGGCAGTTGAAGGAAAAACTCAAGGAAACCCTAATCAAGCTAAAAGAGAGGATAAAGTTGGATTTGCTTGCTGATTCTTCCCTAATAGCGTAGCATACCAATTCAAAACATCATGGAGTAGATCTGGACAAAGGCCTCACAACCAAAAGGCTTTAAAAAGGAGTAGTTTACCTTTTTCCCTGTCCATGCTTCCTCTGGAACACCACCATCCAAGGAACTTGAAGGCCCTTTGTTTATTAGATAAACAACAGTATCTACAACATCTGCCCAAAACTGTAAAGGCAATCCTGCATGCAATCTCATGCACCTTGCATGTTCCATGATTGTTCTGTTCATCCTTTCTGACATGCCATTTTCTTGTGGTGTTCTTGGAACTGTCTTCTCTCTACGAATTCCATGCTCTAAATAGTACCTACCAAAATCTTTGTTGCAATATTCACCTCCATTGTCTGATCCGAGACACTTCAATTTCTTTCCTGTCTCAATCTCAACCAAAGCTTTCCATTTCTTGAAAGTATCAAATACATCAGATTTATTCTTAATACAATAAATCCAAGTTTTTCTAGTTGCATCATCAATGAAAGTAACATAATAATGAGAGCCATTGAGAGATGATACCTGAGCAGGTCCCCATGCATCTGTATGCACAAGCTCTAATTTTTCACTCTTCTTTTCTTTCCCAACTCTGAGAAATCTGACTCTCTTCTGTTTTCCATAAATGCAATTCTCACAGAAGTCCAAATCAACATTCTTCAAAATCGGCAACAAATTCCTTGAGTGAAGAATTTTCATCCCCTTTTCACTCATGTGTCTGAGCCTATGATGCCATAATGCTGCATCTGCTCCTTTGGAAGTTAAAGCATTAACATATTTAGAAATACCATTGCATAAATACAATGTACTAACCTTTTCACCTTTTGCTATTACCAAGGCTCCTTTGGTGACCTTCCAAGCTTTATCTCGGAAAGTTGTCATACAACCTTCATTCCCTAACTGCCCTGTTGAAATCAGAATTTTCTTCAAATCTAGAACATTCCTTACCTCCTTTAGTAGCCATTGGTTTCCATTTTGATGTTTTACAAGAACCTTACCCATTCCAACAATTTTACAGGGTTTATCATCACCCAAACGAACTTGTCCAAAATCTCCTTGAACATAGTCATGAAAATATTTCTTATCAGGTGTGGCATGGAATGAGGCCCCTGAATCTACCACCTAGGAATCCGTAATATTTTCAAAAGAAAGAATCAAAGCATCTTGTAACACCTCACCTGTCACATTTGCTTCATGATTTTTTAATTGCTGCGCATCTCCTTCTTTTCCCTTCTGCGATCTACAGTCTTTCTTTAGGTGTCCTTTCTTTCCGCATTTCCAACACACTATCACCGATCTGGACTTGGATCTGCCTTTCCTTGATTTACTGTGATATCCTGAGCTCTTTCCTCTTTCCATTTTTCTTCCCCTAGACTCTGCACTCAAAGCATTACCTGATGTCTCACCAGAGCTTTTCTGTCACATTTCCTCACTAAGGATATCACGACAACATCATCAAACTTTAAAGTACTAGATCCAGAGACAGAGTTACTACTGGCCATTACTAAAACATTCCAACTTTCTGGCAATGAGCACAAGAATAATAGAGCTCTAACTTCATCTTCAAAGTTTACCCCTACAAAACTTAACTGACTTGTAACTGTATTAAAATCATTTAAATGATCTGCAACAGATCCACCTTCCGACATCTTCATATTAAATAACCGTTTCATAAGAAATACCTTGTTTGAGGCCGAGGTTTTTTCGTATAGTTTTGACAATGCCTGAATCAAATCATCTGTCATTTTTTCCTTCGAAATGTTGAAGGCGACTGACGCAACGAGGCACAACAGTATTGTTCCGAGTGCCTTTCTATCGAGAAGGTTCCATTCTTCATCTGTCATAGCCGTCAGCTTCTTTGTTTTTCTGCTTAATGGTTAAGTACAGATCTTTCTGATACATATAATCTTCCATTTGCATCTTCCATAACGAGAAGTTTTGGCCGTTAAGTTTATTGAACCTAAACTTGCCATCTTCTGCCATTGCTCCCACTCGAATGAGGAACCCTTCTTTCCTGCGAGTTTATTAGCCAAATAGACCTTCAGCTCTGATACTAGTTGTTAGAAAATTATATATTACGAAGCAATGGAACACATAAAATATTGCAGAAATATAAACACATAAACGCATAAGACAAGAGAGACACAAATATATGTGGTTCACCTAGTTTGGGCTATGTCCACCTCAAACAACCAGTCCTTCCTTTCTATTATCTATCAAAATGAAGAGACACAACCTACAGCAGATCCGTTGTAATATCCTCTGTTTTCTCTCACAGTCTCGCCTCTCTGTTTCTCGCTCAGAGAATACACATCTATTTCACAGCCTCAAATACAATGCCCTCATACAAAGAGAGGGGGTTTCCTGCTAGGGAAAAAAAACCCTAAACTAAACATAAGTTCTACCGTCAGATCATCTGCCTAATGAACGACCTAGATTGACTAGAAATTACTATACTTTTACAAGGCAATTTTACATCTATTTTTGGCTTCAGGGGCGCTGCCCCCGAGCCCCCATAGGGGGACCGTTAGTCCCCAGACCCCCACGGGGGGGACAAGTCCCCCTGCACCCCCCTCGCATGGAGGGGTGTACAAACTTCCTGGGGTATACATCCAGCTGAAACAAGGACCTCTGAACAATCATGCTCCACACACAACACCAGCATCCCCCCATACTGCTTCGGGTGAGATTTTAGTCCACGTTTTGAGGCGGATGCCAAAAGGGCCAGTAGTGTAGGGATTTGTTTGGCTAATTAACGCTAAACATGGGTTAGACCCCCTCAAGCCAACAAATGGTTCCGTTGCCGGGACCAGAATTTGCATAAGAGATGTGTGATGTCGTATCACTGGAATCTAACTAAGAAAGAAATAGAAGGCTGGTTGGATAAAAGGATTCACGAGCTTGCGGCACAAGAAAATAGAAACCCACAACTGTTAAAAGAACAGTGGCTAGACAACTATCTATAATACAGAGATCTGTGAAATCTTTTTCGCCTCTTTCCCTATTGAGCTATATGAGTGGATCGTGAAGCCAACACATAGCCAAGGAAGGTGGAAACTTGAGGGTCCTATTGTGTGGACCCCAAAGCTCATGCGAAGGTTGGAAGCATTGGAGGATAAGATCGTATGCGTCGTTGATCATTGGCTTGATTGCATTATAGGAGGATTTTTTACTCAGTTCGCGGTTGACACCTCAGTCAACTATAGTGAGGCAGAGTGACTCTTTTTCAAAGGACTACGAGGTAAGTACGTAAAATATTTGAATACTTGGATTCAAATGTTGTTGTGTGAAAAGCGGGTTGTGCAACTACCTTGATGTTCGGGTCTACGTGAAATGGAATAATTTACAGAAACGAAGGAAATAAGGGTCTAGAGCATAGCCCCTTGATTTCACCTCCGTGAGGGGACAAAGAAGGGATGATGAAGGTCTCTCCGTAAAGTGATGTTCAATTGATAAGACAAGGATTTCTGTGAATTCCACCTTTGCCCACACCACCTCCGGGTTCACCTCCATCACCTCCAACTTCACCTGTACCACCTCCACCACCATCACGATTCAATATGGAAAACACAGTGAAGTTTCCTTTGTTCAAAGGCTTGGCTGTATGGGAAGCTCAAGATGTTACAGATGGTAACATAAAGAAGGCAACACTAGTTAGTTCTCCTGCAAGATCGCACGCTAACATGGTATATTAAGTACTCCAACAATAACCTGAATGCTAGAGTAGCGGACATCCAAGTAGCACTAAATAGGGAATTTAGCAGGCCTAAATCTGAAGTGTAGTCGATTGTTGGATTCAAAGAGATCACAATGCTACTAGGCGAGATGCCTTGGGAATTAGATCAGAGGATGAAATGTACGATCCGTGAAGTCAACATGAATCTGACATATGGACAACATCGCGAGTGCTTTGTAGCTTCACTACTACCACACTTAAGGAGTCGCTGTCGCAACAGAAGATAAAAACTCAGGCAGAGGCCTTGGAGATTTCCATGAGACTACATGAGACCCCGATGCAAGATCCTAATCTTGGAGTTCAGCAGATCCACTCGCAGCCAAAGAATCTGTGCCTTGAGATGCAAAGCTTGAAGTAGGATAGGAAGGTTCGGCCAGAGGTACGCGAAAAAGTATGGTGCATGTAATGCAAGAGTCAAGGTCATGAGAACTACCACTTTCCAGTCTTTATAAATTACCTTGTAGGAGGAGGACTGATGCCTTTAAGGTTGGAAACTCAAGCAGGACCTAGCACGACACTCGCTTTGTGGTGCATTATCTGCCAAATAGTGGAAAACATGCCATGGATAATTGCCACTTGTTACAGAAGTATATGCAAACTCCACAAAAGTTGTTCTATAACTTTTGTAGGTCAGTGGGACATGACGAGTGTACTTGCAGGAGCTATGAATTGATGATAGATAGAACGCTCGCCTACAGGGTTTAGGTCGAAACATGGCCCCTTGACTAGAATGCAGGAATGGCGTGGATAGGATTTTAGGGGCGTGAACACGGCCGAGGCGGAGGAGGACCTGGTAGAGGTCACAGATAGTTGATTTGCTGCAATTGTGGAGGTCTAGGACACTATGCCCATTATTGAACTAATCCAACATGTCCGTCATGCAAGTATTGCATGATGTTTGATCATGAAATAGAAGATTGTCCTACGTTGATAGCTAGGCTATGAGATAAAGGAGCACTACCACCTCCCCCGATTCAGAACCTGTAGATGATGAGATCTGAGCCACGCAAGGAATATATGAATGTAAATATAGTGCTCTGAAGTGGAATCGCAATGGGAGATGACAAGGGGAAACAACCAGAAGATAATACCTGGGTTCACAAAGCCTCGGTCAAAGAGGCTAAGTTTGATTTGGAGCATGCTCGGGAAACCTTCATGGAAGTTAAGAAGAGCTTTGCTGAGTCCTCGACTTCAGGAAGCAAAGATAAACCTGAGCCGGAGATGGACCCCTCTATGCTCACTACTTTATTGGAAACTTGTATGAAGTTACTGCATGATAGTAAGGCTGTGAAAGGGTTACAGGAACTCATCAACAGATGTGTTGGAATCGCACCAGGAGAACTGCACGTAGTCAGAAAGATCAGAAAGCATAAGACAAGGATGGGGCGTGAAATGACACTGACCGCGCAGGTCGGAGAATACGATATGGATGAAGTCATTCTGGATCTGGGATCAAATGCGAATGTTTTACTAAAACATACATGGGAGAAAATGGAGTGACCTGTGCTGTAATGGTCTCTGATTCAGCTGAGAATGGTGAATCAACAGAAAATCATACCCATGGGGTGATTGTAGGGAGTAATTGTGGATATTGAGGGAGCAAGCGTGCTGGTAGATTTTGAAGTAATAGAGATTGTTGATGATAGCAATCCATACCCTATGCTCTTTGGAATTGACTGGGCTAATGATATGAATGAGGTAATTAATATGAAGAAGAAAAATATGATCTTTGAAAAGAAATCACTAGGCATAATAATACCCCTGGATCCTGCTGAAGGATCGTGTTATACAGAACCAATCCGCGACTATGAGAGTGATGATGATCTAGACTGCATCTACAAGATAACAGCACGAGACCAAGACTGGGTGAATCCCATCATGGATTGGTGAATTACATGGGAGCATGTGATTTCCTCCACTTCGGATTCCAACGAAGAAGTAGAACCATGGAAAAATCGGTTACACGAAGTAACTAAGTTGAATTGCAATATGATTACCTAGTCATTGTGCTGCGTGTTGACAGAAGAAAGAAATATGCCTACCTATGATGGTCTAAATGAGGTAGATGCCTTCTTGGATACATTTGAAAGGGAGGTGCAAGAAAAGCAATGCTTCCAGGCCTTGGACTGGGTACTACATGCTATACCCGCAAGATGCTGGGGTAAGCACAGAGGAGGATCTGATGATTGGCGTGAATGTAGGAGAATGATGTGAGAACGATTTGGGATGGCTAAGGTGCGACTCATGGACAAGTATGATGGATAAGATGATTCATGCATGCATATGGCCAAATGGACGTAGGACTATGGAGAAAAGCCCCGACCTGAGAAGATGCACATGTACTCCGCGCTGAAGTACCTGGTCAATAAGCCTGTGTTGGGGGGGGGGAATTTGTAGATGGCTCCTATTGTTCCAGGAGTATGATTTTGAAGTTGTTGTAAAGCCTAGATGAATGAACGTGGGACCAGATCACTTATCATGCATCGAGATAGGGGAGGAACCTACTAGTTAGGAGGAAGGATTACCTGACACGCAACTCTTTGCTATGCGTTTCACGAATGGACATTTTGAGGATATAATACACTTTCTAACAACTGGAACTGTGCCAGAAGGATACTCTGTCCAGCAAAAGAAGGAATTAGTAGTGCGCGGGATAGAATTCTCTATCATTGTTGGGCATCTATACAAGATGGGGAATGATGAAATACTACAAAGGTATGTACGTGAGTTTGAACGAAATAATATCCTTGTGGATGCTCATGGGGGTGTTGTAGGAGGACATTATGCAGGAAGAGAAGCCACCTAGAAGATTCTACACACTAGGTTGTGGTGGCCAACCCTTCATCAGGATTCAAAAGCATATTGCAAGGCATGTGATGTATGTCAAATAAAAGGCAAGCCATTGCGAAGGGATGAAATGCCTTTGAATCCAAAAGTAACATTGCAACCTTTCAAAAAGTGGGGAATAGATTTTGTAGGACCTATTAAACCTCAAAGAAAGATAGGCGTGAGGTATATTATCACTGCGATGAAGTATTTGACTTGTTGGGCAAAAGCGTAGTTGGTGAAGGATTGCACAGGTGCGACTACCACAAATTGTCTATTTGAACATGTATTGACACAATTTGGATGTTCGAAGATCTTGATGAATGACCATGGTATGCACTTCCTGAATGAGACGATCAATGCACTAATGGAGGAATTTCAGGAGTATTACCAGAAGAGCACATCTTATCACACATAAGCTAATGAGATAGTGGAGGCATTCAACAAATTTCTCAAAAACACGCTGACCAAGGTATGCGATGCTTAGCGAAGTGATTGGGACCTACACATACCTGTAGTGCTATGGGCTTATCGGACGACATGCAAGAAATTGACGGGATAGACACCTTTTATGCTTGTCTATGGAGTGGAAGCTGTAATGCCTATGGAATACATCATGCCTAGTCTACACATGGCAACACTCACAGGTATGACGGATCGCAGAGCCCTGGAGTAGAGGCTCACACAATTGGATGAGCTTGAATAAGAATTATTTTTGGTTGGATTTCACCACAAGGTCCAAAAGCAACATGAAAAGGCATGGCTCAACCGACACATTAAGCTATTGTTGAGTGATAAAAGGTGTCTTTTTAACTCCTAATTATCTTCACATTAATTTTCAACCCAGGGATGATTTTTTATCTCAAGAGTGTACTCAGTCTGAGGCGGTAACTTGCTCAAGAGTAATGTTTTGCAATATAGTGCTTAAAATGCAAAAGTAAATGAATGCTGGAAATAAAATCTAATTAGAACAACAAGAAACTGAAATTTTTTGTAACTAAATCACTTACTCAAATAATCATCAGTCAAGGACTCAGTAATGATAACTCTCTCCCCTGTAAACTGATGCAAATGAAGATCAATCATAGGCAAGATCTCCAATCTGAGAACTTAGACAATGGTAGTCAGAGTCCTTTACAATTGTTGATATTTCAATCCACACTAAAGCAAATAACTGGAAATGGCAATTCATTTGGAAATTCTTACCAAAACACACTTGTTGCAATATCAATTAAAAGATGAAATCAAATCCTTGCATAAAAGAATAGCGACTAAGTCTATTGAAAAAACTGAACAACAAAGCTTAAATTTTAGCGGAAATGAATTGAACAACAAAGCTCATTTTACTTAAATAAAATATTAATGGAAAGGAACAGTAATACTAAATCATTGAAGATGAACAACAACGCTAAATAGAAATGAACCACAAAGCTAAATGAACAACAATACTAAATGGAAATGAATAGCACTACGAAATTAATAGAAATGAGCAGCAATACTAAATAAGTAGCAACTTGTAATGCACAGAAGAATCTGAAGTGAACAACAAAGCTTTATAACCAAAATGAACAACATAACAATTTAAGTTGTAATGAATAGAAATCTTTGTTATGGTGGAAGAAAATAACAACGCAATCCAATTGCGATTTCATGCACGAAACGATTTCAGGAAAATGTACAAGAACAAGAAGTTAGAAAGAAATGAAACTCAAAAGTAATGAAAAGTAAATCAAACCATCACATGACTGGAACTGTAAAATAATGGTATAGGTAGCAAGTGGATCCACTAGGGCTGAGCCCTTAGCCACCAGTGAAGCACCGCCAAACTTACTCCAGTATCAAATAATGGAACATCAACTCTTTTATTTATTAATCATCAAACTGTGAAATCATTACAACAACAAAAGCCTTGATAATTACAATGTTAATGCAACAATCCCCCCTTCCTCTTATCCTATCCTATCCTATCTCTAATAATCCCTAACTTAATATCTCATAATCTATCCCATCATGAATCATGGATCATGAATCATGAATCCATAATTCCCCTTCTCTGATCTCTATTCTGATTTAAATACACATAGAGAAAAGAGAAGTTACAACCATGATGATTACAAAATTTGATTGTTTACAACAAATTGATCAACAAGGTCATCTTTGAGATATCTTTCCATCAACATTCAATAGGAATAGGTCGAATTTGGTATTGTAGCTGAGATAATTTGGAAAACGGGCACACAACGAATCTGAGAAAAATGTGTTCAAAGAACCTTTTGTTTATCTTAGTACGGGCTGAATTTGGGAAAACTATCATAACAAAACTATTTTGGTTCGTTCTGAACAAAACCCATGTTTCAGATTTTCCATATTCTTCTCCATTTTCTCGAACCATTCAATACAAATTTTCACTTCTTATTCCAACAAATTTTTGAGTTGGCACATTTAATGATCAAATCTTCAATCTGGAAAATATCTTGGAGGCTAAAATGGTGAACAAATTTATTAATAAACCATCATTGGTAAAAACATGCATAATAATCAATTTATTAAAAATAAAGGAGAAGAAATAATATTTATCCATAAGAGCGTAAATAATTATAAGATGGAATTATATGATAAACCATGATAAATGACATGATAAAGAAGAGTAGAAATGGATGAAATATGTGTTAAAAGTGATAATAATAATGACATATTAACGACCCAACATACCCTCAAATTGAATATATTGCATGTCCTCATGCAACCCAAAACTAAATATATTGCATGTCCTCATTCAACCCAAAGACTCTGTGTTAACCAAGTAATAAAAAATTGTTCATCCCAACTCATGAAACGAATGGAACAAATGAATTCTTTCTCAAATAATGAATATTCAATTTTAGCAATCTTGATGAAGGCATAACAATTTTTGTATTGACGTTCAAGTTATGTGTATATGAAGTTGCAGCGAAATATGATATAAGTAATAGCAAACTTCATTAACCATTTTCTCAAAAACTGCAAACCAGATTTTGTTGAAATTTTGTAAGTAGATTTATAATATATTGATGCTTCTATGATCCAAAAATCAGATCGTTTCAATGCACCAATCATGAGATATAAACAAAATCGCTGTAGGTGATAGTGCATGATTTCCGAAATTTTATGAACTAATTTAACTTAAAATTATCTGGGTTTGTGTATTTTAATGATACGTCCGTGTTTGCCAGAAATCACAAGAATTGAGTTCATAGTTCTAAAAATATGTGGAAATCAATTTCTGCACTGTATAAAAATGAAATTGTATGCCTTAAATGAGAAAGAAAATAGAAAACATCCATCATGCGTAGCAATTACTCCCCCAAACTGAAGAATTAGCATACCCTCATGCAATGCTAGAAAACAAATTGAGGTGGTTGCTACCATCTGTTGAACTCTATGCTTGGTGTAAAGCAACATGGGATAAGGGAGGTGTTGAGAATGAATAAGAATATCAATGGATGATAAAGAATATTATTGACATGGTCATAAGAAAGAAATGAATGAAAGCAACACTTCCCCAAAATGAAAGATGATATGTCTATGAAAAATGCTAAATATGTGGAATGAATGATGATAAATAATGCTCAAAATGGATGTTCATGAAATTCTCCTAAATTTGTAATAAATCATAAAATTATGTTATTTTACCTCAAGTTTTACCTCCAAAAAGAAAAATGTGGAATGACATATATGGACTAGCATTTGTTGAAGCTGATATAGGCAGAGTGGATGTTGAAAGTGATGCAAAAAGGTGGAATCTAGGGAAGCACATCATGTCTGAACAATTGTTCGCGTTCACAAGTTGCTCAAGCCTCTTTTGTTAGTTGCAATAGTGTGGTTATACTGCAAATAGAGTTGCTCCCCATACTTGTTGTTCTCCTGTAAACAAATCACTATTTTGCATACAATGTTCTTGAATCCACAGTGTTAGTTTTGAATAGCAACAGATAAGATGCATGCAAAAATTTCAATCATAAAAACTTTTGTATACATGCAATACTAATGTTTTGTAAATCAACAAGTTATGGCAAAGTGCAGTAATTATATCACATTCTATCTCATAATGCATACATTCCCCCTTCTAATTGAAAAAGGGATTCCATGACCATAAAACATATGAAAGGTGTTGTGTTGACGGCAAGGCAAGGGAATGAACAATACGATAGCAAATGAAGCAGAGGACACATATCAATGATAGGACGACAAGAGGTATGGTTATAATGAGCTCAGAGTGTGTAAACATAATTATGAATAAGAGATAGGGTGCTTTGGATTGACAATAAGTTATGTGAAAAATAAAAAGGACAGCAATATGCCAAAAAAATGCTTTGCTGACGGTATGCTAGCTGAAAATGATGCGATTGATCGGAAAACAATTTCTCATGCGTAGAGGTTCAAAACAGGGGAAAATTTAAAGAAATAACTTCTCTGATAAAAAGAAAGAATAAGAAAAGGGTATTATAGTAATATTTGACGATAAGATATAACTTCAATACCATAAGAAGAGCCTATGCTGCCAGTAGGCGTCCTTAGCCTCGGCAGGGTTTCTTTTTAACCCATATGAGCAAGGATCCTCAATTTATAAATGGAGAGTTCCATTGTTGTTCTACAGAAGAGATCAGTGTGCTGGCGTGGTAACCAGATAACCACATTTCCATTCACTGGGATGTAACAGAAGTGATCAATCCAGCTCGTGATGAGACCTCCTGTTCCAAGGATATTATGGCTATCCAATGGATCATATCCCTGGTGTGGTGGCCATAATGGGAATGTCACTTTGTTACATCCTTATGAACATGGTAGGCTGCCTCGTAATGAGACCCCCTATCCTCCATCTGCGAACAAAATTTTTCTGTTATTACACATTTTTATGATAAAAAGAGGGAGGCTCAATACTCCTTAAGAGTAGGGATGGTGGAAGAAGTTGAACATGTCAATAGAAAAAAATATACCCATAATCTTATTTATTATAGACAGAGAAGATTATAACCAAGAAGGGTGGAACCAACATGGTATTAAGATAATCAATCAGTATCATGTATAGTAGAAAACAATGCAGTAAAATAATATATAAATAATTGTGTCCCTTTTGAAAATAATCTATCATCAAGGAGCTGTCCTATTAAAGATCATAACGTTAAGGGTATTCACCTGCCTCAATAGACTCCATATTTCTTGTCCTCATAAAAGTAGTGTACTTCATGCCATGAAAGGGAATTAGTAAAATGTGGTTGAGATGAACTAGAAATAATCCCACAAGAGGAAAAAAGAGTTTCTCTCAAAAATACTCCCAAAGTGCTGTTCCTTTGAAGGAACAACAAAAAACTCAAAAAAATGTTATTCCTTGTAGGGACCAGCAAATGAAAATACACGCAAAAGTGTTGTTTAGAGATATCTAAATAGAGGAATTATGATGGATATCAGAAGGTATGAGGCCATTTCATATCATCAAACATCAGGTCTCTATCATTTGTCGAGAAGTCATTCCAAGGAATAAGCCATTCACCACACATAAGGGATGATTTTTCTTCAAACTGTGTTTCTGGGCAAGAAAAGATGAATTTGAGAAATGTGAGAGAGGTTTTTTTCCATCATTGACTTAAGAAGAAAAACCTCTTTTATTTTTTACACAGGTTTCATGGTTTGGGAGAAATGTCGAAAACATCATTTGCCTCAGGAGGGTTAGTGCACCTTTGGAGTGACCTTGGTAAAATCAATTTTTCTCCTATATGAAATGAAAAAATGACTTTCTTGATGAGTCAAGTAATAATTAGACACAAATAGCTTTCCAATGCGCTATCATGAGCTCAATTTGGAGTTGATAAAGGCCTTCAAAAGTTGACTGCAACATCACTATGTGTTTCAGTAGCCTCATTCTGCACATTTTGACCAGTGTTGGGAGATTGGACTTTTGACAGAGCAAATAAACTCCAAATTAAAAACTTCAAGATGTTCTGGAATGTAGACTCGACAGGATTTCCAACGAGCTATTTCACACTCAATTTGGCTAAGGGTAAGGCCTCCAAAGTCAAGTGGAAAGTGGCGCTGCGATTTTGACCAATTTGCCCAAAAATTGTTGTTCCTTAAAAGGAACGAATGCTGTTCCTTAAGAGGAACAACAACTGTTCTTTAAGAGGAACAATAACTATTCCTTAAATGGAATAGCAAAAACAAAAACACATGAAACTGTTGTTCCTTAAATGGAACAACTGCTGTTCCTTAAGAGGAACAATAACTATTCCTTAAATGGAACAACAAAAACACAAACACACAAAACTGCTATTCCTTAAATGAAACACTGTTGTTTCTTAAGAGGAATAGATGTTGTTCCTTAAATGGAACAACAAAAACATAAACACGTGAAACTTTTGTTACTTAAATGGAACGATTGATGTTCCTTAAGAGGAACAACATATGTTCCTTAAATGGAATAGCAAAAATACAAACACGCGAAACTACTATTCGTTAAATGGATTGACTGTTGTTCCTTAAGATCAACAACAACTATTCCTTAAGAGGAACAACAACTGTTCCTTAAATGGAACAAAAAAAATACAAACATACCAAACTGTTGTTCCTTAAATGGAACGATTGTTGTTCCTTAGGAGGAACAATGAACAAAATTCATACAAAAAATTGGTGTTCCTTGTAGGGAACAACAAGGGAAAAATATAAAAAAAAACTAATGTACAATCTATTATCCAAGGAAATCCAATCAAATAAAAAGAAAGCAACAAAAAAGGTAAACTTATGTACAGGTTTCAAGAGAATAAATTGTTTAGTGGACTGGTGTTGTCGAAGAGTTTAGTTCTGCAGCAAGAATTTGTATTGTGGGGTCCTCATTGTTCAATCGCCAATGGAGCAGAAACTACAATTTGAAGGGAGAAACACCTGAAACGCAAAAACATAAAAGAAATCATAAAAGAAACAATACTTTATTAAGTTACAACAACTATGATGTTATTTCCTAAGACAAGAAAAAAATGGTCTCTTCGAAAAATGTTTTGGTAGCAGTGACATGACATGAATCTTCAAATCGAAATCAATTTTTCATTGCTTTTGTTATGAATCTATTGGATAACAAATTGAATGAAATTCCTTTGTTTCATTAAAATTTCTTTCAAGAATCACTTGTCCATAAATTGACCCTTTTTATTCTCCTAGGAAGCGCAAAAAAATGAGTGTCTACTTGCAATAAAATATTAAATCATGGAGAAAGAGAGGTGATTGGGCTCCCCTAATCCAAGATTTATGCAAAAAATAATAATTAGTTACTCTGTATAACAAATCCACGGAGAAAATAACAAAGTAAAATTTATTTGTTACTTGCGGGAGAGTAGTGACCAATCATGCTAACCTGCAGTGTTTTAATCACAACTTTTTTTTTTTTTCATCCAAATTGAGTGATGCCAAAGCCAGATGAGAGCTAATTCAAAGGTATATCTCCAATAGAAACAGGTTTTAAAAATTCAATGATATGATATGTCAATTTTATTTAGAACAACATGCATTACAGAGTCATTTTCGATTACCCTACTTAGAACAACAGTGGATATTTTAAGCATAGATTTTTCGTTTGATGTCGGATTCAAAGGATTCAAATTGGAAATGAAAGTAGATTCATTTATTTATTTCCAATAGAAATAGGTTTTTAATAAAAGAATAATTGATAGGTCAAACACTTTAAGGAACAACCGGAAAAATAGAGTTTTAAGAGTGTTGATTTACGATAGACAGTCAATATGTTTGTCATAACTTCCTCATACAATATTGAAAATGAGTGATTCAAATTGCCTTGTAAACTATATTCATAGGGTAATATACCATAGAAACAAGTTTTCAAAATATGGTCATTTAGGCCTTCAAAAATGGATTGTCCCAACTCTGTTCCTGAGCTGCCTGCTAGATACCTTGTCAATGTTTTGGTTCTAACTTTTTCGTTTCAAATCCAAATTGAATAATTCAAATTGGGTTGGAAAGTAGGAATCAATCGCTACTTAGGATAGAAATAGGTTTTAAAAATATTCCCTTTTGGCCCCTCAAAACATGACTGTCCTGGCTGTGTTTTCAGAAATTTCATCAAGCCTACAAGCCAAAAAAATATGATATTCAAGCATTTTTTCCAAATTAGTGATAAAAATGAAAATCAGTGTTTTTAGAACTATTATTTCCATTATAAATCATCTACATACACAAATGAATTAAAACATTTATCATCGATGTTGATTTCCATAGCGTGTTGCAACAAAAACAACTATTTTTACATTAAAACAAAATGTATTTATTTATTCCCTTATTTATTTTATTTTCTACACTAACCTATTCCGATTTAAAAAATGAATATCATTACATATAGGAGTACTTCCAATGGAACCATTTTCGAAATAGGGCTTCATGTATGCACATACCTAAATTTGAAAAATGCATATTGATGAATATTAGGGTATGAGAAGCCAAGTTCCCTTGAAAAGATGGTGTCAAAAATTGTTGAAATATGGAGTGACGTTGCAAACAAGTGATGGAGTGAAACCAATCTTCAATATATCTTTACTTTCTTGATTTCCCATAGCCATCATACCATGAAGTTCTTGAGATTTTAAAATGGCTTGTTGATGCAAACTAAAAGAAACCTCATTTTCTTCCATAACTTCTACAATTTTTGAATTTGAAACATTCTGAATCTCATTGTAAGTTTTCTCCAATGGTGCATGCGAGATAGAATGGGTGGGAAGGGTGTGTTAATTTTGCAGTTCAACACTATAAGCATGTTGTATTGGTTTATTATGGTGAGGGTGTGGAATGAGTTGAGTTGGAAATTGTGTACGGAATGGAGCATTTTGATGATGTAGTTAATTGGGTTGAGTGGATGATTTTGATAGGCAAGCAAGATGTTGTGGAAGAGTTGATAAAGAACATGGATAATGTGTTTGTGCTACAAAATGAGGGAGAGTAGTCATACAATCATAAGATGAACCATGCCAAATTTGTAGATAAGATTGGTGGTGGTTATATGACATTGACATGGCTGCCCTAACACATTAGTATTCCGTAATGGATTATGCAAGTAAGAGAATGGAGAAGAAGTGTTTTGAACCATATCTGTAGGCCATGATTTCCATGGTTTTGACCTTGTTGCAGCTTCCTCATCTCTTTGATATGGTACTTCCATCCTAGATAAGGAAGAACAACTATCTATGGGATGCTCCTTTCGGTAATGAGGGAAAAACACTTCATCAAATTCTTAATTTTTTTGAACCTGCAAAACATCCAATTGTGAATTTAGAGAGCTAATAAAATCAATTTTAAAATGTTCAAATAAATCATTGATTTCAGCTCTTACGTCTTTTGTTTTTGTAGCAAATTTGGAAAAGAAAGAACAAAATTCTCTAGAATTCTTACCAGCCTTGGAGATTCCTCTTGAATACCTTATGCACAGTTCACAAACATTATCATATGACAACTAAAAAAAATCACCTTTTCCTGTCAGATTTAAGAGTTCTAAAAATTCATCTTTGATTCCTTTGAGTAGGAGTGTTTTTAAGATCTCTTTTTCAAATGCTTATGCTTTGATTTTTGAACGTTGTAATGAAATCGCTCTACATAGTCCTCCAAGATTTCATCTTCCCCTTGTATCATATCGAAAATATCTTCATTGGATTTGTAGTAGTCTTGTTACTTCTTCAAGAATATGTTCTTCATGTCCTTCCATGTTTGGATGCAGTTCCCACCTAGGCTCATGAACTGCCAGAGAGCTGTTCCTTTTAGAGTAAGAGGAAACAATGACAACCTTTGATTGTTAGTACAATAATCATATCCTCTACAAACTATTTCGAAGTCAAATAAGAATGTATTTGGATCTTCATTTGTCAAACTGTTATCACTCAGGTTGTTTCCCAAAAGCAGTGGGAAAAGGGAATACGACCGAGGTAACCACTAACCAATATTTTAGCTGCAGATTCTAGCCAATCTGCAACCAGAGAGGGCTCTCCCTTTATGATTTAGCTTTGTTTTGCATGTTAGGCTAGCTATGAAGTACAAGTATTTGTTTGAGTTTCGGATGGTGAAATTCAATAGAACAGGGCCGCAAAGTATGAGAAGTTCAGACCATTGGGTTAATGGAGTCAATGAAAATAAACTTCTGGGTATGGTTTCTTTGGAAAAGGAGGAACTACAGAGCAAGATAATTAAACATGGAACAATCTTCAAGTTGGAATAGGATGAAATGGAGTCGGTGAATGAAAGGCAATTAAGGATCTTTCATTATGCTAACAGAGGGAAAATGGATAAATATTACCAAGGAGCAGTTAAGAATTCCTTAATTATATTCAGAGTGTAAGAACCAGGGAGACAGGAGCAGTCAAGAATTCCTGCCTATGCTAGTCCTGAAGAAAACATAAAAATGACAGGAATTGAACATAGAGTACAGTAAAGTAAGTTCTGGGCTATTATTTTTTCCTGCAATTTAGAACATGATACTTAGGTGATATATAAAACATAGAAACACTAAAACATGGGTCAGAAAAGACTTATTGATCCATGAGATAATCCAAGAATTCTGCAACATAGGCTTCTACCATCAATTCCATAACCAGAGAGTTCATCAGCAAAGCATTCCAACAATCTTTATTTAGAGGAGTTCTTAAAATTTACAGCGCAGGTCCAGAATGATATTCACCAACCCACAATACATCTCTAAGGGAGGTATTTATACAAAAAAATTTACAAAATATCTCATAGAGAAAATATCAAGCAATAACTTTATCCATCTACTTCTTCAAAGGAAGTAAATGACATTGAAAATAGAGTGCAATGAATGTAGGAGTAATTTCCGTTGTAAGCTGACTTAGGTGGTCTGATATATTTGACTTTTTAACTCAACAAGTCAGCTGGTAGCTGTCTCTTTATTTCGTGTTCCTGCGTTGTTGTCTCGGCCCTTTCATTTGTGCCTGATTCTGCTTTAATGCATTTTGGTGTGAATTACTTCCTCTGTTATTTTCATTTTTATGATAGGTGGCACGTGCATTGAATTTTATGCAATGCAGATGATAAAAAAGAGAACTAAAACTACATTGGCAAAATCTCTAACATGCTCTGCCACCATTGGTCTGTTGGCAACTGGTGTCTTTGTAGTTTTATCAATATTTCATCAGCTTCAATATACCTGTATAAATTGGGTTGTACTTCAAAAAGATGTGTTATTTCATGCTCAATATAGAACAGATTTTCCAACTTGTCATATAAGCTTTGTCCAGAGGGAGGTATTATCTCCTTTGAAGTGCTTGATGACGCTATGATCTGATTGGTAACATATGTATTCACCCTGTGATCATATTGTTCATGTGTCAACAACCTCTGATTGCTGGTTAACAAACTAGGTAAACCCTTTTGCTGTGTTAGAGTCGGTCTTGTAGCCCTCCATCAACGATCAAAGCTCTTTGCATTTGCATAAGTAGGTGTCTCATCAGTGTCAATTTTTGCATCCCATTAGGCATGCCATAACCCTGATGGAGTCTTTGTCCCCCTCTTGGCATTGCTGGATCAGGTCATTTCAGTCTTTAGTCACTTTCAAGCTTGTCTTGTCTTGTCTTGAGGTCAAATTCCTAGGTCTAGGGTTTTGGTCAAGATGGTTTACAAGGTCATGTCTCTAAAGGTCAATAAGTGCTCAGCAAGCCAAAGGGATGATTTTAAAGGTGTTTCTTCGCAAATTTCAATCTTGTACAGTTAATCTTTACCTTGGATTTAAAAATTCTGTTTTTAAAGCCAAGGTCATTTTTCAAATTTTTGTAAAAAGTGATGAAATTTCAAAAAGCTTCCAAGGACAACATGTAACCCTGGTTCCCTTGCCAAGATCCCTCAGATGATATCCCTGCAAAAAGCATCAAAGAAAAGCATCAAATCAGTCAATTTCAGGACAAAGGAAACCAAGAAAAGTCAATTTTATAAAGTGTCAAAGTAAAACATTATAAAGTGGGTTTGGGCATTAAATTATTTCAAATCAAAGCTATAAAGGCCCAATCTCCCTCCATCGACCCTCATTGTGCATCCAAGCTACTTGCAAGAGTGATTGAGTGAAAATTTGAGTGAATTTGGGAGCTGGACAGGCGCGCGACCCGTCAGATCAGGTGCGCGACCTGTCAGAGGCGCGCGACCCGTCAGCGCCATTCCAGCAGTGTAAACTTATAACGGGCGCGACCCGTCAGAGGCGCGCGACCTGTTGGGTGAGGCGCGCGACCCGTCAGCGTCCTCCTTTCAAAATTGCTTGCAAATTCATCCAAGGAGCCAACAAATCACTAAATTGCCTGAGGTAGGCCCTCCAACTTAAAAATTGCTGCTTGTTATGGTCGAAGACATCATGAATTCATGTTAAAGGATCTCCATGTGCAAGATAAAAGCTCCATGTTGCTGCAGTTTAAATTTGTAAAATTTGCCTAGGGTTTTATGCTGTTTGAAAGGTATTCCCCTTGTAATCATTTTCCCCATTTCCCATGTCATTTTCCTTATCTTTCTATATAGATTTCCCTTTTAAATTTGTAAAGAAAAATCCAAACCCTACCCCTCTTCCCTAAAAAATGAAAAATTAAGCCCTAACCCTATCTCTCATTACTCATGTAAACAATGTATATGATGATGCATGTGCAATGATTTTTGCAATGTTTTTCCCTTAAATCCCTGTTTTATATGTTTATCCCATTTTCCCTTTAAAAGTGTCCCTCCCCTAACATTCCCTTCATGCTCCTTGTCCCCCTTGAAACAACATACAAATCAACATTTTACAAAGCAGAAACAGCAGTACATTTTGGCCACTCTGCTCCTTAAACAATGTCAGAAACCAAAACCTATGAGTAGAGTGATGACCAGGCATCAGCTTCAGAGATTGAGATACAGAGGAGGCCTCATAAGGGTGGTAAGGGTGGTCATCATAGGCGAGAGGAGCCCACCTCTTTGACAGATTTACAAGCTTGTCCTATGGCAGTCTCATGTTTCCAGTACATGTCTTGCTATGAGTTTTGTGAGAGGATCTCTCGGATTCAGCACCACAGAGAGTTGGCTCGCCTGTTTGTTTTACACTTGCATGATGGACATGTCAACCTTGCCGGGGTGGACTTCACATTGACACCTGAGGTGATTGCACAGGCCATAGGGATACCTAATGTTGGAGAGGTATGGAATAAGCGCAAGGTGCTGGACAGTGTTCATTTTGAGCCTTTCGTTAGACCAGCACTCATGAGACACTTGACAGGAGTGTTTCCCTTCAGATTTCTCAGGAGTGAGTATGCTCCCATGATGAGGCTCATCATGCTCTATTTTACCTGTGAGGGCAGATTTTCACAGGTATATTCATACCATATTCGCCTCTTGATGCACTTCACCTGGGTACGGATGATTAACATCCCTGTTTTCTTCTATCAGAACATTGAGAAGATGGTGTCCATGATGCAGAGGAAGAGCCCGGCACAGCAGTATAGGAGCCTTTACCATTATGGTTTGATTCAGCTTGTAGTATTACATCAGTTGGCTCAGCAGGGCATCTCATGGGAGGAGTTCATCTCTCGTGAGTTTTTCACAGCACCATCACCGCCACATCCTGAGGTTATTCATGAGGAGGGAGGACCATCACAGCAGCATGACATCCCCTTCACTAGACATGTCAGCTCCTCACCCGTGGTTACTTATCAGAGAGGCCAGAGGGCCTTATTTGCAGCAGCCAGGCAAGTATTATCTCCACACCAGGTGGAAGGGGTCTCACCTTCTTCATCGGCTCAGCGAGTGTTATCTCCACATCAGGTGGAAGGGGCCTCGCTTTCTTCAGCAACACAGGTACCAGGGAGGGGAAAACAGCCCAAGATTGATGAGGGACCATCAGGTGTTCCGGATATAGAGTTTATTGATTTTGATGTCAGTTCTCCTAGCCGAGAGTCAAAGGAGATCATTCAGCACCTTAGAGCTGAAAATGATGCCTTTCAGAGGATATTAGAGGGGGCACAATGGAAAATCTCATACTTGGAGCAGTGCAACAAACAGTTGGAGGATGAACAAGCTCTTGATGAGTTGTGGAGGATTCGTAGTGACCGCAATTTGAATCGGAGAAGACCCGGTGATCTATTGCCCGCTGACCGAGAGTCCATGCTCATCCAGGTAAATGCACATTTGGAGAGGCTGTTGGCTAAGGCCAACCAAGAGAAGAAATTGCTGAGGAACATGAAGAACCATTATTGGGCAAGAATGCATGTGTGCAAGGCAAAGATGAAAATGTTCCAAAGGCGGTTGGCCAAGGCACAAAAAAGGAGAAAGAGGCCTGATCCCCTTCATATCTTAGCCGAGGCTTCACTAAAGGACCAAGGCACTAAATAGCCTAGCCACAACACAAATCCCAAGAAATTTTGAGAATTTTGGGTAAATTTTGGTTTTTCAGGCAATTTACAGGTTTTTCCCCATTAATGGGTCTCACCCCCTGTGTGACCCTACATCATGGCAACTCCATTTTGAAAAAACTCAGCATTTCCAGATTTTTCATGAGAAGTTACATATGCTCATCAATGGACTTGAGATTTTATGAAGTTTTGGGCCTCCAGAAAGTCAAAAAACAAGCAAAAATTGACTTTCTGCCACATTTTTGAGTTGCAGAAAGCAGTATTGGGAGATTGCAATTTTGGAGGGGCAAATGACCACCAAATTCAGAAATTCCAGTTGGGTTGGAAATTAGACTCACAGACCTTTCCAACAAGCCTACTCTTGCTCAATTTGGCCACCTAGAAGTGCCCCAAATGTGGTCCCAAAGGCGCGAGACCCGTCAGGCAGAGGCGCGCGACCCGTCAGGCAAACTTCTCCAGATTTCAGTGTATAGCTCAGAAAAACGCAGTTTGACCCTATTTGACTTTTTGGGGTGGATTATTATGCTCTTTGATGTAATTAATGTACTTTTATGACACTTTTACTCTTATTTACCTCTTCTAGAAGATTCATTCATGAAAAAGGTGAAAATTAAATGAATGAATTGGTTTCCTAGCTTATAGAGGCAAGTTGTTTTGACTGCCTAGTTTGTAGTGCTTAGTTTAGAAGTGGTTGAAACAGCTCCTAGGATAGTGAGCTCGACCCATGGAGGCAGGGAAAGAGGTTAGATGATCTATATTATGTACTTTCTTGCTCATTTTCATGGTTGGACTCTTGAGGGAGAAGCTATCATTGTATTATTCACTGTATCTCTGCAATTTTTGGCTAAGGAAGACCAGGGTTTTGCAGTCCTCTTTGGGATTCTTGTGGTTACATGTATTGATGGTGTGTTTCTCTATGTACCTGTAAGTGTGTTATGTGAATCATTTCCTTTCTTTTCCTTCTGCACATTAAGCAAACGAAGTGTTAAAGTAAGAATTCATGACTGTCATGCTCTGCTTTTAAGTTTGTTTAATTTCAATGTTTTCTACTGTTTAAGGAGAATTCAAAGTTATTGTTTGCTCTCCTTAGCTCCTCACCTGTCATTCCTGACCATCCACCCCAATCAAAGGCATCAATACTGTCTCCTACCTCTCCCCAAAGAACCCCCTACAGAAACTGTGTCCAATACCCGCACCCAAAATTGCCATCCCCTCAATTTGCCACCAAAAACCCTAAAAACCCCAAATCAACCTTTTTGATCAGTTTACTAGCCTAAAATCAGTGTTACCCTATTGGTCATCTCATCCATTGAAGATTTTACCGAGATAGACCGGAGAGAGCCCTCTCCTGCCCCGTAGGGCTAGCTACGAGGCTAAGTGGTTTGATGTTGCCTTGAGGTTTACCTTTCTCAGCCTGAGGTGAAATTTCAAGCGCTAACATGCTGCAAGGCTGTAAATTTTTCTATAAAGGCATTTATTTCTATCTTCATTTCTTGACACTTTTTCTCCAGATTTTGTATAAAATTCTTCATAGTCAGCACCTTTTTAACTATCAAAATGGTACCTATTATGTCCCTGATATCTAGAGCTACTAGTTGCTCTCTGGTATGAGTACTCAAAAAATGAATTAGTCTATTGGCCTGTTCGGGCATGTTTCTCAATAATGCTCTGGCATTTTGAATCTCCACTTGGGCTATTTCTATAAATTCAATTTGCTCATGGATAGTCTGTATTGATCTCCATTGATCAGTAATGGACTAGCCAATCTTAATCCACAAAATTGTTTTGATTTCTGATAGAGGTTTATGAAGAGCAAGATCTTTCTCCAAGGATTTTAACTTAATTTCCAAGGCCTTTACCTCTCTTGTTTTTTCAGTCACAGTTATTTTAGATTTATCATAGCTTACCTCTAACTTGGCCAGTTTTTCTTTGACTTCCTTTAGTTCTGCCATTTGAAGTTCTAATTCTTTTATTTCCTTCATCATCTTTTCCATGCTCATGCTGGTATCTGGTACTGTTGTTGTTGTTGCTGCTGAAGTATCTGTGACTGATGTACCTGTTGTCAATGTTGGGGCAATGGGAGGGACTGTTGTTGTTGTTGTTGTAGGAGGAGCAGTTGTTGCTGTTGGGGCTGTTTGAGATGGCTGAGAGGCCAAATCTTCCTGTTTTTCCTACAATGCTTTCTCCAAAGCCTGCTCTGCTTCACTTAGCCTTTGATTCATTTTTATTAACAACTCCATCATGCCTTCTTCTTCTTTTTCTTTCACTATCTCTGTGGTATGCGGATACATAGTAATTGGAAGTTTTAACTGCTTCTTGAGGGCAACTATGTCATCCTCCTTTTTCTTTATTAGTGCTTTTATTGCTTTAGGATCCTTGGGATTATGTCCCAGCTCAATGATGATTTCTTCCAAGGACTTTATCTTGTTGTCCATGGCTAGAGAGGATGCGTTTTCCAACTCTAATTCAACAGATGTGTTGTTTAGTGAATTCTGCAACTATTGAGCTTGTATGGCTGTGTCTGCCAAAGTGGAATAGACCATTTCACCGGTTTTCTTGTGCAACTCTACCTGGTCCAAAGGGTGAATGTCTTTGGCAAGAGCCTCCAGATTTGTTCTAATATAATCGGCAACTGACTGTGGTTGCTGCACTTTGGGCTTGAAATGACTCAAGATCATTTTCTGTTCCTTGATATCATATGTAGACATCAATCTCTGCTGTTTGGCAGGAGTCATTTTGAGGAACTGATCGTAAAACTGCATTCTCATTGGCTCATTTTGTGCTTTGATGTCCATGAATGGCCTCTTGATATCAGAACTTTGTTTGCTTTGTGGCCGTGCTGATGAAATTTCAATACTAGGCTGTTTTCCCAATTGCTGTCCATGAGAACTGGTAGGTGATTCTATCACTAGGGAAGTTAGTGGGATGGCTACCCTTTCACTTCTTGGACTTTCAATGATCTCCTCAATAACTTCCTCTTCAGGTAGAGGATCCACTCTCTGCCTCTTTGCTTCTGGCTGCTCTGCTGGCCCACTTATGGGTGTTGCCTCTTCCCGGTCCCTTTTTCTTCCCTTCTCCTTATTGAGAGGAGTCTGCAATGTTGGTATCTCTAGTGCATTGGTCTGGGCAGGAGGAATTTGCCCTTGGCCTTGCTGCTCTGATGAAGTTGGCTAATTTGTCATTTCTTGTTGCTCTAAATGCAACACTTCTTTGCCTTTGGATGTCCCCGAAGGTGGAGTACTTTCTTGGACAGGTTGTTGTGAAGTTGTAACATTTGATGTGCTCGCTCCAATGTGTTGAGGCAATTTGAAAGAGACCTGTCCAAAAGAGTCCAGGTCAAGAGTTTTTTCAAGGTTTTTCATTGCCTACTCCATTTTGTCTTCCTCAGTAATCTGTTCTACCAATGTGCCCTCTATCCATTCATCTTGATTAGCATACTGTTCTAAATCAGGGATTCTACAATGATCATAGCCTGATAGCCTATATTTTATCTTTCTATCATGGATGAATCCATTTGGGTCGTAGGGTACCCACCAAAAACTCCTTTTTAGTTTGAGCTGCTCACCTAATATCTTTTCAGCATCTTTCCACCCTTCCTTTTTGTTAATAATGAGGAGGCCTAGTTGGTTTCTTAGCTTCAGCTGGGCCTTTTTCTTGGTAGCATAAAAATGAGTCAAATATGAGCTAATAAATTGCCTAAAGTATTCAAGGGCAAACAGTCTCATAGGTACATACTTTGGCAGCTTGTAGGGGCACAATTCATAGCCATAAATCCTGATATCTGTGTGATTTTGGTAAAAGTACCAATCACCTATTTTATAGCTTTTGGACAGCTACAAGATTTTCTGCATTTCAGCTGAGAGTCTGGGAGGGGGAATTCTCATCAGCAGAGATGAGACTGGATATATGAATAGATCAATGAAATCACAATAAGTATAAGGAGAATTATGGACTATATGGAAGACTAGGGTCCAAAATATGACAGATCTCCTTTCTCCTTTTGCATCTAATTTCTTGACAGGGAACTGAAAACTATCTGTTTGATAGTATAAGAACAGATGATATATATATGTTGTATACTTGAAAACCCCTTCTTTATTTAGACTCGTGAATTGTTCATGGATTTTGTTGTTGATGAAGGTAGCAAAGTCAAACTTGATGGCAAGAGGGTGTCCTGGAATGAATATAGACATTAGAGCTAGAATGGTTTCATCAGGATATCATGTCAGTAACAGTTCTCCCAACTTCATTGAAATAGACCTGGTGAAAAGGAGGTGAGTCTCTGGGCTGGGAGTCTGGGCTCATGAATAACTTGGAAATTCGGCCTATTTCTGCAGAGGATAGTTTGGAGCCTTGGTCCAGCAAATATTTCACAGATAGAGGAGCCGGAGGCTGATTAGGCTTGAAATGCAACATCTCATTG
Organism: Pinus tabuliformis; assembly: GCA_031772625.1. NCBI lineage: Eukaryota > Viridiplantae > Streptophyta > Pinopsida > Pinales > Pinaceae > Pinus > Pinus tabuliformis. Next base: position 1,148,460,758 of record CM062807.1, read on the forward strand.
ATTTAGCCAGGAGTGATATAGAACAGGACAATGCTATTTGGGGAGATGACTGCTCTTTGAGTAGGCTCATAGTTAGCACAACACAAGCAGATTATATCTGAAAATACATTAACTGATGGAAGATGATATATGGTCAGATTGGACTCCCATATGCCATAGAGATCAGTGTTGTTTAGGTAGCTGTTTCTAATTTCACAAAATGTTTGCAGATGGTCTTTGATACCCATTAAGTCTTGTATTTGGAAGTCCCTATCAGCTAAGGGCAACCATTCCATCTCCTTTTGTGGTGCATTCAAGGGGGAAACATTGAGGGCTACTGGAGCCTCCATTTTTCAATATTTGATGATTTTTTTATTTGAAATTTGGGTTTCCATAGCAATAGTAGGTAAAACAGTGCTTTTGGGTTCTTTCTGCGGGAATTGCAGGCCGAAATGAGCTTGAACTTTAGCTAAACGGGTAAATTTGCAGAGGGAGTCACATTCTGAGGAATTTCTTAGAAAAAATGGGCAGAACAGAGGTTAAAATGCAGAGGTTCAAGGGTAACACTGTGTTTTTAGTTATGGAACTCTGGTTTCTGCAAAAAAATGGATAAAACAAGTTGTTTTGTGGAAATAATGTGAAAAACAGGGATAGTTATGGTATATTTCTCAAGAGCTGTCGACTGGATTTGTACAATTTTTGGTTTCACGGATTTAACTCAGAGAAAAAGTGGAAATACACAGGGTTCGGAAGCAATTGAGTAAATACCTGCTTTAATGGGCGCTCTGTGCAAAATGCAGGTGGTGGGCCGAGCTTGAAGACTGGTTTGCAGGTTGGATTTAGCTGGGTGGCGGACTGTGCAGTCAAACAACTATTTTGGTTGAAAATCGCATGAATACGTCGCATAGAACAAACAGACAGAAATGGACAAAAATGACCCTTTCACGCCAATTTGACAAAAAGTTTGGTTTTGGCGGGTTTTGGCGCGCTTTGGTTGGGTGACGTCAGCATGATGTAATGATTTTGTTGTATAACGAGGGTATGGAGGTCGACTTGGCAGTGACGTGGCGGACACAGTGGATGATGCGAAGGCGGGGTGGTGGGTGACGTGTCGAATGACGAGAGGGTGACGAGAGAGTGACATCAGCGGAGAGGGGGCATAGGCGGTAAGTGGTTTGGCCCCCGCACCACTTTTGGGCCATAGTGGTATTGGAGGGGGGGGCAGCGATCACCCCGGGTGCCTGCCGCGTGTCCTCTGTATGGCAGAAATACCGCCCATCCCCTAGACGATATCATTCGGCATATAAAGGCTTGTGATATGCATGTGGGCCGTCCAATCTGGGGGATCGGATCTAACGGTTGGAGGCATGTAAAATAGGCGGAAGGCTATGCTATGGGACCCGCCATAATATTTGAGCACTTTTCAATGTTTTTTGGGTGTATTTGTTATGGGTTGTCGGGCGGGTTAAGTTAATTAACCAACCAAATGTCGATTAATTCCTTTTAAGCAGCGGACCATGGATTATTCAAAGGGTTTCACATACGCCTTTTGACTCAGATTGGATTATAACATATGGCCTATAGTGTAGCCGGGAGTGGGATATTTAAGGTTTTGGGATTTTTTTATGTATTTACATAGTATGGGCGGGGAAAACTTTATATGGGAGCTATATAATAGAGTTAGAATGTCAATATGAAAGGGATGTTTAATATGAAAGGTAGATTTACACAAAACACTAAGTTTGAAGGTAAACTTAGGCTTAGGGAATAAAAGGGATCCAAGTGGTGAACTTGGAGAACTTAGTATGATAGAAGGAGAACATTTTTACACAAGAAATGTGGCTTTGATATTCTAAGTATAAACAGAGTTTTACTTAGTTTTTCTCATGAAATGAAGTGAACTAGGAACACTGAGTAGATCTCAATTTCCTTGTGGGGAGGTTAGTAAATGATTTCTGGGGAAATTAGTCATGCTCCATCTAAACTGTAATCAAACAACTGCCATTTCACTTATGATTTTCATGAGAGATGAATTACCTCCTATAGACAACACTGCTAACCAACCTGCTTCTGCAACCTCAAAATTGCCTACCCAGCCTAACACACCTAACATTTTTTCTTGCTTTTGATTGGGTGCATCTGGACTAGCAAACCATTTCTCTTTTGTTTTCTTTTAGCTGTCCTCTTATCTAAGTCTGCCCTTATCTCTTCCAGGGGCTCAGATTTAGCTTTTGAGCACCCTTGCTTCTCTACCTAACTACTGATCTGCCAAGCTTAAATTGTTTGAACAGAACTTATTCTCTAATACTAAAACAAGATATTTAAACATGGACTGGCCAAGATTGAGCTGTTGGGCCATCCATCAAGTCTGACAGAAGTCACTGATTGCATAAATTGAACTTGTTTGCAAAAAATAGGACAGTAGTGAAATTTTGACTAGCACACTTTCTTGGTCTTTGCTTTCGAGTTCATTTTCTTTATTTCTTGACCAATTCATTCTTTTTGCCCTTTGATTTTTCTTTTAGGGCAAACCCTCTTTACATTTTTTAATTTTTTTGGTTTTTTGAAAATATGGAATCTTTGCAGCATGGAAAGGATGATCATATTTGGCATTTCCATAGTCAATCATGAAATATGACACCTATTGGTATAGGAACCTAATAGTGGCTCCACTTGGGGATGGATTTTCAAGATGAAAAGCGAAGAACAACAGGTCAGATAGCCTTACATTCAACTCTTGCTGTAATCTGAAATTTCCTTTTGCTGTAAACAAACAAAATGTATCTCTGTAACATATATGCTTTTCCCATAAGCTGGTTTGAACAATTACAGCTCTGTATCTGACAGTTTTTCTGAGTATTTGTCATCATTTTTATAGCTCCCAAGTCTTCTTCCTTAAGTCTTCTAATAGACTCAAAATATCATACAAAAAGTAGCACAATTCCTTGCTTCTTTTCCTCAAAATTTGTTGCATCTTACTCCCTACCTTATTGCTGTAATAAACTGCAGAAAATAGACACTGTTATGTACAAAATACAGTCCTGATATATTAACAAAGAGGATCAAAATAATGTTTGAGCATCCGACCATTGACTGGTCCATCCTCCGCTTCTGTACCATCCGAACTTCTTAAAAAGTAGCTGTTGTTTCCTTGTACATCCTGAATAGCAAAAGGTCCTTTCCATAGGAAATCAAATTTGCCATGTTTTCCTTTATCTTCCCTCCTAGAGTCCCACTTCAGCACTCTATCTTCTATGAAAAAGTCCTCTACCCTTGTCTTTTTGTCAAAAATATTCTTAAGTTTCTCTTGTAGAATCTGAGTTCTTTGATACACTTCCTCTCTGGTCTGCTGTAAATGAACTGTTTGATTGTTTCTTCTCTAAATATCATTGGGTTCTGCTTGTATTTCTTGCAGCAATTTTATCACAGGGATACCCAAAGATGAAGGGAATACTGCCTCCATGCCATAAACTGACTCATAGGGGCTTGTCCCAATGGATATTTTTGTAGTCAACCTGTCTGCCCAAAGTGCATTAACAAGCTTTTTGTGCCAATTCTTCTTGTTTTCTTCCAATACTTTCTTTATGATGTTAATCAAGTTTTTATTGGATGATTTAGCTAGTCCATTACCTTGGGGGTAATAGGCTGTGGAGTAGCCTAAGGTAATATGGTATTTATGACAAAAATTGATCATTCTTTTGGATTTAAAGGCAGCAACATTGTCAGTTATGATCTTTTTCGGACAGCCAAATCTAGATAGGATATTGGTTTCTAGGAATTGCATGATGATTGAGTCATTGGCTTGCCTACAAGGGATGGCCTCTATCCACTTGGTGAAGTAATCTGTGGCAGTCAAAATCCACTTATGTTGGCCAAAAGAAGAAGGGTGAATTTCTCCAATGAAATCTAAACCCCATTGTTGAAATGGTCTTTCAGTGGAAATGGGTTTTAGGGGTAAAGGTAAAAAGTTTTCTCTTGCCTTCAAAGATTTGACATTTATGGAAAGAAACTACAAATTTCTTTACATCAGCAAATAGGGAGGGCCAATAAAAACCAGCTCTTAGGATTTTATCAGCTGTTGACTTCCAATACAAATGTCCACCACAATCCCCTACATGAAATTCTTTCAGCACTTTGTTAGTTTCATCATTTGTTAAGCAATTTAGTAAAATGCCTTCATGATTTTTCCAAAATAAAACATTGTCTACAATACAAAAATTTGAAGCTTTCATTTTCAAGAATCTCTTTTTAGTTCTGGATAACCCTGGAGGAGCTTGCAGGTTTAACAATACATAGACTATATCAGCATACCAAGGTGATTGTAAGAAGGCTTGATTGATCTGTGGAGTCGCCATCTCCTATTCGTTATACAGTTCATTGATGTCAAGGGTTTGGAAATTGGTTTCAGTCATCAACTTGGCTAATCCTTGTCCTTTTATCAGTTTTGTTGGTTTAATTTCAATATCATATTCCAAAATGTTAGCTATCCATTTGCCTCTTTTGCCTTCAATTCCTTCTTGAGTTAGAATGTCTTTGACCACGACATTTGGGACATAAGCTATTACATGAGAGTACAAGATATAAAATCTGAAATCCTTGATAGCTTTCACAAGGGCATAAGCTTGTTTCTCCATAGGTGCATCTCTAAGTGCTTTGCTGAAGAAAGCAATGGGCTTCTCATATCCTTGGTCATCTTTTTGTAATAGGACAACGGCAATAGTATGATCAAATGCAAAGGAAAACATTATGAAGTCTCTATCAAACTTCGGGCTTGTGAGGACTGGTGTTTTGGTTAAAGCTATTTTGATATCCTCAAAGGCTTGCTTAGCTTCTATTTTCCATTTGACTTTGGAATCTTTCTTCAGCATGTTATTCAAAAATCTTATTAGTTCAGCCAAGTTGGGAATGAATCTTCTCAGAAAATTGATCTTTCCTAGAAAAGCTTGCAATTCTTTGAGATTTCTTGGGTGAGGCACTTGGAGAATAGCTTGTATTCTATCCGGATTAATTCTAATGCCATCTTTCGAGATTATGTGACCTAAGAGTTTGCCTTCTTCTAAGCCAAACAATGATTTCTTTGGGTTCAATGATATGCCATATTTTCTGAAAATTAGGAACACTTGTCTGAGATGTTCTAAATGTTCTTTATCTGATTTGGAAAAAGCAGTGAGGTCATCAAGATATATTACTAAAAAATCATGAATCTCTTTTGCGAAGGCTATGTCCATTGCTCGTTGAAATGTGGCCCTTGCATTCTTAAGTCCAAAAGGCATCATTACATATTTGAAGGTTCCCCAAGGTGTTGTAAAGACAATTCTATCTTGGTCATCTGGGTGAACTAGGATCTAATTAAATCCTGAGAATCCATCTAACAGTGAGATCCTAGAAGCTCCCACTACCCTTTGCAAAATGTGATCCATCTTGGGTAAGGGGTAGTGATCTTTGAGAGAAACTTTATTCAGGTTTCTTAAGTCAACACGCAGTCTTATCTATCTCGTTTTTTTCCTACTGGGCACTAGATTTGAGATCCATTCTGAGAATCTAATAGGTGCGATTATTCCAGATTGGTACATTCTTTTGACTTCCTTTTCAATGAGAGGAAGGAGGACTGGAAAGTTTTTGTTTAAAGTGTTTTTGATTTTCTTTTAAAGGTATTATGTGTTGGATGACCGAAGTATCATAGGACTTGAGGTCCTCATAGCTCCATGCAAAGACATCTTGAAATTCTTTAAACAACTCAATATATTTCAGTTTTTTGTCGGGAGGTAAGGCTTTGGACAATTTCACCATCTTAGGATTTTGTGCAGTTCCTATATTACAGTCCTCAATCTCTGCATTTAAAGGATGCATTTTCGGCTTTCTTGGTATATCATTTGAATAAAAAATATCCTCCAAAGGAGTTAAGCCTGTGGGCAAAAAATTATCCTTCAACTCAATTACTTCAGATTCTCCCTCAACAATTTCATCAAGGTCCATTTGTTTAAGCTCTTATAAATTTTTGCTGGTAAAGATTGTTGGATGCAAAATGTGATTTGTTGTTTCAGCTGATATATTTTTCTCAATTTGGTCTATTTGTTGTTCTTCACAAATGGTGCTTGTGTCTATATTTGTGCTTGAGAATTCCTCTTTCAAAGTTAAGAAATTATTAATTTGTTTTCATTGTCAAACACCTGCCAATTTTTAACATTGTCTGGAACAACAGGTCTGTGTTTAATTTCAGCAGTAAAGTAATGGTTGGGCTCGAATGACAGCTTACAAGTGATGGCAAATGTTGCCAAACTGTGAGCATGTAAATTGTGGTTTCTCGGAATTTTGGTTAGCTGAAATTCTAAGAAGGTGTTGAGTATTTCAATTGCTACCCTTCTATAAGCCCTTAGCCTGAGATCGTTTGTAACAAAGTTTCCCTTCATCTGTTGGATAATCAAATCTAAGTCCCCTAGAATTGAAATCTTAGTTGCCCCTAGACTTCTAATTAGTTTGAGTCCCAGCAAAAGGGCCTCATATTCGGCCATATTGTTTGTACATCTATAATTTAGCCTATATGCATGTCCTTCAGCATGATCATTTTGCATATTAGTGTCCAAATCCCTGCCCCTGATCCTAGTTTATTTACTGACCCATCAAATTCTAGATACCATAAGATTTCTTGATTACCACTAGGATGAGGAGTTTTAGAAACTATCTTAGTGGGTAGATTTGGATTTTGTAACTCACATGGTTTTCTTTGTGTGTTTGTTGCATCAACCACTTCAACAATTTTTTGATCTTGAGCAGTGGATTCTTCATTTATGCTTCTTGCTTGTGCTGATTCTAGAAGTTTGTCATTAGTTTTGGGGCACATTTCAGCATTGTATAAGATAAACGAATCCATATTAGAATGCATGGAATAAATAAGGAAATTCTAGGGTTTCTCTTGACTGCTGACCACATATTTCATCAATGTTTCCCGGTACAATCTCTTTGGCTGGCCAAAGACTGAAATGGTGGCATAGGACATGTCTAGCTGCAAAGATCCTTGGAGTTTTTCACCCCAAGATCTGGACAAAAGAATTCCATACTTTGCTGGGATATCAACTACCACTACATCCATTAAAATAGTATTGGCAGGGTATTGCACTAGAGGTACACACAAATCTTTGATTAGGGCTAGACACCTGACCTGGCTGGAATCAAATGAAAACAAGTCTTTATATGGCCGTGTGATATCTAGGTCCAATCTTTCCATCACAGACTTAGGCATTAGGTTATGGGAAGCTCCCGAATCAAACATTGCATTATGCAGTACTTTGTCATGAATGTTTAAGCTTACATAGAATGGAGGGAATTCTCCATCTACTGTTTTACCATTTACCTCAGGACCAAAAATTAGTTTTGGTTGGTCATCTAAAACATTCACTGCATCTCTATTCTCTGATATTTGAAGTGACCTACTAATTTGTTCCCTATAAACCTCATGTTTAGCCAATTCAGACAGTGCAATGGCTATTTTTAACTTGCCTATTTCTGTTTCCAGGTTGAAAGTTTTTTCCACTTGAATTTTTGTATTCTGGGCAGCAAGGTTTTCCTTTTCTGCTGTGTTCTCAGTGGTTTTTTCTCTATCAGGTGTGTTGTTATGAACTAAATATGCCTTCAGGAGAGTTGTTTACATTTTATTTTGGAAGAAAGGATGTGGATGGGTGATTATTAGATGGCTGTAAGTCTGATATGTCCTCAACTGTGGGTTCTTTTGGGTTGAGGTCTATTTTAGCAAGGAGCTCTGTAGGGAAATTTTGTCCTTTTCTTTCTTAGGCTGTTTGGTATCTTTCTGCTTATTGGGTTCAGGCACATCTATTGTTCTACTTCTTAATTTATATTGTTTGTGAACCTCATAGATAGCTGCATCATATCCTTCTCTGAAATCAAATGATTCTCCGGATTTGGTTTGAAATTGGTTGAAATTATGAGCCTCTTGGTCATCTTGTGTTAAAAATATTTGTTGTTCATTGTTTAAACCCATTAGGTTGATTTGAGTATCCTCTGTTGGCTCACTAGAGGTTGAAGCTTCAACATAGTTTTCTTGAAATGGAGGTCTGATGTTCTGGTCAGGATCAGCTCTCCCAGTGTTAGGATTTTGATTTTTTCTAAAGTTTGGATTTCTAGTGGTGTTACTTGGTTGACCTTCCCAAGAAGATTTCCTTTCAATGGTTTCCACTCTATCACCCAGTCTATCCATTCCTTTGATAATTGCATCTAATTTTTGCTCAAATGAAGAAGGCTCTTCTTTGAAGGGAGTCCTTCTTTCAGCTCTAGCTCGAGCTCTTTTAGAGATCAGATTGGCCTCTACACTAACAGCTATGCTCTGCATGTCTTCTAAGCTTGGAGGAGCTCTTTCCCTTAGTTGATATGCCATGTCGGAATCAAATCCATCAGGGAATTTGATCAAGGCTAAGTCAGGTGGAGGTCTAAGGTTCTGAGGAATAGCATTGTACACATTATTGAATCTAGCACAGTAGTCTTGGACAGTTTCTTGTGGGCCTCATTTCAAGCTTTCATATTCTGATAAGATATGCAATGGGTCCTTCTTCTTTTCCCATATGTTCAAAAAGGTTTGGTAAAGGGCATCTAGATTAGCAATTGTGTTTGTAGCGAGTGCCCTGAACCAGGTACTTACATCACCGGTTAAGCTTTGGACAAAATTTTTCATTCTGACATCATTATCATCAATTTCATAGTTCTCAAAATAGTCCATCATTTTCTTAGTGTGTTGTTGAACTGTATAGGTGCTAGTACCATCGAAATATGTAATTTTTCTTTGATAATCTTGAGGCATGGCCCCTGGATTTGCAGGAAACTGCAAAGGAGGATATCGGTTTGCCATATTTACAGGTATAAATGGGATAGCTGGAAGCACCAGGATAACAGCTGAGATAAATGGAGTGGATGGGGGAGTGGAAAAGGTACTTTGAAGTGATGATGGTGAACTAGAAGAATCTGCAGCAACAATAGAAAGGACTGCTGCTTTTCTAGGAGGCGGTTGGGTAAGGTTTTGCTGAAGTATATCAAGATTTAAATTAGCAGAATTTTCTAGACTTTCTTGTCTTCTAAGGTTCTTAGAGATCAAGTTAGGTTTTTCAAAAATAACTGGAGGATTAGGATCTGGATTTTATCTAGTGTAACGAGTTTTCTTCTTTGGAGCCAGCTTCTAAATCTATTTTTGGTATTTTCTGAAAGTAGCCGAAGGACACTGCTTTTGACAATATCTTTCTAGGAAATTATAAATTGTGAGGGTCTTAAATTTTCCTGAAGATTTTTTGAAAATAAGAGGAAACTGATCACATTTTTGAGATAGTTGTTTAAAGCCTAAAGCTATACTGGAGTTATACTGAAGCAACTTTTTTACTCCTGTAATTGCACAACAAAGACAATTTTAAAGGCTACCTAGCTAACTTCAGGCTCCATCTGTAGCTTTAGGAAATAAACAACAGTAACAGACACAGTCATTCAGTTCCCCAGTTGAGTCGCCAATGACGTTATCACTCAGGTTGTTCCCCAAAAGCAGTGGGAAAAGGGAATATGGCCGAGGTAACCACTAACCAATCTTTTAACTGCAGATTCTAGCCAATCTACAACCAGAGAGGGCTCTCTCTTTATGATTTAGATTTGTTTTGCTATATGTTAGGCTAGCTATGAAGTACAAGTACTTGTTTGCGTTTCGGATGGTGACATTCAATAGAACAGGGCTGCAAAGTATGAGAAGTTCAGACCATTGGGTTAATGGAGTCAATGAAAATAAACTTTGGGTGTGGTTTCTTTGGCAAAGGAAGAACTACAGAGCAAGATAATTAAACATGGAACAATCTTCAAGTTGGAATAGGATGAAATGGAGTCGGGGAATGAAAGACAATTAAGGATCTTTCATTATGCTAATAGAGGGAAAATGGATAAATATTACTAAGGAGCAGTTAAGAATTCCTTAATTATATTCAGAGTGTAAGAACCAGGGAGACAGGAGCAGTCAAGAATTCCTTCCTATGCTAGTCCTGAAGAAAACATAAAAATGACAGGAATTGAACACAGAGTACAGTAAAGTAAGTTCCGCGCTATTATTTTTTCTTGCAATTTAGAACATGATACTTAGGTGATATATAAAAGATAGAAACAGTAAAACATAAGTTAGAAAAGACTTATTGATCCATGAGATAATCCAAGAATTCTGCAACATAGGCTTCTACCATCAATTCCATAACCAGAGAGTTCATCAGCAAAGCATTCCAACAATCTTTATCAGTAGAGGGACACTTCAACATTACTTCGAGTCGAATGATGAAATTATAGAAATAGATCGACTTCGAATTCTAAATGGAATTCATGCCAAGTTTGAATCTCCTATTGGGCACCATAATATCATTTTCGGAGTCGAAGAAGAAAAATTCCGAGTGGATTCGACGGGTCGAGAAAAGGTCCTAATCATTTTAGTCTTTTTTTTTAAAGGGATAAAATATCAACTCAAACATTCTCTCTTCAGTTGTCATGAAGGAGAGTCGATTTTGGGGTTCATCAATGGTGATTGTAAAGATAAGTAATTAAAATTAAATTTTTCTCTAAAGTATTGCATATGTTTTTTCATGTGGAAAATGATAAGAATTAAGGTTCTCAGCTAGAAAATGACACTCCATATAAATAAGTGTTTTGGTAAAAAAAATATAACTATTCTTGAATTTGATACTTTCATAAAGACAAGTAACTTACTAAAGAAAACAATTACATGAAAAAGGTCAATAGGTCAAGATAAAAAATCTCGTATGGATTGTAGCAACTCATTTTCTCACCATGCAAAATGAGGCGAGTAATAAATCTTGTGGTGTTGTTGAGAAGAACACAATGGTTTTGTGCTTAGTCATGGTAAAATATTTCCATGGTGTTGGTAAAGATTATTTATTTAATAAATCCATGGAAAAGATTCCCATGGATTCTCATGCGTAAGGGAGTTATTTTGGAAAAAAAGAACACTTAGTTATGAGAAAAATAATAACACATAGATCAAATGCACAGAGATAATATAAGTCATTGGAATCTTCTTTGGAAGGAATGTGGTTTTCTTGTGCGTGAAAGATAAGTCAATTGTGTTAATTCCTTTGCAAGAATTTGCAAAAGTTACCAGTCTTGGTGGGTAAAAATATAAATGATTTGTGTGTTGTATGTTGGATAGTTTGATTTAATTGCATTGTTTAAAGCATAAAAGGTTACGATTATTATTATTTTAAAAAAGATTTCCTAGTTCTCATGACCAAAGGAATGGTTGATTATGATACTTTCTTGAAAACAAATGCATGAGAATTTTGTTATGATACTTTCTTGAAAACAAATGTATGAGAATTTTGTTATCATACATTCTTGAAAACAAATGTATGAGAATTTTGTTATCATACTTTCTTGAAAACAAATGCATGAGAAATTTCTACATAAAAGATAGAGAAACTATGTTGGGTTCCTGAAAATAACTATGTGAAAATAAGACATTTGTAGAAGCATAGAAACAATAGTTAACTACATGCATGGATTTGTAAAACTATTGTGTTATATCTTTTAAAAGAGAAACAAGGATTTGTGTGTGGAAAATAATAAGCATTATGTTAGATCCTCGAAATTAAAACAAGTAATTACTTGCAATGAACGCACTGTTATCACCCCAAGAAACTCACCTAGGTTGTATATCAGTGATGCTCGAGAACATTAAAAACTCAACAAAATGTTGGATAAAATGATGGATGAATGAAAGAAATGCTGCTCATTCAACCGAGATAACCACTCCTACTATGATTAACTCCAGACATGGGTGAACACCCCCAAACTACAAGGCTTTTAACCACCAATTACTCACAGTTTAAATAAAATGTGATAATGGAGAAGACTGACTACACCAGCAGATACACAGGACCCTGTGATGGCCAGCTGCAACCAGTTAAAAGGTCTGTAAATATATTATCTAATACACAAACAGGATGACAACTCTCTGGTATTAAAACAACAGAAACCTGTAAGGAAATTCAATGATACATGCTAAATTCTAACACAAAGGTGGGATGACAGCCCCTCTGATGCTAAATATTCATAGCACATGAATTAATGCCAAAACAGGCACAGCCTGGAACATAGAAGAAGTGAAAAGTGAGAAAATGATAGCAAAAGAAGCTTGTATTAGTTGGAAATGAAGACCAGATGCTGCAGGTCTCACAATATTTACGGTCTCCAGAAGTTGAATCTTACAACACACTAGCACTCATCTAACACTCATCAACATCTTACATCGTTTCTTTGGGTATATCTAGAGGTTGGATACAAAATTGCTCTGCTAGTCTATGCATGGAGGTGTCTTAATTGACCACCAACTACATTTACAATTAGATATGGGCCTCTGCTACATTCTGACTGTCTTTAATTAACAAATTTTACATTCTTGGTACTTGGGTGTACTCTTCGAACACGTGAAATGCTATATGAATAAATGTTCATAACTGTCGAAGGCGTTTAACTACTCGAGGCTGTACTTCCTCGTCCTTGACCATGTTGCTCTTTAACTACGGTAACTGATGATTAAATGTGCAGGTAGCTGGATCATATCTTCCTCCTTCGAGCATGCAAGACTGCTCAAAACACAAAAATTGCATTGAAAACGTGTCGGGTTGTGACGGAATACACAGAGGCAATATCAGCCGTCGGATGAATAAAAACAATGGAGGAGACCACACGGGAAGAGCTACCGGGAGGCAAGGCGGAAGAGAACCGTGAATTGTCGAATCATGTAATCGGACGGTGGAGATCATTTGATGGAGGATATCAAAAGATAGGCAGGTGAAGCAATGAGGGCCATCGGATCTGGACACGGCAGATCCAACGGTGACCGGGAGCAAAAGGGGCACGCACTTTAACTGCTGGGAGTCGTACAGGAAGGCGAAAAGTGGTTTTATCACACCGCTTATGGCACTGCGGTGGTAATCGTACCGCAGACAGAGATGCAACGGGATGGAGACGCGTGTCTGACGGGATGACGGGGAAACCATTTTCCCCGTCGCTTAATGAACGAGCGGTTAATAGGGCGAGGGCTTGCGAATGGCGTTGGATCAACGGGCGGAGGATCGAGCGGTTAGCATTGAGCACACATGTCGGTTGATATGACGTGTAAAGTTGCGGGCCCAGGTTAAAATAAAAAAAATATTAATGTGGGTTTTGAGGGTATGAGGGAAAAAGTAAGGGAAGGATGAAATGATAGTATGGGGAGTTATAAGGGCATGATAATAACAATGAAGGAGAATGAAGAATTGAACAAGTTCTACAAGTCCTCTGCTACCTAAACCAACACTGTCTGTCCTGCTTTAACCCATGAAAAGTTGCAAACTGTAGCAGAGCTAACACTGGCTCCTTCTGGGGATGAGATCCTCCCTGCGAGGTCTCAAGAACCTACGGACCACTGCCTTTCCAGCTTTAAACAAATTAACCAAAATTCCTAGTGTTCCATTGGGTATGGAGTCTACTTTGTCTGCACAAAACTAATAAACACAAAATATTTACAACTCTTAAGGCCATAGACCTTAAACAACATAACTTTTCAAAAAGCACCCATTAACTGGGCCATCAAAAACTGTCTCTCCTCCCATCATTTTCAGTATGAAGGTGTTGTTCCCTTGAATTTGTGCAATGATGAAAGGCCCTGTCCAGAAAGCATCAAATTTCACATGATTACATTTCTTCTTCTTCAGTGCATCCCATTTTAAGACCAAGTCGCCAACCTGAAAATTATATGTTTTTGCCTTCTTGTCAAAGGCTTCCTTGATGCTTCTCTGATGTGTTGCAACTTTTTCCACCACCTGTTCTCTAATCTGATGCAATTCTGTTAAATCAGTAATTCTTCGTGCCATGTATTCTTCTTCATCTTGCTCTGTTTGAAGGAATCTTGCCACAGGAAGAGTTAACTGAATTGAGAATACAACCTCGGTGCCATACACCAGCTTAAAATGAGAATTCCCTGTGGATCTCTTAATGGTCACTATGTCAGCCCAAAGTGCATAGTTGAGCTTAGAATCCCAATTATTTTTATTGTCCTCTAACAATTTTTTAACTATTCTGATCAGACTTTTATTAGAGGATTCTGCCAGACCATTTCCCTGTGGATAATATGAGGTAGAATGAACAAGTTGAATCCCCATTGAATCACACATTTCCACCAACTCTTTTGCTCTGAAGGCTGCTGCATTGTCTATGATTAATTTATGTGGACAACCAAATCTAGTAAAGATATTTTCAATTAAAAACTACATGACCAAATTATGATCAGCCTTCCTAGTAGGGACTGCTTCAATCCACTTAGTGAAATAATCAGTGGCTACTAAGATCCATCTGTGTTGGCCACTGGAATGTGGATTTATTTCTCCAATGAAATCTAAGCCCCACTGCTGAAAAGGTCCTTTTGAAATTATTGGTTTTAGGGGTAGGGACTTCAACTACTGTTTTCCTTCAAATCGTTGGCACCTGTCACAAGATTTAACAAAAACAAATACATAAGAAAATAGAGTGGGCCAATAGTACCCAGCTCTGAGAATTTTATGGGCCGTGGTTTTCCATAGTGATTCCCTCCACACATGTTGTTATGAAATTGCTGCATAACTTCTTTTGATTTTTCTTTGTCCAGGCACCTTAAAAATATTCCAGATGGATCCCTCCAGTAGAGCAGATTTTCAATAATGCAATACTTTGCTGCTCTAAGTTTCAGAGTTCTGGCTTGACTTTGAGTAAATTCTGAAGGGATTTCTAGCTTCAGCAAGAAATTAATTATCTCAGCATACCAATTACATGAAGCTAGATTCTCAGCCACAGACTGTTTTTCACTGTTTCAGCTATTTCTTCCTCTTCATTTGCCTGACTGCTTTCTGTAATTGTACATAGGAAATCAATGTCTAAAGATTTGCAATTTTCTTCCGCTAATAGCTTGGCAAGACCCTGACCTCTGACAAGCTTAGTGGGCTTCAGCTCAATATTAAATTCTATCATCTCTGCAATCCGTTTTTCCCTTCTTCCATCAGCATCAGGTTGTGTCAAGACATCTTTTATTGCAGCAGAGGGTACATATGCAATTATCTTCGAATGCAAGATATAAACTCTAAAAGCTTTCAAGGATTTAATAAGAGCATATGCCTACTTTTCTATTATATCATATCTCAGTTCCGCATCCCTCAAATTCTTACTGAAAAGTGCTACTGGATGCTCTGATCCTTCTTCATCTTGTTGTAATAAAACTACTGCAATGGTGTCTCCAGAGGCAAATGAGAAAATATGGAACTTCTTGCTGTAATCTGGACTTATTAAAGTGGGAGCCTCCATAATGGCTCTCTTGATGGACTCAAATGATTTCTTACTGCATCAGTCCATCTTGCCTCTGACCCTTTCTTCAACATGGAGGTCAGGTGCTTAACCAATTCTGCAAAATTTGGAATAAACCTCCTTACAAAATTTATTTTTCCAAGAAAGGACTGGATATCCTTCTTTGATCTTGGTACCGACAGGGTCTGTATTTCTTTCACTCTTTCTGGGTCAATCTGAACTCCTGCAATAGACACAATATGTCCTAACAACTTGCCTTCTTCCAAAGAAAATTGAGATTTTTTGGGATTGACTGAAATTCCAAACCTCCTGCACTTCAGAAATACTCTTTTCAAATGCTGCAAATCATTTTGATGGCTATTGGAGTAAATTGTTATATCATCAAGGTAGATAAGCACAAATTTGTCCTTCTCTCCTACAAACGCTATATCCATAGCTCTCTGAAAGGTTGCTCCAACGTTCATCAATCCAAAAGGCATCTTGGCATACATACAAGTGCCCCATGGAGTGGTGAATGTAGTCTTTTCTTGATCATCTGGATGCACAACAATCTGATTAAAGCCTGAAAATCCATCAATGAAAGACATCACTTTAGCTTCTGAGACCTTCTGCAACAAGTGCTTCATCTTTGGCAGAGGATAATTTTAATTCTTTGAGAATTTGTTCAAATTTCTGAAATCAACACAGAGTCTTATTTCTCCACTCTTCTTCCTCACCACCACTAGGTTGGCCACCCATTTTGAATACCTGAGAGGGACAATTATCTTGGAAGCCAACAACTTTTTGATTTATTTTTCAATAAGAGGAAGAAGCATAGGATTTATTGGTCTCAGCTTCTATTTGAAAGGAATCGTGTCTTTTTCCAGAGGGATTTTGTGCTAAATAATATTTTTATCATAAGTTTTCAGATCACTATACTCCCAAACAAACACATCAGCGAACTGCTTCATTAATTTGCAGTATTCAGAACTTTGGTCAGCCGATAAATGAGTGGACAAATTCACATATCTAGGCTGACCTGGACTTCCTATATCATGCTTACAGACTGCAGATTGGTCTTCTTTTTGGGCAACTTTGTAAGGCACATCATTCTGGTCAAACAATGTTTCAAGAGGAATTAGACCCTTAGGAAAATGGTTACTAGGAAGCTGGACAATGCTGTTTTTTCCAATCTTATTTCTAAGCTGGGACTAGTGATTTTCTAACAAGGCTTCATTATCTTGGTCAATTTGCATTTTATAAAATTCATCAATGACTTGCAGAAACCTATTTATCTCATCATCATCTTCAAAAACTTTCCAATGCTGGACATTGTCAGGCAAGGATGGTCTATACTTCATTTGGACTTCATACACTAGTCTGGGAGGCATTGGAGGAATAAATAGACTAGCAGAAATAGCAAGGGAATCAACAAGATGATTTTGGGCTCTAGGGATATAAGAAATACAAAAATAATCAAAGGAATCTTTGATTCTCCATACCTCATCTCTGTATGCTTTCAGCCTTGGGTGCTTTGCTTGAAATGTTTTATTTACTTGCTGAATAATCAAATCAACATCTCCAAACACCTTCAAATTCTTGATTCCTCTGTCTTTTGCTGCATTGAGGCCCAACAACAGTGCTTCATATTCTGCTATGTTGTTTGTCACTTGAAAAACCAGCGTAAAGGACAGTTGAATGCTTTCTTGTTGCGGAGATACTAGCACCACCCCTGCTCCTGCAGTCTCCCTGGAACACGCTCCATCAAAAAACATCTACCAAACCTAATTTCCTTTCTTTTCATTGGCCTGAACTGTTGGTTTTCTGAGCTGCATTGAGGCCTTCTGAGATTCTTCTATTTGGAGAATACATGCTCCAAAATCAGTGTCCACAACATAAATGGGATGATTAGTAGGATTCTTCTCATCACTATTGATGTATGCCAATTGTGCTTCTCTGTACAATCTCCTGCTTTCTCCTCCAAACACTGGGATAGTGGCATAAGATAGATCATTCTGTAATGTCCCACCTAGTCTCTTAATCCACCTGCTAGACAACAACATACCAAACTTGGGAGGGACATTTGCTACCACAATATCCATCACTATGCTCTTCATGGGCAGCTGGGTTAGGGTAATGGCCAGATCTTTAATTAATCCAAGACATTTCACCTTCCTTGAATCAAAAGAAAATAAATCATGATAGGGTCTAGTGATATCAAGGCCTAACTCTTCCATGACAACTTTAGGCATTAGATTGTGGCTGGACCCTGTGTCTAGCAGGCAGTTGTGGAGGATTTTGTCATGAATGGTCAATGAGACATAAAAAGATGGAGAATTATTATCAGCAGGTTCAATCATGGGGCTAAGCACAACGGTAGGCTTGTCATCTTGCAAATTGACAGAGTCAGTGGAGGCATGTTTGGTTTCTAGCTCAAGGGCTTCAAGGATAGGCTTCCTAAATAACTCACTCTTCACCAACTCAACCAATGGCATAGATATTTTAAATTTCTGAACTTCTGATTCAAGGTTTAAAGAAGAAGATGACTTATCAGAACTTTTTACCTCTTGAACTGGAGCTTTGAGGATGACTGGATCAACTGCTGGTCTTCCCTGCTTGATATTCTGTGGTTTTGTTTGGGTAGCAGCTCTTTGGGCAGGATTCTCCTTGACATTCTTTGCATTCGACCTCAGGTTATATCTCTGCTGCTCACCAGTTTGCAGAACAGCTCCTCTATCCCACTCCTTACTGTTTTTTTCTTGCAGCAATGATTCTTCATACTTAGCCAATGTCAAAAATGTAGCACTGCCATTATCTTCCATGCAGTGAATTTCATCCTTGTCCTCTTCAAATTGTTCTTCCTCCATGACTACATTTTGGAAGGGAGCTTTAACTTTCTGATGTTCTTTTTTTCTTTCACCCCTTTGTATAATCTGTAACTGCTCATTTTCTCTTCTGAATGGATTCTGATTTCTTGGAGCAAATGTGTTCTGCTGCCTTGTTTTCCCTGAGTTCTACTCAACCTTTAGCTTAGAAATTTTAGTAGCCAATGACTCTATCATCTTGGTAATTTTATCTAATTTAGGCTCTAAAGATGATGCAGAAGAAGTAGAAGCATGATTCCTCTGCCTCCTCCTGTTAGCTTGACTTTTTAGCTTCTCTCCAGCCATGATATTAGATTCTACTTCTAAGGCTGCATCCCGCATGTCTACCAGTGTAGCACATCTTCATTCTCTCAATAACAGGCAGAAGTCAGAGTCAAAATCATTGGCATAATTGAGTTTGGCAATAGTGGGGGTAGGTTTTACCTCAGCTAGTATCCTACTATACAAACGATTGAATCTTTTATTAAAAACAGGTATTGATTCCCCATTTTCCCTCTTTAGATTACCAAACTCAGTATGATAATACATAAAGTCCTTTTTATCCCCCCATTGCTTCAAAAATGCATCATCTAATGCTTCAATATCTGTTATTCATCTCTGGGGTAATTCTCTAAACCACTTCCTAGCCTCTCCATCAAGGCTTTGGACAAAAACTCTCATCCATACATCACTTTCACTTATATCTAAATTATCAGCATAACTGTAAAAGGCTTCTAGGTGTTCTTCTGCTATTACTCCCTCTGTGCGAGTGAATTTAGGCATATATTTTTGATATTCTCCCACAGGCATAGGATTTAAAGGGACAGGCAATACCAATGGTCCATATCTGGCAGCTACAATTCTTTCTATCCTCGTAGGTGCTTGTTGTCCTGCCATGTTTGTAATATGTGGAAGAATACTAGCAGATTGAATGGTAGGGAGTAATGTGATGGATGGCAGAGATGTAGGGATGTTTTGGACTGAATGGGAAGCTTTCTTTGGACTAAGATTCAAAGGGGAACTAACTGAGCAAGGGGATGAACTAATCTCTGAAGGAATTTCTTTATTAACAGTGTTGATTTCTAAATCTTCAAGCTGTGTATCCTCAGCTACAAATTTATCTTTCAGAGATGAATTAAATTTCTTAGGCTTACCTGATCCTGATGCCCCTTTCTGTGATGCTTTCTTCAATTTGACAGTCCTCTCAGGGTCAGGCAATGGTTCAGCTGGAGATTTCTGAGGATTTCTTCGAGTGTGTCTCACAAACTGAGCCAGAACTTCAATGTGGAGTCACCAAAGGATGGTCTTCCACCAATGGAGTCGGCAGACAGATGATTACAACCAAAAATTGTGTTTAAACCTTGTCTGTCATCAAAGCTTGAAGTTGTGTCATTCTCCCAGGGAAGCTGAGCTTCGATTCTCCTTTCCCCGAAAATGACGCCAATTAATGTTATCACCCCAAGAAACTCACCTAGGTTGTATATCAGTGATGCTTGGGAACATTACAAACTCAACAAAGTGTTGGATAAAATGATGGATGAATGAAAGAAATACTGCTCATTCAAGTCAGATAACCACTCCTACTATGATTAACCCCAGACATGGGTGAACACCCCCAAACTACAAGGCTTTTAACCACCAATTACTCACGGTTTAAAAGAAGTGGAACATAGAAGAAGTGAAAAGTGAGCAAATGACAACAAAAGAAGCTTGTATTAGTTGGAATTGAAGACCAGACGCTGCAGGTCTCACAGTATTTACAGTCTCCAGAAGTTGAAGCTTACAACACACTAGCACTCATCAACCTCTTACATCATTTCTTTGGGTATATCTAGAGGTTGGATACAAAATTTCTCTGCTAGTCTATGCGTGGAGGTGTCTTAATTGACCACCAACCACATTTACAATTAGATATGGGCCTCTGCCACATTCTGACTGTCTTTAATTAACAAATTTGACATTCTTGGTACTTGGGTGTACTCTTCGAACATGTGAAATGCTATATGAATAAATGTTCATAACTATTGAAGGCGTTTAACTGCTCGAGGTTGTACTTCCTCGTCCTTGTCCATGCTTCTCTTTAACTGCGGTAGCTGATGATTAAATGTGCAGGTAGCTGGATCATCTCTTCCTCCTTCGGGTATGCAGGATTGCTCAAAGACAAAAATTGCATTGAAAACTTGTCGGGCTGTGACGGAATACACAGAGGCAATATCAGCTGTCGGATGAATGAAAAAAACGGAGGAGATCATGCGGGAAGAGCTACTGGGAGGCAAGGCGGAAGAGAACTGTGAACTGTCGGATCATGTAATTGGACGGTGGAGATCATTTGATGGAGGATATCGAAAGATAGGGGGGTGAAGCAATGAGGGTTGTCGGATCTGGACATGGCAGATCCAATGGTGACTGGGAGTGAAAGGGGCACGTGCTTTAACTGCCAGGAGTCGTACAGGAAGGCAGAAAGCGGTTTTATCGCATCTCTTATCGCACTGCGGTGGTAATCGTACCGTGGACAGCGATGCAACAGGATGGAGACGTGTGTCTGACGGGACGGTGGGGAAACCATTTTCCTCGCTGCCTAACGAACGAGCGGTTAACACGGCGAGGGCTTGCGAATGGCGTTGGATCAACGGGCGGAGGATTGAGCGGTTAGCATTGAGCGCACATGTCGGTTGATATGACGTGTAAAGCTGTGGGCTCAGGTTAAAATAAAAAAAAGATTAATGCAGGTTTTGAGGGTATGAGGGAAAAAGCAAGGGAAGGATGAAATGATAGTATGGGGAGTTATAAGGGCATGATAATAACAATGAAGGAGAAGGAAGAAACGAACAACTACAACTCCTTTGCTACCCAAACCAACACTGTCTGTCCTGCTTTAACCCATGAAAAGTTGCAAACTGTAGCAGAGCTAACATGCACTAGCTTTCCTTTGTAGAATACATATATGCCATGCAAAAAATAATGACTAACACATTAGTTTTGTTTTAGAACAACGCGTCTCTTTGAATATGGTAGATTTTATAAATAACTCTATCTTGGGAAAGATACTTTTCGGAAAGGGATTTGCATTTGCATGCATGATAATGATGTCTATAATGTTAGCATTCCCTTAGAGGGGGACATGTATTTTTATGTATTATGATAATATCTATTGTATTGGAAATATTACTGAGTTACATGAAAAAAGAAGAAGCTAAGGGGCTAGCTCTCTTTGAATAAGTTTTAATCTAATTACATGGACGCAAAATAAACACAATTTGCTAGTATCCATTAAATGAAATGAATGGTTACAATGGTTTCCTTTGGAAATGAATGTGCACTCGTGCGAGAATGATTATAGTAACATGGTAATTACTTTGACATGCTTGATAATTATCTGTTTATACATGCACAATGTTGTTAGAAGAAGCATGTTGTGATATTATATTTACGTCTCATGTATGTACATGAGTAGATGTTAAAAGCTTACTTTTAAAGATTGCTTATTGATTGATTAATACTTTATCTAATCATGTTACCAAAGCTTGTTCACGGCACAAGAAAGGATGGTGATTTTTGAAAAAGATAAATTATCTTTAACATTTAGGTAGAGAATGAAATAATGCTCTATGTTGATGAGTATGCACTGCATGATGGTCCACTAATGGGACAATCATGCCACAAGGATATAGAGAGTGGTGATTTGTGGGTAAATGGTTTCATTATGATTGTAATAATTTTTATCTAGGTATGTTGTATTTTAATGATATTTCGTTGTAATATTAAATAAAAATGGATAAGGGATGGACTCCCTTATAAGCCATTGAGTGAGTGGTGTACACCCTCACGAGCATTTAATAATAAAATTAAATGTTTGCTAGTTTTAACCGTAGGAGTTTCCATGGTATCTCGATGTTAAATGATGTGATTGCTTTGATGTTGATTCGTTGCATAATGTGATGTTGACAATGTGATGTATGTGATTAATTAATGTGGGTAAATAAATCATGAAATGGATGCAAGGTTATGTTAGCCTCCTGTTGCAACAGGGTATCATTTTTCATGATTGACATTTTCACATGCCAAATATGTCATACTTTGCAAGCTGCAGTGTTCCATATTTCCAGAAGAGACCAAAGAAGAAAGCCATGAAGTGTACTAGTCCAAATGCCACTGCTAATTCCAATTTTTGATGAGTTGTTCCAGTTTTGAAGAGTTTTCATTTAAGGGAGGTCCAAACAGTTTAATGTTGGTCTCCCTAGGTTTCAATTTTCTGTTTTAGAATATAGAGAATGATATCTGTCCAAACAGTTTAATCTTGGCAGATCTGTAGATAGGTAGAGAATCAAAGGGACCCAACTGCTTAATCTGGGCCCTGGCAGAAATAAGTGTAGATTTAGATAGGAAAAATTCAAAAGAAAAAATTGTAAATCTGGGTTTGCAAGTCTAAGTGCACCCAAACCAAAAAGAAGAAAAAATGTTAGGAGAGTAGGCTGGGTAGGTAGCTGTGTGGATGCAGAATGATAATTAATGATCAATTTTGTGGTACAAAGTGTTATATTTTTACAGATCACAGTGCAGGCAGTGTTCATGCAAAGGAGCTCAAAGGTGGACATAACTAACTCCCCCTTCTTCTAATTCCCCAAGTCCCTTACTAACTTCCCAAAGAGGTCAAGATCTGCTTGATTCATCTTAGATTCATCATCATCCATATCAGTTGCCTTGGTGAAGATCTGCTTCACTCAAGGATTTTTCCTTTTCAAGGTCTTTTCCCCAAAATAGCCTAAGGTCCCTGACCTTAGCGCTTGCTGATCACCATCATATTAACTACTAACAGTATTATATAATTCCCTATCAGTCTTCCCCCTTCCCCTACTAAAACTTTGTATATAAAATTCCCCTATGTGAATATCCCCTCCCTGGCAATATAGCCATATTTTTATAAGTCCGGGAAAAAACGGTCCATCCGGGGTTGTTTTTAGCCCATCCGTGTCTTAAAAGGGATTAATCCGACACCTGGCCAGATTAATAACCTCTCCCCTAGCCCTAAACCCTCAAAAACCCCCTTTTCTGCCCCTAAACCAAAGTTTTGTGCACAAATACATTGACCCGCGCGTATTAAACCCATATAACCCCCGTAACCCGCATAAACCATTGTTTAGACCCACCTGCGCGCATATTAAAAAGGGAATATTCTCTGTATATTCTCCACCCATATCCCCCCGCCATATTATCTTGGCCACCAGCCGTCGGATCGTCCGCCCCACAGATCGACGGTGGGCGGGCCGTCCCATCTCCAAAACGCCCGAGCATTAGCGTCCGGGAGATGGGCGGTATTACCGCCGTACCTCCTGCCACGCGTTAGCTGCTGGGCTGTGGCGGAGCCCCCTCTAACAAAACCACTCCCCCCCCAAAGGTCGTGTGCCACAAAACCACTTACCGCCTCTTGCCCGGTGATGTCACCGCTTACGTCAGCCCCCTGCACAGTCACCGCTTACATCACCCCCTCTGCCCAGTCACATGTCGAGTCATCTGCCTACATGGCCCCTTGCCACGTGTCATGCCACGTCACCGTCCGTACATGATGACGTCATGCTGATGTCATCCCACCACATCATCATGCTGACGTCATCGTTGACGTCACCTGCGATACAATGTCACGTCATGCTGACGTCATCAGCACTTTTTTGGCGCGAAGGGCAAAAATCGCACTTCGGAGCCCCGGAATCAGATTCTGAGGCAGTTTTTGATGAGCGATTTGCGCCAATCGCTCATCGCTAGATTTTTTGGGCCTGAATGGGGAATATTTAGGGAATATTTTCATTTTTCGGCCCCCAGCAGGCCCAAAAGGCGCCGAATGACCCATTTTTCTTCGCGAAGCTTGCCGGGAGGACCAGAAAATAGTTTTGAAGGAAACAGAGGCCGAACAACGGCCATTAAATGATGATTTAACACACAGCATGTTAGTACAACATCTGTTTATTGCCAAAGAGTATCAGAGGAAGAAGAGAAGCCAAAGAGTATTAGCCGAAGATTTTTAGGGGCTCGAAGCACCTGAACATTGATGAGCCCCCCCCAGAAAGTCAAATCAAGATGCATAAGCCCATCCTTGCCCTCAAATCACAGTTAAAGCTTTAAATGGAGACAGACAATAGAGATGCAGAAACCCATACACATTTATTTCAGAAAACACCGCAGCAAGCCACCAAGGACAACATCGTTTATTCAGTTTTGATACGGCGGCCCTGAGCGCAGCCCGAGATATTTTTTTCATTTATTTCTGGATAGGATTAGGTTAAGTAGTCATTTTTCTTTATGACCTGATTAGGTCAAGATGTAATAAAGGAACTCTGTAGATAGTTTTTCCCTATATATACCGCCCTCTACATTGTTTCAAGTGGTGGTTGATTGAGAATTTTCACCAGAGACTCGCATTGTATACCTGAGTTTTTTCTATAATCAAAGATTGCTGAAAGCTTGGAGAGCAAACTGTCTGTTGTAAATGAATGTTTTTGGAGATATGAAGATGGAATTCTTGTGCTGCAGCCTGAAGCAATAAGTGCATCTCACCTCTGTTTATTGTTTACCACTATCTAAATAGCAGAAAGAAAGAATAGCCTAGAATTAGTTTAAATACTCTCTATGCTCAATTTCTGCTATTTCTTTATGTTTTCCTCTGATTGAATTGGTTATGAATATGAATTCCTCCTGGCTCATGTTTACCCCAATTCACCTGTGTTTGCCAATTATCTAGGGATTCTTTACTGCCCCTAGGTAGTGCTCTGTTACCTCCTCTGTTAAGCTGATTGAGAGATTCTTAACTGCCTCTCATCACTTAGCATTTTTCTCATCATTTTAACCTGAACTATTGTTTCATGCTTGGCTATCTTGCTCCACTTTCCCTCTCTTGTGACCGAAGAAATGCACCAGCAGTTCTCTTCCTCGAGTCCACGCCCAATGGTTTGAAACTTCCAGACTATGCCTTGCCTCTTTGTCTGAAAACGTCAATTTTCCCACCAAAAACAAAACAAAAACCCTCTGAACTTGAGACCTAGCCTAAAATCCTTTTCAACAAAGCTAAATCTAAAAGAGAGAGCCCTCTCTGATTGTAGGTTGGCTAGAACCTACAGTCCAAAGTTGGTATGTGATTACCTCGGCCGTATCCTTTTCCAGAGCTTAAGGACAACCTGAGTGATAACGTGACTCCGCTGGGGAATTGCTCAGATAGTTTCACGAAGAAGATAACATAATGGTGACTCCGCTTGGGAATTTCTGAGATAGTTTCATGAAGATGGTAAGAAAGCTCTGCTGAGACCATAAATCAAAGTTTCCAATTGCTGTTTATCTCTTAAAATTACAGGTGAAGCCTGAATATCAGCCAGGAAGCCTTTGAGACTGTTTTTTTCTTTGCATTAACAGGAGTAAATAAATGCTGCTTCAGTCAATCTTCATGCTAGTTTTAAGTTACAAACAAGTTGTCTCAAATTTTAATTAGTCCCTCGTTGATTACAAGAACATTCCCCAGAAAATTACCCAAAAAACAATTCGGAAGCTAGCTCCCAAGAAAAATCCACGATATACAAGGTCTAATCCAGACCCCAACCCTCCAACTGTTTTTGAAAACCCTGACATAATCTCGAAAATCATTAGGAAGCAAGAAAGACAGGAAGATTTTGCTGATTTGAGCCCTGAAACAACTTACCCTAGCAGTATTCTGACTCCTGTCAAGGTTTTGTTCCGTTCAACCCCTATTTCCCTTAGTTCATCATCTACATCCCATAGTACTCCTTCCACACCTTCATTCACTGCACATACTAGCACTTCTGTTGTTTCCAACGTTCCAGTTACTCCTGTGATCCCCGTTACTCCAGTTGTTCCACTTATACCTGCCAATATGGCTAATAGATATGCACCCCTGCAATTACCTGCTAATGCTGGGGCTTTACCTCAAGAGTACCAATCTAAAATCATATATTTTGATTCCACCGGTCCTTTCACAGCCCTTCAGCACACCAAAAAGATGCAAGACTATTTTGAAAACTATGAGATAGACGATGATAGTGTAAGAATGAGAATTTTTGTTCAGAGTTTGACAGGTGATGTAAGAACTTGGTTCAGATCACTTGCTGCAAATTCCATGACCACCCCAGATGAGCTTTACCAATCCTTTACCAACAGATGGGAGAAAAAGAAAGACCCCTTGCACATACTAGCTGAATATGATACGATCAAAAGAGGTCCTCAAGAGACTATTTTGGAGTACTGTGCAAGATTCAATAATGTATATAACGCAATACCATAGAACTTAAGGCCTCCACCTGATCTGGCCTTGTACAAATTTCCTGATGGATTCGACCCGGATATGGCATACCAGTTAAAAGAAAGAGCTCCTCAAACCCTTGCCGACATGCAAAATGTTGCTGTCAGCGTAGAATCAATTTAATTGCCAAAAGGAACAGAGCTAGAATGGAAAGAAGAACCACCTTTAAGGAAGAAACCTCAGCTTTTGATCAAAAGCTTGATGCTATCATCAATGGCCTGCAAAGGCTGGGAGAAAGAGTAGAAAATGTCGAGAGAAAAGCATCATGGGAAGGACAACAGTCTAATACCATAAGGAACCCAAATTTTAGAAAAACACAGAACACAAATGCTGGTAGGCCTAACCAAGACCATGATATAAGACCCCCTTTCCAAGATAATTATGTTGAAGGATCTACATCTAGTGAACCCATAGAGGATACTCACATGAACTTAATGGATCTAAAGGGTGAGCACCAAACTGTCCTGTCCCAAAAAGACCAAAATGAACCTGATTACAATCAGTTTTCAGACTAGGTCTGGCAAGTCTTTTGATTTTAAACAAGGTTATGATACCGCTGTGTATGAAGTACACAAACAATATAAGCTGAGAACTAGGACCATTGACATTTCCGAACCTAGTAAAACAAAGGAAGGCAAACAACCCAGCAAGACTAAAGGCAAGGCTGTCATAACAGAACCAGCTGATATACCTGTTCCAAACCCGCATCAAGTCACTGTAGAAGACATAACAGAGATACAGCCTTCCAAAGATCAGCCTTTGCCACCTTCTTCCTTGAAAGAAAGCTCGAACAGGGTTCCAAAAAACTTTCCTGAAGTTGAAAAACCGCAAGAAAAAACTTCCCATAGCAGTGATAAACAAGAGCAAAACGCAGACAATTCAAATGAAACAGAAAAAAATGCTATTATCAACACCAAGACTCCACTGGAAAAGCCATTTAACTTAGAGACAGAAATAGCTAAGTTAAAAATATCCATTCCCCTCTCAGAACTTGTTAAACACAATGTATATAGGTAGCAAATTCAAAGATCACTTCAAATGCCAGAGGTCAAAGATGATGTAAATGTTTTAGATGACACCCCAGAGCTGTTATTTAGCCCAGAAGTTAACGGAAAATCAACACATGGACCTGTCCCACCCTTTTATGTCAGTTTTCATATACATGACAAAGTTTTGCACAATGCTATGTTTGACTTAGGGGCATCGCACAATCTTATGCCCAAAGCAGTTATGGAAAAACTGAATCTTGATGTTACAAGACCTTACAAAGATTTATACTCATTTGACTCAAGTCAAGTGAAATGTTTAGGCCTCATCAAAGACTTGTGTGTCTCCTTAGTTCAATACCCAAACAAGACCATCCTCATGGATGTAGTGGTTGCTGACATTCCACCAAAGTACGGTATGCTCATGTCAAGATCATGGGGAGAAAAACTCCAAGGATCCCTTCAATTAGACCTCTCCTATGCCACTATTTCAGTCTTTGGGCAACCAAAGAGACTGTATAGAGAAACGCTCATGAAATATGTGGTAAGTCGTGAGAGCAAGCCTCAAAATTTTCCCATTTATTCAATCCACTATGATATGGATTCTTTTATTTTGTTTAATGATGATACAAATGTTTCAATTGATAATGAGCCCTTCTCTCTAGAGAAACAAGCACACATCAACAAAGAGTTGGTTGCAAATACCCACGAAACTGTCACAACAATTGATGCAACCAGCATACCAAAAGAACTTTCCCAAACAGAAATCTTAAATCTGCCCAATCCTAAAACAGCTCAATCTCTTGATACGGACCATAAGCGAGAAACCACCTGGTATTTAGAGTTTGATGGCTCTGTCAACAAGTTAGGAGCAGGGGCAGGTGTCTGGATTCACAACACATATAAAAACCATGCAGAAGGACATGCCTACAGACTGAATTTCAAATGCACAAATAACATGGCAGAGTATGAGGCTCTGCTTTTAGACCTTAAACTCCTCAAAACTCTAGGAGCTGCAAAAGTGTCTATTTTGGGAGACTCTGACTTAATCATACAACAAATGAAAAGCAATTTTGTAACCAACGACAACAGAATGAGAGCCTATAGGACCGCTGCTACTAATATACTCCAGGAATTCACTGAATTCAAGCTTGACAAGATTTCAATAAATCACAACATTCATGCACATAGTCTAGCTACTTTTGCTAGTACATGCAAGCTTCCTTTTGACCCAAACCATCACTTTACAGCTGAAATAAAACATAGGCTCGCAGTCCCAAATAACGTTAAAGACTGACAAGTATTCGAAAATGATGCCCAGATTAATAATTTCCTCACCCTTGAGCATGAGTTTTCAAGTATCAACATCGACATGGATGCTATGACAGATACAGAACACCAAACAAATGAAACTCAACAAGATGTAACGGCTGCAATAGTCAAGAAAACCCTGAAACCAACTATTTTTGACAAAGAAAACATAGAACAACTGAAACAAATACACTTGGAAGATATAGCCAAAACAGAGGTAGACATCATTGACTTAAAGGATAACTTTCTGCCTGCTAGCCTAACCCCATTAGAAGATATGTTTGATGCTAATGACGTGCCCAGAAAGCCAAAACTGCAGCCCATAAACACTGAGATAGAGGAACATAACATTGGGACAGTATAAAAGCCAAAAATGATCAAACTATCCAAAAACTTACCACCTGATCAAAAGCCCAAGTACATTGACTTATTCAAAGAGTTCCAAGATGTATTTTCTTGGAGCTATGAGGATCTGAAATACTATGACACCTCGGTGATCCAACACACCATTCCTTTAAAACCAAACCAGAAACCCTTCAAGCAGAAACTTAGAAGAATTAACCCTATGCTTCTTCCCCTGATTGAGAAGGAAGTAAAGAGGATGTTTGAAGCAGGCATCATAGCACCCATCAGATTTTCCGAATGGGTGTCCAATCTTGTTCCTACGAGAAAAAAGACAGGTGAAATCAGACTTTGTGTAGACCTCAGAAATTTAAATCAAGTCTCTCTAAAAGACCATTACCCTTTGCCCAAAATGGACCACATCCTGCAAAGAGTAGTGGGATCATCTAGAATCTCTTTGCTAGATGGTTTTTCAGGTTTCAACCAAATACTTGTTCACCGAGACGACCAAGACAAAACTGCCTTTACTACACCCTGGGGAACATTCAAGTATGTAAAGATGCCATTTGGTCTTAAAAACGCTGGTGCTACCTTTCAAGGAGCAATGGATATTGCTTTTGCCAAATAAATACATGACTTCCTAGTTGTCTACCTCGACGACTTAACCCCATTTTCCAAATCTGATGAAGAACACCTCAAGCATCTCAGGCAAATATTCATGACATGTAGGAAATACGGCATTTCCTTGAACCCCAAGAAGTCTCTGTTTGGCCTTGAAGAAGGCAAATTACTTGGCCACATCATATCAAAGGATGGGATCAGAATTGATCCTGAAAGAATACAAGCCATCCTCCAAATCCCATTCGCAAGAAACATTAAAGAACTACAAGCATTCCTTGGGAAAATCAACTTCTTGAGAAGATTTATTCCAAATCTAGCTGAGCTGATAAGACTGTTGAGCAACATGTTAAAGAAGGATGCCAAGGTAAAATGGTCTCTTGAAACCAAGCAAGCATTTGAGAGTATCAAATCAGCCTTAACACAAACCCTGGTCCTAACTAGCCCACAGTTTGATAAAGATTTTATCATATTTTCGTTTGCATCTGATCACACCATAGTCGCTGTCCTTTTGCAAAAGGATGAATAGGGAGCTGAAAAACCAATTGCTTTTTTCAGCCGAGCATTGAGAGACACCCCTTTGAAGTACCCAATAATGGAAAAGCAGGCCTACGCACTGGTTAAGGCCATCAAGGATTTCAGAGTGTACATATTATATTCACGCGTGATTGCCTATGTCCCACATGCTGTTGTAAAAGAAATATTAACCCAAGAGGGATTAGAAGGAAAAAGAGGCAAATGGATTGCAAACATCCTTGAATATGACATAGAGATAAAACCAACCAAGTTGATAAAGGGACAAGGTTTAGCTAAACTGATGTCCGAAACAAACTTTCAAGCCTTAGAGATTAACCAGCTGGACAATGAACTGGAGCTGGCGACTCCACAGATCAGTGAAATCTTTTTACAATCCCCATGGTACGGTGATATATGCTTTGTATTGTTAAACTTGTGTGCTCCCCCAGGATTGTCCAGAACCAAGAAAAGATTTTTGAAAATGAAGGCTTTAAAGTTTTGTGTTATAGATGGTGCATTATTTTGGAGAAATCATGAAGGTATATTGCTTAATTGTTTAACCATGAATGAAACTATCAATGTCCTGAAAGAATTCCATGCAGGTGACTGTGGAGGACATCTATACTGGAAGTCCACTGCTGATAAAATTCTAAGGGCTGGTTTTTATTGGCCCTCTCTTTTTGCAGATGTAAAGAAGTTTGCCATATCATGTCACAGATGCCAAATTTTTGAGGGCAAGAGAAAGTTATTGCCCTTGCCCCTTAAACCCATCTCCACAGAAAAACCTTTTCAATAATGGGGTCTTGACTTCATTGGAGAAATCCATCCCTCTTCCTCAGGCCAGCACAAATGGATCCTAAAAGCCACCGACTATTTCACTAAGTGGGTTGAAGCCATTCCCTGTAGACAAGCCAATGACACCATCATTATCCAATTCCTTGAGTGCAATATCCTTTCCAGATTTGGCTGCCCTGAGAAAATCATCACTGACAATGCCGCTGCCTTTAAGTCCAAAAAGATGATCAATTTTTGCCACAGATTTCATATTACCTTGGGCCACTCCACAACCTATTACCCTCAAGGAAATGGCTTGGCCGAGTCATCTAACAAAAGCCTCATCAACATCATAAAGAAAGTGCTGGAAGAAAACAAGAAGAACTGGCACAAAAACTGGTAAATACCCTATGGGCAGACAGACTGTCAAGCAAAAGATCCATTGGGATGAGCCCTTATGAGCTAGTATATGGCATGGAGGCTAGATTTCCTTCATCCCTGGGCATTCCCACTATCAAGCCGTTACAAGAGATTCAGGCTGAACTGAATGACATTCAAAGAAGAATCAATCAGACCATCCATCTGCAACAAACCAGAGAACAAGTTTATGATAGAGCTCAGATTGTGCAAGAAAAGCTCAAGAAGATGTTTGATAAGAGAGCTAAGGCTGAAGATTTCAATGTTGGTGACAAAGTTCTAAGATGGGACTCAAGAAGGGAGGACAAGGGAAAATATGCCAAGTTTGATTTTCTATGGAGAGGTCCATTGGTTATTTCTATTGTTCAGGGAAATAACACTTATTTTCTCAGATCTATAGAGGATTGTTCTGCTGAAGAAGGCCCTGTCAATGGCCGTATGCTGAAGCATTACCATGATCCCTTTCAAGGGACACAATGCAGCTTTGTATATATCTTTGAACAGTCTTATTTGTATATATCAGCACTTTGTTTTCATATTTTTTATAAGCAAGCCGATTGTTTAGGAAGCAGCAGTAAATCTGTGAAGATCCAGCCGATGCAAGTATTCCAGTTTTAAAAGCCCTGTCTCTGCACTAATTTCAGCACAACAGCGAAGAATAGCACAGACACATCACAATGTATCATGGTAAAGGCAAGCTATTGCAGATTGTAATCTTCAGCCAAAAGAGTGTTGACAAGGAAGAAGAAATTGGTCAGTAACTGTTCAGGACCAGAGTCAGAGGAGATACATCAGTTTTGACCCATGATTTTCAGAGACATAATGCTCAAACAATGGTGTACATAATTATCAAGTACGCAGAAGAAAGCAGGCGATGCTGTACAGTTCACAGTGATTCAGTTGAGGAAGAGGTTGTTTATAGTCCCAAGATTATATTTTTAAAAGCCAGAACAAAGAAGTATTCCCAGTCTACAGCAACAAATAGAAAATCAAGGCAGTCAGACCTGCTGTTCTTGGCTTTTCACAAGGAAAAACCATCCCCAAGTGGAGCCACTATTAGCCTCCTGTTGCAATAGGGTATCATTTTTCATGATTGACATTTTCACATGCCAAATATGTCATACTTTGCAAGCTGCAGTGTTCCATATTTCCAGAAGAGACCAAAGAAGAAAGCCATGAAGTGTACTAGTCCAAATGCCACTGCTAATTCTAATTTTTTATGAATTGTTCCAGTTTTGAAGAGTTTTCATTTAAGGGAGGTCCAAACAGTTTAATCTTGGTCTCCCTAGGTTTCAATTTCCTATTCTAGAATATAGAGAATGATATTTGTCCAAACAGTTTAATCTTGGCATATCTGTAGATAGGTAGAGAATCAAAGGGACCCAACTGCTTAATCTGGGCCCTGGCACAAATAAGTGTAGATTTAGATAGGAAAAATTCAAAAGAAAAAATTGTAAATCCGGGTTTGCAAGTCTAAGTGCACCCAAACCAAAAAGAAGAAAAAATGTTAGGAGAGTAGGCTGGGTAGGTAGCTATGTGGATGCAGAATGATAATTTATGATCAATTTTGTGGTACAAAGTGTTATATTTTTATAGATCACAGTGCAGGCAGTGTTCATGCAAAGGAGCTCAAAGGTGGACATGACTAACTCCCCCCTTCTTCTAATTCCCCAAGTCCCTTACTAACTTCCCAAAGAGGTCAAGATCTGCTTGATTCCTCTTAGATTCATTATCATCCATATCAGTTGCCTTGGTGAAGATCTGCTTCACTCAAGGATTTTTCCTTTTCAAGGTCTTTTCCCCAAAATAGCCTAAGGTCCTTGACCTTAGTGCTTGCTGATCACCATCATATTAACTACTAACAGTATTATATAATTCCCTATCAGTCTTGCCCCTTCCCCTACTAAAAATTTGTATATAAAATTTCCCTATGTGGATATCCCCTCCCTGGCAATATAGCCATATTTTTAAAAGTCCGGGAAAAAACGGTCCATCCGGGGTTGTTTTTAGCCCATCCGTGTCTTAAAAGGGATTAATTCGACACCTGGCCAGATTAATAACCTCTCCACTAGCCCTAAACCCTAAAAAACCCCCTTTTCCGCACCTAAACCAAAGTTTTGTGCACAAATACATTGACCCGCACGTATTAAACCCATATAACCCCCGTAACCCGCATAAACCATTGTTTAGACCCACCTGCGCGCATATTAAAAAGGGAATATTCTCTGTATATTCTCCGCCCATATCCCCCCGCCATATTATCTTGGCCGCCAGCCGTCAGATCGTCCGCCCCACAGATCGACGGTGGGCGGGCCGTCCCATCTCCAAAACGCCCGAGCGTTAGCGTCCGGGAGATGGGCGGTATTACCGCCGTACCTCCCGCCACGCGTCAGCTCCTGGGCTGTGGCAGAGCCCCCTCTGACAAAACCACTCCCCCCCCAAAGGTGGTGCGCCACAAAACCACTTACCGCCTCCTGCCTGGTGACGTCACCGCTTACGTCACCCCCCTGCACAGTCACCGCTTACTTCGCCCCCTCTGCCCAGTCACATGTCGAGTCATCTGCCTGCATGGCCCCTTGCCACGTGTCATGCCACATCACCATCCGTACATGATGATGTCATGCTGATGTCATCCCACCACGTCATCATGCTGACATCACCCACCGTACAACGTCACGTCATGCTAACGTCATCAGCACTTTTTTGGCACGAAGGGCAAAAATCGCACTTCGGAGCCCTGGAATTAGATTCTGAGGAAGTTTTTTGCGCCTAGCACAAATCGCTCATCGCTAGATTTTTTGGGCCTGAATGGGGAATCTTTAGGGAATCTTTTCATTCTGCGGCCCCCAGTAGGCTCGAAAGGTGCCGAATGACCCATTTTTCTTCGCGAAGCTTGCCAGGAGGACCAGAAAATAGTTTTGAAGAAAACAGAGGCCAAACAGCGGCCATTAAATGATGATTTAACACACAGCACGTCAGTACAACATCTGTTTATTGCCAAAGAGTATCAAGGAAGAAGAGAAGCCAAAGAGTATCAGCCGAAGATTTTTAGAGGCTCGAAGCACCTGAACATTGATGAGCCCCCCCCAGAAAGTCAAATCAAGAGGCATAAGCCCATCCTTGCCCTCAAATCACAGTTAAATCTTTAAATGCAGACAGACAACAGATATGCATAAACCCATACACATTTATTTCAGAAAACACTGCAGCAAGCCACCAAGGACAACATCGTTTATTCAGTTTTGATATGGCAACCCTGAGCGCAGCCCGAGATATTTTTTGCATTTATTTCTGGATAGGATTAGGTTAAGTAGTCATTTTTCTTTATGACCTGATTAGGTCAAGATGTAATAAAGGAACTCTGTAGATAGTTTTTCCCTATATATACCTCCCTCTACATTGTTTCAAGTGGTGGTTGATTGAGAATTTTCACCAGAGACTCGCATTGTATACCTGAGTTTTTTCGATAATCAATGTTTGCTGAAAGCTTAGAGAGCAAACTTTCTATTGTAAATGAATGTTTTTGGAGATATGAAGATGGAATTCTTGTGCTGCAGCCGGAAGCAATAAGTGCATCTCACCTCTGTTTATTGTTTACCACTATCTAAATAGCAGAAGGAAAGAATAGCCTAGAATTAGTTTAAATACTCTCTATGCTCAATTTCTGCTATTTCTTTACGTTTTCCTCAGATTGAATTGGTTATGAATATGAATTCCTCCTGGCTCATGTTTACCCCAATTCACCTGTGTTTGCCAATTATCTAGGGATTCTTTACTGCCCCTAGGTAGCACTCTGTTACCTCCTCTGTTAAGCTGATTGAGAGATTCTTAACTGCCTCTCATCACTTAGCATTTTTCCCATCATTTTAACCTGAAATATTGTTTCATGCTCGACTATCTTGCTCCACTTTCTCTCTCTTGTGACCGAAGAAATGCACGAGCAGTTCTCTTCCTCGACTCTACGCCCAATGGTTTGAAAGTTCGAGACTATGCCTTGCCTCTCTGTTTGAAAACATCAATTTTCCCACCAAAAACAAAACAAAATCCCTCTGAACTCGGGACCTAGCCTAAAATCCTTTTCAACAAAGCTAAATCTAAAAGAGAGAGCCCTCTCTGATTGCAGGTTGGCTAGAACCTGCAGTCCAAAGTTGGTCTGTGGTTACCTCGGCCGTATCCTTTTCCAAAGCTTAAGGACAACCTGAGTGATAACATGTTACATCCTAAAGTTTATGTTAATATACTACAAGAGTGGTTGTTAATGGTTACACAACTTAAATGGGGGTAATTTGTGTAAAAAATTTCTAACTCCCTGCATTTTTCATATGAGGTTACCAAGGTATGTTACAAAGACATTTGTGAAATCTATAATCAAAATAAGTTTAGCAGAGAAAAATACCATATCAGTCTTTTCACAGAAGATGACTTTCCTTTCTATTTCATTAACAACTCATATATTATTATTTATTCTATGAACAATAGATTGCTTAGTATATTAATTTAAGTGATTGATATCCCTAATTTCTACTTGAAATAAATTCATGGTAGTTTATGACAGGAAAATACTAAATAAAATGATCACTAAATCGTTGAAAATAAATTCCTTATCAAGTTAAAAAGAGAAAAATGATGAAGTTTATTAAGAACAGATGGATCGAGAGAATTTATCCCTCTTGGTGCTTGATAAATCTAGAGTTAAGATGGATCTAGGCTGGTTTCAGTTGTGTGGTGCCAAAGAAAGTATAATGAACATATGATTAATTTTATCAATACTATGTAGCTTCATCTAATATTAATATAATCATTTTTAATATGCCAAATATATCTCAAATTAATCGAGTCATTTTAACTGTAAATTTTCTCATGTTGAGATGATAAATATTGTTAATAACTTTAATGATGAAAAATGATGAAATAAAAATTTTGAATGTAAAGTGACAATGTAATAGTGGTGAATGATATAAAAAGTGAATAATAATAATATAGACAATTATAAATAGTACTCATTGTGATTAATCTCTAACTAGTTTATTCTACTATTCTTATTGTCACCCTTGTTACTTTTGTCATCTTTTCATATCTATTATATGAAAATTATAGGTTAGATCATAAACCATTTAAATATTTAGCTTGAGGTATTGTAGTGAACATCATACCTTCTATGCGCTTCTCTCCAAAATTAATAGCTTGAATTACTATAACACAAAAATCAATGAACATTGTCAATAATTTTTTGTGCTTACACTGAAATCAATTTATAATGTTAATCCAATCAATTTAAAATTAATGTACCTTCATACATCCAATTACATAAAATCATAAATCAATGTCTACACTGAAATCAATGCATCTACTACAAGAAATCAAATAAGATTAGAAAACAACATTTACACTCAAATCAATGCATCTATTGCAAGTAAGCAAATACTATTCTAAACCAACATCTACACTCAAATCAATGCATATAGTGCAAGTAAGAAAATAGAATTATTGTTGTACTAAAAATTGTCACCATGACATTCTGCAATCTTTGTGAGTCTATCACCACTCATACTTTCTTCCTTTGCAAGTGTTAAACCTTAGTTCTTCATGTCAAGCCTTGAAAATAAGAGAAAGCCCTCAAAAGTCTATAAAACTCTGGTTTCACACTTTCTCTTAGCATTACCTGCGGTCCCGCACCTAATGGTCATGTCCCTTGCGTACCTGACCGCTCTATCTATGTGTAATGGGTGCGGACCCCTGTAAAAGTAAAAAAGGTGCAAGTATATTCTTAAAAACTCACTTTGAGTCATTTCTGGAAGCTTCTAGAAGGAATCTTAAGGTGGCAAGTTCGCTCCTTTGAGGTTCATGCATCCCATACCTTAAGGAGCTAACCCCTTGATGTGAGGAGCTTATCCCTTTGAAGGAGGACTCTATCCCTTCATAGGTGGACCTGTAACTTCCTTCCTCTGCACTATAAAATGAGGCATTGGGCTGGTTACAGGGGAGGAAAAAAAATGAATATTTTTGAGGTGAAATGCTGTTGAAACTTAGTCTTGCTAATTGAGCTTATGTGAGGAGAGATTACATACCTTGTTGATCTCATTTGGAAGAGTGTGAGGCTTGTCAAAGTAGAGGAGATTCCTGTTTGGACCCTGGGAAGAGCTTGTACAACATCAAGGCACCAAAGGTTGTAAAGTTTTTTCTATTTCAAAGTTAATACAATCAAGTTTATTTTTCTCAATAAGCTGTGTTTTATAGTTTATTTTATGGACTCCTTGATCACCATCATGAACATGTTTTATGATATTAGCTATGTAGGTGTTATTTTATGTGTGCTTGTTTGTGTTTGCAGATTCTCAAAAGGAAAGTCTTTTGGACGGTTGAATGTTGGCTGCCACAAACTAGCGTTGGACTTAAGGTAGGGTCTAACACCTCTATAGTTTTTATTATGAATCGCAATATGTTTAGAGAAAAGTAAATTTGCTTGTTCTGCTTGTTGCTAGATATCTTTAGATACTAGGGAGATCGGCCTTGTCCGCAAGGACGATTTATCCGGCCAACAATTATAAACCAACATCTACACTCAAATCAATGCATATAGTGTAAGCAATCAATCACCATCTACATTGAAATCAATGCAATTAGTGTAAGAAATCAAATAGGATTAAAAACCACCATCTACATTAAAAATCAATGCATTTAGTGCAAGCAATCAAATAGGATTAGAAATCGTCTACATTGAAATAAATGAATCTAGTGCAAGCAATCAAATATTATTAGAAATAAACATGTACATTAAAATCAATGCATCTAGTGCAAGCAATCAAATAGTATTAGAAATCACCATCTACACCAAAATCAATGTTGCATTTAGTGCAATTAATCAAATAGGATTAGAAGTCATCTACATTTAAATCAATTCATCTAGCGCAAGCAATCAAATATCATTAGAAATAAACATCTACACTAAAATCAATGCATATAGTGCAAACAATCAAATTGGATTGGAAATCACCATCTACACTGAAATCAATGCATCGAGTGCAAGAAATCTTCGTCCCTCTCTCCCCCCTCCATCTATATTTATATCTCCCTCCATCTCTCCTTCTTTGTCTCTCTATCTTAATCCCAAAACACACATGCTCTCTCACTCCATATATATAAATATTTCTTTCTGTCCCTCCCTCTCCCCATCTTTCTATTCTTCCCTCTCTTCACATTTTATCTATATCTCTATCTCCATTTGTCTCTCTATATCACCCGCAAAAGGTACACTCTCTTTCTATAATCTATCTATCTATCCCTCTGTCCTTCTTTTCATCTCTCGCTCTCTGTCTTCCCATTCTCTCCCTCTCCCTCACCTCTATCTCTCTGCCCTCCTACTATCCTCTCAAATTCTCTCTCCATATTCCTTGTCACTCTCTCTCTTTCACCCTCCAACTCCATCTCTCTTTCCCTCCCGCTTTCCACTCTCTCACATCCTCTCTCTCTTCCTTCCTTTGTCTCCCTCGCTCTCTCTCTCTCTCTAACTCTTTTACTATATCCCCCTTTTTCATTTATCCCTCTCGCGCCCATTCTCTCGACCTCTCCTTATTTGTCTCTTTATATCACCCCCAAACATACACACTCTCTCTCCATCTCTCCCCCTCCATCTTTATCTCCCTATCCTTCCCTCTATCCTCCTCTTTCCCTCCCTCTCTCCTCTTGTCTCTCAATTTCTCTCTCTCGTACTTTCTCCATCTTCCATTCTCTCTTACCTCCCACTCTCTTCCCCCGTCTATCTCTCTCTCTCTCTCCTCTCTCTCTATTTTCCGTATAATCCTCTCTTCCCCCATCACTCTCTCTCTCTCCATCTATGTTACTATATCCCTCCCTCTCTCTTTCTCTCTTCTTCTCCCCCCCTCTCTATCTCCCATTATTTGTCATTTTATGTCACCCCTAATCATACACTCTCTCTTTCTGTCTCTCCCTTTTCACTCCCTCTTACTCTCTCCACTTATCACTCTCTATGTCTTTCTTCTTCCCTCCCTCTCTCCCCCTCCAACTCCACCTCTATATACCTCCCTCTCTCGTTCACAAGTCCTCTCTCTACTTTTCTCTCCTACCTTCCTCTCTCTTCCCCCATCTCTCTCTCTCTCTCTCTCTCTCTCTCTCTCTCTCACACACACACACACACACACACACACACACTCTCTATGCCCTCAAATCCTCTCACTATCTTCATCCCTCTCTCCTTCTCTCTCTTCCCCCTCCACCTTTGTGTCTCCCTCTCCCTCTCTTACCCTTCTCTATCTCTCTCACTCCTCTCCCTCCCTCTATCTACATTCCTCCTCTCACCTCTCCGTCACTTTATCTCCATCTCTCCCTTGCGACTCCCCCTATGTCTCCACCTCTATCACTTTATGTCTTTGTTCCTCGCTCCCATATATATATATATATCATAATATATTATAATTTATTACAATATAACAAATTTAATATTGTATTAATCCAAAGTTATTAAATTTAATAATATTAATATTATAATATATTAATATCAATATTATAATAATAATAATAATAATAATCTTTTAATATTAATATTAAGATTAGTAATTTTTTTTTTGCATGGTATTAATAATAATTTGGCCCATAGGATTCACCTAAATAAACCCTCTTTTTTTGGTGTTAGGATGTATAAAGAAGCTTATGGAGTAAATACAAAAAGAGGTTTTATTTATTTACCATACCTCTCATTTATTTTTATTTATATATCATATCCCTTTTATTTACCATGATATTTGTCCCATAGGCTTCATATACAATTAGATGTTGATTTCTAATCCCATTTTATATATTTTTATTTATTTACCACACCTCTTCATACTTGTTTTATATTTATTTATTTACCATATCTCTTTTATAAATATGGTATTGGGCCCATGGTATTAATAATTATTTGCCCCATGGTATTTGGCCCATACGCTCCACCTAAATAAAACCTCCTTTTTGAGTTCTCGTAAATATAAAGAGGTTTATGGGGTAAATATAAAAATGAGTTTTGTTTATTTACCATACCTCTAGTTTATTTATATTTTTATTTATTTTCCATAGTTCATGAGTAAATATAAACTTTGAATTAATTTATTTACCATACGTCTAGTTTATTTATATTTATATCTATTTACCATACCTCTTTTTTGAGTCTTAGGAAATCTCTTGATCTTTTAAATTTATGTTGTGTTTATAAATAATAATAATTAGATTGATTATTAATAGGGTCCACATTAGATTAAAAATGTTAAATGTTAAACACTATGTTTATGTTTACATTTAAGTTTACATGCAATTAAAATTATAGAAGGCCTATTCCAAAATAGAGATTCCTATCAACATAGCTATATTATTCATTATTTAACAATCTAATAATACTAAATCTGAATTTATAGTAATGAAAATATTAATGTATTATTTATTATTTAACATTTCATCTTTAAAAATATTATAACTATATATCATTATGATTATATAATTATTTTTTACTAAATTGGCTTTCTTATTTTATTAATATTTTAATAATTTCTATTTTGTATCACAAATGCAAGAGATGTACTCTAAGCATCTAAGTTTGTCAAAATAAAGTAAAAAATAAAATGAAAATAACTCAATGTTAAAGTAAAATTTTTACGTTATTATTATTTTTTTGTTAATTTTTGTTGGGTAGGTAAAATAGACTTGACTTGGTCAAGTTATCTGTAGTTTTTGAGCTCAAGGTTTATGAGAACCAATGGTATTGAACCATGGTATTCATTCAGAATGTAGCCTATTTAAGGGGGAAATTGTTATGTTAATTTTTGTTGGGTAGTTGAGATAAACTTGACATGGTCCAGTTATTTGTAGTTTTTGAGCTCAAGGTTTATGAGAACGAGTGATATTGAGCCATGGTATTCATGTGGAATATAGCTTCTTTAAGGGGGAAATTATACAATCTTAGATCTATCTACTGTACATCTACCAACCCCTGAGAGAGATCAAATCTATTTACATATTAAGTGATTTGATCCCTATGTGCTTGGTAGCTATAGAATTAAGATAGATCTATGTTATCTTAGACTCAATGATTTCCTTCCAAATCTATTTATATTCTTATATAGTAGAATTTGCGTGATGCTTGGAATATTCATGATATAGTGTTTTCAAAGCCCCTTATAAATTTATTTATTCTCTTCAATACTAGGGTTTCTCTCAAAATATTCATGATATTCATAAATCATCATCATTAGCTTTGCATTCATAGATGAAGCTCTAATCTACACTTTAT
Source organism: Pinus tabuliformis (assembly GCA_031772625.1). Taxonomy (NCBI): domain Eukaryota; kingdom Viridiplantae; phylum Streptophyta; class Pinopsida; order Pinales; family Pinaceae; genus Pinus; species Pinus tabuliformis. Next base: position 1,148,502,476 of record CM062807.1, read on the forward strand.
CTGATGATGATGATGGTTAACGTCCAATGAGACCAAACTTTGGTCTATCGACCTAAAGAAACGAATTATTAATTTTGATTTAAGATTTTATTCCTATTCTCAAAAAGGTTGGAGAGAAGCCTCCTGAGCTCACTGTAATTTTGACAAGGTAAAAGGCTAGGAAGGTCGGTATTGCAACAAAGGTTTTGAAACTCAGATCTAATGTGGTTGTACGAGGGCACTCTAAAAGGAAGTGATTTAAACTCAGATCTAATGTGGTTGTACCAGGGCACTCTAAAAGGAAGTGATTTTCATCCTCGATGTTCGTATTCTCACAGAGATGGCAAAACCTTTCCATCCACGGAGTTTTAGGAACTGCCTAATGACCGGTTTCACTATGGAGCTCATGAGAGTTCGTTCTAATCTTGGCTATATTAATTTTCTTCTTTGAGCTAGTTAAAAGAGAGAGATAATTTTGATCTTCTAGGGTGGGGTTGATGACCTCCTTATAATATCTTAATTTTGCAAATGGATTTTACGCGCTAATTTTGAAGTACTTCCATATTATGTAGAATATTGTAGAGATAAGAGCTTGATTTTTAATTTTAGTTCATAAGAATATTTCTCAATCTTTTTAATTAGTTTGAATTATGGCTTATTTATTATAAGGATTTTAAGAAATCATTTTGTTTAATTTTTTATTTTTATTGTTGTTTTGTTAGATTGGATATTTTAGATTTTTTTTTTTTTACTAGTTGTAAGCATTAAGGTGTTTTTTTTCTCATATATTTATTTTTATATTTGAAAGGAATGGGTTTTATTTTAAATATTATAAATTGCAATAAAATTTAGTGATAATTTTTTTATTTATTGGATGATAACGTCATCATTAACCATTTGGAAGGAATGGGTTTTACTATAAATATTATAAGTTAATTTCTTATTCAAAACACTTATTGATATACTGCTTTTTTAATGGGATGTTAGTCTTCTTATTAACACTTGCTAAAATATAATGAAATAAATTCAACTCGAATAAAATTTTGGTAATTTTTTATTTTTTATAATTTATATTGATATAAAATGCAAGTGGAATGAGCCTAATAGATAGGAATATGTGTTTCATTAAAAAGAAACACATACACATTTAAATTTTGAGAAAGTATTTTTTTTAAATAAATACAAAATTATTTAATTCCAAAATATAAAAACATCATTAATTTGTATAATTTTATATAGGGAGGAAAAAGTTTCTTATAATTCAAATAATTAAAACCTCAAATATGTCCATCAAATAAAAACTCTATGATGGAGCTTTATCTAATCAATTTTCTATCATATAAACAAATTCATTTATTAAGATTTTATAGTTACCTAAATTATCCCAGAAATAAATTTATTTATTAAGATTTTATAGTTAACTAAATTAACGGATAACTAAGGTTATTAGAATTTATAGTTAACTGAACTATGTGTGAAATGCTTCTTTTTTATTTATACATGGTTTTAACATGTAAGTTTGTTAACTAAAGCAATGTGAAAATATCAGTCTGATTGTAAACATTTTTATAAATATTAACGTGTGAGGGTTCCTTGAAATTGTTTTTGTTTTTGTTTTTGTTTGGTTAAAAATTTGTTTTACTTGGACATAAGAAATAAATTAATGGCCTAAGAGAAAAGAAAGCCCTGCTACAAGTGCTTAATTCTAGGTTGGCTTATTTTCCTTAAAAAATAGTAATGATTCAAGTTGCATTCTCAAATAGGAGTAAGACTGCCCATATTGATTTCAAAATTAAATTATGATAAGTTTTTTTATTTTATATATAAATATTTATATTTATATTTTGAGAAATGTTATACATATTCACTTTTAGCTGTTATTGCTTTAAATACTCAAGAAAATCAAAATACCATGTGGAAACTTAAAATTCCATTGGGTAAGATGGATAATACCGTACGGAAACTTAAAACTCCCTTGGGCAACATGGATAGTAGTTATTTAATCGTTGTCATTCTTGCGAGAACATTAGTTAAAACAAATGCCCTAAGGGTCCGGTGGAGCCCTGGACTGTCATTGGGACCTTTGGATCCAAAGGCTTCTATAACGAAAATCTACTTTTCGCTTCAGTTTTAATGTTAGCCCATCTGCCTGTAGGAACGGCCTGCGATATCAAGGTCTTGGTAAACAAAAGTCTAAGGTTTCTTTAGTTTTGTTGTTGTCCACATTGCAGTTACCGTCAAGTTCCGTGCCCATTCGGTTTCTTTATCACTTGCTCACATCATCTTCTTCTAGAATTTAATACTTCTGCATCAGAATTTGGCTCGAATTTCAGTGCGGAGGACCATGGAAGGTACTGTATGGAATAACAAACCAGCTGACTTGCAAATGCTTAGCTCTTGGGCCTTCCGTGATTGGATTTAAGTAGATTCTCTTTCACCTGCAAGTATTTCCACTCATTATTATCCGATCGATAATAATGAGGGGAAATAGTAAATCCAATAATGAAATGCTTAGGAGCAGTAGAATTTGCAGATCAGCTGGCTGCTTATTCCGAACACTACTTTCCATGGTGATTGGAAAGAAATTCGAGCAAAAATTTGATCGAGAAGTATTAAGCTAACGAAGAGGACGATGTAAGCCAGTGATAAAAGATCAATAAAAGTGTGATGTTTTTTCGTAGATGTAAACATTTATTTAGCGCATTTTAAATAAACTGAAGCTGGAAGTACAGACAGTGATATGGTTGGACATGTTTTCTTTTAATGGAGCATGTTACTTATTTCTGTGTGCTATTACTCTAGTTGGAAATAGGTAAAAGCTTCAACTATTATTAAACATACAGTAATAGTTAAGAGTATTTTTGCTAGATTTGAATAATGCTAAGAACTTTGTAAATAGAATAGGACTCTCAAATCACAGAATAAGATAAGTTACACACATTAACATTTATTAATTTTCGAACAGTTACACAAGTAACCTCAATAGCAAGAAAACTTAGGAAAAAGGACTTGTATATAAACTCGAACAGTGCAACTCTTTTATCTCATCATACTTGGCTAAGGAAATTAACTAAAGAAAATTGGAAAACGCTCAGCCTTGAAACCAGCAGAAACTGAATAGAAAATAATACAAGAAAATGATAGAACCATGTTCGAACCCAAAAAGATACATGCCATAGTCATAAATAAAAGAAAACCCCAATTTGGGTAATGGATAACCTCTTTATAGATTAATCTTAGCCGTAGGAAAACATGGCAAAAGCAAGAACCGACTATTATGCTACTACACAGCTACTACTATATACTTTAAACTTAGAGAGTTTCATAACCCTCGGGATTTCTAAAAGCTCAGTGTATCATATCAAGAGAATAACGTAAAAGGCACAGAGATAAATTACCACCATCAAAATGGAAGGAAATACATACTTATGAGTTTAAAATCCCAGTTGACTCTTTGATACCGCCGTAATATTCTTTGAGTATTCCAGTAGACATATTAACTTACAGAAACGGGAAAAAAAATGGTAGTCCTTTCCCAAGCTAGGAATAAGATTACAATTATAAGGTAAAATCCAAGCATAGGCTAAAGCCTGAGACCCTTAGGTGAAAACTTAAATAAAATATATGAGAGAAGCTAGAGACCCTTAGGTCGAAATTAAATAAAATATATGGTACTCATAGCCAAAAGAATTTCTCAAACTCATTCATCTCTTTTATGTCAAGTCGAGAACCCATTTGCATAGCTGATGGGATTTGTCTCGAGTGTTTAGGAAGCCTATAGCAAGAGCCAAGCCACCTGGTGTTCTAGCTTCTTAACCTAGTGTCTTAACCTGCAACACTTGCCAAACAACCTATTAGGAAAATCTATAGCCAAAAGAGAAAAAAGTTTGCAAGAGGAAAAGATTTTTATGGAGGACACTTATGTGGAATGGCGGAGAGCTTCTCAAAAAATCCATCAGTAGCAAGAATATCCATAACATAGAGCTATTGAAATATTAATAATTTCAACTGCGCTTATTAATTCTGGAAACCAGGCAGTTTTATATGCACCACCTTCACGCATCAGTGGTATTTTTTAGGAGGGCTCGGAACACACCAACCATCAGCTACCACACACCGACTAGCGACCACGTGTCTGAGCTGACTTTTTAAAACTACCCATTCCCCGGACGGTAATGTTCACCAAGGAAGGGCCTCCCAATATTACCATCAACCCTCTGATTAAATCAAATCATTTGAACTTGAGTGGAGTAAATTTTTGGTTGAACGCCAGGTTTGTCAGGGAAGGATGAGAAATTAATTTTTCACCATGGTGAAGTAATAAATAGTAAAATAAATGGTAAAGTCTTTAAGTGTTTTATTCACCAGAGGTATGGGCATAGATAAAGTCTTTAATTGTAATGTTTTTTTGTACGGATGTAATTCTCGTTTTACATGAAGAAAATGTAAAAATCATAAGTTTTTGTTTTGTTTTTTTAACATATGCAATGTAATGTGTTTTTTTGGTTATGTAGTTTGGAATACGCAGCGTATGCAGAAGAGAATAAAGAGGGTTTTTACACCCACAACATCGTGTAAAAAGTAAATGAAATGTTTTTTTTGGTAATTTTAATGTATGAAATGTAATATCTTCAGCGGCCCAAGAAAAAGTTTTTTTGTTGAATGTAAAATGAGAATGTAAGAGATTTTATAGCACTAAATGTAAATTTTTTTTTACACACTAGTGTAAAAATAAATTTTTGGAGTTGAAACAAAGTAATTTGTTTTGTGGAAGTTCTTGGAGAATCCCTCTAGCAGAGGAAAAATTTGTAACACCTTGTTTTATTAATGAATACATAGTGTTCCCATGTGTGTTGAAAACTCTTTCTCCTCAGAAAAATTTAGCTTCCCTCTGTTAAGATCCTATGGAGAAAACATAGCTTTGTTCTTTGTTCTTTTTTGTTTTAAATTACCAGAAATTTCCACGCTCTTTGAAGTTGTCAAAGAAACTAAAGGAAGGAGCTTTTTGCTACAGCAGCTTCTCCAGTAGAGTGAAGACACAGTCAAGAAAGGATCCAGGTATTTCTGAGATTAGTTTTTGTGTTGCTGTTGAAGACAATGAGTGATTTTTAAATACACAGTCAAATATTTGAAGCATAGGTCGGAGTGCAAGGAATGGTTGGATCCAACACGAGCACTAGCATGGGTATGTTTAATACTGAGCTCCCATAGTTTAATGGGAAAAACTATGACTACTGGGCAATAACCATGAGAGCCCTGTTTGCCTCACAACATTTATGGGAACTTGTTGAATATGGATTTGAAGAGCCAGCAGATGAAGAAGAGTTTAATAACTTGACACAAGCAGAGAAAGATCTGTTGAAGAGAAATAGGAAGAAGGATTGAAAAGCCTTCGTATTTTTGTATCAAACAGTGCATGAGAGTGTGTTTCCAAGGATAGCAGTAGCCAAGACATCCAAAGAAGCACGGAAAACTCTCAAGAAAACCTATCAAGGCATGGAGAAGTGAAGACAAAAAAATTAAAGTTGCTAAGGAGAGATTTTGAGAATCTTTGCATGAAGGATTCAGACAATATTGACTCATTTTTCACACATGTGATTGGTCTTGTCACATAGATAAGGACTCACAGAGAAGTTCTTGAGGAAATGAGGATTGTCGAGAAACTATTGAGGGCCCTACCCTCAAAGTTCGATGTGATTGTCTCCACCATAGAAGAGACAAAGGATCTCACAAACTTTTCAGTTGATGAACTTCATGCATCACTAATAACACATGAGTAGAGCTTGAGTAGAAATGAAAACTCATCTCTAGAGCAAGTCTTCAAGACCCAGATGTCCTTTGGAAGAGGAAGAGGTCAAGGCAGAGGAAACAAGAGAGGAAGAGGCACAAGCCAGAACAAAGGTGGAAGGAATAGTCCAGCAAATGCTCAAGGAAGAGGCAGCAATCCAAATCAGAACCAAGGCCAAGGCAATAGCCAACAAAGTGGACAACATCATGCTCAAGGACAAAGGTATGAAAAACCCAATGTCCAATGTTATTATTGTAAAAAAATATGGGCATTATGCCAATGAATGTAGGAAGAAGTAGCATGATATGAATAATAGATCTATTGCAAATGTCACTAGAGAAAATATCAGCGAGGATAATGTGCTTTTAGCTTGTAATATGGCTGAAAAAAACAGTGAAGATATATGGTTTCTAGACTCCGGTTGCAGTAACCATATGACAGGAAACATAGCCTTGTTTTCTGCTTTAGATCAGAGTGTGAAGTCACAAGTCACACTTGGGACTGATAGTAAAATTTTTGTTATGGGAAAATGAGAAGTTAAAATATTTAAAAGGAAAGGTGAAAAGAAAACCGTAGCAGATGTCTATTATGTTTCTCAAATGAAATGTAACCTCTTAAGTGTTGGACAACTTGTTCAAAATGGGTACAATGTTTTCTTTGAGAATGATGTATGCACCATCATGGATAGAGCACCCAGCAAATGATGTATTGCTGAAGTGAAGATGATGAGGAACAGGATGTTCTCTCTCAGAATAAGGGCAGATTTGAAAAATAAAGAAGTAATTGTAACAGTTACCTAAGAGGCTTTCCAAAGCGAACCAAAAGATGAAAATTGGTTGTGGCACTTGAGATTTGGACATATCAAATTTGGAGGTCTTAACTTGTTGAGTAGAAAAGGAATGGTAAGAGGATTACCATTGATAGAGAAACTAGACAGCCTTTGTGAAGGTTGTATCTTGGGGAAACAACACACATGTTAGATGATCCAAAAAATACAATTTTATCATAGGTTATAAAATTAGAATAAAATAATTATTAATTTAAGATATTAAATTAATAATTATTATTCTAGAATGTTTAAATTATTTAATGGAGACTTTTAGAATTAGCATATTGTTGTAACTAGATATGACTCTCCAAATGTGTCGTATCTTAGGCTCTATTTTAGGAGATTAGTTAACTAGTTGGTTTGAATAACATTTATTGTAAATGGACACTTGTTATTTAATAAGTGATCCATAATTAGAAGTAGTTAGGACATGGAGCTTATAAATAGCTCATTGCAAGAGTGTTTGGTTGTTCGGGTGCAAACTCTTGCAAAATCAATTATGTAATTGTTTTTTCTGATTAATAAAATTACGTGTCTGAGGACACTTCTGCTATTATTGTGGTATCAGAGCTCCAGTAATGCTGCAGTGGATTTGAGGAGAAGATTCCAGCTCTACAAGTTTTTAGAAAACTCTTTTGATTTGATCAAGTGAATAATTGGTATGAAATTTCCCAGTTTTGTGATTTCAGATTTTAATCTGCAAATTGATTATGATTTTTTGATGCTGGAACATACGCCCTGCCTGGATTTAATGCAAAGTTGGATGAATTTTTTTTTATTAAGTGTAATATTGAAAGCATTGAAGAATGTGTAATAATGAAAGCGTTGTTGGCCAAAATTCATTAACGCTGACAATCAACATCTAGTTGATTTTCTGGATGTAGTTGCAAGGCACCTAAGATTCAGAGACTGGTGATTCACGTAATTCTACAAAGGAAGCACAGTAGAAATGCAAAAAGCGGAAGCGTGCAGCTGCCACATAAATGCATTTCAATCTAAAAATTGTCTCTCCAAAATTTCAAGCACAGTAGAAATGCAAAAAGCGGAAGCGTGCAGCTGCAGTCTTCTTGATGTAACCTATTAATTCGTAAGCGGCCGATACGCACCTCCCAAACCATGGAGACAGTGTGCGTGCGTAATAAGCCCAAGCTTCATCAGCTGAAATTAAAAACTATTTACTGTTCAATGTAAAATAACTATGAATCAGCTGGCATTTTTATTGGTAACTGCTTTCCGGTCCCCTTGTATAAGTAACTATCGATTTTCAGTTAATTCCTGTGAAGCCTGTGAAACTGCTCTCGGATTGGTTTCTGCAGATGTTTCGTTATCTTTTTCTGTCACTCCTTAAGGTATCCCATTTCTTGATAATTATCTTTTTATTAATCTAGTTTTGGAATAGTTGGAACACCGAACATGCCGTCATTCACTGGCATGCAATAAGAATGTTATCTACCATTCAACAGTGGGTTTTTGATAGAGATCTGGCGCTCCAGCGTTTTCAAATGTCATTTTCTCTCAGTCCAGGTTGATCTTATAACTTACAGGACATAATTTGTCTCAAGGAGAGAGAGATCATATACAAGACAACATTCTATAACATTACAATGTTGTTCAAAAATTTGCCCTTTATAAACTGTCTGTAAGTCCAGTTGGAGTAATAAGGAGGTTCATTTGTAATTTGTAAATTGGGGAGATAAGGTGTGTTGGGTAATTTGTTTTTAAGAAGTTTTTTGGGATCATCACATTGTAACTCAAAGTAATTTTACTTTGAGGAGGGGGTAATTTTTTTTTACCAGATTGTGCAAAAGCACCATTGTAAAAAGTCAAATTTTGAAAGTTGCCTTGTAAAAATTTGAGAAACTGACTAGAGCCAAGTGCAAAGCTCAGTCAATTGTCTCCTGTTTTGACGACTATTCGAGGGTCAAGGCCAAGCCCCGATAGATCGTGTTTTTGCGTGGTGTATTGTGTTGACTATCTTGTCTTTTCTATTCTGATTCTTGGTGCAACGCTTCAACGCTAAAATGTCTAAGTTGATTAATTTGTTTTCTGATTCCGAAAAACTAGAAGGCACCAAATCTTATAAAACATGGCATCGTCTCATCGAAAGCACACTCATTTACAATGAATTATGGCAGGGAATATGTGATGGAGATGTTAAGCCGAATAAACCCATAGATGCAGATGCACTGGCAAAATGGGAAATCAAGAATGCTAAAGCCTTAGCTCTTATTAAATCGTCTGTGAATGATGAAATGTATGTCCATATAGAAAATGCCACAGATGCATGGACTGCCTTGAAAACTTTTAATGACCTCTTTGATACTCAGCCTGAATCAAAGAAGGTTGATCTACAATTAAAATTGTTGCAACAAAAATTAACTGAAGATGGTGATATTCTTGAATATCTCTCCAGACTTAAGAATATTAGGTAGGAAATTATTAATGCTGGTTTTCCCGCAATTGATGATAGCTTTATGGTCACAATTGTAATTGTTGGGCTTCCTTCTTCCTATACGCATTTTTTAGAGACTTTACAAGTAACTGGGAAATTAGAAAAACTAAAGTTTGATGAACTTTGTGAAATGTTAAGTCAACATGATAAAACTTTTGGGAAGAAGAAGAAAGTTGGTGAAGATGTTTTTCTCACAGAGGCCAGCACTAGTAAGTCATTAGCAGATAGTTCTCGAGGAAAAGGCAGATGGAATCAGAATCAAGAAGCACATAATCGAGGTCGAAGCCAAAGCAGAGGAAAAGTTTTCCATCAGGGAAAAGCATAAGGGCAAAATCACCCTCAGAGATTGTCCACTCAGACTTATGTGGACCAATGAAAAATCCATCATTAGCAGGCAGCCTATACTTTCTAACATTCATTCATGATTTCACCAGAAAGACTTGGGTTTATTTCCTGAAGAACAAAAGTGAAGTGTTTGAAAAATTTTGGAATTTCAAAGAACCTGTGGAAAACCAAAGCGGGCTGCATATCGATTTTCTAGGAATTGACAGAGGAGGTGAGTATATCTCCAAGGAATTTCTATGGTTTTGTAGAGAAAATGGAATTCATAAGCAATTCACAGCTAGGTATACCCCGCAACAAAATGGAGTAGCTGAAAGAAAAAATAGGATAATCATGGATATGGGGAGGAGCATGTTGAAGGAAAAGCATTTGCCAAATGATTATTGGGCTGAAACTATACACTGTGCAATATATATTTTGAATATGTGTCCTAAAAAAGTAGTGATAAACAAAGTGTCGGAAGAAGCATGGAGTGGGAGAAAGCAAGGAGTCACCCACATGAAAGTTTTTGGATGTGTGGCTTATGCACACATTCCAGATCAGCTAAGGAGGAAGTTGGACAGCAAAGGGGAGAAATGTATTTTCATTGGATATAGTTAGGAATCCAAAGCTTACAAGTTTTATATCCCATCTACCAAGAAGTTTTTTGTGAGCAGAGATGTTCAGTTCATTGAGAAGCAAGCTTGGGATGGAAGCACAGAGAAAACGGTGAATGTTAAAAACGGTTTTTTTCATGATGAAGATGATGAAGAGATGGCTGAAATACATCCCCATATAGCAGTGCCAACACAAGGACAGCAAGGGACACCCTTGACGAGAAATGAAAGTGCTTCTCCAAGCACACCACAAGGAGGAAATTGAAGTGCTTCTTCAAGCACTAATACACCAAATGAAAGAGGCAATAAGTTCAGAAATTTAAGTGACATTTATGATGAAGGTACGAACTCTTTGTTTGCTTTATATTGTCATGTTGATGACCCTGTTCATTTCGAAGAAGCAATTAAGGATAAGAAATGGATAGAAGCTATGGATGAGGAGATCAATGCCATAGAAAGAAACAAGACATGGAATTTGGTTGAACTACCAAAAGGAAAAGAAGTCATTGGAGTCAAATGAGTCTACAAGACCAAGAGTAATGTTGAAGGCAAGATAGAAATGCACAAGAAAAGACTTGTTGTCAAGGGATACAAGCAGCAGTATGGGAGAGACTATGAGGAAACTTTCGCATCGGTTGCAAGAATGGAAAACGTGAGAGCAGTGCTATCCATAGTAGCACAAAGCAAGTGGAAATTTTACTAAATGGACGTGAAGTCAACATTCCTAAATGGAGTGTTAATGGAAGAGGTTTATGTTGAACAACCTCTAGGCTATGAAAAGAAAGGCCAAGAGCACAAAGTGTGCATATTGAAGAAAGTTCTTTATGGGTTGAAGCAAGCACCAAGAGCATGGTATAGTAGAATATATTCTTATCTACTAGAAAATGGATTTGAAAAATGTGAGGGAGAACCCACTGTCTACATCAAAAGAAAGAATGGTAAATTATTAATTGTTGTGTTATATGTTGATGATGTTATTTTCATAGTTAATGATGATTATCTTATTGAAAATTTCAAAACAGTCATGAAAGAAGAATTTGAAATGACTAACATGGGTTTGCTGAGATACTTCTTAATAATAGAAGTAGATCAAAATGAAAATGGAATTTTTATCTCACAAGAAAAATATGTAAATGAAGTGTTGGAAAGATTTAATATGCAGGAAAACAAGGCAACAATCACTCCCACAGTGATGGGATTAAAACTCAGCAAAGAGGACAGCAACAAGGATTTTGATCCTAGCTTGTATAAGAGCATAGTTGGCAGCCTTATGTATTTAACTGCAACTAGGCCAGATATAATGTTTGCTATTAGTTTAATTTCCAGATTCATGGAGAGGCCAAAGGAAGCACATTGGCAGGAAGAAAACAAAATTCGTAGGTATGTTAAATGTACTAAAAGGTTTGGCATTTTATATACTACTTCAAAATGTTCAGATTTAATTGGATACAATGATAGTGATTGGGCTGGAAGTGTAGATGATAAGAAAAGCACATCCGGTTATGTTTTTCACATGGGTTCAGGAGCCATTTCATGGGCTTCTAAGAAACAACGTATTGTAGCATTGTCTATAGCAGAGGCAGAATATGTGGCAGCTACAGCAGCAGCATGTCAAGCAGTTTGGATGAGAAGAATGTTAAGGAGGTTAGGCCAAGAGCAGGCAAAAGAAACGATGATTTTTTGTGACAATGGCTTAGCTATTGCATTATTCAATAATTTCGTGTTTCACGAGAGAACGAAACACATTGAAACAAAGTTTCACTACATCAGGGAATTGGTGAACAATGGAAAAATTGTTTTACAACATTGCAGGACTCAAGAGCAGGTTGCAGAGATTCTGACCAAGCCATTGGGACATAAAAGTTTTGAATTTTTGAGGAAATGTCTGGGTATGACTGATAACCCAGCAATTGAAATTAAACGGGATGTTGAAATATTAATAATTTCAACTGCGCCTATTAATTTCGGAAACCAGGCAATTTTATATCACATCGCCTTCATGCACCAGTGGTATTTTTCAGGAGGGCTCCGAACACACCGACTAGCTGCCACGTGTCTGAGCTAACTTTTCAAAACAACCTATTCCTCGGACGGTAAAGTTCAGCAAGGAAGGGCCTCCCGATATCGCCGTCACTGTCCGATTAAATCAATGGACCTGCATCATTTGAACTTGCGTGGAGTAAATTTTTGGTTGACTGCTAGTTTTTCAGTAAAACGATGAGAAATTAATTTTTCTCCATGCTGAAGTAATAAATGAATTTATTACGATAGGTAAGTCTTGGTAAAGTATTTAAGTGTTTTATTCACGGGAGGTATGGGCATAGATAAAGTCTTTAATTTTAATGTTTTTTTTTGCACGGATGTAATTCATGTTGTACGGGACAAGAAAAGATAAAAATCATAAGTTTTTGTTTTGTTGTTTTAACATATGCAATGTAATGTTTTTTTTTTGGTTTTGGAGTTTGGGATATGCAGCAGCGTGTATGCAAAAGAAAAAAAAAGGGGTTTTTACACCCACAACAGTGTGTAATTTGCACAGAGCAAATGAAATGTTGTTTTTGGTAATTGCAATGTATGAAATGTAATATGCGCAGCAGGGTGAGAAGAAGTTTTTTTTGTTGAATGTAAAATGGGAATGTAATAGATTTTACGGCAGTAAATGTAAAATTTTTTTTGCACACACTAGTGTAAAAATAATTTTTTGGAGTTGAAACAGAGTAATTTGTTTTGTGGAAGTTCTTGGAGAATCCCTCTGGCAGAGGAAGAATTTGTAACAGGTTTTTTTTATCAATGAATACATAGTGTTTCCATGTGTGTTGAAAACTGTGTCTTCACAGAAAAATTTAGCTTCCCTGTGTTAAGATCCTGTGGAGAAAACAGAGCATTTTTCTCTGTTCTTTTGTGTTTGAAATTACCTTAAATTTCCAACAAGAGCTGTAGGGTGAGACAAGTCACTGGGTTAGTGGAGAAATCACACCAGTCCAAATCTACTTACAAATCGACATTAGACATGGGCATAGGTTTACTCACAGGCGAAAAACTCCACATAGGGGCCCAAGTCGAACCAGCAAACAAAAATGCAACAAGTAATCCATTTACTCACGTAGCTAGGGCATAGAGTTGCGGAAAGTAACCTCCACTGTCCGATGTGAAAAACCAAGGAAAGCCATTGATGTGCCACGTTAAACCACGCATCAAGGAAACAATCTTCCATTGCAGAGGGGACTCTAGAGGAGTCGAATTAGGATCTCTAGGTAGGCGATCATCCCATATTTAAGAACCATAAATGGAGAGTACCAACATTGTAGTAGACAATAATTCAGTTGGATAATGAAATATCTAATGACAATAAGCTTAGGAAGCTAGATAAGTGGCATAGGGTGAAAGAAAATATTTATGTTAGACATGAAATCATTCCATAGAACCTTTATAAATAACCTTTGTACCTTGACCACAATTTTATGCAAAAGGATTTGAATTATTATGAATTTGGCATGCATTGAAATTTATGAGTTTTATATATTTAGAATGATTTGTTAATTAGTAGGTTCATAATGATCCCATAAATAATTGTATGTTAAATTTTTTTATATGGGTATGTGACATATGATATCAGAGCGTTTAGGTTACAAAACTAAGGCCTCTAGAAATTAGGGATTAACAACATTTAATGGAGCCCTGGAGTGTGTCTTTTAGTGTCACTCGAAATCGGACCTTGGGATCCAAAGGGTTCTATAACGAAAATATACTTTTCGCTTCAGTTTTAGTGTTGGCCCATCTGCCTGTAGGAACGGCCTGCGATATCATATGGAAACTTAAAATTCTACGGAAACTTAAAACTCCCTTGGGCAAATAGGAGTAAGACTGCCTATATTGATTTTAAAATTAAATTATGATAAATTTTTTTATTTTATATATAGATATTTATATTTATATTTTTAAAAATGTTATACATCTTCCCTTTTAGCTGTTATTGATTTAAATACTCAATAAAATCAAAATACCATATGGAAACTTAAAATTCTACGGAAACTTAAAACTCCCTTGGGCAACATGGATAGTAGTTATTTAATCGTTGTCATTCTTGCGAGAACATTAGTTAAAACAAATGCCCTAAAGGTCCGGTGGAGCCCTTGTTTTTTCACTCGAAATCAGACCTTTGGATCCAAAGGGTTCTATAACGAAAATATACTTTTCGCTTCAGTTTTAATGTTGGCCCATCTGCCTGTAGGAACGGCCTGCGATATCAAGGTCTTGGTAAACAAAAGTCTAAGTTTTCTTTAGTTTTGTTGTTACCGTCAAGTTCCGTGCCCATTCGGTTTCTTTATCACTTGCTCACATCATCTTCTTCTAGAGTTTAATACTTCTGCATTAGAATTTGGCTCGAATAACGTACCAGCTGAGTTGCAAATTCTTAGCTCTTGGGCCTTCCGTGATTGGATTTAAGTAGATTCTCTTTCACCTGCAAGTATTTCCACTCATTATTATCCGATCGATAATAATGAGTGGAAATAGTAAATCCAATAATGAAATGCTTAGGAGCAGTAGAATTTGCAGATCAGCTGGCTGCTTATTCCAAACACTACTTTCCATGGTGATTGGAAAGAAATTCGAGCAAAAATTTGATCGAGAAGTATTAAGCTAACGAAGAGGACGATGTAAGCAAGTGATAAAAGATCAATAAAAGTGTGATGTTTTTTCGTAGATGTAAACATTTATTTAGCGCATTTTAAATAAACTGAATCTGGAAGTACATACAGTGGACATAACCATGGTGAAAATAAATATGGATGCCGAAGAAGGTATGATATGTTTTGTTTTATTTGTTTCACCTCAACATTTACATTCAAAGATTGAATCCCCCGGTAATGTTAACATACTTATGGTTTCGCTATCTTGCAATATTAGTAATTTTAGAGGAGGAGATCTATTCGTATGAACCTCCGAGGACTGAAGCAGACAACGTAGTTGCCACCATATTCGACAGCTCTATCGAGTCCAGACAGTCCGTCCTTGATTTGAAATCGAAGAAGAAGCGGGAAGACTTCTGTACAAAACGTTTTCTGTACATGTTTTCTTTTAATGGAGCATGTAGACATTATTACCTTATTTCTGTGTTACTCTAGTTGGAAATAGGAACAAGCTTCAACTATTATTAAACATACAGTAATAGTTAGGGGTATTTTTGCTAGATTTGAATAATGCTAAGAACTTTGTGAATAGAATAGGACTCTCAAATCACGGAATAAGATAAGTTACACACATTAACATTTATTAATTTTCGAACAGTTACACTAGTAACCTCAATAGCAAGAAAACTTAGGAAAAAGGACTTGTATATAAACTCGAACAGTGCAACTCTTTTATCTTATCATACTTGGCTAAGGAAATTAATTAAAGAAAATTGGAAAACGCTCTGCCTTTAAACCAGCAGAAATTTAATAGAAAATAATACAAGAAAATGATAGAACCATGTTCGAACCCAAAAAGATACATGCCATAGTCATAAATAAAAGAAAACCCCAATTTGGGTAATGGATAACCTCTTTATAAATTAATCTTAGCTGTAGGGAAACATGGCAAAAGCAAGAACCGACTATTATGCTACTACACAGCTACTACTATATACTTTAAACTTACAGAGTTTCATAACCCTCGGGATGGATTTCTAAAATCTCATTGTATCATATCAAGAGAATAACATAAAAGACACAGACATAAATTACCACCATCAAAATAGAAGGAAATACATATGAGTTTAAAATCCCAGTTGACTCTTTGATACCGCCGTAATATTCTTTGAGTATTCCAATAGACATATTAACTTACAGAAAGGGGAAAAAAATGGTAGTCCTTTCCCAGGCTAGGAATAAGATTACAATTATAAGGTAAAATACAAGCATAGGCATAAACCCTGAGACCCTTAGGTGAAAACTTAAATAAAATACATGAGAGAAGCTAGAGACCCTTATGTCGAAATTAAATAAAATATATAGTACTCAGAGCCAAGCCACCTGGTGTTCTAGCTTCTTAACCTAGCGACTTAACCTGCAACACTTGCCAAACAACCTATTAGGAAAATCTATAGCCAAAAGATAAAGAAGTTTGCAAGAGTAAAAGATTTTTATGGAGGACACTTACCTGGAATGGCGGAGAGCTTCTGAGAAAATCTATCTTTAGCAAGAATATCCATAACGGAGAGCTATTGAAATATTAATAGCAGTTTTATATGCACAGCCTTCACGTATCAGTGGTATTTTTGAGGAGGGCTCCGAACACACCGACCAGCTACAACACACTAAGTTCAGCAAGGAAGGGCCTCCCGATATTGCCGATTAAATCAACAGACCTGCATCAACTTGAGTGGAGTAAACCGCCAGGTTTGTCACTAAAAGGACGCGAAATTATTTTTTCACCATGCTGAAATAATAAATGATTTTATTACGATAGGTAAGTCTTCGTAAAGTCTTTAAGTGTTTTATTCACGGGAGGTATGGGCATAGATAAAGTCTTTAATTTTAATGTTTTTTTGCACCGATGTAATTCTTGTTTTACTCGACAAGAAAAAGGTAAAACTGATAAGTTTTTGTTTTTGTTTTTTTAATGATATGTAATGTTTTTTTTTGGTTTTGTAGTTTGGAATACGCAACAGCGGAAGTATTTACATGAATGTACATACCTTTTCTTGTCTCGTAAGGACCAGATAACCAGGCACAAGGTGCATGTATCTTGTTGAGGGCTGTAGGCGTGCAAGATAGCTCGGGGGGAGATTCCAGTCTTAGCGATGGATCTCATGGTTGGGAGGACAAGAGCAAACATGGATTGCAGGTGAACTTCTGAAGCATATATATACAAATCTGGCGAACCAGGTACGTAACACTATTTGAAGAAAAACTAGTTCAACAGTGATTGTAGACAATACTGTTAGCTAAAATCACAGTAGTTGGCAATGAAGACCCATTACATTATAAAAACCCCACATCAATATTATGTTGCTGTAATATATTTGATTCAGGCAAATATTACTGATTTAATGCTAGATAACTGTTAAAAGGAAAACCTGATATGCTAACGGTAGTTTCAACAAAAAAAATATATATAAAACAATGAGTTGGGACCAGAGGCACTGTGGAGGTTATCTGAACAGTTAGTACATTAAAAGAATGATTAGGTTATCCTTAATTACTTGAGTTTATCCATTATTAAAAGAAGGAATGTAAAAGGCCTCGAGCTATTTTAGACTGCCAGCTAGGGATATCAGAACTGTAATATGAATACCCGCTAGACAAACCATCTAAATGTACTGTGAGATCATAGTTTAGAGTTTAGAGACTATATGAGTCTGTGGTAGCAAGAAAGTTCGCTTAAAACTGTGAACAATCACATATAACCAAATGATACCGAAAGAGGTAAATATTACGAAACAGGCTGCTTAAACTGTGAAACAATTACATGTAACCGAAAGATACTGAAGAAGTAAACATTATGAGAACGATTAACTTAAGAAAAGATACCAGAGAAATACGAACCAAATCTAGATTCCGTAGAATTCCATTCAAAGGACAACAAAATGCAACCACAGAAACTACTCTAACCATGGCCATGGAGACGACAGCGGAAGTATTTACATGAATGTACATACATTCAAACCAAGTAAGCATATATACTCAGTAACGATATTAACATTTCCATTATACATTAAGCTCGTTAACAGTAAATACCCATATGCTGGAAATACAGAGTTCCGTAACTGTTAAAAGGAGCATTTAAACAAAAATGAGCAGCAATAACAACTTTCCTACCCTTCTCGAGGACAATAGCAAAATGCTGAAGCTGGAAAACCGGAGAATACATACCATCCATAGGACAAAATTTAACAGCTAACCGATTCAGAAAGGCAAGCCGATAATATCGGGCTGAGCATACTGAAGGACAAGCGGCATGCTATTAAAACTAACCGAGGAAAAACCAGAAGTGAACCAACAATTTACAGAGCAAGTTTTTATTAAAACGATGAAACTGGAAGTGAAAATGAAATATATTCATCAAATACAAATAAAACACCCTTTGAACACAGGGGTCCATATTCAGCGGCCAGTTCAACAGCGGCCCTTATCATTTACACATAAACAGTTGCATCTGAATGACTAAACATAGAAAAACAAGGTTGCCTTCGAATAACTCAATCGCTGTACAAGGTTAAGGCTTATCCCGCGCAAGGGAACCGACTGTTCCTCATAACCCAACAGGGTAAGCCGGGAACACAAAACCTGGGAATACGAGAACACATGTAAATCATGAGGTTCCTACTCTGGAAATCCTCGCTTGGATTTTAGATAGCGGGAAGCCAGTAAACATAAGAAAAAGAGAAGAAGGCAAACATGTATAAATCACAACCGACTCAGGCACATCAAGGAAAAACCCCAGTTTTCGCACCAGAACCTTAGGGCCGATTTTCTTACCTGGCACGCGGCGGAGAAGGTCGAAACACTGAAGTTCCGTCAATCCGCAAGCAGAAAGGAGGCATCGCTATAATCCTTACCTTCATACGAAAAATAACAAGAGACAAATTGTTAATAGATGCATACAAAATCAGCAGTGAAACTCATGATAAAATGCATGCAGAACTAATAGCGAATCCCAGAAGAAGGAGATAACCTATAGCGAAAAACTATGTCTAATTTCAAAAGAAGTATTTACATGAATGTACATACATTCAAACCAAGTAAGCATATATACTCAGTAACGATATTAACATTTCCATTATACATTAAGCTCGTTAACAGTAAATACCCATATGCTAGAAATACAGAGTTCCGTAACTGTGAAAAGGAGCATTTAAACAAAAATGAGCAGCAATAACAACTTTCCTACCCTTCTCGAGGACAATAGCAAAATGCTGAAGCTGGAAAACCGGAGAATACATACCATCCATAGGACAAAATTTAACAGCTAACCGATTCAGAAAGGCAAGCCGATAATATCGGGCTGAGCATACTGAAGCACAAGCGGCATGCTATTAAAACTAACCGAGGAAAAACCAGAAGTGAACCAACAATTTACAGAGCAAGTTTTTATTAAAACGATGAAACTGGAAGTGCAAATGAAATATATTCATCAAATACAAATAAAACACCCTTTGAACAGAGGGGTCCATATTCAGCGGCCAGTTCAACAGCGACCCTTATCATTTACACATAAACAGTTGCATCTCAATGACTAAACATAGAAAAACAAGGTTGCCTTCGAATAACGCAATCGCTGTACAAGGTTAAGGCTTATCCCGTGCAAGGGAACCGACTGTTCCTCATAACCCAACAGGGTAAGCCGGGAACACAAAACCTGGGAATACGAGAACACATGTAAATCATGAGGATCCTACTCTGGAAATCCTCGCTTGGATTTTAGATAGCGGGAAGCCAGTAAACATAAGAAAAAGAGAAGAAGGCAAACATGTATAAATCACAACCGACTCAGGCACATCAAGGAAAAACCCCAGTTTTCGCACCAGAACCTTAGGGCCGATTTTCTTACCTGGCACGCGGCGGAGAAGGTCGAAACACTGAAGTTCCGTCAATCCGCAAGCAGAAAGGAGGCATCGCTATAATCCTTACCTTCATACGACAAATAACAAGAGACAAACTGTTAATAGATGCATACAAAACCAGCAGTGAAACTCATGATAAAACGCATGCAGAACTAATAGCGAATCCCGGAAGAAGGAGATAACCTATAGCGAAAAACTGTGTCTAATTTCAAAACAAAAATACATTACCTGCACAGTGACTCTGGGAAATAAGCATAAATTCTCTGAGCTGTCGATGAAGCCCTAGATGAGGCTAGAAATGGAAACGAGTCCAAGAGTAAAGAGGCAAGTGAAATCCGAGAACCATTCCGGTACCAAATGAGCTGCGAGCGAAGCCCTAAAGGTTTATGAAGAGCTCTCAAACCCTTAGATGATTTCCTGCCCTCAGATCTGAGTCATTAGATATCCACCATAGAAAAGGAGCGGGAACCCAAGGCGTAAAGGCCGAGGGTACGAAGATCGGCGAGTCACATGGCCAAGCGGGTGAGCCAGGCCACCTGTTAAACAGCTGCCATGAAATCTTAAATGCCACCAACAACTCAACGCCGGAAAAGTTACGGGTCGGACAATGCATACATTCCGATTGCCGATTTAATACACATGTAACCCATGCAAACGAGCCGAACCGTAAACCAATAAACCATATAGTTTGTCAGGAAATAAAATGTGTCCAAGTTATATCAACTCCGAACGGCTATAAGCAATGATAAACTATGTGCAATAGTAGTTATGTTAAAGGGGTTATGTAAGGGTATTATAATTTACCATAAAAAAAAAATTACTTTTATGTATTTATGGAAGGGTCGTGACAAATTGGTATCAGAGCATGGTTACAATACTGTGGCCTCTGGAACAGCATGTTTAAAAATGTACAGATAACCATCTCGTACATCTGTAAGATAGAGAACTAATTAAACTAACTCCTTTTCTTGTCCCATTTCTAGGGGTGAGACAAAAGGAAATAACAGCTAATAGGCAATAGACAGAAAAATAGTGAATATGCAGAGAGCTGGCAGCGCTTCGCATAGATCGATGGCAGGTCAGGAACCTGCAGTAAATCCTCGGGACAACCCAAAGCTGTGGGTACAGCTTGGCGAGGAGACACGTAGCACAAACCTTGCAGTACTGGAGACTGTTTAGGAACTGAAGAATGAGATGGCATGTTTATGAGAGGATAATGCACGACTGACGGTGGAACAAGAAAGAATTCTAAAGAGTTTGTCGGATAGGCAGAACCCACCACTAGCTAATCCCAGTGCGGAACAGCAGAGGATGACAGAAGAACGAAACTATCCAACTGAACCTGAAAACTCAGAAGAAAAGGAGGACCATTCTGATAATGTACTCGAACAACAGACTTCAAAACGTTAGAGAGTGGAGTTGCAGGGAGAATTTTGAAAAATTAAACCCCCACATTTTGATGGGGAACAGGAAGAAGCGGCTGAAGCATGGTTAATTAACATGAACAAATATTTTCAGTTGTATGAATATGACCACAACCTGAAGGCACGATTGGCCATCTTCCAGTTACAAGGTAAAACAACCCTGTGGTGGGAGGAAGTTAAGATCGTCAAGGGGGCAAGCGAACGGACCATAACATGGGAAAAGTTTCAGAAATACTTCAAAGAAAGATATCTGACCGAGCGCTTCTACGATGAAAAAGCAAGGGAATTCCACGATTTACGGTTGGGACAACAGACTATGGACGAGTTTATCAACCGTTTTACCTCCCTGCTTCGCTATGTGCCCTATATTAAGGAGGAGAAAGCCAAGGTGCAAAGATTTGTTAGCAGTTTACCTCTATATATAAGAGAAAGGATCGAGTTTGACAATCCTAGGACGATGGATGAAGCTATCTGAAAGGCTAGAATCTGTTACCAGCAGAATAAACAGAGAGAAGATGCTCTGAATAAAAGATGGAATGAAAGAAGAGGTAACAAAACAATTGGGAATAGTAAAGGAAGTCGCAACAATGGTAGCAGGGGAGCTGGCAAAGGGCAAAACAGTAGAACTGTATCAAGAGGGTCACTCAGGGCTAGGCCAACCAGTGAGTCTAGAGTGAGTGAACAGCCTACTAGGCCGGAGGGCGAAGGAATGGCCAGACCTCCAGTTCAATGCTGGGGCTGTGGAGGACCACACTACGTCAAAAACTGCCCGTAGCGAAAGGGTACTGATCAGATATCTCAGATTCACGAAGCATCGACCGTTGGGGATGTGGGACGTAGTGTACCAAGGATTAACGCAGCTCTGGATGATCGTCAAGCGGAATACTAGCCGACTATGGTGGAATTTGAAGGTAAAATTTCGAATCTTTCTATAGCTGTTCTCATTGATCCAGGAGCTACTTTAAGTTATATTAGCCCAAGAATAGTAGAACAGTGTAAGTTACAATCTGAAAAATTCAAGAATCCATGGCTGGTACAGCTAGCTACGGGGGCCAAGAGACGGGTCTTGGCAAAAATTAATAATTGCTCTTTAACCGTAGCAGGACAGCCAGTAGTAGCAGACCTGAATGTACTTCCTTTGGGTTCATATGACGTTCTGATTGGGATGGATTGGCTGGAAAAACATTGGTCACTAGTAAACTGCAAGACGAAAACCATATACTACAAAGATGGCCTTGGAGAGAAATAGGAAATGCAAGGGATCAAGCCCCCTGTGCAGATCCGACCGATCATGGCATCCCAACTAGCTAAATGTATCAAGAAGAAATGTCAAATTTATGCCATTCAGGTAGGCTATGCAAATCAAAAGGATAAAATAGCCACGCTGGAAAACATTCCCGTAATACAAGAATTTGCGGATGTTTTTCCAGAGGAGATACCCGGGTTGCCACCTAAAAGGGATATAGACTTTACCATCGAATTGACACCGGGGGCCGCACCAGTGTCGCGGGCACCTTATAGAATGAGCGTACCTGAATTAACAGAATTAAAAATGCAACTGCAAGAGCTGCTGGACAAGAATTATATTCGCCCCAGTGTATCACCGTGGGGAGCCCCAGTGTTATTTGTCAAGAAAAAAGATGGAACTCTTCGAATGTGCATAGACTATCGTCAGCTGAACAAGCTCACGATCAAAAATAAATATTCTTTACCTCGGATTGATGAACTTTTCGATCAAGTGAAGGGGGCCACAGTGTTCTCTAAGATCGATCTGCGATCCGGTTATCACCAGATTAGGATTAAGGAGGAGGATATCGCTAAAACAGCTTTCAGAACACGGTATGGGCACTACGAGTTTGTAGTGCTACCTTTTGGCTTGACCAATGCACCCGCCACCTTTATGTGTTTAATGAACAATGTGTTTCATAGGTTCTTGGATAAATTTGTGTTGATATTTATCGATGATATTCTGGTATATTCTCGTTCTAAGGAGGAGCACGAGGAGCATCTCAGGTTAGTGCTACAAACTCTCCGAGAACATCAGTTATATGCTAAGTTCAACAAGTGTGATTTCTTCAAGGAGGAAATACAGTACTTAGGCCATATAATCACAAAAGAGGGGATTGCAGTGGACCCTGAAAAGATAAGGACTATAATGGAATGGCCCGTACCAAAGGATGTGGCAGACATCAGGTCCTTTATGGGGCTAGCTGGTTATTATAGAAGATTCGTGGAAGGTTTTTCAAGGGTAGCATACCCTATCACCTCCTTACAGAAAAAAGGAAGGGTATTCAAATGGACCTCAGAGTGTCAGCGGAGCTTTGAGAAACTTAAACATTTACTCACCACCACACCCATCTTGAGTATAGCTGATCCTAATAAGGATTATGTGGTATGTACTGATGCAAGTAAGGAGGGTGTGGGCGGTGTGTTGATGCAGGAAGGAAGAGTGATCGCATACGAATCAAGAAAGCTAAAGGAGCATGAGCAGAAATATTCTGCGTACGATTTAGAATTGGCAGCCGTTATACACACATTGAAGATGTGGCGGCATTATCTCATGGGGAGAAAATTTTTGTTGCTAACAGATCACCACAGCTTGAAAAATTATTTCAGCCAACCTACCTTAAATACGAGGCAAGCCTGCTGGGCGGATTTTCTAAGTGGATTTGATTTTGAAATTAAGCACTTAAAAGGGAAGGAGAACCATGTAGCCGACGCATTAAGTCGGAAGGTGCAATGCTTGTATGAGATTTCGTTCAGTAAATGGAAGAATTCCTTGTTTGAAATGATAAAAACAACAGCAGATCAAGATGCTGAATACCAGCAAATAAAACAGCAGGTACAACAACTTTCTAGTGGGAAAAATCAGCGGGGATATGAATTAGATGATGCTGGAATGCTGTATTATAATAAGAGGCTGTATGTACCTAATAAGGATAGTCTTAGAAATCTGATTCTGGATGAGTTTCACATCAACCACTATATTGGACACCCAGGGTACCAAAAAATGATCAGCGCACTTAGAAAAGAATATTATTGGCCAGGAATGAAAAAGAATGTAGCTGAATACTTAGCACGGTGTTTGGAGTGTCAACAGATTAAAGCGGAGCATTTGCATCCAGCAGGGCTATTACAACCTTTACCCATTCCG
Source organism: Pinus tabuliformis (assembly GCA_031772625.1). Classification (NCBI taxonomy): domain Eukaryota; kingdom Viridiplantae; phylum Streptophyta; class Pinopsida; order Pinales; family Pinaceae; genus Pinus; species Pinus tabuliformis. The sequence continues at coordinate 1,148,526,587 of CM062807.1, forward strand.
GAGTGGAAATGGGAAACTATTTCTATGGATTTTATAACCGGTTTGCCTCGGACAAAGAAGAACAATGACTCCATTGTGGTAGTGGTAGATAAACTGAGTAAGGCAGCACACTTTATACCTGTGCAGTCCACTTATAGGGCTGTGCAAATTGCTCATATTTTTATGCAGAATGTGTTCAAACTGCATGGACTTCCGAAGATAATAATATCTGATCGTGATGTAAAATTCACGTCAACTTTTTGGAGAGCATTGTTTACTGAACTGGGAACACAGCTGAATTTCAGCACAGCCTATCATCCCCAGACCGACGGTCAAACAGAACGAGTGAACCAAGTGGTGGAGGACATGTTAAGAGCATGTGTAATGCAGAAACCAACCCAATGGGAGGAATATTTATATTTGGTTGAATTCGCATATAATAACGGATATCATACGTCAACACAAATGAGCCCCTTGAGGTCTTGTATGGGCGGAAATGCCGCACACCCTCAAGCTGGGGTGGACCTGAGGATAAATTAAGATTGGGGCCAGAAATGCTCAAAGAAATGGAGGACATGGTAAAAAGGGTGCGTACTAATTTAAAGGCTGCACAGGACAGACAAAAAAGCTTTGCAGATCGGAAAAGAAGGTTCAAAGAATATCAGGTCGGTGACCATGTTTTTGTGAGGATCCAAGCCAGAAGGAGTACCCTGCAATGGAGTGGTTGTGCCAAACTTGCTCCTCGCTATTTTGGACCTTTTCAGGTCTTGGCAAGAGTGGGGCCGGTAGCTTACCAACTCGCCCTGCCAAGCCATATTAGGATCCACAATGTCTTCCACGTTTCTATACTAAAAAAATACATTTACGACCCTAAACATGTGATCAAATGGCAGGATGTATGGGTAAGAACTAATCTGGTTGATCTAATTAAGCTTTTATTCCTGAAAGGAAGTGACTGGAATTGTTGTTGATTGCAGGTCGAACCGGAAGGCGAGGTTCTGGTCGAGCCACTGAACATCCTCGACCGGAGAGAAGTGCGCCTGCGGAAGTGAGCTATTACCCAAGTTAAAGTGTAGTGGCAGCACTATGGGCCTGGAGAGGCCACTTGGGAAGATGAAGAGCTCATTAAAAAGGCTTACCCGGAATTGTTTATGGGAATCAAACATTGGGACGATGTCCAATCTCAGGAGGGGGAGATGTGATGACCCTGGAAAATGTAAATATTGGAATTTTACTGTAGTAAGAGATAGAGTTGAAAGACTTCTTTTAAAAAAAAAAAAACTCTAATCATATTATTTTACTGTGAATTAAATATATATTGGAAAAATATATACTTCTTGAAATGCTGGCAGCCTCTGAAAGGAGGATTTGAAGAAGAAATCAGTTATGAAAACTGCATGAAACTACCCTCCCTAACGGGAAAGGCCTCCAGGGGAAAAAGGGGGCAGAGACAAAAATTCTGTGCTATAGGGACAGACAGAAGGAGAAGGAAAAAGAAAGCTGGTTAAGTCTGGTAAGGACCAGATAACCAGGCACAAGGTGCATGTATCTTGTTGAGGGTTGTAGGCCTGCAAGATAGCTCGGGGGGAGATTCCAGTCTTAGCGATGGATCTCATGGTTGGGAGGACAAGAGCAAACATGGATTGCAGGTGAACTTCTGAAGCATATATATACAAATCTGGCGAACCAGGTACGTAACAGTATTTGAAGAAAAACTAGTTCAACAGTGATTGTAGACAATACTGTTAGCTAAAATCACAGTAGTTGGCAGTGAAGACCCATTACATTATAAAAACCCCACATCAATATTATGTTGCTGTAATATATTTGATTCAGGCAAATATTACTGATTTAATGCCAGATAACTGTTAAAAGGAAAACTTGATATGCTAACGGTAGTTTCAACAAAATATATATATATATAAAACAATGAGTCGGGACCAGAGGCACTGTGGAGGTTATCCGAACAGTTAGTACATTAAAATAATGATTAGGTTATCCTTAATTACTTGAGTTTATCCATTATTAAAAGAAGGAATGTAAAAGGCCTCGAGCTATTTTAGACTGCCAGCCAGGGATATCAGAACTGTAATATGAATACCCGCTGGACAAACCATCTAAATGTACTGTGAGATCATAGTTTAGAGTTTAGAGACTATACGAGTCTGTGGTAGCAAGAAAGTTCGCTTAAAAATGTGAACAATCACATATAACCAAATGATACCGAAAGAGGTAAATATTACGAAACAGGCTGCTTAAACTGTGAAACAATTACATGTAACCGAAAGATACTGAAGAAGTAAATATTATGAGAACGATTAACTTAAGAAAAGATACCAGAGCAATACGAACCAAATCTAGATTCCGTAGAATTCCATTCAAAGGACAACAAAATGCAACCACAGAAACTACTCTAACCGTGGCCGTGGAGACGACAGCGGAAGTATTTACATGAATGTACATACATTCAAACCAAGTAAGCATATATACTCAGTAACGATATTAACATTTCCATTATACATTAAGCTCGTTAACAGTAAATACCCATATGCTGGAAATACAGAGTTCCGTAACTGTGAAAAGGAGCATTTAAACAAAAATGAGCAGCAATAACAACTGTCCTACCCTTCTCGAGGACAATAGAAAAATGCTGAAGCTGGAAAACTGGAGAATACATACCATCCACAGGACAAAATTTAACAGCTAACCGATTCAGAAAGGCAAGCCGATAATATCGGGCTGAGCATACTGAAGCACAAGCGGCATGCTATTAAAACTAACCGAGGAAAAACCAGAAGTGAACCAACAATTTACAGAGCAAGTTTTTATTAAAACGATGAAACTGGAAGTGCAAATGAAATATATTCATCAAATACAAATAAAACACCCTTTGAACAGAGGGGTCCATATTCAGCGGCCAGTTCAACAGCGACCCTTATCATTTACACATAAACAGTTGCATCTCAATGACTAAACATAGAAAAACAAGGTTGCCTTCGAATAACTCAATCGCTGTACAAGGTTAAGGCTTATCCCGCGCAAGGGAACCGACTGTTCCTCATAACCCAACAGGGTAAGCCGGGAACACAAAACCTGGGAATACGAGAACACATGTAAATCATGAGGATCCTACTCTGGAAATCCTCGCTTGGATTTTAGATAGGGGGAAGCCAGTAAACATAAGAAAAAGAGAAGAAGGCAAACATGTATAAATCACAACCGACTCAGGCACATCAAGGAAAAATCCCAGTTTTCGCACCAGAACCTTAGGGCCAATTTGCTTCGCGGCGGAGAAGGTTGAAACACTGAAGTTACGTCAATCCGCAAGCAGAAAGGAGGCATCGCTATAATCCTTACCTTCATACGACAAATAACAAGAGACAAACTGTTAATAGATGCATACAAAACCAGCAGTGAAACTCATGATAAAACGCATGCAGAACTAATAGCGAATCCCAGAAGAAGGAGATAACCTATAGCGAAAAACTATGTCTAATTTCAAAACAAAAATACATTACCTGCACAGTGACTCCGGGAAATAAGCATAAATTCTCTGAGCTGTCGATGAAGCCCTGGAGGAGGCGAGAAATGGAAACGAGTCCAAGATTAAAGAGACAAGTGAAATCCGAGAACCATTCCAGTACCAAATGAGCCACGAGCGAAGCCCTAAAGGTTTATGAAGAGCTCTCAAACCCTTAGACGATTTCCCGCCCTCAGATCTGAGTCATTAGATCTCCACCATAGAAAAGGAGCGGGAACCCAAGGCGTAAAGGCCGAGGGTACGAAGATTGGCGAGTCACATGGCCAAGCGGGTGAGCCAGGCCACCTGTTAAACAGCTGCCATGAAATCTTAAATGCCGCCAACAACTCAACGCCGGAAAAGTTACGGGTCAGACAATGCATACATTCCGATTGCCGATTTAATACACATGTAACCCATGCAAACGAGCCGAACCGTAAACCAATAAACCATATAGTTTGTCAGGAAATAAAATGTGTCCAAGTTATATCAACTCCGAATGGCTATAAGAAATGATAAACTATGTGCAATAGTAGTTATGTTAAAGGGGTTATGTAAGGGTATTATAATTTACCATAAAAAAAAAAATACTTTTATGTATTTATGGAAGGGTCATGACACTAGCTCCAACACCAGCACTAGCATGGGTATGTTTAATACTGAGCTCCCACAGTTTAATGGGAAAAACTATGACTACTGGGCAATAACCATGAGAGCCCTGTTTGCCTCACAAGATTTATGGGAACTTGTTGAATATGGATTTGAAGAGCCAGTAGATGAAGAAGAGTTTAATAACTTGACACAGACAGAGAAAGATCTGTTGAAGAGAAATAGGAAGAAGGATTGAAAAGCCCTCGTATTTTTGTATCAAGCAGTGCATGAGAGTGTGTTTCCAAGGATAGCAGCAGCCAAGAAATCCAAAGAAGCATGGCAAACTCTCAAGACAGCCTATCAAGGCATGGAGAAAGTGAAGACAATAAAACTACAGTTGCTAAGGAGAGATTTTGAGAATCTTTGCATGAAGGAGTGAGACAATATTGACTCATTCTTCACACATGTGATTGGTCTGGTCACATAGATAAGGACTCACGGAGAAGTTCTTGAAGAAAGGAGGATTGTGGAGAAACTATTGAGGGTCCTACCCTCAAAGATCGATGTGATTGTCTCCACCATAGAAGAGACAAAGGATCTCATAAACTTTTCAGTTGATGAACTTCATGCATCACTGATAACACATGAGCAGAGATTGAGTAGAAATGAAAACTCATCTCTAGAGCAAGTCTTCAAGACCCAGTTGTCCTTTGGAAGAGGAAGAGGTCAAGGCAGAGGAAACAAGAAAGGAAGAGGAAAAGGTAGAAGCCAGAACAAAGGTGGAAGGAACAGTCCAGCAAATGCTCAAGGAAGAGGCAGCAATCCAAATCAGAACCAAGGCCAAGGCAGCAGCCAACAAAGTGAACAATATCATGCTCAAGGACAAAGGTATGAAAAATCCAATGTCCAATGTTATTATTGTAAAAAATATGGGCATTATGCCAATGAATGTAGGAAGAAGCAGCATGATATGAATAATAGATCTAGTGCAAATGTCACTAGAGAAAATATCAGCGAAGATAATGTGCTATTAGCTTGTAATATGACTGAAACAAATATTGAAGATATATGGTTTCTAGACTCCGGTTGCAGTAACCATATGACATGAAACATAGCCTTGTTTTCTACTTTAGATCAGAGTGTGAAGTCACAAGTCACACTTGGGACTGATAGTAAAATTTCTGTTATGGGAAAAGGATAAGTTAAAATATTTAAAAGGAAAGGTGAAAAGAAAACCATAGCAGATGTCTATTATGTTCTTGGAATGAAATGTAACCTCTTAAGTGTTGGACAAGCTAGGATGTATTGCTGAAGTGAAGATGATGAGGAACAGGATGTTCCCTCTCAGAATAAGGGCAGATTTGAAAAATAAAGAAGTAATTGTAGCAGTTACCCAAGAGGCTTTCCAAAGCGAACTGAAAGATAAAAATTGGTTGTGGCACTTGAGTTTTGGACATCTCAACTTTGGAGGTCTTAACTTGTTGAGTAGAAAAGGAATGGTAAGAGGATTACCATTGATAGAGAAACTGGACAGCCTTTGTGAAGGTTGTATCTTGGGGAAACAACACAGAGAAAGTTTTCCATCAGGGAAAAGCATAAGGGCAAAATCACCCTTAGAGATTGTCCACTGAGACTTATGTGGACCAATGAAAAATCCATCATTAGCAGGCAGCCAATACTTTCTAACATTCATTGATGATTTCACCAGAAAGACTTGGGTTTATTTCTTGAAGAACAAAAGTGAAGTGTTTGAAAAATTTCGGAATTTCAAAGCACTTGTGGAAAACCAAAGCGGGCTGCATATCAAAGTTCTAGGAACTGACAGAGGAGGTGAGTATATCTCCAAGGAATTTCTACGGTTTTGTAGAGAAAATGGAATTCATAATCAATTCACAGCTAGGTACACCCCGCAGCAAAATGGAGTAGCTGAAAGAAAAAATAGGACAATCATGGATATGGGGAGGAGCATGTTGAAGGAAAAGCATTTGCCAAATGATTATTGGGCTGAAACTATACACTGTGCAATATATATTTTAAATATGTTTCCTAAAAAAGTAGTGATGAACAAAGTGTCGGAAGAAGCATGGAGTGGGAGAAAGCAAGGAGTCACCCACATGAAAGTTTTTGGATGTGTGGCTTATGCACACATTCCGGATCAGATAAGGAGGAAGTTGGACAGCAAAGGGGAGAAATGTATTTTCATTGGATATAGTGAGGAATCCAAAGCTTACAGGTTTTATATCCCATCTACCAAGAAGTTTTTTGTGAGCAGAGATGTTTAGTTCATTGAGAAGCAAGCTTGGGATGGAAGCACAGAGAAAACGGTGAATGTTAAAAACGTTTTTTCTCATGATGAAGATGATGAGGAGATGGCTGAAATACATCCCCAAACAGCAGCGCCAACACAAGGACAGCAAGGGACACCCTTGAGGAGAAATGAAAGTGCTTCTCCAAGCACACCACAAGGAGGAAATTGAAGTGCTTCTTCAAGCACTAGTACACCAAATGAAAGAGGCAATAAGTTTAGAAATTTAAGTGACATTTATGATGAAGGTATGAACTCTTTGTTTGCTTTATATTGTCATGTCGATGACCCTGTTCATTTCGAAGAAGCAATTAAGGATAAGAAATAGATAGAAGCTATGGATGAGGAGATCAATGCTATAGAAAGAAACAAGACATGGAATTTGGTTGAACTACCAAAAGGAAAAGAAGTCATTGGAGTCAAATGGGTCTACAAGACCAAGAGTAATGTTGAAGGCACGATAGAAATGCACAAGGAAAGACTTGTTGTCAAGGGATACAAGCAGCAGTATGGGAGAGACTATGAGGAAACTTTCGCACCGGTTGCAAGAATGGAAACCGTGAGAGAAGTGCTGTCCATAGTAGCACAAAACAAGTGGAAAGTTTACCAAATGGACGTGAAGTCAGCATTCCTAAATGGAGTGTTAATGGAAGAGGTTTATGTTGAACAACCTCTAGGCTATTAAAAGAAAGGCCAAGAGCACAAAGTGTGCATATTGAAGAAAGCTCTTTATGGGCTGAAGCAAGCACCAAGAGCATGGTATAGTAGAATAAATTCTTATCTACTGGAAAATGGATTTGAAAAATGTGAGGGAGAACCCACCGTCTACATCAAAGAAAAAGATGGTAAATTACTAATTGTTGTGTTATATGTTGATGATGTTATTTTCATAGTTAATGATGATTATCTCATTGAAAATTTCAAAACAGTCATGAAAGAATTTGAAATGACTGACATGGGTTCACTGAGATACTTCTTAAGAATAGAAGTAGATCAAAATGAAAATGGAATTTTTATCTCACAAGAAAAATATGTAAATGAAGTGTTGGAAAGATTTAATATGCAGGACAGCAAGGCAGCAATCACTCCCACAGTGATGGGATTAAAACTCAGCAAAGAGGACAGCAGCAAGGATTTTGATCCTAGCTTGTACAAGAGCATAGTTGGCATCCTTATGTATTGAACTGCAACTAGGCCAGATATAATATTTGCTATTAGTTTAATTTCCAGATTCATGGAGAGGCCAAAGGAAGCACATTGGCAGGAAGCAAACATAATTCTGAGGTATGTTAAAGGTACTAAAAGGTTTGGCATTTTATATACTACTTCAGAATGTTCAGATTTAATTGGATACAATGATAGTGATTGGGTTGGAAGTGTAGATGATCAGAAAAGCACATTCGATTATGTTTTTCACATGGGTTCAGGAGCCATTTCATGGGCTTCTAAGAAACAGCCTATTGTAGCATTGTCTACAACAGAGGCAGAATATGTGGCAGCTACAGCAGTAGCATGTCAAGCAGTTTGGATGAGAAGAATCTTAAGGAGCTTAGGCCAAGAGCAGGCGAAAGAAACGATGATTTTTGTGACAATAGCTCAACTATTGCATTATCCAATAATTTCGTGTTTCACAAGAGAACAAAACACATTGACACAAAGTTTCACTCCATTAGGGAATTGGTGAACAATGGAGAAATTGTTTTACAACATTTTTGGACCCAAGAGCAGGTTGTAGACTTTCTGACCAAGCCATTGGGAAAAAAGGGTTTTGAATTTTTGAGGAAATGTCTGGGTATGACTGATAACCCAACAATTGAAATTAAGGGGGATGTTGAAATATTAATAATTTCAACTGCACGTATTAATTCCGGAAACCAGGCAATTTTATATCACATCGCCTTCATGCACCAGTGGTATTTTTCAGGAGGGCTCCGAACACACCGACCAACTGCCACGTGTCTGAGCTAACTTTTCAAAACCACCCATTCCCTGGACGGTAAAGTTCAGCAAGAAAGGGCCTCCCGATATCGTCGTCACCGTCCGATTAAATCAATGGACCTGCATCATTTGAACTTGCGTGGAGTAAATTTTTGGTTGACTGCCAGTTTATCAGTAAAACGACGAGAAATTAATTTTTCACCATGCTGAAGTAATAAATGAATTTATTATGATAGGTAAGTCTTGGTAAAGTCTTTAAGTGTTTTATTCATAGGAGGTATGGGCATAGATAAAGTCTTTAATTTTAATGTTTTTTTGCACGGATGTAATTCTTGTTTTACGGGACAAGAAAAGGTAAAAATCATATGTTTTTGTTTTGTTGTTTTAACATATGCAATGTAATGTTTTTTTTTTTGGTTTTGGAGTTTGGAATATGCAGCAACGCGTATGCAAAAGAAAAAAAGGGTTTTTTACACCCACTGTAGTGTGTAATTTGCACAGAGCAAATGAAATGTTTTTTTGGTAATTGCAATGTATGAAATGTAATATGCGTAGTAGCGCGAGAAAAAGTTTTTTTGTTGAATGTAAAATAGGAATGTAAGAGATTTTACAGCAGTAAATGTAAATTTTTTTTACACACACTAGTGTAAAAATAAATTTTTGGAGTTGAAACAGAGTAATTTGTTTTGTGGAAGTTCTTGGAGAATCCCTCTGGCAGAGGAAGAATTTGTAATATGTTTTTTTATTAATGAATACATAGTGTTTCCATGTGTGTTGAAAACTCTGTCTGCTCAGAAAAATTTAACTTCCCTGTGTTAAGATCCTGTGGAGAAAACAGAGCTTTGTTCTCTGTTCTTTTGTGTTTGAAATTACCATAAATTTCCAACAAGAGCTGTAGGGTGAGACAAGTCACTGGGTTAGTGGAGAAATCACACCAGTCCAAATCTACATACAAATCGACATTAGACATGGGCATAGGTTTACTCATAGGCGAAAAACTCCACATAGTGGCCCAAGTTGAACCAGCAAACAAAAATGCAACAAGTAATCCATTTTCTCACCTAGCTAGGGCATAGAGTTGCGGAAAGTAACCTCCAATGTTCGATGTGCAAAACCAAGGAGAGCCATTGATGTGCCACGTTCAACCACACATGAAGGAGACAATTTTCCATTGCAGAGGGGACTCCAGAGGAGGCGAATTAGGATCTCTAGGTAGGCGGTCATCCCATATTTAAGCACCATAAATGGATAGTACCAGCATTGTAGCAGACAATAATTCAGTTGTATAATGAAATATGTAATGACAATAAGCTTAGGAAGCTAGATAAGTGGCATAGGGTGAAAGAAAATATTTATGTTAGACATGAAATCATTCCATAGAACCTTTATAAATAACCTTTGTACCTTGACCACAATTATATGCAGAAGGATTTTAATTATTATGAATTTGGCATGCATTGAAACTTATGAGTTATATATATTTAGAATGATTTGTTAATTAGTAGGTTCATAATGATCCCATAAATAATTGTATGTTAAATTTTTTTATATGGGTATGTGACATATGATATCAGAGCGTTTAGGTTACAAAACTAAGGCCTCTAGAAATTAAGGATTAACAAAATTTGTGATTAACATAGAGAAAAGTAGAAAGTAGTTAGTATGAGAAGAATGGGAACCATACCACACCAAACGTTGATGGGAACAGGAGTAGCAACCTTACAGGAGACCAACCTTGAGGTATGGGTACAACTAGGAGAGGAACTACAAAATACTAACACTGCCATCTTAGAAACCATTCAAGAGTTAAAGGCAGAAACGGCTAGACTACAGGCATACAATGAGCGGTTAATGTAGGAATAGAAAAAAATCATGAAAATTCTATCGGACAGAAAGAACCAGTGACAACAATTCTGAGTCCTAAACAAGGAAACATGACTCAAGAACAAGAATTTCATACTGAGATGGTAGAAAATGAAGGTGGTGAAGAGAATGAGGAAGAAGAATCTAGTAACTTGTCAAAACATAACAAGCAAAAAAAGCAAAAGGCAGAACGACATGGAGAATTCCAGAAGATAAAGCCTCCCCTCTTTGACGGTGAACTAGACGAGGTAGTAGAGGCCTAGTTCATCAACATGAACAAGTAATTCTAGTTGTACGAATATGATTTACACTTTATAGCTTGGTTGGTCATTTTTCAGTTACAGGGAAAAGCCACCCTATGGTGGAAGGAGGTAAAGATAGTCCAGTGTGTAAATGAGCAGAGCATAACTTGGGAGAATTTTCGAAGATATTTTAAGGAAAAATATTTGACCGAAATATTTTATGACGAGAAGGTCAAGGAGTTTCATGACCTTCAATTGGGTCAATTATATATGGATGAGTTCATAACCAAATTTACATCTTTATTGCGATATATTCCATATATAGGGAATAAAAGGCTAAGGTACAAGAGTTTATCAGTAGCTTGCCACTGTTCATGAAAGAGCGCCTTGATTTTGATACCCTGAAGACCATGAATGAGGTCGTACAAAAGGCTAGAATTTGTTATGACAAAAGTAAGTCGAAAGGGGAAGGAACTAATGGAATACAAAAAGGGAAGTAAATTTTCTTCGAGCAATAAATTAAATAAGTTCATGATAAATAAACGACATACAAGACAGATACACAAAAACATAGATTGAAATCAACACAAGTCCAAACTTCCTAGTGAGGCAAAAATAAATGAAGAGTCAGTAAGAACTGAAGTAGAGATGTCAGCTAGACCCCCGCTAGAGTGTTAGGGATGGGAGGACCTCATTAGGTGAAAAATTTCGCACACCCCATGGGGGACCGATCGGGTGGCACAAATTCAAGAAGCATCAACAATAGGAGAAGTGGCCAGAAGCATGCCAAAAATCAATGCTGCTATGGAAGATCATCAGGTGGAGTACCATCCGACTATGATAGAATTTGAAGGTAAAATATTCAATGAAGCTATATCTATTTTAATTGATCCTGGAGCTACATTGAGTTACATTAGTCTTAAAATTTTACAACAATGTTGTTTACAAGCTGTTAGGTTTAAAGCTCCTTGGTTAGTTAATTAGCTATGGGAGCTAAGAGAAGAGTGTTGGCCAAGGTTAGCAAATCTCCTCTACAGACAACAAGATAGGCTATTATGGTAGATTTGAATGTATTTCCCTTAGTATCATATGATATCTTAATCAACATGAATTGGTTGAAACAACACTCATCTCTTATTAATCGTAAAATTAAAACTATTAATTATATGAATGAGGAAGGAAAGAGAGAAGAAATTGAGGGAATAATAAAACCTTTAAAATTTAGGCCAGTCACAGTCTCCCAACTAGGAAAATGTATCTGAAAAGGGTGCGAGTCTTGCGCAATACAAGTAGGGTACTCTAACTCAAAAGAAAAGTCAGTCACTTTAGAAGATATACCGGTAGTGCAGAATGTTTTAGATGTATTGCCTGAAGAAATTCGTGGATTTTTACCAAAGAATGATATCGATTTATTATTGAATTAGTACCAGGGGCCACTCCGGTATCTCGAGCTCCATATTGTATGAGCATACTAGAGTTAACAAAACTAAAAATACATTTCCAAGAACTCTTGGAAAATAAATATATTCGACCATGTGTATCACCTTAGGGAGCCTCGATACACTTTGTTAAAAAGAAGCATGGGAGCCTGTGAATATGCATGGATTACCGCCAACTAAATAAGTTGACCATGAAGAGCAAGTACCCCCTTCCTCGCATAGACGAGTTGTTTGATCAAGTGAAAGGAGCATCCGAGTTTTCAAAAATAGATCTTCGCTCGAGTTACCACCAAATCAGAGTCAAGGAGGAGGATATAGCAAAGACAACCTTTAAAACTCGATATGGGCATTACGAGTTCATTGTGTTTTCCTTTGGCTTAACAAATGCACTTTCAACCTTCATGTGCTTTATGAATAACATATTCCATCAATACTTAGATAAATTTGTGTAAATTTTTATCGATGGCATACACATTTACTCTCGAACGATAGAAGAGAACAAAGAGCACCTACATATTTTCCTCCAAGTTTTAAAGGAACATCAACTATATGCCAAATACAAAAAGTGTGATTTATTTAAAGGACAGATTCAATATCTTAGTCATGTCATTACTAAAGATGTAATAGTTGTAGATCGAGAAAAGATAAAGACCATATTAGTATGGCTGGTACCAAAAGATGTGACTGATATAAGGTCATTTATGGATTTAGGGGGATACTATAGGTAGTTCATTGAAGGATTTTCCAAGGTAGCCTATCCTATTACATCACTGCAAAAGTAAGGAAAGGCTTTTAAGTGGAGCATGGATTTCGAAAGGAGTTTTCATCAACTTAAGGACCTACTCACCACCATAACCATATTAAACATTGCTGATCCAAATAAAGATTATGTGGTATGTATAGATGTTAGAAAAGAAGGCATAGGTGGTTTACTAATTTAAGAACACAAGGTCGTTGCTTACAAGTCTACGAAGCTTAAGGAGCATGAGAAAAGGTACTCGGCCTATGATTTCGAATTGACAATAGTCATTCACACATTAAAAATGTGGCGACATTAATTGGTGGGTAAGAAATTTTTTTTGATAAGAGATCAAGATAGTTTGACTAATTTCTTTAAACAACCCACTTTGAATGCTAGGCAAGCTCACTGGGTTGATTTTCTAAGCGGGTTCTACTTTGAAATTAAAAAATTGAAGGGAAAAGAAAACGATGTCACCGATGCATTAAGTAGGAAGGCCAATTGCTTAAATGAAATATCATTTAGTGAAGCACAAAATAATTTTAAAGATTAAATGGAGCAAGTAGTACAAGATCTGAAATCTCAGTTTCTATGGCAGTAGAATAAAGTTCCGAATAGCAAGGAACAACAACTTGGATATGAAATCAATGAAGAAGGCATGTTGATCTATAGGGAAATAGTGTATGTACCTAATATAAGAGTTATTAAAAATTTAATTTTGGATGAATACCACAAAGTCCGTTATGTTTGTCATCGTGGATATCAGAAAATGATAACTGTGCTTAGGAGGGAATACTTCTGGCTAAACATGGAAAAAGAGGTGGCAGAGTATTTGGCCCACTATTTGGAATGTCAACAAGTCAAAAGAAAACACTGTTACCCAGCTGGGTTACTACATCCATTACCTATTCCGGAATGAAAATGGGAAGTCATTTCCATTGATTTTATAACTGGATTGACCAGGTCAAAGAAACAGAATGATTCCATAATGGTGGTGGTGGATAAGTTAAGAAAAGCTGGGCACTTCATACCTATGCAATCTATGTATAAGGCAGTACAGATCGCTAACATCTTTATGCAAACTATTTTTAAACTGCACAATATACCAGAACTTATATTTTTAGACTGTAATGTAAATTTTACATCATCTTTTTGGAAAGCCTTGTTTGCAGGGTTGGGCACTTAGCTGCATTTTAGTACTTCCTACGACCCTCAAATGGATGGGTAGAATGAACAATTAAACCAAGTGCTGGAAGACATGTTTCAAGTTTATGTTATTCAATAACCATCTAAGTGGAAAGAGTATATACATTTAGTGGAATTTGCATATAAAAACAACTATTTGTCTTCTTTACAGATCATTCCTTTTGAAGTGACGTATGGTCGTAAATGTAGGAGTACCTAAAATTTGGGTGGCCTAGAAGATAAGTTAATGTTACGGCCTGATATGCTAGCAGAAATGGAAGAGAGTGTTAAAGAAGTATGAACTAACTTAAAGGTTGCTCAAGACTATCAAAACTATTTTGATGATTGAAAAAGGAATTTTCGAGAATTCTAGGTGGGGGATCATGTTAATGTTTGTGTTCGGGCCAAGAAAAGTACACTATAATGGAATGAATGCACCAATTTAGCAGCTCAATTCTGTGATCCTTTTCAAATTCTAACACGAATTGGACGTGTGATGTATCAACTCCCCTTACCCATCCATATTCGTGTGCACAATGTTATTCATGTTTTAGCATATATACATATATACATATGTACATATATATATATATATATATATATATATATATATATATATATATATATATATATATATATATATATATATATATATATATATATATATATAATAACATAATAAATTGGGAGGACATCTAGGTGAGTGAGAAAAGTTGAAATTCTAAAATTATCCTGCCTTTATATATATATATATATATATATATATATATATATATATATATATATATATATATATAAATATATATATATAAGAAAAAAAATTCATATTGTTGAATGTGTTTTGATTTCATTCAATGACTAATGGATTTTATTTTATTTTCGTATACAGGTCAAACTGGAAGGAGAGTTACTAGTTGAACGAAAGGGTATACTCTATCGGAGAGAAGTAATGCTACAGAGGCGAGTTATCACCCACCTTAAAATTCAATGGCAGCACTTTGGGCTTGAAGAAGCCACCTGGGACGATGAAAGGACTATGAGGGAGGTTTGTCCATAGTTATTTCCCATTAAGGAACATCAAGATGATGTTCAATCTTACGGGGGAGATGTGATGTCCCCCATATATGTAAATATTTATTTACTATATTTAAAAAAAACTGAAACTGATTTAACTTCCCAACCTAACTTTTTATTTGACTAAATGATAATGTATTTTTTTAAAGTGTGAAAATTGTATTTCTCAATAAAAGTTAGGTTGGGTGGTTACCCAACCCTAACTACTCTTATGGAATATTTATTCCAGAGGATCAAGAGGATGTGGGCATCTGAGGTATGAAAGGAAGAAGAAGTGAGTTGAGGAGCACTTAAAGAAATAAAATTGGCTATGCTGGTTAACTCTGGTCATGACCAGATAGCTATTGTTGTTCAAGACTAGGGTTCTTGAAGAGAAACCCAAAAGGATAGCTCAGGTTGAAACATAGGGTGTCATAGTGCGAGTCACATGGTTGGGAGGCAAGACAAGATTAAAAGATTTGTATTCAATTCAGTTGGCAAGGTATGTCTAACCTTAAAGCCATGCATACCTATTATTAGATTATTTTGATATTAGAGATAGGGTGGACATGTTTTCTTTTAATCCAAAATGTAGACGTTATTATCTACAGATTTCAAGTATTTCTGTGTGTGATTACTGTAGTTGGAAATATGTAAAAGGTTCAACTATTATTAAACATAAATGAATAGTTAAGAGTATCTATGCTAGATTTGAATAATGCTCAGAGCTTTCTAAATAGAATGGGACTGTTAAATCATGTAATAAGCCAAGTTACAGACAATAACATTTACTAATTTTCCAATAGTTACACTAATAACCTCAATAACAAGAAAACTTATGAAAAATGACTTTTATATAAACTCAGACAGTGCAACTCTTTTATCTTATCAACAAAAGGGGTAAATGATTATGGTCTCAGCATACCTGGCTACAAAAATTAACTATAGAAAATTGGAAAACGATTAGCCCGGAAGCCAACAAGGACTAAATACAACATAATACGAGAAAATGATAGAATCTTGTCCTTTCCTTCACGATAAAAGTTATTTTAAAAGATTGTCTTTTGTAATTAATATGTGGGTTGAGAAACCCTTGTTACAGTAGGACAATTTGCACGGTTTGAAGCATATGCAATTTTTAATTCTTTTTATGTGACTTAATGCTAATGGGGGCTCGGATACAATTTTTTTGTTTTCCTTTAAATGTTATTAATTATTCCCATGATTATTATTATGCATACTTGCAGAGGTTGAAACTCTGATTACTCCACATAGTCTTCATTAATGAGTTAGCAATGTTGTTTTCATTATTTTTACAACTTCTAGTTTCCTGTAAATTTTACATATCACAATCTTTCATTCCTTCTTGACTATGAGGGCCTTGAATGGTTAATTTTGTAGATTTGTTTTTTAATTCTCAAGTACGAGATATTTATTCACCCAGAACCACTTCCTTGCTATCCCAATAAGAGTGGAAGAGGAGTAAATCTGGGATATAATAGTTTGGTTCATGCTAATCCTTTGTCAAAAGGTTCTTGAAGTTGCAAGAAAGGGAGAATTCAAATTTCTAGTATCAACAAGGTTTTTCCTTCCTGTTTGAATATCAATTTTTAACCTCTTGTTAACCCGAAAGTGTATTTACTACTGCATGGATAACATTCTTTACTCATTCGTATATTGTATTGAAACTAAAGTTTAATCCCTAGTAAAAACGTGGGAATGTTTTCTTTTCAAGAATTTAAAGGGAATATCACCATCTAGCTAGCTGTTCGAAGAGTCAATTATTTTTTTGGAACATTCCTATTTAGTTTTGGAATTAATTCATACGTTACATTATTGGAGAACAATCTTATGTATACTTCAAGACAATCTTTATTTACTCAGTAGGTATTTTCAAGAACATTAGCATATCTATATAATTATTTACCAAGTAAGTATTTTCAATAACAATGGTATATCTCCATAATTTCATTCCTTTGCAGGGAATCATTTGTCCTCTAAAGTTTTCTTTAAATGCATTTGGATCATTGTGAAAATTTAAAAACAAACATCTAAAATTAAATGAAAGTTGTTTAACAAGCATAAAGAGAAACTTTTATTACTCTGGAAATAATTCCTTATAATATACTTCATTCCATAGTCTTGTAATATTAACAGGCTATGAATTTGTAACTTATATGCTAATGGGATGTCACAGATAGTCACTCGCAAAATTTTTATTACTCTGGAAAGAATTCCTTATAATATACTTCATTCCATAGTCTTGTAATATTAACAGGCTATGAATTTGTAACTTATATCCTAATGGGATGTCACAGATAGTCACTCGTGATCCAGATCCCACAGATAGTCACTCGTGATCCGAATTTCCCATCTTAGTATCCTAGTGACTTCTGCATAATTTTCACCAACGGTGCCCACATCCCGTAATGCAGCTCGAAACTTGCCTTGTGCAGTTTCATAGCCTTGTCCTCTTTCCTAGTCACCTGCAGCCAAAATTGAACAACAATGAATCATGTAAGACTATGAGGTTTATAGAGTTGATGTTGTCCCATCATGAGCGATCTCAGATATAGGTACATGGATAGGAAATGACGCGATGACACATGGGACAAACAAGGAGATGTGCTCACGAACAGATGAACATGTAAGGAGTGATTTTCACAAACAGATGAACATGCCAATCATGCCAAAGTATCAGAAAAGGAGAAACATGCGCATGCAACATCAAGTGAACACTAAGGCTCTCGGAGACCCTGCACACCTTTCCATGTGGAGGTGAATTTATGTTACACCAAGATCACACCCATCACTTAGCAGCACTGCAACTCGACATGCAGACCAAGAACATCATGAGCATACCAACACTCTCATATCAAGTTGTGTCATGAGTCATGTTGGAGAGGTAAATCCCCTCTGCGGATAGAGGCGATCCCACTAGCCCAAAATGGGTCTAGCAACAATCAATCAATGCTACCATGCAAGTTCCTAGTTGCAAATTGAAAGTGGATTATGAGAACCAACCTGAAGTCCAACGCTAGTGTTGTGGAAGAGTTGATACTCCCATTCCCTTGCTCCAGCAGGTCACGATCCTCACGATCTCCGCGAATGGATACCTGCACATGCAAAGAACGAAGCGAATACAAGCATAAAATCCACTAAATACAACCATATATCGGTCAGAAAAGATATAGATCAAACATTATCATAATGAAAAATAAGATCGGAACCATAATGATAGTCGTTTATTAATGGTAATCAACAGAGAAAAGTACAACCAAGGTTCTGACATTGAATCCCTCCTCTGGCTGGGCGAACAGCTACATATGTCTTGCAACAAGCCTTTCTCTCTCTTTGATTATGAATGCAAAGCTCAGACTTCTGATAGTATAATCTCCCTATGCTCCAAAACTCTTACTATCACTCAAAAACTAGCACTATCACTAGCTTGTCAAATGCATGAGGACAGGCTTTTATAGATGGAGGAGGGGAAGAAGATACAATGAATCAAGACACCCATTATGGATTGGCATTATCCCCAAAAAGCCATTGTGGATAGATGTAAGGGATAGATGATGAATCTCGACATCCAAGAGATTAGCATTATCCTAAAAAACTTCATGATTTGAAGGGAAAAAACATCCGGGCGCGCGTTTGTTAAAAATATTTTCCAAACTCGGTTGGCGTGGGTGTAACTCTAAGACAGAGCGCCAACTGGCGCGCCTTCTTTTGAGGATTTCTTTCATTGGCGCGGGTAGTACATTGTGGACCCGCGTTAATGGAAAAAAGGCACTTTTCAGGGATATTTTGCAGGAGATGTCTTCAAGGCACATGAAGTCCATACTTAGGGGAACATAATGCAAGTGTTTTTAAGTTATGTCACTGCTCACAGGTCCCGGAATGAGTCCTCCAAAGTGTGGGAAAGGGGTAACAGGGACGGTGACCAATGGTGACAAATTACTGTGTAACAGATGCCCCCTAAAGCATGAGGCCCGAGAGAGAGAGGGGTGAAATGCTTTACAAGAACACATGCAGCTGCCGCCGGAGAATCTGCATAGAGAGATACAACTGATAGCTCAAGTACATGATATATGTGGTATGGTCGCAGCCATCCATAACAGAGTACATAATAACCTAGATCCATGGTATGGGCACAAGCATCTGGTTAGGATCGATGAATAGACTCAGGTATGGTCGCAGCCATCCAGTGAATGAGTCATGTAACAAGAATCCACAAAATCACAGCCTGGATTCCAACAGACAAAATCCAGGGTCTTGCGCTCCATCTCGACCCAAACAAAAGTACAAGTTCAAGCATGCGAATACATGAGCTGAAGTCAAACATGCATGAACATCGTTTGATTACCAGTCAATAATGAAAATTGTTAACAGACGCGAGAGGTACCACCAATAATGACAATGGCCCTCAAGGTACTATAGGTACAATCTACGGCGTGCGAATTAGTGAGCTGGCGTCGAACACCCGTAGAATCATTCGATCGAAGGCCAATGATGAAAACCTCACGTCGAACACGAAGAACCTGCCATTGAGGCATGCAGGCTCCAAGGCACTGGAAGGGAGTCTCTAGATCAGCTTCCTGGATAATGAGTTGAAGTCGACAGGAAATGACCTTGATCGAAGGTGGGCCATAGTGTTTCCCACATCATCGACACGAGACAGAGAAAAATGTTGTGGTGGATCAAAATTATGTGAGCGATCAGAAGGAGGTTGCTATTCTGCAGAGGTCAACTTCTCTTGAACATATCGGCGGCACGATAGTGGAATTGGCAGTATTTGACATCAATGGATCAGAGGTCATGGTGACGAGGCAATGAGAAGATGAGAGGTCAAACAGGGTTACCCAAATCCACGGAGGCAAGTGAAAAATGAGATGAGATATCCCCACCCAGACACGAAAGCAGACAAGTGCCATGTTCAAGAGCGACATACTGCCGACACGACAATAATTATGGTTCCATTTTCTCCCACCATTTCTGGCGAGTACCCCAATTATTTTTATTTACAAGCTTGATGGGGATAGCATATGCTTGTAACGTCATCTTGACGGACTCCAATGTCATTAAGTTTTAACAAGTCTGACAAAGGAAAAACTCGGCGTCTTTTCATGTTTAGAGAGTTTGAAAAGACTGCGGAAAAAGAAAACTCCAAAGGTGTCCTTTTTCGTAAATTTGTGTCTCTCGAGCCCGAAAAAGTATAAAACAATGCTCGAAAGAACCACCCGACCATTATGATCGAGGAGTACTTTTCATAAGTAGTGATTTCGACCTGAAAAAGTAAAAAAGCGATCGAAACCACGTCGTTTCGAAACCGTTAACGAACCTGAAACGACAAAGGTCCGACGATCTTTTTGTTTTTACACAGTCGGAAAAGAGTTTAAAGACGACCACCTCTTATTTACGTTTAACGAGTCAAGAGGGATAACTCGGCAATCTTTTCATCTTTAAACGGTCGGAAAAGAGCTGAAAGCAGACCTCCATTTTTATTCTCTTTAACGAGTCAAAAAGGGAAAAATACTCGGCAATCTTTTCATTTTTTATGAGTCAGAAAAGAGATTAAAAGGAGACTCGTCCTGGAGGAACGAGTGGTATAAAGGGTAGCAACTGGTTCCAGTAATGGTGGAACTACTCAAAACATATAATGGTCAAGAGGCTGACTAATAAAACCACTCATCACTGCGGTTCCTCAGGAAAGGATAAACAGCCAAGTGAAAGCATATGATCAGCCAAAGAGATGGTGGCAATGGAATGAAACAACCAAGGCTCATCTAAAAAAATTTAGCGAATAGGCGGCAATCACGAGATGTAAATCGGGTATGGGTTCATTTTTACACAAGCTTGAACCATGGAGAACTCTGCTTGGATTCGGTTTCATGTTTACACAAGCTTGAAACGAAAAACTATGCTTGTTATAAGTTCGCATGCGCCCAGCATAATAACGCAAATCGAGGTACATGCCCCCCAAGCTTCATTGCATTCAACAAAGTGGATGGAATGAAGGTTCACTCTCAAGATCTATGAAAGACTCGACTTTGTATTTTACGAGATCTTAATCAAAATACTCGATTTGGAAAGGGAGTTGTTTCATTTTTTAATGAGGTTGACAGAGGAAAAGAACTATCCTCATAACCTTTGTTTCATTTTTAAACAAGGTCGCCACAAGATCAAAACTATCCTCGGCCAGACCTAGTTTCATTTTTTAAGGAGCTTGACATAGGAAAACGAACTATGCTCCGACTAGTACCAGTTTCATTTTTTTAAGGAGCTTGACACAGGAAAGGAACTATGCTCCGACCAGTACCAGTTTCATTTTTTAAGGAGCTTGACACAGGAAAGGAACTATGCTCCGACCAAACTTCATCATAATGAACAAGAAGTCGGGGCTTCCAAGAGTGCCACTCCTGGTGGAAGGACAACATCTCGGAAGTCAGGACCCAATGCCCCCAGGACACTGTGCACGACGGCGGCATCGCTGGATACAGGCACGGGATAGGTGGCCACGTAGTTGATTTGTGGTGGGGCAGATGCAACTGGTGGATGAAAATCAGGAGGGGATGACGACTGCGCAGGAGGGACCCGTGGACGAACGAACGATAATTGATCGATGGTCACAATTCTTCCATCGTGTGGAAAGCAAACCACACGAAAAGTGAAGAGACAAGGGCCCCCATGGCATAAACATAGTCACGGCCAAGGAGAAGACTGAAATCTAAAGCACCTTGGGTAACCGATACGTCTATATAGACGGTTTTGCCTCCCAAAGTAATAGGGAACTTTGGAAGGATCCCTAATGGTTGACTAGTTCCTCCGTCAAAAGCCGTCAGATTCGGCGCGACTGGCACAAGCTGTGGGGAACCAAAGCTTGCCAAGTAGTGGCAGGCATAAGACTGACAGATGCACCCTCATCCAAAACAGTGCCAGGTATCGCCTTATTATAGGCGTGTATCGTAACCCAGAAAGGCACATGGGATGGAAGGCGGGAGGTGGTCAAACGACTCCAGTCGAAGGAAACGACTGAACTACTTGGTGGCTGAATCGTATGATTGCCCCCCTGCTCTAAAGGGACCGAAGCAGGACTCTCGGGAACAGCTGGGATAGGAGAGTCATTTCCGTACTCAGGAGAATCTGAGGAGATGAGAAGAACATGGGAATGATGCTCTTCCGAAACAGAGTGGTCGACGGGTGGTGAACTCGAGTCGACACTCTTTCTGATCAATGGTTGGTCTGGAACAGGCTTGGCAGAGCCAGGTTCAGGAAGAGGAGGCTGGACAAGAGAGGAATCTTGGTTGATCTCTTTGTCAGCAGGGCAACGATCTGCGGCTGTAGAGAGACGTTGATAACCAACAGGAAGTTAGGGTGAGGGAGCTGTAAGACTTTCCAAGACAACAGAGGCTTTATCCATGAGCGGACAAAGGTGAAGGGGATGATTGCCTTCACAAAGTCTACAGGGGATTCGAATCTTCCCTTTTCCCTTAACATTTCCAGCTGATAGTGTAGCATCACCGTGAGCTTCAGAGGACGATGAGGGGCGGGCCGGATCGCGAGACCATACTTCTAAGACCTTGGGAATGCCAGGACAATCGCGAAGAAGATGGTCCTCCTTGCACAACCTACAAGGAAATTTGACCTTCCGCGGAGGAGACGAAGGTGGCTCGACTTGAGTTGTACTTTTAACCTCTCGCTTAGGAGTCTTCTTCTTCTTCGTCTTCTTCTTCTTCTTCTTCTTAGCCACCTGGTTACTTGAATCCAGACTTTCGCCAGGTGAAGTAGAAGATGAGGACGCAGAAACAGGCGAAGAAGGGGAGAGGTCCACCTTGGAATCAACATGATGTTGTTCGGGTGGAGGAGACGGTGGAACAGGAGTCATCACACTCGGGACCACTGAGGTTGAAAACAACCATACGGGCAAACCGATGGTTAACCCAGGCAAAGACAAAGTTGCCATATACGGAGCACCGACATTTCCAAAAGAAGGAAATGGACTAGGGTTTCCATCCAGGGGAACACCTTGGCCGGTAGACTCGGGGGAGGTTGCCATTGAAAACGAGAAAGAACCCTACTCAAGCTAACGCAAACAAGATCTAACCGGGTAAATGTGAATCGTGGCCAAATAAATTTTAAGACGCGAGGACATAACTTGACCTTTTCATTTTTTAAGAGTCGAGAAAAGGACAAAAAGATGACTCTAGTCTCCTTCGAATATTTAGTGAGCCTGAAGTGACAAATGCTCAGGTGAACCTTTTCTTTTAGGGAGTCTGAAAAGGGTCAAAAGTGACTACTCTGGAGAACTAGGCAAAAGGTTTACCAAACAATCCGTAAAACTGCTTATACACCTTGGCAATCAGATGAAAACCAAGGACTTCCCGTACGGCAGTCAATCTTCCCGAATGCTGTGTTCAGTGCATTACGGCTTGTAAGGCGGCAGACACGGCTTCCTGTGGATAAAGGATGATAACCTAGTGGGGTCTCCACATATACTCGACGGTACGTGGGAGCACAAATCCGTGCTAGACCACTATCGAGTCACAAAAGGAGGAATCACCCAACCATAATGTGAAACAACAGTGACTAGGTTTAACGACGCCGGAGCACGTCTCTAGCCTAGACCTCTAAATGTGTGCGTTATGTTCCAATGCGTTGTTAGATTCATTTAGTTCATTTTACGGTTGATCTTGGATTAGGTTTCGATTTTCAGGCCTTACCATATGTAATTTCTCACAATTTCCTCAATGCAAGCTATATGCCAAAATGTATCATTTTATTCGATGAATGCTAGCTACGAGAGAGTTGAGATCTTTCAATCAAACAAAATGATCATAAAACAGTCAACAATATCTCTAATGCAGCTAATGGCAATTAACAAAACTTTTCTATGAAGTTACTAATCGCTAATAACAACGAAAAGCTCTATTTTCCATTAACTAATGCAAAGCAAAAGAGATTGTTCGTTTTCTTTTTGATGGCAAAATGCACTAAACAAATTTTGAGAAACAATAACAAAGAGTAAAAATACAAATTTCACTCAATGAAAACACAATCAAGTCCCTAAATACTAAGGCAGTCCCTCAAAACCAAGAGAAGATCTCAAAGACCTCAATGGGCAATGTAATCTAAGCCCAAAACGAAGCCAAGGGAAATCCAAGCGAAAAAGAGGTAAATCGCTCGAATAACACAATAAAAAGCTTTAACAATCACTGAAAAAGTGCAAGAGAGTAACCAAAAAGTCGACTGGACCAACAGAAGGCCAAAACTCCTAAGGAAGGCTCGATGCACAAAGCCACTAGATGCCCTAGGGCTAAAATGTGAAATCGGTGGGAAAAAGCAAACACCCAAAGGGTAAAGGCCAAAAACCAATCAAACAAGACTCTAACACACTCAAGTGATTGAAAGAAAGTATCCGGACACAAAAACCAAGCTTGGAAGGCTCAAAACAAGCAAACTCTAAAAGGTTCCCTGGGCTGGTGCGACTTTCAGGCTAAAAGTAGCGCCAATTGAGGATTGGCGCGGGCTGTACATTGACAAGTTGCGCCAATTGAGGATTGGCGCGGGCTGTACATTGACAAGATGCGCTAATGGCGCGACTGTCATGCAAAAAAGAGCGCCAATTGAGTTTTCTATGCTAAAATAAAAAACAAGCAATCCAAGACTAGGCCAGCAGTACCCAGACAGACCAAGAAGCAAGAGACAACCAAAGAATCAACCCAGAAAGCTATCCAAGCAATCAAAACAAGAGAAACCAAAGAGGCAAGACAAACTCCAAGTTGTTTAATTCGTAAACCAAGCCGGAGATTGACTGAAGTGGCGTTGATCTACTTCGCTAATGCAAAGCAATAGCGTTTCGAAGGCTACCTGGCCGTACTTCAGGCTCCGTCCAAAGTTTACGAATCAAACAACAAATAGCTTCCCCAGTGGAGTCGCCAAATTGTTGGAGAGGTAAATCCCCTCTGCGGACAGAGGTGATCCCACTAGCCCAAAATGGGTCTAGCAACAATCAATCAACGCTACCATGCAAGTTCCTAGTTGCAAATTGAAAGTGGATTATGAGAACCAACCTGAAGTCCAACTCTAGTGTTGTGGAAGAGTTGATACTCCCATTCCCTTGCTCCAGCAGGTCACGATCCTCATGATCTCCGCAAATGGATACCTGCATGCAAAGAACGAAGCGAATACAAGCATAAAATCCACTAAATACAACCATATATCGGTCATAAAAGATATAGATCAAACATTATCATAATGAACAATAAGATCGAAACCATAATGATAGTCGTTTATTAATGGTAATCAACAGAGAAAAGTACAACCAAGGTTTTGACGTTGAATCCCTCCTCTGGCTGGGCAAACAACTACATATGTCCTGCAACAAGCCTTTCTCTCTCTTTGATTATGAATGCAAAGCTCAGACTTCTGACAGTATAATCTCCCTATGCTCCAAAACTCTTACTATCATAAAAAAACTAGCACTATCACTAGCTTGTCAAATGCGTGAGGACAGGCTTTTATAGATGGAGGAGGGGAAGAAGATACAATGAATCAAGACACCCATTATGGATTGGAATTATCCCCAAAAAGCCATTGTGGATAGATGTAAGGGATAGATGATGAATCTCGACATCCAAGAGATTAGCATTATCCTCAAAAACTTCATGATTTGAAGGGAAAAAACATCCGGGCGCGCGTTTGTTAAAAATCTTTTCCAAACTCGGTTGGCGCGGGTGTAACTCTAAGACAGAGCGCCAACTGGCACGCCTTCTTTTGAGGATTTCCTTCATTGGCGCGGGTAGTACATTGTGGACCCACGCTAATGGAAAAAAGGCACTTTTCAGGGATATTTTGCAGGAGATGTCTTCAAGGCACATGAAGTCCATACTTAGGGGAACATAATGCAAGTGTTTTTAAGTTATGTCACTTCTCACAGGTCCCGGAATGAGTCCTCCAAAGTGCGGGAAAGGGGTAACAGGGACGGTGACCAATGGTGACAAATTACTGTGTAACAAGTCATGTCAACCACATCACTATTGTGGTTCATACTGTCTAAATCAATGTGGGGTAACGTGGAAGTCCCAGAGACCCACTTGCAATTCGAAGAGTCATTTAGAGTCGAAAATTCATGAAAGTAAAATAGTCATAGGGAATTCAAGCACTCACAAGGGCCGGTTTTAACCTTGGCTATAAATATCCCTCATTAGTACACGTAACGAACTTTTCACCTTGTCTCGTCCCACCTAGCCTTGAATGTCTGTAGTCTTTTCTTTGAGGATCAAGTGGTGGATCTAATGCCCCTTTCATGGGTTCAGTTATGTATAGTGTATCGATGTGTCTTTGAACTTTTTCTTAATTCAAAAGCATGATCACAAGCCAGCACATTTTCACACATGTGTTGTAATTGTTTGTACGATTACTCTTGAACACTTGTAATACATTTTTCTTTAACCTATGTTAAACAACTTCACACATTCATTTTCTCTAACACATGTAATTATGAAAATTTGTTGTATAAGTTGTTAATGATGTCTTTCCCGTGTTGGTTACCTCCTCGAACATCAGACATAACCTTTCACATTAACTTGTTACAACGATCGTCACAATCGTGAAGCCTGCTCCACTAGGTGTTGTATGGGATACATTCTCTCATTTTTTGTGACTACTGCATCCATGTGGACAAATCCTCTGGAAGCTGTGCATGTCCTATTGTTTTGTGTGTCTGTGACAGAGTTCGTACCTGTTCCCCAACAAGTAGAGACTCACTTCCATTTTGTCTCTCTTCTCCCTCTATTGTAACATAAACTTTATGCAAGTAACACTATTATTCACCACGCACGCAAACCCCGGAGACAAAGAAGACCACTCTCTCATGCTGACAACCAAGATCCAAAGAAAACATTTAACATAATGGAAACTAGGCCATCATAGCAAATGGAACTCCCACGCCAAACAATATGAGGTCTAGTTGGGACTTAATACCGAGGAGATCCCCCGAATGTTGGCAGGTCTAGCACTGTCAATAACATCCTAAACTTTGGGATGAGAATTTCATTACGTCTAACATGCATACAATCATCCCAATCATTCATCTACACAAGTATCTACATTTGAAGCTTGTTTGGGTTGTTTACCAAAGTCTCATTTGGATTTATTATTTGGTAAAAGTATTGTTGTATATGGACATAGCGATGTGGACAAATCCAAGCATTTCGTTGAAGAAATTCAGTTACTACATCAAAGAGTACAAGAGTAGGTAGAGAAAATCAAATCCAAGTACAAAGAAAGGCATGAAAAGCATCAGGTTGATCATGATTTCCATGTGGGAGATCAATTTTGGTTGTACATCAGCAAGAAAGAGTACAAGGTGAAGGTAAAAAGCTCAAACCAACCAGACATGTTCCTTTCAAAATCGTGGAGAATATTGTTAATAATGATTTCAGATTATATATGCCACCTTACATGCAAATTTATTCTGTTGTGAATGTAGAAAAAATGAGAGTGAATGAGCCTACAATTATTAATTATCATGAGGAAAATCTTCAGATTCCATCTATAGACAAATTTTATCTTGAATATTTGAATGAGTTGTAGGAAGATTCAATTCTTGACAGGAGAAGAAGGACTTCACATAGAGGTAATGTGGACTATGTTCGAGTGCAACTCAAAGGTACTAATCCAAGTAAAGAAAGCTGGATTGAGATTAGGAAAGTGAGGGAGTTGTACCCTCACTTACTCGCTAAGTAAACATATACTCTTGGTGGTTCAAAAGATTCTAGTGGGAAGGAATGGCCTAGGGATAAAAAATATGCTCAAAAATAAGAGTGTGCAAAATTTCCCAAAACTAGAGTCAAATCATAGATCTCATCATTCTAATTCCAATGATGCTTAAATAGCCTCAATCCAAGACCATAGGAGAAATTTATCACATTTCAAAGTTTCTGGCAAACAACTAAGAAGTCAACTTGCAAGGTTGATAGGGAAGCTAAATGGACAGGACGTATGATGACGTGGTGCTCAGGTTAGTAGGCGATTGTGTAGCATGGAGCCAATCAGAACTTTCCACGTGGCTTGGTCGTATAGGGTCAATTGACAAGATTTGATTTGTTAGTGGTGGTTTGGTTTAGGCCAGTCTCCGGCCACCACGTGGGAAATCAGAGGGTGCCATGTGGCCTAATGGAAGGCCATCACATGACCTCGAGAATGTGCCAAGAATTTGTTGGGTCTACCAAACTCCTCCAGGCAAATCAAACCCATGACCTTTGACACGAAAAACCACAACCTAACTAATCATGCTACCGAGGTGCTCATTATACCATGTGGATGATTTCAAATTTTAATTTTAAGTTTCTCAACGTTGGTACGAGGGGGCAGGGCATGTGATCCCATCCCTTAGTTTTATGGTAGTATGGTGACCGAGCAGCAAGGTGAATAGTGTGGGTATTGAGGCACTTTGCCCAAGCCTGACCCTAGGTCTTATTGTTTGACATATGATCATTAGCAAACCACTAGAGGGGATGGCACATCGCATCCAACACATAGATTTTGAAACCACAATGTGAACTAGAGTAGCAATTTAAGTGGTGTGTGGTCTCTGGCCTATGCCCCTAGTCACATGGTAGCCATATAACCGACCCTAGGGCTAAGGAGTTGGTGCACAACCCTTATTGGTGTGATTAATGATAAGAAACATTACACCATTTACAGTAGAATCAATGCCAATCCAATGCCAAATTGTTTCCTGTCAGATTTGCCAAAGGAGGAAAACTTTTCTAGTTTCTCCATTTTTGTGAATTCAAATAACAGATAGCAAGAAATGAAGAAGGAGGCCTAGGTTGGTCAACTTTTAGACTTGTTTAGCCCAAGAATATCCTACATAGGGTTTTTGGGTGTTCTAGACAAAATGTGGGTGTTATTTTTGCAACTTGAGGATTGTATGTTGAAGTAATTTCATATTTGAGCATATAATATAAAGGTCCAACATTAGAAGTTGGACCCAAAGACGTAGTCTAGGAGGGGTGATCTTCTTGTTAAGAAATTTACTGCATAACATAAATAATTACTGAGAGGAATAAATATAAAAATAACCAGCAACAACCATAAACACATAAACACACATGTTTATCCAGGAAAACCCCAAATCCGGGGAAAAACCCAACCATAATGAAATTCCATTATCCTTGGCCAAAACCCTGGCCAATCCAACCAAGTGAGCCTTCACCGCTCACCTCCAGGTCTTGCATTACAATGAAGTCATTCCCATCTTTTATAAGCTCCATTACATATAATACCACGGGCAGAATACTATGGGTGCACAATACCATGTGCCCCAAAACCATCATTGTTTAACCTGGTCAACTTTGACTCTATCCTGAGTCACGTTTACCTAACAATTCACCCCTTAAACTTGACTTGGGGTTCCTTGACTAACTCCAGCCAAACCTAAGTGAGACAATCCCTCTCAGAGTTTTTACTCGAGGTATTGTTAACCCGACATCCCCCCTATCACCTAGGTCTAACCCAGACTTTACCGGTGATCACCGAGGGGTACACATGCCTTACCAAGTCTTACAGTAGTATGCCCATTTACATGCAATAATTTTGACTTCATTAATTTTTTTTTGTTTATTGCTGCTGCCATTCTGATCTATCCTATCTCAATTTGATTTGATCAAAAAATTCTATCAAACTGCTCCAACTGAGAGCCCCATGAGAACCTCGTAGATTCCAGCATCGATGGCCTCACATAGTAGAAAACGAACAATTTTCGAAGTTGCATGAATCCTGAACAATTTGTCAGCATGTTCCAAACCGGTAAATATCGCAAATGCACTACGATCCCTGGCAGTTACGACACCTTCCGCACATTCTCCAGACCCAGATTTGTAAAAAGGCTACATTGATATAATTAGGCAATATAAACCCCGGGCATCAAAGAATCCCTTTGAAGCCAATATCTAGCTTTGATACCAGTTGTTAAGAAATTTACTACATAACATAAATAATTACTGAGAGGAATAAATATAAAAATAACCAGCAACAACCATAAACACATAAACACACATGTTTATCCAGGAAAACCCCAAATCCAGGGAAAAACCCAACCATAATGAAATTCCATTATCCTTGGCCAAAACCCTAGCCAATCCAACCAAGTGAGCCTTCACCGCTCACCTCCAGGTCTTGCATTACAATGAAGTCATTCCCATCTTTTATAAGCTCCATTACATATAATACCACGGGCAGAATACTATGGGTGCACAATACCATGTGCCCCAAAACCATCATTGTTTAACCTGGTCAACTTTGACTCTATCCTGAGTCAAGTTTACCTAACACTTCTTCATCAAATTGTTGTTTTAAGGTCCTACTTATTATATATTTTTCTCTGTCTTTATCTGCAGAAATTAACTAATATTTCTAATTTTATATGCTTTGGCAATTTCGATCCATTGCCCACAAGACATAAAACAACTTGTAAAAATTTAAAGTAAACCTTCAAATTTTTAATTACAGACCAACATCCAAAATATATATTCCTCTGTTATGTAAGCATATCACAAAAAACAGAACAAAAAATAGATCAAACACTTGAAAATAAGCCTCTTTGATGGGGGAATCTTCTTTTACATCACATAAATCAACAATTCTTGGATGTTTCAAATGACAAGACCGATTGTTATATAAAGGGTCTAAAGGGTCAAATA
Organism: Pinus tabuliformis; assembly: GCA_031772625.1. NCBI lineage: Eukaryota > Viridiplantae > Streptophyta > Pinopsida > Pinales > Pinaceae > Pinus > Pinus tabuliformis. The sequence continues at coordinate 1,148,557,148 of CM062807.1, forward strand.
ATTAGAGCCTACATAACAATAATAATGGATGGGTACACAATAACAATAGTGGGACTCTATGGGCCAAAAAAATAAGAAAATGGGGGTCACACTAGTATTATAGAGACCTAACATGCCCTTCTCCTTGAAAAAAGTGCTAACCTCAATGTTGAGTAGTTCTATATGCTTCTCTATAAAATATGCATTCTCCCATGTGGAATATTTAGTGGAAAAGTTCTTCCACTTAATGACATACTCTCGAATTGATTGATTTCATCATTGTTAGATTTTTATTTCCATGATTACTTCAAGCTCTAAAATTATTTTTCCTTCGTCATCAAGTTATAGCAATATGGATTGAAATGGAAGCTTGTCACCTATGACCTTCCTCTAACATGAAACATGGAAAATGTTGGGTCCCTATAATACTAGTGATTACCCCATTACTATTTTAGTTGTATCCCTTATTAATATTGTTGTGCCCCTATTGTCCCCATATTGTTATTACTGTGCTCATAGAATCCCTCTATTGTTATTTTTGTCACTTTATATTATTATTGTTAGGTCGGTTGTGTTATATTGTACTCCTTAGACTCCTATATATAGAAATGAGGTTTTTTCATTTGAATCATCCAAGAATTGTTCATTTATGTAATGTAAAGGAGGTTGCCCCCTCAAAGAGGCTGAATTCTAAGGTGTTGATCTATCTTTTTTCCTTTTGTGAGCTGGTTTCATAACATTTGGTATCAGAGCTTTGGATTCTAGGGTTTTGCTGCTCCAAATAGGTCATCGTGGCATTTTCTCTATAAATTTTTTCTGCGATGTTTCAGTAGCTAAAAAAGTACCATTTGAGAAGACATTGCGCTAAACCTTGGGTCCAAATTTCAGATCTTTTCGCACTATATTTGTGGAGATATGATCTGAGGAAGTTGGTATTTTTGTAGACTGCTGAACTACATTCCAAACAGGTGACCTGGGGAAAATCGTTATAACTTTCTCTCTGAGCATCAGATTGAAATTTCATCAGAAGTTACAAAATGATGATGGACTGTAGTTTCTTGTATATACTTTTGAGGGACAAAGGTCAAAATAGTGACTCATGGCATGTCATACAAGTTCTCTCTACTCAACTAGTTTATAATCAAGTCACTATGGGAGATTTCGCATAACTCTTCCTTGGAGAATCCAATTTGGATCAGACTGGTGGCATTAGAAAGAGGACATAGAGGGCTACTGTAGGACATAATTTCGAAACTGGATGATCGAAAACTACAGAGATACATCAGAGGCAATATCGAGCTCCTACAAAGTTAAATAATGTGTGTAGATTTTTTTAAATTTTTGCTTAAACTTGGTTTGAAAATTTATTTTGAAGGAATTCAAAGGGCATATTAGAGCATTATTATTGGTAACTGATGCCCCAAGGAAATAAAATGCAAACACCTAGTAAGCAACCTGAAAGCTCTAGCATGACTCATGAAGAAGAGGAAGAAATGCTACATTATATATCAAAATTACAAGACCAAGTGCAACAAATGTCAATCTCAGAAAAGCTAACAGATGCTAAGATAAATGGCGTGGAATCTAAGATAAATGGCATGGAAGCCAGGATGGATGATTTGAATATAGATTTGAAGACAGACATGGTAGATTTGAAGAGAGATTTGACAATTTTTTTTACAAGAAACACTTACTAATGGTGAAAAGGTAGTAAAGGAAACTCATGATGCGAACAAAAGAAATGTTAATCATGATTTCATAGACTCTAATGTGGGATCAAAGACCCACCATATTTCAAAAATCCATATGAGGAAGTTTGATGGCAATGATCCCGCAACATGGATATTACAGATGGAGTCATTTTTTGATCTCAATAATATGCAAAACACACAAAAGGTATGTATTGAAACTTTATATTTGGAACCAAATTAGTTTTTATGGTATCAATGGCTTTGCTCTCATAAACAAATTATCACTTGGGAAATTTTTATGGAAGAATTGACAGCATGTTATGAGGATACAAAAAGCAACACTTTTTTTATCCAATTGATAAGTCTCAAACAAAAGGGTTCAATAATGGAGCACATTGAGGAGTTCCAAAAATTGACCATAAGGGTAAAAAATATTCGAGAGGAGCATAGGATTGATGTGTTCATAGGGACTTTAAACGATAATATCCAACGTGATGTTTGCTTTTGGCAACCTGATTCATTAAGAAGGCATTCAGGTTAGAAAGAAAAATGGAAAGCAAAATTATGGCAACCAGGAAGCATACCGCACACAACTATAAAGATGAAAGTGTTGTTGCCCCTAGCCTTCCACAACCTATAAGGTTGACACCACAAACAATTGGAAGAAAAAAGAGTAAAAGGGATTTGTTACAGTTGTGATAGCAAATACACTAAAGGTCAT